>OX463230.1:10966463-12399372 GCA_949820135.1 Sylvilagus floridanus | reverse complement strand
TTAATCTCTCCCCCCACTCCCCCGAAACCTTTTATTTAAGGTATACAAACTTCATGCATTTCAGAAATACAACTTTAGGAACATAGTGATTTTTATTTTTTATTTTTTATTTTTGGATAGGCAGAGTGGACAGTGAGAGAGAGAGAGACAGAGAGAAAGGTCTTCCTTTTTGCCATTGGTTCACCCTCCAATGGCCGCCGTGGCCAGCGCACTGCGCTGATCCAAAGGCAGGAGTCAGATGCTTCTCCTGGTCTCCCATGCGGGTGCAAGGCCCAAGCACTTGGGCCATCCTCTGCTGCACTCCCGGGCCACAGCAGAGAGCTGGCCTGGAAGAGGGGCAACTGGGACAGAATCCGGTGCGCTGACCGGGACTAGAACCTGGTGTGCCGGCGCTACAAGGTGGAGGATTAGCCTAATGAGCCATGGTGCCGGCTCAAGAAACAGTGATTTTGAAGAATTATTTTTTATTTTTAGTTGAAAGGCAGAGTTACAGAGTTCCATCTCTTGATTCACTCCCCAAATGGTCATAACAGCCTGGGCTGGGCCAGGTCACAGCCAGGGGCCTGGGGCTTCATCCAGGTCTGCCACATGGGAACAGAGGCCCAGGCAGTTGGGCTATCCTCTGCTGCTTTTCCCAGGCCATTAGCAGGGAGCTGGATTGGAAGTGGAACATCTGGGTCTCGAACAGGTGCCTACATGGCATGCTGGCATTGCAGGTAGAGAGGCTTTTGTGCTACGCCGCAAGGCTGGCCTCTTAACAGTCTTGGATGCAACAAGAGGAAAGAAGCACAAATAAACCAGGTGGTACTTGAACACTCAGTTTGCGGGGGACTCTCCATGCAACTGCAACTTTGTGTGGCTATGTAATAAGGGTCTCCTTTCTTCCACTCTCCAGTAGCCTTTAAATATTCACTAACAGCCCAAGCCCACAATGTATTAGCGGTGTTGTCAATGCACTGTAAAATTTCCCTAACATACTGTTCAAAATCCTTAAGACTTTTCCAGTGTCCAGTTAGAAAGCAACAGCCACGCTTTAGGTTTTTCTTAGGGCACCCCACTTAAAAGTACCAGATTCTTAAAGATTCTTTAAGTACCAGATTCTTAAGACCTTCCGGATGAAGGTCTTTGCTCCACTTGATTCTCTATTCCGTTTTGGGAAATGGAGATGCAGAGAGTTACTGAGGTGCCCCGGCCAGTGTGTGGAAGGACCAGGAAGCATAGTGAAGAATGCCTGGCTCAGAAGTGCTCGCTGTCCGGGTGCTGCCGTGCCAACGCTGGCAATAGCTAACAGAATTCCCTAACAATCTGGAGCTGCTGAAGTCTCGCAGGGACGATAAACCAAGCCATGCTAGGTGGCACAAGTTAGTTCATTGTTGTTCTGCATAGTATACAGATGAACCTGGGTCTTTAGGTGTGGAAGAAGTGGAGGCTTTAAATTAGAATTGTAGCTAAGAATTGTTGGGAATCAGGGTTCCTAGGAGGTCCAGTGGACTCCCAACTATTTCATCTTCTCCACTGAAGAATGCCCACAACCCCTCATTCACCGATGTGTGGACAGGTGTCAGAGGCAGCTTGTGGGGCTATCTCCATGACCCCACATTCTCTGTGCTGTGAGCTCTTTGTGGGTAAAGAGGGAAACGGGAGGTTTCTCGGAGCAACACTGCCACGACAGAAGGAGGCGAGACATGTCAGGCTTGGCCGTGCCTGGTATGCGGTGAGCTTTGCAAAAATGCCTGCAGGCGGCCAGCTCCCCCGGGGGACGGGACGTGTCTCAGCTGCGGGCTCTGTGAATTCCTCCAGGCCCTGCTCCGGGCTGGATGTCCCGAGGAAGACTGAAAGGGGTGCCGTGGGAGGGCTACAGAGGTCTGGCCTTCTATCTAGCCATCGCTGCGGGTTTGAAAGAGGCTCATTCTCAGCCTCTAATGCCCCTTTGGCTCCAGCCAGGAGCCCACGCTTCATTAAAAGCTGCGAGCTGTGCCGATTCGTCTGGGGCTTTGAGTTGAAAGATGAAAAAAGCCCTCGGAAGAAACTATCGGTGCCACCCGGGCTCGGGCTGGTGCTTGCCCCCAGCCTCGTGGCGAGACAGCAGCGCCCGCTCGCCCACTCTGCTCCAGACGGGGCTGCTCTCAGGGCCAGGCCCTTGGTCTTGCCCCAGGGGCTTGGAATGTGGCTCTCGCTTCATGCCCAACCCTCTTGGGGCTCCCCAGCCAGCCTCACACTCTCACAGGTTTATTCCTGGTGGCAACGGATCTCCCAAGGTAGGAAAGTATGAGTTGGGAGCTCTGCGGTCACTTGACGGAACAATGTTTTAATACATGAGATGTTAGAGTGGAACTTTCTATGCTTTCCAAACGGTGTGTGTATTTTGATTTTTAATGTGCTCCTGAACAAGTCTGTCGGCCAGCACGAGCCAAATCTGGTTAAGAAGAGCTCCCGGGCCTGGCACTGGCCCCTCGAGCAAGAACTTGGAGCCATTTATCCAGCGCTGGCCGGCTCGGCTCTGGGCTCAGAGGCTGCCGGCTTCCCCCCAGACCTGCCGCATCGTGGAACACATCCTCTCCGAGAGCCGAGCGTGCCAGGGCAAGAGCAGGTCGCACGACGGGCGGCTGCAAGGCAGCTTCATGAGTGGGCGCTGGGTGAGGTTGCGAGGCTGCGTCCAGTGGCTGTAGCTCAGCCTCCAAGGTGGGCCAGAGACTGCGGGCTGGAGGAGAGCCATTTTGCCATTTGGCTGAGCCCGGTTTCCAGAGAATCCCCAGGCGCACAGACACTTTGGCCTGGTGTGTCGGTTACAGTCTGGAAGGAGCCACGTTGATGGGATGCCACATTTGGGGTGCAGCCCTGGAAACCATCAGGAACGACACCCGCTGAGGAGCAAGGAGCTTAAGTGTCCTCTGACCACCCAGCTTGCCTTTTGCTTTGATTTTTCTTAAAGGGATGGACTCGATTAAATTGAAAGGGAAAGACAAGAGAGATGCAGAATTGCAGCCGAGTATGGGAACTGGCTTGGTGTCACCGAGTGGGGCTTAAGTGTGTGATGTACGCCTGTTGCTTGGTCCTGGAAGTGAGGTTAGGGTCTGTGCCCCAGCATTGACATATGGGATGTGAGGTCATCTCCTGTCGCTTTGCTCTGCAGGGAATCTGAATCCGTTTGGTGCCCTGCCTCTTAACACCCCCTGGGGACTACAGAAGCTCTCTTGACACACAGTGGAGGAGTGGATTACCCACTGCGTAACTCAACACCTGCCTGGTAGTTTCTGTTGGATATCTTTTTCCTCCTAGGAAATTGACACACAGAAAATTCTTTGACTCTGAGTTTGCCCTGCTTGGATAAGATAACCCACATCAGGTAGAGTGCGTGGTACCTCTGAGTACTGACAGATCAACCAGGGGTTGGAGGCTTCCCTCTGAGCGCAAGCCAGTTTCTGTCCTGCTGCCATTCTGTTTCTCTCTTGTCCCATTTTGTTGAATTCGGTCTCTTTGTTTGCCTTGCGGTGGTCTTCCCCCACCCTGCTTTTATGGACTTAGGCCCTTAGGAAGAATCAGTAAAATGCCTTGATGACTATTTCTAGAATTGGGATTAGCGTTACAGAGAACCATCTTCTCCTTTCCCAGAATATTAACAGGGAGGTGGATTAGAAGAGCAGTAGCCGGGACATGAACCGGCGCCCATGTGGGATCCTGTCATCTGAGATGGTGGGTTACTCAATATGCCAGAGTGCCCACCCCCATCATTGTTTTTAAGCTGATCTCTCTGCTTTGTCTCCTTGACACATACTTGTTGATTTCCAGGGAGCGGATACCTTAGACCGGCTTAGATTAAGGTTTGTAGTAATATATTGGTAAATTAACAATAAGTAGTAATTGGCAAAACCACCTGTTTACACACCTCTATGGTTATCAGAATTTTAAATGACTGCTTTCTCTATGATCAGGAATAATCATACATTTCTTCTTCAACCTATATATATTTTGAGAATTTCTGTCTATATTAGATATCAGCATCTGATACAAATTGATACTTAAAACGTTTAAGAAGTTATAATGGATGCAAATGAATGGTTCAACATGTGTGTTTTTACAAGTTGAAAGCCAGTACACAGAAGTCTTTCTAATGTTTTCCTGCTAGAGGTCACATTGTTAGCTTTCAGTTTTGCAGTATTATGGTATATTGTGCTGTTTTTAAGTGTCGCATTTTACTTGATGCAGTCCTGTTATTTATTATTTTAAGAAGCTGAAGCCCAAATCAATTATGTCTCCAGAATAAGAACTCTATTTTTCAGTTGAAACGAAAAGGCAGTCTGGCACGCAGCCTCCAGTGCAGACAGTTCTGTGCCGTGCAGGACGCAGTCAGCAGCTGCCCTGTGGCAGTGCAAGCTTCTGCTGCAAGACTGACCCTGGTTATTGCTCAAAGCGTTTCAGTGCGCCGGAGTAGGAACACAGCAGCGTTGACTGTGGCCGTCACAGAACAAAGAGGGGGAAATTCTGAAACAATAAAAGGTAGAGCTGCAAAAATGTTCAGGAGGATTCCCTAATTATTAACTAAGAGATGGCATTATTTGAAGATGTGAGAATCCACGGACAATGCTTATAGTCAATGCGTACTTAGCTCCTCAGTAGGCTGCAGACTTAGTGTCACAGAAACTTCTTTTTAGGAGCTGGGATATATATATATGGAATATATTACTTTTTAAAAAGATGACATCTACAAAATAGCAAATTATATTTTTATTAGTTTTTTTAGCTTTTTACTATTATATATTTTCATGTTACTTTTTGAACGTGATTTTTTATGAATATTATTTGCTAATACTTCCTTATAGAATGAGATTGTGTATTTAGTCTTTATATAAATTTGCATTTATTCCATCTTTAGTTTCACTGACATTGTGAAATTATTTAAATTGAAAACCCTAGAGTTAAGTCAAAATGAGTCCAAATTTACTATTGTGTTTTGTCAATACAATCAATAGCTTTCTGCTTATATCAGAAATATACTGATTTTAATTTTTTTTATTTCAAAGTCAGAGTTACACAGACAGAGGCAGAGAGACAGAGAGGTCTTCCATCTGCTGGTTCACTCCCCAGATGGCCACAACGGCCAGAGCTGTGCTGATCCAAAGCCAGGAGCCAGGAGCTTCTTCCAGGTCTCCCATGCGGGTACAGGGGCCCAAGGACGTGGGCCATCTTCTTATGCTATCTCAGGCCACAGCAGAGAGCTGGATCAGAAGTGGAGCAGCCGGGACCAGAACCGGCACCCATATGGGATGTCGGCACTTCAGGCCAGTGCATTAACCTGCTGTGCCACAGTGCTGGCCCCTAATTTTAATTTTGAAGAAGGCTTTAAACTCCAACATTATTACATGCATAACTCACAATGTGAATGCTTAAAAAATCACAGTTTAAAGAGCTGTCTGTCAGTGCAGTGTGTTCCAAGAGCTTTTAATAATCACAATATTTTAAATACGGAAACTGAGCTCAGGAGTACAGCTAAAATTGTAACAATTTACAGTTGCTAGCTCATAAACTCTGATTAGTTTTTCAAGACATTAATCTTCTACCTAACTCCAGTGGATTGAGAAAGTTAGTTCATATTTTCATAAAAATGTAAATGACTTGTTGGAGACAACAGTGCTTGCTCGCTTCCATCTCTCCTGCTGTCCTGGCCCTTGGAAGCAGTGGTTTTGGTGCCGGCCCTGAAATTCAGCCCTGTGATTTATCAGTGTTATGCATTACATACTGGCTCCCTCCTCTCCAAGCTTCAGTTTCGGTTTTAACACCGGGTCTTGGCATGGTTGCAAGTAGTCACTGGGTGTTTTCCTGCTAGTCCATGGCTGTCCGAGGGGCATCACCCGTGCCTCTCGCAGTGCTGCATGGCCGGAGTCTCTCTGGGGAAATGTTGCTGGGGAGGAGACACCTGCCTCCTCCGTGGAGCCTGGAGAAGGGGGAGTTCTCGACCACACAGAGCAGGGTGGGACTAGGACAGGCCTCTTCTGTTCAGTGCCAAGGCCTCAATCCCCAGCAGGTGCATGGAATTCTGGAGTTTTGCAGGGTTTATTTCTTGAACCCATAGCTCCTCTCTGCTTTCCACACCCCTCCATTGCAGTCTGAGGGTTTACTTTTCTCTTCAGCAAAGCAATTGATAATTCTACTCACACTTAACATTAAAAATGTTTATTTTATGAGGGAGGGAGGGAGAGAGAGAGAGAGAGATACAGAGACAGACACCTTCTTCCCAAATTCCAGCAACAACAACCAGGAGTGGGCCATGCTGCAGACAAGAGCCCAGAATTCCATCTGGGTCTGCCTATGCTATGTGTGGCAGGTGCCCAAGCACTTGAGTTGTCATTGGCTGCCTCCCAGGGTACATTAGCAAGAAGCTAGATCGGAAGTGGAGTAATGGGGACTTGAACTGGTGCCTGTATAGGATGAACTGAGAGTGTAACCTGTTGCACCAGAATACCCATTCCAACCCTCACCATTTGGATTCAGTGCAGTATGTAATTTTAGGGTCATCAAAAGTGGATCATACTCTTTGCACTTCTCCTATTCTTTGCACTTCTTCCCTTTCAAGAAGGGATTGGAAATGACTTTACTCTTCCAACTAGGAACTGGATGCCTTTTCAAGATTTTTTAGAAGGCTTTGCTTCTGTCTTCTGGCCCCAGCCTGTGGTGTGATGGTCCAAGTGACCTTTGACCCCTAGGGATTCAGAGATGCATTCGGGAGCAGCTTCAGTCAGGGCGCCTTGGTAGCAAACAAAGAAAGCAACTGTGGTTAAGTTCATTAAGCTCACCAAATCCAAGGACAAACCGAGCATCCAGGTCTCAGAGAGGGCAGACACCGGGCATTTCCAAGGAACCTAATGGGCAGTTTCTTCACTGGGCTATTTTGAAAGGATCGCATCCCAGCTCATTCCTATTCTTTGGTCATTTTGCGAAAGAGCCAAATTCCGAGGAGAGAAAATCTGATTGTCCAAACTGGGATCACACATCTGTTGCTTGAGCATTCTTAGCCAAAAGAAAGGGGAAAGGATGTTGGCAGGCAAAGCAAAGCCAACAAATAAATAGATGTCCACCCAGGTGATAATTTTATAGGGTTGGAGAGGTTAATGGAGGCTGGCGGTTGCCTTTCTGAGATCTTTCAAGCAAAATTCTCCTTGGGAAGAGCCAGTGCTCCTGGAAGGTTCCTTTTCTTGTTACAACGTGCCTGGCTGAAGCAGGCTGTACACGTTAGGGGAAGACAGCATACTTACCACCAAAAACTCGCCTGAATTCTCTTAGGTAGGGCTGCCTTGAAATGGGTCCTGTAGCATATTTTGGGCTATAAATCTTTGGATTGGAATTAGGAAATTTGGGAAGAAAGTCTTTTTTTTTGCCTCCCCCTACTGAAGTTGAAATAGTTTGTTTCGGCCAGTGCCGCAGCTCAATAGGCTAATCTTCCACCTGCGGCGCTGGCACAATGGGTTCTAGTCCCAGTCGCTCCTCTTCCAGTCTAGCTCTCTGCTGTGGCCCAGGAGTGCAGTGGAGGATGGCCCAAGTGCTTGGGACCCTGCACCCACATGGGAGACTGGGAGAAGCACCTGGCTCCTGGCTTCAGATCAGCGCAGTGCGCCGGCTGCAGCGGCCATTGGGGGGTGAACCAACGGCAAAGGAAGACCTTTCTCTGTCTCTCTGTCCACTATGTCTGTCAAAAAAAAATAGTTTCTTTCTAGGAAGAGTCCCTGAGATAATCCCACAAGTTTAGTTCTTTGCTCCAGGTTCCTGGGAGGGCTCAGGGCTCAACATCTCCAATTTGCGGGGCAGTCAGCAGATAGATTCGTGACCCACAGCTTTGGGAGTCAGCTCTCGAGCACTGGAGAGGAGGAGGAACAATCAAGTGTGTTTTCCCAAGTCCTCTTTGCAAATCGAAGGGTAATCCTAGTAGCCAAGCACCCATCTAAAATAACATCCATATTTCAGTCTCAAGGGGCAAACCGGTCTTGAAGCTTATGAGTTGTCAGTGCAATTAAACCCAGACTCTGGCACAGCGCAAAGACGGTTCCCCAGAAAGGCCCCAAAGAAGACTGATGTCAAACAGATAGAATAGTGTCAGATTTCTCAAGAAAAGAAAAATTACAGTCATATTTGTGAGGGGAATCGGTACACATCCAATGTTTTCCTAAAGTCGCCAGTTCTCAGGCTTCTTGCATGAGAGTGCTTTTGAATAAATAATGTGGAGTTAGTGTGAATTTTTTGGTGTTTGGAAAAATTTATTAGCAAAATTAACCTCAGGAACATAGCCCTCTTCTGGAGGGCCTTTTCAATATTTTTTCTGGAGGGGGGTGTCGGAATGCATGAGGAGTGTAACAGGGAACACATCCGTCCACACACCAGGCCTGGTTGCTACACCTTCCCATCACATGGTGCAGTCCTTTGCAGTTGCAATACAAATAGAAATACCACATTGGAAAAGCTGCCAAAGCTAGGGGCCTAGGGCTTGTAAGATACGTGGACTGTTTTCACTGTTCTCGCAAGACTTGGCATTTAGCAGATCTCTGTGGAACATCACGGATCTTAGCTAGTTTGCGTGCGCTGCGCGGTCTCATCAGTTTCTGGAAGAGGAAGCTGATTAAGTGAGGAAATAAGGTTTTGAATCTAAGGGAAGACGGAACAAGGCAGTCAGTAAAAAGACCTGGACGTTGTTGTCTCCGCGGGATCTGAACGTGGGACCCTACGCTTTGCTTGGAAGAACAGAGAGTGCTGGAGGCACATGAAGCCTGGTGCAAGTCATCTGTTCTCTGCCTGGATTTTGAAGGATGGTGCCACCCAGAGCCGGGTGGTCAACCTTGCCAGCAGAGTGGCTTCTAAGGGAGGGGCTAGCACCTTGTCCGGAGCTCTAAGCCAGGGGTACGTCCCATTCTGAACAAATCCGCGATGCCAGGATGAAATCTGACAAGTCCTGGGTAAAACACTAGTTGAATTTGCAGCCCAGTGCCACGAAGCTGTTGTGGTTCACGTGCTGCCGTTGAGTTGGGTGAATGCTTGGTGAACACCTCCAGGATTTTACCTAAGCCCGGTGTTCATGTCGGTATTGCTAGAATATTTATAACAACGAACGTCTTGTGAAACACGGCAGGCAGCTCATTAGTCCTTTTCAAGTGCCCATTTAATGCTTCATGACAGGAAGTGAGCAAGATAATCAAAACCTTTACTGCTTAAAACCACACTTAATATTTTTACGGCCCAGTTGGCCTGACATAACATTCTCTGAGTCATCACTTCAAAGGGAGGTCCTGGGGACTTCAAGACGGAACAGCAGCCTCTCGGCCATTGTAGAAGGCCCCAGCAAACTGGAGCTGTCCTGGCATGATCTTTCCAGCAAGAAGCAATGCATCAGATGGATTCTGGGACATGTCCTTGGTGTCCCGGGGTCTGGAAAGGCATGGCACCAGGTGCACTTATTTTAAAGCTTTTAATCGTGTTTCTGACAATGCAGTTTTTGTACATGGTGCTGAAGAGATCAGAAAGCCTTCCGCGATTCTATTTGTTTGGAGATTATACAATTCTGCCAAGTTGGTTAAGTTAAAGGTTTAACTTGGAGTCGTTTGCAAGGTATGAGTTGAGAAGAGGTACAATTTGTAATGGACCTACCTTTGCCTTAGTCTTTGGACAATAGCCAGGACAGCCTTAGCACCTCTTTTAAACCAAAATAAGAGCAAAGAAGGGAGCATAGAAATTGCTTTGGGTAGTATGTGTGAGAGCACTTCACTAAGTTCATGGAAAACGGAATGAAAAGGTACATTTATTTTGGTGCAAAAAATTAAAATCCATGCATACAAAACGATCTTCACAAAGCTCCCAGAAAACGACTATAATGAAAAAACTGTGCATAGATTTCAAAAATTTTTTGCAACAAAATAAACATCTTTTAGTCCCATTATTCCATGTACTTTTTTTTTTTTTAGGTATTCTCTCATAGGGTGTTCTAACATCACTGTTGTGGTAACAAAAATTCTATACGGTCTTGTGTCTTAGAGAGCTCCAGTTGTATCTATGAAAAAAATACATTCATTAAAAATTTAAAAAAATCTCTTGTGGATGTCCATGCACCAGGCATGCTTCTGAACACAAGAGTTTGAGCAGAGTGTGAAGGGAGCCTCTGGCTCATGGAGTTGTTTTTCCAGGGATGGAGGTCTTATGGGGTAATAGACCTGTTGTCCTCCTTGTTTACCTTCCGGAACCTTCCAAGTTCCTCAGAGGAGGCTGCTTATTAAACCAAATGGCTATCATCCAGCTTCATTCCCTCTAGCCCACATTTCAGTCTCTTTGCCCTTCCGAGTGGGTACATTTCCCCTTGTTTTTCATTCTTTACAAAGAGCAAAGTAGAAAGTCAATTCCCGAATCACATATCACCACGTGAGGGGTTGCTGTTAGGCATTTTCATCCCTTTGGAGTCAAAACATTTTGAAAACAGGAGCCAAAGTTTACCAAGTAGCTGTAGCTGGGTTCATTGATAGATTTACCCATTGATTCACAAACAGGCATCTAACATGATTTGTTTGTAGAAATGTCTGCATTGCAGAGGGAAATAAAGAGGGACAGGTACACTCTCTCATCACCCCTTGGCCAGAATGACCTACGCTTGACATCGTGGCTCGATGGCTTCCAGTCTTGTGAGCCTGGAACATGGAGCTAGAAGAATAACCCTCCGCCTGATGATACATGCCCATCCTGCTCGCCAGGGTGTCACCTGGTAACAGCACCCAGCTGTGGTCTTGATTACACCCATTGAACAAGACAAGGAGGGTTCTCATGGGACTCCCCTGAATATGTGACCCAGCTGAGCCACTGGCTCTTGACTGTAGACTCCCATCCTGTCTCCCACCTGAGGGGTCCGCGCCACACACCACAAAGCTTGCCTGTGCACACACGGGCAGCACTGGCAATGGCCCCTCTGTTATCTACAGACTATTTGGGTGTGGGTTTGGCGGTTGGGCTGCCCTGAACTCAAAGGCTCCTGTGAACTCAGACTCTTCACCGCAAATGATTAAAAAACACACACACGCGCTCTCCTCGCTCTCCATGGCACACACACATACATACCCCAATGGCAAAGATCATTGAGAAATGTTTAACATAAATCATTTTTGACACTGATTGCCCCTGGGGGAGGGGTGGTAGGTTGTAGTGGGCGCCGTCCCAATTTCCCCCTAGTCACGGGGAAGAATTTCTCAGCCAGCCTCACAGCCCCGTTTTGGTCCTCTGGCAGCCTTCAGGGACCAAGTGTGCCTCAGCTCAGTTCTGATAAGGGACACAGAGGGAGAGGATTCAGGACCCGGTAGACGTCTTGCAGAGGGAGGGTTTTTTTTCCTGTCCTGGTTGGAGTTCGGGGGCAGCGTCAAGGGCAGCTTAGCTCCAGGTGTCACCTGCTTTGTTCTTTCTGTGCCCTCTCTCCGGCCATAAGCCAGGAGTAGGATCAGGCATGTTTGGTTTGCCCTTCCCCCTGCCCCAGGGGGAGCCTTGTGCCCGTGGACTGAAGGGCCCTGGAGGCAGCATGATCCCCGATCTGGAGCCCTTGCTTGACTCCAGGCCAAGTGCTTCACACAGCAGGGCTTTGATCGCTGGGGAAGCCCCAGCTAGACCCGCAGCACCCGCCACACACCACACACGGCTCAGCGCGTGTCAACAGAACTGATAACCAAATTGGGCTTCTTGCTTCCCGGCCTGGACAGCCTTGCCAGCCCGCTACCCTCCAAGTCCCAATTAACACGCGGCTACGCGGTGACCAGCAGGCCGGGAGCTGAGGGTTTGTTTACCACACAGTTAACGGGCAAATACAAGTTAATCACAAGGAAAACAGCTTTTATGAGCATCATCTTGAAGTCCTTCTGCCGCCCGAAGAAACCATCTGGGAAGCCAAAACCTAGACTCCCTCAGATTCTGTCTCTTGGAGGGGAGAGCCTTGGGAGGCAGGCGCAGAGGCTTCTGGTCTTGCTCTTTGGCCGTTTACGGCTGTCAAGCTAAGCTAACACCTCTTGCCCCATTCTGGAAGCTTCTCCAAGTGCCCACTCTTTGCGATCCTTCTGTGATGGGCGCAAGTGCTCTTGGAGTGAACCGCACGTTGGGTGGGGACCTATCTTGTAAGCAGAGCCACCTGAGCACCGAGCAGTAGCCAGCAGGGTGTCAACCCCTTTTCCGTCACTGGAGGGGACCCCTGTGCCACTCCTTTTTACAAAGGAGAAAACCAAGACTGCGTGAGGTTGAGTAACTTTCAGAGACGACACAATTCAAATGCAAAGCTAGAATTTGAACTCAGGTCAGACGGACTGCCAAGTTTCTTTGTTTTATCAGAGGACCTAGATTCCAGCTTTGGGCCTGCAAGTTACTTTTCAGTGAATGCTGGGAAAATCTTGTACTCACTTTGCACCAATTATTTTATCAGTAAAATGTGGTTGTGGGAGAATTGGATTTGATAATGAAAATTTGTAAAGTATTAGGCCCATGCCAAGTGTATGGGCCTTGCTTGCACTGAAGAACTGGGGTAGGCATAGAGTGGTTAAATGGCCACTTGGAACACTCACATCCCATACCAGAGTGCCTGTTAGAGTCCCAGTCTCCTAAGGCACATCCTGGGAGGTGACAGGTGGCTGAAGTGGGTCCCTGGGGAGAGACCTGGGGTTGAGTACTGGGCTCCCAGCTTTGGCCTGGCCTTGCCTTGGCTGTTTTAGACATTTGGAGAGTGAACCAGAGGATAGAAGATTGTCTCGCTGCCTCTCTCTCTGTCTCTCTCTGTTTTCTTGTCTTTCCTTCTCTTTGAAATCATAATGAAACGAAACAGGAATTTTTAAAAAAGCATTTTTGGATTCGACAGTGGCTTCTCAGAGTCCCAGCTGATTCCTGCAAGGCTTGTCAGTGGGTAACTAAAAAGGGGAAGTTCTTATCAAATTAGTAAACATTTTATTCAATATTAACAATGCACTTTAAGCCTGAGAATACTTAAAAATAAGGTGTGTTCCGGGCTTATTCAAACTCCAGTGTTCAGAAAGCTCAGTCACGTTGAGTGTTTGTGAGATCATCTTCCTTGTTCTCCCAGCATCCAATCCCCTGTCTCTCTCTCCTAGCAGAACCTGGACCTGGCTCATCCATCGTCCCACCTGCACTCCGGCCACACCCCTAGCACCAGGAACAAAGGTATGTGAGGGCAGGTGTGTTGGGCTTCTGGGAAGATTCCCTGGGGACATTGGAAATTTGCACCCAGGTTGGCCAAATTCATCACTTCTCACGCTGTGTGATCTCTGCTTCCTGAGGTTTTGTAGATCAGCTCAAATCATTTTCCCAGGCAAAGAATTTTTTTCATTCCTTTCCAAGTGTGCGAATAGTTCAGACCACTGTGAGCATTATCAAAACAGGAGAATACAGGGACGCTGCGGTGATGAGATCTCCAGGTTTTCCCATGGAGGTGGCACGCGTGACCCACACATGCGGTGGCTTTACGCTGCTGACTCGGGGAAAGCCGGCTACTGCTGGAGCCCGGTGGAGGTGGGGAGGAGGAAAGCCTTTGCTAGGGTCTCGGAGGATGAGTGCAGTTGATGTGGCTGAAGTGCGGAGGACAGCACACGTACAGTCACAGAGCCGAGCACGAGGAAGGCGATTCAGGACTCTTCACCCGGGAGCGTCGGCGGTGCAGTCCATGAGTACTGCGGGGAGGAACACACCTTTTATTCCGTGGCCTCAGTGAGCTGTTGAGAGTTGCCGAGTAGGGAGTTAGGTGATGAAACTTGTGTTTTAGGGAAAATAAGCTAAGCACAGTAATAGTCTCCCAAGAGCAGCGGTGCCACGGGCTGCTATGAATGACTGCGCTGATCTGATGGTTTCTTTTAGGTCGTAACTTGTTTGCAGGTGGCTTGGGCTTTTGGAGCTATTAATATGCAGAATGCTGGCTGGGCGTAGTGTTTGCTTGTTCGTTTCAGTTTCTTTCTTTCTGTTCTTTGTCTCTGCCTCTGCTTGTGTTTCTGTAGCACCCACCTGCCCCCCCCCCCCCCCACACACAGACGAATGCACACACGCTTGTTCGACTCCCCTCTGTGCTGGACGAACTTGGTTGTCCCCATGACTGCCTTTGTCCTTCTCCCCGATTACTCATTTCCCTGGTCAATTTTTTTTGAGTCTTTATTTATTTGAGAGGCAGAGTCACAGAGAGGGAGAGACACAGAGGGAACCGCTGGTTCCCTCCCCAAATGGCCAAACAGATGCAGCTGAGCCAATCTGAAGCCAGGAGCTAAGAGCTTCTTTCAGGTCTCCCATGCAAGTGCAGGGTCCCAAGCACTTGGACCGTCCTCCACTGCTTTCCCAGGCCGTAGCAGAGAGCTGGATCAGAAGAGGAGCACCTGCAACTAGAACTGGCATCCACATGGGATGCTGGCGTCTCAGGTGGAGGATTATCCTAGCACACCACAGTGACAGCTCCCAATTCCTTTTTTTAAAGGTCTCAAAAACTCCTGGAATTAACTTATCTCCTTACAATTTTGTTTAGTCTACCTTTATCGTATGCTCATGGGTGCCAGGTACTATGGTAACGGGCAAGTTAAGGCGTGGTACCTGTCCCACATGGTCAGCAAGATTGGAGGCCGATGCGGTACGTTATTACAGTTGTGAGATGAGTCGTCCGGGTAGAACCATGCATGAGAAGCATCAACACACCACTGGGTTAATCCAGAGGGCCAGCTGCTGCTTGTGTGTTCTCACGGGACACGAGGACACAGGGACGTACCAGCCAGACACCTCTGTCCTCAGAACCTGAATCTTGATTTCGTGAAGTGAAGAGAGTAGGAAGAAGGGAATCCATCCTGGAGTGGAATCACGGCCATGGTAGGGACGTCGGAATTGCACCTGTCCCTGCATCACCAGACTGGGCCCTTGGCTGTGATTCTGCCTCCTTGACAGTCTTGCTTTCTGCAGGTTGACTGAGGCTGGATCTCAAGACACTGCAGCAATTCTGGGAGCAGCTCCCTCTCGCTTAGCATGTTAACTTTTGGTTTAAATCAAAGTTGCTTTCTGTAGCTTACAACGAAGCACTCTAAAAAAAAATAACCAAATACTGTAAAGACAATGACTGTGCAGGAATTTGAGTCTGGTTGGGCTAAATGCAGTGAGAAACCAGTGTAGAATTTAAGGGATGGTGTGTTGTAGTTCATGTACCACCATTGAGCAATATCTAATTAAGTGATGGTTCATCCTAATCCAGAATCAAGTACACATCAAAAGTTACTGCCACAGATCAAAATGAAAGACATGAGACATTCAGTAGTCATGGGATTGGGGGGTTGTCTCTGGGGATCCTGAGCAGCTTGAGAGAGAGAGAGCTGGAGGCTCATGTCTTAATTATTGACCCAGAACCACAGTCTGAAATGCAGTGTTCTGTAATTATGCTGAAGTAGTTATCTCTTGCAACTATAGAGCTACAAAGAGTTGCTACAAACCAAACAGCGTTGTGGTGTGTGATGCCCAGTTGCAGTATCTGTTGGATTTGCAATATTAGCAGAGCTCTGATTTGACAGTAAAGGTGTATGCTGGGGATTAGTGGGATGCCGAGAACTGAAGGGAGGATGCACCTGACCTCCACTAAGTTCCACCGGCCAGCCGTGGCAGGTAGAATGCTCTCCCAGAGGGGTCCACGTCCGAATCTCTGAGCCCTCTGAACTGGAGAGGTCTTCAGAAAGTTGGTGGAAGTGACATATTACGACTTTAGATTTTCTTCTGCACTAAAATAAGCCCATCCGTTAATTCCATTTTTTCCTTGAAACTTTTGAGGCACCCTTGAACATTACCTTGCATAGCAGAAGGGCCTGTGTAGATGTGACGAAGGCTAAGGACCTTGAGTTCAGGAGACCCTCCTCTGTTATTCCGTAGACCCAACAGCATCACATGCATCCTTGAAGGGGAAGAACCAGCTCTGCTCAGAGGGAGCTGGGACTCTGGGAGAAAGGTGAGAGAGAAAAGCAATATGCCGGCTTTGAAGAAGTGGGGGATGGGGTGGGCAGGGACCACAAGCTAAGAGAAGTGCTTGGCTGCTAGAAGCTGTAGGCAGCAGGAGACAGATTCTCTCCCGGAGCAACAGAAGGGAAACACCCCTGCTGACACCTTGTTTCAGCTCCGTGAGAAACACGTTGGACTTCGGCACTCACAGACTATGAAATGATAGATAAGTGCCCATTTTGGGGTAGTTTGTTATAGCAACAACAGAAATGACACCATTTCAAAATTGTTCTTTGTCCATTTTAAAAAAATATTTATTTATTTATTTGAAAGTCAGATTCACACACAGAAGGAGAGGCAGAGAGAGAGAGACAGAGCGAGAGGTCTTCCATCCGCTGGTTCATTCCCCAGATGGCCACAGAGGCCGGAGCTGTGCCGATCTGAAGCCAGGAGCCAGGAGCTCCCCCTGGGTCTCCCACACTGGTGCAGGGGCCTTCTTCCATTGCCTTTCCATGCCATAGCAGAGAGCTGCATCGGAAGTGGAGCAGCTGGAGTTCAAATCAGCACACGTATGGAATGTCGGCGCTGCAGGTGGCGGCTTTACCTGCTCGCCACAGTGCCAGCCCCTCTTTCTCCATTTTTTGAAAGGGCCATTCCTTCTCCTACCTGGGAGATCAGATTTCAAGAAGAAACCATTTGTCCTCGTGTCCCTTAATCTACTGCTCACTGTCTTTAGACCTAAAACTGAAGCTGGAGCCCAGCATCACCTAGAGGACAAAAGGTGGACTTGCCCAAAGGATGAGAACCTTACGCACCAGCAATATAAGGTTCTATTCTTAACTCATGACAGCAAGATCAATAAAACTTTAAGCCAATCTAAGCTTCCTAAAATGATGACAGCATCACAATCCGGTTGAATTCTTACTGCTCACTGGGGTGATGGAAATGTGCACTCAACAACCTCATATTTAGGGTAAAATGTGGGTTTTACAACTTCCTTAGTATAATACAATGGAAGGGAGCCCAACACCAAGGACGACAGAAGTGCTGGGATGAATTTGTCATCTGGGACTTTCACAAGCCTCCAGACAGGTACTTCCTCCCACAGGCCTTAGTCCACCCAGCACTGCACTGACTTTGCAAGGTGCTGCAGTGGGTGCTTCCTGTAGGCTGGGATACCTGTCAGGGATACATATCTAAAATGAGCTTCTGTGTTGCAGTGAGTGTGGAAGGATGTCAGGACAGCAGAGGCCAGGTCAGGGCACTGGCTCGCAAGGACTTGGTCACCCCAATATTCCTCCGGGTGATTAGAGGGTGATCCACTAATATTCTTCTTGGTTTGTAGAACAGGAAAAAGGTAGCTGCGTCTGATAAAGAGCTGTGCAGTGATCTGGGCTGGCCACCCTGATAGAGGTCACTCTGCATCTCCCAGATCGTGAACCTGGGTCAATTCACAGACCCAGAGACCCTGGAGCAAAGAAGAGGCTAGTGCTCTTGAAGCCAGAAATGAAAAAATGCATACGTGAATTCGTCCTACTATCTTTGCTTAAAAGACACTGTGGCCATTTACTGGGTATTTATGAACCAGGGAAAGTGATCTATTAAGGCTGAGAATACTGGACACTAGCTGTGAGCGACACCAGTTTATGTGACCCACGACTCCTCGGTGGTCTACAAGTTAGAATGAAATTTCATGGGTGTCAAATGAAACATGGGGCCGGACCTGGATATGCCTAGTGTTAGGTCCAGTAGGACTCTGAGTCATGTCCGGGTCACTTTATTGGGTCATGAATGAATCATCAAAGTAGATATTCCTAACATAAGGTAGAGTTCCCACACTGGTTATTTTGATAATCAAGAGCCAGGCAAATAGTAAATAAATAAATGAAATGGTAATATTAAATAGTGGCTCAACAAGAAAACTGGGCCCTGGAAGAGCTTGAGTGATAGATATATTTCTTCACTTTTTCTAATGGGTTTGTGCAGAATGTAGAGGGATTTTGAAAAAGGGCACAAGAGGGGGCCGGCGCCGTGGCTCACTTGGTTAATCCTCCGCCTGCGATGCGGGCATCCCACATGGGCGCTGGGTTCTAGTCCCGGTAGCTTCTCTTCCAGTCCAGCTCTCTGCTGTGGCCCAGGAAGGCAGTGGGGGATGGCCCAAGTGCCTGGGCCCTGCACCCTCATGGGAGACCAGGAGAAGCACCTGGCTCCTGGCTTCAGATAAGCGCAGTGCGCTGGCTGCAGTGTGCTGGCTGCAGCGGCCACTGGGCGGGGGTGGTGGTGAACCAATGGAAAAAGGAAGACCTTTCTCTCTGTCTCTCTCTCACTGTCCACTCTGCCTGTCAAAATTTGAAATGATCAAGAACTGAGACTTACTGATCAATAGGTTTGGGTAATACACAGAGGAGATTAAAACACATTCAGCAACAAATACAGTATACAGGAGAGGCTTCTGCTCCCACAATCAATCATGTAAGAGAAATTCTAGAGGAAAACGAATGGGCAGTGAGTCGCCATGCTTTTGCAGGTCCAAGTGGACACCAGGTGTTTACCTTCTATGCCGGCACTGCCCCACCAGAAGCACCTGCTCCTGGGTGGTTTCCACTGCTGGTCATCGTCATGCTCAGGAATGGTACGGCCAGCTCAGTGTAGACAAGGGGGCAGCATTTTGTTGAATCCGTGACCTACTCATAATCTTCATTATTGTCTGTTTGGCTATTATGTTCATGATTCCATTTAATTGCAACCCTGTAGGACTGGGAACCATTCTGAGGACCCCTGGTGGTCTAGGTGGAGGGTCTGTAGGCTGTTCCATTTGAAATTTCCTTGGGTCCCTGGTACCGGGGAAAGCAGAATAAGGAGTGAGCATGCTGGTGGTTCAGGTGGCTTCTTTGAGCTTTTATTAACCACTATGGAGGTATTTCAACATTTTCATACTTCAGTATGAAAGTACTGGTAAGTACTGGCTGACTAGCAGCCCTGGGAGTTGGGATGAAGATGAGTCTCTTAGAAGAGACCCAGAGAAAGCTGTTAATCAGGCGAACTGAATGATTGATGTTGCGGATATCAGTCAGGCCTTATTTTCATCTTCCCTGGTGCTGGTCCAATGGACTTGGGAACAGACTGGCCATAGAGATAGTAACAGATGCTATGCATAGACAATAAGTCTTCAGTGTCAAGACTGACCTGACTGACCTGCCTCTGAGCACCCAGGTTGCAGCAGTAGAAAGCGGTCCTGAGCTTTAAACTGAGGCAGCAGCTGAAATACAGAGAAATACAGAGAACCACGAAGCTGCACAAAGCTGTGCCTGCTGCGCCAACCCATCAAGTAGACTCAGTGATGCTGCAAGAAATAGAAACGTAGACATCTATCCCTGCGGTGCAGCAGGACCCTAGAGTGCTGCATGAGAATCCCTCCCCTCCAATGTGCCTTAAACTTCGGGGATGCATCTATTCGAAGAACAGGTGTCTTCTACTATCTGGTCTGTGCCAACTGCACAGTTCATGATGAAAACAAAGGGAAAGTAACGCCAGTTGAGAGCAAGTTGCTTATTGATGTTAAACCCAGATCTCCTCTACAAATGTGGTTAAGCTCCTGTAAGTTCCAAAAGAGAAAGGGCAGTGTGGTTTGTCCTTACCAGAATAGTCACTGGTTTTTGGATTTGGATTTGCTTTCAGTGTTCACCATCCTTGAATTTGCAGAAAGCCTTACACACTGTTGTGGTAGCCTACATGTTGCTTTGGACCAAAAAAACTCACTTTGCAGTGAAAGAAGGAAAACAAGGATTACTTGTCTTACTCCATGATCCACACAGCACCTTTGAGGACTGGATGATAAATACAATAGGTTCTGTTGTGTATGTTGAACCAGCTTGGCCATTCAAGACCATAACGTTTGGTTGAGGTTGAAAGATGCACAAGAGGAGTCAGTGTCATGGTGCAGTGTGTTAAGCCACAATCTGTGATGCCTGCATTCTGTTGGAGCATGGGTTCAATTCCTAGCTGCTCTGCTTCTGATCCAGTTTCCTGTTGATGTACCTGGGAAGGCAGTGCACCATGGCCCAAGCACTTGAGTCCCTGATACCCACCTGGAAGATTTAAGTAGAATTTCAGGCTCCTGGCTTTGGCGTGGCCCAGCCCTAACTATTGTAGCTACCTGGGGGAGTGAACCAGTGAATGGAGGGTTCCTCTTTCTCTCTCTCTCTCTGTAACTGCCTTTCAAGATTGCAAGAAATAACAACTGAGACTGTGTCTAAGGGTGCATTCACTTTGGCTTACCACTGCCTTAGCCAGCAAGTGGAAGACTGACAAGGGTGTGTACAGGACCAAGTATTCATTGTGCATGGAGCAACTCCCTGACACTCATGGGTCAGCTATGCTCCTGCAACAGAATTGGTTGTGGCTCCATCGTTCTATCACCTATGTTCTACTTTTTGTAACCTCACCTGGACTTCTCAAGGTCTATCATAACATTTGATCAGTAATGGACTGAGTTGTTTCTCCCCTGGTTTGAAGACAGGGTCAGGAATCCAGGAGATATAATTGGGAATGCTACTTTTCATTCTTTTACCTAATGACCAACTTAAAAAGTTTGCCTACCTTGTCCTTGAAACCACTGGTTTTGTTCTAGAAGTTTTGTTCCAAAAGGAACATCTCATAAACTCCATGGACTGTGTGCTTTGTAACTGGATATGTCATTATTAGTCCTAATGTGATGTTGTGTTGCTTCCCTTTACAGAAAGGCTGAGTGTGTGTGTGTGTGTGTGTGTGTGTGTGTGTGTGTCTGTCTGTCTGTCTATGAATGTAAGTGTACTTGAAAAAGTTCATGGAAGTGGTTGGTGCTGTGGTGTAGCAGGTAAAGCCACCGCCTTCAGTGCCAGCATTGTGTATGAGTGTATGGGTGCCAGTTCGAGGCCCAGCTGCTCTACTTCTGGTCCAGCTCTCTGCTGTAGTCTAGGAAAGTAGTGGAAGATGGCCCAAGTCCTTGGATCCCTGCACACACATGGCAGACCTGGAAGAAGCTCCTGGCTCCTGGCTGCAGATCAGCTCAGCTTTTGTGGCCATTTTAGGAGTGAACCAGGGGATGGAAGACCCCTCCCTCCCTCTTTCTCCCCCCCCCCCCCGCCTCTATCTCCATGTAACTCTGCCTTCCAAATAAATAAATAAATCTTCAAAAAAAAATTCATGGAAAGTTGGAATGAAAAGATAAGATTATTTTAGTGAAAAAAAATTGGAATATATGTACTATTTGTCATGATACATGTTCCATGAGCTTTTTGAAGAACCCTTGTATAGACTGTTTTGTTATGTAAAAACACAATTTTTGTTGCCTGAAATTTAAGGATGGAATGAAAAGCATTTCATTGACAGCTGTCATTTTTAGCATCTTCCAAGTATATGAGCCCTTTTTTTTTTGTTTTCTTATTAATCGTGATGGGAGGCTGAGTCCATCTACCACTACAAGATTGAGAAAGCCACTTCTGTGCTGCTCTGGACCACTGTGAGTCAGGACCCAGGAATGTGACCTTACATAGTGGGCGGTGTCAATCAGATCTACCCTGGGGATAAGCAGTGTGAATCCAGCGATGCAAACAAAAAAAGATGGTGGGGAATTTATTCTGGAGGTGGAGCAGTGACAGTGGCATCAGGCTTGTGGGCAGAGGGTAGTAGCTGGACCAGCAGCAGTGCCTGGTGCCCAGGGTTGTCTTGCTAGCAGCTGCAGTGTCGTATTTGCTAGGAGAGTGGCTATGCTGTCCTCTGTGGATGGGTTTGGAGGAAGCTTCTGACATGGCTGTGTCTGTCTGGCCTTCCCTTGTTCCTGTCTGTCTTCCAAGGCTGATTTTGCAGGTTTTCACGAGATTAGGTGAGCTTCACAGTGTACTTTCTTTCTTTCTTTTTTTTTGAGTTTTTTAATTTTACTTGAGAGAGTTATACAGAGAAGGAGAGGCAGAGAGAGAGAGAGAGAGATCATGATCATTCTTCCATCCTCTTCTTCACTCCCTAGTTGGCCACAGTGGCTAGAGCTGCGCCAATCTGAAGCCAGGAACCAGGAACTTCTTCCAGGTCTCCCTTGTGGGTGCAGGGGTTCAAGGACTTGGGCCATCTTCTACTGCTTACCCAGGCCATAGCAGAGAGCTGGATTGGAAGTGGAGCAGCTGGATCTTGAACCGGCGCCCACTATGTCACAGCATGGGCCCCCACAGTGTACTTTCAGCAAGTTATTTTGCTGCTTGAGTTATTTAGAGTTGACCTATGTTACTTTTGATTAAGAACCTTGACTTGAACAGGGGACAGAGCAAAAGAGAAAGCTGGAGAGATCCATAAGAGTGAGATTGTCAAGAGCCTTTCTGAATTATTAAAGAATCATTTTATCTACTTGAAAGGCAGAGTTGAAAGCAGCAAGAGAGAGAGAGAGGGAGGGAGATCATCTATCTGCTGGTTCACTCCCCAAATGGCTGCATTGGCCAGGGCTGAGCCAGGCCAAAGCCAGGAGCCTCATTCAGGTCTCCCACATGGGTGCAGGGGCCCAAGCACTTGGGCCATCCTCCACTGCCTTCCCAGGCACATCAGCGGGGAGCTGGATCGGAATTAGAGCAGGCAGGACTTGAACTGGTGCACATACGGGTTGGCAGCATCGCAGATGGTGACTTGATCCATTAGAGCACAACACTAGCCCCATCCTTCTAGAATTATTAATAAGTTTCAGCTTTGTCTTTGTCTCACTGAAAGATTTTAAAATAAGATAATCATAGGAAGATTTAAAGAAAACATCTCTGCAGTAGCAATACAGAGGGCACTTTGGAGAGAGGAACAAAATGCCTATTGGGAGGCAGCAATTCAGGTGGCAAATGATGCTGATAAACATATCACAATGTCATAGAAGCTGGGGGAAAGGATGGGTCGAAAGCTGTTTGGAAGATGAACTGTCCAGGGTTGACGAGTGGATTGGCAGGGAATGAGACAAGGAAAACTACAAGCAACTCAACATCCCCAACTTGGGTGAATCAGGTTATGCAAGGACAAGAGAAGCAGTGGGCTTTAGGGAGAGGAGAATTTAAGGCATGTTGAACTTGAGATGTTCCTGTCGAGGTGGAGATGCCAGGTAAGCAGCCTGAAACAAGGAACAAGGATTCGGCAGAGAAGTGCGGACGGTAGAAGCAGGTGGCAGTGTTGAGGTGAAGCCACACAGAGAGGATTCTCAAGGTGAATGGAAAATTAGGATCTGCTTTGTAGATTTCAAAACCCCATGTCGATAGGAACCTGCTTTGCTTATGGTGCTCTGAGAGCCCGCGGGGCCTTGTCATGGCCTTTGTGAGTCTGGCTGATTCTGGGTTGTCTTCCTCCCCCTACCCGTTGACACATCCCATCAGCACTCACTCTCCCGCACACTCCTCCTTCAAGCAGGTGTACCTACAGTCCACAACGTTGGCAGGACAGAATCATCAAGGAACTAACGTCTCCGGGTGCGTCCTGCAGGCCCAGAGCATGAGCCCTGGAGCGTGCACCTTGTGGATGTCCCATTGCTCCTACAGAGTGGCTTGCAGACCTGTTCTGTGCTTCCCCCTGGAATTGCCCAGCAGGACTGGCCACAGGCTGCTACAGGGAGCAACCGCTTAATGATGTGCTGCCTTCTCATGCTTCTCCATCCTCTTCCCATTCCCCTGGGGGGCCACTTGTTGGCATCGCCTCCCAAGTTAGCTGCGTGCACTCACACCCTGTCTCAGGGTCAGCTTTGTGGGAGACAGCTCTCGTCTTCCTCGTCTACTTAGGGTGAGCCGCTGGCAACGTCTGAACGGCCGTCTTACCTGTGGCCGTCCCTGCCGTGTGCTCCGAGGCCACTCTCTCCCAGTCTCCCTATCTCAGCTCTGCCTGACAGACACAGGACATCAGTAAACCTGTTGTGGGGGGGAGACAGTGGGTGAGAACAGACACCTGGACAGAAAGTCCCTCTATCTATTCACAGAAACAGGTGTGATGATAACCGTGTTTTGTATTTACTAAAATCTTTCCTTCCAAGAAGTTCAAAGTGTTCCTCCCGCATCCCCTGGGGGTAAGAGCAGGACTGGCTTCTAGCACACTTGTGGATTCTGTAGAGTAAATTTTGTGACCCTGGGCCTTGGAACCAGTCTTTTTCTCCTTTTCCCTCTCTCCTCTTCTGCTTTCACCCCGTCTTACTCCTTCCCAGAGCGACTTGTTCTCAACCCTCTTTGGTCCAGTCTCCACGTAAGGGATGATTAGTGCTGTTATTCATACGGCATTGATGCCCCCATGAACACTGGCATTTTAACAGGGCACATTTATAAACACAGCATCTCTGACCATGTGGAATTGAATAGCAGTGTTAAATGAGAACTTCTGGTGGAAGATGGTATCAGGCCTTTGGGAATCTCTGTGAATTCAAATCCACCAATGGCGACCTGTCAAGAGGAAAAAAATAGGGAATTTTATGGACCTGGAGCCATTTCTCTTTCAGACACAAAGGTGGGAGGTGGGTGTTATGCACTGCCCACTTGGGAGACCAGTGCCTAAGCACTTGGGCCATCTTCCACTGCCATCCCGGGCCATCGGCAGGGAGTTGGATTAGAACTGGAACAGCCGAGATTCAAACTGGCACCCACATAGGGTGGCGGAGGCTTAGCCCACTACACTATGGTCCTGGCCCCTAGACAGAATGTTCGTTCTCACCATAGATCTCAGCAATGATACTTTTCTTGCCATAAGTTGAGAACTTTGACCTTTCACTTAAAGGCAGCACTTCTGGTGTGTCTGAGTTGTTGGCATCACCACAGTTGTGCCTTGTAGCCATTATTAAGTAACAGAGGGTAACTTGAACAGGAGCGCAGAAAACTTTGACAGTGGATCTGATAAAGGACACAGCACCCCAGTGACTCATGGGAGGGTAGCGTATAGAGGGTGGACGTGTCCGACAAAGGGCTGACTTACATCCTGGCCGCGAGAGAGTGGAATGGCTTGACAGGTGCACAATTTAAAATGTATGAGTTGTTTATTTTTGGAAATTTCCACTTAATATTTTTAGATCATGGTTTGGCATAGGTAAAAGAAACAATGGAAAGCAAAACCATGGATAAAGGGAGACTATTTAATTTCCTTTGTGCAGAGCAGTATGGGAAGAAGTGGGAGGAGACTGCCAAAGAACTCACAGGTGTCCTGTCTGTGGAGCTCACTTGGGATAGTGTTACTTTAGATCTAGGTGCAGGAATGATTTCAGCTCCCAAAATCCACCTGCAAAAGAGAGGTGGGGGCTTCAGATCTGACGAGTCAAAGAAAATGCTGCGTTTCCCATTTCTCACCCTTTTCCTGAGCCTATAACTCAGGGTGAAAGGTCGCAGTACAAGTGGAGTATGAAAATACCTCCTCCTTCAACAGTCTTTATTCAGAAATGGATGTGATGAAAGGATCTTAAATTCTCCCAAATATGTCTCAGTTAAAAATACTCGAGCAATATCGGAGAAAAAGAAAATACTCCCCTGAAGGAAGATACCGGTTCAAAAATGTTAGTTTCCTTTCCCTTTCCCAAACACAAGACATCAACTTCTGGGGGAAAAATGATGCCAGCAACATAGCAGCACAGAGAATCAACTGCGAACCGAAGAGGGACTTTGCCTGCCTGGGACGAGGGGCTGTGTCCTTGCTGCGTCTAGCCAAGCCCTGCTGTTAATGGCAACGCTGGGTACATGCAGCAGAATGGGCTCAGCATGAGATTTATTTACAAAATGCATGCTGGAGAAGCAGCTCCCCTGTGACGGCACTTCATATACCCCAGACCTTCCCTGCCCCAACTGATTCAAATTCTATGAAAAAAAAAATGCGATTTTTTTTCCTGGTGACCATAACAACTATTTCCATAAAGAGGTCCAGATGTTTAATTTTTCCAGGAGAAAATTTCACACAAACAAAATTAAAGTAACTGAGGAAGGATCATTTTTCTATTGACTTCTTAACCCAAATGGGACGAGTTACGCCAGTCCAAACCACAGACTGCCCCTCTACCCCTCCCTGCATGAATCCTTTCGTCTCCTCTGTCCCTGCCGTGACACAGGTGCCTTCCCAGAATGCTGCTGGCCAGCTGCTAGCAGCCAGGCCGTTTAATTTCAGGAAGTTGTTTTCCAAAAGCCAGCTGTGGACAGCAGAGAGTGTTGCCACACTTTCTCTCCAGTGCTCTGGTCCTAATAATAAGTACAGCTTGAGCTACATTTTCCTAAGTGTTAGGAAATCCCATCCACTGGAGACCTGCAGGAACCAAGACAGCACCAGAAAGAGCAGGTTTTCTTTTTTCTTTTTCTTTTATTATGTATTTGAAAGAGGAAAGAGAGAGAGAAAGAGATGGATTGAGCCATCCATCTTCCATCTACTAGTTCAATCCCCAAATGACCACAATGGCAGGGGTTGGGCCAGGCCTAAGCCAGGAGCCTGGAATGCCATCTGGGTCTCCCAGCTGTGTGGCAAGGGACCATCCGCTGCTGCTTTCCCAGTCACATCAGCAGGGAGCTGGATGGGAAGTGGCTGGCACTCTGATAGGGGATGCTGGCATCCCAGGGGCTGGCTGAACTTGCTGTACACAGTGGCATCCCTGAGACCAGGTTTTCAAACTTGCATGGACCCATTCAGATCTCCTGCGAGAGACCAGGGCTGGTGAGGCCAAATGGGGATCAATTGGTTAAATGGCCAGAGTGGAAGCAGGAGTTTAAAATAGCATCAAAAGTCTTGCTTTGGAGTTCTTCTCTCCAAAAAATTTTTCAAGCCTGCGCTTAGAAAGACTTTCTTCCCCCTGAGGGTTCTGAACTTTCTTATGGTCTTTATTAAGATTAATTTCTGTGGAAATGGTGAAGGCTGCAGGCCTCTCTCTGAGCAGCTGGGTACCTGGATGCCTACATGGACCTTCCTCCCATCCAGCACCATAAAAAATAAGAGTTGCCTGTGGGTGTCCCATAGCTTGTTTGGTCAATGCAATGGCTCATAACTAAAATGCCAGTTTAACCACCAGTTTGTTTTGCTGGTGCTTGGTTTATACATAAACATGAGTGCGAAGGGACCAACTTTTTTTTTAAGTACAAATTTTATTTTTATTACTGCTGCTTTGTTTTTTGTTTCAAAGGAATGGCAGAGACTCAGGGTACAACAGCTGTCCTCAGCCTGGCTGGGAGGCCTTGGGTTTTGTGAACTCTGCTTTCTTTAAAAGGGGCTGTGTGTGGAGCGTTCAAGTGGTGTTAACCACCTCTGTTTTGTTTGCCTTGAAGCTCCTCATCAGGTAGAATCCAAGCCCTCCTCTAGCTCAGGTGGATGGGAGAAGGTGGGGGCTGAGGAGCAGGCAAAGGCAAGATAGACAAGGGCCTGTGTAGAGCTGGTCTGTGCCTTCCATCGTTCGGGGTCACTGGAACGGAAAGCTCACACTGGATTACCTATGAGCAATCCAGGTTGGTTTATGGTGTTGGGGTTCGGGAGTCCTACATCAAGGTGCTGGCTAGTACAGAGAGCTGTCTCGCTGTGTCGTAGCAGGGCAGGGGCGTCACACAGAGAGGGTGCAGGAATGTGCCAGCTGCAGTCTCTCTTCCCCTTTTTCTAAAGACACTAACCCCGTCGTGGGGACCTCATCTCCAAATACCATTCAGGTATGGATTTGGTGATGAAGTTCCCAACACACGAGCTTTTGAGGGACACATTTTAATCATAGCAACCTACTACCCTTGTGGTCTTTCTCATGGTTCTTCCTGTTTTGGGGTACATTAAGTTTTATCCCTGTTTTCCTCCACTCCATGGCTAGTGGATTCCATCCCTGAGGGGTATAGCTCTGTCCAGCCAGGCCCCAGCTCTTACTATGTCATGTCCCTCAGGAGTGAGACGGGAACAATCTGGAATTCTAAACACTGATCTCTGTAAAGCAAGCCCTCAGTTAGTATTGGCAGCCTGATGTATTGCATAACAAAACGGAGTGATCCAGGGGTCTTCCTAAAGACACATTTTCATCTCCATGTTACTTCCCAGGGCCATCTGATCCTCTTAAGAAGATTAGATACCCAGGCCTACCTCTGATCAAAATCTAATCCCCAAGGTGGACCTGGAACGGGGTTGGAAGGCAGAGAATTCTCTTCCTTGTTTTGTGCTCATTTAAATATTTTTTAAAAGATTTTATTTATTTGAGAGGTGAAGTTACAGTGAGAGGAAGAAGCAGAGAGAAAGGTCTTCTTTCTGTTGGTTCACTCCTCAGATGGCTGCAAGGGCCAGAGCTGTGCCGATCTGAAGCTAGGAGCTAGGCGCCAGGAGCTTCTTCCCAGTCTTCCATGCGGTGCAAGGTCCAAGGACTTGGGCCGTCTTCTACTGCTTTCCCAGGCCATAGCAGAGAGCTGAATTGGAAGAGGGGCAGCTGGGACTAGAACTGGTGCCCATATGGGATGCTGGCACCATAGGTGGAGGGTTAACCTACTGCACCACAGCGCCGACCTCCACTTAAATACTTTTAAAAATGGCAGCTCTTTTATCAAATCAAAATCTTAAGTGTTTTTGAGTGACAGTGGTCCCTCAGGGGGCAGAACACGGCTTATGAGAAAACCCTTGAACGCATGACATAATTTGGTGATGTTTTGGGTGATTTCTTTTTTCTAACAATCCTGTAGTTTCTCCTAGACAAGAGGGAATCCAATTCCCTGTAGTCCGGAATGAATGGCTACTGGGAATTCTGGCCCAGGTGTAGGCTCTTTCTTGGTCACATTGCTGTGTGCAGGGTCTAGGGGGTGAAGGCACGGTCCAGGATGCACCATCTTGGGAAGAAGGCTAAGTGGAGGGGGCCTCGTAGTGCGTTGACTGTTTGAAGAAGCTAATGAGTTGAAAGCCCAGGAGACTGGGCTAGAATGAAAGTCCCAAACAGAGAAAAAAAATCCCGAAGTTGAGAAATAGCCTGATTGGCGAGAATGTTAGGGCAGCAGCGTTTTATGGGGTGGTAGTGGTTTTGGGTGTGGCCCGGGAGAGAGTCATTAAATGCCCCAGCTTGGTGTGAACGCCTCTGAAATTTGTTTCTAGGAAAAACAGATGGGAAAATCAATTAGCTAAGAATAATGGGAAGATGAAAACAGGGAGGAAGATCAGAAGAACACAGGAAATGAGAAAGAATACAGTCAGAATAGAAGATGGCTAATCCCACTGGAATAAGACACCTCCTCGTAGGCAAGTGGTTTGGTTGGAGTACAATGAAGCTTCCAGAATAAGTAATTGCTGGTCTCCTACCAGTGCAGACAGGCTGTGAGATACAGTGCTGGGTTATTTGGAAGGAGTACCAGCATTAGTGGTAAGCTATGAAATCATGCCTTCAAGGGGAGAGGCTTCAGTCTTTATTTCATTTGATGTTTCTGGTGGGAATAGTTACTTATTTTTGTGGACAGTCGAAGAAAAGGCAGTGTATAATTCATATGTAGAGTTTAATGAATCTGGAGATACGTCTACATCCCTGAAACTGTTTCCACTGTTAGGACCATAAGCATGTCTATCACCTTCAAAAGTTTCTTCCTGCTTTCCTATTTCTCCTTATTATTATTTGTGATAAGGACACCTAAAATAAGACCCCGCCCCTTGGTGCCTTTTTAAGGATGTGATACGGAACTGTGGTAGGTGTAGGTACTGTGCTGTGCAGTAGATTGCTAGGACTTTGTCATCTTGGGTGACGGAAGCTTTGTACTCGTTGGCTAACACAGCCCTGTTTCCTCCTACGCCCAGCTGCTGCGAGTCCCACACCATCCTCTGCTGCTGTGAGCTTGACTTTGCTGATGTGTCCTTCATCTGGTTTTTATAGCTCTTTCCCTCATGGTGCTTATTAGCAACTCTCTTAAGATTGGACACATCAAGTGTCCACCTCAACTCCACCTGATCTACTCTAGGATCACTGGTGATGCCTTCAAGGGAGAAACCAGAAAAGCACTGCTTTGTGGTTGCATTAAATAGAGATTTTTATGTTTGTAGCATTTGTTCTTTTTTTTAATTTAGTAAATATAAATTTCCAATGTACAGTTTATAGATTACAATGCCCCCCCATAATTTCCCTCCCACTCGCATCCCTCCCATCTCTCTCTCCCTCTCCCATTCCATTCACATCAAGATTCATTTTCAATTCTCTTTATATACAGAAGATCAATTTAGTATATATTAAGTAAAGATTTCATCAGTTTGCACCCACACAGAAACACAAAGTGTAAAATACTGTTTCAGTACTAGTTATAGCAGTAGCATTTGTTCATCTCCAAGTACATTGGTTACAAGTGCCTTTAATAGGATTCCAATTCTGTGCTTTAACAGTGTAACATGTTACCTTAATTTATTTTTATAGTAATTTATATTTGAATGCAAATCTCTTTTATTAGAAAAGAAATATGCTTATTTAAAAAACACAAATGATATAATGCTATATTTCATTTAAAATTCTTTGCTAATCAGTGCTGGATAAGAATTGTTAACCATGGGAGTCCACATATACCCAGGGAGCACCTACTCCATATCTGACGCTGGATTGAGTTTCGAGAATGAAAGCACAGAACAGGACACAGGACACAGCTTCTGCGTGGGGGCAGGATGTGCACTGCCGCTGGTGCGTTCGCCTATCAGCCTTAGCTGCTTCTGCGCGATCCTGCGGACTTCAGTAGCTGTGACCAAGACCCTTGGCCCACCAAACACATGTGCTGTCTGCCCTTTCCAGAAACAGTGGACAGCCCCTGGACCAGCTCAATGTGGTAACCATAGGGAGAGAAGGTGGAACAGAAATACTTAGCAGGGAGAATCCATTGAAGCTGATGACCGATTGGGTATGCGTGCATGGCAGGGTGGTTTTGTGTGCTGTATTCCAGGACTGGTACTGTGGAATTAGAGTGGCGTGTCTGTGCTTTAATGTGTGTGTGTGTATGTTTTTATGAGCATGACAGTTCCATCTGCTGAGAGGAAAGTCAGAGCTCAAAATGTACTTGTGCTGGGGTCAGCCCTGGGGTGTGACCACTGATAGGGGACTCAACACATGGAAGTTGTTTGCAGAATTTCTTCATAATTTCAGCAAGTGTAAAAATTGTGTTTGTTTTCCATATTTATTAAAGAAAGGGGAGAAGCTTCTAATTACTGTAGCTGTGTTCAGTGTGAGTATCTGATGTGTCTACCACACTTCCCAGTTAGTCCCACAGGACTTGTTAGGGGAACAGGACATTTCAGTGAACCCGAAGCTCCAGTCCTCTATCTCCTCTGAACCCAGCTGGGACGTGGTTTCCTGAACCGGGAAGGATCTCGCTCTGCAGCCTGGTGATTTATGATTCTGTTAGTTGCATCTGTTTAGTTTGCCTGCAGCCAATTCATGTTGGTTTTTCAAGAACTACAAGTGCACCAAGAGGGGAAACATTGGAATGGCAGAGGAAGGAAGCCTTTGGGAGATGGTAAGAGGGAGAAGAATTTAGGAAAACAGAGGCTCATGCAGATCTGGAGGGGGGGAAAGGCTGCTTGAAACCAAAATCTCAGAAGGATAAAGAAGGAAGAGGGGAGGGAACCCCAGGGGCACGTTGTGCAAAACCTGATTGAATGGGGCTTGAATCCAGTCCGGATGGACCCCCGATCTCATCCAAGTACTGTCCGGCCCCTTTACAGTCTGTAAGATGTGACGGAACCGCAGGCCAGAGTGGTGTGGCCGGGGGCCATCGGCCTTGGGGAAAGTGTCTTGCCAGTGGGGTGATGTGGGAAGGCGGGGTGCCCAGCTGGCCAGACGCTGGTCTCTCCTGCTGTGGGATGAAGGCTAAGTGACAGACGGATATCCACTTAACGGCTGATTCCGTCTCTCCGTACCCTGTTATCATCCCGCTGCTGCCCTGGAGGAGGCATATTTTGCCAGAAAGTGTGTTTTAGGTTACTGGAGTTTTTTGCTTCTCAGCTATTAAACAACTTCCTCTCCCCACTTGGTGGATGTCAGCGTAAAAGCTTGAGACAGTGCCATCCCAGAGCTGCTCATTGCCATTCCCTGGAGAGTTCAGATGGCACCTGGAGAAACTGCCAGGATGGTAGATTGACGCCGAGGGCAAGGACATGATTTCCACCCAGACGGCCCTGAAAACACAGGAGCGGGGTGCTGCTGGTGGTGGGGGTGGGGGTGCTGTGTGTGTGTGTGTGTGTGCGCGCGCGTGCATTACAGAGGGCGTGGGCTCTCCAAGCAACCACTTGTCCCTCTTCGTGGGTGAGCTAGGCTTGCACTTGTCCCAGTCGGATCGGCCTCTGTACTTTTGCTTGTGGGAATTCAACAGATCTTTAGTCACTGGACTGAGGGACTAAAGGGGTCCAAGAAATACAGGAAGCGATTGGTGCTTAGGAGGCTAGTGGGGAGAAATAAGCCCCTCTTGAGGCAGGCATGTGGCGTAGTGGTTAAGACTTGGTGTTCGGGTTTCAATTCCAGCTGTGTTCCCAACTCCAGCTTCCTGCTAATGTGCAGTGGAGATGGCTCAAGTAGTTGAGTCCATGTCACCCAAGTGGGAGATCTGGATTGAGTTCCTGGCTTCCAGCTTTGGACTGGCCCAGTCCAGGGCATTGTGGGCATTTGGGGAGGGAATTAGGGATGGGCAATCCCTGTCTGTCTCTTTCACTGTCTACCTCCTATTCTTTCTCTGTCTCTCAAATAAATAAAAAAAAAATTAAATCCCTGTTATAATTCATTATTCTTTTACAAGCAAAAAGCTCTCTTTCCTAAAAACTAATCATAAAGCAAAACAAAGCAAAAAGCCAACTTTTGGCTGTTTATGTCTTATTTAGAATATTTACAACTCTAAGATGTTCCTTAAAAATATTAACAACTTTGTCTAAACTCTGTAAACACAATCAAAATCAGAGAGGACTCTGGAAATTGAGGGTCACGCTGTGTGTAGTCCGTAGGCAATTGCAGATAATTGTGAGGTCACTCAGTGCTGTGCTGCAAGAAACAACCAGAAAGTGCCCGGCGTGTGGCAGCCCTGGTGTGTGTTGTGTCCTCCCGAGAACCTTGGCATCACAGAGAGTAACAAGCCCTGTTCTGGGGAAAAGGGTGGAGGCCCTTCTGCTAGTCAAGGCCAGTGAGCTAGGCGCTTCTCCTAGTTCATCAGTTGTTAAGCCCTGGACCAAGGAAGCTTCACTTGCTGCCATGTTGAGCTCGGCCACCTTGTGCCTTCCATCTGGCTGCTTCTCTCTGCCTCTCTGCTGGGGGTCTGACCTGTGGAGGGGTGGGGACAACAGTCGTAAGCCAGGCAGACAAGCCTTCATCGAACTCACTGATCTACACTTCTGGGATTTGCGTCACAGGTTTTTGTTCCCTAAACATGTCCTGCCTGTAATGTCTCCTAATTAGGTTACTAATTCTTTGAGGATGAGTATGCTTTGAATGTACAGATTATATCCAAAATAAGTGCTACAAAAATAGTAACTGCTATAAGAGCGCCAATAATTCTCATGACTTAGGCCAATTGAAGTTCGATGGAAAGCTTATTGTAAGTCTGAATGGCTGTCAAGTAGAAAAAACAAACCAAATTTTATTTAGTAGATTCTAATATGCCTTCCTTTCAACAGACATGCTTTGAGTAATTTCCAGATCGCTGAAGGAGTGTCCAAGGGGTCCTCTGTGGTTGTGTTTAAAGGATCCCAATAGGAAAAGTTACTGCTATGGTTAAGGGGGGCTTTCCAGAGAGTCCTCCATCCTGGAGAAGGGAAAGCATAATTTTGGGGCGACACCCTGTCTATTTTAAATCATTGGAGAGGGGAAAAATATTTGTGTCCAAGACAGTAATTTTCCGGATGACGCCATATTGTTGCACAGTTGCCATACCGTGAGGAAGAGCATTCTTGTGGTCTCTGCACTGGAAATCCTGCAGGAAGGCTGTTTCTGGCACCTTCTCCTGATGAAGCCCAGTGAGGACGAGGAGCACACCAGCCAATCAGATACAGTTTGTGGTCTCTCAGCGCTTGAGAAAAGTCCCTTCCACGCCGCGCTTTTATGGGACTGCTCAGTGGATGAGGTGTTGAGTGGGATGCATGAGGAGGAGGAGGGAGTGGAAATATTAGTCCAGATCAAATCCCAAAGCAGTTGTCTGGTCAGACATCCGGACTTGCATGTGATTATTCTCTCATAAAAATGAGCTTGAATCGCCAGTGTTGTCTTTTAGGGCAGGATATAAATATCTCTTTTCAAAATGAAATTTTGATAGCGAGGGACCACAATTAAGAATGCACCCTAATAAATGTAAAAGAGACTAGATGAATAGACTGGCCTTTGGTAGTAGGTTTTCTGATGGACTTCGTTCTTAGGAAAACCCACTTTCAAATCTGAGCCAAAGGCCATATTTAGGGGAGACATGACCTGCTTAAAAAATTATAGAGAATCCTTTTTTTAAGGTAGGAAAATCATCATGATTTTTAAAACCCTGACTATATCTTACCCAGGTGGCACATTTCCCTTTAATTTAGAAGGTCACCTATCCAGGCATCTTTGACTAGCAGTTTCTGGAAATACTTCCAGTGTCTATGGTAAAGACTTTAACAAAGAGGGCACGCTGCTCTTAGAAGGCTGTTCAATACATAAGTGTGGAAATTATTCTGGGGAGGGGGGATTGACACTATTAGAATTGGAAGACATTCGTGGGCATTTCTGGTGTCGGTGTAGAACTGTAGATCTAAGCCACATAGCTATGTCTTGGTTAAGTGTTCTTCAAATAGAGCTCGCTCGCTCGATCGCTCTCGCTCGCTCGCGCTCTCTCTCTCTGCCAATTCAATGACAAAAAAAACAGGAGCAAGCCGCACTTCGGCTCCAGACTTCCCCTTCCTCTCCTTGCCTGCCCAGCGCTGCTGTGGGTGGGTTGAGGGGTAATAAGCTTGGCCCCGAGGGCTTCACTGGCAGTTGCTGGGAGCAGAGTTGACAGGCTTGGAAGAGAGCCGAGGCCCGGCTTTCTGGTGCCAGCCGGGGGAGGACCGTCATGACTGATGCAGATCTTGGTGCAGCTGGAGGGCAGGAGAGCGGCCCTGGAGGGCCCAGAGCTCAGGAAGGCCTGGGTTTGAGGCCTCCTTCAAGTGTTCACAAAATAGCCTTGAAACAGAAAAAGCCCTTGCTTTGTGCTAGGCAGGGCAGACTCTTTTAGACCACCCTTTGCAAGTCAGAAAACCGGTTGTTTTTACTAGTGTCCTTAGTGTAGCTAAGGCGTTGATAATGCTGGGCTAGGCTGAGGTCCCCTGTGGCATCCCGACCTCTCCTGGATTGATGGGAAAAAGAGGACGTGCACAGCTGGTTTCTTAGACTTTCACATGAAAGGGAGAAATTATTTCTGGAAGTTTCTGTAGCTCCAGGGAGGCAGGTGGTAAATGAAGAGGGGCAGGCGTTGAGCATGCTGGGGCTGTGCTGTTCAGCTTCCCTGAGTCAGGTAGGGGAGCAGCAGCCATCGGTGAGGATCACATCAGGTAGTAGAAGGGTCTGCCAGGGCCCGTGGTGCAGGCTCAGCTGTTGGTCAGTTGCATGATGACTGCACACACGTGTCCTTTGGGAGGAGGGTGGCTCCAGGATACCCCCTAGCAGAGTAACCTGAAGGAACTTTGGGTGGGAACGTGTTGGTCCCCTCAAGGGGCTCACGTACTCTAGACCATCCAGCAGTGGGCCACCAGGGGTCATTTTGCTCCGCCCTTTTTCATGATGTCCCTTGTCCTTCTCTGACACTCTTCAGATGGTTATAAACCTGGAAGACTGCTTCTCACGGAAACTCAAGAGAAAGGCGGCAAGGAACCAACAGAGGTTATTGGGTTAGAACCCTGAGCAGGCCCTTCAAGCCTCTGCCTGTGTCCCTGAAGGCTGGTTTGTTTCCTTTCACATCCTGGATAATATAATGATCGCTATGGCTGCTATGAAGGAAGGGGAGACCTCGATGAGATGATGGTTTCAGTTCAGGTCGTGGAAAGATGCTGTCATGATTGTAAGCCGTCTCTTAGGCAGCTGGGAGAGTGTTTTGTGCTGTCCTTGCTCATGGCCATGCACAGAGTTGTCAGGGATTAACAAGGAGAGTTAGTGAGAAGAGCTGTGGCCATGGAGGAATGTGCTCCATTTCTTGTGGGCTTTTCTGGAACTGGATTTGTTGGAGGGGAAAATGTGAGACTGGATGGCTGCCACTTGTGAATCTTGATCCCTTGATCTCAGCTACGTCTGTGGGCCTCGGTTTAAACCTATGTTGAAGTGCACGGTGTTTCTGATGACAGCTTGACCGAAATATTATGAAATAATGGAGGAAAAAGTGCAGCTTAATGATAGAGGAGGGGACAGTACATTTCTGGTTCGCCTCTCAAAACGGAAAAACTAAATGCAATCATTAATGATCTTTGTGTAGCTTATGGGAACAACACGGTGACTGCCTTCTGTGCTTGTTGGAATTCTCAGGGTCGAGGCAAAGGCTTTAAAAGTTATCAGGGCCAGCGCCATGGCTCAACAGGCTAATTCTCCACCTTGCGGCGCTGGCACACCGGGTTCTAGTCCTAGTTGGGGCGCCGGATTCTGTCCCGGTTGCCCCTCTTCCAGGCCAGCTCTCTGCTGTGGCCCGGGAGTGCAGTGGAGGATGGCCCAAGTGCTTGGGCCCTACACCCCATGGGAGACCAGGAGAAGCACCTGGTTCCTGCCATCGGGTCAGCGAGGTGCGCCGGCCACAGTGGCCATTGGAGGGTGAACCAACGGCAAAGGAAAACCTTTCTCTCTGTCTGTCTCTCTCTCACTGTCCACTCTGCCTGTCCAAAAAAAAAACAGTTATCATCAGAAAAACAGTGCACAGAGTATGTGTTGCAGATGGTCTTGAATTCCTAGAAGGATTGATGTGGTCTTGTAATGCATAATATTTTCTTGAGCTTACGAAAGAACAGTGTCTTTCTGGGACAGCCTTGTGCTGCATGATGTGTGTTTTGACAGAAGTAGATCAGTCTGCTGAGACTGAACAGTTTCTGCTCATTTGACAAGTCAGGGTAATCAACAAATGGCAAATGGCGCAGAGTTTTCGTGATGACAAACTATGAGTAAAAATCCAAGCCCTTTGTGCATCTGTGTGCTGATTTTTCTCTTCGTGTGACTGTTATGTTTATTTCCAAACAGAAAAAATGGGTATTTTATTCATGGAACTCAAAATTAAACCAAACCTCCAATATCTAAAAATCCAGCCTCCTCGTGTGACTTCACAGGTTGGAGACTGGTCAGGGATTTAATGGTAACGTGCTGGTGAGAAATCCCGGCCCCTTTACTGTTGTGGTGTAACTGACTACCTGTCAAGTGCGGGCTACCCTTAATTTTCCTTGAGTGAGAGCAGTGGATGACACTAAAACTCATCCTGTTCCCCGGGCTCCCTCTGTGCAGGCCCTGCAATTAGAAATACAAAGGCACCTAAACTTAGAAGGTCCTCCGGCACCACTCTCCAACTTTTTTCCCCTGGAAATATTAGACTTTTTTTTTTTTTTTTTGACAGGCAGAGTTAGACAGTGAGAGAGAGACACAGAGAGAAAGGTCTCAAGTTAGTTCACTCCCCAAATGGCTGCTATGGTGGGCGTGCTGCGCTGATCCGAAGCCAGGAGCCAGGTGCTTCCTCCTGGACTCCCATGGGGTGCAGGGCCCAAGCACTTGGGCCATCCTCCACTGCACTCCTGGGCCACAGCAGAGAGCTGGCCTGGAAGAGGGGCAACCGGGACAGAATCCGGTGCCCCAACTAGGACTAGAACCTGCGGTACCAGTGCCGCAGGCGGAGGATTAGCCTATTGAGCCGTAAGAATCTGACAAAAGCCGTGTAAGAATCTGTACTTTGAATGGGACACAAGAGCAACACTGGTTTTCTCTATAGAGCACACAGGGATGAAGCCGTGATGGCAGGAGATTGAGGGGAGACCTGAAATTAGCAGGGAGCTCCCAGCATGGCCCAGGGACCAGCAGCAGCGCCCTCACTTGGGGCTTGTTGGAAAGCAGAGTCAGGGGCTCTGCCCAGGCCCCCTGCAGTGAGCACTTGGTGCCTGCTGGGGAGGAACAAGTGAACATTCAAGTGGTGGTAAATGGCCATGTTCCTAGGAGAACAGGTTGTAAATGAAAAAGGAATCAGTTTTTATGTCATGGCTCATGTGAGGGGACTTCAACAGTTGATAGCAAAATTGGGGCTGGGTGTTTGGTACAGTGCTTAAAATGCTGCTTGGGGCCCCCGCATCCCCAGTCAGCGGGCCTGATTCAAGTCCTCTTCTGCTTTGCATCTGCCTTCCTGCTAATGCACACCCTGGGGGGGCTGCAGGTGGTGGCTCAAGCCCTTGGATCTCTCTCACCCCTGTGGGAGACCCAGATAAGTCCTGGGCTCCTGGCTTCAGCCTGGCCCAGGCCTGGCTCTTGAGGGCAATTGGAGAATGAACCAGCAGATGGAAGGTGTCTCTATATGTCTCTCTGCCTTTCAAAGAAAGTGAAAATCAATAAGGAAGTTTAAAAGGTAATTTTTGGGAGCCGGTGTTGTGGCGTAGGGGGTGAAGCATCTGCCTGTGATGCTGACATCCCATGTGGGTGCTGGCTCATATCCCAGCTGCTCCTCTTCCAACCCAGCTTCATGCTGGTGGCCTGGGAAAGCAGCAGAAGATGGCCCAAGTGCTTGGGCCCCTGCACCCACGTGGGAGACCGGGAAGAAGCTCCTGGCTCAGTCCTGGGTGTTGTGGCCTTTTGGAGAGTGAGCTAGCAAATGGAAGATCTTGCGGTGTCTCTCCCTCTTTCTAAATAAATAAACTTGAAAGGCAGAGTTACAGAGATAGAGGGAGAGACAATAATAAATCTTTTTTTTGAAGATTTTATTTACTTGAGAGGTAGAGTTACAGACAGAGGGAGAGACAGAGAGAAAGGTCTTCCGTCCATTGGTTCACTCCCCAGATGGTCACAATGGCTGGAGCTGTGCTGATCCGAAGCCAGGAGCCAGGTGCTTCCTTCCGGTCCCCCATGTGGGTACAGGGCCCAAGGACCTAGGCTGTCTTCTACTGCTTTCCCAGGCCACAGCAGAGAGCTGGAGTGGAAGAGGGGCAGCCGGGACTAGAATTGGTGCCCATATGGGATGCTGGCGCCGCAGGCGGAGGATTAACCTACTGCGCCATGGTGCCAGCCCCAATAGTAAATCCTTTTTAAAAAGAGGTAAATTTTGTGTAAATATTTTGAAATACATATTATCCAAAATATTTTGAAATTCATATGATCAAATAAAGTGAAAAATAGATTTTTAGAAAGGTAAGTTGGTATAAAAATTTTGAAACCCATGCATGTGAGGGATATTAAAAACTTAATGGAAACACATTCTGAGAAAGCTGTGTATGCATCTCATTTTTTGGTTCTAAAAAAATTGTCTTCCCATTCAATTTTTGGTGACCCTTTGGAGCTCCCCTGGAGATCTAGGGAATTCAAGTTGCCAAAAGAATTTGCTTTTAGTCCTACCGCCAGGAGAATTGGCTTTGCTTCAACTGCAGGAATGTTTTTTATTGTTTCCCTGTCTGGAGAAGGAGTGACTTCTCTGGTGCACAGGGGAGATGGAGCTCTTGGGTGTTTGTCTCATAAGAAATGTAGTTTCCACGTAGGAGTGTGTGGGGCTGAGAATAGTAGCTCAGTAGCTTTTAGATGAACCAACGAGTATGTTAAGGTCTAAGCTTATGTTATGACGTAAAATGCAGATAAGGCACTCGTTCTTGATCCCTGCTCTCTTCCCTGGGCTACCAGTGCTTACGGAACATCTCCTTATGGGTTCATTGATTAGTGGCAGTTTGTTTCCATCTTTTTCCCTTTAGTGGGAGTTCTTGGAGGTGGTGTTGTTTCTCAGAGCCTTGATCAGGTGGGGAATGTCTAGTCACTCAGCAATGTGTTGTTTTAGGTTGTGTTAAAAGACACGTAACATAAAATTGACCACTGAATCGTTTTCAAGCCTACAGCTCACTGGCATTCAGTACATCTGCATTGTTCTGCAGAATCCTTCTCATCTTGCAGAATTGAAACCCTGCCCCCATGAAACTGTGAACCCCATCCCCTCTCTTCTCAGCCCATGTCTGTCTCCGGGTTTTCATGTGGGTAGAGCTGTACAGGATTTGACCCTTCGTGGCTGGCTTGTTTAACGCACATCCTCTTCACTCATCCATGTTGTAGCGTGTGTCAGAATTTCCAGCCTTTATACAGCTCAACATTCCATTGCATTCTATCACACATTTTGTTTATCCACTCATTTGTCCATGGATGACATGAATGAGCTGCTGGGGGCTGCATCCTATGGTCATTCTCTTTTTAATTTTTTGAGGAGCTGGCTCATTGCTTTCCACAGTGGCTGTACTGTTTTCTCTTCCTGACATCAGGGCACTGGGGCTCCAGTTTTCCCACGTTCTTCCTGACAGGTGTCAGTTTCTCTCTGTCCATGTTTATGGCACTAGCTGTTCTAATGGGCGTAAGGTGGCATCTCTTGGTGGTTTTCATTTGCATTTCCCTAATGATGAGCGATGTTGTGTTATCTGTTCATTCTTGTGCTTATTGATCATTTGTATATCTTCTTGAAGAAATCTCTATTCAAGACTTGTGCTCGTTTTTTAGTCTTCTGTCTTGTCATTGGATTGTAGAGTTTATTTCTGTATTCTAGATATCAATTCCTTATGTGATACATGGTTTGCAAATATTTTCTCTCATATACATTTTTCTTCCCTGTGCTTTTGATGTCGTATCCAAGAAATGGGGAAATCCTATGTCATGAGGATTTCCTTCTGTGAGGTTTAGGGCTTAGATCATCCTACCTTTCAGTTTTTGATTAATTTTGAGCAAGCTTTTGTGTGCGATATATATAAGGTCTGTTTTGTCCTCTTGCATATGGATATCCAATTTTCTCAATACCATTTGTTGAAAAGACTGGCTTTCCTGTTGGATGGCCTTGGTGTTCTTACTGAAAAGCATTTGACCATATGTTCAAGAGCTGTTTTTCTAGGTTCTCTAATCTCTTCCATTTTTCTTCTTTTTAGCATTGTTTTTAGCTGTTTGTGATTGAGATTCTATATGACCATTTGGATGGATTACTCTGTCTAGTCACAAAACTGTCGAATTTTTTTTTTACAGGCAGAGTGGACAGTGAGAGAGACAGAGAGAAAGATCTTCCTTTGCCATTGGTTCACCCTCCAATGGCCACCACGGTTGGCGCGCTGCAGCCAGTGCACTGCGCTGATCCGAAGGCAGGAGCCGGGTGCTTCTCCTGGTCTCCCATGGGGTGCAGGGCCCAAGCGCTTGGGCCATCCTCCACTGCACTCCCTGGCCACAGCAGAGAGATGGCCTGGAAGAGGGGCAACCAGGACAGAATCTGGTGCCCCGACCAGGACGAGAACCTGGGGTGTTGGTGCCACAGGTGGAGGATTAGCCTAGTGAGCCACGACACCTGCCAAAATTGTTGAATTTTTGATAGCACAATGATGGTGTTTGAATGCATGAATGAATTTATAAAAACTGGCTTGTTCCCCTAGTTATGGAAAGCATGTTAACTATAAAAATCTTTTATAGCAATTTCCTAAATATGGGCAATTTCTCCATTAAAGGATACTTTTTCACAGTAAGTACAAATTTGTTCGATTTTACTTGTTATATACCTATTTGCATTTTTTCTAAAGGATGTGATATAAGGTACCATAAAAGAAATATGAGGGAATGAGATGCAGGCAATTAAAAAGGTGGCAGAGGAGAGACTAGAAGGTTAGAGGGGAGAAGGCGGCAGCGGCCCACCTCTGGGCATCAGGCTGGGTTTTAAGTTCCCTGGTGACTGAGCCAGCGGGGGCGGAGTGCACCGCACGTGGCAATGCAGCATCTCAGGACCAAGCACGAGATGGCGTCTGCCTTTCACCCCTGCCTCTGCCTGTACCAACACAAAGGCAAGGTCCACTGAGCTCCTCATCTTCACATTTGATCTTCTGTCCAAACAGGGAAAAGGCCCCTCTCCCCAGAGGAATTAGGATGTCAGATGGGAAAGGTTGAACAGTCTCATCTCAGACTAGGGCCCTCCCTCTTGCAAATCTGGAGATTTCTCAGCACGTTGCACGGCCCAGGTGCTGAACCTACTCCTAATAGCATTCCTATCAGATAACTGTAGAATCAGGGTATTGGTCTCTCCAGCCGAGGAGGTGGTTCCCCAGAGCTGATACAGAGCTTCCGAGTCCCAGCTTCCACCCACTCTCCCTGTGCCTGAGTTGCTGTCTGCCATCCACATCTGTAGCGTAATTGTCTTCCTCTCCTACTTTCTCATTGGTCATTCCTGCTTGAGCGCCTTAGCTATTCTTCCAAATCCAAACGTATCCTAAGACCAGGCTCTGTCTTGGGTTTGCTCTTCCCTACTTTGGATCTGCAGCCCTCTTCCTGAGTTCCGTCTTAGAAGACGCTGTTACCTGTGGCTGATATTCCATGGATTTCTGTGGAGTATAGATGACTAGATAGGTTTCAACTCTGGTCTCTTAGGCCATCTGACCGTGGTGGGTTCCAGGTGTCTTTTCAGAAACAGGGGCTGGTCTTGGGGATGTCTGTCCTTTCTTCTGCTGGTTCATGGTGCGTGCAGTGGCTCATGATGGTTTAATTACAGAACTCTGATGGAAGCATTCTTGACCCTTCCTTAGAGCTTCCATTGTTTGGTTTTTAATTAACGTGTTGGAGAGGGACAGAGGGAGAGAGAGAAGGAAAGCAAGCAAGCAAACCAGCCTGCCCATCTGCTGCTTCACTCATCAAGTGCTGGCAATAGCCAGGGCCGAAGTTGTGAGCCAAGAACTCAGTCCAGGTCTCTCAGGTGTATGAAAAGATCCCAGTTGAGCCGTCACCACTGCCTCCCAGGGTCTGCATTAGCAGGAAGCAGGATTCAGATGCCAGAGGCAGACATGGAACCCAAGCTCTCCAGTGTGGCATGTAGGTGTCTTAACCCCTGGTCCTCCCTTATACTAAGCATTGATGAAAACTAAAGGGACTGTACTATGCCACATTGATTTCTGGTGGCACACCTTGGGCTCTCTAGGAAGCAGGCTTTGGGGCGGTACATTCTGGAGAATGCATATTGCTTGTTCCCTGGGATCCACATCCATGGGGCAGAAGATGGAGCAGGAATGGGCTGAGGCAGAAGTCGGAGGGTGGTGCAGGCCCAGGGGCCTCAGGCAAACCCTAGTGAGTTCTAGAGTTAAAACACCCGGCTGGGAAAGACCAGGATTTTATCCCCCTTCCTTGGTTGTCAGCTACTCCAGAATGTGGTCTGGAGGCAAGGGAGTTCTGGAAACCGTTGATAGTGGATAGCACTGCCAGTGGCCGGGCAGGGAGACCGTCTTTGAAGGAGGAACTGGATGGTTCATCTCTGTCTACCCCTCTCTGAAAGCAACTGAGGCCATATGCTCCGGGTCATAGAATTTTTAGGGACTGAGCTTGGCACAGGGATGGAGTCTGGATATATGGGCCAGGGCAATGTCCCTTTATCCTGTAGGATTTGAATGCTCTCAGAGAAGTTCCTGTCTGAGGCTGGAGGACAGAGGAAATTCGAAGAGCAACTTTTTGTGATGTGCCAGAGTGGAGACATTCTTCATGGGGAATGCACCGGAGCTTCCGGAGTTTAGCTAGGGAGCGTGTAGGCAAAGCAGATGTATCTATGTATATATGTATAAATAAATATAAATATATATTTATTACCCAAGTTTGGAAGCATTTGTGAGGAGCACTTGTATTTGAGGTCAGGGAAATTTTTGTTTTTTAAATCAAGAAGTTTCTCTACTCGTGTACCTATTTTGGGGCCCATCCTCTATTAACCCCCACACTGGCAGAGAATGAAGCAATGAAAAGTGGATGTTGATCTGAGGAGTTGTGAGTACGGAGTTATTTACCGTCTCCCTCATTCCAAAGGTATCCTGAGATGGCTCGTGTGGAGTTACTGCATCTCAGGGCACCCACCAGCATGATTTAGAAGCAAAATGAACTCTTAAACCTGTAAGTGGAATGTTAGTATTACTAATCTTAAAGCTGACACCTGTCTAGCAACAGGGATGGTTTGGAGCAGAGACGATGTAGAATTATTTTTTTGTCATAAAACTGGATCCTGAAAAATTTAGCATCCTCTCTTTTTACCTGTACATTCAACAGTTGGTACACCAAAGCCATGGTAGAAAAATAGCAGAGAGGCATAAAAAAATGCATTTTTTGGTATATCCTCCCAGAAATTTTTGTGCTTATAAAAACTTAAACGTGTGTGCATATAAATGTATGTATATATTTTCGTATTTTATTTGGGTCGCTATCACATGTTTTGTTGTATAACTTGTTGTAGTCAGTAGCATATGACTTGGACATCTTTATATAGCAGTATAGGTAGTCCTTGCTTGTCCGCAGTTTTGTTTTCCATGATTTCCACTACCTGTTTCAACTTGGGTCTGAAAACACTACAGTACAGTGATATACATGAGGGAGGAGAGAGCACGTCCGTGTCACTTTTATTGCAGGATATGAGGGTTCTTCAAGAACTAATGAAATGTTTGTAGTCCATGCGTGATTTTTCATAATACACGTATTCCATGACACGTGTGCCTGCACACACACACACACACACACACACACACACACACCCTTGCTGTGCAACAGGCTGTGCTTTTGAGGTTTTTTATGGGGATGGGGAATGTCTGGCCCCCGGGCTACTAAGGTCTGCAGAATCATTTTTCCTGGCCCTGCCAAGGCAATGCAGGTGGGGCTCAAAACTCAATCCTTAACAGGCTCATTTCTTAGTTGATAGTGTTGTGTGGTTCTTGAATGATGTATAACATCATATACAAATGGTTCTTGGTGGGACTAGGGGAACCCCATCCCTGGATGTTCACAGAACAAGATGACAGGACTTCCTTGTCTTGCAGATAAGGGGGCTAAGGGGAGATTGTGTACAGATGTGTTTAAAATTGCAGAGGCCCCAGCATGCTTCACTGTATGGATGTGGTATGCTGTATTTAATCTGTTTATTGCTGATGAACGTTTGTTCTGGTGGATTCTTGTTCTTACTACTTTTCTATGAATATCCTTACTTATGTATTTTAAGCTTTTGTGTGAGCTGTACCAGGCTAAATTCTAGAAGAGGCAGTGCTGAGTCATAAAATATAGGCATACAGAATCTTTATCTCTTTTGCCAAACCACCTTCCAAAACGTTCCACCGGTTTCCACTCTGCCAGCAGCATATGAGAATGTTAGTCTCTCCCAACTTTTGCCAACATTTGGCTCCATCCAATGTTTAATTGTTGCCAATCTCTTGGATTAAAGAGAAAGCTTTCTTTTTTTTTTTTTAAATGTAAACCAAGTTTATTTTGCTTCTAAGTAGTGTTCTTAAATCACTACAGCCTGGTAAACAATGTAAATTAGTACAAGTCATTTCAAAAGCCAGAGGTTTTTGTTTTGTTTGCTTTTTTAAGGAGTTGTTAAAAAGATGCAGGCTATTCTAACAGGATAAATACTTTTAACCATTTCACTTCAAGTTAATGAAGGTTCACAAATGAGCAACACTGCTCGTTGAGGAAAACAAAACGCTGTTGTCAATAAGAGATGCCCCCAACCCCAAACAAAAAGAACTCTGTAAAAATAACTGTTCCCGTGTGTTTTGAAGTCGCTTTACGGTGGGTGATACAGCGGCACATGATCTTGCTGCAAACTTGTCTTGCTTGCAAACTGTGGACTTGTAATACCCTGGTCTAGAGAAATGATTCAGCCCAAAAGGTGCTAACTTTAGACAGTGCAGTGCTGTGACCCTCTTCTTATTTATTTTTTTATTTTTTTATTTTTGACAGGCAGAGTGGACAGTGAGAGAGAGAGACAGAGAGAAAGGTCTTCCTTTGCCGTTGGTTCACCCTCCAGTGGCCGCTGCGGCTGGCGAGCTGCGGCCGGCGCACCGCGCTCATCCGATGGCAGGAGCCAGGTGCTTCTCCTGGTCTCCCATGGGGTGCAAGGCCCAAGCACTTGGGCCATCCTCCACTGCCCTCCCGGGCCACAGCAGAGAGCTGGCCTGGAAGAGGGGCAACCGGGACAGAATCCGGCACCCCGACCGGGACTAGAACCCGGTGTGCCGGCGCCGCAAGGTGGAGGATTAGCCTGTTGAGCCACAGCTCCGGCCATGCTGTGACCCTCTTAACATTGAAAGCGTTTTATTGATTTGACTTGTGTCCTGGAAATATGCTTGTTATTGGACATTTCTGTGTGTTTTTGTGCTTGTTTATTCTTTTATTTCTCCTAGGGTACCACTGGATTTTTTTTTTTTTTTGGCTGATTTTTCTATTATGTTGTTTAGTTCTGATTATTTAAGAGTCTTTGTATATGAAGTAAATTAGTTCTTGGTCACTATAAATGTTACAGATATTTTTCTCAATTGACTTTTTATTTTAATTATAGCACTTTTTTACAGAAAACTAAGTTTTATTGATAAAATTTATCACTTTTCTTTATTATTATTATTATTATTATTATTATTTTGTGACAGGCAGAGTGGGCAGTGAGAGAGAGGTCTTCCTTTGCCATTGGTTCACCCTCCAATGGCTGCTGCGGTCAGCGCGCTGCAGCCGGCTCACGGCGCTCATCCGATGGCAGGAGCCAGGTGCTAGGTGCTTTTTCCTGGTCTCCCATGGGGTGCAGGGCCCAAGCACTTGGGCCATCCTCCACTGCACTCCCGGGCCACAGCAGAGAGCTGGCCTGGAAGAGGGGCAACCGGGACAGAATCCGGTGCCCCGACCGGGACTAGAACCTGGTGTGCTGGCGCCGCAAGGCAGAGGATTAGCCTGTTGAGCCACAGCACTGGCCCCACTTTTCTTTTTTAAAAAAATATTTATTTTATTTGAAAGGCAGAGTCATAGAAAGAGGGAGGGACACACAGAGAGAGGTCTTCCATCTGCTGGTTCACTCCCTAAACGGTTGCAATGGCCAGAGCTGGACTGACCTGAAGTCTAGAGCCAGGAGCTTCTTCTGGATCCCCCAAGTGGTGCAGGGGCCCAAAGACTTGGGCCATCTTCCACTGCTTTCCTAGGCCATAAGCAGAGAGCTGGATTGGAAGTGGTGTAGCCGGGACCCAAACCAGCACCCATATGGGACGCCGGCACTGTAGGCAGTGGCTTTACCTGCTACACCACAGCGCTGACCCCCCCACTTTTTTCCTCTAAGGATTCCGAACTATGTGACTTGCTTAGAAAGGTTTTACTCAGAGGTGAAAGACAGATTTCGCTATCTTTTTGTCTAATACTTTCACGGATCTGTTATTCCTACTTAAATCCTTATCTGTAAAATAGGGAAATATATTAGAATCTAGGTTATAAGATTGGTGGGAAGGGTGGGGGGGTAGGACACTTTTTTTTTTTTTTAATTTGAGAGGTAGAGTTATAAACAGAGAGAAAGGTCCTCCCTCCGTTGGTTCACTCCCCAAAAGGCCCCATGGCCGGCTAGTGCTGCACCTATCCGAAGCCAGGAGCCAGGAGCTTCCTCCCAGTGTCCCATGCGGGTGCAGGGGCATCCTCCGCTGCCTTCCCAGGCCACAGCAGAGAGCTGGACTGGAAGAGGAGCAACTGGGACTAGAACCCGGCATCCGTATGGGATGCCGGCGCCGTAGGCGGAGGATTAACCAAGTGAGCCACGGCGCCGGCCCCAAGGACACTAACTTATTATATACTGTATTCCTATCTGTTTTTACACTTTTTATTTTTAATACAATAAGGAGAGAAATCTTGTGTGTGCTGGTTCACTCCCAAATGGCTGGGCTGGGCCAGGCTGAAGCCAAGAACAAGGAACTCTGTCCTAATCTCCCGTGAGGGTGACAGGACTTGGACCATCATGTGCTACCTCCCAGGCCCGTGGGCAGGGCTCTGGTTTGGAAGCAGAGTAGCTGGGACTGGAGTTTGCACTCAGGTGCAGATGCTGGTCTCCCAAACAAGTGCTTGACCCACAGTTCCACAGCACTGGCCCTCCTCGGATTTTTTATTCATTGGTTAGTCATTAGTAAACAATACTAAACGGTTTTCATAATAGCCATTTTTGTCTTTTTTTTTTTTCTTTACGAAGAATGCCTCTTTAACCATGATTTTGGGTCTTGGCTTGAAGTATGCAAAAATGTAAAATATTTTGTTGTAGCACTTAAAAAAAGTTAATACTCACCTGTGACACAAAATTCAGAAAACCGAGAGAAAGGAGTGAGAAGTGACTGTCTCTCACCCTGTCTCGTAGGCAGCCTGTGCTCCAGTCACTTCTTCTGCGTGGTGCTCTATGGGGCATCTGCACACATGGGTACAGAACTCTTCCGCAGGCAGGTCTGTGTCGTCTTCGGCTTTGCAGGTTACGGAGGTCACAGAGCGTTTACGAAGATGGCGGTGAAAAGAGGACTAGGAAGCTGTATTTCTTTCTTTGTGATTTTTCTAGTTTATACTTTCTTAAAACTTAAATGTATTGCATCTTTTTGAGATATCCGTGACGTTACAGGATACATAGAGGTAGTAAAAAGGTAACGGCAGTAAAATCAATGAACACACCCGCCATCTCGTATACTTACCTAGTTTTTGTTTCTTTGATGTTGCAGCAAGAGCAGTTGAGAATCTCTTTGGTGTGAATCACAAATACAACCCAGTTTTCACCCCGTATCCTGATGCTGTACATGAGATCCTTTCACTTGTACATCCTCTGTGTCTGTGCACTCGTGACCTCTGCCCTACAGCTGCCCTTTCTTCCCTCCATCCCTGCCCGCTGTAGCCCCTGTTCCTTACCTGTGCATTTTTAAATCTGTGTTCCAGATGCCGCATCACGGGACGTTTTTCTTTGCGTGTCTGGCTTACTTCACTTAGCATAACATCCTGCAGGCGTGTCTGCCCGGCTGCCGGTGTCAAGGGCTTGTTCTTTTTCAGAGCTGGGCGATGTCCCATTACACATGCAGCACACTGTCCTCATGCCGTGGGTGACCTTCCATATCTAGGCTGTCGTGAACCGCGCTGCAGTGAACGTGGGAGCGCAGGTATCTTGACAATGGTTTTGTTTCCTCTGCGTGGATACCCAGAAGAGGCATTGCTGGGTCACGAGTGTTTGAATTCCAGTTTCTTTAGAAAACTTCGTAGTTTTCCACAATGGCTACAACTAGTCTACACGCCCACCTACATGTACCTCTATCCTCTCCCACATTTGCCATCCTGATGGGGTTGTGGTGGCTATGGATCGGGTTTGCACACCGCCGAAGATGAGTGATACTGAGAACCTTTGCATGTACCTGTGGGCCTTTTTTTTTTTTTTTTTTTGGACAGGCAGAGTTAGACAGTGAGCGAGAGTGAGAGAGAAAGGTCTTCCTTTTTCCACTGGTTCACTCCCCCAGTGGCTGCTACAGCTGGTGCCTTGCGGTCGGTGCACTGAACCGATCTGAAGCCAGGAGCCAGGCACTTCCCCCTGGTCTCCCGTGCAGGTGCAGGGCCCAAGCACCTGGGCCATCCTCCACTGCACTCCTGGGCCACAGCAGAGAGCTGGCCTGGAAGAGAGGCAACCGGGACAGAATCCGGCGCCCCGACCGGGACTAGAACTGGTGTGCCGGCGCCACAAGGCAGAGGATTAGCCTAGTGAGCCATGGCGCCGGCTATGGACCATTTTAAAGTCATCTCTGGAGAAGTGTTGTGGGGATGTGGGTAGCTAAGGAAGGGAGGTGAGGTCTGACAGCCCCTGCAGAGCTGCTGTTGGACAGCTCCCCGCCCACCCACGAAGGCAGCTTACTGGCAGCTCCAGGCACCCACCTGCTATCACAGGACAGAGGAGACTGGCTCCTGCGACAGCAGGCATGTGTGATGAGTCCCCTTCTGTGTACAACCCAGCCCCCTCCTTTTCTGTGCACCTTTGAGGCTTGTCTCCCATGCATCACCAAGGGGCACTCCCACAGACACTTCTGGGATTTCCTTCAAAGGTCATGGCACACTCTGTCCCCTTTCAAATATTCAGTGGAGTGACACTAGCCATCACCCCTATGCCTCTGGAGGTATAAAGGGGAGGCCTAACCTTGTTGGGACGGGAGTGGGGCTGGTTCTTTGTTAAGGGCTTTTCCAGTCCCGGAGGTTTTCCATGGTGAGGGGTTTTTGTGCATTTTGGCTGCTTGTGCAGGCACACACTCTCTCTCCCAAGGTAGGCAGACTTATTTCTTGAGTTTTGCACTTTTGCTTTGCTTTAAATAAATCCTGCTTCCCTGTACCCCTTTAAGCCTTCTCCTTTGAATCCTTTTCGCTTGTGGAGGGAAGAATCTGCAAGTAATGTGGCCAGGAGCCCACAGCCCACAGCACAGTGTCTGTGTAGGCCTTCAACCCATTTTAGATTGGGTTATTTGTCTGTTAAGTTGTGTGAATCCTTTGTAAATTTTGGATATTAACCCTTTCTGAGCTATATAATTTGCTAATTGTTTTCCTCCGTGTGCAGGCTGCCATTTCATTTTGTACATTCCTTTACTGTGCAGAAGCTTTTTGTTAGACTCCTCTTAGTTTTTATTTCTGAGGTCTGAGCATTTTGCATGAAGAAGCCAGAGCTGGGCCAATCGAAAGCCAGGAGCCAGGTGTCCAGGGTGACTGTGGGTTGTTTTGTCAGAGATCCAGGGAAGGATTATAGTCCCCATTTTTATATAAAATTTAATATCCGTATCATCCAGTGAGTCCATAACAGGACCTAGATAGGTTTCTGAACCCAATTTTCCTTTTCACTCAGTGGCCCTGCCAGATACTGAGGCTGTAAAACAGAAAAAATCCTAAAAACTAATCAAAACAAACAAGCCCATCTCATTCTGATGATTGCGAGTTGTGTTTTTTAAAGACTCTTTTATTTATTTGAAAGAGTTAGAGAGAGAGAGAGAGAGAGAGAGAGAGAGAGAGAGAGAGAGAGATCGATCAATCTTCAGTCTGCTTTTTGATTCCCCAAATGGCCCCAACAGCCAGAGTGGACCAGGCTGAAGCCAGGAGCCAGGAGATTCTCCCAGGTCTCCCACATGGATGCAGGGCCCCAAGTACTTGGGCCATCTTCCACTACTTTCCCAGGCCATTAGCAGGGAGCTGGAGTGGAAGTGGAGAAGCCGGAACGTGAACTGGCGCTCATATGGGATGCTGGTGTTATGGGCGGTGGCTATATCCACAACACTGGCCCCCTATTACTGAGCTCTTTGAAAACATTCTCTCTTTATCGGATGTAGAACTCGCCTGCGTGGTCTGGATTCCGTTGGGCAGTGCACGCTGACCTGGCTCTGCTCTGGAGTTAAGAATATGTTCTTGAGGATCAGGAATGCATGTTATCCATAGATCCCGGAGCCTCCAAACTGCGGGTTCCACATCCTTGGATTCCACTCACTACAGACTGAAAATGTCAAAAAATAAATTCTGTCTCCTGAACGTTGATGGACGTGTTTTACTCCTCCTCATTCCCTAAACAACTCAGCATCACAAGTATTGATCTGTCATTGACATGGTGTGAGGTATTAGAAACACACTGGAGATGATGATCATAGTATTTGGGAGAATGTGCACAGGTCACACCCAACTAGCATGCAGTTTTCCAGAAGCGACTTCAGCACGCGCAGATGTTGAGAAAGACGTGTTTATTTCAAAGGCAGAGTGACAGAACGAGAGACACACGTTGTCCAACCCCTGATTCACTCACTCCCCAGATGGCCACAACAGCCAAGGCTGGGCCAGGCTGAAGCCAGGAGCTGGGAACTCCATCTGGGTGTCCCACGAGGGTGGCAGGGGCCCAGCTACTTGTGCCATCCTCTGTTGCTTTCCCAGCCATGTTAGCAGGAAGCTGGATCCGAGCCCGAGGAGCCAGGGCTGGAGCTGGCACTCTGACAGCGGATGCCAGCAACCTGCTGCACCATCTTCGGATTTTGCTGGACTCAATCCCCTGTGAATATTGAGACGACTGTATCTGTGTGTGCGCATCATACATCCTATGTTTGTACATCACGCACTCTCATACATGAGCAGCCCCCACAGGGAATTAAATGATAATGTAAAGTGCCCACGAACTTCCAGAGGCTCCCTCACATGTGTGCATTCTACACGGGTACGAGATATATTCAGTGGGTTCTTTTTTTAAAAGATCGATTCATTCCGTACCTTCTAGAAGGTTGTGGACACATCAGACGCGCAGAGCGCAGACACACGTTCTCTGTTGAGGAGTGAGAGGCTTCACAGAGCTCCCTCAGAGGCAGTGTCTCTTCCCTCCCACAGCCAGTGAGGACCACTTAAAAAGCTGCCCATGCATAATTCGCCTTGAGGACATAGGAGAGGCCTTGAGAGACCCGGGGATTTTCCCTTTCAACTTTCAGAAAAAAATTTTTGTTTTTGGACAGTGACTCAATGTTCTTCCCATATTGCCTCCGCTTCCTTGCTCATCTGATTTTTTTTTTTTTTGAAAATTGCATGTATCTTCCTAGTCTTCAAGTTAGTGAAAATGTCAGTTTTCTTGTTTTGCCCTTGAGTTTCTTAGTTTTGGAATGATTTCATCTGGTGGGTTTTAAAACATTTTTGTACATGCTGAATGTGCCAGTTCATCACTCATGAGACAGAAAGATGCTGGTCTTTTCCCCCGCAGTATTAAAAACTTGATTTTTTAAAAATTGTGGTGTGATGTTTCAGCATAATGCCGTCAATACGTAAGAAGTTTTTAAAAGTTTATTTTCATTTTATAAGGCAGAGAGAGAGAGAGATTGATCGATCGGTCTTCCATCCACTGGTTCATTCCCCAGATGTGCACAACAGCTGGAATTGAGCCAGGCAGAAGCCAGCAGCCTGGAACATCCTTTTGGGCCATGACTTGCTGCTCCCCAGGGTTTGCTTTAGCAGGAGCTATTTCAGAGGCGGAGGAGCTACCTCTCCAACTCCTGTATGGGACGTGGGTATTCCAAACCGTGACTTAACCGTGACATGAAACATCTTCAGAACGTAACAGAATGGCCCAAGACTCCAGTCAGGATTAGTTAAGAATCTCTGGGATTCTGTGCTGTTACTGACATTGTTCATTTTAGCCACATACTTTAAGTGACAATATTTGTACACACAGTGTGTCTTAACAGATCTTTGGACTGTGAACTTTCTCTAGGGAGTTGTGGAAATTGAGAAATCCAAAGACTCATTTAAAAGCTGGTAGCAGAGCCAGAGTTACAGTCTTCCAACCCTGAATTCTAAGCTTTGCAATGACAACTTCGAAATGTTCTCAGGTATTCGAGAATCATGGAATTTCAAAACTCATGGGACTGAATTCAGTTTGTAGCAAATGGAATGGAGGCTGGAAAAGGTTGAGTGGTCTGCCTAAGGCAGGTCAGAATGAAGGCACGAACAGTAGCAGGAATGTGTCATGGCAATGGGGTCAGAAAAAATGAACCATGGAGGTCAAAATCTACACCCACTCGTGTAGGGGAAACTGATTTTTCCTCCAGAGTTACAATACTCTGTTTCTAGTAGGAAAAGAGTACGTCTTGACATCGAAATAAAATAGGGACTTTAGTTAGCAGTTACGTATTGGGGCTGGCATGGTGGTGCAGGGGGTTCAGTTGCCTCCTTCAGTGCCGGCTCCCATATGAGCACTGATTCAGATCCTGGCTGTTCCACTTCGGATCCATCTTTCTGCTAATGTGCCTGGGAAAGCAGTGAAAGATGGCTCAAGTCCTTGGACCCCTGCCACCCACATAGGTGACCTAGATAGAGTTTACTCACTTCCAGCTTTGGCCAAGCCCAGCCCCCACCATTGTGGCCCTTTAGGGAGTGAACTGGAGGTTACAAGATCTCTCTCTTTTCCTCAGTCCCTGTAACTCTGCCTTTCAAACAAACAAACAAATAAATCTTAAAATTTATGTGTCTCCCCTGGCTGTTCAGTTGTGACCGAAATGTTCTAAGTAAGATCTCAAGAGCAGGGAGAGTGGGCCCAGGGTAGAAGTTATCTGAGCAACTTTTAAACATCAGAAAGCCAGTCTGGGTACTTCGTTGAGATGCTCATGTACGGTTTCTGGTTTTCCTTTGGCAGTTTCTGAGGGGTGCTTCAGGCATACCTGGGGGGCCAGCGAGGGCCAGTGTTGGGCGGATTCTCTGTCTTCTCCTGTGACAGCAGTGTGGCAGTGACCTCAAGTGCTGAGCAGGAGTGCGCCTGAGCCACCCGAACTGAAGATGCCGGGTTGTGCTACTAAACCGCCCAGCTCTCGTCTTTGTGTTGTCGTGGTCTTTGAAGCAGAGCGGTTGGACCGATGCTTCCAACAGTGGTTTGCACGGAGAGATGAAGTGGTATGGACTGTGGTATCTGCGGGCTAGATGACAAGATCTACAATTACTTTTTTTTCCCCAAGGTCTGGGAAGAGTCCTTCCCACAGTCAGAGATTTGTGGATGGCTGTGTGATGGGAGGATGGGATTAGCGTGGCAGGGACAGTCCCTCTCCCTGAATCGGGTGGGTTGGTACCATCCATGCTAGCAGGAAGGCTGGCCCTTTCACATCACCCTCCGTGGTTCCTCCCCCGTCCCCTGCAGCCCCTGTCCCTTTCCTGAGTTGTGCTCTGCATCCCAGCTTTGAGAAATCCAGACGTTCTGAAGCCTGGGCTCATCTCCCTCTAGGTTTCGATGAGACCCTGATGGGAGCACAGAATTCCTCAGGCAGAGCTCAGTTCTTTCCAGGCTCAGTTCCTTCTCAGTGCCGGGGAGCTCACCAACCAGCCCCACTTGTTTTTCCTCTTCCATGCTGTTTTGCTCCGGTGCCCCCTGGCTCAAGCTACAGTGTGACACGGGTGCCGTTTTCCATGTGAAAGCGCCCATGGGCGTTGACTCCCAGCTCTGCAGTGGCAGCTCCCCACTTCCTGTTCTCACCCCGGAAGTTTCGTCGCTTGTGCAGGTGCAATGACAATGACGACTGTTGATCTATGTGTATTAGGGATTGTGAGGCTGGAAACACAGCCCGGGGCTTTCCGCCAAGTCAGCTGTGAGCGTGTGTGTATGTATGTGGTCTCTGTGTGGTGTGTGTGTGTATGTGGTGTGGTTGGTGTATGTGTTTGTGTGTATGTGTGGTGTGTGTATGTGTGTGGTATGTATGTGTAAACAGAGGACAGGAATCTTTCCTTTGCTTCTCTCTACAACCTTGTGCACAGTACCTAGCTCCCGCCATCTCAGCATCAGAGGCTCGATCCCATCTTAAGATATGGAAGTGAAAATACTTCAGTTCATTAACACAATTTCTGGATTTTAAGGCTTGGGATTATACAGAAGAAACCCTAGAGTCAGCAAAGTTCAAAGGAGAAATGACCTAACTGTGAAGCTAAGTGTCAATCCAGATGTTAAGACAGACACACACACACACACACACACACACACACAGGTAGGGGGAGAGACAGACAGAGAGAGAGAGAGAGAGAGAGAGAGAGAGAGAGAGAGATCTTCCATCTATTCTTTCACTCCCCAAACACCTGTAACAGCCAGAGCTAGACAGGCCAAAGCCAGGAACATGCAGCTCAATCCAGATCTCCCATGTGTATGGTTGTGATCCTAGCCCTTGAGCCCTAACCTGCTGAGTCCCAGGTTGTGCATCAACAGGGGCTGGAGTTGGACCCAAGCACTCTGATATGGAATGCAGGCACCCCAAGTGGTTTCTTAAATGCTATGCCAAATACCCAGACTCCCTCACCCAACGTCTATCCATTATGTTCCCCTGTGTTTTTGGTTAATAACGACTTCCCCTGGGTATATCTAAATTTAGCACAATTGACTGGAAAACACTAAAGGACCTGGCTGTCCTGATTTTTAAAAAAATTTTTCTTCTCCCTGTTTGCCACTTTGGGGGTGGACAGCCCCCCAAATTTACACACCCAAGTCAAAGTGGGAGGTAATTTCTAAATAAAGTCAACATGAGTGCTTGACTTTCCAGTAAGTTATTTTCCATGTTTGCTGTTTGCTGTGCTGTTCCCTCTGCCCTCCTGTCTTTGTGTGCAGTGTAGGTTTGATTTCTAAGGTTCCTATTGGAAGTCCCTCCTTTGGGTTTTTTCCTTGGTGTTTTCAAAGGCAGGAAAGAATTTCTCGCCTCTGCAGTTCTACTCTGCTGCAGGTAAAGAATTTAGCAGCTAGGGGGGTGATAATTAGAGCCAGTAATAATTTCACTGCCCTGCCCTGGGCACTAAGCTGCCCAGTAGACTGCTCTTTCATGTTGTAAGATGGTCATTTAGCTCTCTGCAAATGTGGTTTAAGAAATCTGCATCTCCATACATTTAGCCCAGGGCACCCAAGGGAAGACTGGCCCTATCAGTTTCTGTGGCAAATTGTTAGGGAAGAGTTATTTTGATGGACTTTAGGAGGATTTCCCCCTTTTAAATATTGGGATGGAGGGACAGCACAGGATCGGTGGTGTGTGCAGGACTGGGCTGCGGGAGGAGATGGCAGGTTCTCCTTGGAGACGTGGGGCAGCCGTGTTGACTGGGAGAACCCCAAAGAGACTCGGCACAGCTTCCCCCAGGCCAAGCCAGAAGCGCCAGGGCATCCTTAGTCTCCTCTTGCTCTGACTTGGAAACAGTAAGGTAACCACTAGCTACCATCTTCCTACAGGCAGCAGCCTCTCACACGTGGGTAAATTATTGTACAGAATTACTGTGCAGGTGTCTTTGAAAGTTTTTATTTGAAAGGCCCATATAAACCAACATGGGGGATGAGAGAGAGAGAATGAGATAGGTCTCCCACACGTATGTCAAGAGCCATCACTGGCCGTCTGTTAGTGACACATTAGCAGGAATCTGGAATTTGGAGCAGGACCAGAGCTTGAAAGCGGGTGTCCTGGTACAGGGTGCAGGCGTCCCGAGTGACGTCTTAACTGCTGCACTAAACATCCACCCCATACAGGCATTGTAGCAGATCACCGATTTTAGCTAGTTTGGGCTCTTAAAAGAAAACGCACACTCTCTAAACCATGGAAGCTTAGTTCTCGGTGTTCTGCACGCTACGTCTCAGAGCGAGGCGCCGGCGGTTCCGTGTGACGTCTTTTTGCTCTCTGGACGTCTTCTCTCCAGGTCTAAACCCATTCCGGAGGGCTGTACCCTCCTGACGGGGCCACCTCCCACGGCCCCTCCTCCCAGCTCCATCCCCATAGGGATGAAGATTTTCAGGTACCAAGTTTTGGTGGCAGGGGAGGGGAGGCATGGGAGGAACCAGGTCCCCAGCGTCCGCCTGCCTTTTTTCTTCCCCAGCAGTAGAGGTGTGTTGTGACGTTCAGATCTGGCCTCTGCGACCTTGCTGAGAACTCTCACACCCTTCCCCTTCCAGGAAGGGAGCCCGCGGTGCCCCCGCCACCTCACCCATCCCAGGGGAAGCTGCCTGTGCCCAGGTGTGGAGAGGCAGGGCGGCAGCCAGGGTGTGGCACTCTCTGTGGTGTCTGTGGATGTCCAGGCTGGGATTCTGATGGGCAGGGGAGGGCGCCCTCCACCCACGCTGACTCCCCGGGGAGAGAGACCCCGACGGGCGTGGCCGCCTTCATAGTGTTCCTGACCCAGACGCCCACCATGGCGGCTCCCACCCAGAGCTCTGACTCACGCCCCACAGAAAAGGGGTGGGCATGGCAGGAGCACACAAGATTTCAAATATCTAAAAAAAGAACCCCACAGAACCTGGCAGGCTGCTCCTCCGGTTCCATCATGGTCGGTGTTGAAATTGTCCTGGCCACTGGCATTCCCACCCCTTTGCATTCTGAGTCAGAATAAAGTTGTGTTTCAGATATCTTAAAAAAAAAAAAATGCCCAAAGCTTCCTAAACGCCAAGGGACCTGCTTATGGCTGCGGCTTCACACGCTTGCTTCCACGCCCGGCTTCCCATGCCTGGCACACTCTTCCTGTTTCTGGTTCTTGCCTGCTCACCCCTCCCATCTGGATGGAGTGGTTCTCCCTCCCCTTGGCAGCGACCACACGGCTGTGGGCACCCAGCACCTTGCCTGCCTTGGCCTGGTGCCGTGGACCACACCTCTCGGGTTCCCTGTTGACTCCCAGGCGCTGAGCCCCGGCAGCGCATATACTAGGTTCTCAGTGTGCATTCGGTGGTGTGAATGAACGAAAGCGGAGAACAACAAACAGGCATGACTTGAGAAGCCTGCGGGGTCTGTTTGTGATCTCTCCTAGCTGCTTGACTGCCAGGTGCCAGGCTCTGTCTCCATGTGCATCTCATCTCTTCTGGGGGTGCCCCCTCCTAGGCCCCAGGGCTGCTCTGATTTTTAAGGCACTTGCTTTGCTTCCTAACTCCTCTTCAGTTCTCCAGCATTCAGGAAGGAGTCTCCTGGGTATTTGGCTGTCTCAATAACAGGGAGCGTCTTGCATCGTTCATGAGGTTTGGCTTCCCTCTTGCCCTCCTGGGATCTGTTGTAAGAAGAGTAAGCCCCTTGGACTGTTATTCCTCCAGCCTGGGCCTTTAAATGAAGATCCATGGGACAGAGGGGAACTGAGCAGTAGCCCGAGTCAGAGCACCCAGCTGAGCGCAGGCCTCAGCGTGAGAATGAGGACACGCCCCCAAGATGTCTGTTGCCTGGCACTGTTGCAGCAAAGGTGGCTAATGTGCCATCTACATTATGGGAGGCAGGGGGCCCCATGGTCCCCAAAGTAACATCCCTACTTGGGGAATAAGTAGATAGCCTCGCTCAGCATCCACTTCATTCTCATCCTAACACTGTGGTGTGTGGGAAAGCCACGAGCTAGATCTCCTGGATTGTTTTGCAGCCAAGGTTTCAATGGAATCTCAGTTCCATCTGTCAGATCAAGTTGGGTGAAACTTGAAGTGAGACTCAAGGTGCGGAAGGCATCGTGTGTGTTGGTGCAGACCCTTGGAGTTCATGGCAAAAGCTTCCCAACATGGCCACTTTGTGCAGATATGGTGGCACCATTGTCTACCATGCCAGGGTGTAGGGCTTCCGAGAATGGGGACTGTGTCCTAGGACCTTAATTCAGTCTGCTTTTCCAACCCTTCCAACAGTTTGTGAACTGACAGCCTAAATCCCTTTCTGCTGAAATTAATGAAGGTAGTTGCTTTTTTTATTTTTATTTATTTTTATTTTATCTTACTTTATTTTTTTTGACAGGCAGAGTGGACAGTGAGAGAGAGAGAGACAGAGAGAAAGGTCTTCCTTTGCCGTTGGTTCACTCTCCAATGGCCGCCGCGGCCGCTAGAGCTTTTTCTGGGTCTCCTATGTGGGTGCAGGGGCCCAAGCACTTGGGCCATCCTCTGCTGCTTTCCCAGGTGCACTAGCAGGGAGCTAGATCAGAAGTGGAGCAGCCGGGACTTGAACCATTGCCGTAATGGGATGCCGGCTGTGCTAGCCACAGCGCCAACCCTCTCTTAACTTTCATAAACACCAGTGATCCTGAACTGCTGGACATATCCAAAGCATATCATGCCTTTTCAGTGGCTTGGGTGTGCTTTTATTCTCTCATTGCAAGTGCTTTTTAAACTGCTTTGTTAAGTCATTTGGCAAATGTTTACTAAGCAGCTACAATATGCTATGTCCCATGTGAGGTGTTGAATTGCAAGGGTAAGTGAACAAGATCCCTGTATGCAAGAAGATTGCAAAATCATTTATAGTTTGGCATGTGACACTGAGATAGAAACGAGCAATCATAATGGATCCTAAGTGCTAGGGTAGGACTTTGAAAAGGTTCTGAGATGACAGAAAAAGGAGACCCGGGAAGTGGTGCCGGGGATTAGGGTGCTGTACCAGAGTGCCCGGGACCAGACGGCTTAGCAAGCAAGCATTTCAGAGTTCAAGGTCAAGGTCAAGTCCAGGTCAAGGCAGTGATGGATTCGGTGTCTGGTGACACCTGCTTCCTGGTTCACGGGCAGCTGCCTCCTGGGTCCACAGGTGGAGAAGGAGCTGGCCAGCTCTCCGGGGTCCCTTTTTAAGGGTGCTGATCCCATTCAGAAGGGTTCCTCCCTCGTGGCTGCATGGCCTCCCAAAGGCACCTCCTCTGTGCCATCCCGGTGGAGGTGAGCATTCAGGGTGGGTGTAAGGTCCAAGAGTCAGTCCATCGCAGGCGTGCGGAGCAGTGTAGGGAATGGACCACGCACAGCACGTGCCAGAGCGTGGTGAATAGCAGCTCAGACTTTCACAGCAGAACTATGCAAACAGGAGCGGTTTCCACTCCAAATCAGCTCGCAAGGCAACACTGTGGTTCTGGTAAGCAGCAGAGAGTCAGTGGAGGTTCATCGACAAGAAGCAGTGCAATGAAATCTCACTCCCAGGCTCGGCCAGAGCGTGTGTGGCACACATGACCAGGCTACAGCTTACTAGGTGGCTGCAGAACTAATTCAACAGTGGCTGGAGGTAAGAGGACAGAGTGAGCAGTCGGAAGTGTGTTCCTGGGATAGCACGTGCAGGCCCCGCTGAACACAGATCAGGAGTGAGAGAGCAGGGCGTGTGAGAGGCCTGGAAGTCCCAGCTTTCATGGTGGGCCAGATGAGTCCAGGTGCTTGGTGGGTACAGCAGACACTGGCTGGCAAAATGACTGCAGTTGGCTCCATTTACCAAGGCAGAGAATGGATAAGGAGGATCAAGGAAGATTCTGCGGATGTGTGATTTGTGGGGCAGGGGGAAGGTGACTTGGCAAATGTTCACATTTGTCTGTATTTTATCCGGTTGTTCATCTGCAGTAGATACAAAGAGTTCTGGGCAGGGAGACCTTGGAACTGGAGATGTGTGTTCTATCTGGGTCTTCTCAGGACTATGGCTTGGGTTTGGTTTGAGTATGTCTCCAAGGGCTCCTGTGTTATAAGCTGGGCCTTTAAGAGGTGGGGCCTAGTGGGAGGCTGTTACCACCCCCTCCCTTCCCTCTGGCTTCTGTCTGATCTAGTGATCCTCTGACTCCTGCATATGCACTTGAGCCACTGTGATGAGGCCTTTGCTAGAGCTGAGCCGAAGCCAGCGCCACGCCCTTGGTCCTACAGAACTGCGACCTGAGATACTTCTTTTCAGTGTCCAGCCTCAAGCATTTCATCATAGTACAGGAAACAGACTGATACAAAGGTGCCTCCACATTTTCATGGAGAATTGGAATTAAAACATAAATTTATTTCCATGCAAGCAATTTTTAAATATTTATTTATTTTAAAGTCAGAGTTACACAGAGAGAGAAGGAGAGGCAGAGAGAGAGAGAGGTCTTCCATCTGCTGGTTCATTCCCCAAGTGGCCTCAATAGCCAGACCTGTGCAGAAGCCAGGAGCTTCTTCTAGGTCTGTTATGCATGTGCAGGGACCCAAGGACTTGGGCCATCTTCTACTGCTTTCCCAGGCCATAGCAGAGAGCTGGATGGGAAGTGAACAGCCAAGTCTTGAACCAGTGTCTATATGGGATGCCGGCACTACAGGGGTGGCTTTACCTGCTACATCACAGAGCTGGCCCCCACACAATTTTTAAACTCATTATAGTTTTTTTTTTTAATTTTTTCTTTATTTGAAAGGCACAGTTACAGTGTGAGAAAGGTCTTCCATATGTTGGTTGATGCCCCAGATGGCTGCAACAGCTGGAGCCGAGCTGATCTGAAGCCAGGAGCTTCTTTGAGGTCTTCCATGTGGGTGCAGGGGCCCATGCACGTGGGCTATCTTCTACTCCTTTCCCAGGCCATAGCAGAGAGCTGGATAGGAAGAGGATCAGCCGGGACTCAAACCAGTCCCCCATGGGATACTAGCACTGCAGGCGGAGGTTTAACCTACTGTGCCATGGCACCAGCCCCCATAGACCTCTTGCATATCAGCATTTCAGATAGTAAGAGTGGGTGAGATTGTCCAGAGATGGCATCTGCAGTGAGAAGAAAAGCTGGCTTGAGATAAATGCTGGGGAACACCCGTATGTAAGACGAGGTTGGAGCAAGAGAAGCCAGAGATGAAGATAGAAAAAAATTAAAGAGGGGGCCCCAGGGCTGAGTATTTGGCACGGCAGGTAAGTGGCCACTTGGATCCCCCGGCTCATATGGCAATGCCTGCGTTTTAGTCCTGGCTCTGCTGCTGAGTTTCACCTCCTGCTAATGTGCGCACAGATGGGGAGGCAGCAGAATGTGGGTCAACTGTTTGGGTCCCACGTGTAGCACCCACGTGGGAGACTGGGATCCCAGCTGGTCCATTCTTGAGCCTGGTGCTGCAGCTCTGGCTGTGGTGGGCATTTGGGGAGTGAACTCATGGTTGGGAGACATGTCTCTGTCTCTCTGGTTTTCAAGGAAAATGAAAATATGTTTTTAAAAAATCACAACAAAGAGAAGGAGGCATGTGTCCCGAGTGCAGCAGGGTGGGAGCTGCCATGGGTCCTGAAGATCAAAAGTGAGGGTGAGCGGCGTGGTGTGAGCAGCGTCGTGTGCTTTACCGCAGGATCTGAGATTCTCTCATGGGGTGAGGGGATCTTAATGTGCTTAGGAAGTGCGTGGGCTGGGTGGGAGGCGGGGAGTGCCGTGACTGTTCTAGGAAGGCTGAGCTCAAAGGGAAGACTTTGCCCTGGAGAGGAGGAAGACAAAGGAAGTCAAACTGCTGATGCCACCATCGCCATCACCGGCGCCTGGGCTGGTGCCGCTGCTCACCGGAAGCCCAGTCTGCTCCGTGGCACCTGCCTCAGTTTGTGGGAGAGAAGCTGCGCTAGAAGGCTTTTCCTAATGTCTGTGGCAGTCGTGCGAGTCAGTGTACCTGTTTCCTTTTCCAGTAGGGGCGAAGTGTTGTCCCAGAGTCACCCAGTAAGCAGGTAGTGGAGCCAGGATTTGAACCGTGGTGTGGCTGTCCCTCAAGGTAGGGGAATTGAAGCCCACACTGTTTAATGTCTTACTCAGAACAGGAGAAACAGGTGGTAACCAAAAAGAGGAAGGAGGACCAACAAGATGGAGTCCTAGATGAGAAAGGATTAGTAGCAATCACAGTTAACATCTACTGAACACTTATTGTGTGCAAAACAATGGGGTCTGTATTCAACCCTCTGTGATGCTGCTGTCCCATTTTACAGATGATAAAACTGAGGTCTGGTAAGTTCCCTGTCCCACCTTCCATGGCTGAAGCAGCAGAGTCCCTGTGTGCTCAGCCATTCTGATATGGCAGTTCATGTGCCCACCGTGGCTCACTAGGCTAATTCTGTGCCTGCGGCACCAGTACTCTGGGTTCTAGTCCCCCTACACACCCGCCAGGGGGAGAGTGACCCTGAACATCAGCAGGAGCCCAACATGCCCAGAGAAGGAAGAGGTGATGGTCAGGGGGCTTTGGATGTAAGCGTGATGACACTGAATGTGGTTGCGAGTTCTAGGCTGGCGGCCCCCTGGGCTGTGACTTTGAAAGGCAGATTACAGAGAAGGAAAGACAGACACAGATCGATCTTCCGTCTGCTGGGTCAGTCCCTGAATGGCTGCAATGACCAGGGCTGGGCCAGGCCAGGAGCACAGCACTCCCTGTGGGTCTCCCACGTGGGTGGCCCTGCTGGTGTCATCAGAGCCTGAATAAGCACATGTTGAGACGTGCGGATTTCACATGTTGGGGTTATGCCTAGAATCTGCTCCCCCCGCCATGTGTCTTGTGTCGCAGGAGTCTCAGCTGGGATGTGTGGTCCTCTTGAATCTCATCTGCGGTGCTCCCCAGCCCTTTCTAATACCTGCTTTCTGTTTAAGAACAGAAATCCGAAGTCTGTGAAACTGAGCGCTAGGGGTGCAGAAACAGACATGGGTCACAGTCTCCTGGGACCCTCAGAAGGGAGGGGGAGGGAGTGGATGTAGCAGCGAAGCTCCTCAGCCTAAAGAGATGAGATCCGCAGTGGGGGGTGGGTCAGGGAGAATCAGGGCGGCACACAGACCGAGGCTTGGAAGCATGGAAGGCCGGGATTCCGTATCAGGCTGGGCAAACAGCCTCGCATGCCGCTCTGGGCCTCGGATTCTGTGTGTAAAAGCAGGGACCACAGGACCGCCACTGCACGCTCTCGTGAGGGTGAAGTTGACGGGAATGTTTGCAGTGCAGGTCTGGTGTTCCAGAAATACCAGGGCTGGCTTGCCTGCTGTCTCTTCTCCCTTCTAAGGTGGGGAGCTGCGTAAGCCAGAAACAGGCAGCCCAGGAGCCTCCCCGATGTGAGGATGAGCGCTTTGTGTTCATAGAAAGGCTGTGCACACACATTTAAGCTTACATTTAGAAAGCAACATTACGAGGTTAAGCGAATTAAAACATTTCCATCTATAAGGGAGGGGAGAGAATGTGACAGAAAGGAAAAGATACAAACCAGGCTTCTTTTTAAATTCTTTTAAAATGATTTATTTATTTATTTGAAAGTCAGAGTTACACAGAGAGAGGAGAGGCAGAGAGAGAGAGAGAGGTCTTCCATCCGATGGTTCACTCCCCAGATGGCTGTAGCGGCCGGAGCTGTACCGATCTGAAGCCAGGAGCTTTTTCCAGGTCTCCCACATGGGTACATGGGTCCAAGGACTTGAGCCGTCTTCTACTGCTTTCCCAGACCATAGCAGAGAGCTGGATCGGAAGAAGAGCAGCTGGGACTAGAACCGGGGCACATATGGGATGCCGGCGCTTCAGGCCAGGGCATTAACCCACTGCATCACAGTGCCAGCCCCCCAAACCAGGCTTCTTTGAATATGAAACAGCTTCCAAAAATGGGCAGGAAATGGAATTAAATGGTCAGTTTGGCCGGCACCATGGCTCATTAGGCTAATTCTGTGCCTGCGGCACCAGTACTCTGGGTTCTAGTCCTGGTTGGGGCACCAGTTGTGTCCTGGTTGCTGCTCTTCCAGTCCAGCTCTCTGCTGTGCCCCAGGAAGGCAGTAGAGGATGACCCAAGTGCTTGGGCCCTGCACCTGCATGGGAGACCAGGAGGAAGCACCTGGCTCCTGGCTTTGGATTGGCGTAGCGCTCCGGCCATGGTGGCCATTTGTGGGGGGTAGACCAACGGAAGGAAGACCTTTCAGTCTCTCTCACTGTCTAACTCTAGCTGTCAAAAAATGGTCAGTTTATTTTGTGCAAAAAAATTGAAATCCATGCATAGTTTTTTCCTAATGCCATTTACACAGACTTGTTGAATACCCCTAATATGCATGGGTCTTAAATGTTTGTACCAAAATAGTTATATCTCTTTAAAACATTTATTTATTTACTTGAGCCATGGGGGAAAGGGAGATAGATAGAGAATAGATGTCAAATTTTTGCATAGGGCCGGCACTGTGGTATAGTGGGTCAAGCTGCCTCCTACAGCATCCATATCCTGTAGGGGCACCGGTTCAAGTCCCAGCTGCTCCTCTTCTGATCCAGCTTCCTACTTTGAAACTGAAAACATGGCTGTGTCTGCAACAAGGTTGGTGACCAGAGAGCTGGGCTGGGGCAGCTGCGTGCCCAGAAAGGGCGTGGGAACTCTGCACCACTGCCTGGCTGGCCTGTGCACCTGCTTCCCTGGCTGCTCACTTGTACCCTTTCTCATAAATCATAATCATGAGATGACACTTTTCTCAGTACTCTGAGTTATTTAGCACATTATTTAGTGAACCTGAGGAAGGACATGGGGGAGCCCCTGGGTTTATAGTCTGTCAGGTACAAATGCTGCTATCCTGGGAGTCCCATTTGCACCTAGCATCTGAAGGAGGCCAGTGTTGTGGGACTGAGCGCTGACTCTGTGGGGTCTGGGTTATCACAGGGTAGTTTGTGTCAGAGAGGAATAGAATTGGAGGACCCCCATTAGATATGTTTGGAAACCCAAGACAGAAGCTGTCAGGTGTTGTTCCACTCATTGGACACAGACATGCCAGCTAACTATGAATGAGGATAAGGACTGCAAGGATGCTCAAGTCCATGGCTCATGATCACAGTCTGAAGTATTGGTCACCACTGCAGGATACCAGAAATCACCCTGATTGTCCTGTGAAATTTGTACAACTGGCTAACCAAGTGGCAACTAATAAATGGAAAAGACGTGATAGAATAAGTGTCCGGAGTGGGTAACTCTCAACGAATTAGTGGACATGGCCATTGTACTCTACACCAAGGTTGGCTAAGCATCACAAAAAAGAGATCTAGAGCGTATATGCTTCTTAGTGGAAGAACCGAACATCACTTAGCAAGTACTCCAAAGGAAACTGTGAACTTGAAGCTGATTAGACTTCTAGCTACAACTACCAATGTAGAAGAAATACATAAAGCAGAGGAACTAGTTAAATTATACCATGAGGATGCGATCAACAAAACTTAGACTTGTAGAAAACTCCATAGGATTAATGGCAATTTTTTCAGCAAATAAATTGCAAAGAGGGAAGTTGAGAGAGGGAGACACCTACAAGATTCTTAAAGAGACCTACAAGAAATAGAACCCAATTTTACTATGGACCTTATTTGAATGCTGATGCCAATAAAGAATCTGCTATAATCCAAGCAGACAGTTTCTTGCAACATTTATAAGAGAAGCAGAAACTTGGATGCTGTTGCAGGTTTGGGTCTCTAAAAAGCAAATGTTCAAAGATGAGTGCCGCTGGGATCATTGGCGTTGGGTGAAGGGAAGGTAGGTGGGACTGGACCAAGAGAGAAATTGGGCTAAACCATAGCAACCTTGTGGTGTCAGCCAACCCCACAGGGGGCGCTGCAGCTGTAATGGCTCCTCAGAGGGGTCCCAAGTTGAGGAAAGTGCCCCATATCCTGTATTGAGCAGTTACTGGGTATGGGAAGCCCAGGGAGAGGGGTGTGGCCTTGGGGTCTGACAGCTGGTAGCACACCCAGAAGCTAGAAGAATAAGTCCTTGGACCCCAGGGAGATGTGGACAGCCTAACGTGCTAGCCGCTACATGTCTGAGGGTTTTTTCAAGAAGATCATAGAAAATGTGCATTATGAAAAACAAATGTATAGATTTCAAAAATTTTTGCACCAAAATAGACATGTTTCTTTTCTGAAACTTTTTATTTATTCATTTAAGTGTCGGGGACATGAAGAGAGACAGAGAGAGGTATCACCCCTGGGCTGGTTCATTCCCCAAAGGCACAGCGGGAGTTGAGCCAGCCTGGAGCTGGGAGCTGGGGATGCAGTGCAGGGGTCTCACGTGGGTGGCAGGGACCCCACTGCCTGAGCCATCGCCTGCTGCCTTGTGCTTCAACAGGTGGCTGGAACTCAAAACCAGATACCCAGCTGAGGGCTGCAGTGTCCAGCTGCTGGCTTAAGCTCCAGGCCACATGCCCAGGCTTATTTTTTTTGCTTCCATTTTCCCTGAGCTTTGTGGAGCTCCCTCGTAGTGCTGGAGGCTTGAGGAAATGAAAGAGTGCATTTCATTTTCCTCTAGGTGTGATGGTTTTATGATGTTTGACAAGTTTTTAATCTTTCAGAGAATGAAATGTTTACGGATGAAATGAAGTCACAGTTGGATTTGCTGTGATAATGGGGTGGATTTTGGGTGTATAAGGAAAACCTGAGTTGGTCATTGTGGAAGTTGGGCCCTGGGTATGCGAAGCTTCATGCTCCACTTCTCACTACCATCTATCTCATGTTCTCTCGTGACTGGAACAACAGAACAACAAGTAGGCATAATTTAAAAATAATTCAAAGAGTAGACGTGAAGTTAATAGGGCACAGTAGATGGAATTTCTGTGAAGAGAGGCTAACCCTCACATTAATAAGATTCCTGCTTTCTATAGGAAATGTTATCAATTACATGGAGTTCTGCCTTACGTTCCAATTTCACAGAGGGTAGTAGAAAAAACGACGTGGAGGAAGATGCGCTTATATTTGAATGAAGGGTAGGAGTCCTTGGAAGCAGAGGGTTATTAGATGTGAGATAACGGCGGCAAGCCCAGCTTCGGGGCAGACGAGACGCAGCCTCGGGGGGAGCGGATGGGAGGCTGTCCTCGCCGTTGCTGTCTCTGACCATGCTTCGCGTTGCAGAGTGTAGATGGCTTGTTAATTATGTCCCCCTGTGAGCACATGGTCATTTCTCTCCTCTTGAAAGAGGGAAAGGACTTGTACCAACAAAAGATACATTTTATTCTGGGTAACAAAATATTTGTCTATCCAGGTTCTGAAACCATGGTAAAGTCAAGTTAAAAACGACAGAGTGGGGGCTGGCCTTGTGTTTATATAGCAGGTTAAGCCTCTGCCCACAACACTGGCATCCCACACGGGCACCAGTTTGAGGCCCAAGTGCTCCACTTCCAATCTAGGTCCCTGCTAATGCACCTGGAAACAGAGCATGAAGCCACCCACTTGGGAGACCAGGCTTCTGGCTGGAGTTCCAAGCTCCTGGCTTTGGGCGGGCACAGTCCTTAGCACTGTAACTATGTTTGTGGTGTGAACCAGCAGATACAAGATCTCTGTCTCTCCCTCTCTATATCTCCCTTTCCGTAACTCTGTAACAGAGCACTACTGTCCAAATGTTATTTTCAAAATAAGAACCTGCTTACATATAGCATACTTCCTGACAGTGCTGATTCTAATTGCCATCTGAGTGGAAAAGCATCTTACTATCGTCGCGAGCAGGAGAAGCAGGTGATGGTAGCTGTAGCCAGAGTTACCTTGACCTCTGTTCTGCTCTCTCCAGTAGAGAGACTGTGTGTGTGTGGCTGAAAAGCTGTTTTTTTTTAAAAAGCTTACATTGAGTTTCTAACCCACACATCAGCTGCAGTGGGAGGGTAAGGTGGATCGGGTATACTGTGTGCACATCATGTGTAATTGGGAAATGCGCCACAGCGCCCGGGCTTCCTGTCATTTCGTGTCGGGATTTGTCTTCACACAGGGAGGAGAAATGGACATCTGTTCCCTGGCGGTATGGGCCCTCCCTGTTTGGAGCAGACGGCCAGGGAATGGGATGTGGGCCCTGCATCCTCTAATTAATCTTGCTGTATTTCTCGCTCTCCACATGGCTCCTTTTCTTCCAGCCTTCACTTGGGGCCCTTGTCTCAGAAGCTCTGCCAAGGGAAGTTGAGAGAACCCAGTGGTGGGCCAGGAGAAAATCCAAGGTCTCATGGGTTTTCTGAAACATTAAGGTCTTAGACAGTGCTAAGTAGGGTAAAAGCAGAATATTAATGGGCACACTCTAGAAGTCTCCACTGAAGTGAGCATTGCTAAGAATTCTCGGCCATGATTATAGATGCCTTGATCAGTCATTAGTGGGGAGACCGATCTCTTCATTACATACCAGGGACCCAAGAGTCTCTATACCACCAACAGGGGCTCCCTCTCCTGGAGATGAGCCAGGAAGTACTTTGTGAATGGGCACTGTCTGATTCCTTACATAGTGCTCCTGCCGTTCTCCACCCACCTCTTGTATTTCTTATTTATTTACTTATCTGAAAGGAAGTGGGGGAGGTAACCCCATTCAATAGTTCATTCTCCAGTGCCTGCAATACCTGAGCAAGCCAGGAGCCAAGAATTCAATCCTGGTTCCCATTCACATTGGCGGCAGGGACCCAGGTTCTTGCCCATCATCGGCTGCCTCCCAGGGTGCACATGAGCAGGAAGCTGGATCAGAAGCAGAGTAGCTGAGACTCCAGCCAGGCACTTGGATACAGGATGCAGGCATCGCAAACAGTGGCTTAACCATGACACCAAATACCCAACCCAGCCCCTGGCATTCGGAACTACTTTCCCGACATCAGATCTCTGTGTCTCTTTCTGCTGTTTGTTTTCCACTCGCCTTGCTTTATCCACTTTGTTTTTCGCTCACTGGGCATCAGTCACTAACGAGGCTGGTCCAGACCAAAGTGTGAAGTCAGAGGTAGTGGTTTGGGCTTCCCTGCGTCTCTCTCCTTTATTCCGCACTCCTCCTCACTGTCAACCATGCTTCCTCCCCCCTCCCATTAAAGCATCCAGGCAGGGGAGAGACTTGGAGACACTGAAGCACTCCCATTGATAACGATGCTCCCTGCCGGTTCGTTGGAGTAACACCTGCTCCAGTCTTCACCCTGGAGCCACCCCTCCACTGGCCAGCCTTCCCACCATCCTCCATTCTCTTCCTCCTTTGTACATAACAGAAAAAAATAGAGTATTAATGTCTCTGTAGCTCGTTTTCCAGCTACCTAGGAGCTTCCAGCCATCATCAACAGCCACTGTGTAGTATCCATGCAATAGAATTCTGTGTGTGCAGGCACTTAGTGGTCCTAGCAGCCTAAAGAAGGGGGTGAGAGTCGCACCTGTTAGGGTCTGTGCTTAGGAGTAAAAGACTGATTATGGCTGACGTGGGGAAAGGAGTTTGCGGAGAGGACCTGGAAGAGCTCATAGGAAGAGCTACACAAAGAGGTTGGGGAAGGGCCACAGACAGGGCAGCTCCAGGTTTGTGGGCAGCAGGAACTTAGGCACCTGCTCCCTGGGGCACTGCAGCCCAGTGAATGTAATGTTTGCCACTTCCCCTCCTCCTTGGTCCTGAAGATGCACATGTCAACTTGCGTCACAGGCCACCTTCCACTGGTGAGAGATGGGAGAACAGGAGGGTGGGAGCCCAGGAAGTGGACATCTGAAAACAGATGGGAGCCCCCCAAACCAGTCATGGTGCTATGACCAGAGACAATGGATGCCAAGGGGAAAGCCACCAGTGTCACCAGGGCTGATAAATAAGTAGATTTGAGTGAGGACCAAGGATCAGAGTGACATCCACTTTGGTGGTTTTGCTCAGTTGCATTGAGAATAGTTTCCCACAGCTTCCTTTCCCACCCCACTCTTTATAAACAGAAAGCCAGCATGCTAGGGTGTGTGTGTGCAATGTTAGGGCTGTTTGGATGGACACCCGAGGAGGTGGGGGGCTTTGGTAGAGTCCAAGATGCCCCTTGCAACACCTGTGTGCCTCATCAGAGTTCCTAGGTTCAAGTCCCTACTCCACTTTTGATGCCAGCTTCTTGTTCTACGCAACATGGGAGGCAGCAGGTGATGGCTCAAGCAGTTGGGTCCCTGTCACCCACATGGGAGAACTGGATAGAGTTCCAGGCTCCTGGCTTCAGCCTGGCCCAACCCTGGCTGTTGTGAGCATTTTGGGAGGGATCAAGTAGACGGACGATCTCTCTTTGTCTCTATCTGTCTGCCTTTCAAATATAAGTTAATATAGACTTTTTAAAAAAGAATAATAACTGGATAATTCTATCAAGCAGAACCTATAACCCTGTGAGTCACCATGTGCTAAGTGCCACAACCCAGAGAGGCAGGCACTGTTAGCAGTCCCATTTCATAGAGGGGGAGACTGAGGCACAGAGCAGTTACTCCAAGTAGCCAAGATGGCAGAGCTGGTGCGATAGGCAGCAGGAACCAGTCTGTGTTCTGATATACAGAATACCCTGGGGTCTTTGGATAACACAATATTCCAAGACAAATGTTCTCAAGAAAACACTGGGCTCTGTCGGTGAGTGGGGCAACAGGAACAGGGCCATTTTAAGTGCTCCTTAACAATCCCCAGGGGTTTTAAGAACAAGCACCTGTACCCATTCGAAGACAGCACAGCACAGCAGGGTGGCAGCCTGCGGAGACACGCTCAGGCCTCGGGCAGTTATTCGAAAGCCCCATGGTTTTATTTTTAGTTTCCTGCAGGCAGTACCCCCGGCACATCTCTGCACTGTCTCCCCCAGACGCGGCTCTGCTTTGCACAAAGAGCAACACTGAACCTTCTCTCCTGCACACTAAAAGGCCTTTGTCCCAAACCACACATGTCGATTTTAAACAGAAAATAATATGAAAGCACAGAGCCCGCTTTGTGCGCCTCTCGCAGCTCTCTGAGTTCCTGTGTCCCTGGATTTATGATGTGCTCCGCACTCTCCACCTTCGCAGCGCTGCTTTCCCACATTTGAAGGAGAAATGATCAAGAGATTTGTGCCGGAGTAAATTTATTCTGTCTGGAGCCGGGCGAAGCTTCCCAATGCACCACAGCATGGAAAATCTAAATGCTGTGAGCACGGCGCTTCCTTCTCTGGGCTGCGCAGATGGGACCGCTGCCTTCCACGGTCGCTCTGCCCCGCGGCCACGTGGCCTGGCCCAGGCGAGGGGCCGACCCCAGAGCAGACTGTATGTTCCTAATGCGTGGCGTTGCGCCAGGGAGGAAGAAAACTCCTGTGTCCCTCTCCTTTGTGACTTTGTGGGGGCTGAACACTGGGCAAGGGGTGTGTCCTTGGTCTCTGGATGAGGATACCGGGGCGTGTGGAGCAAGCAGCGGGGAGAAGGTCACGCTCAGCTTTCAGATATTAAACCCTTGAGGTTCAGTGCCTGTCCAGATGGTGTCTGTCGCTGTGTTTAACAACACGAAGCCAAGGCTGGTGGGTTAAGCCACTGCTCGTGACACCAGTATAGTGGAGCAGCAGTTCCAGTCCAGCTTCCTGCTCGTTCACCTGGGAAGGCAGGTGGCCTGAGGATTTGGGCCCCTACCATGCATGTAACAGACCAGAATGGAGTTTCTGTCTTCAGCCTGGTCCAGACCTACTTGTTGTGGTCATTTGGGGAGTGAACCAGTGGATGGAAGATCTCTCTGTCACTCTGCCTTTAAATAAATAAACTTTGTTTTAATTAGAAAAAAAAAGTGTGAAGCTTAGGCTCAGGCAGCAGCCGTTAGGAGCCACAGTGTGCTGTCTTCCCAGGTGGCTGGGGATGCTCTGGCTTCCTGTTCCCTTCTGTACGTGACACAGTGGTCAGCCTGTGCTGTCACGACAGAGCCTCTCTAGCCAGTGGACTTGGCCCTGCAGTTGCAGACTGAAGGGCTGGGACCGGTGTGGACAGATAAACCCTTAGGACAGAGGTGGGCCAGGCTATAAGCTGGCTCTTCATTGAATTCCCATCATCAACCATCTTTCATATACGAGGGATCTTTAAAGAAACTCCAGGAAATGTGTATATTTGAAAAGACTGTGAATTAATTTCCAAGTTTTTTTGTAACAAAATAAACTTAGCTTTTTAAAAAATGATTTGAAAGGTGAAGGAGGAGAGAGAGGGAAAGAGGGGGAGAAAGAGAGGTAGAGAGAGAGAGGGAAGAAGAGAGACATATTGATTTCCCAACTACTGGTTCTTTCCCCAAATATGACTAATAGCCTGGGATAGAAAAAGCTGAAGCCAGAAGCCTGAAACTTTATCTGGATCTTCCATGTGGATGCAGGGACCCAGCTTACTGTGTCATGCCCTGTGGCCTCCCAGGATATGCATTAGCAGGAAGGTGGAATTGGGATGGAGCAAGAAAACTCAAACCCAGGCACTCTGATAGGGGATGAGGGTATTGCAACTGGCATCTTTGAAAAGAACTACTTCTTGTTTTCATCTCTTTTGAAACACAGAGACACAGAGATGTCCCATCTTCTGGTTCACTCCCCAGACATCTGCAATAGCCAGAGCTGGGACGGTCTGAAGCCAGGAGACTGGAACTCAATCCAGGTCTCCCATGTGGGTGGCAGGGACCCAAGTTCTTGAGCTGTCACCTTCTACCTTCCAGATTGGCTCTTTTTTTTTTGACAGGCAGAGTTATACAGTGAGAGGGAGACAGAGAGAAAGGTCTTCCTTCTGTTGGTTCACCCCCAAAATGGCCACAACAGCCAGCCTGCTATGCCAATCCAAAGCCAGGAGCCAGGTGCTTCTCCTGGTCTCCCATGGGGTGCAGGGCCCAAGCACTTGGGCCATCCTCCACTGTACTCCCCGGCCACAGCAGAGAGCTGGACTGGAAGAGGGGCAACCGGGACAGAATCCAGCATCCCAACCAGGACTAGAACCCCGGGGTGCTGGCACCACAGGTAGAGGATTAGCCTAGTGAGCTGCAGCACCAGCTGCCAGATTGGGTCTTAACAGGAAGCTGGATCAGAAGTGGAGGAGCTGGGGCTTGAACCAGGCACTCTGCTACGGGATGTGGGTGTCCCAAACAATGACCCAAGCGGCTGTGCCAAATGCCCACTCCCCAGCTGGCATCTGAACTGCCGCACCAATGCCTGCCCAGTACACTACCTTTTCCTGCCACTGTCCCATGGACCTTCATATATCCCCCTTCTCACTTTGCTGTGTTTCTTCTTGGTCCCCTTGAGAAGACCTGTCCTGTGACATCTTTCACTGCGGGAGCAGGTTTGACAGCAACTTATCTGCCAGACGCCCTATGGGATTCCCTGCTTTGGACCAAGAATCCCTTCCAGCCTAGGGCAGGAGCTCCCCTTGCCTCCCTCACTGGGGGATCTTGCTCCTCTCCCCATTGCCCTGTTCCTGGAAACCACAGGGCACCCTCTCGCCTCGGCATCCTGTACTGCCTGGTCTGTGCTTGCCCCAGGCACCCGCCTGGCTGATGTCCCTACCTCTTCAAGTCTCTGCCCTTTCCCCCCGTGTGGCCTCCCTCCTGCGTCCGACGAAGCTCAACAGTGCTTTGTCTGGTCCTCCTCCCAGGCCCTCCCTGCTCTGTGTCTTTATTCCAGTGTGTTTCTCCTGCAACCACAGTAGAACCGGAGTGTTTACTGTGCTGAGTCCTTGTGTATAACCTTTCCTTGCACTACAGTTAGAGCTCCTGGCATTAGAGGCCTTCCTATAATGATGACTGCTCTAGCCACCGAAAATGTTTGCAGGAACTCAGAAACATTTGAATGAGCAGTCATTGCTTTTTAAATTTAAAAATTACTTGTTTTCTTAAATATTTCTTACTATTTTTATTTAGTTGAATGAGAGAAAGGAACAGGTGGAGGGAGGGAGGGAGGGAGGGAGAGAGAGATTTTTTACCTGCTGTTTCATTCTACCAATGCCCATAACAACCAAGACTGTGTCAGGTTAAAGCTAGGAGGCTCGAACTCTGTCCAGGTCCCAGGTGGGTGGCAGAGACTCACGCACTAGCTGCTTTCTAGGGTGCATATTAACAGGAAGCTGGAGTTGGAAGTGGAGCTGGAATTTGAATCCAGGCACTCTAATATGTGACTGGGTATCCCAAGCAGAAGCTTAACTGACAGGTTTACAATAACAGCCTCAATTTGTTTATTTCTAAAATCTATATGAGAGGCAGAGAGGGAGAGAGAATTTCCATTCGCTGGATCAGTTCATAAATGCCTACAGTGGCAGGGAGCGGAAGCTGGATCCTGGAACGCAGTCCAGGTCTCCCGTGTGAGTGGCCAGAAGCCAGTTACTTGAGCCATCACTGTTGCCTCCCAGGGTCTGCATTGGCAGGAAGCCGGAGTCAGAAGCCAGAGCTGGGGATTGAACCCAGGTACTTAGAGATGTGGGATGTGAGCACGTGAACTAGATAGAGTCTTAACCCTGAGGCTGAACATCTGCCCCTGAACGGCCACTGTTGTCAATCAGAGCTGCTCTGAGAAGCCATGCATGAGCACAGATGTGCAGAGATAAGGACACCCCCCGCCCTCAAGGCTGCGGGCCGGGTCTGCGGCAGCTGCATGCCTGGACAATTGCGTTCTGCTGTGGTCCTCCTCCTCCACTGCACCCAGTGGATCTTGCACAAGTGCCTGGTGGTTCAGGATATCACAAAGCTTGGGAAGCACTTCGGTGGCTCACCTGTGTCTTAGCACGTGGGAGTGGATAGTCCGTGACTATTTACTCTGTCCTTCCCTGGAAGTGGCCCTGTTATCTCGACATCAGTATTGCCCAAGTCAAGCAGTAATTCAAAACCACTTCTGTGGTTGATCTGTGCCCTGTTCTTTTAGGCAAGTGATCTTATATCATGTGTTACATTAGTGACTATGGATCAAAAGGACTAAGAAAAATATTCAAAGTGTTGTGGAGATGGTGGGCAGAAGATCTAGGGATCGGGGATGGCTGATGAGAGACTTTTCCTATTAAGGACTCAATATCTAGGGATCTGCTTCCCAAAATATTCATCCCAGGAACCCCCCTACCCCCACCCCACCCCCTTAGCTACAAAGAAAACTCTTGGCATCACCGGTAGGTTGATCCTAACCTAGGTGAATCAAGAACGGTCATGTGCTGGGTCTGTCCACACCAGGACTCCTGAATGACCTCTCTGCAGGGCCTATGCAGGCTCTTGGCCGCTTCGTGGGTGGGTTTTGAACCAGAGCAAGGAGGGACAGAGAGGTGCCAGGCAGCCAGAGACAAAGAATCAAAACTGGAGCAGCCTGAGAGAACAGCTCAGGGCCAGACGAGGCACTGGGCTGGACTGGGAGTGCCTAGAATCTGGCAAGTGTGCCAGGACTCGGAGCCAGGGCTTAGGCAGCAGCCAGGAAGCTCCAGGTTCACGAGGTGAAGACTAAAAGGAGTGGGGAGACAGGGTCAGGAGGAAGGCGGCAGGAGCCAACAGCAGGGACCTCTTGAACCCAGGACTGCTGCAGCCAGGCCAAAGTGCAGTGCTGGGGGCCCTGTGCCAGGGCCTGCAGGTGCACGCAGGGCAAAGGGGCTGGCAGGGGTTATTGGCCAGTGTGGATGGAGAGCCAAGAGAGGGGGCTGGCATTCCGCCCCTCCCTGCGAAAAACGATCTCTTCCTTCCCCTCTCTAGAGCTTATGCAGCAGTTTTGACCTGGAAACTCTGGAACAAGCAGACCAGGGAGCCAAAAACGAGGATGGATGGTCTCTCTGAATTCCCTCTGATAATGGGACGGTGGCCAGAGGAGCAGCTGACGGGCAGCTCTGGGGACCCAGGGAACGGTTGACTGTGTCTGACTCGGGGGTTTTCAGGATGGGATGCACCCAGGATCTGACCGTCACACCAAGGCCTCCGTCCTGTATTTGCGATTTTAAATGTGAACACTCACTGACTGTTTCAGTGAGTGTGGTTTCCCTCCTGCATGGATCCAGCTGCATGCCGGGCTCTGCTGCTCCTTAGCATGGATTTTCTGTTGTAGAATTCTCTGTTCCCCTGGAGCTGACACGTGGCTCAATGAGTGGAGTTTGCTGGAGCTTTAAGATGCTGCTTTTTCCTGCTGCCCATTGGTGCGGCTCTCTGTTTCTGCCCATTCTTCAGGCTTCCAGAAGATGTCCATTTGGCTTTTGTATGTTCTTCTGCCATTATGTATTCTGAAGTTATACAGAAAGTACGTTTGCATGGAAGATGGAAACCTGCAAGGCAAGGTAGCCTAGACCTTGCCTCCCAGCCCCAAACACACCAGGGCTTTCTGCTCTAGCCTCTGTGAGCTGCCATTGCACCACTACCTGGGTGACATGATTGGTTGGAGCAGGTCTCCTCTAGCAGAGGATGGATGGATACAAGAGATGCTGATGAAGGTGGTCACTGCTCTATTACTATTCATACTGCTAGTCACTAATAACCTAGGACTCGATATAGCCTGGTCATAGCGAGAACATAGGTTTTTTAAAAAGGTTAATTAATTAATTTATTCATTTGAAAGGCAGAGTGATGGAGAGGGAGGGAGGGTAGAAGAGAGATAGGGATAAAGAGAGAGAGGGGGAGAGAGAGGGATGGAGGGTAGGAGGTAGATAGAGAGAGAGAAAGAAAGAGAGGTCTTTATCTGCTGGTTCACTCCTCAAATGGTTGCAACAGCCAGGTCTGGGCCAGGCTGAAGCCAGGAGCTCCATCTGGGTCTCCCACATGTGTGGTGGGGTGCCAAGTACTTGGGCCATTTTCTGCTGTGTTCTCAGGTGCATCAGCAGGGAGCTGGATTGGAAGTGGAGCAGCCAGGACTCAAACCAGTGCTCTGATACGGGATGGCAGTGTTGTTAGAGGCACTGCAATGCCAGCCCCGAGAACATAGATTTTAAAGGCACAAAGCTCTGAGTCCCAAGGCCAGGCGTGACATGGGCTATGTGCAAAATTCTGACCAGGTTACCTCGCGTCCTGGGTTTTCGTGTCTTCATCTCTGATCTAAGAGTAACGATACCTCCACTGCTATTCAAGAGGCTGTGTACTTGAGGTGCTTAGAGCACAAATCCTGTGGCTGTGACATTAGACAGACGTTTACTAAGTCGAAGGGAGTAACAGCCAGCCACCACGAGGCAGCCACTTCTGATCCTGGACTGGGGCGCACACAGTAAAGCGTCTTCACTTTCTGTCACCGAACAGGTGGGAATTGCCCTGATTGTAGGACTGAGACTCAGGGAAGTTTGTGACTCAGCATCGGTGGTAAGAGAGAGGCAGGCCAGGCAAGAAAGGGGAGCAAATGGATGCTTCTGTCACGCACACTGTGTGCCAGGCATTGCAGTGGGCATGCTGCAAACATCGATCCATTAAGAATGCAAGTGTCCTAGCAGACAGCTGTTAGCACTTCACGTGAGAAAGCTAACGTCTCACAGCTGCAGAGCCTGGGAGTGGACAGCCCACGTCCTGTCTGACATCCCCCTGCACCCCGCCCATGCTCATATCTTTTTGTTTTGCAAGGACAAGGGTAGTTAAGGTTTTGGTTTTTTTTCTCCTCTAAGATTTTAACAAATGCTGATTTCAGGAATGGAGAACAGAGTTTTGACTTTGGGAACGTAGGGGTATTTTGAGGTCCGTATCTCCTCCGATGGTCTGCTGGGCTTCCGGTCCAGTTGTCCCAGAGCCAGCCCTGTACAAACAGGAGTCATCTGGTCTTCTACCTGGGGATGGAGCCTCCTGGGTGTTCCTGTTGCCTGGGCGTTTGGAGAGCGAGTGTCCTTGGCTTGTGGTGGGGCCTAGGCTCATGCATCAATCCAGGCAGGGCAGCTGGGGTCTGGAACACAGGACCACGCTTTAAGAATGGCACAGAAAACTCATTCTTCCTCCTTGAGAAACTGAGACTATGGCTTTTGAGAAAAAGTCCAAGGGAAGGGAGGGAGACAGGTCAGCTCAGGCCACTGGGTCTGGCCAGCCGCTTGCTTAGCTCCTGCTCTTCCCAGGATGGGTCTGTCCTGATCTTCTGTGACTGTCGGCACAGCAGGGGTGACTCTGGGAAAGCGGGGTGTGCTCCTCAAGTGCGGAGAGCAAGACAGAAAAAACCAAGCACTGTCTCCAAGTGCCCACGTGCTCACTCTCCCTTTACCCGCCTCGCCGTGGCAGCAGTGTGTTTTCCCGTGTTCCTGAAGCAGGTTTCACACGACAGTCCCGTGCTGGAGACCCCATCCGCATTGTTCAGCGCTCCTTAGGGGGTCACTGAGCGCCTGCTTGTGCCAGATCGGAAGAAGCAGCGTGTAATCCCTGGTGGGGCTTGCATTCTAAAGGGGAGTGGACAGAAAATTGACCAACATAAAGAACTTGATGGTGTAAGAAAATGCTTGAAAACTTGATAATTTTTCATTGAGAGAAATAGAATAAAGCAGGGATTGGAAGTGCTGATGCTACTGCTCTGAGAGGGAAAAATTCTCTTACATTCATTTTTCGGGCAAGGACATTGAGGGTAAGAGGAGCCCATTTCTGAGGTCACCCAGCCGATGGCGGAGACAAACTCCACACCAGTTCTCCTTGACTGCAGCTCATTCTCCTCTGCTTGCGCTGGAAGCTGAAACACAGCAAGCCTCGGAAGGACAAGGCAACCCCTAATTTTGCAGCCTTCCCAGTGAGTGGAATTGTCTAGCACGTGGCCGTAGAGCATTTACGTAGATTGTAGGTGTCGGTTGAGAGCGGCTCGCTCTTCTGCTGGCAGCAGAGACATTTTTGAGGTCAGCCTTTAAGCCTTGCAGCTGAAGATGAGCGAGAAAGGGAGCTCAGAAGTTCTCTTTAAGAAGATACTTTGTGTTTCCACTGGGTGCGCACCCACCCGAGAGCTGAGAGCTTGCTTGCGTTGAGCTCTGAGCTCCATCAGGGACCAGCATTGTTGCCCATCAGCAGCCCGTTTCCAGCATTGTGGTGATCATTTGATCTTTTATTAAAGAGAATTCTTCCAAAAATATTAATTTAAAAATTAATGTCAACACTTCCTGACATTCCATCCCCAAATGCCGAAGAAGAAAAAAAAAGTTTTAGAGTTTTTTAATAATCTTGGTAAATATTATTTGAACTTTACTTCAAGCCAAAACAAGTTTCATGGGGGAAAAAAAATCCTTTCTTCAGCCATGGGTAATAAATTTGGCCAGGAGGGTCTGGAAGCGAGCTAAATAGTGAGCGAGTATTCATGCCCACGGACACCCTGGTTAACAGAGACACCGGCTCTGCTCCCTAGAATAAGAAATGTTTTCAAGAAAACCTGAAGTCCCTGCCCATCATGCCTCTGTCTTCTCCATGGGTGAACAGATGCACCACATGGACTCCTTAGAAAAAACACCCAGCGGTCAATAAAAGAAGCCACTGACGGGACACATTCTCCAGTGGCCCTCCGGTTGGGTGGAAAGAAGAAAGAATCAGGAGGCTAATGATTCACTCAGAACCCAGACATCTCACCCAAGATCAAGGGTTTTTTAAGGCCCAAGCAGGGCGTGCGTGCATGGGAGTGCGTGTGTGCCGAGGCTGGGGCTTGTGCTCAGCTGGACCTCGCTTCCTGGTAGCAGGACTTTGGCTTCTCCAATTCTTTTCTGTGCTGCTCCTTGGGAGGATGTGTCAGGGTCTTCAGGCGGTAGAGGAGGGCGTGGATGCTTCTTTCCCACCTGGGAGGGTGCCTGCGTTTTCTCTTACTTGGGAATTGATTGTTGCAGGCAGTGGAGGAGAAGGGCAGACAGAGACACAAAAGGAAGGGGGAGGATGAAAGGGAGAGGCGGGCGCCGGGAGGGTGCCAGCCTGGCTCGGGCTTGAGGAAGAAGGGAGACTGCTTCCCCATTCTGCAGGTGGTTTCCCTATGGCCCCAGGTGCACCAGGTCCAAGACAGAACAGTTGAGAGGAAGAAGAAAACGGACATCTTTTGCTCTGCTTTTTGGATACGCTGAAGCACAGGACGAGATGTCACACAAGCTGGCTTCCATCTGACTCTGCCGCTCCCTAGCCCAGTGACCTTGACCGTAGCCCTTGGACTACAGAGACGTTACTTTTCATTCCTGGCTTGTGGATGGCTTTGAGGATCGAATGAAGCAATGATTACGTCATCATGCTTGTGTCCCCTGAGTCGCTGTTGAGCACCTGCTGTGTAGACAGGCCAATGCTGCCTCAGGAGGCTCATATACTAGCCCTGTTCTGGAAGCCGTTCAAGTGTGTGTTACATCCTAGATAAGTTTAATAGGAGTAGACACATGTTCAAGTACATGTGTGTAGATGCCTGAATTGAGGTTGAGTCCTATCTGTGGAAGGCTGACATGTCACCTCCAACACTTGACTGAATTCAGCTTATCTCTGCTGGTTTCATCTTTCCAACCGATAAGTGGTACTGCCAGCAAAAAGAGCACCTGCCAGAATATTTGTAGAGAACCTGATGGAAGAGATTACCTGCTCCAGTTGCTTTGAACACATTCGCACTCGGGCAAGCTCACCGCTCTGTCACCCACCGGGTGAGGGTGCTGTCTCCTGCTTTTCTTCTGCTGGGAAAATACACAACCTTTCTCCAGGGCAGGAAAGCCACTGTTAAGAGTTGTTCACATCGGAATGAGACATCCTTAGAATTTGTCTTTGCTTAAAAATTGCAGAGTTCTTGGAAAAGGATCAAGATTCTTTTTTGGCCTTCCCTATTCTTGCTTGTTCCAGTTTTGTTGTGACGGTTTACCATAGGTGGGGTTAGCTAAAGTCGGAGGCGAGAAAGTGCACCTGGCTGGCGTGTATGTACTGGGGCCCTATCTTCTAAAGATAGAATGAACTCTAAGCATTCCAAAGAACCCGCTTGCAGAAGACGGCGTGGGACCCCGACCAGTGCCGGCTGTTGAGAGGGATGGGTTGGAGGATGAGGCAGTCAGGGGTGGGATGTTTTGTGTGGGAAACAAGTCTGGAATTGATGTTTGCTTCTGTTTTATGGAAAGGAGTGTGAAACCTCTAGTGATGGATCTTAGGAAAGTGACTTTGAAGAGATTGGTTCCTACGTTATCTGTTTTCTTTCGGCATGGTGCACTCCTGGAGGTTGGATGGGATCCCATAGCACCTGCTGCGTGATTTTGGAAGTCTGGTCATTATCTTTGTCTCTGTGGACTGCTACAACAACTGCCCTGGACTAGATGGCCTATGAACAACAGCCATTTGTGTGTTTATTTACTTGATAGCTTTGGGGGCTGGGACGTTCAAGATTCAGCAAAACAGGTGTCTTATGAGGACCTGTTTCCTAGCCCATTGAGGGCTACCTTCTCGCTCTATCATCTCTGTAGAAGGAGGGCTGGAACTCCCCAGAGTCTTTTATTTGGGCACCTGTCCCTTTCAGTAGGGCTCCATCCTCACGACCTTCTAAAAGCCACGACTCCACAGATATCTCTGTGGAGGTTATCATTCGAGCATACAAATCTGGAGTGAACTTTCAGGCGGTAGCAACTCCTGAATGAACTTTCATCCATCCAGTTTCCACTACTCCATCTCTGTCTAGATACCAAGGACAGAAAATCAACCTGCAAAACTGCAGGAAGGGGATGAAGCCTAGCGTTGACTTGATTTCACTCTGTAAAATCCCCTTCGCATTTCCACCACTAATTGTGGTCATTCAGGCCACATATTGATCACTCACTGTGTGCCAGGAATTCACTCGGCAATTGCTTCACACGCATTACCTCTATCCCTCTTCCCGGCAACCCCATTTGCAATGGAGGAAGCAAGCCTAAAGAGCCGAGTGATTTGTCTAAATCACCCCGCAGGAGAGGGTCCACGCTAACGTCAAAACCCATTCTGCCCTTCCTTTTCTCCTTGTCCTGACACCACATCATCCTTTTTTTTTTTTCTTTTCCTCCTTCCACATCACTCCCCACCATCAGCTCATCACCCCTTGAGATAGACACCAAATGGTACTTTTTAATTAAGCACAGCCAGCCCCCAAAGAAGAACTAGGAATACAAAACACATTAATTTTTTCCTCACTTTCCTGTGTTTGGAAGCATGTGTTCGCATGATGATGGCTTGAGAATAGAAGCGTGGTTTTCCCCTGGGGAGTGTGCACCAAGCTGACTGCAGGGTCACGTGTTGATGATACAGGCATGGGGGATAGAGAATGTCTTGGGCATCGAGTGTGCATTTTCATTAGAGAGCTTGTTTTCAAAGGCAGGGTCTTTGTCGAGAGCAGCACCAGTGGGCTGATTGCTGGCCGTCAGTGGCCTCTAGCAGCCAGAGGGACAGGACCCAAGGGGGAGACAACAAATACCTATAGGCTGCCACAAACAGTTGGTTTCAAACTTGACTAAATGCAGTAGAAAACAGAGTTGAGTGATACTTCCGGAAAAGATTGTGGAGGTAAGAAGAGCAGTTATCTGGCCGGCGCCGTGGCTCAACAGGTTAATCCTCCGCCTTGCGGTGCCAGCACACCGGGTTCTAGTCCCAGTTGGGGCACCGGATTCTGTCCCGGTTGCCCCTCTTCCAGGCCAGCTCTCTGCTGTGGCCCGGGAGTGCAGTGGAGGATGGCCCAAGTGCTTGGGCCCTGCACCCCATGGGAGACCAGGAGAAGCACCTGGCACCTGGCTCCTGCCATCGGATGAGCGCGGTGTGCCGGCTGCAGCGCCAGCCGTGGCGGCCATTGGAGGGTGAACCAACAGCAAAGGAAGACCTTTCTCTCTGTCTCTCTGTCTCTCTCTCTCACTGTCCACTCTGCCTGTCAAATAAAAAAATAAATAAATAAATAAAGGAGGAGCAGTTATCAGTAACTGAGAGAAAGGGATAGTGCACACCAAGGAAAACCCCCATCCTGATTACAAGAATGTTCTATTTTCTGAAGCTGTGGAACCACTGAGCTGGAGTGCTTTGGCTCGTTCCATTGGGATTGGGGTGGTCTGAGAAAGGGAAGGGCCTGGGTTTCAACGGTGGCTGGGGGTGTGACGAGCATGGATCCGGCTGAGGGAACAGCAGAAACAACATGGGTTTACAATGCGCTAATCCCACCTATAGGCCCAGCCCAGATGCCAGGCCCGAGTTAAATTAGGATGGAAAGTTTGGGTCTGTTTGCTTCACTGTGCCTCATCTGTGAGGAGCATTTACAGCATATGTTTGGCAGATGTGTTGGGACTAATACTAAGATTTTTGGTGACTATAAAAATCTATTTATAAAATATTGATACTTAGCATTTTCGCCAGCAATCCACGTATCATCTTCTAAGGGAGAGCTGAGACACGGTGTTCGCTCCCTTGTGGCTTCTTTCCCAGCTGTGCTCAGCCAGAGTTTGATCCAGGATCCCATGGGGGCTCCAGGCTCCATCCCTTTTCAAAGTGCAGAGGGCAGCATTCCTGCTAGTGTTGTCTAATGATACTCCACAGGCATCTTGGTGTGTCAGGGGGAGAAGAAGTTTGAGCAGGATCTCCCGAGCCCAGCCAGGATCTCCGGAGCCCATCTCACTGTGGGCTTCACTCCGTGTAAAGCCATCACTTTAGCAGAGGTGCAATGGACAGAGCAGGAGTTGGGGCTTAGGCTGCCTGGTGGCTGAGAGCTCTCATGGCTGTGTTCCCCAGCAACCCCACACCCGGAGACAGAAATGGAGCCCTAGCTTCCAGCGCCGTCTTACATGTGGGATGTTTTCCCAGGACCCCTCAGCAGGCCTCGCCTCCTCTCTATCCGTGCCATATCTAGTCAGATGTCTGCCCTTAGGCTATCTGGAAGTGATGCCAGGGTGGAGTGGGGCCAGCCACTGGGGTGGGGTGCATGGGCAGGATGGCCGCTGCCGGTCCACGCGCTGCCTCCTGCACACCAGGTCTCCCTCCATAGTTCGCATCCAGAGGGCCTGGCAGTGCGAGTCTCACGTGGGCTGAGCGATGGCCCTCCATGTTTCTGTTGTTACTGGGGAACCGCAGGCTGCATCGGGCGAGTCTCAGCATCAGGAGGGGAAGGGGGAGCTGGGAGATGTCATGTTGCTCTTCTCGGCTCTTGGTGGATGTAGAAGACGGAGGGAGGGAAGGGGACAGCCGCCGAGCCCTCTGTGGAGCATGGGCCCTGTGACCTCCTCCTGGGGTCCAGGTGCAGCCTCTGAGGCCCCTGGGTGGGAGGAGACCTTGGGGCACAACCAATTTCCAGGAGGGAGAGGCCCCTTGACTCCCTGGGATCTGGGTGCCTTTAAAAAAAAAAAAAAAAAGTTGATTAACCTGTGGTTTCAGATACCTATGTTGGTCCCGAACCATATTTGAAAATGTACACACAGCGTAAACAGATCCAATCAGGCAATTAGTGTTTCCATTTCCTACACTTTGCTGTCTGTGGAGCCTGCCAGCTCCTCTTCTTGCAGTTCTTCCCGGGGAACAGAACGCTTTGCCGTGAACCACCGTCGCTCAGCTGTGCGTGGAGCACGAAAACTCACTGTGTCTGTGTTCTGCTACCCGGTATCCAAATGCAATCCCTCTCCCATAGGCAGTTACAGAGGGGGTCTGAAGTGGAGATGGTGTCTCCCAGGATCACGATGCGTTCTCTTCCATGGTCTCGCGCCACACCTTGGACTTGTCCTTTCTCTCACTATTGTACTATGCCACTCTATTCGCACAAGTGTTTAGATAATGCTGCTTATGTTGGTGGTGAGCTTCATCAGAGTCCCATCTCATGGCTGTGTGCCCCTACATTAGTCAATACACATTTTTAAGTGAGTGAATGAATGAATGATTGACATCCGTTTCAAGGAAGATTTATTATTTATTTATTTTTATTTTTATTTTTTGACAGGCAGAGTTAGACAGAGAGAGACAGAGAGAAAGGTCTTCTTTTTTCCATTGGTTCATCCCATTGGTTCATCCCCCAAATGGCTGCTGTGACTGGAGCACTGCGCCGATTTGAAGCAAGGAGCCAGGCACTTTCTCCTGGTTTCCCATGCGGGTGCAGGGCCCAAGCACTTGGGCCATCCTCCACTGCACTCCCGGGCCACAGCAGAGAGCTGGACTGGAAGAGAAGCAACTGGGACAGAATCAGGCTCCCCGACCAGGACTAGAACCTGGTGTGCTGGCACTGCAGGCAGAGGATTAGCCTAGTGAGCTGCTTTATTTATTGGGGGCTGTGCTGTGGCATAGAAGGCTAAGTAAGCCTCTGCCTGTAGTGCTGCCGTACCATATGCGTGCCTGTTTCAATTCCGGCTGCTCCAGTTCCAATCCAGCTTGCTGCTAACGTGCCTGGGAAAGCAGTAGAAGATGTGCAAATCCTGGGGCCCTTGTACCCGTGTGGGAGACCTGGAAGAAGCTCCTGGCTCCTGGCTTCAGGTTGGCCCAGCCCCAGCTGTTGCTGCTACTTAGGGAGTGAACCAACAGATAGAAGTCCAGTCTCTATCTTTCTCTAACCCTCTCTCCTCTCTGTTTCTGCCTTTCAAATAAATAAACCTTTTTATTAAAAGGTTTATTCTCACTTCCCATGCAAGACTTCTGTCTTCAAAGAGCTATATTACATTTATGTCTAAGTGCTCACAAAAGATGTATCATTCTTGGGTGCATCTTTAAAGTGAATTAAATGTCTTAAAGAAGGTGAAATTCACTTCAAGATGCAGTGACTTTGAACACCTGAGTCTTGAGTGTTGAGGAACAGTTTTTTTGTGTTTGTGTGCAGATTGTTGAACTCTTTACTTAGTATAGAGTTGGTCTTCTGTGTATAAAGTTAATAAAAAAAAAATGGATCTTACTGGAGAATGGGACTGGGAGTGGGAGAGGGAGGAGGAGGGGTGGGAGTGTGTTTGGAAAGAATCACTATATTCTTCAAGTTGTACTTATGAAATGCATGAAGTTTATATTCCTTAAATAAAAGGTTTCTTTGTGGGGATGGGGAAAAAAGGTTTATTTATTTATTTGAAAATCAAAGATACAGAGAAAGAGGGAGAGACAGAGGGGTCTTCCATCCACTGGTTCACTCACCAAATGGCTGCAACCGCAGGGGCTGGGCCAGGCCGAAGTCAGGAGCTGAGAACTCCAACTGGGTCTCATACGTGGGCTCAGGAGCCCAAGTTCTTGGGCCATCTGCTGCTGCTTTCCCAGATGCACTGCAGGGAGCTGGATTGGGTGTGGAGCAGCTGGGACTTAAATGGCAACTTCACGTCAGAACCACAGCACCAGGCTGGCGCCGCGGCTCAATAGGCTAATCCTCTGCCTTGCGGCGCCGGCACACCGGGTTCTAGTCCCGGTCAGGGCGCCAGATTCTGTCCCGGTTGCCTCTCTTCCAGGCCAGCTCTCTGCTGTGGCCTGGGAGTGCAGTGGAGGATGGCCCAAGTGCTTGGGCCCTGCACCCCATGGGAGACCAGGAGAAGCACCTGGCTCCTGCCTTCGGATCAGCAAGGTGCGCTGGCCACAGCGTGCCAGCTGTGGCGGCCATTGGAGGGTGAACCAACGGCAAAGGAAGACCTTTCTCTCTGTCTCTCTCTCTCTCACTGTCCACTCTGCCTGTCAAAAATAAATAAATAAAAATAAAAATAAAATAGAACCACAGCACCAGCCTTCTCTGTTCACTTTGGCCCCCAAGTCATGAGCATAGGACCAGAACAACTTCCCTGATGGGTAAAGTGCGCTCTAACCCTCTGAGTGCACACCAGTGATAACTGAGCACTGCACGGGTGACTGTCTCATCTAGGGACCCAGGACACGTGCTGCCATGCCACACCCCAGCCCCTCAGTACGTTCCATGGCTTGCCCGGGCCCGGTGTTCAGAAGAGCTCACTCCCATTCTCATGTTTTGTTCATTTTTGCCTCCTTCTGACCTTTGTGTCTCCTCTTCTCCATCTGTTTCTTGGCTTTCATCTCTCCTTCCTATTGGTAGCTCCTGGGTCTGACAGGGTCTCTGCTGTCAACCTCCTCTAGGGCAGCCGAGAGCCCCCTGTGGCTCCCATGCCCTGGAGTCCTGGCCAGTCGGAGCTGAGATGCACCGTGAGTGCCACGTGCTCACCGGGGCTGAAAGCCACCATGTGCAAGGAGAACGTAAAAGAACTTGGTAATAGTTTTTAGAATGACTGTCTATTGCTATGAGAATATTTTTAATATCATTTTAAATAACATTTATTGTTAAAATTTAAATTATGCCTGCTTCTGTTTCCTTTTTCAAAATGTGGCTATACTTTAAAGATTTGAAACTTTCTCTAGGTGGCTCCTGTTTTATTTTTCTGGAGAATGCTGATCTAGACTGTGCTAAGGCAGTGTTTTGGTGCCAGGGCAGTGATCTGTGTATCTGAAAGCAACAGGTGCGTTGCTTGGTCATACTAATACTGTAAATTTATATAATACCTTTTTTTGTTTGTAGAAACCTAGACCTAGAAAATGTACCACATTGTTCCCTAAAATAGTCTCATTGTTTTCTCATCCTGTCAGTGGTCTGTCTCCCCACCCTCGAGGGTCTGCTGAGTTTTACTAACGTGTGTGTTAGGAATGCAATTAACACATTACTTTTATTGAACAGTACATCTCTCCCTACCATCTTCGATTATCGTTCCTTGGGAATATTTCTTCTAAATTAAAACTGAAACAGTTGCTGATGGCGTTACCTAAGTTACAGCTGCTTTGTCGGAGCAAAGAGCATCACTTTGTGAATCTTTGGAATGCCATATAATGAACTTGTATGGGGAAGAAAGTAGAGTTAGAGCAACACAAGTTTGAATTTTCCTGAAAAATTCTGGTTGCTGGTGTGGGCGTTTGGCACAGCAGTCAAGCTGGGGATTAGGATGCCTGCATCCCATGTCAGAGTGCCTGAGTTGCAGTCTTGGCTCCACTCCCATTCCAGCTAACACATGCCTTAGGGAGCAGCGGGCGATGGCTCAAGTGCTTGGGTCCCTGCCACCAAGTAGGACTGAGTTCCTGACTTCCAGCTTTGGCCCTGGCCGTTGTAGCTATGTAGGAAGTAAATCAGTAGATGGGGAATTTCTCCCTCTGTCTTCCTTTCAAATAAACAGATAGTGTGACTTAAAAATCTAGGTTGATAGATTAAAATTATTAGATGGAAAGATTCTCAGCAGTAAGCGTAATAGAAATTGGGATAGTCAGATGAGTTTACCCTAATAGAGTGACTTTAATGAAGTTACAGGGTTTAACATCTTTGTGGTAAAAATCTGTTTATAAGTTTGTATTCAGTTTTTTTTTTTTTTTGTGACAGGCAGAGTGGACAGTGAGAGAGAGACAGAGAGAAAGGTCTTCCTTTACTGTTGGTTCACCCTCCAATGGCCGCTGCAGCTGGCACACTGTGACTGGCACACCACACTGATCTGAAGCCAGGAGCCAGGTGCTTCTCCTGGTCTCCCATGGGGTGCAGGGCCCAAGCACTTGGGCCATCCTCCACTGCACTCCCAGGCCACAGCAGAGAGCTGGCCTGGAAGAGGAGCAACCGGGACTAGAACCCGGTGTGCCGGCACCGCAAGGTGGAGGATTAGCCTTTTGAGACGTGGCGCTAGCCTGTATTCAGTTTTTTAAAGTGAAAGTAATGCAGGTACTGCTCAGTGAGGTCCACGGACAGAGGAAATGTATATATCATTCTTGGCTGCTGCTTTAATTTAATTAAGTTTCTAAAAAACAAAAAAGTGAGATTAACTTCAAGATGCAATGACTTTGAACAGCCCTTGTCTTGTGTATTGAGGAACAGTTTGTGTGTGTGTGTTTGTGTGTGTGTGCGCAAATTGTTGAACTCTTCACTTAGTATAGAGTTTGTCTTCTCTGTATGAAGGGCTACATGATGTCTAACTGTGTATGATGTTCTGGAAAATGCAAAACCGTGCAGAGAGTAAGAGCAATGCTTCTCAGGGCCCAGGGGAGGAGGAAGGGATGAATGAGTTAGGCACAATGACTTTTAGGGCAGTGAAACTACTTTGTATGCTAGCACAACAGTGGCAACCCATCACCACACACTTGTCCAGACCCAAAGAACGTACAGCACCGAGAGCAGACTGATGCAAAGAGGACTCTGGGTGATAATGATGTGTCACCGCAGGCTCAGCATTGTGACACATGCACTGCTCTTGGGGAGTGTTGATGACAGGGAAGATGGTGCATGGGTAGGCTCTGCATGCTGGGGACAGGGAGTTTGGGGAAAGCTCCGTATCTCAATTTTACTGTGAACCTGAGATCACTTTAGGAAAAAAGTCCACTTAAAAATTTCTGTGGCTGGGACTGGCATTGTAGTATAGTGGGTTAAGCCATCGCCTATGATGCCAGTATCCCATATGAGTGCTGGTTCGAGTCACAGTTACCCCGCATCTAATGCAGCTCCCTGCTCATGTGCCTGGGAGAACAGCAGAAGTTGGCCCAACTGCTTGGGCTCTTGCCATACTCTTGGGGGACCCAGATGGAGTGCCAGGCCATTTGGGGAGTAAACTAGTGGATAGAAGATTCTCTCTCTCTCCCTCTCTCTCTTTCTCTTTGTTGCTCTTCTTTCTCTTTAAGTTCAAGTAAATAAGTAAGTCTTGAAACAGTTATATATTAGAATTGTGTCTATGAACTACATAGAATCTGTTATCTTTATAGTAATAAAAATAAATTATTTAAATAAAAAAATTCTAAAAGAAAAAGTTCTGTGGTCAAATATGTTTGGGACCACTGTGTAGCAGGAATCTCTCTCAGGGACTGTGAGACTCAGGTGAAGGGGTCTAGGAAGTCCTGTGATGGAGACGTCCAGCCCAAACGAAGCTTGTCCAGTGTAGGACCCTGGGATGCTCAGCCCTGGCTACATCCTGGGGAACTAAGAGACAGATGCTCGTGAGGTGTTCTGGGTCACCAGCACCTGCGGATCTCAGGGGCATCTCGGTACATCAGTGAACACGGTCTCCTGATCCACACACAGCATGGAAAAGGGCCCCTGTTTGCCATGGTGACAGAGGCTGGCTGTATCTGGGTAGCATGGATGATAGGGAAGGGGCTGGCCTTGGACCACCCATCACCTCCGCGAGGATGAACTGAGCACAGCAGGCGAGCGCCATTCATTCAGGCCCCAGGAGCGGGACCCTCACCCCCTCCTCGGTGGTCTTGCCCTGACTTTCCATCCACGTGACTGAACCCTACACCCTCATCTTTCTCTGTAGCCAAAGCCAAGAGCTGAAGAGATGATTGTCATTCTTTCCTGAGCTCTCCATCATCTTAGACTGCAACGGTTCCCCATATCGTGGTGGTAAAATTTTAAAAGAATTTTATCTAAGGAATGCAAACTTCACGCATCTCATACATACAGATTTAGGAACATAGTGATTCTTCCAACCCTACCCTCCCTCTTGCCCGCACTCCTACCCCGCTTCTTCCTCACTCAACTCTTCCCATTCTTATTTTTTATAAAGAGCTATTTTCAGTTAACTTTACCCATATTGTGGTTTTATAGTTTCTTGAAACCTACAGAAATAAATCATGGTGAGGAACAATTTATATTCCACCCAGAATTTTATCATGTTCCTTCTGTTCTTCTAATGTGATACTGATATATTTAAATTATATATTTGACTAGATAATATTAAAAAGTGAGATTTTACTGGAAGTCCCCCCCCCCCTTTTTTTTGGTCAAAAGATGTCTTTGTAACTGACACATACACTTCAAAGAACTACCATTGGATTTGGAGCTAAATGCCAGTATTTGACCCCAAAAATAAAACATGGCCTCTGGCACAGTTTCTCCCCACCCCCACCCCTTTTTATCACAGGGCAAATTGTAAAACAGAACAGAACACATTCTCCCTGCCAAACAAGCAGATCCCAAAAGATAAAGTGAGAAAGTTGCTGGATTTTCTAACTCTTTTTCCCAAATTCACAAATCAGATAAGTTATCAGAGGAGAGGGGCCAGCTGAAAACCAAAAAACTAACAAAAATATTTGTGCTTTGAAGGGCATCGTCAAGAAAGCAAAAAGATGGTCCAGGGATGGGAGAAATATTGGCAAGTCATCATCTATTAAGAGACTTGTACCCAGAATATGTAAATAAATATTCTTACAACTCAAATATAAAAAGGTAAACAACGGGATTTTAAACAACGGCCAAAGGATTCTCAGGGTAATTTTTCCAAAGGAAATATACAAATGGCCAACCAGCACATGAAGAGATTTCAGTGTCACTGGTCATTGTGGAAATAAAAATCTAAAGTAAAATGTGTGAGCTTGTACGGTTGCGATATATGACAGTGAGAGGTGTTGACAAGGGGGTGAAGAAATTGGAATCCTGATGCCTGGTCAGTGCTGTTGCAAATGATATGGCTGCTTTGGAGCACAGTCTAGAAGTTTCTGGAAAAGCCCAACACAGAGTTACCATGTGACCCAGACACTCTGGTGCTGGCTGTATACCCAAGAGAGAAAAAACTATACCCACAGAAACACGCTACAGCGCTGTTCATCGCTGTGTACTTTACAATGGAAAACAGGCGGAAACATCCCAAAATCCGTCCACTAGTGATGGGTAAACCAAAGTGGCTTATCTGCATGCTGGAGAGTCATTCTACCATGCAGTGGTATGTGCTACAACGTGGATGAATCTTGAAAGAATTCATCACACAAGGCCTCACGTTGCATGGCTGCCAGCGAAATTCGCAGGGCGGTGGCTTCATGGAGGCACAGAGTAGACTGGCGGCAGTCGCCAGGGCCTGGGGGAGGCTAGGATGGGAAGCGATGGCCAGTGGGCAGGTGGCCTCGTTTGGGGATGATGACGCCATCCTGGAATCGGGCAGTGGTGAGGGCCTTTAGGTCTGACTACATCTTAGAGTTACTTTGAAGCATCTCGAGTTCGTAGAAACGACTTCACTGTAGAAGAGAGGCTTTGCATGCATGGAGGAAATGTCATTTCATAAATGGTACTGGGGCTGCGATTTGAGGAGGAATAAATTAACACTATGTTGCAGAAAATTACAGAGGGATTAAAGATTTGAATATTAAACATTTTTAAAGATTTATTTAGTTACTTGAAAGAGTTACAAGGACAGAAGGGGAGACAGAAAGAGAAGTCTTTTATCTACTGGTTCACTCCCTAAATGGCTGCAGTGGAGAGAGCTGGGCTGATCCAAAGCCAGGAGCCAGGAGCTTCTTCCAGGTCTCCCATGCAGGTGCAGGGGCCCAAGGACCTCGGCCCTCTTCTACTGCTTTCCCAGTCCATAGCAGAGAGCTGGATCGGAAGAGAAGCAGCCAGAACTGGAACCCGCACCCATGTGGGATATCGGCACTGCAGGTGGTGGCTATACATGCTATTCCACAGTGTCAGCCCCTGTTTAAGAACCTTGTGAGGGGCCTACACTGTGGTTTAGCAGATAAAGCTGCCGTCTGCAGTGCCAGCATCCCATATAGGCACCGGTTCAAGACCCAGCCGCTCCACTTCTGATCCAGCTCTCTGCTATGGCCTGAGAAAGCAGTAGAAGAGGGCCCAGGTCCTTGTGTCCTTGCACCCACTTGGGAGACCTGGAAGAAACTCAGTTGGGCTTCAGGTTGGCCCAGCTCCAGCCGTTGTGGCCATTTGTGGAGTGAATCAATGGGTGGAAGACTTTCTCTACCTCTCCTTCTCTCTTTGTGTAACTCTTTCAAGTAAATAAATCTTTTTTTTTTTTTTTAAAAAAAAGAACTTTGTGAAAAATCAAGGAACTACTGTGCAGAGAAAAGAAATAACCATTCAGTGTTGGGGAGCAAGATGGTACAGGGGCAAGGTAGGCAAGAGGTGGAAGACTTTATCCAGGCAGGTCCATGAAAAGTGTGTTTGTTAACATAGCCATTGTTGCTTTGTTTTCTACTAAGTTGGCAAATCTGGCTCTGGAGGCTGCTGGGAGGGGAGGTAGGACTGCTCTCTTCCCAAGCACAGGCAGTAACGTCACGGAGGATCACTACTGGCTTGGGAGCCAGGAGGAACTAACTACAAATGGTAATTTTGCTGCTCTCAGTTTGTGCGACTCTTTGTAACTAATCCAGTCTTTCAGAATCTATATTTATATATATTTTAAGAATGTATTTATTTGAGAGGCAGGGTCACAGAGAGAGGGAGAGACAGAAAGAGAGAGAGAAGTCTTCCACCCACTGATTCACTCCACAAATGGTCACAATGGCTGTAGCTGCACCGATCCGAAGCCAGGAGCCAAGAGCTTCTTCCAGGTCTCTCATGTGGGTGCAGGGGCCCAAGGACTTACACCATCTCCTTCTACTGCTTTCCAGGCCATAGCAGAGAGCAGGACTGGAGCAGGAGCAGCTGGGTCATAAACCGGTGCCCATATGGGATGCTGGCACCACAGGTGGAGGCTTATCCCGCTATGCCACAGTGTGCCCCAGGATCTATGTATTTTTCAAAGCTAGCTTTGTTTGAAAGGCAGAGTGACAGAGAGAGAAAGAGGGGAGAGAGAGAGAGAGAGAAATTAATGTTTCATCTGCTATTTCATTCCCCAAATGGCCACAGTTGTTAGGGCTGGGCAGGGCCGAAGCCAGGAATCGGGAACTCCATCCAGGCCTTCCACATGGATGAGAGGGGCCCAAGTTCTTGGGCCATCTCAGAGTCTGTATTATCAACCATAAAATGGTGATGAGTCCTCCCTTGGAGCATTGATATGAAGACTAATGATGTGTGCAAAGAACTCACATAGGACTTGTACAATAAACACATTACATTTGTTCTTAGAAACTAGTAAAAATGAAGTTTAGCAACACGTATCAAACCTGTGAGGTGTTTGTTTTATTTGTTATCATAATTTTGCTCTTGGCAACAACAACAAAAACAATCATTAAAAAGAAAAAAAAAGCTGTTTGTGCAAAACTATGTTTATGGCCTTACCCAGAACGGGGCACAATGTGCTCTGATAGAGAAATGGTTAAGTAAGTGAGAACATCACCAGTTACTGAGTAGCAGGATGGTGTGTCTTCCACCAAGATTGATAATTGTGTGTGCTGTGTAATTCCCTTAGAAATATTTTGATCACTTTTTGCCATCAAATGACATAATCAGTGAGTTAGGAAGCAACATAAGGAATGGGAAAAACATTTACAAATCATATATGATAAGGAGTTCATATCTGACATGAGGCCTGTGCTGTGGCAGAGCAGGTTAAGCCCCTGCCTGTGGTGTCAGTATCCCACGTGGGTGCTGGTTTGAGTCCCGGCTGCTCCACTTCCGATCAAGCTCTCTGCCTGTGGTTCCGGAGAGCAGTGGAAGGTGGCCCAGGTGCTTGGGATCCTGCACTGGTGTGGGAGCCCTGGTGAAGCTCCTGGCTTCACACTGGCCCAGCTCTGATTGTTGCGGCCATTTGGGGAGTGAACCTGTGGATGGAAGCTCCCTCCCCCCCTCCCCCCCCCCGCCAACTGTGCCTCTCAAATACACAAATAATTTTTTAAAAAAAGACTTCTCATTGCTAAGCCATGAAGACGTAACTCCACTAAAAGTGGACAAAAGATTTGAACAGACATTTTCCAGAGACGATACACAAATAGTCAACAAGCATAAAAATTTGCTTAGTATCAGAGATCGGAGAATGGCAAATCCAAACCACAGCGATTCGCCAGAGTTAGAATGACGAGTGCCCAAAAAGCGAAAGATAAGATGGATCAGGATGTGGGGCAATTGGAGCCGTCGCGCAGTGCTGCTAGGCAAATGAAATGTATGCTGGCTGTGAAAAGCAGTCTGGAGCCTCCGACACCGTGGCACAAGGTAGCACCAGCAGCAGTGGGCACACAGCCAAAAGCAGGGGAAGGAGGGTCTCTAAGAGGTCTTTGCACCTACACGTCATAGCAGCTTGACTCCCAGTAACCAACTGGTAGAAGCAACCCAAAGGATGCGAGGATGGATGAGCAAGGTGGAATACAGACAGGCATTGGGAAGCCCTGCCATGTGCTACACGTGGGTGAAGCCTGAGATATTACCTAAAATAAGCCAGTCATTACCAGACACTCCGCGGTCCGCTTAGACGAGCTGTCTAACGTGCTAAAATGTGTAGAAACAGGAAGCAGAACAGTGGATACCAGGACCTTGGGGAGGGTAGGGATGGGTCTAATGGGTGTGGAATTTCAGTAGCGTGAGTACACTCAACACAATCAGCTACACACGAAGCGTGGTTTGAACGGTAAAATTTAAGCTATATGTTTTTTACCATAATTAAAAACAAATTCTAAGAATTCAGTAAAATGCCTTGAGTGATTTTCACCATGCTGGGTGCTGCGGCTGGCGTGGGGAGACTTTGGAGAAGTAAAGGGCAGATGGACAGCAGGGGCCAATTGGGAGGAAGAAGGAAGTTGATTTCTGTTTTGAAAAGAATAGTCTGAGGCCGGCGCCGCGCCTCAATAGGCTAATCTTCTGCCTGTGGCGCCGGCACCCTGGGTTCTAGTCCCGGTCGGGGTGCTGGATTCTGTCCCTGTTGCTCCTCTTCCAGTCCAGCTCTCTGCGGTGGCCTGGGAGGGCAGTGGAGGATGGCCCAAGTCTTTGGGCCTGCACTCGCATGGGAGACCAGTAGAAGCACCTGGCTCCTGGCTTCAGATCAGTGTGGTGCGCCGGCCACAGCGGCCATTGAGGGGTGAACCAACGGAAAAGAGAAAGATCTTCCTCTCTGTCTCTCTCTCTCTCACCGTCCACTCTACCTGGCTAAAAAAAAAGAACAGTCTGAGTGCAGTGTAGACTGGATTAGGAAAGTTAAAAGCATCTATTCACCACAACTGTACAAAAACATGGATTCAGAGGCAGTAAACTAGAGGGAATGAGTTTATGGGTGACGGTTTTTCCTCCATTAAAATTATTGTTCTCTCCTAACCCATGAAGGGTTACTCCGCAGACCTGTACAATCTGCACCGTCTAAGAGAGGCGAGTCTTGTTTAAGCCCCTTCTATACATCGCTCTGAGTTTACCCCTGCTAGCTCAAGGCTAGGTGACTCCTGTGCTGCCACCTGGTGGTCACTCCCGGACTGTCTGCTGAATTTACGATTGTGCCAATAACATGTCAGATAATCATGACACAATTGAGGAATATGATTGAAATTATTTGAGTAAACGACCTTCAGACATGTTTTTTCAATGTTAGTATTTATTGCAAGTGGTGAGAGGATGAACCTCGTGATCTCTTTTAAATTTCTTCCAGCTCTCTTTGTTGTGGTTTAAATTGGAAAAACAAAATGAAATAAAACAACAGTGTTGGAAACTCTGGGAATTTTATATTAACATGGCAGACATAATTCACAGTAAAATTATATTGGCTTGGTATTTAATAATGATTAAAGGACTCTAGAGGTTTTGCCAAAGAGTGATGGTTTTTAGACACAACATGACAAACACTTTGAGAGTAGGCAAATTTAATACTTTGCCAACTTGTTAGTTCTCAATAAGAACCTTCTCCAAGTAGGTGGTCAAATAATCTTCAGGGTTGAAAAATGATAGATGCTGAGGTGAAGAATGAAACAGCATTTTCTTTGTATTTGACAGGTAGAGTTACAGACAGAGAGAGGGACAGAGAGAAAGGTCTTCCTTCTGCTGGTTCACTCCCCAAATGGCTGCCACAGCTGGTGCTGCGCCAATCCGAAGCCAGGAGTCCGGAGCCTTTTTCCTGGTCTCCCATGCGGGTGCAGGGGCCCAAGGACTTGGGCCATCCTCCACTGCCCTCTCAGGCTGCAGCAGAGAGCTGGACTGGAAGAGAAGCAACTTGGACTAGAACCCAGTGCCCATATGGGATGCCGGCACCGCAGGTGGAGGATTAACCAAGTGAGCCAGGGCGCTGGCCCCAAAACAGCATTTCAATGTAAGAGTCTGCAGTGCTTACATTTTAGGCAAATCTGGCATGAAACAAAGATGTTGGCACATAATTAGTGGGAAATGCTGTTTCTTTTTCAGAAAACAAATAGAGTATGCACTTCAAATCCCCTAAGAAATTTTGAAATCTTGCCCTACACATCTGTTTTCTTCCTTCTTCCATTTTCCTGTTTACTTATCCATTGAAAAATCCAGGTAACAACGTTTTCTACTGTTTAAATTCCCAAATGGTATCTCAGCTTTGGGATTAACTGGTGTTTTAGGAAAGACAGAGACTATGGACTCTGTCGGCCAGAGCTTCTTAGGCTCGTGTTCTCCGCACCAATAAGCTGAGTCATCGTCCTCTGCAGGTTGGCGGGGAGGTCCCTCCCTCTCCTGGGTGGCCAAGGATCTAGGGGAGTCCTGGGGAAAGACACCCAAGGCTGTGCTGGATGCGTGAGAAACACATGGCCTTCGGCCTTCGGTAATACGACTCCTGGAGGAGAATCTATGCTAATGACAGAGGCTTATCATTGACATCTACCACTAGAAATTTTCTACCACTAGAAATTTTTATACGGGAGTTTCATTCTGAAGACCTTATTATTACATAGCCATGCCACAGCCTGCTTTTTTTTTTTTTTAAATGAAAATTTATTTGAGCGAGAAAGAGACATAGAGCAAGAGAGTGAGCAGGGGAGAGAGAACGAGAGAGTAAGTGAGTTAACTCTCATTTGCTGGTTTACACCCTAAATGCTTACTACAGCTAGGGCTGGGCTGAGGCTGAAGCTGAGAGTCAAGAACTCAGTCCAGGTGTTCTGTGTAGGTGGAGGGATCCAGTGACTTGAGCTGTCGCTGCAGAGTGCCCAAGCCTGCCTTGGCAGGAAGTTGGAGTCAGGAACTAGAAAAATCAAACCCAGCCACTGCAGTATGCACGTTTGTCTGCGCTTTCTTAGATAGCGATTCTGCACAGACTGTTGAGAAGAGAAAGAGGGGTAGGAGACCATGACCTGTCCTGTAAATTTATTAAAACAATAAAAGAACAACTCAAGTATCAGATATTCAAAAGCTTATCCCTACTCCAAGAAGTTAAAGCTACTTTTTGTGCATCAGTGCCTGCTAGGTTAGGATTAAAAGATCTTGAATGAGCACTTCAGAGCTCAAGCTAAAGGATCACTTGCATCAACAAGACTTCTACATAAGTAAGGTTCTTCTCCAGCTTGATTGTTGACGCCATGTTGTGCAAGTGGGCTGAAGGAGCCTTTATGATGTGGTGGGCCAGAAATCAAGATACGTATGTTCCAAATTAAGTACAGGAACCCAAGGGATGCAGAGACAGCTCAGAGCCGAGAGCGGAGGCTGAGGGAGTTTTCTCTGGAATTTCCCTGAAGGCAGTGCACTGGCCAGGGTCTGGGTGGTTGGAGAGCCTGTTGAGACTCCGGGCAAGGGTCGGGCTGGCCAAGAGAGGCTCAGAGAACCTGGAGGTTCAGGGCACAGGTGTGCAGGCATCTGAGCAGGGCAAGTGGCAGGAGCAGACGTGTGGAATCCAGAGTATCCGTGGTGTGGCTTGGCTGGGCTGCGGGGCACACACCCAGCTCCTGGGCCTCACACTCAGGTCTTAGATCCAAGGGTCCTGACCCAGTTTCGGTGTCCCTGCGATTAGGGACGCTCTGCTCATTTGGAGAGCCGCTGTGTTTCACTCATTTGTCAGCACATCTGTATTCAGCTCCTCATGGAGCAGAAACCGTTCCAGATGTGGGAGTACGCTGTGGTCTCTGCTGCAGGGAGCTCTGTGTGCGACAGTGACGCGAGCGTGCGATCGCAGGACGATGGGCTGAGTGCCACACTGCCCACACGGCACTGTGCTCAGGAGAAGGGTTCCGCATTATCCGGACCTAGGTGCTCACTGCATAACCTCGGGCAGGTTCCTTTTTTAATTATTATTTTTTAAAGATTTTTTTATGTTTTTGAAAATCAGTTTACACACAGAGAGAAAGAGAGGCAGAGTCAGAGAGAGAGAGGTCTTCCATCCACTGGTTCACCCCCCAATTAGTTGCAATGGCTGGAGCTGTGCTTATCCAAAGCCAGGAGCTTCTTCCGGGTCTCCCACATGGGTGCAGGGACCCAAGGACCTGAGCCATCTTCTACGGCTTTCCCAGAGAGTTGGATTGGAAGTGGAGCAGCTGGGACATGAACTGGTGCCCACATGGGATGCCGGCACTGCAGGCTGCGGCTTTACCTGCTACACCACAGCTCTGGCCTCAGGCAGGTACCACAAAGTCTGTAGGAGGAAGAACCAACCGAGCTATCTGAATCGGGTTCTTAGGAGTTTTGTGTGCTAGGGTGCAGGCAGGTTCTTAGCATGAGGGAGCTAAGAAGTGCTGGCTGTTGCGAGGACAACCCTGGAGCTCTGGGACCTGGGAGAAGTTGTGGGTCCACCCGTGGGCAAGTCTGGGAAGGAGCAATAGAAGTGATGGGAGCTGTGACATAAGGTGAAGGCCAGGTGGAGGAAGAGACGGGGTGGAGGGAGAGGGAACGGTTCGCAGAGGAGGAGTTCTGGGTGTGAGAACGGGAGGTGTGCAGAGGAGCTGGCGGTGGTGGGGCCGGGAGCAGCAGACAGTCTGCGGCGATGGCAGGACTTTGTGTAGTCTCAGGTCTCAGACGCCAAGTGTATTCCTGCCTCCTGGACCTTGGCCCGAAATGCTGTTCCTTCCGATTCCCACTCACCTGGCTCCCTTATTTCTTTCAGACGTTTGCTCAAAGGTCTCCACCCCAGGGAGCCTCCCTTGGTAATACTGTGTTAAATAGGGTCAGACAGCACCCAGTGGTGATGGGACACCTGGACCTCGGAGCCAGGCTGCTGGCACTCGCGTCCCAGCTCCATCCCATCCCTGTGGCAGGTGCATTTGTCTCTTGGCCTTCTATTTCCTGTTGTGTACAAGGAGGGTGTCAGGAAGCTTCAGTACATCATAGGTGTGGACCTCGATCACGTGGTGCATGGCAGGTGCTCACTAAGTGTCTGCTACTACTGCTACTGTTGAGGTCCAAGTGATGATTGAGGCATGTCACAGGGCTCCCCAGTCATGCTAAGGTCAAGTGGCCTGGGATCGGGGGTTCTAGGATGTGGGTGGCTTTTGTATTGGTGGTTTTATAATGAGGAGCCCTATCAAGCTCATGGAAGAACATGTAGAATATGTGAGGGGACTTCAAAAGGTTTGGGGGAGATAAGATGACAGGGTAAGTTTATTTTGGTGCAGAAACGTTTGAAATGCATGCACAGTTTCATCACATCAGTGCCTGTGGACGCACCCGGTGAACACCTGTGTGCCCCCGTCCTGCCTGGAACTGTGGCATTGCAAGTACCACAAGAGCATCTGACGGTGTCTTGGTTCTGATTTCTTTACCATTGCTCTGCTCCAGCGAACCTCTTGGAAGCTACTTCCATAGGGTCTTGGCAGATAGTGTATGAGAAAAAGGTTAGGGAGTGTGGTCCAAAGTAGTGTGGAGATCCTGGGTTTTGATGAAGAACAATAGATTTCTTTCTTGTAATTTCTCAGAGCCTCACCCACTCAACACAGGAACCCCCTTTCCCCACCGAACTGCATGAACTCCCAAAGTACCAGTAGCCTGATGATTTTTGCATTATTCAAATAGGATAGATTGTCTTCACATATTGAGTAAAAAATAAAAGGACCGGTGTAGTTTTAGTGCCCAGCGGCTCCGAGCCAGATGGGCCTCTCAGCTTTAATAACCGTGGAGGACTGGATGGCCTGTTTATTTACGTTCTAATTTTCTCCATAATGCTGCTCTTTATTCTGCCTGCTTCTCCCTATCTTGACATTTCTTTATTTGTAGTTGTCATTGCCTACTGCGTGTGGTTATGATCTCTCTCGAATCCATCGTGGAAGGAGGCAGGGAACGGATCGAAGGACTCAGCTGACATCCACTTAATTGTCTCCACCCAAAAATGCTGCGTTGGACAGCACTGATTTAGTGACCATTGAACATTGCTTTCGGTTCTTCCCAAATTTAACACTGATTAATCCTGAGATTAGGCTTTCAGTATTGACGTAAGCCAGGAGTTGGATGACAGCCACACCAGACTCAGAAATTCGGTCGTTTCAGGGTCATGTGTGGGAGAAGTCTGGGGCAGTGATGAACTGATGGATCGGAGATGGGTGGGAAAAACTTCTCGGAGCAGTCAGTCCTCGAGCTGTGATTTAAAGAGGAGAAAGTTGTGGTTTGGTTGGTGTTCCATAGATATGGAAAAAATTGAGCGACGGCATGCAGCCAGGGGAGGAAGAACCAGTGGAAGGAACCACATGACAATAAATTTAGTTGGTGTGGAAGGTGAAGGCTAGGTTAGAGCAGAAGATGGAAACAGGGAAGGTTGGGTGAGCCGGGAGAGGCGGCTGAAAGAACAACTCGGAAACGCGTGTTTGGCTCATGGTGGAAGAGGAAACCCACAGAAGACTCCAGGTCATCGGAGGATATGGTCAAAATGATGAACAAGCAAAACAGGGAGAAGCAGTGACTTCCAAAACTGTAGCCCTGTGGGCACGATTTATGGTACCCATCAACAGCTAATCCGTCTGAAAACCTGCAAACCACGTTTATCGAATGAGCAGATCCATGAGCGGTGACCCACGGATGGTTACGCTGATGAAGGTGGGGAGTTGGGCTCTCAGGGACCAGGACATCAGTGCACATCATCAGGGGAGAGGTTTGTCAGACTTCCTGGGGGAAGATCAAGAGGAATAATAACAACAGTTATTATTATCATGATGCCGTATAAATACATGTGTAACATGTACAGTATGTGCGCACACACACAAGTGTTGCTGTGATCAAAGTAAAAGAGGTGAAGTAATTTAAGGCCCCCCTTTGAAGGAGTGCTGTGCTCTCAGTGTTGGATGCTCCCTAAAAGCCCATGTGGCAAAGCAATGGTCTGCAGGTGGCACTACACTTCAGGAGATGGGGCCCAGTGGGGCGTCCTCAGGTCATTGGGGGTGTGCCCTTGGTTATCCGAGCCTGACTTTGGGCCCAGCCTCTCTCTCTCTCTCTCTGGGTCTCTGCTTGCTGCAATCCTTCCTCCCCCCCTGCTCCACCATCTGCCACGGGGCCTCTACCAGAGCCTGCATCAAGCTGTTTGGACTTTCAGCCCCCAACAATGTGAGTCGAGTACGGATCTGTTCCTTCATAAGCAGCTTGTCTTGGCTGTTTCACTGTCACCTTGAAAACGTGAATGCTGTGTGGAGCTCATACTCTGTGGCCGACACATTCATAGCTGTTGAACACAATTGTACTGGGCACATAATGCTGGCCAGGATGTGTCCTGTGCTAGTGGTGGCTTACAGAATGCAGTTTTCCACGGAGCTTATAGAAATATCACGATGTGGAGAAGTAGGGAGCTCCCACACAGCAGTGTCTGGGGATTTACAGAGGGACAGAGCTAGACTGAAGGTATGCAGGGTCTGAGTCCACCCGTACAAGGATGGACTGGGTCCGAGGAAAGGTGAGTGCGCCGCTTGCCCGGTCCCCAGCCTCCCGATCCCGGAGACAATCAGACGCAGCGGGGAGCCAAGTCTAGCGAGGACTCATTTACTCCGTGCATAACCGAACCTTTTATAGCACAAAACTGCAGAGTCATTGGGGCAGGGCTTAAAGACCACCAATCACTTAAACGGTCATTTCACAGGGGGATTTCTATAGGACTAGCCATATGTCTATACACTTGTTACTAGTCTTGTTACCGCCCCTGATGTTGCGTAGCCAATTAGCTTTTCAGTTCCGCCCATCTTACTTCCTCTGGGTGCCATCTTCTTTGCCCCTCCTTGGTGCCGCCTGGTCCGCCATGGCGGTGGCTGGGACCACGTGCGCGCACGCCGGGGGTCCCTCCCTGCTCTGCCATCCCCAGGACACCCGCCGGCTGGCTCCGCTGGGCCCTGGCTTGGGTTAGTTCGCGGGCCCGGCTCCGCGCGGCTCCATTCCGCGCAGCTCGGGCGGGGGCACCCGGGGGCAGCTGCGCATGCGGAGCCCCCGGGCCTGGCCTGCCTGCGCCATGGCTGCACTCATGCTCTGCAAAGGCACAGGCCAAGCATGCACGGAATCGAGCTGGGCGTCTTTCTGAAATTCAGGGATAGGTAAGTGCTTGGCCTAATGGTTGAGATACCTGTGTCCCACACAGAGGACCTGAGTTCGATTCCAGGCTCCAGCTCCGGACTCCAGTGTCCAGTTAATGCAGACTATGTGAGGCAATGGTGATGACTCAAGAGCCCCTACCACCCATAGAAGCGACCTGGGTTGCATTTCTGGATCTTGGCTTTGGCCTGGTTGCTGTGGGCATTTCAGGAGTGAACCAGTGGATGGGTGCTGGCTGGCTGTCTCTCTCTCCAGCTCCCAAATACATATATATCTTAAGCTGTGACTGTGGGAAGAGCTGTTTCGATGAGCAGAGTGAGCGATCTTGTAGTGCCATGCCGAACATGGCGTCTGTGTTGCTTTCTGGTTGTCTTCAGCACTTTTCTTTGGCTGAACTGGGTTGGGACTCCTGGTGCTATAGGGTTAGGGAGATGTTGGCTGCTGCCTTCAGAGTGTCCCCTGTACGCTTTTCCCACACAGCATGTGGCTTCTCCTCTGTACAGATACTTCAGATTATGGATTGAAAGACAGCTCCTGGGCGGGCACTGTGGTGTAGCAGGTAAAGCCTCTGCCTGCAATGCCAGCTTCCCCTGTGGGCACTGGTTCAAGTCCCAGCTGCTGCACTTGCAGTCCAACTCCCTGCTACCGTGCCTGGGAAGGCTGCGGCTTAACCTGCTCTGTCATGACACTGGCCCTGGGGCTGAAGGTTTTATCCCCCCAAATGCAGACAGTACAACCCTGATCCTGATGGGGTGGTGGTAGGAGGCAGGGCCTTTGGGAGGTGAGTACATGATGAGGGTAAAGTCCTCATGAGTGTGGTTAGTGCCCTTTCAAGAGGAGGTTGGGGAGCCAGTTGGGCACGTTTCCCCCATGTGGGGGGTGCAAGGTGAAGTCTACTGTGTACTGCCAGACCTGACCGTGGTGGCACCGTGCGCTCCTGCTTCCCAGCTCCAGGACTGTGGGGAACAAGTGTCTGTTGTATGTCTGCCACCCACGCTGGTCATTTGTTACAGTAGCCACAGCTGACAGAAGCAGGATGGGTGTGGGGCACCTTGATCACGTCTCTCCTCTTCTCTGTGACTTGGCTGCTTTTCCTGCTCTCCTGGGCAGCTTGTTTTGTGCATCTCGGGAGATGATGAATGAGACAATTGTCAACATTAGTCTTGCAACCCCGGATTGCAAAGAAGCAGAAGAGTTACCCCTGTTATGCCCAGCAGGACGGTCCAGGTGGAACTAAGATTATTTTGTTCGTAAAATTGGATTTATTTGACAGAGACAGAGAGGGAGCTCCCATCCGATGGCTCAGTCCCCAAATGCCCACGACAGCTACGTTTGGACTGAGGCCAAGGTAGGGGGCTGGGAACTCAATCCAGGTCTTCCATGTGCGCGGCAGGGATCCAACCATTGGAGCCATCACCCACTGCCTGCCAGGGTCTGTGTAGCAGGAAGCTGGAATCAGGGACTTGAACATGAGCACTCGGCTATGAGACACAGGTGTCCCACCCAATGGCCTAGCCACTCTGTAAAATGCCCACCCCTGGTGAGCTGTTTTTGATCATGTGCTCATCCCTAAACCAATCACTTTGATGAGAGATAGTGCAGTCGTCTGTTAAACAGTTTGGATCCCTTTCTGCTCTGTGGATTGGAAGGTTGCATTAGCCACCACATCAAACACCCGTCCCTTAATTCCACTGCGCATGAACCCTTTGAATCCCTCTTGTATCTATGGAGAAACAAACTAACCTTGAGTCATCTTTCATGAAGAATAAAAAAATCCGAGATTCCAATATTTTACCTACACGCAGCAGATGATGCGTGATGAACCTCTGCTCGCTGTTAGTGAAACGGAGGAAGCGTGGATCCTTGGAGGAGAAAGTCCTGGCATTAAACAATAACTTTTTTTTATTTTTTAGAAAAGTAAAGTGATTCAGATACAGACATATGAATGCACATGTGTTCAAGATTTTTTTTAATACTCATTAACTGATGAGGAAGCCAGATATGAAAACTTGTTAGAAAAGGACCTGATGGGGAATACTGAAATGAGTGCACGATTGGAGGCAAAACTATTTTTCCACAGTAGGTGGATGAATCTTTACCAGGCAGGAACAAACTGTCAACGAGAATTCTGCTTTGCCATTGGTTACCCGCGAGTCATAGAGTTAGAAAATTTCTCATATGGTATCAGAAGCTGATGACCCAGACAGTGTCCTGTGGAGCCTGGTGGCACAGTTTTCAACCAGCAGCACCACTGTCTTGCCTTCTCCAGGCACATAAACAGCATGTGTTCACTACACAAGGGACATAGTGTGTGAAGAAGGCGTTCTTGCAATCCCAGGTGGAACCAGCAGAAAGGGTCCCTAACTGTGGTTCCAGATGGTAATCCATTGCTTTCTTTAGTTGTCCTGCACGCTGCGGACCTAGCATGTGTGAGAGGTGGTTATTAGGCGAATGTGAGCTGAACGTTGGCCAGGCACTTGGTGTGTGGACCCCCTCAGGAACAGTGAAAAGCCTGCCGACCCTTACGGTGCTCACACACAGCCTAGAACCACTTCTGCAGCTCCCAGTTCTCAGTGAGCAGAGAAGGTTCATCATTACCATGAAATATGCTGCGTGTATGTAAAATATTAGAATCTTGGATTTTTAAATTTTTCATTAAAGATGACACAGGGTTAGTTTGTTTCTCCATAGATATGAGAGGGCTTCGAAGGGTTCATGTGCAGTGGAATTAAGGGGCATGTGTTCATGTGGTGGCTAAAATGCCACTTGGTGCTTCTGTTTGTCAAGTCGCAGCCCCAGCCCTGTGTCCATCTTCTTACTGGTACACGCCCTGGGAGGCAGCAGGATGGCTTAAGTGGTCCCTGCCAACCACATGGGAGACCTGGATTGAGTTCCAGGCTCCTGGCCTCAGCCCGCCCTGACCTTGGCTGTTGTAGGTGTTTGGAGAATAAATAAGCAGATGGAAGATCTCTCAGTCTCTGTCTTTGTCTCTGCTTCTCTAATTTTCGAATCAAATTAGTAAGTAGATAAGGTTGACAATTGCATGTTTAAAAATTTTTCAAAGAATTGAATTGAAAAAAATCAGTTTATTTTGGCATGCAGAGTTTTGAAATCCATGCAGTTTTTTCATAGTATGTGTTTTCTGTGAACTTTTGAAACCCCCTTGTATTATTTCTGTGGTGGTTGGCTACAGTAACACAAAACAAACATGAGGAATTATTATTGTTGTTGCCATTATGACTACAGTGAACTTCATCATAACCACAGTTAAAGAAAAAACAGTAAACAGGAGAAGATGATAGAAACTGGGATTATGTTAAGCTGCAGTCTATGTTGGATGTGAGCAAATACAACTCCCAGTGCCAACGAATGCGCCATCTCCAGAGAATCGAGTCTTGTATTTAATAGACTACACGCTGCTGCTGTTTCAGCCCTCCAGGAGAAGCACCAGCTCAATAGGAAAGAATGGCTAAGAACATATAGGGAACAAGCGAAGGAAAAATGAGTAACTGTGGATTCAGCACGGCTTCAGAAAGATGAAGTAATATGTGATTGCAACCCCAGGCTCAAACCTTGGAAAGCAGAGTCCACGCAGTTTATCTGCTTCCTAACACATTTTGAATTGTATTTATTTTTTCTTTATATTTGAAAAGGAGATGAGAGAGCAGAGAGAGGAGAGGGGAGAGGGGAGAGGGGAGAGAGAGGAGAAAGGAGAGGAGAGAGAGAGATGCAGGGAGGAGAGAGAGAAGAAGAGAGAGAGAGAGATTGTGCATCTGCTCTGGCCTCCAACTGCCAGAGCTGGGCCAGGTTGATGCCAGGAGGCTGGAACTCCATCCGGGTCTCCTACGTGGTGGCTGGGACCAAGCACTTGAGCCCTCACTGTTTCTTCCCAGGGTGTGTATCAGTAGGAAGCTGGGTCGGAAGCGGAACAGCTGGGACTGGATGCCGGCTCTCTGATATGGGATACAGGCAGGGTAAGCAGCAGCAGACGTGACTGCACTAGACGTCTGCCCCAGTTTGTCTCTTTTGCCATTTCTTTTTTACCCTGTTTGCCTCTTGATTCTGATCCCACTGAGGTACGCTCTCAAGAGGGGATCAGGCAAACAGCAAAGTCGTCCTAGGAGTAGCTAGGACTTGATCTGCCTTCAGGCTCACCGTGCAGCCTTCATTGCTTGGGCGGGTGCTGCAGCGTGATTCTTGGAAAATGTTGGACAAAGAGGACTGTCATGAGAAGTAGCCACTATTGGGGTCTTCTTTTTTTTCTTCCGTAGTCAAAGGTGAACTATCTGTTCTTGCTTCCTGCTGGCCAATGAGGTGGATTCAGCTGTTGTGCTGGGACCTGTGTTTTTCTTTGCGCTATCAAGTATATCCTAGTTGCATGTCTGTTGAGAAGATTCCCTTAATGTAAAATGGAAAGTCAACTTTACACAGGGCAGGATCCTTCTCAGTTAGATTGAGAACTCTAAACATGGAAGAATATACGAGAACATTCTAAAAAGCTGGTGGAAAAACATGTTATTTCTTAATTCCTTTTTCCATAAAATTTTGTTTTTACATTTATTATGTATTTGAAAGTCTGAGAGCCAGAGAGAGATAAGAGTAATCATTATCTTCCACTCCCCAAGTGCCGGCGTCAACCATGGCTGGGTCGGGCTCAAACCAGGAGCCCAGAACTCCATCCCGGTCTCGCACTCAGGTGGCAGGGATCCAGGCACTTGGGCCATCAACTGCAACCTCCCACACCCATTGCTAGGAAGCTGTGGAAGCAGAGGGGTGGGGCCCTGACCCAGGTACCCTGACGTCAGGTGTGGGAGTCCCCAGTGGTGGGGCCAGTAAACCAGCACAGGATTGCATGAAGAAACCTCCTAGGACGATTTCAGAAGACACGGAGTTTCCGACTCTTGTTGTGAAGTCTGGGGATGATTCAAGCGGGTTTAGCAGATGGTGTTTTCAAAACCAAGTCATGGCCCCTCCAACTCCAGCTGGTCTGGACACCAGCCCCTGCTGTTACCTGGCTCATTCCCTCCACAGCGCCCTCTCGTGGCAAAAGGCATTCTTTGCCCCTCCCCCAAAATGTTTCAACAGAACACTTTGCTTCCTCTTTTCCTCCTAGTTTAAAATTAAATTGACTTGAATCCATGGCAGCTGGAATGAAAGACAATTTTTGTGTAAAAAATACTGAAATCCACACCTCTTTTCCCCATAATACACTATTTTTTCATGAAATTTTCAAAGACCCCTTCCTCATATGCACAGTTGCAAAAAATGTTTTGTATCAACATAAACTTAAGATTCCAAACTTTTTTTTTTTTTTTGACAGGCAGAGTGGACAGTGAGAGAGAGAGAGACAGAGAGAAAGGTCTTCCTTTGCCATTGGTTCACCCTCCAATGGCCGCCGCAGACGGCGCGCTGCGGCCGGTGCACCGCGCTCATCCGATGGCAGGAGCCGGGTGCTAGGTGCTTTTCCTGGTCTCCCATGGGGTGCAAGGCCCAAGCACTTGGGCCATCCTCCACTGCACTCCCGGGCCACAGCAGAGAGCTGGCCTGGAAGAGGGGCAACCGGGACAGAATCCGGCACCCCGACCGGGACTAGAACCCGGTGTGCAGGCGCCGCAAGGCGGAGGATTAGCCTGTTGAGCCACGGCGCCGGCCTCATTTCCATAAACTTTCTGAAGTCTCCCGATTATGCCACTCAAAGCCGATCCTGAGATGCAAACTCATTGGAATCAATGATGCTGTACCCTCACTGCTGCCCCCCCCGCCCCGATGTGGCCAGGGCACAAAGGGGCAGGTGGGTGGCACACACCTCTGTGGGCTGGGGCAGTAACACGGAGCATACGTGCCTTTGACTGCTGCAGGCGTGAAGCGGCTGGGCAGCAGCCCAGTGTTCACATAGAAAATCAGCACCCCCCAGGGAACGGGGGCAGGGCGAGTCAGACTTGGAAAAGCTGAATGCTGGAGTTTTGGAGCAGGTTGAGAGGTAACAGAAGGGGAAGGATTTCATCTCTGAGGTGGTCCCATTTTAAATATGTTTTAGCCTTCTTACAGAAAGTGGCTCTCTGTATACGTTTACCTACCCGCCTGCCAGCTCGCTCCTGCCCAGCCATGCCACCCTCCTTTCTCAGCAACAGCTGCTCATTCATAGGGCTATGCAAACACCTGGCCTCTTGGCTCTGTGGGGTGTGTGTGTGTGTTAGAGAGAGAGAGAGGGAGAGCGTGCGAGCGAGCGTAAGCATGCATGCACTCCGAGCTTCGTGGAGTCCAAGGCTGTAGGCAGCCTGGGAAGATGCTGGGCAGACCAGGAGCTGGTAAAACGATGCCCTCTCAGGGGAGAGGGGGAGTGGAACAAACCGGGATCCTTTCACGCAGGAATTCCCCAAGCCCGCTGCCAGGGAGACAGAAAGTGTTTTGTCCAAAATGTGTTCGTGCTGGTGACTGTTGTCAGCCACGGCTCATGGAGTGTGGATTCTGCTCAGGGTGTGTTGTTTAAGAAATGTGTCTGAAAGCAGAGACAAAGGCAGGGAGACAGAGATCTCTTATCTGCTGGGTCACTCCTCAAATACTCACTAGTGCTAGGACTGGGTCAGGCGGAAGCCAGGAGTTGAATCTGAGTCTCCTACATGGGTGGTAGGGGCCCAAGTACTTGAGCCACCCTCTGCTGCCTCCCAAGGTGCACACAGCAGGAAGCTAGAACTGAAGTAGAGTCCTGGGACTCCACCTGGGCGCTCTGAGATGGAATGCGGATGTCCCAAGCATCTTAACCAGTGCACCTGTTGTCCACACTCGGCTGGCTTTGACGCCTTTCTCTGCCACTTCAAGCTGTGTGGTCTGGGGTGAGCTGTTCCATCTGCTTCAGGCATAGTACTTCGTCTGTGACATAGAGATAAAAATGTCTACCCCATGGGGTGCTTGGAGGCATTAAATGCGATGGAGGGCAAATTAGAATAGGGTAAGTTGCACATACGAGGTTTAGAGAAAACAACAGATATTTGCTCTATTATTTGCTTCCTTGGCATGATGCTAACCTGTTTTCTGACACATGGTCTAAAGTATGATTTCCGGTTCTTGAGGGGCCTGGCAATTAAGAAACTTTTAGGGTGTCACCTTTCCTTCCTGCTTCTAGCTGCTTTAGCCCTCGCTAGCCAGGACGAACCTCTTCAGTATGTTACTCCATCTACTCCATTGATTCCAGGCTTTTAGTACAAGTCAAGACAAAGGAAAGAAAGACGAAGTGAACACAGAGTTACTGACGTCCGCGTGGCACCGTCTGCTATTGGTCAGCATGTATTTTGTAGAGTGAGGAACTTCACCAGGGTCACTTCCCCGCAGTCCTTCAATGACAGCCCGGTGAGCCGTGGCTGTCTGTTACCCGACTAACCTGGGAGATGAGGTGTGCACCATTCGGCTTCTCAGCCCCAAGCAGTGTATCTTTGGCAGAGAGAAGGAGTTTCTTACCAAAACAACCTATGTTTCAGGGACGGCAGGTTTTGCGTTTTTCGATTCGTGAATGTCTTCCGGTTTGGAGGAAAATGTCAGGGAACCCTTTGGGAGATGTTTTGCAGTTTCATTCAAGTGCAACCGGAAGACATCTCCCTGATAGGCTGTGCTTGGACATAAAGCAAGTTAGGGACCTACACAGAGATGCGAATGTTCTCCTCGTGATGTAGGGGAGCCTGGGCTGGTGACTGTGTGCATTAATCTTCTTGTCAAAGTAGCAGTGTGCCTCTGTTGCACAACTGGTCCCTGTGGGTAAGTTCTGTGCAGTATTCATCGAAGAAAACCTGATACTTTAAATTCTCCTCCCTTCCTCTGGGAGCTTGCTGTATACTCAACACAAACCCTTGCTTCTTTTACCTACAGGGAGGGAAAAGTCCCTGTTACACCCAAGGCTGCCGAACAAAGGGGAGACTGGTGAGCCGTTGGTAACTTCGAGCTGCGTGTGATTCTCTAACCTTCCAGTGACTGGGATAAGGGAAGGGAATCCCCTGGGAGTCGGCAGTGCCCTAAACCCCTGATCTCTCTCCCATGGCCAGCATAATTTTTTCTTAACTCTGCTACTTGGCTGATTCAGCCAGAAAGTGAGAACACTTTGGCCTTCTGTCCGCTCGCTGTTTACGGAGCACCTGCTGTGTATGGATGCTGGCTGGCGTATAGTGAAGAAGACGGGGTTACCAGTCCTCCAGAAGTTCTCACAGTGATTGGGAAGTGGCATTGGCGGCATGGAAGGGAGAGCGGTTTTCTTAGCTGACCCCAGGAGTTGTGGTCGTCAAGTCATCCGAGTTTCGCCTTTTGCCTGTGGAACCTTAGCCCCTTCTGTAGAGTGTCCAGCGGGGTCTCAGAGAGCAGCTCAGGCTTCTTGCCAACTCTGTCAGAGAGTCTTTCATCGCCCCTTGTGCTTACTAAGTTCCTAAGCGAAGGGTATCAGTGAACGTCTGTGCTCGAGATGTCTTTCCCCCTTTATGGACAGAGTGACGGCGCTGGCAGGAACATTTCCTACTCAGAACTCGCAATAAAAGTGCGCACTGTGTACAGACACTCAACTCCCTGGATGTTTGGTCTACAGCTGGTGTTCTGTTCCTGTGGACTTGGTGGCCATAGCGGGGAACGTTAGCAGATAAATTGTAAAATCCTTTAGACTCAGACTCCAGATTATCCTGAAGTCAGTGCCGTGTGATGGTGTGAACATTTCCAGAATTGCCTAGAAGAGGCCTAACTTGAGTTTGGTACGCACACACAGGTACCTACCATGCTGTGTTTCAGCACAATCGGGCATCGCTTCACAGTAGGGCTATGTTCTGTGATACGTGTCGTTAGGCAGTTTCATCCTTGTACAAACATCACAAAGCGCAAACCATGGTGGTTCCCATCACGAGGCCGGAGGATCTTACGGGGCTCCTCTTGTCTGCGGGACCCACTGTGGACCACAGTGTCATCATGTGGTGCGTGGCTGTATTTGTGTAATGAGTCGACTGTGAAATTGAAGTAATACTTTATTTTTCTTGCTGGGGCCATTATGGAGCGCAGTAGAGTGAGTAGTTTGAATTTTAAAAAGACTAACTCCTTTCTGCCCTCGTGCAAGAGATACAGAAAGTTAAGGAACGGCTTTGCTCAATTGCACTCAGTAGGTAAAATGAAAAATGAAAACAGAATTTTTCACCACCAAGGCGTGTGTTTTTGATGTTTCCCGAGAAAATCCTACATTTCCCCGTATTTCTCAGACTGATGCTGCCCGTGTTCCCAACTGATTTTTTGTAACAGGGGAGGAAGATGCCAGTGTTGACTCTACATATTTTCAGGACCAATAATGTCAGCACTTATTTTGGGTCGTAACTTAACACAGCTCTGAATGTGTTAGCTGTGCTGTGAGACCGTGCTTAAAAATGCATGTGGTCACAGAGATGGCTAAGAAAACGCAGGGGACAGGGACAAGTTATTCACACTTCAGTGTCACTCATATCTTTGAAGACAGCCTCTCCAGTGCCCACAAAGGTTTGCGACATCGATCAGATGCCAACTTTGTGCAGCGAATTTGAGGCAGGTAATGATAGGTTTGCAGATGAAGTTTTCTTTTAATTCCAGAATACTTAGACCCATTTGCCTTTCTTTAAATTGTTATTGCTTTATAAACACGAGTTAGGGATAAGCTGTGTGCACTTAGCCTGTAATTTGCAAAGAGTTTATTTACATTTAAACACCTATTACCTGAAATTATGGATTTCAGGACTTTTTTTTTAATCAAAAATGACATTTTCCCCAAAAGTGTTTGCTTCCTTCATCTTCCCACTCCATTCGTGATCCCACGGTTTTGCTCCCGTGCCTTCACCACCCCCTCCCCCGCCCCGGGTAACCCAGGGTCCCCTGAAAGATAGGAATTTGTAAGAAATGGGAGCCATGAGTCCCCAGGGCCTCTTTGGAAATGGGAAAATTTGTGAAGGCAAACCTGAGTGTGCCTTGCATTTAAAAGCAAGTTTGGAGCTTCCCTGCCTTCGTCTTCAACACTTACGGAGTTCGCTGTAACACACATGTTTTTCCTATTAACAACTTATTGGGCTTTGGTGCAGCCTTACGATGTAAGGTTTCAGACAGAGTTTTGCCAAATGTAGTTACATCTGTTTGCAAGGCATTGCTAACTACCAGCTTTGTCCAGCGTTGGCGTATTGTTGTTAAACTTATGAATATCGCTTGGGTATAAAGACCATCTTCAACAACTTTATAAGTGAGACCAAACACTAAGTCTCTTATTTTCCTCCTTTTGTTTAAAATTCTTCCCCAAAAATGAGTGCTCTTTTGAAGGCTATCAGTTCAAGTGAACATATGAGTAGGTTCAATCTTAGAATTTTGTTCCTGGAAGTATAATCCCACTCATGCCCAGCCACACGAATCTCTCCTTCTGTGTTCTTTTTTCTTTCCCTTTAAAATATACTCATAGAATATTGGGTCATTTCCATGTATTGAAGACGATATGTGATTATTTCATGTGTATGTGTATCATCTGCCTACCGGAGTGAAACAATTTGGAAGTTACACCATTTCACTGCTGTGCACCCTCCAAAGAGCTAAATGACCTTGAACAGGATACAGGTGTACATGGAATACTTCTTAAGTATGCACTTACTGAATTCATAGCTTTTTTTTTTTTAACTCCTGTGTCCTAAGCTGCAGACAATTAAAAAGATTCTGTAGATGGAAATGTGTTGTTGTTTTGGACACAGAGCAGGGAGCAAGTACGCTGATACTCAAGATGGAAAAGGGTGCACAGAGCTTTGCTCCTGTTCTCACCACACCATTGAAGACTTTTTGAATGGTCATCTATCTCCCAAGGCTGTCTCCTTCCTTCCCCTGGAAGGAAGCCTTAGCAGCCAGGGCTCTCCATTAGCTCTGCGTGCTTATTATTCTCGTTCCCAGGCCTACCAAGGGAAACCTTGCATTGGTCCCAGTCACCGGGCCTGCCAGTCCCTGACCTCCTCCCATCCCCCTCTGTTTGATCTCTGGCTGACTTTCTGGACTGAGTTTCCATAATCTTTTCTCCGGACTTTTCTCGGCTTCTCTTCGGTCTTCCCCTGTCTTCACTTCAAATCAGATGTTCTTTAAAGATGATGTCTAGAGAGTTGAGATGTTCTGTTGACTTGTACTGTAGTATTGGACGAAACACCTTTAAGTGGTTTTTAACTAGAAGCTGATGTAGAAAAGTCGGAATATGGGCCCATGTAAACAAATAAAACTTGAGATTATATTAATACAGTTAAAGAGAACTATATATTGTTCCCTCCATGAGGACTCTTAGAGGAAAGAATTCACCTTCTGAGTCATGCTGTCATTAGATTATATTTTATTAGACATTTTTTTTTTTACAAATTTAAAATACTGCTATTTTTACATGCACAAAGGAAAATCAGTTTGGGTAATTATATTTAGGCATTCATTAAAATCAACCACAAAATAGAGACACTTTATTGTGTCATTTATCAACATACTTGATATGTATATCTAAAGTGCATTATGTTACAAAAAATATAGAAATTCAGCAGCACCAAGATACATTTACAAAATAAATACATCAGTTGACAAAATAAATTATGGTAAATGCGATAATAATAATTGGATTAGCCTTGGGAAAAAAATATTCACAATGACAAATGTGCAGTTTCATTGAGCCACGGGGAGACAGGTTTATTCCAATGCATTTACAGTATTTACAGACAATAAATATTTCTAATACTTTCCATATGTTCACTATTACAGAATCTTGTAATACGTCCTTGTCCTTGGAAGGTCTTCGCTGGAAATTTCAATGCCTCCTGCAAAGAGAAGGAAGGGAAAGAAGAGACGAGAACAGGTTAGTTTTCCTTACAAATAAAGACAGGAAATAAAGGACATAAGTGAGGCATCACTGGAAAGAGACTCAGGGGACTTCTTGTAAGTATCTCCCATAGGAGGTGCCAGTGGGAGGCCCCTGGCTCTCCAGGACCGGATTCAATGGTCTGGGTATTTATTTTGAGCAGGTGCTCATTTGGCCACTCTGCTCCAACACCATGGGCTGTGATGGGGGTAGTGAAAATGTGCGACTCTGGGTAGATGTTGCAAGGATGTGTAGTCAAGCAGAACATGTTGAGTTGGTGATATGCTGACATCCGTCACTCCTTTGGCTGCCCCTAAACATTCGCGAGGGCAACTATTCCTGCATTTTAGTTTTCGGGGCAAAAAATTGAGATTATTTGCTCTGGTTCTCCTGGTGTTTTGAATGGATCTCATATTAGAAATTAAGAAAGCCTATTTTCAGTGAGAGAATAACAAAGAATACATTGACTTGAAAGTATAAAAAAGGAGTAGTTCACATTGCCGTGTTGCTTTTATTATTCACTTGGGATTGATGCTTTCTAGTCTCTAAATATTGTATTGACCGGATTTTAAGAAGAATAAGTGGAGGTTGCTCTTCGCATGGTCTGTTTCAGTGAATATGTATTTGTTCTTAAGGAAACAGCCAGAGTTGTGTGGAAGGCTGACATGACAGATGCATATGGGTGTGAGACCTACAGGAGGGCAGATTCTTGACAATTGCAGGGTTTTTTGTGCAACTCAAAGAAAAGAAGTTGAGTAGTGCGGGTATTTTAATGTTTTAGGGGAATTGACCTCTTCCCCAGTGATTTTTGTTAAAATAGGTTGCAACTGTAGTGAGAAGATTTTAAGATGAAAATTTGATCTGTGATGAGTAGATGTGGATGGATGTTATAAATACAGCCTAAGGGATGACTTCACAATTCAATAATTTATGCCCTGTACTGACGCGAAATGTTTTCTACTAAGTGGGACTGAATGAACTGAGCTTAAGAACAGTGCAAGAAAGGAGAGAATTACAAGTATCTTGACCAATTATTTCTTCAGAAAGAAAGAAGAGAGGCAAGTTAAAGGCCCGAGGAAAAGATGTTTTAAATGCTTTTTCCCGCTGCGCAGTTGGTGTGCTGTCCTCCTGACATGTAACAAGGACATGCAGTAGAACAGCCAGGTGAAAACACAGGACGTGGCCTCTGTGTATCGCACGTGTGTGAGTAGGACATTGCTGATAGTCTGAGCTGCTTTGACTGAAAAGCTTTTCATGGTTTTCTATATGCGCATTTCCAGAGCAGAATCTTTGATTCCTAATAAACGAGTCCTATTGTATCTGGAGATCTCGTTTGCAACATCAAAAATTCTAAAATGCAGTTTCCAGCATCGACAGCTCCAGATTGCCCAGTTCGTGTGGGAGGCAATGGCGATTTTATCTCAGTGGTTCTTTTCAGAGCCACTTCACGCAATAGAGCTCACACTTGCCCATGTAGAACGATGCACAGAGACCAACATTCACAGAAGGCTGGGCACTTCCAAAACTTGAAAATACTTATTTTGAAAAGATTTTATTTGGGTGGCAATGTGCGCATGGCCCCGTAGGGTCGCAGGAGTCCACTCCTGTGTCTCCCGGTTCTTCCCTGTGCCTCTGCGGCGCTGAGCTGTGGCAACATCTGGCCACCAAACAGCTCTTCCCATGAATGTCCCTCACTGACAGAGGAGAGAAAGGAAAACAGAGACATCCTATTGCTTTCAGTCGTGGGTCTGGATGTGATTAGGCCACTGTCTAATTTTCACAAGACCGCCTTTAACTTAGGAGTAGCTGCAACATAACAGTGGACAAGTGATGATTTGTAGTCATTCCTCAGATACGTCCAGGAGGATTGTTAATTTTAAATGAATAAAATCCACGCAACATGCTATTTTTCTGTTTTTATGGCTGCAATATATATTCAGTAAAGCAGTGATAAGAATAGGTTTGACAATGTAGTAGGGTCCTTGCATTAGATAGAAATACCCATATATAAAGGTAGGGTCACATCATAAAAGTATACTGGGTATGTGAGCCCTGAGATTTGCTTGTAATCCCCACAGGTCTGTTGAGTATTTGCAGAAAAACTCATCGCTGTGCTAACAATTTCTCTAGCGCCACAGCCCATTGGTTACTGAAGCTGTACAACTCTTCCAATATAATTGCTCTTTTATATGCTATTTAATGATGGTGAACAGGTTCAGGCTGTGCTACACAACATCACTTGGTCACCTTCTCTGTGCTGGAGTCAGAGAAAAGGGCTGGAGAAGTGACAGGAGGCTCCTGCCGGCTCCTTGGGCCCTTCAGCTATTTCCTACTTGATACAATGAGATTAATGTTCGCCCTGTTGTTGCCTCACAGACACCCCGCCACACATGTGTAAGAGCTGGTATAATCAGAACAAGATCTGAAAGCAGCGAAATAACCATCTGTCGCAATTTCTCAGGTGTTTACTGTGTGATGGGCACTTAACCCATATAATCTTATTTAATCGTCACCCAGCTCTGTGAGGTCGGTCCAGTTATTATCTCCATTTCACAGAAGATGAAAGTGATTCTTGAAAAGACTGAGAAACTTGCACAAGGTTGGGAACTTGAATCAGTTCAGACCCAAGACTTGGGCCCAAGGTACTGGACTCCATAGTCTGTGCGTGTCCATGCGACCTGTGTCTGTGAACTAAGGACGACGAGCCACAGACGTCTGAAGTTGTATTACTGTACTGCACTGCCCACTGACAAATGGGTGCATGAGAAACACTCGTGTGCCTCTTGAGCCAAAAATTAAACTATTTCAGAAACCACTTCTTTTTCAAAAGCTGCCAGAAACCAGAGTGAAATTTATTTATTTTTTAAAGATTTGTTTATTTATTTGAAAGGCAGAATTACAGAAAGGCAGAGGCAGAGAAAAAGGCAGAGAGAGAGAGGGAAAGAGAGAGGGAGAGGAGGAGGGAGAGGGAGAGGAGAAGGGAGAGGGAGAGGGAGAGGGAGAGGGAGAGGGAGAGGGAGAGACAGTTCTTCCATCTGCTGGTTCACTCCCCAGATGGCCACAACAGCCAGAGCTGTGCTGATTGGAATCCAGGAGCCAGGAGCTTCTCCCAGGTCTCCCCTGGATCTGGGCTACCTTCCACTGCCTTCCCAGGCTGTAGCAGAGGGCTGGATAGGGAGTGGAGTGGCCAGGTCTCGAACCGGCACCCATATGGGATGCTGGCACTGCAGGCAGCTGCTTTATCCGCTCTGCCACAGCATTGGCCCTCAGAATGAAATTGAATTAAACAAATTGAAAGTGTGTGTTTAAAAATAATTTAATTTCTTTAAATTAAAACAAGCTTAAAATTTAATTAGTTTGATGAAATAAAAAGTGTGTATGGCTTGGAACTGTTTATGGAAGGATAGCATTCTATGGTGATAAGATTCTAGGAGATAAGATCAGCACATTTTGTGTTGTCTCTTGTAGTGAAACCAAGTAAGAAACGAAAGATTATCAAGAAAGTCTGCTTAGGGCCAGTGCTGTGGCATAGCGGGTAAAGCCGCCGCCTGCAGTGCTGGCATCCCATATGGACGCCGGTTCAAGTCCAGGCTGCTCCACTTCTGATCCAGCTCTCTGCTGTGGCCTGGGAAAGCAGTAGAAGATGGCCCAGATCCTTGGGCCCCTGCACCCATGTGGGAGACCTAGAAGCAGCTCCTGGCTCCTGGCTTCAGATTGGCACAGCTAGAGAGTGAATCAGGGAATGGAAGACCTCTCTCCCTCTCTCTGCGTCTGCCTCCCTGTGACTTTGCCCTTCAAATAAATATCTTAAAGTCTGCTCACTTGCTAGTAGAGGAATAGATACATGTCTCTGGCATAGGGTGAAGATACTCACTAGTCATAGACACTTGAATAGTAAATGCAAATATTTAGGGATTTGCTGTCAAGTACATTAGAGAATTGGAATTGGGGGTATAACAGTGATGAAAGAGAAGTGGACTATAGAACCCATGTGTGTGGCTGTGTGTGTGTGTGTGGGCCTGTGTATGTGGGCTAGTGTGTGTGTGGACTTGTATGTGAGCTTGTGTGTGTGGGTTGTGTGTGTGCGGGCCTGTGTGTGTGTACTTATATGTGAGCTTGTGTGTGTATGGGCCTGTGTGTGCTTGTGTGTGTGTGTGTTGTGTGCTTCTGTGTATGTGTGTTGTGGTTCAGGGTAGGACACACCATCGCCCACCTATCTTGGCTATGGAAGCATTTGAATGGTGACCGGCTGAAATCTGGAAGCGGGGAACATTCTAGATTCTGCATGCCAAGCCAAGACCAAAGCGGGGGGGTGGGGGGGTGGGGGGGCGCCAAGGCCTGCGCCGCTTACCGTGAGCTGAGCTCGGGCTCCGGCTCGGAGATGTCAGACAGGTGGTCGCCCGCGAGCCCGCTGCCCGCGCCCGCAGACAGCGGCCAGGCGGAGCGGGTCCGCCGCTTCTTCTTCTCCTGCTCCTTGCGCTTCCCGGGCTTGCCTTTCTTTTTCTTGCCGGGCGTCTTGAGGGGCTGCTCCTTGTAGGGCTCCACCTTGTTGGTTTCCTGAGTGAGGTACCTGCCCTCATCGTCCGACCCGAAGCGCACCGCGTGGTTCTTGGTGTTGGCGGCGGGCTTGGAGTTGGGGGAGACCTCGGAGGTAGCTCTGATCTCGGCGGTGTGGATTTCGGCGATCAGGTGGTGCAGGAAGAAGCGGCGCCGGAGGTCTTGGATGGACTTGCCCTTGTCATGGAGCAGCTGGTGTTCGGACACGGCTCTCTTGCTGTCGGGGGACAGTGGCAGAGGGGAGAAGGGGTTAGACGCTGAGGGCAGAATGAGGCAGTCCCCTCAGGGTCTCAGCTGAGGTGAGGGAGGGGCAGGGCGGACCGCTGGGAGGCCCCCTGCTACCCTGCTCGGGATGAGAACGCGCGTGGGCCTCGAGTGCCCAAGAACAAGGGGTCACATTCAGGATGCCTCAGCTCCCTTCCCGACTGCGACAGCCCTGCCTCGCGGAGCCTCAGACGGAGACAGAATGCACCAGGTTTCTCTTTTTATGTGTTCAGAGTTCTGCCTGGGGGTGGAATAAATCCACAAGTCCCAGCCTGGGACATTAAAAGGAGGCCGCTTTCACTTGAGCACAAACTCAGGTGCACACACACACATGCAAGTGCACACGCACGCACACACGGAAACCTGTGCACACAGCCACACATGTGAACACACATATGTGTGCACGGAGATACACGTACACATGTGCACACACATGCATGCACACACAGGCCTGGCTGCCCCACTGGGAAAATACTGACACCAAAGGCTGCAGTGTGCAGCACAACCTGTGTAGGAACTCACGTCACCAACGGACCCAACTGTAACACGTTCCTCTCTGGCCTACCAAGGACCCAGAGCAGGGCCCTTCCCAAAGGTTACGGAAAAATAAAACTAAAAGGTAAGGTTATCTTGGTGCCAAAAAAAAAAAAAAAAAAAAAAGGGAAAGAACCACTTTGAAATCCAGGCACAGTTTTCCATAATGCATATTCCCTGTGACTTTTCTGAAGACCCTCACGTGTGAGGAGGGCCCGCCGTCAGAGCGAGAGCGCGGGAGCGCGCGTAAGCGTGTGCTCACACACAGGGCTTTCTGGAAAGTGGTGGGTGGTCCTCTTAAAATGCATTTCTTTGTGAGTTCACATTAAGTGAGATCATTCTTTTTCTTCTGTGCTCCAAGTTTCTTTCTTTCTTTCTTTTTTTGATTCAGGATTTCAGAGGATTATCCTTATGACTTGAAAAGTTCGCTCTTCTGCCTGCTCTCTTTTTCTTACCATATCTCCAGGGATATGTAGGCTCTTTAGGCAACACTCTAATGAAATGTAATGGAGAAGAGCAAAGTAAGCCTCCATCCGTCCTATGAGACAGCACTGACTCTTGCTTAGCTGTCCATCAATGTGTGCTGTAATTGTTCTGTGTGCACATGATCAACCATCCTGGAGGAGTCCACACAGGAACCGGTCGTAGCCTGCCTGCTGCAATTCTGTGTTACCTAACTCCAGGCCCTGCACTGAACAAGCCTTCAGACAGACTCATCTTTGAAAGCACCCAGGTCCTATGCTGGGTTTGCTCTTACATCGTGGGCAGATTGGTGTCTTGTGCCCTCGATGCCTTTTAGCACAACCTCTTTAACTCCTCATTAAAATGTAACAATAATAGATAGCATTATGATCCCCATTTTATAGGTAAAGAAACTGAGGTAGAGTGGGATGAAATGACTCCCCCTCATTTGCACAATGAGAACTGGCAGGACCAGGTCTCTAAAAAATGAGATTTTCTGAATCTAAAACCACAAGTTTTTTTCCAGTTTCCTTGATCTTTCCTCTTGCTGAGGTCAGAGCCCTGGTGGCGGGAATGAGGGCAGGGCACTGCCGCCAAGGCAGTGGTGGGTTGAACACAAACAGATCAGTTTCCTTGCAGACCCAGCTGATTGCCCCCGAAGTCCACGTGCCTCAGCAAAATAAGGAACTAGAATTCCTAGAGTTAGGCTAGAAGACAGGACATTTCTCTGGATCCTACATTGAGGATGCCAGCTGCCGTCGAGTGCTTTAGCGTGTGCACTGACTGACTGCACGCCGTGTGGCGTGTGCAAAGAAGACATGACTTCACAGAAAGGAATTTAACAGGAGCCTGGTTGAAATGAGGCATGAAGGAGTCTCTCTTGCTTCGCGAAGGTGCCACATGTGACTAGATTAAAATTCACTTAGTCTGTGGCAATCGTTAGTATTCTGGAAACTTTTAATAACCTACCAATGTGAGGTTTTGGTATGATATATTTATATCCTCTAATAATATTTTTAAAGGAACGAGGCTGGTCTAATTGCATATTTCATAAGTATTTAATAAATATCAGTTAGCAGAGTGTCATATTAAAGAGAAATTCTTAGCCATTGATCCTTTACAGTGCTGGAGGACTTTTCTTTCTTCCTCGACTCCTGGCCGATTCCCATCTGTGCTGCTCCCCAAAGGTCGAATGCAGCCCGTCCTAGCTGAACTTGAAGCCAGACTCACCCTGGCTGGTCTGTTCGGATCAAGCCACCACTGCTCGCGTCCCTGTGATGGGCACAGATGCCTGTCATCCTGACCAGCTTGTCAGCTCTGAGTCACACACGGTGTCTCCCCAAGAGCCGCACTTGGCTGGAACGGCTCTCCTGGGGAAGGCAGGGATAGTTCTATCCCTCTATTTTATAAAAACCCTGGGACATGGCACAGCTTTGTGCAGGATAAGGATGTCTACCTTTCGTGAGATTCAGAGATGCCCATCTGCCTGTCGGGGGAAATTGTTAGTCCTCTAGAAAACACAGTGTTTCTCAAATGCTCAATGGGAAATGCTGTCTGGCAATTTTGCTTTTGGGAAACTGTATTGGAGTTCAGGAATATAATGATATCCTCATCATCAGCAAAGAATAAGGTCCATAGAGAATCTCTTTCCAAAATGAGACATGAACTGACATGGGAGTAAATGGCTGGCATGTACCAACTCGATATACAGAAGTAGTGAGTAACAAATTCAAATTAAGGTTTTCAATGGAGATAACCCCGAAACACTGTAGTAAGGATGCCCTTAGGAATAGCCTGTTACTCAACACATCTGTAAACAGGACAAGGCCCAGCGGTGCACAGGGCATTATTACCTGCCTAAGCTGCACACGGACAAACACGTATGGCTTGATGATCTCCTCTGGTAATGGTTAAAAAAAAAGTCACAACAATTTGGGGCCAATACTTCATACAGAGCAAACTGTAGTCGAATCACGGCTCTGGTACCATAAAGAAAAGTCCCTGTGTAGGGAAGGCTTCAGTCCTCAGGAACTTTTAAGGGGCAGAGGGGAGAGAGGCAGGGCAGGGCCTCCGCAGCACAGCAGGCAGAACACGAGAGCACGCTCGCTCGTGCCGACCCGGGGCTGCTGAGGACGCACTCTGCGTCTGAGAAGAGAGTTCCGTGCTACACGGAAGACACAGGGTTAGGGTGTTAGAGTTAAGATGACTCACCAGAAGTCCCTTCCAACCCAAGTGACTCAGTCCAAAGCTATGCTTTCCATTAAGTGGAAGACTCGGTCTGGCTCCCAACCCCATCCACCAGGGATGCGTTGGTTTCTGAATCTGCAGGGGATCCCTCTCAGACAGAGACACCTGCCAAAGGGCATGCACATCTCCACAAAGGCCTCCCTCTGCCGGCTGCAGCTCAATGATGCTCTAGTGCCATGGAGGCAGATCTTTTGGATCTTTTGGTCCAGAAGATTCACGACTCAAAACTGCCTCTTCTCACTGCCTTTGAAAGTGGTCTAGTAGCTTTCTCTCCTGTAGAAGTCGGTGCCCCTTTATATCCAAAGCAGTTTCCTGACCACTTGGTGTGAAAATTGGGGGAGCAACATGACTTGATTATATGTTGAAACCTCTTTCAAGAAACTAACTTGATTGAGTGTAATAGTAGAGGAATGTTTTGTCTAGCACACAAAATTCACTGTTACTTGGCACCAACACAGAAACAACGACTTGTTTTCTTAAACTCCATTTGGCTGTAATAATTTGATGAAACATCTTCATCTACTGATGACTTCAGTCTCCATGAAAAACCATGGCTGTAATGTGATGATCTATTAGCCATTAGCTATGAGAATGTTTTGTGGTAGTTTTATAACCATCTGCTGAGTGTGAGTGTTTAACTACAATATTATATTTCACCCACAAACAAAACTCTAACAGAGTCTCTGGCTGCTAAATAGTTTCTGTGTATTTTGCAAGGTGCAACAAAGAAAGAGTTAAAAATAGCCTTTAGGACAACTTAGCACTATTTTTGTGCCATAATTGTTGATTTAATCATGGTTCATTTACTGTTTCTCAAAAGAGAAAACAGGTATTTCTCAAGCAACTTTAAAGAAAAAATTGGCTCTCTTCCAAGACAGTCTTTCTTAGCCAAATAAATACAGTATTTAAGTATGCCTTTAAAAAAATGCAGTCTTCACCTATATTTACATTTGGATTTTAAGTAATTGAGTTTAACACAAGTCTCCAGATGAGCAAGAAGTCTAAAGACAGTTTTCAGAAATGTATCGGTAGAACGTTGATTCCAAGAGCACAATGAAGCTTTATCTTCAGTGTTCTACACAATCGCCTTAGGAGATTCATAATAGATTTCCATTTGGGTGCCAAGGTTCAGACATGTCTAAAGTAATTTCATTTAAGGGCTTTTCTGCTCTAAGAAGAATAGACCAAGGGCACACATAAACAGTTGCCTTTTTGTACACCCTGGGGAGTTCAGGAGGAAGCACCGTGAACTTGATTGTAAACATTAGATACTGCTATTTTTTATTGTTCATGTTAAAGTTCTCCCTAATTCCTTCTCTCAAGTCAAACTTTTCTCACATCTTAAGCTTCATAGTTCTCCCATGCTCTACACTGTGTTGGCAGCTTAAAGCTTATCCAAAGATGCTATGACACATGACAGAGGCCTGCCAGATCCGACGGATTATGTAGAGTGCGGGCCCCTGCCGCTCCCCCAGCTTCCCAGGCACGCCACACGGGGCCGCGCCTCGCGTGTGCCTGGATGCACGGGCTCTTGCCAAGGCGAAGTTATCCCTCAAAGAAATCACCGCACGAAAACGCGACGCTACACGCTCTCAGTCTACAACGCACACTTGGGACTCCAGATGCAGGAACTGAGCGCAATCCCTCCAAGAAAAAAGAGACGTCGGTCTCTGGACACCTAAAGGCAGTTCTGGAAAGGAGCGCTCCGACGCCCCTGCACTGGATGGGTACCACGCGGACGGGGCGCCGCGGCGAAGTTTTACTACTTCATTATATAATATGCCTTCGTTATGTAATAGGGTCCCGTTTTTATATGCTTAAAATTATGTCATTTAAAGGAATATCAGGCGGGAGGCTTTTGCTTGGCACGCACAAACTGCCACCCACCGTCACACGCACCCCGGCGCGCACACCTCTGTCCCCGCACAGAACTCGGCTTCCTCCGCGAGTTTCAAAACCTTCCCGGGTCCCCAAGCAACCTCCCTGCCTCCCTGGAGAGAATCCCGCAAATCGCTCCCGACTAGGGGAGCGCGCATCCTGCAGGTAGCCGGATGGCCCCGCTCTCCGCCCGCCCGGCTGACCACGGTGAACCCTCTGCAGCGCCCCAGCCCGGCAGCCTCCCGCGCTGGCCTCCCGGCCCGGGGACACTCACAGGCGGCGGCCCGGCCCCTCCACCGAGCGCCCGCAGGAGGGCACGGAGTAGCTCAGCAGGAACACGGCCACGCTCCACTGCTGCAGCAGTCTCCGCAGCATCATGTCCCGTCGCCGTGGGACCTGCAACAGAGGCGAAGGGCCCAGGTCAGTCCGGCCTCTCCATCTCCCCGTGCGCCCCGCTCTCCCTTCCAGCCCACTCTCCAACAGCCGCTTCCACAGCCAGGGCATCTCCCAAGTTGCAAAGAAAAACACACACACACACACACACAAACCCCAAACTTTCTCTGGAGCCGCTCAGCACTTACTTATTTAGGAATCAGCTAGTCCAACTGTGCTTTTTCCAAACCACACGGGCAAAAAAAAAAAAAAAAAAAGACCAAAAAGAAAAAAAAATTCAAAGGCGCTTCCTCTGAGATAGTAGCGAAAACGAAATGGTTTTATATAGGCAGCAGTGATGCGTAGCGTGTTTACACGTCTCCCATAGCAATGCCTAATTAGTGCGGTCGGCAGTGAGTTCTCTGCGCGCGTGGAGGCCGGTGGACCCCCTTCCAAAGTCAGCGTCCTGGCGCACCCGGCCCCTGGGTCCCAGAGCCACTTGCAGCGAGCCCCGCGTATATATACATAGCCGTCCGTCTACCTCCTCTGGTGGGCTGGCTGCTTCCGGAAAGTTGATTCCACACGCCCTGGGCACGCGTTCCAAGCGCGCGTGTCGTCGATCAGCAGGGCCAGGTGGCGGCGAGGGCGGGATCCGGTGGCGCAGAGGGGCGGCGCGCCCCGCTTCACGGGCGGGCGGGCATGCGGGCCGGCGGCGCAGGTTGGCGGCGAGCTGCAGGGCCAGCCGGGGAAGGTTCACACGCTCGCGGGCAAACCTGCCGGAGAAGTGAGCGAGTCGCAAAGAGGTGGCGCCCGAGGAACGCGCGCGGGGCGAGCGAGGGCGCGGGGGGCGGGGGACTGGGACGGCCCTAGCCGGCCCCGCTCGGCGGCCGGGCGGGCACCGGGAAGCCCAGAGCTGGGAGATTGCTCTGCGGGCAGCGGCAGCAGAGCGGCCTCCTCCGGCCTGACAGCCCCCACCCCCACCCCACCCGCCCAGCGCAGCCCGGAGCCCCACCCCGGAGCGCGGACCCCGCCGCGCCATGCCCTGGGCCGGGGACGTGGGCGGATCCGCTCGCTCCCTCCCGGCCCGGCTGGCTCCGGCCAGCGCCTCGGATCCTGGAGCGGAGGTCCCCGAGGGCGTGAGGACCGCCCCGGGCAGCTGGCGGCCCGGGGTGCACCCGGCTGGACGCGCGGGCGCCGAGAGCGCCGGGGGCGGCCGGATGAGGAGAAGGCCAAAGGAGCCCGGGGCCGAGGACCGAGGGCGGCGGGGCGCCGGGGCGGAGAGGACGAGGGCCGCGGGCCTGTGGGTTTGAGGAGCCCCTAAGCTCGCCTGGCTGCTCGGGGCGCTGCCTGGGAACGCGCCTCCCCAGCCCTTTCCTGGCACGAGCCGAGCGTCTGGGAGAGCAAAGGCGCTTTCGGAATTCGGGTCGAGATTGCGCCTCTCGCTTTCTCGGAATAGCTGGGGGACTCCCGGAGCCCGTCCAGCAAAGCGCGCGCGCAGGATGGAGCCCCTCGCGCCTTGTGACTGGCGGAGGGCCCCGACGCTCCTGGGCGCACACCGGGCCCTTGGCAGCCCGCGACCGACGGGACCCCGAACCACTCCGGGCTCCCTGCCGGGCCGTGCCCTCCTCCCCAGGCGTCCCCTGCTGCAGATGCTGGGGCGGACGGCGGCACCCTCGCGTCGCTGGCCGCCAGATGCCGTGGGACTCGCTGTGCGCCGCAGTGCCTGGGCCGCGCCAAGGGGGTTCCTCCCGCAAGGGCGGCTGCGGGCTGCGGGGCAGTGCAGTGTGCCGAGAGGCAGCCGCAGGCGCCCCCCTCCCACTCCGGCCCGGAGCCTTCCCAAGACAACTTCCAGGCACAGGGTCCTGGTGGCCGGTTTTCGGGTGCCCTGGGAGAGACGTGTGGGAGAGACGCCCTTCGCAGGTTGCGGAGCGCGGGTGAAACAGCGCCCTCACCCCTCGCTGCCCCGGGAGGGCAGGGAGTGTCTGCGGGTTACTTTGGGTGGTGGGGACACCTTTTCTCAGAAGTTCTTATCGCCTTTAAACTCCAAACTTGAGAAAACTTGGCTTCCTCCACTTAAAAAAAAAAAAAAAAAAGCACGTCTGGGAATTTCCACAACTTCCCTTGAACATTTAAGAATTTCTAAATGTTCGACCTATTTGCATGGCATGAAAAGACAAGGTATTGGCACTTAGAAATGTCACCCTTTGAACTCTAACACTTTTTGATTTACAATAAATATTCTCTTCCGAAAGACAGCAAGGGTCTTAATGTAAACTGTAGATCTGAAAGGGGGAATCTGTAAAAAAAAAAAAAAGTGAATCACAAATGAGCTTTTTAATACTTGCAAGTTGTTTAACGTTAAAATGGTAATATTTGCTTCCACAATAAATCAATCCCAGCGTGCTTAGCCAAGTTTCAAACTACCAAGGTTTCAAACATCAACCCTCCTCCAAGAAAAGGCTAAAACAAAAGTCAGATTGAAAAAATTAAATCACTTAGCTTGTAAATAAAGTCGTTATACTCTCAAAACATCGTAAAGACTGGCATCAATGGGCCGCTTTGATTTGTGTGGCTGTTTCTGCTAATTAAACAAAACCGGCCCCTTCTTTATTCTCTACACACTTTGCTGGTGTCAATGGCAAACCGTCTCCCTGCTATTTTTAGAATTTCCTCTCATCCACAAAAATAGAAAATATAGACATGGGAGAAATAAATAATATTTATATACTTGGAAGCCCAGCGTGTCCTTGTAATTTATTATTTCACCTTGTTCTGATTTACAGTCTTTTCTCCTCTGGCCAAGGCACGGAGACCTCCTCGGCCGTGTCTCCCACAAGTACTGTTTGGTTGTTCTTGAAGAAAGTCACAGCAACTCATCAGGGCATGAAAAACTTCTGAGAAGCCTTAGCTGTGCCCAGTTCAGGGCGTTATTAGAAAGCAGGGACTTGTTTGCAGCTGCCCACTGTTTAACACCTGCAGTAGATATTTTCTGCAATATACACCCTGGATCATGACTTTTTGCCTTTGCTGAAAAGGATGTTTTGTGACAAAATAATCTAGCTCTTACTGTGAGTAACTTCCATAATACTGAGGACATACCATAGGTAGGAGGCTTTTTTTTTTTTTTTTTTTTGCTTATAAGAAGAACAAGTGCCAATAAACCTGGTTGTTTGCTTAGGCCTTGCTGTCATGTAAACGTGCGTTAGCACATAGGAGGATTTGCAGGCCAGCCTTTCATCTGAACATTTCCACATGAAGACAGCTTGGCATGGAGAGAGGTGCACCTCCACAAATGCCTAACCCATGAGCAAGCCTCGGTTTTCTGACCTCCCAGTCCTGGTAGCCCTGTGTCACATCCCAGTTTTCAAAAAGGCTCCTTAAAACGGGAAGGAATTACTCTTCAGTGTGTGCTGAATTTATATTCCCTTTGGAAATTAGAAAAAAAATAAGCAAACAAATAAACATCAAAACCCCACATGCATCTCTAGTGCTTTAAACAGCGCACCTGGACGCAAGAATTCAGTTATTGCCAGTGAGCGTCCAGTTTAGGCATTTTCCAGTCTGTAGCTTCAAGCTATGTCTCTAAAAGCCCATGGAAGCAAACAGCCAGACTCATGCTTTCCCTTCTGCAGAATTTGCCTGTGCTTAGGGGGAGCAGTTGCACAATCAACTCTACGAAGGCTCCCGTTTGGTTCCATGAGAACGGGGCTCAGATCACTTGCCTGCCCTGGGACTTGAGAGGGAGCTGTTGCCAGCTCACCTCAAGGGCAGCAAAAAAATAAATGAAATAAATAAAATATGCAAAAGGTGGGTTACGCCCTTAAGTCCCAAGGAAGGCTAGGCAAGGGTGTGTTTCATTATTAAGTCTGTGTAATTAGATGAGGATAAGGCTCTCACAGGGGCTGTAGCCTGTTAACATCTGGAGGAACTGCCTCGGGGAGCAGCACCCAGATATGCATCAGGCCCGTAGGATCCTCCCTGGAAACGTGGGCCTCACACCCTGCCTCAGCCGCCCCTGCTTCTTGGGCTTTGTGCTGGCTTTCTCCAGACCAGAAAGCCTGGCAGACAGGCCCTTTTCCTGGGAGGAGCAGAGACCAGTGTGGGAGGACGTGGTCTTTTGGGAATGAGTTCTTCAAGGTCACATGCTTGTGCACCTCCCAAGTCCACGAACATCAAAACCAATTTGTGTCCTCTTCCCACCGTGGGTGACTGGGCATGTGCATTTGTGTGTGAGTGCATGAGAGAGAATGTGTAATGTTCTGGCCCTGATCTGGGCCGATGCCCACCAGATGTTCTTGGCTGGGGAAAGATCTGACCTCCCTGAAGCAGGCAGCTCTGGACTTGTGCGAGACCCCAGAGAGAGTTTGAAGTCCCACCTGGTTCACACGACAACCACTGCACCTGAAACCAACCTTGGCAGGTGCCACAGAGATCTTTTGGCGCTGGCCCAGCTCCCCTGTGAATGGAACAATCTTTTAAATTTTTTTTGTAGTTTTTAAAAGTATTGATTAGCGTGGAATCCTCCTACCAGACATGGTGTAATATTCCAAAGCTTGCAGGCGGTGTCAACTGATCAAATCAGGTGCCCCCACCTCCCCACCCTTCCACCACGTGGGAGCCTGCCCGCTCCTCTCCTCCAAGTCTTCATTTGGCATAGAACACATTACGTTGACCTACAGTGGCCCTGAAGTGCAGCACAGCACAGCGTCCTGCACCTGTACCTAACTCCCCTTTCTTAGTTTTGAGCCTGGGCTGCCTGGACAGCACTGTTCCCAGGCCCCAAGGGACCAGCTGGCTCAGAAATGAGGCAGGGAGGGCAGGGGTGAAGCTCTTTGGAACCCCCCGGCCATACAGCATGGCAGACTGTTAGAGCAGGGCTCTTGGGATGGTCATCGCCATCCTCCCCCTCCCTCTCCTCCCCACCTCCTGGGACAGATTTGGGGTCTCGGGCAACTTGGCAGGCCTGGGAGTTTGTGGGAGGGGTCTTTTGGGCCTTCCATCTCTCAAAATTTGATCTCATCAAACAGGTTTTGCCCAGAGTGGTCGCGCTGAGGCAGGAGGTAGGGGGCACAGAGTCCCTGCCCAGTGCCATCTCCTTGCTGAGAACCCTGGCTGCAGGGATCCTGCGACCCCGGGACAGGAGCCCCAGGGCGCGGTCACTTCCTCTCCTCCCTTCTCCCTGCAGATCAGTTTGAAGCAAAAGTGCAGGTGTGGAGTGGTCCATTACTCCCCCAATACGGGGGACTCACCGCCTCCCAGCCACCTCCCCAGCAGGAGCGCACAGCCCTGCGCCCAGTGCGGGTTGGTCTGATTTCGTTTAAGGCGACCCCCAAAGCCACGGTGGGATGGATGAAGGGCGGCACGGCAGACCAGACGAAAGTGGGAGGCGCGGGACGGAGACTCCCCGCCAGCTCCTTCCTTTTGATTCGTAGACTCCTGTGGCACCATAAGGGGACGGTGACGTGGTCCCGAAGCCCGCCCTGGCTCTGTAGACCTGCTCTCGCCAGCGTTGCGATCTCAGGGGTGTAGCCCGTTGCACACATGGCGTGTGTCCAGGGCACAAAAGGCAGCCTCGCCGGTGGCTCCTCGCGCATCCGTAGCGCGAAGCTGGCGAGGGGAAGGCGGAGAGCTGTCCATGGTGGTTATGGCTCCTTGACGTGCCTGCTCGGCCTGTCCCGCCCAGGCGCAGACCCCCCCACCCAGGGCCCGCCAGCCACCCCAGCTGTGCGTGCTGGGCTCCAGGCTGGGCCGTGGGTTTGCACAGAGGCAGAATTCCAGAGCTCCTTCCCTCTGGGTTTTTCCCTGCAGGTGACTTTTCTTTTGTTTGTGCGTGCACCTCCGAGTGCTCCTGGTGGTCCCTGTGCTGGGGGGGGGGGGTCCTGCTGATTGCGTGTGTTCAGAGCATCTATGCTCTGGCCACTGTGTGCACACCCTGTGGAGCGTCCGAGGAGTGGGAGAAGAGCTGCTGGGATGTGGTCAGGTGCCTCCAGGCGGAGCCCTATGTCCTGTTAGTGTTCAGGGAAGTCACTTCATTTTTCATTCTAGCGACTCCTGTCCCCCTGCAGGGTGTGACGGCTGCTCTGGGCAAAGGAGGAAGCAGATGAACACAAGGGTTTCCTTGGAGGGCCCATCTCTGGGAGGCACAATTCTGCCCAGTTCTTGTGATAGATTTTTATAAAGAGCTAGTTTTGGACCTAATTAAGCTCTTGTTTATTACAAAGGATGCTTTGCCTTTTTAATTATCGCTGCATCTTACTCTTCTGTCTTATATTTTCTCCTGGGCATTTCCCTCTTACCTAATCTTTGTGGGCTATCCCCTGAATAAGGAATCACGTTAATGCTGCAAGAGAGTGTAGAATGTTGTAAACGCTTAGAACTCTTACTGTGGTCTGGGCTTTTGTTTAAGGGGCTTATTTAGTTAGCAGTACCTATGAGAAATTTTATTTGTTTCTGTATAAGATATCATATTTGGACTGGCGCTGTGGCTCACTAGGCTAATCTTCCATCTGCAGTGCCAGCATCCCGGGTTCTAGTCCCGGTTGGGGCGCCAGATTCTGTCCCACTTGCTCCTCTTCCAGTCCAGCTCTCTGCTGTGGCCCCGGAAGTACAGTGGAGGATGGCCCAAGTCCTTGGGCCCCTGCACCTGCATGGGAGACCAGGAGAAGCACCTGGCTCCTGGCTTCGGATCAGCGTGGTGTGCGCTGCTGGAACAGCCATTGGGGGGTGAGCCAACGGAAAAGAAAGACCTCTCTCTCTCTCTTTCTCACTATCTCTGCCTGTCAAAAAAAAGATTTCATATTTGGAATATGCCACTTGCTGCTTTTACCCATCTTTCTCATCATGGGGTTACACTTTAAAAATAGGGGTGTGTGTGTGTGTGTGTGTGTTTCGGGTTCTAACATAAATAGTTGGGGGTGGGAATGTAATATTTCCACATGCTATTCTACAAGTCAGTTAACTTGATATATGTTACTTCATCTCCCTGTATTTATAAAATTTAATTAAATAAGACTTGGACTGGTACTCAGTTCTTTGAAAAGTGTGTTGCACACCAGCACAGTGGCACTGTACTGTTGTTATTTGCCATTTGGATGTTTAATTCTATGAGTTCTTTGGCTGCTGGCCCTCCCCATGCATCTCTTTCCTCTCCTTTCTATGAAAGAAGAGAGAAATAAGCAAATTTCATTCCCTTGTCCTTGCTTTGCTTTCTTTCTTTCTGTTTTTCCTTTTAATCTCTTATAGCTTATTTTAAAAATATACAACTTGTTGATCTTGTTTTAAGATTTGAGCCATTACATACATAGTAATCCATCCCACCAGCAGCTCTGTTAAAGCTGACTGTTCTATTGCCTGCTTTGAAGAGGAAAGCATTCAATTGGTGGAATTGTCCATGATCTTAAAAGCAAGCGAACAAACCCTCATCAGTCTTGGCTGTGTGTTCTGCTCACCTGAGCAAGTTGCCGACCCTGCAAGGAGCCCACAGTAGGGCTTTTGAAGGTGTTTGTGGAATTAAATTGATTTGTGGTTCTTTGTGCCTCCCCCCTCACTTTTGAGAGATGAAAGGACATACTAAATTATTTTAGACCTGTTTCCCCAAATTCATACATAAAATCTTTGATCTGTTGCTAGGAACCTTTCATAAGCATATTCTTTTTTAAAATTTATGGTAGATTTAGAGTATCCCCCTTCATTTCACTTGTACGTCTCTCCCCAAGAACCAGTCAGTGAAGCAGGGAGAGAGAAATGTGTGTGTGGGGTAGAACTGTTGTATATTGAGATCAATCATTATGTGGGACTACTTATGCAAAGAAGAACTAACTTTAGCAGAATTTTGATTGCACTTTTCTCTCTCATTCTCATCTTGCTAAGCTGTTATCGATATAGGTAACTGCCAAGGCACTTTTGATCACTTACCAAAAAAAAATTGGAAATTACTTATTGTGGAAAGGCTAAAACTTTTTTTTGTTCTATAAACAGAGGTCACAGTCTCTGTAAAGCTATTCTTAATAAGCAAAACATATAAACCTATAGCAGTTAAATTGCTCTGAAGACCTTGATGGCCTTAAGTGAAGCAGGAACTCAAGTGTGGTTGATATGGCTCCAAAAACCCATGCCTTAAAAAGAGTTTCATTGTCAAGGTGCACTAGGATGTACTTTGGGTCTTTAATATGCAGTCTGGGCATCACTACTACCTGTTTCCCTCATCTCCTTCCAATCCCTGTGTGGCCAAACCAAGGAGACTCAGGATTAAGGGAAGTCTGAGGATTTGCAAGGAACGGGCTCTGTGTAAGTACAGTGAGTACAGATCTTAAAGATCTTCCCCAGATTTCCAAACAGTTGAGAAGTTTCGCTAAGTACTGCCGAGGTCTCCAGTTCCATCGCTGGGCTGCTGACATAATTAATGAGTTCATTTAGAGCCTGAAAGAAGGTACTTATATTTCCTCTGGCATGGGCAGGCCAAGTTCATGTCCAAACTCTAATACCTCAGGTTGATTATAGTTAACAAGACTGTCAGGTCTCTGCAGCTGGCACTGTGGCATAGCAGGTAAAGCTGCTGCCTGCAGTGCGGGCATCCCATATTAGTGCCAGTTCAAGTCCCAGCTGCTCCACTTCCGATCCAGCTCTCTGCTATGGCCTGGGAAAGCAGAAGAAGATGGCCCAAGTCCTCGGGCCCCTGCATCCACGTGGGAGACCTGGAGGAAGTTCCTGGCTCCTGGTTTTGAATCAGCACAGCTCTGGCCACTGCGGCCATCTGGGGAGTGAATCAGTGGGTTTAAAGCCCCTCTCTCTGCCTTTCCCTCCCTACCTCCCCCACCCCTCTCTGCCTTACAAATAAATAAATAAATCTTTTAAAGAAAAAGACCACAGATTCTCTTGTTACATACCCAAAACATTGAAGCCAAATATTCTATTAGGCTATGATACTGCCCAGCCTCGAGGGGATTGAAACATCCTAAATATATAAATAGCCATTATCATATAAAGATCCAAAGAATTACGTTTGGATCAGAGAGTCAGTAATTCTAGGTCAAGTTGGTAAACTAAAAGAATAGCCCCCAACCCCCCCCCCCCCAACACACTGCAAACTATTTAAAAATCATGATTTTCCGCTCAAACCTCCTGTGCAAAAAATCTTATGCTATGAAGTAAATGGCAATCCTTGAAAATTAATTATGGTACTGAAAAGACTTCAATAACATTTCTGCTAAAAATAAACTGGAGGCAGAGTGGTGCCCTGGATTCCTGGTTGCTTCCATCTGGTTTATATTTTGGAGAGTGGCATTTGATTCTCGGAGAATTCATTCACAGTTATCACAGGTTCACTTTCCTGTTCTCCAGTGGGAGCACTTGTCTGGATAGTCCCCAAATTTTTCATCTGAGTGCTGGACTTTTCTCCACTAGGAGATGTGGGAAAGGAGAATGAAAAAGACATCAGGTCTAATTCCAGTGAAACTTGAACCTGAGCATCTTTCAGCACCTGGCTTGCCCAGAATCCAGTGGCAAATAGCAAGGAAGAAGTGTCTGTCTTTTAGACCTTTGTAAAATGAGGTAGTAAAGAAAAAAGGGAAGGGAGGGGAAGAACAGAGGGAAGGAAGGAGGAGAAAGGAAGAAAAGAGGATGGAAGAGAGAAGGGAGCAGAGAGGGCTTCTTTGCTGATGGACCCCCCTCTTCTCTGCCCTGGCCTCGGCCCTTCCCCAACATACTTTTCAGTGCCTTTAACATAAAGGAAGTTATTTTTCTTTCTGACCACCTTCAATTTCAGTTCTTTCTTAAGGACAGGTTGAGTTGTACTGGCTGCCGGTTGAAATCAATCTCTTAAATTCCTTCACACACGGAAGGAGGGGAGGGCCAGATGTCACGTGGAACATTGCACTTGCTGATCTGAGTTTGTGCAGACCAGTGTGACTCTGGCTCATAAGCCATCCTCTCTAATATCTTTTCATCACCAACGAAAACCTCCTCATTGTTCTTCTTTGGCTGAGCAATGCCTGACCCCCTTTGGAGATGACTGTTCTATCTAAAGACTCTGTCTAGATGATGACAAAAATCTCACAAAGGCTATATTTTTTTGACCTACTGCATGATTTTCCTGAACTTGAATTCTGTTGGTGTCCTTGGAACCCAGTCCCCAAAAACATGCCAGATGCCTTCTGTGTTCAGTAAGAATAATTACAATCATCAAGGTCATGTAGCTAACATCGTGATGACTTCAAAATGGACATGATTTCATTTGTAACAGGTTGCTACCTTACTGTTTCTGATGATGAAAAATGATTCCCAAAACTGTGTGACCCTCCACTGTCTCTTTAAGTCGGAGGCGGCTCCAGGCTGCATGGATCTGTTGGAGTTGCTTTGGCTGATAGATTGCTAGGCATGCAGAGTCGTCTCTCAATTATCCACATGGATTCCTGGACACTGTGCACTCCAGTGAAGAGGTGGACAAGAACCAGTCATTGATCAAAGCTTGCTGATTTGCTGAGCGCCTCCACTGGAAAGCACAGCCTGGGGTGTTTTAACTCTACTGAGCAAATGGAAAACAGCATCTTCTCTTTGGCTGATTTCATGATCTTACTCCCATGCTACAAAGATAGCCTGAGAATCAACTTTATCCCAGGGTTTCTGTCCACATTTTTCGAGAGTTTTCTTTACATCAAGTTATATTCTTGGAACTTTAAAGAAAGCCACATGCTTATTGTTATAATAATCCACGGGAGACATTGCTGAAAAATAATGTCAGATGAAATATGATGCTCTTTTAAAATATCCTGTGTAATAAATTAAGTTTGACTAGAAAAAAACTGCTTTTGTCATCAAAGGCAAGTCCTACTTTTATCCCTGTGTGCATTCATTTTGCCTCCCCAATCAGCACAGTTCTAGCAGGCTTTGTTATCAGACAAGGTAGCCGGAGTGGAGAATATTATTTTACCACATCCTATTTTGCTAATGAGGAAGACAGACTGTTGTCCCTTAGGTGGTACCATCATAGCTGAATCATTCATCAACCAAAGTCTTATGTGTCTTGAACTTGTCTTTTTTTCCCCACAGTCAGTGAATACATTTTTTTTTGTCTTGGGGGATGAGTTGGGCAGGACAGTGTCATACCTGAATCAGTTCCCCACTCCTTTCCCTGAGTGCCACATTCAATTGTATCAGAAAGCCTATGAACACGTTTTTAGTCAATTTTTTAAAAAACCGCATTTTCCCCTCAAATAACCCATTATAACTGCGGTTTAAATACTATATTTTCCTTAAAATAGCTTTTAGCAATGTCCTTCCACTTGATTATGGTGTATGAGTTTGATACATTTGCTACGCTGATTCAGAAAAACAAATTACATTAACAATACAAAATAAATCTTACGTATTCATCCTATCTCTTAGAATTCTATAGATGAATCTTCCCTTGGGGTTTCAGGCGTCTGCAAATGTGTGAAATCTTACTACTGAATTCTTTCCAATTCCACCCCATAGTTAAAACCTCAAATGCAGGCAACGTCACACTGCCTGCTAGAAACGCATCCTTGGAAAGGAGTTGAAAATCACAGTTGCTGTCTTGCTCACTCGTCACAGATCTTGGCCTGGAGTTCCTGGCAGGAAGAGTGTTTGAATGGGGCCCATCTCAAGCTCTAATAGAAGTTTGTTGGAAAAATAAAAGTTGGCAACGTTGTTCGGCAAAGGGCCAAGAGTAGTGGAAGCTACTTTTATCTTGTTAAGTGGAGATAATAGAACAGTGTGACCTTAAGTATCGCTTGTAGAGGAGACCAGCAGGCCACCCTATGTTTAACGAGGTGTCACACTGGGTTTAGAGGATGGCGTTCCAATGACAGGGGCTTCAGTGGGTATAAAAATAGCAGAAATTGGGGGAATGCTGAAGACTGTCGCAGCTACCACAGGAGAATATTCCCTGGTGAAACCCAGATGATCATCAGCACATTGTACTTTGCAAGTCTCCTTGGGACTATTGCTCATTCGTTAAATTCTCCCAAAGGGTCCTCGAAGAAGCATCATCATCTTCCATTGTGCTTAAGAGAGACTGAGAGTGAGACAAAGCCACAGGCTTTATAAGGAGAAAGCATCTGCATTGCAACCTGCTAGCTTCCAGGTTGTGCTCTATTTGTTGAGGTCATGAGCTCTTTATTTCTCTTTGTCATGGATGTATATTGGCAATGTAAGCAGTAAAAGGAGTGAGTCAAGGGCCTGACTTTTGGTCCTGGCTTTTCTATTTACCTGTTAGTTCTATGAAGTTCAAAAAGACGAAGAAACAGTTTGGATTTACTCTTCCATAAAATGAAGAAAGTGTTGATACATACGGCACAGGGCTATCCTAATGATCAAATGAAATAGCACAGGTACAGTTCCTTTATGAGCTGTCAACCCTATTGAAATATTTAATTGAATGCATATATTCTGTTTGACCATTATTCTCTGTAGACTGTAGAGATCTTAATCTAAATTACTCCCTCCTCAGGCATTCAGATTAGCATCTGATAACTCATTGGGATAATTAGACGATGAAAATGACCTGAAGAGGAATAATTTGTGTTTGGCTTTTGACTCTTAATATTTTCCTTCCTTTATCTGATAAATATTAGCATTGTGTAAGTCAGTTCAGGAAGTACCTGCCTTCCTGATTCCCACCATGGATGCCACACTGAATTTCTTTTAAATCAGGGGTAGCTAATTGATTTGTAGCTGGGCTTTGTCCTTTTCACTGGCCATGGCTATCTCTGCATCTTTGGACAGTGATTTCAGCTGCGCTGTAGTAATCCCTGTGGCATCCCATGAGTCAGCACCGTTCAGTTTTGGGGAGAGTCAGTTTGACCTTTTGGGTAACCGTGATATCTCTGGATTTCTCAGATGTCACAACAAACTTTGAGCTGGGGTCAACACAGAGCGATAAGAATTAGAAGTCAAAGAACAAGAATGAAAGGGAAGGACTCAGGATATTCAGCAAATACATTGTGCCACAGGAAAGCAGGAAATGTCCCACACGGGGGAGATTACATAAGGGAGGAGACAGTAAAGAGAAAAAGGGAAAATGGTCATACAGAGACTTTCATTTAAATGTACCATTTGTGTGTACATCTTTGTGAACAAGTTGAAATACTCTATATATTTTAAATACTCTATAATTTTGAAATACTCTATATTTCACTCATTTTAAAAAAAATTATTTATTTCCCTTTCTTTGAGAGGTAGAGAGACATCAGACACAGATCTTCCATCCACTGGTTCACTCCCCAAATACTACAATAACTAGGGCTGGTGAGGCTGAAGCTACGACCCTGTAAATCTCTTCCACTTGGGTTGCAGAGACCCACATACTTGAGCCATCATCTGCTGCCTTCCAGGGTGTGCATTATTAGCAGAAAGCTAAATTGGAAGCAGAGGAGCCTGGACTCAAAGCAAGTACTCTGATGTGGGATGTGTTGTCCACAGCAGCATCTTAACTTCTCTGCCATATGCCCACTCCTCAGCCCACCAGTTCTAAGGTATGAGGACCCATCCAGTTGGGAGCAGCTGTAGGGATATGGAAGATGGAGATCTGATCAAGGTCTGATACAGATAGATCCTGTCTAGCTTAGCAACTTTAATTTTGTCTCACCTCAGCTCACTCTATGACTGTTGAGAACATTAGAATTCCAGATTGAAAAATCTCTGCTTTTGTGTAATATTTGTGGAAAGTATCTGAAGTCAAAGAACGTCTGTTAATACATGCAAGTTAGATGTGGCCATGCCTAGGTTTACATTAGGCCTGGAAAAGATGATGAATAATTCAACTCATTCTTCATTGAAGGATCTCTCATGGGATATGATAGGTGTAGTTCCTTGAGAGATGTATATATGGAAAATAGGCTTCAATAAAGTCATTAATTCTTCCTTGTCACTCCTCACAATAAATAAAATATGAATCAGAAGAATATATTGAATAAAAATAATCTGGTTCTCCGTAGTTGTCATTTCTTTAGGGGAGAAAGAAAGGATATATAAAGACTCGTAGCTCCTTTAAATGACTGTGGTCTACTGTCTACAAAAATGCTTTAGAGAGATTTCTTAGTAGACACTTACCTAACATATTTTCTCACACCTCTTTCCTTCCTCCTAAGAGGACCTTGATTTTGTTCAGGCGTCCATCCCTGTCTATGTGATGATCCAGCCCTTGGCCTCCGGGATGAGTTGGAATCAGTCATGGTGCTCCCATGCCCTGATGGTGGTTGGTTTGGCAAGGGTGGGAGATCTGATTCTGCCCAATGATCTGAAGAAGAGGAATGATGGGAGATTCTGGACAGGTTTGAGTGTCCCCCAAATGTCCATCGTGTTTTGGGCTTGGCCCCCAAGTTGATGAAATTGAGAGGTGGGGGTACCTGTAGGAGGTAGGACCTAGAGAGAGGTACTTAGGTCTGTGGGGGCGTGAGGTAGTTCTCTCGAGGGGCTTGTTGCAAAAGGAACAAGCCTAACTCTTCCCCCTCCTCTCTCTGCTTCCTGTTGAAGACATGATCATAGGCTCTGATGTGTGTTTCTATCATTGCCTCCCATCATTGGCCATCTGCCTTGGGGCCCTTACCAGAACTGAGCTGATGTGGGTGCCATGCCCTTGAAGTCCCAAAACTGTGAGCTAAGTAAACCTCTTTTCTTCATATAGGTCTCAGGTGTATAATTATAGTAATGAAGAGTTGAGCTGCCTAGTCAAAAGTTCTTTGTTTCTAAGAAACACAGAGTGACGTTTCTTGTTCCTGTAGACACAGCTGTACCTGGGTATGGAGCTCTTACCTGAGACTCAGCCTAACACACAGAGGAAGGCAGAGCCATGAGCACCTTAAAGAAGTAGAGCCAAGGCTAGTTATTCAACATCTGGAGGCTGACCTAACTATGACATCCTTATTACAGGAGACAATAAATGTTTAAAATATTAAGGCACTATGAATTGAGTTTTCTGTGATTTGCTGCTAAGAAATCTATAATAGGTATAGTTACTAAGCAGTTAACCAGAGGATCCAAAGCTGTCACTGGTGTTCAGTAGTCCTCACCTTTGCTTACACTGGAAGATCATTTTGCACCCTGTGGCCATGAGATGACGCAGAAGTGAATGACAGTATCAATCTAATTGAAGCTCAGGGTATAGTTTGAGATGGACAACTCGGAAAACTCAGAAAACTCAGCCTTTAGCTGGTGGGAGCAGTGATGTGTTCCTGAGGGAAGAGTTGGGGTTAGTTGTTCTGGGAGACTTCAGAGAGATGATGTGTATGAGAATTTAAGTTTTAAAGTGCCTTCCCTGCTGTAATAAAGTGAAAGTCCAAATTAGCTAAAATTATACCTTTTGTTCCTCCCTTCAGAGACTACCTATTATAACCCCCTCAGTAAAGTACTTTGAATATGTATTATAATCTTTATGTGGTAGGCTGTAGAGTAGTCAGCCAGGAAGAGAGGTATTTACTCCATTTCATGGTCTTGTGGGCACCACTAATCAATTTTTTTGCTGGGTGAACTATAACGTACCATTGCAATGAAAGTGACCTGGGAGTCACTGGGAAGGCCCCTTGCTCCCTGTACAACGTTCATCTCTATAATTGGACAGCATCTCAAACTGCAGCTGGTCAAGTGGTGGCCACATGTAGTTGTCATTGCCTGTTCCCATGCATCAGCACCCATAGGAACAGCTCCCATTGCTTGGCAGCAATTCTGAGTGCTGATAGCCAAGGGTCTTTGAATATGTGCTGCATCCCTCACAGTCTTCATGGCCCAGAGGGTAGCAGCGGATGCCAAAACATGGATGTGGTTGATTCTAAGAGTCATTCGGAAAAGTCAGAGTCTGAATGTGAACAACTTAACTCCTATGTCATAGGCTAGAAACCTATGTCTATAGCCTAGCAGAGTTTTATAAAAATAAGTACGCCATAAAATTTCCAAGTTCTAAGAACACATGATATCATTGCTTTAGTGACAGTGCTAAGAATCCTTTTAGAGGTACGTGAGATAATAGAGCCCCTTGGCGGATAACATCTCGCTCAGTGAAAGTTGGAAGACTAGAAGCTCGGATCACATTGTCACTGGAGAACCAGATGCTGCTTTTGCCGTTCTAGCAGGAGGAGTCCTCCTTCGGAGCATAGACACCTCTCCTGTTGCTTTTTTGAGTCATTGTCTCAAGTGGGTACTCCTGACTCAGGCACGTGGCTGCTCCCCAGCTATAAAGGGATTTGAAGATGTGACTTCTAGTTTCGATAAAGAGATCGTATTTGAGATGGACTTCAGAAGTTGGGTACCATTTTTAACAAGTAAAGATGTATGGGGAAGGTGTTCTTAGCAAATTGCTTTGCTCAGGGACAAGGAGAAAGTGTGACATCCTTATGGGAATTATAAGAAAGGTACCATGGAACTCGAGGGTGAGAGAGTTTCAGGCTTAGGAGTTTGTGTGTATTTCCAGGCTCATATGGAACCATCAGGCATGGGAGAGTAGAAGATTCCATGATAGCTTTCATCTTAGATAACCCATGGACTCCAGCAGAGACATCCAGAAAGACAGAATTAGTTTAACAATACTTCTGGGAAATTAGAAGAGATCTTCATTCAAACTGATTTTTTTCACAAATATGTTTTTCTAGGATACTAAATATATATCTAATTAGATACCTCAGCTCCTGGGAAAATTTCTTTATAAAATGCTCACACTGTGTGATTGTTTTCTAAAACAGTCATTGTGGGATTTGGTAGGGCTGTGGATTCTATCTTTTATGAACTCCCTATCCTTTCTTCCGCCCTCTAGCAAAAGAATTTGAGGTGGTTTGAGGTTTGGAAGAAAGGCTGAAAGACGCATGCTCAGACATGCCAGTCTTCAATAACTGCATGGATGTTGACATAATACTTTCTTCCTTCTCTCTTTGTTCTTTTCTCTTCTTGGCCTTCAAACCATAATTCTTATTTCATGATAAAACTAAGAGAAATGATAAAAGCTAAGCCAAGTTGCACTGCGATGGGGATGGATGCAGGTAAGAGTCACATCTGAACTGGAAAGACTTGAGCCCAATCACTGATGTAAGACAGAAGAGCTACGGTACACGCTCAGTACTAGCTTTGTGCTTTACAACGAGTGCACTGGGAAACGGTGAATTGTACGATTTTTTTAAAAAAAAATATTTTATCTATTAGAAAAAGTTACAGAGAGAGGTAGAGACAGAAAGACAGAAAGAGGTCATCCATCAGCTGGTTCACTCCCCAAATGGCTGCAATGGCTGGAGCTGGGCTGATCTGAAACCAGGAGCCAGGAGCTTCTTCCAGGTCTCCCACATGGGTGCAGGGGCCCAAGCACTTGAGCCATCCTCTGCTGCTTTCCCAGGAGCATTAGCAGGGAACTAGATTGGAAGTGGAGCAGCCGGGACTCAAACTGGAGACCATCTGGGATGCCAGCACTGCAGGCCAAAGCTTTAACCCCTGCACCACAGCACAGCCCTGAATTACATGATTTTTATTAGCAACAAATCAAGTGGTTTTCACTGCTGTAGCTATTTGTGATTTGTGTTAGTACTTTCAAAAAATAAGTCACTATCCATATTTAAAAAAAAAAACACACAGCAGGTGGCAAGTAGTAACTCTGAGTGTATTACATATAAAGTTGATGTGATCTGTCATCTCTATGCCACACTGAATGTCTCTTTGTTCTCTAGTTTTGCTGTGACTTGCAATGGCTGTTGCTGTTTGCAGATGGCATGTTAGTTTCATGATCTTCATATTTCCTTTTTTTTCTAGGGCCACTTATTGTTATCAGTTAACTTTTTTCTGTAGACGAATCATAAAAAAATAGTGGCTTAAAACTACAACCCCTTGGGGCTGGCGCTGTGGCGTAGTGGGTAAAGCCACTTCCTGTGATGCCGGCATCCCTTATGGGCACTGGTTCGAGTCCTGGCTGCTCCACTTCTGAACCAACTCCTCGTTAATTGCCTGGGGAAAGCAGCAGAAGATGGCCCACCCACATGGGAGGCCCCAGTAAAGCTCCTGGCTCTTGCCTTCAGCCTAGCTCAGCATTGTCGTCGTGGACATCTGGGGAGTGAACTAGTGAATCAAAAATATTCTCTCTCTCTCTTTCTCTCTCCTTCCTTCCCTCCCTCTGTTCATTCCTCCCTTTCTCCCTGTCTCTCCCTCTCTCTCTCTCTCTCTATAACTCTGAATTTCAAATAAATAAATCTTTAAAACCAAACAAAACTACAGATATTTAATATTGCTCAGGAACTCCAGGTAAGTTTGGTGCATCTACTGTTCTGAGGCAGATTTAGGAACATCCAGGCTCACTCAGGTGGTCAGCTTGTTGCCTAGCTGAGGTCTGTGTATGAATAGGGATGGCCTCCCTCTAGGACTTGTGGTCGTCTCACTGTTGCCTGGAAAGATGGAGATAGGTGGGCTGGACATCTCTCGCCATCCAATAATCAAAAAGCTGTCCGGTCCATTGAGGCCTAGGCATAGAACTCTTCTGTTGTAAATTCGTTCACATGCCACTGGCCCTGGTAAGTAATAAGACAAGCGCAAACTCAAGGGATAATGACGTAGGCCTCACCTCTTGGTGAAAGAGCTACAAAATATTTGGGCCGTTTTGCAATCATTCACAACACTTCCTCTCAAGGCAAAGTGAGTGGCATGCCTTCCCCATGCATTTTCTGTGCCATGCGAAGTTGCTTTCCCTCTGTTAACCTTGCTCATGCTTGGTTCCCTTTGGTTCGTACCTTGGGAAATTTGCTCTGTTTTCTCCCCCTTAAACACTCAGACAGGTTTACCACAACCCAGCCAATGTGGACAGCAAAAGGAGCCATAGGCCTTTGGCTTGGTTTTGATGTGTCAAGAGGTACTGAGAGGTCTTTCAAAGTAAGCCTCTGCCTCAGTTTTAGAAGCTGTTCCTGCACAAGGTCACCTGGTTGAGGTGGAGAGGGCGCTGCACTCGCTAGGTCAGCATCCTCGCTGCTTCCCTCCCGAGGAAGGATCATCCTTCTAAGAATCATGCCTGGGCACTTCTGACTTGGGGCATCCAGCCCAACTCTATTAGCCCCAGTTTCATCATTTGCAAATTGGGTGAAAAACCCCTCTTAACTCAGTACCATTTTGTGATTAAGCATTCTCAACAAAGCAGATATAGAAGGACTGTACTGTCAAATAATAAAGGCTATAAATGAAAATCCCACAGCTAATATCATATGCAAAGGTGAAAAACTGAGTTTTCCCTCTACCATGAGGAAATGGCGCAGACGCTTACTCTGCAACTCTTATTCAGTATACCACTGAGAGTTCTAGCCAGAGCAGCTAGGCAGGAAAAAGAAATGAAGGCATCCAAATCAGAAATGAGGCAGTGAAATTGTCTTTATTTGCAGAGAAAATGATGTTACATGTAGAAACTCCTGGAACAGGTGTTTGGTGTCGCCATTATGATGCTGCCTGTGTGACCTGCATCCTGTGTCAGTGTGTCTGAGTTTGATGCCCAGCTCCACTCCTAATTCTAGGTTTCTGCTACTGCATAGCCTGGGAGGCAGTGGTGATGGGTCACTGCCACCCATGTGGAGTCTTGGGTTGAGTTCTAGGCTTTAGCCTGGCCCAACTCTAGTTGTTGTGGGATTTGGGGAGTGGACTAGGTAATGGGAGATCTCTCATCTGTTTCCATTTATGCCTGTCTCTTGTCACCCTTTCAAATTAATTTTAAAAACCCTTTACATTCTATAAAAACAAAAGTCAAAAGGAAGCCTGTTATAACTAATAAACACATTTAGCCAAGTTACATAGTACACAACCAACATACAAAAATCAGTGGTGCTTCCAATATATTAACATTTTTGTAAAAAGAAAATACCATTTATAATAGTACCAAAAAGTGAAATGCTTAGAAATAAACTTAAAATCTTAATAATTTAAGAAGATTAAAGATTAAAACTAAAAAACATGAATGAAATAAACTAAAGGAGACAGAAATAAATAAAAAGATATCCCATGCTCATGGATTAGTAAACTGCTAAAATGTCTATGTTATCTACAGATTTAATACAATATCTATAAAAATCCAAATGATAAGTTTTATAGAAATAGAAACAAAGTTAAATTCATATGGAGCCACAAAAGACCCCACGTAGTCAAAGCAGTCTTGGAAAAGTAAAACAAAACTGAAGATATTGTATTACCTGATTTAAAAAATTGCAAAGCTGTAGAAAATAAAACAGTATGTTCTTGGCATAGAAACAGCTATATATAAAGCAATAGAACAGAATGGGGAGCTCAGAAATAAGCTCGTGTTTTTACTTAAACCAATCTTTGACAAGAGTGCCAAGAATACATAATGAGGATGGCCCGGGAGTGCAGTGGAGGATGCCCAAGTCCTTGGGCCCTGCACCCCATGGGAGACCACAAGTACCTGGCTCCTGGCTTCGGATCAGTGTGATGCGCTGGCTACAGTGTGCTGGCTGCAACGGCCATTGGAGGGTGAACCAACGGTAAAGGAAGACCTTTCTCTCTGTCTCTCTCTCTCTCACTGTCCACTCTGCCTGTCAAGAAAAAAAAGATACATAATGAGGAATCACAGTGTCTTCAACAAGTGTTGTTGGGGAACTGGATTTTTTTTTTTTTTTTTTTGAGATGTAATGTTATAGACAGAGAAAGGCTGAAAGAGAGAGAGAGAGAGAGAGATCGAGATCGCAGTTCAATCTGCTGGTTTGCTCCCTAAATGGCCACAACAGCTGAAGCTGGGCCCGATCTGAAGTCAGGAGCCAGGAGCTTCCTCTGGGTCTCCCACATGGGTGCAGGGGCCCAAGGACTTGGGCCATCTTCCACTGCTTTCTCAGACTGTCACGGAGGGCAAGAGTGGAAGAGGAGGGGCCAGGACATGAACTGGTGCCCATGTGGGATGCCAGTACCACAGGCAGAGGCTTAGCTTACTATGCCTAGAGCCAGCCTTGGGAAACTGAATTTTAACATACCAAGTAATGAAACTGGATTCTTATCATATCCCATATGCACAATTCAGCTAAAAACAATTAAATATTTACATAGAAAACTTGGAACTGAATAACTGATAGGGAAAAGCTTCATGACCTTAAGCCTGATAAGGACTTCTTGTATATGACACCAGAAAACTCAGGCAGCAAAAGGAAAAACAGACAAGTGGGCTCTGTCAAACTTCTGCATACCAAAGGAAGCAGTGAGTAGAGTGAAAAGGCAAAGAATTAGAGAAAGTACTTTCCAACTATATATCTGTTGAAGGGCCAGTGTCCAAAATGTGTAAGAACTTTTGGAACTGCAAAGTCTGCTTAAAAAATGAGCAAATGGAGCTGACTTTGTGGTATAAGGTATTAAGCTATCTCCTGCGGTGCTGGCATCCCTTATGGGCACTGATTTGAGTCCTGGCTGCTCCATTTTGATCCAGCTGCCTGCTAATGCATCTGGGAAAGCAGTGGAATGTCCAAGTGCTTGGGTCCCTGTACCCAAGTGGGAGACCCCAAAGAACCTCCTGTCTCCTAGCTTCAGATCGGTCTAGCTCTGGCCATTGTGGTCGTTTGGGGAGTGAACCATCAGATGGAAGACTTTCTCTCTCTCTCTGTCTCTCTTTCTCTCTCTCTCTCTCTCTCTCTCTCTCTGCCTCTGCCTCTGCCTCTCTGTAACTCTGCCTTTCAAATAAATAAATAAATGAATCTTTAAAAACACGAGCAAAGGACCTGGAGTAGACGATTCTTCAAAAAAGACCTACAAGTGGTCAGAAGAGTGCTGTCTATGTCAAGATGCCCAGCGTCGTTAATCATCAGGGAGATGCAGATGAAAACTGTGGTGAGACACCACCTCACATCTGTTAGGGTGAACAAAAGAACAAGATCACACGTGGTAGTGAAGGTACAGGGAAGTAAGAACCTCTGTAGTCTGTTGATGGAAATGTAAGATGGAGTTCAGCCACTATGAAAAACAGTCTCCTCTGAATTTTTTAAAAGCCACCATATAATCCAGCAATCCCCCAGTTTTGATAACTGATATCAGGATCATAATGAGATAGCTACACCATCTTCATGTTCACTGTAGCATTATTCACAGTAGGCAAGACGTGGAAACAACTTAAATAGCCAGTGATGTATGAATGGATCAAGAAAACGTGGTATGTACTTACACAGGAATATCATACCAGCCATTCAAAAGAGGGAAATCCTGCCTTATGGGACAACATGGACAAACCTGAGGGACATTAAGTTAGTTGAAAGAAGCCAGGCACTGGAAGACAAGTGCTTCCCCATTCACTCAGACAAGGTATGAAAATAGTCAAGTTCATAGAAATGGAGAGTAAAGCAGTGTCTGCCAGGTACCAGGGGGAGGGGAAAGAAGAGAGTTGCTCCCTGGGTATAGAGTTTCAAGTTCTAGACATGCTCAGTGTGTCTCAGTGCCTGTCGTTCACCGTGTTGTATTGTGCACTTACAAATTTTCAAGAGGGTAGATCCCTCATGAAGTGCTTTCCCCACAGTACAATGAAAGAAACAGACTGGCCTTGTTGTAAGGTTGTCATGGGATTCAATGATACAATTACCACGATATTTCTGAAATGCAATTAAACTACTTGGTTGGTACTCTCGTTGCTATTTTAATACCGACGGGCAGATTATATCTCAGAACCTCCCAGCACTGACCGTGCCTTCGCCGTTTGAAGGATCACTCATCATGGTTGATGAAGCTGCCCAGGAAGACAGTGTAATGCGTTGATCGCCATTATTCAATCAAGCAGCTATTTGCCAAGCTTCCACTGTGTATCCAGCAGTATCCTTGTTACTGTGGGAAATAAGAGTCCTAGCTGGACACCAGCCTTGAGTGCTTGAATGGCCTAGTTAGAGAAATGAAGTAATCATACACAAGACAGTCAGTGAGGAGTGAAACAGTAAGGACTAAGCCGTCTTCGGGCCCAGCTGGAGTATGGAGGTGGTGAAGGTCCTGCTAGTGTGAGAGGGGGGACCCGGGAGGAGAGAGGGAATTGCAAAGGCTATGGGCACCTTATGGTGACTGTTGGGTTCCTGCCTATCAGACACTCCAAAATAAGGGGGCCTTCTTGATTTCGTTGTCACTCGTTAGAAAGTACGTGGTGTAAAATCAGAATTCCTTCTCTAGCCCGGAGAGACATTTTCTCCACGTGTAAGGTTTCCTTGGTACAGGCTTGTTCCCGACCTTGGCCTTCGTTAGATTACAGGGTGTTTTATAGGATCTTCACAGCCAGCGTAACTTCTGACAGGAGGATATCTCTGATCTGGAAGATAATCATCAGAAATCCATATTGTTTTCTGTGCTCTCAGAAGACATGCAATTATTAAGTAGATGCACCCAACACACATCATTCAGCAGCCAAATTAATTGGCATCCTCAGCTCATAGTGAGTTTTTTTCTGGTTCCTTCAACAGTTTATTCTTTTCATTTTTTTTAAGACTTATTTATTTGAAAGACAGAGTTACAGAGAGAGGTAGAGCCACTTGTTCACTCCCCAGATGACTGCAATGGCCAGAGCTGAGCTGATCTGAAGCCAGGAGCCAGGAACTTCTTTCAGGTCTCCCACATAGGTGCAGGGGCCCAAGCACTTAGGCCATCTTCTACTGCTTTCCCAGGCCATAGCAGAGAGATAGACGGGAAGTAGAGCAGCCAGGACTCCAGCCAGTGCCGGTATGGGTTGCTGGTGCTACAGCCTGGGGCTTTAACCTGACAGCCCTCAACAGCTTCTTAATACAGTGTTTCTTGAAATGCGCTCTGTGAGCCACCAGCACCAGAGCCCACTGGGAATGCTGGTTAAGAATGCTGGTTTCTGCAACCCATCAGCAGCCTCCTGCAGCAGAATCTTGGGACAGGACTCAGCAAAACAGGCTTTACATGCTTCCCGATGGCCTTCTGCATACCAGTGTTAAAGAACCATGCCTGTAGGGGCAGGTGTTTGGCCTTGTGGTTAAGCCAACAGTTGGGATGCCTCCCTTGCATATTGCAGTGCCTGGATTCAGGGTCTCAGCTCTGCACCCGATTCCAGCTTCCTGGTAAAGCACATGGTGGGGAAGTGGCAGTAAGTGGCTGAGTCCCTGCCACCCTCATGGGAGACCTGGACTGAATTCCAGCTTCCGAACTTTAGCCTGGTCTAGCCCCAGCTATTGCAGGCATTTGGGGAGTGAGTCAGTAGAGGAGAGCTCTCTCTCTGTTTCTGCCTCTGCCTCTCAGGGAGAGAGAGAGAGAGAGAGAGAGGAGAGAGAGAGAGAGAGAGAGAGAAAGAAAGAATGAGAGAGAATGAGAATGAATCCTGCCTTCATGTTTGCAAGCATCTTGATACTCAGGTGCCCTCCCCTGGTCTCCCCCCACCCCCACATCAAATCAGATCTCTGAGGTTGGGACTCCTGCATCACCCTTTTCAGCCTCTAAGGTGCCTGCAGTGTGCAGCCAAGGCTGAAGAGCACTGGTGTACCATAGTATTTTTCAAGCCTTAAGGTGTATATGAGCCACCTGGGGGTCCTATGAAAATCTGATTCTGATTTAGAAAGTCTGGAGGAGAGCCTTGCACTTTGTATTTGCAGGAAGTCCCATGTGGTGGGGATGCTGCCAGTTCATGGGCCATACTTTGAGTAGCAATGGCTTGGAGGACAACAGTCATCATCATGTGATGGTGGGGATGCATTCCCAAGAAACGATTTTGTTGCAGGGCGAACATCAGAGCTTCTACTTGCACAAACTATGATGACTACAGTATCACTTGGTGATAAAATCTCTCATGGAATCAATGTCATAGGTGCCTCCAGTTGCTGACCAAATGTCATGTGGTGCGTGAGTGTGCATTTAATGGTTTAACAGCCTCATTCTTCGTGGGTGCAATCTCCTGCATGACTTAGCTGATGGAGTCAAATTCCATATTAGCTACTTTAGGGCATAGTGAAAGCTGTGTTCCAAAGGGTCTTAGTCACCTCAAGCTATGGTAAAGAGAGAGATGTCTTTACGTACTGCTGTGTAAGTGAAGAAGTCTTTTCAAGTCAGAGAAGCAATGGGGCAGGAAGGCAGTCATGCAGGAGAACAGACTGGAGCAAGTGGACAGTTGGAAAGACATGCCTGACTGATGGGGCGGGCGGCCAGCAAAGGGCACGTGCAGCTTTGACATTGAGTGAGCCAGGCAGGAACGAGGCCAGGCCTGCTGTCCTGCACTTCTGAGGGGTTGGCTGGTTATTGAAAAGCACAAGACTCTGCACAGAATCAAGGGGTGGTTAACATCGTGCTACGTCACCTTCACGTACACACCTCCCTGCTCCCACTTACAATTCTTCACCAGCTTCCCCTCAGAATAACTCCTTTCCAACTTCATACCTGGCGACTAGACCTGCACCTGCTCTAACCTGTCTCTTTCCTCTCCCTGTAACCTGGTCCTCTCTCTCCCTCACACGAGCCCACTCATGCCTGCTGTGGGCCTTTGCCTTTGGGTTTGTTGGGATGGCTCTTCTCCCAGCCATGGCAAAGCAACTCCTCCATGCTTTCAGAGCCAAGGCTGCCTGTTGTCTATGTGGATGGGCCCTCCTTGGCTGTTTTTTTCCCTTCCCATCCACAACACACATTCTCTGTTCCATCATCATATCACCATGCTTTGTTTTTATTATTGAACTCATAATATTGGACATTGCTGTTGAGTGCTTGCTCTCCTTTTTGGTTTGGGTATCTTCCCTGTTTACCACGTAGGTCACTCATGGGTGAAGTTTGGGTCTGGTTACAGCAGGAGACCCAGCCTCTATAGCATGCTGTCTCTCATCCATGGCAGTGGACCAGAGAACATGGTGGAAGGAGTGAACAGAAGTCTGTAGTGTCATTTCGAGGCAAGGGATCATAATCTGCTGGGATTAATGTTTACAACGGCTGTGTCCCAGCCTCAGAATCTGTTCAGCAGTTTTGGGGTGAGACCCAAGGACTCTAGATTGAGGATGAAAGTGTGTGACCCTTTTTGACTGAATTTTCTTGGTGAAAAAGTTGAGGACTTCTTTGAGAATGACATTATTTTTGCAAAACAAACAAACAAACAAAAAACAAAACCACAACCCAGAATCCATTTCACCTTAGACTAAGGAGGAGATCGATGTGGCTCCCCCACCAGACTGCCTCTGATCCTCTGAAATAAGCACATCTGGCTGTTAGTTCCAGGAGTCTCGATTTCTTAAAAGGTCTCTGGTGATTCTGAGAAGTGTCCAGTTTTGTGCAGTGCCAGATATGAGGGACTCATTATTGGAACCAACGGGATTTGAAGCAAGCCTCGGTATGAATTCTCCACGTGCATGTGCGCTCATGCCCGTGAGTAACGCGCTGTGCCTGGGAGCAGGGCTAATGGGGAGGCAATAACAGCAGAAATCTGATGAATAGGAGATTGAACAATAGGGATTTTTTTTGTCTCCACCAACAAGAAATCTGGAGGTAGATGTTTGCTGGCATAGGTTCAGCAGCTCTGCAGTGCCACCAGGGAGCCAGGTCATTGCCTCTTTATCTTCCACCATCATTATAGGCTTGTTCTCTTCCTCCCGCTGGACAAGCAGAAAGTGTCAGGCATCAGATTCACGTTCAAGGCACCATGGGGTGGGAGCAGCTCATCTCTTTATCTAAAAAGAAAAATTTCTCCTGGGACCTCTCTCAGAAGACTCAGAACTTGGTCAGAACTTGGCATTCAAAGAAGACGTGAGTAGATCTCTAGACCCTGCCCTGGGATGTGCCCAGAGAGAAAGGAATTGGGAATGACTTTTAAAACATTATTTACCTATTTAAAGGCAGAGGGAGAGGGACAGAGGGTGCACAAGAGGATACTCCCTTCAGCTGTTTTTTCCCCAAAGGCCTGAAACATCTGAGGGTGGACCATGCTGTAGCCAGGAGTCAAGCAATCGTCAAAGTCTCCCATTTGAGTGGCAGGGACCTAACTACTTGAGCCATCATCTGCTTCCTCTCAGGGTGTGCGTTAGCAGGAGGCTGGAATTGGAAGTGGAGCCAGGACTCAAAGAGCACCTGCCCTTTGTGAGAACACCATCCAGCCCAACTTGCTGCCTTAGAGGGAGACTTCTGCCCTCTCTGGCTCCTTTCAGTCTTTGTTTTTCTGTGATTATTTTACTCTTTGCCTAGAGAATATTTCCCCCAGTGACTGATTCGTACTTGCAAACTCTTCCTTTTCCTTGGTAATAACAACTGCTATACTATATTCCAGGTGTTTCAAGGGGTCTTCCAAAAGTTCATGGAAAATGCATATCATGAAAAGACTGCAAATTTCAATTTTGTTGCACCAAGATAAACATCTTTTAATTCCATTTTCATGTTTGTGAAGCATCGTTGTAAATAAAACGATAAAGAAAAATATATGCATATGCATATACACACATGTGCATGCACTTAATCTTTGTAGTGAATTTATGTAGTAGATCTCACCATTATCTTCAGTTATGTGCTGAGGAAATGAATGTAGAGAGAGGTTAAGTACTTTGCCCAATGTAACTGAGCTAGAGAGTAACAGAATGGGATTTACACCCCGGGCAGTTTGGTCTAGAGTCTGTGTTCTTAGCCATAGTATTATAGTATGTCCCCTGTCACATGACCTGGGATGTGACATCTGCTGGCTGAAGGAACATAGCTTAGCTAACATGATTAGATTTCATTGTTGATGCAGGAAAGGGTAGGCACATTGGGGAACAGGGAGACATCTCAAGGGGAGAGACAAAATCCTCCTTGGAGACTGCAGTTAGTCACAGGGTTGGTCTAGCAGTGATAGGCTTGAGAACTGGTACAGCAGGTGTGTTATTGCAATGGTCACTGGTCTTATCTTCTCAAAGTAGGTGTGTCTGAATGTGACATTAGGAGGGCCTGAGCTTAGATAGTTTGTCTTGGCATCATGTTTTGGTTCTGTTGGTCTGCTTTGTGGGTTATATAGTTCTGTTGATTTGTTTTGTGGATTTTGATTTACATTCCCAGGCTTAATACTCTCCTCACAAGTTAGATGCCAGCAGAACCATTTTTTTTTTTTCATTTATCATTTACCCCTCTCTTGTACTTCTTCACCGTAAATGGAAAGGTAGAGTATTATCTTTTTTGGAAATGGTGAACATAGGTTTGCATTGCTATTTGACTGGATGTGACCTGTGTTAAGTTCTTTGTGTTTCAAGTAATGGGACTTCTGGTTCTTTTTTAGATAATTATTTGTGGGTTCTTGTGGCATGAAAATAGTTTGAATTATTCACATGTGGTGACTCCAACACAGAAACACTGAGATAAACATTGTGATTTAAGTGACATATGACTCATATGTCACCATTAAATCTTCCTTAGATAACCAATGGCTTCTGCCTTTGGTTTGATACAGGTAGTTCATTTTGGCCAGTGATTGGAGGATGAATCTATTTTTGGTCGTTTTTGGAAGTAAGGATGTTGGGATGCTATGACTAAAGGAAGAGTGTATACTAATAACTTCAAATTCTGAGCTAGCAGAGAAGGAAGGAAATAACCAACAGAATAAAGAAAAAGAAACTTAAAAAAGAGACATGTGAGCATCAGTGACTTTGAGTATCTGGGGGTCTTGGGCATAGCATTTTATTTCACATCATCTTCTGGACCAAAGCTGCTCTGAACCAAAGTTTGGTTCAGTCCCAAGTGAAGGCAGTGGTACCCACAAGTTGATTCTCTCTAGAATCATGTCTCCTTTACCAAGGTTCTTTAGGTTGTTAGTGTTCTTAGAGAGAGATGTTTTGGCCTCAACCGAGGGGAACTCCATCACAAGCAGTGAGAAACAGCTCCCAGTTCATGCGCTGTGTCCTTAGCACTCAGTGCAAACACACAACGTGAAAGAGCAATCCATCACTGATTTCCCCTGCTAGACACTGCACCTGCAGACTTCCAGGAGGTTCTTTTTTCCCCTTGGGGGCGTGTCTTGAAGTACAGGGACTCCTCGGCACCTGGAGGCCAACAACTGCAGATGTCTGCCTGAAGGCAAAGATTTGATTGGGTTTATGAAACCAGCATGGTATGTCCTAACAAAACAACGATCTGAAGAGATTACGAAGCTTAAAGTGTTTTTAATACTGAAGATATGCAAACTCTATGCTTACAGCAGGGATGGGAGATTCCACAGCAAAAGCATGAAATGATTTCCCATGAAAAACTAGAATTTGGGTCGACAGTAAGGGTTTGGTTTTAGGCACATTACTTCTACGCTGTTTGAGTATGCTAACAGAGTCTGTGATGGTCTCAAATGCGACTGGAACAGAGAGGCGAAGGCTCTTTACGGCCGGTCAGTGTCCATGTTATTGTTAGTAGTCCAAAGTTGGACTCTTCATGTTTTCCCTAGGAAGATTACCTATCAGTTTTTTAAAATAAAAAGGTGTCACTGTGTACTTTAAGCACATCTCTGAGACTACATATCAAAGGACAATATTTGGAATAAATCAGAACTTTGAAGTAAATTTCCTTTGATTAATAAATTGCTTTCCTTTTAAAACAAAAGAAGCTAAGGCTGTTTGCTTAGAGTTAAGATCAGGTGAGATGTTTGTCCTAGAAGCTGTTGGGTTTCTCTACCTGAATTGTTTGTTTCTGATTCCCATGGGGTCCTACACTAGTCCCATAGTTATACTGCTCCGAGTTAGAATGGTACTGTATAAAAATTAAGCATTTAGAAGGCTTAGTCACACCACATAATTGCAAAAGTTCTTAAGTCTAGGTCAACTTGAACAAGTTTGTTCTTGATTTATGTGCTACCTCCAAAAATATGTCAAGGTATTTATTTGCTTTTAGAATAGCTTAGGTCTCCCTCTCAGAGGGGAAGTGAGGCAAAACATTGGTTGTGACTGGCGATTGCCCAGCTCCTCATGACCATAGGAGCCCCTATTAGACTTCAGCCACATCAATTTAAAAAATGTAACTCCTGACCACTTATTGTCTGCTGATATTTTCTGCTTTGCTGGAAGTCATAGTCTTTCTTTGGTAAGTCTAGGACTGAGGGTTAAAATCTCCCACTGGGACTAGCTAAGGGCTAGCGATTAGGTGGTAATGCTCCTTTGAAAGACAGGTTGGAGTGTGCCAGGTGTAGTTCTCAGACTTACTGGGAGCTGAGAGTTATCCTCAAGAATTTCCTGACTCACACCATAAGATTTTCAGAAATATTTACAGGCAGCAAAATAATCCAGGCTCTGAGCCGATTACAATACAATCTCTCTCTTTTTTAAAAGATTTATTTATTTTATTTGAAAGTCAGAGTTACAGAGAGAGGAAAGGCAGAGAGAGAGAGAGAGAGAGAGGTCTTCTTTCTGATGGTTCACTCCCCAGTTGGCTACAAAGGCCGGCGCTGTGCCAATCCTAAGCCAGGAGCCAGGGAGCCAGAAGCTTCTTCTGGGTCTCCCATGTGGGTGCAGGGGCCCAAGGACCTGGGCCATCTTCTACTGCTTTCCCAGGCCATAGCAGAGATCTGGATCAGAAGTGGAGCAGCTGGGTCTTGAACCGACACTCATATAGGATGACAGCGCTTCAGGCCAGGGCGTTAATCCACTGTGCCACAGCACCCCCCTACAATGCAATCTCTTTCATTATCTCAATCATACATAGATAAGCCATCATGTTCTTCACGGTGGTAGGGTGAAATAGGACAGATTGATCATTATTTAACTTCAGGAGGACTGAGAGATATCTCACACTGGAAGAATCAAAGTTTTTTGTTAAATTTATTTGGCAGATAGAGTTAGACAGTGAGAGAGACAGAGAGAAAGGTTTTCCTTCCTTTGGTTCACCCCCCAAATGGCCGCTACCGCCAGCACACAGCGCCAATCCAAAGCCAGGAGCCAGGTTCTTCCTCCTGGTCTCCCATGTGGGTGCAGGGCCCAAGTACTTGGGCCATCCTCCACTGCACTCCTGGGCCACAGCAGAGAGCTAGACTGGAAGAGGAGCAGCCGAGACTAGAACCCAGCGCCCATATGGGATGCCGGTGCCGCAGGCAGAGGATTAACCAAGTGAGCCATGGTACCAGCCCAAAAGTTTTTTTTTTCCAATTTCTTTTTTGCTGATTATTAGATTTATTCTGCTTCAGACAGATTTATTCTACTGTTGTCAGTAAAGTTTTCAGTCGCATCCAAAGTGTGAGTTCTTATCCACTCCACCAATGAAGCAACTCCTTCTGTGGACTTCAAGCCTTATCTGAGATTCATGTAGAAGTTGAACAGTGTCCGAGCCACAGAGGTCAAGATGCAAATCGAGATTCTCTAATAATGTCCCCAGATTTTCTTTGTTCTTCTAGCAGTACTGATCAACTCCTGTCGCTCTGTGCAGTAGGTAGGGGCTACGTTCGTGCCTGCATTGTGCCTTGTGTTAGGCTGCAGTGGACTGTTGGGCAGGCTGAGCTGACAGGACCACTTTTAGACCTGATAAGAGAGAACATAGACCTGCTGGCTGTGGTAGCGTGTGCTGAGGTCACAGTTTCACACGCACCTCCTCCTCACCCAGAGCTCTTTCATGTCAGTTCTTAAAGAGACTAAGAAAACTCAACTGTGTTTAACCAGTTGAAGCCCTAAGTGGATTGAGTGCTCTCTAGGGACAAAGCTTTTCCTAAACATTTGGTTACTGAGCAAACAGGAGTCGAATGTTGAAGGGGCGAGTAGGAAACTTGTTTTAGCTAAGATTTCCGAAAAAGTCGCTTTTGAGCTTTGTTATCAAGTGTAAGCAAGGGCTAGACCAGATGGAAATGCCATGGAATCAACTCTCCCAAAGTCACGGGGGGCCTAGACACATGGATCCAGCACCCCTCCTCCCACAGCCTCTAGTCTCTCCACTTGCGTTTATCCTCCATTTCCCTGCCAGAGTGAGTTTCTGGAATCCTAATCTAACAATGTCGTTTTTCTGCTTGAAGGTTTGTGATGGGTCCCCATTCCCTTAGAAGACAAAATCCACTTAGGCTGGCATGTGAGGACTTTCATGATCTAGTTCTGGTGAACTGAGGCTTTTCATGATCCGGTCGTGGTTCAAGTTCATGGCCGCTTTTCTTCCAAACTGCTCTGCTCCCTGCCACCCAGGCTTTCCCTTCTCATCTGAGCCTCGTGGATCTCCATGTGGGTCTCTCCAGGGAGTGCCTTCCCCACACTGGTGTCCACCATCTTCACCACAGCTCCTTGGTGACAAAAAAGACAAAAATCAATGGCCACTCCTCCCACCCCCTCCTGAACCTATTGCTGGCTATTTTGGTTAGTTAGTTACCTACCCAACAGATTGTTTAACCATTCTGTGAATTCCTTTATGGAAAGATTAATAGGGCCGGTGCCTTGGCACTAGGTTAATCCCCGCCGGTGGCGCCAGCATTCCATATGGGTGCCAGATTCTGTCCCGGTTGCCCCTCTTCCAGTCCAGCTCTCTGCTGTGGCCCGGGAGGGCAGTGGAGGATGGCCCAAGTGCTTGGGCCCTGCACACCATGGGAGACCAGGAGAAGCACCTGGCTCCTGGTTTTGGATCGGCACAGCTCCGGCTGTTGCGGCCACTTGGGGAGTGAACCAACAGAAAGAAGACCTTTCTCTTTCTCTCTCACACTGTCTGTAACTCCACCTATCAAGTAAATAAAATAAAAAATCTTAACAAAAAAATCCTTAAGTAAAAAAAAGTTTAATAAATGGTTCAAATTTACTCCCCGAGTTTTTTTGTGTAGATGTGGCTTATAACACATGTCCCATAATTGTTGAGTCTTCGAGGGTTGAACAGTAAGCTTAGGAAGCTCTGATGCAGATATTGTGTGATAATCTTAGTATACGTGCCGCTGAAGTGAGCACTGTTGTGTGATAATCACTTTAAAATATTGACCTATTCACTTTTGGTTCCCATGACTTATTTCATTAGAACAGCACTATCCAGTATAAACATAATATAAGCCACATATGTAATTTAAAAAATCTTTTAGTAGCCACATTGAAAAAGTAAAAAACAGGTGAAATTGATTTTAAAAATATATTCTACTTAACCTGATATATCCAAAACCTTATCATTTCAACATGGAATTAAAAGTGATCAGAAAGATATTTTACATTTTTAAATACATTTATAAATTTTTAAAAATATTTATTTTTATGTATTTGAAAATTAGAAGGAGGGACACACAGAGATCTTCTATCCACTGGTTCACAAACCCAAAGCTTACAAAAGTGGGGATTGGGCTAAGCTCAAGCCAGGAGCCAGGACGTCACTCTAGATCACCCTTGTATGTGGCAGGAACTCAGCTACTTGAGCTGTCTCTGCTGGAAGCTGGAGCTAGGTCTGGACTCAAGTGCTCTGACATGGAATACAGGTGTCCCAGTGGCATATTATCCACTACGCCAAACACCTGCCCTGTACTTCCTTTAAATTTTTTTAAAACTGTTTTTGTGTGGCCAGCAATGTGATGTAGCAGGTAAAGTTGCTACCTGCAGTGCTGTCATCCCATATGGGCGCTGGTTCAAGTCCCGGCTGCTCCACTTCTGATCCTGTTCCCTGCTATTGCTCATGGGAAAGCAGCAGAAAGATGGTCCAAGTCCTTGGACTCTGGCGCAAATAAATTATTTTCGTGTAAAAGAAAGACAAATAGAGAGAGGGAGCCCTCACCCATTGGTTCATTCCCCAGATGCCTGCAACAATGGGAGCAGGGCTATGTGAAAGGAAGGAGTCTGTAACTCAATCCAAGTCTCCCATGTGGGTGGCAGGGACCCAATCTCCTGAGCTATCACCTGCAGCCTCCCTGGATCTTCATTGGCAGGAAGCTGGAATAGGCAGCCAGAGTTGGGACTTGAGCCCAAGCACTCGGATGTAGGGGGAGGCCTCTGGGTTGGTGTCTTAACCACCAGGCCAAATTTCCACTGCTCTCTTTCTTTTGTAGTCTTTGAAACCCACAGAGTATTTTCCATACCTCAGTTTGAGCTAGCGCCATCCGGATACTCAGCGGGGATTATGGGGGATTGTAGCTACCACATTGGATGGCACAGCTTTGGGACCATCGCTTCCATCCGAAGGGTGGCTGGGTGCTGTGTAATAATTGCTTTGGGTGAAAGATGACAAGGCAGGAAGAGGGGAACAAAGCTTTTTTTGTCTTGGCGTTTGACTTGTGCAATTTCAAACCCTCCGTGGGGAGAAAGGCAATGAAATCGATTTGGAAGAAAGCTTCCTGCGAGGTTTTCATCACCCACCCCGTGCACAAACGAAGATGATCAAGTGTCTGCACGGAGGCCTGCACATGCACCCGCATACACACAGGCACAAAGATTGCTGGGAGCAGGGAGCCGCCGAGGCTCAAAGCAGAGTGAGAAGTGAACGGTCAAGGTGGGTCGTTAAGAAACAAGGCCCACGGCGCCGTGGCTCAACAGGCTAATCCTCCGCCTTGCGGCGCCGGCACACTGGGTTCTAGTCCCGGTCGGGGCGCCGGATTCTGTCCCGGTTGCCCCTCTTCCAGGCCAGCTCTCTGCTGTGGCCCGGGAGTGCAGTGGAGGATGGCCCAAGTGCTTGGGCCCTGCACCCCATGGGAGACCAGGAAAAGCACCTGGCACCTGGCTCCTGCCATCGGATGAGCGCGGTGCGCCGGCCGCAGCGCGCCGTCTGCGGCAGCCATTGGAGGGTGAACCAACGGCAAACGAAGACCTTTCTCTCTGTCTCTCTCTCTCTCACTGTCCACTCTGCCTGTCAAAAAAAAAGAAAAAAGAAAAAAAAAGAAACAAGGCCCATGCTCGCTCTCAGGGTCAGGGTAGGGTGACAATGGGAATGAGGCTGATGGGGGATTGGAGAGCCACGGGGTCCTAGATCCTGTCTCCCAGGAAGAGCTTGAGGGGACGGCAGGTAGAAGGCTGCTGTGTAACGTGTCTGGGCTGATGGACTTGAAGGTCTCATTTGATTCCCACATTCCCTGTAGCTTTCCAGTTTCTCCCATGCACTCAGGAGTAGCTCAGAGATGGTGACAGCCTATGTCACCACCACATTTCCTGCAGCCTGTCCTTTTATAAAAGAAGCAGGAGGATCCCAGGTCCCAGAAGAGAGAGCAACGCACAGATATTATCAGACAGACGGACAGATGTCACTGCGGATAGGCGGTGGCTCTGGGAAGGTGACACCCTTCTGAGACTTTGTATATACTTACGCCTTTCTGGAAAGGAGACCCAACTTGTGGCAAAGAACCATAGAGCTAAGTCGACCACTCTGTGCTACCTGAGGTGTGAGCGCTTATGATTAAGATCGAGTTCCGTTGCAGATAAATATAGGCATTATAGCTTTAATACAGGTAGCTGCTTTGTTAGACAGACTTATGGCCACCATCCAGAGGATATCCCGGGTTCCCAGTGACTCATGTCTATTTTTAATAGGATTTAGAAAATAGTCTTACTATATCCTTATTTTTTTTTTTTTTGTTCAGGAAGGAAGTCACAAAAATATTCTGAAAATATCTTCAAATGTAAATTATAATGAGCTATAATTAACTGAATGTCTCCTAGATTCGGAAAACCTAAAAGTTGAAAGACAGATGCTTCAGCCTTTAGTCAAAGAGTAGACAGAAACTGAAAAATAGTTGGTGTTGATTGCTGGCCAGTGCAGGTCCAGTGAATTTAACAACTGACCCTGGTGCTCAAGGAGCCGCTGTCATCAACAGACACCATTTTTCTACCTGGCATCCATGTGCCCTCTTTCTCTGGCTCCCTTATCTTAGTAATCACTGGAGACAAAAAAGAAGCCATACCCCGTGAAAACAGAAGATTTCTCAAAAAGAAGGAACCAGAAATGGTAGGGCTGAAACAGCAGGAACTGGTTGATGTTCTTTTTATATCCAAAAAAAAAAAAAAAAAAAAACCAAAAACAAAAAAAACCCAAAAAAACAAAAAAAAACCCCTGAAAAACAAAAAAATAACACAAAAAATGATTCTATGATCCTTATAATCTGTTTAACTGGTGAGGGCTGTTGGAGGTCTGGGACTGGAGAGGAATGCAGCTAAGCTAGGTCTACGTTATGGAGGGAATGTATTTAAGCACACAATTTGATGAGGGGAGAGACAAATGCCAACATTGCTACCCTCCATAAAAATAACTGCTACCCTCCAAAAAAATTTACACCAGAGAAGTCTGACATCCTCTCCTCTTCTGAAACTAAGAAGAATAATGAGAAGCTCTTTGGTGGCAGAATAGAGATCTTCAATCCACCATGTCTAGAAAACCATGGTTCTAGTTGACCCACGAGTCCGGCTGACCCGACTGGGTTCAGAGCAAATAGTCAGAGTTTTCCAGCATGTTCAGAAAAGTACAAGAGAATCAAGAGGGAAGTGACAGCTTGAGGAAATGCTCCTACAACCTGTTTCAAAAGATAGGACTTCTCTGGGAGTCCACACTGAAAAGTTTAGCCAGGATGGAAAACGCGCTGAGCAAGGCAAGCATCGTCCTTAGATAACTGGTGTGTGCACTGCTGCACGGGCTGCTTTGCCCATTTCCACTGTTCCCTGGGAAGCCACCTTCCCCCAACCCCTGCCAACATGAGGGGCTCATAAAAGCCTCTTTTGCCTTAGATGGGGTAGAGCTGAGAGACTGTACGTGTTCACGTGTGGGGTGAGACAGAGGAATGAGGAAGGGTAGGCTGACATTCTTAGGGTCAAAAATCTTTCTAGACATCTCCTTGGAAATGCTACTGCTTGGAGGGCAAAGGTCTTTCGTTGTCTCTTGTTGCTTAAAAGGTAGAAGAGCAGCTTGGTGTCCCTTCCAGGCTGGCGGAGCAGAGGCTGAGAGCTGTAGTGTGCATGGCACAAACATTCATTGGAGATGTCTGGTCCGTGACTAGGGCAGTATTCTCTCCTTGGCTTCCAATGAATTCTTAGGAAAGTTTGTGCATCAGTGAAGGTAATGGTAGCAGTAGGTGGAGTATGCACTCGCTTAGCCTGGGGCATCTCACTTAATTTTTGTTACAACTTCTTACCACTGTAGTATAAAAGATGAAGAGGTTTCATTCCATCCTTAAATGTAATTTTACCTTAACCTCAAGTGCCTCCTATGACCAGCGCTGGATGCATAATTTGCAGGGCACATTGCAAAACAAAAATGTAGGCTCCTGCTGTAAGAATTATTAATAAAGTCAGGAGGGTGAGAGCAGAGAGTTCACCCAAATGTGGAGCCCAGTGCGGTTCCTTGTGACTTCATGTGCCTGCGACACGGGCTGTGTTTACTTCTAGGCTTACAGATGTGAACAATATCGAGTTCAGGTCCTTGAGAGCCTACAGTCTAGCCAGAGAAAAGACATATACCCAGGAAATTTCCATGCGAGGCAGTCAGATGAGGGAGCAGAAGGCAGAGAAGAGCAGCCAGCGCCCAGCCTGGGGCGGCGAGAAGGGCTTAGGAGCTGTGTGTTGTGAAGTAGAACGACCGCTGATCCTGGTCCTTGCTTGCTTTCTCCGGCTGAGAAATAGAACACGAAGCCTGAGAGAAGCAGATAGAATGCTGGCTCTACTATGGAGAGATGGGAGAACTTAGGTCAGAGATGTGGCTTGCTCTGTATCCTTCTTAAATGAGACATACCCATTGGTGCTGGGCCCTGTGGGTCAGTTGAGAGCCCGGCAGGCAGCCCTTGTAGGAGGGTCCTGCACACACAGCCCAGGGCATTGTGGGAAGTGGAACAGAGCCTCTCTGTGGAGGGCAGATCCCATGGTGGAAGTTGGAGGATCCTCCCCGGGAGTGTGCCTGAGTCAGCATGGCTGTCCGGAGTGGGGCAAGTGAGCTGTGTGTGTGGAACCCCGAGGTGGCACGTGGGTGTCTCCAGAGCAAGGCCTAGGGCTTCTGTTGTAGGTAAATTGGCTCACAGTTTGGTTTCTAAAATTTAAAAATTTTATTTTTTTAAGATTTATTTATTGATTTGGAAAATCAGAATTAGAGAGAGAGAGAGAGAGAGCGTGCTTCCATCCCCTGGTTCATTCCCCATGCTGGGCAAGGACAATGGAGCCAGGAACCATGAACTTGATCCAGGTCTCCCACACTTGGGCCATCCTCTGCTGCTCTTCCTGTTGCTTTTTACCAGGGCCATTAGTTGGACTGGAAGTACAGCAGCCAGGACTTGAACCGGAGCCCGGATAGGATGCCCGCATGGCAGGTGGCAGTTTACCTGCTATGCCGCCATGCCAGCCCTGGCTCACATTGCAATCTGAGCACCAAATGTTTACACTTGGGCATGTGCAGCACCAGTGAGCAGGATGGAAGTGTTCTTTCACTAACTCCCGTGGTGTTTCCTACAATTCTGTCCTGTTTTTGAGGAATGACAGTCTGTAACGCGTATCAGTCTCCCGATTCTTTTCAGTCGCCAGAGAATAGAGAAAAGCATTCTCATGTATGCATGAAGGTCCAGTCTGAGCAGAGAATAACAAGGTCAGTAGACAACATGGACTAGGACCCTAAGGCCTTCTTAGATACTCCAGTCATTAGCATATCTTTTAAAATATTATACTCCATAGTGAGCCTTTTTTTTTAAGGTTTATTTATTTGAAAGGCAAAGTGATGGAGGAGCAGGACAGGGGGTGGATTTGGGAGGAGGATTGGGGTGGACAGAGAGATCTTCCATCCACTGGTTCATTCTTCAAACACCTGTGACAGCCAGGAGTGGGCCAGGTGAGGGCCATGAGACCAGAACTCCATCCAAGTCTCCCGCATGGATGGCTGGCACCCAAGCACTTGGACCAACTTCGGCTGCCTTCCAGGAAGCATTAACAGGAAGTGGGATCAGAAGCAGAGCAGCCAGGACTCAAACCAGTGCTCTGATTTGGGATGCTGATGTCACCATGTGGCAGCTTAACCTGCTGTGCCAAAGTGCCAGTCCCCATGTGGATGTTACAAAACAGTGATTTTTTTTCTCACTTATTAACTAATAGTATAAGGAATTCCAAGGATAGTTTCTCGGGTCTGTGTGTGTCTAGAACAGCATTTCCCAACATGTGATCCTTGGAGCAACTGCATCAGGATTTACCAGTTGGACTGGTTAAAAAAGTGCATTCTTAAACTACATATTGCTAAACCTGCACATTAAGACACCTGCTACCCATATGGAAGTGCCTCCGTGGGTTCTTCCCTCGGTTCAGACTCAGCCCTACTGCTGACTCCATTTTCCTGCCTGTGCAGGCCCTGGGAGACAGCACAATGGCTCAAGTGGTTGAGTCCCTGCCTCCCACATGGGAGACCTTGGTTGAACTCCTGGCTCTGAACCAAGGGCCATGACAGGCATTTGAGAAGTGACTAGCAGATCAGAGCTCTTTGCTGTCTTTCTGACCTCCTTACATGAATGTTTTACAAACTAAAGTTTCAGAGGCCCAGAAAGCATTTGAAATAATCCACCTCTGACGTCGATTTCGGCTTGGCCTGTGGAGCAGAGGTGATGGTGATTTGAAGGAGAAGTTGCTGGTGGTTGGATGGCTGGCTGGCTTTGGGCAGAGGCAGGAAGAACGTCTCTGGGAAAGAAGGAGCTGGGGGAAGCGGGGACTCCCTTTCAGGAGGCAGGAGCCCTGTCTTCCTTTGTGGCTGGAGACCAGGAGCATATGAATCACATGTCCTTTCTATAATTTTCTCCCCGCTGATGAGAGCTGAGAACAGTCGCTCTCGCGCGGGTCCGTTGATAGTCACTATTTTGGTCCTGCATGGATGGGATACGGAGAAAGGAAATGATGCGTCCTGGAGGAAGGTTTGATAATGCAGACTGATTGCCTGTGTGAGATAGAGGCCAGGGCTCACAATAACCATGAGATGTGAGCACGAAGCCTCCCACGTCTGCAAGACCAGAACGAATGAATGCAGACATTGGCTGCTTCCGTGGAGGCCGTCCTCTGAGGCTTCCAGTAGAGTCTCATTTGAGGGGCTCCTGATCTGCAGCCCACCCCCACTCCCCTGGGGGATCTTTCCTCGCCTCCTCCCCCGCCCCCCACCCGGCCGTGAGCACCTGCAGTTGGCAACACAGCCAAGTTTGAGGGCTGTTCGGGGCTGTGTTCAGAGCCTGTCTATAAACCAGGCGCATTGAAGGTTGGTTAAGAAATCTCATAAACCCAGGAACCTGTGTTAGAAACATATTTTAAAATGCATTTACAGGGCTGCTTGGCTCCTCCCAGTTCACATTTTACAGCCAGGGCCGAGCACTATTTCTGTTTAAGTTTATGGCATCGTTAAAAAGAGAAGGGGGTGAACCCACAAGGGGGACTCTGTTTTTATTTTAAGATTGCCTTGAAATGTAACACATTATTAAATGTGTACAGGCTAAGGTGCTGTTTTATTTATTTTTACACCTGATTATGAGCCCGGCAGAGCTCCTGTCACAAGGCTCGCGGGCGGTCTCTCAGCAGCTCCCCCTGGCACTCAGCAGGGAGGGAGACATGGGATTCCAAGTTGGGACGTGAGTGCCTATAGGGACGCCCAGGGGTCCACCTGATCTAGGCTGACTGATCTTTTTCCTCCTTTCCTCTCCTTTTCAGGATGAAATCTGTTTGCTCTATAACCCCAGGGCAAAGGAGGAAAGGAGTGCAAGGGTCTTCAAAATGCTTGTGGAAAAATGTAATTAAAAGCAGAGTGTATTTTGGGGCAAACTTTTTTGAAATCCATGCATAGTTTTTTCATAACATTCATTTTCCATGAACTTTTTGGTAGCTCCTAACATATTAGGTTGAAGCCATCTCCTTATGTCCTGGAGTGACTGAGGAGCCCTGGGGTGAGTGTTTAGCCTAATTGTTCAGGTACCTGCATCTGATACGGAAGTGCCTGGGTTTGACTCCTGGCTCTGGCTCCTGACTCCAGCTTCCTGCTAAAACAGACCCTGGGAGGCAGTGGTGATAACTCACGTACTTGGGTCCCTGCCACCCATGTGACCTGGATTGCTTCTTGGCCTCTGGCTTTGGCTCCAGTCCAGCTTTGGCTCTTGCACCTATCTGGGAAGGGAACCAAGAGGCGAGAGCTTCCTTTATTTCCCACTCGTTCAGTCTGTCTGTCTGCCTCTCAAATAAATATAGAAATAAATATATTTTAAAAGATTTATTTACTTGAAAGGCAGAATTACAGAGAGAGGGAGAAACAGAGAGAGATATAGACAGACAGACAGAGAGACAGGCTTCTTCCATCTGCTAATTCACTCTCCAAGGGGCTGCAATATGTAGCACTAGGTCAGACTGAAGCTAGGAGATTGGAACTCCCTCTGGGTCTCCCACGTGGGTGGCAGTGTCCCAAACACTTGGGCCGCCTTCTGTTGCTTTCCCAGCACATTCTCAGGGGGTTGGAGGGGGGTGGAGCAGCCAGGCTTCCACCCAGTGCTCACATGAAATGTTGCCAGGCGGAAGCTTACCCTACTGCATACAACGCCAGCTCTGTAAATGAATATTTTTATAAAGAACCTAATATGTGGATCCACACAAGTCTTTGCCACCCATGGGCTGAATCCCAAGGTCCCTGGGAACCACCTCCATACTCAGTTCTTTTCCCTAAGGCCTGCCTGACCTGACATGAAGTCCCTGCCCACGCCTAGAAGTGTGTGTATGGCAGAAGGGAGATTGAGGGTGGTGTAAGGTAGAAAGAAAAGGCAGAGGTCAGTGAGATGTGAGAGGCGCATCTTTGAGAGTGGAAGAGCCTGTATGCAGAGATGGGCCTCCTGGCAGGATCATTCTATCAGCTGCTGTGCTCAGTAGTTCTGGAGAAGTGTCGCTGGGTACCTGCTCCATTGTTCTGCGCCTGCTCTCTTCTGGGGTCTCTCTCTTTCTAGAGACAGACCTACTACCAAGAGATTTCACACGTGGTGTTCATGTGTTTTTCCACCTCGATTTCTCTTTGATGGCAGCAACCCTATCTTATCTTTCCCCCATAACTCTCAGCGTCTCTTCCACAGCCCTGCACCTAAGACCTAGGAGGTGTTCAGTACATTGTTGTGGATGGAGAACAAATTGGTTTTTTTAACCCAAAGAATAAGATCTCTCATGGTGACATTTGCTTTTCTATGTGTGAAGATGCAAGACATTTGGGGGAGGGGCCAGCATTGTGGTAGTGGACTAAGCCTCTGCCTATGATGCTGGCATCCCATATGGACGCAAGTTCAAGTCCTGGCTGCTCCACTTCCCATCCAGCTCTCTGCTGATGACCTAGGAAAGCAGCAGAGGATAACCCAGGTACATGAGCCCCTGCACTCATATGGGAGACCCGGAAGAAGCTCCTGGCTTTGGATCAGCACAGCTCCGGCCATTGTAGCCATTTGGGGAGTGGAAGACCTCTCTGTCTCCCCCTCTCTTTGTCTGTAACTCTGCCTCTCAAATAAATAAATAAATATTTTTAAAAGATATTTTTTGGGAAAGAGTACTGTGTAAGGTCACAGCTGCAGTAATCTTACAGGGTACAGAGAACAGGAAGCATGTCTGTGGGGTTCGAGGTGGCCCAGCCTTCCTATTGAGTGGGAGCAGTAAAGATGAGTTGGATATATTGGGTAGAACATGTGGAGGGGCTTCGAGTCTTTTAAAATCCTCTAAGATTTTACAAAAACTTCTTTCCCTCCATTAAAAATAAAGATCTTCCATGGCATCTGGAGGTTTTAGAAAACTCATGTTTTTATCCATTAGCCTCTGAAAGGAGCAGCCTCTGCCTCCTGTTTAAAGCCCTGTGCACCCCATTGTCTAAGGACTCATCTCAATACTTCTTGGGGAAAAAATGACCTTTCATAATGATTTTTATACCAGATTGAAGTGTTTGCTAAAGTTTCAGAGCCCTAATTAGTATTATTAATTATTAGCCGGTTTTTCCATTGTTGAAGTATTATTTTTATTGCCAGCTAAAATTACTGTTTGCATTTGCATCACAAAACCCTTTGGTGGTTTGGTAAAATACAAAAACATCATAAAATTTCCCTTGAGATGCACTGCATGCATACTGGAATCATTTTTATTCCTCTGAGTAAAATATGGAGAATTTGGCAGTTTTGTTAATTCTTGCCTCAGCAGATTTTTTTTTTTTTTTGGAAAAGGATAATTGCCACAGCAGAAATTATTTTTTCCCATTCTATAAGGGGAGGTTTCTGGTACAGAGTTCATTCCAGACTTATTTCTGCTTTGGAAAATCCACAACAAATAGATCCAGTGACTTAGGGAATTTCTAATACAGTATGGTAGTTCATAAATTAGTGATTATTATTTTCTCCACAATTCATGCAGTTTTATCTGTCACTGTAAGAGCAATAGCTAATTTAAAAGCTAGAAGTTTGAATACAGGGTAGGGTTTTCTTTCAGGTGTGCAGTGTTAAACAAAAATGGAAGAATATATTTTACTTTTTGGTTATTTTTCATGGTTTCTAGATTCAATTTCAAGTTGCAGGAAGTTCCTCATTTTTGACCTGTAGCTCTTCTTGGAACTGGAACAAATTTCAATTAGAAAGAAAAAAAAAGTAGATCAAGTTCATTAAATAAGAATTAACAATGCCCGATTCAAAGCCATGAGGCCAGTTTGTCTCACAATGCCTCTCATCTCTATCATTCTTGGCCAGGACCCAACTGCGGAACTTTTGATCATGTAGTTCCTTAATGCCCAGCCTGATACCACACTGTGCTTCCTCCTCCCACATACTCTCCTTTCATTGTGCCTCTGAAACCCAGTCCATTATGTAACATGAAGAAGACATCTTGTGTTTTTCTCGTAGCAGTGTCCTGTGTAGTGTTTTTTTGGGTTAGTGCTTGATGCTTCCACTTAGGGACCTTGGGTAGGCTGATGGCCAGAGAGAACTGGGACAGGGATAAGCTGCTTTAGATATAAAAGGAGATGGAATAGATGGTAAGGATGGTGCAAAGGAAGGGTTGGGAAAAGGAGAATGAGACTTAACAGCTGGTAACCCAAAGTGTGCATCCATGCTCAGTCTTTTCAATCCATTAGCACATTGTCTGTGTTTAGTTGTTGCATTCACTGTGCAGTAATGGTTATAATGGCAGAATCCTAGCTTCGGTCTGGCAAGAAGCAAAAAATAAAGTTGCTCTCTACCAAATGTTTCTCATTGTGTGTCTCCTTTTGACCACAATTCCTCCAAGGAGTGGTTCATTGGCTGTCTTCACTTCCCATGCCCAGCTAACCTGACACACTCTCCCTGGTCAACTGAACACCTGCCCACAGCTCCAGCTCCCATTCACCGATGTAGATAATTCTCAAGACTGTTGTCAAATCCAGCTTGCAGTCCAGAACTTCGGGCATACAGCAGTATGTTTCTACTACCTAGATGTTCCACAGGCCTGACCTTCCCCTGGGAAGCTTGAAAGTTCTTCATCAAAGTCAGTGTGCAAACCCAACACATCTCCTCCTTCTTCTAAACCTGTTCCTCTCTAGGCTTTCTCCAGCTGATAGCTCACTAGACTCCTTTCATCATTTTAGTCATCAAACGCTATTGAATTTAACCAGAATATCTCGATTGAGCCCCTTGTAATTTCTCATGTAAAAACTACACGAAACTTAACGCTTCATTTCTTAAAGCAGGAATTCTTGTGTTTGCATCCCTCACCTGTCCCTGATGCCAGGGATTATCTTGTTCCTTTCTCAATAGCTGTCTTTCTCTAGCGTCTAGTGCCCAATGTAATGGATCAGTTATCTATCGCTACCTAACAAACCAGCCCCCCAAATGTGGAGGCCACAAACCACACCTCTTAATTTGTTCATGATTCTCTAGGCCAACAGTATATGTGGGGCTCCTCCCCGATAGTCAGTCTATCTGCCTTTCCTGATATTGGTGAGCTCACTCATGCATTTGTGGTCAGTTGGCACACGGGCTGGGGACTGGGCCAGTCTTATTTGGCCTCATGTCCCGTGTCTGGAGTTGGCCAGAGCTGTTGGCTGGGGTGTCTTGGTTCGCTGCCACATGGCTTCTCATCTTGAAGATGGCTTGCCCAGACTCTTGGCATGGCAGTCTCCAAGCAGCAAGTAGAGGAGAGCAGAGGCTGCAGGGTCTCTTGAGGTCTAGGCTCAGAAACTGTATAATGTCACTTCCACTGTGTTATTAGACTCAAAGCACATAACAAGGTCAGTCTAGATTCAGTGGGTGGGGAAACAAGCTGTCCTTCCTGATGTGAGTTTCAGAAAAGTCATACTGTGAAGGAGTGTGTACATAGGCAGGGATGAGTCACTGGGGCCACACATTGCTTCTGGCACAGGGCTGCGTTTCATAAATGCACGTAGAATAGCTGGAATGGATAACTGGATGGATGGACAGATGGAAAGATGGAGGAGAGGCAGTAGGGCATGGTAGCTAGACTGCTGGATTGGGAATCCTAGACCTCAAGCTGATGATTGCTAATTATTTGACCTTTGGCAAGCCACTTTACATCTTTTAACCATGTTTTCTCACCTATGGTATAAAGGTAAGGGATTGGATGTAAGATAAGGTCATCCTTGTGGTAACTTTTATGATTCTGTAGCTATGTGTCATGTTATTATGTCCCAGGTAGCAGGAATGGCTTGTTCCTCGCTTTCTGGACATAACTTGATTCATCCATGGGTGCACATTGCTAAGGAAAATCATGTTGGTGCTCATTTCATTGGAATATCTCAACTGATGTTTCCATCATTAGTCAGCCAGCTAGAAACAAGAACATGCCCGTAACAGGCACATTCTCCCCTCTCGTTTTCTTGTATTAGTGGTTTCTCTGAAATAACTATCAGAACTTTCTACTTAACACTGCTGAGAATGTACTCCCAGCCCTGCAACATGATGTAGAATGTATGAGCTTCCGCCCCGTTCATCCTATTTAATGGAGATAGTTTGGAAAATATTGTTGGGTGCTTAGAAAAGATTATATTTCCTTAGGATTGTACTTAACTTTGCAAAATATATTCTTTCAACTCTTTTCAACTTTGTCTCTGCTTGGAATAAATCAAAATATGTCAACCTGTGAGTCTGCAAAGGCATAATTGCCAGGTATCAAGTAAGTTATTTCCTTTGCACATTGAAAATAATATTTAATCTTTCAAACTCTTGAAAGATATTCAAATTACACAGTAGGACGCAGTTAAGCTATGCAAATATTCTTTGGGTTTCGCTTTGTGAATTCCCTCTTTAATATGAAATAACATTAAAAGCTATTGATTTTTTTCTCCTAATTTTCTGTTCAACCTCAATTCATACCAATAGTGGTAAGTTAGGGAGGGTGGAAGGTAAGGTAAGCCCTAGGGGAGGGTAGGAGGTAGGGTTGATATTAGCCCTAGAGGTTCAAGTTCATTGTATTTGCCTTAGTGATTTCAGAAAATTAGTCTTTTGATATCCTACCTGAGCTAGTCGCTTTGTATATGAAACATGTTTTAAGTCTGGTTTTATTTTTAATTAGCATTTCTTTTAATAGGACCTATCTAGAAAGAACTGTTAGTAACACTTGAAAGAGAATCAAATACAACTAATTGATACATAACTTAAGTCTAGGAGTTGGTTCTGTGAGTAGAATCACTTAAAAAATGAACCAATGAGTTCTGTGACTCTTGATTTCAGTGAGTGACCAAACAGCTAAAAATACAAAGCATTAAAATGGAGCAAGAAGGATTAAAGTGCAGGTCACATCCTGAGAGAAAACGAGCTTGTAGGGGAGGAAGGTAGGAGGGGAGAGAACGGGGGAGTGCAGGGGGCCCCTGGAAGCAGATGATGACATGTAGTTGAGCGGCCATTAATATTACATTGATACTACAGTACATCCTGTGCTGAGATAGTCACTGCTGTTACGAGTTTAAAATAAAAAGACATCATGGGTAAGTAATGCAGTAGCATTCTGGGTAAGGGTGTCACTTCCTCTCTGGGGTAGAAGGGGAGGAAAATCTTGGAAATAGGAGTTAACTTTAATTAGCATTCAGATAGTTTGGTAGACATCTATTGGCCTCTGCTTAATTCCTCAAATACTGACTTAGTATTATGAATGGCTTACTTATTCTAAAGTAATCTTTATTGTTATTTATTTATAATCCTTCTACTTCCAAAAAGGATTTGAAGGAGATTATTATAAAAGTCACCCACACAACAAACTCCTCAAAACATTAAAAGAAGAATAAAAAGTAAGAACTACTAATAGAGGTAGACGTGGGAGAAAATAATTACTTCAAAAACAAATGACTAAAGAAAATTGCTACAGCTCTGAATTTAATGGTGAAGACAGGAAGTTTTGATAATTTATTCTCTTGGCCTCCAAATAATCTTAAGAAAAATTGAGGTCATTTTTTTGAGATGAATATAAGCAATTTTATAACCACATGAAAGCAAATTTGAAAAATGTTTAAAGAAAATCTCATCCCATCATTCCAACAAAACTGTTAACTTTTACTTTTAAATTTGTTAACTTGTAGTCTCTTTGCTATACAAAAATATATTACTACTAGGGAAATCACACCATACAAGGGTACTTAAAATTCGTGGGAAATAGAATTAAAAGGTAAGTTTGCTGTTGAAGATTTTGAAATCCATTCATAGATAGGATTTTCCAAAAGTTGTTGGAAAATGTGCATTATGAAAAAGCTGGGAATGATTCAAAATTCTTTTGCACCAAAATAAACCTACCTTTTGATTTTGTTTCTCATGGACTTTTTGCTACACCTTCATTCTTTCCCTTTGGCTTTTTTTTTTTTTTCCCTCTCATGATAACTAAATATTCTTCAGGTTTCTCCAACGAATGCACAGATAAGGGATGTTCAATAAGTTCCTGGAAAAATGTGTGTTATTTTTAAATTTCATTCCCCCTTAAATTTCCTCTCATATTGTTTTTTAGACTACAAAATGGTAAATTCTATTGCTGCAATGTTCTTCCTTAGCCATTTCAGTTTTGTTCACCTTGTTTCTAATATTCCTGTTGTAAATGATGCTGTTATAAATGCCTCCAAGTACGTAACTCTTTTCCTTTCTGATGAACTATTTCATTTTTAATCAATAAGTATTTATTGAGAGTTGACTGTGGGTGCTAGCCACTTGTGATGTGTTGGGGACACAGAGATAAGTATTTTCAAGGTACAGAGGAAGGATGTGAAGCTTTGCATGGGAGAGGACATACCAAGAACGACTTCAGAGTGAAAGTCACATTCAGGTTGTCCCATAGAATTAAAAAAAAAAAAAAGTCAAGTTTGCTGAATTGCTTTCCTGAAAGGTTTTTATTAAATTGTAATGTTGATCTGGCAAAAGATATCCTCTTTTCCCACCTTTTCAAAAATACCAATGTTGTGTTATTATTAAATTGCAAAAAAACGTTAGAATGCTTACATTTTACTTCAAGCTTGCTTGAACTGACCTAGGTTATACTTGAGGATAATAAGGTGTCTATGTAGATTCGGTCCCTGGTCTTCATGTTTTCATGCGGGAGGCATGAAAAGCAGACTTTGGAATCTCATTTAAAGGCAGGTCTGCCACTTATCAAGCTTGGGTAAGTTAATCTCTCTAAGCTATAGGTTTCCCAACAATGAAATTAGAATACCAATGCTGGACATTGCATGATTATTGAAAAGATTAACTGAGACCAGGAAGGAAGCATCTGGACTGTAACAAGTATTTTGGAGTAGCTATTATTGCTCATGCTAACACTGAAACTCTCCTTATAAATTTCAAGATTCCTTTGTGCATTTTAATCCTATGCCCTATTTCACAGAAATAACTCCTCCGATTTGTTGCTCTTCTATTTTCAACTTCCAGTACGAGAATTTTGATTTGAAAAGCTCTCTGTTTTGCTTTTATCTCCTGTAAGCTTTCAAGTTGGGCAAGTTACTGTTCTCCACAGCTCTGTTAAGCATTAGTGTTCCTGATAGTTTTTCTATTGTAAGATTATATGCAATTCCTCAGACCATCTGGGATCTATTTGGGCCTAGAGAAACAATGTTTGACATCGCAAATATCAGTTGAAATTTTATACATATTTTTCTACAATAAAAGCTATTGCCTCAAGATACGAGAGTTCAAACTTGCTAGTATTTTCTTTTTAGTACCCAAGGCTGCCCATTTCCCAAGTAGCACACAATAGTCCCACGGTTTGTTCAAAGCTTTTTCAGTGCAGTTGTACACTTGATGCACAATCATTGAAGTCATAAGGGCTGAGATAATATTGACTGAATTATTCATGTCAACAAACCGTAAGCTTTGCTCATTGTGTACCTATTTGTCACAGAGCATGATAGATAAAAAAGTAAATATTTCTTAGAACTCTTTCTACGATGGTCTGAGTCTAAACTCTGAAATAGAAATCCTGGGAAGCTCTCCTGTGTCCCTTATGTGGTCGGTCAATGTAAATTCTGTTTTCGGATGTGATTTTGATTGAGCATCTTGTTATTCATATCAGTATGGGAGAGCTGAAGGAGAGAGGAAGTACCAGTCAGTAGCTGTTTGGTTTAACGGGAGAAAACCCTTCTGCAGTCCACCTGATTCCCCTTACCTGGCCTGACGGCCCACGGCTTTGAACTTCACTCCTCGGAGTTCTCACATCTGAAGAGTCCTCCTCCTCCAGGAGCCTTTGTGCCTGTATGAGACTGTCAGTTTTTAGAGGCCTGGTCAGCTTCTCATCCTTCAGGGCCCAACACAAACACAAAGACTTCCCTACACCCTCAGGCAGCGTGGCTGGCCCGTGGCCTTGATCATCTCTGTTGTTTCTGCGCCCTTTCTCAATAGTGTGGAAATCCCTCTGTGTGCCTGGCAGGCAGTGTTCATCCCCCTGGAGCATGGGGTTGGAGGTCAGACCTGGGCGTGAGTCCTTTCTCCTCCATTTGTTGGCAGTGTGGCCTTGCTGTGTCTCAGTGTTGTCATCGGTGTAATGAGGGTTATAATAGTGTCTCCAGGGATTATTGTGGTAAGTCTGTACGGCGAAGCCTGTGGGACAGTTTAGTCCAGCTTCTGGCATGTGACAAAGACAGCACCTACACTAGTCACTCTTTGTGTATGTAACTGCTCCCTGCTTAGTGATCTACTGCTGTGTAACAAGTTATCCCAAAGCTTGGTGGCTTCAAACAGTGATATCTGTTTTCTGATTCTACTGATCATGAATCTTGGTGCAGTGTAGTTGGATGCCAGTGGCTCAGAGTTGCTCAAAAAAGCCACAAAAAAGGTATTGGCTGGAGAGAAAGGATGTGTTGTGTTGTTGTGGTACAGCAGGTTAAGCCAGAGCTTGGGACACTGGCATCCTATACCAGCCTACCAGTTCAAGTCCTCCCTGATCTGCTTCTGGTTCAGCTCCCTGTTAATGCACCTGGGAAGACAGTAGATGATTGTCCAGATGCTTGGGTCCATACAGCCCATACAGGAGACCCTGATAGAGTTCCTGGCTCCTGGCTTTGACCTGGCCCAGCCATTCAGGGAGTAAATCAGTAGATGGAAGATCTCTCTTTCTCTGTCTCCCTCTCTGCCCCCACCCTTAACCTCACCCCCCCCCACTGTGCCTTTCAAAATAAATAAATAAATAAATAAATCTTTAATAAGAAAAAGATTTTGGCTGGGGCTGTCATTATCTTAGGGCTCAGCTGAAAGTGGGGGTCCCTTTGCAGGATCACTCTTTTGTCTGTTGGCAGGTGCCAGACCCTTGCTGCTGTTGGCCAAAGACCGTGTTCCATGCTGACCACTTGGTATGTCAGCTCACAGCATGACCCCTTAGCTTCCCTCAGAACAAACCAGTGAGAGCAAGAGGGGAAGCCCAAGGTAGAAGCCACAGCTTTTTGGCCATCTGAGTTTAGAAGTTCCAGCCATCATTTTTACTCATTCTGTTTGTTGGAGTCACGGGGTCCAGCTCCTATTCAAGGCAAGGGAACTACACAAAGGCATCCAAAAATTCCAAGAGGTGAAAATCCTTAGGGGCTGTCTTGAAGCTGTCTCCAGAGGAAGGCTATGGCTTATTTGTTTTCAATGTGGGACGTAGCTCCTGGCTCAACAAATCCTTGCACGCATGGCTGAGACTTCCATAGTTCTGGACAGTGTGAGAGGTTCTTATGGAGGAGCTGCCACACAACTTTGCTTCTTGAGGGAAGAGCATTAACCAGGGCAAGACTCCGACAAGATTTGTGACGGTGCTGGCAGCCACCTGGCTCCCCTCTGCTGCAGGTGGGATGGACAGCCGGATAGCACACCGAAAGCTTCAAATTCCTGGGGAGATGTGCATGCTTCACTTTGAAAGAAAAACTCTAGTATGGCTTTTGCTTTCATTCCTTTTAAAAACTGTTAAATATTGCCGCACTTAAAGAAAAATTAAATCAGCCAATAAAAACAAAGGCGCAGTGAGAGAGAGAGAAATATCTTTCCAATACAGCATGTGGTTGTATACATTTGATTGTGACTATGGTTTGTGTTGATCAACCACCTACCAGCTGGCTAAATGAATGCCAATGTCCTGGGGTACACTTGCCAGAGAAGTGCCAAGTTCATGGCTCCTAAGAGTGCATCTTGTTTTGCCTGATGTCACTGCAGGTGGTGGTTAGCTGATAGAAGGTTGCTAGTTGTGTGCTTTTGTCTTAGAAAGTGCTCCTGAGCTCCTCTCCAGGCTCCAGGGCTTTGATTTTTCTCCAGGTTCTTTTGAACATCATCTTCCATGTTGATGTCTAAAAGTCACCAAAGCATTGCCTGGCAGCTGTTTTTAAACCTTTCACTGTTGATCAGTAGAACTAAGGGGTTTGTTCTTTGAGAGTATTGACCTCTCATAACTGGAAGCTACTATATCATAATGTTAGTCCGATGCTTTTCTTTCTTTGGAAAAAAGAGTTATTTTATTTGAAAGGCAGAGTTGCAGAGAGAAAGAGAGAGAGAGAGAGAGAGAGAATATCTTCTATCCACTGGTTCACTCCCAAATGGCTGCAACAGCTGGGGCTGGGCCAGGTCAAAGCCAGGAGCACTGAGCTCCTTCCAGGTCTCCCAGATGGGTACAGGGACCCAAGGACCTAGTCTGTCTTCTATTGCTTTCCTGGCCACACTAGCAAGGAGCTGGATCAGAAGTGGAGCAGCTGAGTCTTGAATAGGTGCCCATATGGGTTGCAGGAGGAGGCTTAACCCTCTATGTATAACACTGGCCCTGATATCTGCATTTATGTGAACAGAGAATCTCAGAGTAACAAATGCCCATCACTTGAGCAGCCACCTCTCTGGAGGAAAGTCCTTTCTGTACTGTGTTTGATTCTGTCGGTTTTTTTTTTCCTTTCTGCTACAGTTTAGATTTGGCTTAAGTATGTCCTGTAGGGGTTTCTGTGTTGGAAATTCTGTCCCCACAAATGTGGGTTGTGGTGTTGTTAAGAGGTAGTGGAGCCTTTAAGATGTGGGGCCTAGTGGAAGATCCTTAGGTCATTGGGGGCTTGTCCTTGGAGGGGATTGGAGTGCTTGTGGGGTCCTGGTTAGTCTCCAAGCTCGGTGTCTGGCATGCTGTCTCGCTATGTGATCTCTGCCTCTTGCGTGTGCCTCTATTACTGATATACCACCCACTGGGAGGTTCTCAGAGCCCAGCCAATGCCAGTGCCATTCTCTCGAACCTGCAGAACTCTGAGGGAAATAAACCTTCATTCTTTACAAAGCACTCAGCCTTAGGTATTTCATTACAGCAACAGAAGATAGAGTAAGACACTCTCCAGACGTAGACTGTCATCCTTCCACTAGACTGGCCAACTCATTCATAGAGCTTGCCTTCTAGGTCACGGGCACACCTCTCTTCCTCCCATGCTCCTATAGGCATGAGCCTGCTAAGCCGCTACTTCCACCTGCTCATCCATCCATCCATCCATCCATTCACCAATTTGTTTGTTCACTCATTCTTATACAGAAAAAAGTACTTCCAGAGCTAGAAGAGGTTGCAGTCTGGTAGATATGCTAGACCTGTGCTCCAACAGCAGTGACAGAGCAGTGTGGGGTAGGCGGCAAGAGTGGGGGCAGGGAAGTCCCTGCTGGATGTGGTGAGCAGAGCTTCATTGTAGGGAAGATTCTGCAGGGTTGAGAAGGTGGGAAGAACATTCCTGAAAGCAAGGTGTGAAGAGGAGCAGCAATAAGCAGTGAGTGGAAGATGGCGGGGAGCCCGTCCTTCTAGAATGCAGGGGCCGTGAGTGGAAGGGACTCAGGGCTGGGGACGGGGAGATGGGGCATGGGCACCTCACATTATAATGAAGAACAAAGCAGTGGCAAACCTGACAAGTGAGATCGGCTTTTCTGCTCCACAGAACAGCTATGGCAATGACGTGAGAGATGACTGCATGGTGACAATTTCTGAAATATTAGTTGGTGTCCACCTTCCTCTCTGCCCTCCGTATTCAGCCCTTTGCTGTCCTGCCCCCAGGGCCCTTGACCCTAAAGCTGCTGAACTTGCTGCTCGTCTTAGGGCAAGAAAGTGGCAGAGCACAAATGAGAGAGAAGAGCGAGCTTCTCCCTGTTTCAAAATCCCATCCCATCTCTTCCAGAAAGGACTCTGGAAATATCTAGATTGTTAAGCTGTGGCTGCCTGTTAGGATTCTGAGACCGTCTCCTTGTCTCTCCGGGAAGATGGGGCAGGGCGGAGGTGGGGAGCACTGGGCAGAGTGGACGCACTGTCAACCCAGCAGGCTGCACACCTCACAGGTCATCCACCTTAGAAAGGCGTGGCTGTGCTGCGAGTCTCTGCTTGATGTGGGTGAGCCCCTTGACCCTCCTTGCAACTCTTGAGAAAAGGAGATTCCACAGAATTAAATTTCTGCAGCCCCCAAGAAATTGTGCCTCTAGGTAGACACGAAGCAGGTACTGGATGAGAAGTGATGAAAACGTTTTCCTTGGAGTTCAGGATTGGGGGCTGAGGTGCAGACCTGATCTGCCGGCAGCTGCGATACAGATCCGCTCTGAGATGTGCGATGTCAAGTGCAAGATGCCAGCAAAGCTGGAAAGCCGGGTGCTGGTGGGGGTGTGCACTGCCCTGGGCTGCCCTCCTGGGAGGGCTCTGAAATAGTCTGGCTGATGGGATTCTTTGGCTGCTGCTTCTTGGCCCCTGAGCAGTGACACCATGCACAGCTGTGCTGATTGAGACACGCAGCTCTGCAGGGCCATGTTCCCAGAAGCCTTCTGTGCTCCCAAATAGCCTCATAAAAGCTTAAGTGTGCTCAGTATCCAGCACATTGATGCTGACAACCACAGCACATGCAGCGCCAACCGTTTTTAGCTCTGCAGCAGATGGGTTGTGAAACAGTGCTTTGTGGGGCAGAGGTGCCCTTCAGCTCTGGGAATAGCTGAGGTGGAGCAGGTGTGTGGGGTTCCGCGTTCAGTCTGCTGGGGAGGTCCACGTCCTGGGTCCGGGTGCCTGGTTCGAATCCAGGCTGCTCTGATTTGGATCCAGCTTCCTGCTGATGTGCACACTGGGAGACGGCAGATGATGGTTCAAGTAGTTGGGTCCCTGCTACCCACGTGGCAGGTCTGGATGGAAGTCCAGGATCTTGGCTTTGGCTTGGCCCTACCCCAGCAGTTGTGGGCATTTGGGGAGTGATTTAGTAGATGAAAGATCTCTCGCTCTCTGCTTTTCAAATCAGTGAAAACTAAGAAAGAAAGGAAAAGAAACAGCTGAGACCATGCATTCTTAAAATTGTGGAAAGCATCAGACTCTGAGAGAAGCCTCTGCAGCTCGTGACTCAGTAGCCGCTGCCTTGTGCAAGGTCATCATTCAGCGCCTCGTGCGCCTCCCCTTTCTTAGCTCAGCACCGTGCACTGACTGGGCTAATTAACGCATTCAACTCTTGTCTGGGCCCGATGTGATGGGGTTGGTGATCCTCCAGGGAAAAGCAGGGTTGCTTTTCTCCAGGAACTTCAGCAGTAATTACATGTGCTAGGAATAGGGTTACCCTCATTCGACTGATAAAGGAACTGGGGTTTGGAGAAGACAGAAGGGAGTCGAGGTCCCAGGGCTGGGCAGCGGCAGCACAGGAGCCAGATCGCTGGACTCTAAGTGCACACACTCCACACACCTGCCACAGTCGGGCATCCAGACCAGTGGGCTGGGATTCGGAGACAGAGGCATGGAAGCATTGTTCGGGGCTGTGTGAGAGCCTGAGAGTGCAGATGGGCAGGGTAGGGCTCCTGGAGGAAGCCACACTGGACAGAGTGGACACACCGTCAGTCCGAGCATCTGTGCAAGATGTCAGGCTTGCTGACGTCAGGATCTGCCCCTTGGTTCCTGCCTGTGAGAAGTCTGCATTCAATGCCACATTGTTTTTCCTTGTTTTTCCAGCGTGGAGCAAGGAGAGTTGCTTTTCATGGAGCCTGCTTCATTACTGTCCATCACCTTAGCTTGCAAATACGGGGCTGGAATATTCAGGTTGGCTGCCTGTGACTGTGGCTTGCAGCGAGACCGGAGGAGGGGCCAGCTGTCCGGCAGGCAGTGCTGTGGCCGCAGTCCAGCCCTCAGGCTGCACTCTTATCTCTTGCTCTGGAGCGAGCTTGCACAGAAGGGTACCCAGGGGCTGCCAGCGTCTAGAAGGTCTGAGATGATTCTGTGCGAGGCCTCGTGGACTCTACCTAAGCCATGTGACATCCTGAGAGTTCACGGGCACCCGAGACGGAGAGGGAGGCTGTGCGCTGGGGGAAAGCAGCTGGCCTCAAGCTGATTTGTCTCTGCAAGGCAGGGGAAGGAGAACAGGAGCCAAGGACCCGTGCTCTCTGCCTCTGGGCTCGGCCCGTTCAAGTGCCCCTGAGTGCCCTTGGCAGCCTTTCTCCTCCACCTTTTCTGGTTGGATCTGTGTTACTCCCAGATAACTGAGACCTGTGCTTTAGTTACATTTCCAACATCGCTGAGTTGCCCAAGTCCCAGCACTTTCCAGAAAGGACTACCAGTGCTGCTTATCCAGGCATGTTTGTAAGGAACAGATGGAAATGCACATCTCCTGTTCGGGAAGCAGGGTGTTCTGTGCTAGTGTTGCTTCTTTTCTCCTACACTTTTGTTTCCGTGTGGGTTACAGGCATTCGGGAAAGAAGGTGGCCTGAGACGTTCCCTGGCATTTGTAACGGTTCTTTGAAAAACTTCAGGAATGAGGCACTTTGTTATTAAGCTTTGATGACGTCAGTTAATCAGGAGTGGCAGGCGTGTTAGCGTACTTGTGATTTCCCGTGAATGTGCTTTCTCGGGTGTGTGTGATGCGTGGCCCACAGACAGGCACTGAGCGGGCGGCCATTGTTGGCTGTAGCTATTGAGGGAAGCAGGAATAACACCAGGCAGCAAGAGGGCCCTGCAGGTTTGCGAGGCTTCTTTATGATGCTTCAAAGAGGTCTCTGGAACAGCAGGCAATGTTTGTGTAATTGTAACCAGGCTCTGGGATCCACTATCGCTGAGATGTCTGTACAAGCAAAGGGCATCTTTACCTGGGGCTCAGGACCTTGCTCCTGGCTCTGCAGCTGCCCGTTGAGGCTGCGGCGTGTGCATCCATGTGTCCTGTCTGGGCCGGTGCTCACCAGGAGATAGCCCATGAATTAGGAAGTCTTCCCTCCCTGGAGGCAGGAGATAGGCAGTGTTGGCGTGCTCAGAGACAGGCCCAGGGGTGGAAGGGAGGCATGCCGCGAGCATCAGAGAAGCAGGACCCTGACCTTCTGCCAGGGACAAATTGTGTGGCCTTGGCCTCCTCCCGTAGGTGGCCAGGAGCCGGTTTCTTGGCCCATAAAGGACAGTGAGCAGGGTCTGTAAACTGTGCTGAGTCGTCATGACCAGTGTGGAAGAACAGATCAATTTGTCTGAGCTCTTGCCACTTAGACCCGTTCTGCCCCGGGGGTCTGTGTGCATGACTGATTTTAGCAAACACTGGCATTCTTAATATTCGCAGGGAGATCAGTTTGGATAAGACAAGCATTATGCCCACATCCTGGGGTTGCTGCGAGCTGGAAATGAGTTAATACTTAGAGCCTGCCACACAGTAACTCTCAGTAAGGAAATATTCCATTGTTGCTCCACTGGGGCTTCCTGGAACCCAGTTCTGCAAACACATGAGTTGAATCCTTTTAAAGCTTATTTCTGATTATTTAAAATAACACACAGCGGCAAGTGTTGTGGTGCAGAGGGTTAACCCTGCACTGGGGATGCCGCATTCCATGTCAAAATGCTAGACCAAGTCCTAGCTCCTCTGCTTAGGATCAAACTTCCTGCTTGTGTATCCTGGGATACGGCACACGATGTCTCGAATGCATGAGTGCCCCTGCACCATGTGCAGAAGACCTGGATGGAATTTCATGCTCCTGGCTTAGGCCTGGCCTGGCCCTGGCTGCATAGGCATTTGGGGAGTGAACCAGTGGAGGGAAGACCTGACCTCTCCTCTCCTCTTCTCCTCTCCCTCTCCCTTTCCCTCCCCTCCCCTCCCCTCTTCTCCCCTCACCCTCTCCCCTCTTCTCCCCTCCTCTCCCCTCTCCTCTTCTCCCCTCCCCTCTTCTCTCCTCCCCTCCCCTCCCTTCTTCTCCCCTCCCCTCCCTTCTTCTCCCCTCTCCTCTTCTCTTCCCTCCTCTTCTCTTCCCTCCTCTCCCCTCTCCTCCCCTCCCCTCTTCTCCTCCCCTCTCTCCTCTTCCCTCCCCAACACTAACTTTACTCTGATTTTCCAGTAAATGAAACTAAATATTTTTAAGAATATTTGCAAACAAAAAATGGTACATGTCAACATGCATCACGCTGATAACTTCCAAAATTTTTCCTGTAAGTTTTTAGTGTGTGAACAGGGGACCAGCTTTCTCCTGTCTGATTGTCTTAGGAATGTTTAGCGGGAATGTTGGTGTTCTGGGGCAGGCACTTGGCACAGCAGTTAAATGTCACTCGGGACAAGACAACTGTGTCTCACATTAAAGTGCCTGGTTTGGAGTCCTACCTCTGGCTTCTTGCTGGTGTGCACCATGGAAGGCAGCAGGTGATGGCTGAGACCCTGGATCCTGAATACAACCCGGCCCTGCTCCAGCTCTTGTGGGCATTGAGGGAGTGAACTGTGGATGAAAGTTCTCCGTCTCTCTCTCGTTCAAGAATAAATAAATACAGAAAGACATTTTTAAAAGGATGGTGTGTTTCATAACATCAGGCTTGCACATGGAGCCCTGTTGAGAGCTGTACAGGACCCCACCCTGTTGTAGCCCGGGACAGTGCCTCAGCTCATTGAGAAGGACGTCCTTGGGGCTGGTGGTGTGGTGCAGCACACTAAGCCACCACCTGCAATGCTGGCATCCCATGTGGGCTCCCCTTTGAGTCCCGGCCACCCCACTTCTGGTTCAGCTCCCTTTTGATGCTTCTGGGAAAGCAGTGGAAGAAGGCACAAGTACCTGGGCCCCTGCCACCCGCGTGAGAGATATAAGTGGAGTTCCAGGCTCCTGGCTTGGGCCTGGCCCAGCCCTCACTGTTGTGGCCATTTGGCAAATCAACCAGTGAATGGAAGATTTCTCTGTCTCTCTCCTTCTCTGTAGCACTGCCTTTTAAACAAAGAAGTGGGCTTGGGGGGGAAAAAAAGAAGGCTTAGGCACTCCTGTATCTAGTACTGGGATTGCTGTGTATGCTCTAGAGTGTTCGGTTGTGATATGATAGTGCTCCAAAAATGCACGGAAAATAGAATTAAAACAAAAGCTTTTTCTGAGGCCAACGCCATGGTGCAGTAGGTTAACCTTCCACCTGTGGCGCCAGCATCCCATTTGGGCAATAGTTCTAGTCCCAGCTGCTCCTCTTCCCATCTAGCTCTCTGCTATGGCCTGGAAAAGCAGTAGAGGGTGGCCCAAGTCCTTGGGCCCTGAACACACATGGGAAACCCAGACGAAGCTCCTGTCTCCTGGCTTTGGATCGGCACAACTCCGGCCATTGTGGCCGTTTGGGGAGTAAACCAGCGGATAGAAGACCTCTCTTTCTGTCTCTCTCTCTGCCTCTCACTATCTGTAACTCTACCTCTCAAATAAATAATATAAAAAAATCTTTTTTTTGGTGCAAAACCTTTGAAATCATGCATAGTATTTTCATTATATGCACTTTATAAACTTATTGAGGACCTCTTACATGTGTGGGTTTAAAATTTTTTCACACCAAAATGTACTTCTATTTGCATTTTACTGTGATCATTTTTGCAATAACCATTGCCTCCCAGCACACATACACACACACACACACACACACACACACACACAGGCCTTCAAGAAGTTCATGGAAAATTTTAAAAAAATGTATTGTAAAAAAAATTACACATGGATTTCACATTTTTTGCACTATAGTAAGCTTTTCTTTTAATTCCACTTTTGCACAAACTAAAAATTACCCTCATACACACACACACACACACACACACGTGTACTCACACACACATGCGGGTATATGCTATGACATTTTTTGTGCCCACCATGAATTTTGGATATTTCTGATTTTGTATTTGTTATGAAACATGTGTTAGATGTGTTAGATGCTACCAGTGATTGGACATGAAGACAGCATATGCTGCTTTTCTTCATAAAAGCTTATTGATTTCTGCATTGTGACTCGGTGGGCTAAGCTGCCTTCTACAATGGCAGCATCCCATAAGGGCACTAGTTTGAGTCCCAGCTGTTCTACTTCCATTCCTTCTCCCTGCAAATGCACCTAAGGAAGCAGCAAAAGATGGTCCAAATGATCGTGCCCCCGCCACCCAGATGGAGTTCCAGGTTCCTGGCTTCAGCCTGGCTTTGGCCTGTTTGTAGCCATTTGGGGAGTGAAGAAGTGGGTGAAAGATCTCTGTCTCTTTATCTCTTTCACTCTGCCTTTCAAATATATAAACAAATCTTTAAAAATTTTAAGAAACCTATGGACCAGTTGAATTATAAAGAATCATAATGCATATAAAGAGGATTGCTAAAAGTCAGAACAACAAACATTTACAACTACTTTCCCCAGAGAATCAGAATTTCCTCAGTAGTATAAAGTCAAAGCAGATTCAGAATTCTGGGGCTTATATAAGAAAGCAATTATCCATCTCAAAATTATTCTTTTTCTTTGCTATCAAAGTAATCTCATTTTTTTGATTGGTTTAATAATAAAGGGGTGTTATGAATTTGTATTTATAAACTATACTTACTATAAAAACACAGAGCTTTAGTGTTTTATAATAGAGTGATCATCCTGATTTATCAAGATTTATCAAGAAAGCCCTTCATTCTGATACCCTTGGTTACACTCGTCAAATTGACATGGCTGGTAACTCTACGTGTATATCAGAGATCTGGGTAATATTTAGTTTGCATAGAGGATTCTGCTGTTAATTTGTTTTAAAAAGCTGTGATAGTCAATCCTCTGAATGATGTGTTATTCAAACCAGGACATCCTTGCTAGTGAAAGGAGCATGGGCCAGAGGAGAAGCACACTCTGTCTCGAAGGTTCCTCCCAGTTCCAATGGACGAGTGCACGCTTTGGCTTGCCAGTAGCTGAGAACCTGTTAGCAGACAGCATTCTGGATATCACACCACTTCATGTTCAGGGATCCCTGATCTTAGTAGACATCTTCACTCTATATTTGGTCATAAATATGAGAGATGTACAAGATGAGCCAAAAAAGGATATGGACTAATACCTGGTTACACCTTGGAAAGTGCTGGTGAGAAAGATAAATCTCTAATGTCAAATGACTTTCTTGTGATTCACTTCATTTCTCATCGGGGCTGAATGAAGAGGAAAAATGTTAATTGATGGTTGTAGTAAGTCAGGCTCCGGTTGACTAAGGCTTTATTTTGTCTAAACCGCTCTCTAGGGTGAATCAATGTAGCTGTTCCATCACAGAGCAGAATGCATGCGGTCTGCTGCCACTGGCTAATCTTGAGGAACAATACCTTCAAAGCTCACCAGCTTGCCAGTTTCCTGTCTCCTGACGGATTGATGGTGGGAGCGCAGCACCCTTGCTCCCCCACCAGCTGCATAGGAGGCGGAAACAGGATCTAATCCTTCCGCATATGTTCTTGGGAGGACCCTGTCTACATCCATTTGCTAAGCTGCTTCAGTCTAGTGGTTTTAAGTGCGTTCCTTGCTTCTGAATCTACAGGGTGTGCACAATGGCATGCTGGCAATGGGGGTGGGGGCCACATCAGAGCAGATGAGACATGTTTAGGGTACAGTCTATGTGGGTCTCTCTTACAACCAGCCTTGCACCCAAGAGTTTTCAGGGCAGTATTACAGAATGTAAAGGGGTGCTCTTGTCGTGTGCTATTTAAGAATATACACTGCACATTAAAAACAAAATTCCTGGCGTAGGCATTTAGCCTAGCAGTTAAGACTGCCACATCCCATGCAGAGTGCCTGATTCAAGTGCCGGCTTCTCTCCGATTCCAGCTCCCGGCTGATGCACACCCCGGGAGGCAGCAGGTAGCAGCTCACGGAGTTGACTTCCTGTACCCCGTGGAAGACCTGATGGAGCTCTCAGCTCCTGGCTTTGACCTCAGCCCAGCCCCAGCTGTTGCAGGCATTCGGAGGAGTGAACAAGTAAATGGAAATCTCCCCGCACCCATCTGTAATAATTTAAAAAAAACTTTTCATGGTGAACTGCAGAAAGATATGTAAATGATAAGGACAAGCGCTGTACTACTGCCACGCCTTTTCCTTGCCATGTCAGTACTCTGCATTTGCACAGTTCCCTGTCACCGCGCTGATCCACCCAGCTGAGTAATCCATTCTGTCTCCAGTGCCTCCCACCACGCTCCCCACTCTATACTCAGGGCTGTGTTAGGTGACTCTGAGACCCGTGGTGTCAGCCACAGAGAAAGCACCTTTATGAGATTTCTGGAGCAGATGTGCACGATGCATGTACAGTTTATATGTGCATTTAAGTCTGTGAGTGTTAAGGCCCCAATGCATCCATTTGTGTGTGGCTGCTGATGCATCTATGAGTGGGACTGTGACAAAGTTGGTGAAAGGGCTTGTTTGCAATAGCAACATGTAAGCACATACTAGACTGACAGTTGTCTTAGGGCCATGTTGTCTGCTGAAAGGGTCACAGATAATAAAAGTCCCTCATTTGCTGAGTGCTGTGCTCTGTGCACTTCATAGTTATCACTCATGTTATCTCCATGGCAACTCTACCACGCTGGTACATTTATTGCCAGCATTTAGGGACCTCAGACAACTTCTCCCTACAGCAAGGAGTGGAGCAAGGATGACTAACCGTGGGGGTTTGCTGGAGACACAAGGGCTCTCAAAAAAGTGGGCCTTTCAGAGCGGAAGTTGGGAAAGTCCCCAGCGGACCAGGGTGAGTTGACGTCTCCCTCAGTAGGCCAGCCTCTGAACTCAGGGAGCCAGGCTCCCGAGGGTTCCCAGATGTCCTGCCAGGCTGCCTCTCTTGAACAAATGCAGCCGTAAGTCAGGGTTGGCAGCGGGCATGCCTCAACCTTTCCACCAAGCGAACATTCGAGAGCCCAAATAAGCCGTTAATATTCGGGTAGGCTTGGTAGCGCCCTCGCTGACAAGGCTTGCCTGATTCTCTGTGTAGTCGCACAAATCTGTGCATGTAAAATGTTCTTATGTAAGTCAGCTCAAAATTATTATTTCCCCCATTCAGGCTGTAATTTCTTGAATCCCTCCTCTTGTTTTCCTACCTGAGAAACCAGGTCCTGAAGCTTACTGATCCCAGGCAATGCTTTTCCCCTACCAAGGAGAAACTTTTTTTTTTTTTTTACAGTGTCTCTGTGCCCTAGAGCTCGGCTGTTGCAGGCCCAGCGTTCTGGCTCTGTGTGCCTTTAATCTCCTTTCTTACATGATTAAGTGTGCAGAAAACTGGAGGATTTTCTTCCAAATCTCCAAAGGATGAAGGCCAACATACTTTCTTTCTTGTTGAAAAGTGGCTCCTCCTTGGATTCTGAGCTCTGAGGTGGAGTTCATCTTTCCTCCCCCCAGGAGGGCTCCATTGCACAGAAGCTGCGAGGCACTCACACTTGGCCCGAGCCATTCCCACGCTGGGGCCTGGGAGCTCACAGGGCAGGTTCTCTCATGTGGCAGTGGTGTTTGCCCCTCTGTCGCTTCCTCCATTCCTGCTTCTTCCACCTTCTGGAGCAACTAGGAGAAGCTTCTCTTTGGTATACGAAGGGAGCTTGAATGTCTCCCAGGAACTTTTCTGTCTTAGACTAAACATCCAGGTTCTTTCACTCATTCCTCTCTGTTTCGGTGGTTTTCATATTTTTTTTTCCTGTGAATATCTTACTCTGAAAAGAGGGGCTTAAACTAGTGTTTAATTAGTGTATGATATTTTCTTAGTGTAAGTTCAATTATGGAGATTATTGGGACTATACACTACAGGTTTTAGAAAAGATTTTATTTATTTATTTGAGAGGCAGAGTTAGAAAGAGGACTGAGAGTAAGGGCCTCCAGCTACTGTTTCACTCCCCAGATGGCTGCAGTGGCTGGAGCTGATCTGATCTGAAGCCGGAAGCCATGAGTTTCTTCTAGGTCTCCCACACGGTACAGGGGCCCGTGCCCTTGGGCCATCTTCCACTGCTTTCCCAGGCCATAGCAGAGAGCTGGATTGGAAGTAGAGCATCCAGGACACAAACTGGCACCCCTATGGGATGCTGGCACTGCAGGCAGAGGCTTAGCCCACTATGCCACAGCACGGGTTCCCTACAATTTTTTTTTAATTGAAGTTGAGACTATTGGCAATTGTTGCAAATCTGCTTCAGCATGCAGTTAGGTTCTGTATGGACGAAATCCTAGGCTACAAACAGAATTGGTTTTAAAGCTACTCTCCCAGCAATATTAGAGTTCTCTTGAATTAAAGTGATAACAACAGTTTGAAAGAGTAGTACTAGGACATTTGTGTTTAAAAAGTTAATGGCTCATAATATCCTTCAGCTGCTTACTTTTTTCATGAAGCATTGACAGTTCATGTGCCAGCTTATAAGGAGTACCATCGATGTCTCTAACGTGCTGTCACCATGACTCAGCACATCATGGTCACCGCTCCCTTTTCTACACGTGCTTATTGTGTATATCATGACAAGCATCTGCCATATTTGACCCGGCACTTTTTGACTGTGTCGTACTTGTACTCAGCTCCCTGCACAGAGAAGTAGTATACTCGTGGTTTGATGCTAGCTGATACAGAGGCCAGAGTACGTTTGCATGTGCCTGTGCACACATCTCTGTGTGTGTGATACTGGTAGGTTTTAAATCTCTGTTATGATCAGAATAAGCATATCCCATTCTGTGTTTGCTGTCAGAAATCATATATTTCTCATTCTTGACTTTTTATGTCTGCTTTAGTACTCCAGTAATGTAAAAACGATTGTCTAATAAGAAAGCACAGAAGAAATCACTAATATTACTAAGAGATGAGACGATGGGCATGTTTCTTCCCAATGTCTTTTTTATAAACATATGTAATATAGCAGTCTTTATTTAATGTAATAAAGTGATACCAAACATAGACATTTTATGCAAGGCTGCATTAAAAAGGACTGGGCCAGGGCTCCAGTGTTTCTGATAATATTTGCAAGTGATTGGAAAACACGCAGTAATGTCAGAAGCTTTGTGATGAGAGCTACCCAGTGATGGTATAATGATACGTGTTAATGGAATGAAGGCCTGCAGTGAACCAAATGTAGATGTCTAATTTATTTGAATGCTTTAAAAAAGATTTATTTTATTTATTTGAAAGAATTGCAGAGGAAGGGAGAGACAGAGACAGAGAGATCTTGCATCAGCTGGCTCACTCCCCAAATGGCAGGAATGGCTAGGGCTGGGCCAGCCAAAGCCTGGATCCTGGAGCTCCACCAGGGTCTCCTGATGGATGGCAGGTGACCATGCACTTGGGCCATCTTCTGCCGCCTTTCCAGGTGCATCAGCAAGGAGCTGGAATGTAGGTGGAGCAGCTCGAACTGAAGCTGGTGTTCACGTTGGCTGCTGGCAGTGCAGGTGGTAGCTTAAGCCTTTGCACCCCAGTGCTGGCCCCTACATTTGAATTTTTACTATACTTTTGGAGTATTTAAACTATAACTTAAAATTCAAATTAAACATGTGCAGGGTACTCAGAGATGATCACAAAACCCATGAGTAGTCAGTACAATGTAAAATGTCTATACCATCAAATATCAGGAGTTAGGTTTTCAGTTGTGGGTGCCCTTGTCCAGGATTGCCATAGCCTGGGGGCTGCAAGCAACAGGAATTCCTTTTCTCACAATTCTGGAGGCTGAGGGTCCAAGAGAGGCATCAGCGGAGCTGGTTTCTTCTGAGGCCCCTCTGCTTGCTTGTGAGTGGCCATCTTCGTCTATGACGTCATGTGGCCTTCCATGGGGTGATGTCTGTGTCTATGCTTCCTGTTTGTATTCCAGTCATATTGAATTAGAGCCCACCCTAACGACCTCATTTTAAATTAATTATCTCTGTAACAACCTTATCTCCAAATATGGTCATATTCTGGGATATTGAGGATTGGGACTCCAACAGATGCCTTTTGGAGTGACACAGTCCAGCCCAGGACATGGAGTTTCACGATTTTCTGTGTTCTCGTGTAAGAAACTTCTTCCTTATGCAGTAAGCAATACCCACCTTCTCCATTTTGGGTTATGCACTTATGTCTAAGCACATTTATAGAAGGAAAATATAAATGTCTTTATACATCTCATATTCTGCATTCATCCAAAATGTTTCAACGTCTGTAAAGAGTCATTTGACATCTTAAGAAAAAAAAAACCATTTTGGGTGTTTTGGAGCGACTTCACCTTTGGCTATTTACAATTATCACACAGACTTGTACAAACCAACCAGTATCAAGTTAAAAGAAAATCAGATCAATGGTTGGAAAAATCAAAACAGATGCTCGTTAGATTCGTCTAAGTCAGAATTAACTCCACCTTTCAAATTTTGTGGGAATTGTGTTTAACATCTGCAGAACAAAGCAAATACATCTAATTCACCACAGCCTCTAGTTTATAGTTCAGATTTGGCCTCTCTGATCTATTAGATTTGTGCTAAAAAGCTAAGGAAGTCAGTTATAAAAACAGAGACACTAGAAATATTAATTTTTCTCGTCCAAGATCATCATCCTCCTTAGGTTTCCCTTTGTATAACTCAGGGAAGTGTTTGGTATGAAAGCAGAATAGTGTCCATTCTCAACTTACAAGCCAGCTGTGTTCCAAAAACTCATTTGGAAGTCAGTTATTAGACACTCTTCAGTCATTTTCCCAGGGAAATAACATTATTTATGATGATTACACCCCTAGGCCCGCCTGGAAACCCCTGTTCGGCTGCCATCACACAAAATATGGAATTGATAGTATAGTGCTATGAAACCTCCTTACCAACCAAAACACTGGCTTTCTGGAAAAGAATGTCATGAGGATATTATATATTTTTCAGTCCGTCTGTGTGTCTTTCTATGTTGCCAGAGGCGTCCATTTGTATGGGGGGGGGGGTGTCAGGGCTGTTACTGCAGGAATGGGCAGCATGCATGCACTGTTGGATGCCTGGAGTAGAACTTCTGAGTGCCAAGCAAGACGATGGTCTTGAAGTCTAGAACTTATCCAGAGAGGAAAGGTTTGCAAATGCCTTCAGCACCAGCACAGCCTGTGGCTGTGAAGAGTTTGTCTTCAACAGGGAATGTAGGCCAGGACTGGAGAGAGTTTTGAGGACCATGGAAGAAGTCAGAAACAAGTGGACAAGAGCCTCCTCCCCTCGTCTGCCCAGATGGGGCGTGGAGAGCAGGAGCCAGGACCGGGAAGGGAAGTGAGTCTTGGTGATTGAAGGCCAAAGAGGGCTTGAGATGGACTTGAGAAAAGGCCAGCGGGAGGAAGTCATTTCATTTCATCTACTCTTTTTTTTTTTGACAGGCGGAGTTAGAGAGTGAGAGAGAGAAAGGTCTTCCTTCCGTTGGTTCACCCCCGAAATGGCTGCTACAGCAGGCCCGAGTGCTGATCTAGAGCCAGAAGCCAGGTGCTTCCTCCTGGTCTCCCATGCGGGTGCAGGACCCAAGCACTTGGGCCATCCTCCACTGCCTTCCCGGGCCACAGCAGAGTGCTAGGCTGGAAGAGGAGCAACCGGGACAGAATCTGGCACCCTGACCGGGACTAGAACCCGGGATGCTGGAGCTGCAGGCAGAGGATTAGCCTAGTGAGCTGTAGCGCTGGCCTCATCTGCTCTTTTGAACTCTGCCAAGGAGAGGACCACAGGAGTGGCCAGCTGTGACATTTCACTGCCAGCCTTCGCTCGTAGCTCAGGGCCACTAAGTGGGGAGCACAGGCCTCAGGCTCCCAGCTGATCCCCCACAGAACAGTGACAGTTACAGGCACCTTGCAGTGGAGAGAGAGATAGCCAAGGGGATGAATGCAAATCCCAGCTTCCAGAAGGCACAGGGTAACTGTCCCTGGACAAGTGTTTCCTACTTATTACAATTCCTACTTAGTACATTGGACCTGTGGCAGGTGGGGTGCCCGTGAGAGGTTTTTGTTATGGGAAACAGAGAAGCTTTGCAAAGAAATAGCGTTGCATTCTTAAGCAGGTACCATTTGAAAAGGCACAACTCTATGTTCCAACTATATGTTAAGTACACTGAATTCATCTTCAGAAGAGCCCTTTGAGAAAAACAGTGGCGCTGAAGCAGTTGTGCCTAAATTGACATAGCTTCCGGGAGGGAGCCCTGGGACTGGAGCTGAGGTTACGCACGCCTTGAAATTCCTGCTCAGAAGTCTTTGCCAGAATCCAGAGTGAATGTCAGGTGCGCGCAGTCTCCCCTGTCCTTGGTTCTTTTCTGAGCTGGGGAAGAAAGGCAGCCCCGAGGTCCAGAGCTGGGAATGGGTCACGCCTGGAGAGAAGACGGGAGTTGAAGGCCAAGAGGCCAAGGCCTCAGCCTGCCGCCATTCTCCAGGGACCTCTGTCGCTCCAGGCTGCTTCCTGGATATCTCCAGTGTCTGTCCAGGCGTCCTCTTCCTTCATCGCTTTCCCACTGCAGCCTCCTGACCGGAGCCTCCGTCTCGTGTTCGCTCTTCCATTCCTACAGTCATTTCCCTCCATCTGCTTGGTCAGTGTAACAGGGTTATTCCGAGATATAAAATCACACGATATCATTTAATGCATCTTCCTGGAGATCCAATTTTACTCCATAATAATAGAAACTTCCTGATGTATTTGAAGGGCTTAGTGACAAGAAGCGAGAGAGGGAGAGGAAGAGAGAGTGAGTTCTTCCATCTGCTGGTTCACTCCTCAGATGGCTACAATGGCCAGGGCTGGGCCAGGTTACAACTAGGAGCCTTTAGCTTCATCCAGGTCCCCAAAATGGGTGACAGGGGCCCAAGCACTGGGGCCATTTCTGCTTCCTTCCCAGGCACTTTACTCGGGAGGGAGCCGGAGTGACAGTGGAGGAGCTGGGATTTGAACCCCTGGCATTGTAGACAGCAGCTTAGCTCACCATGCCACAACACTGGCCTTAGCACCTTATTTTAAATAAATGTTAAGAGGGAGGAGAGAGAGAAAGAGCATTTCCATCTACTGGTTCACTCTCCAAATGCCCACAACAGCCAGGGCTGAGCCAGACTGAAACCAGGAACCCAGGACCCCACTTGGGTGGCAGGGACCCAAGCCCTGGAGTCGATCCTGGATCGTGCTGTCTCCAGGTTGAGCCTTTGTAGGAAGCTGAAATCGGAAGTGGGGCCAGGCCTAGAACTCAGCGGCCTCAACACAGGGTATAGAGGAGCCGCATTGTAACCCTAACTCCAGATTCCTGCCCCCAGGCCTTTTTTATGTTCAAATAAGATTCCTATAATAAGGGAGGGGGGGGCAAAATTGTGCTATGGTACAAGGCTTCTAGTGAGAGCTGCTTTGGGCCCCAGCACCAGGCTCCTTGGGGGCTTGCATTGAATGTCCCCTGCTGTTTAGGCTCCTGTGTTTTGGTGGAAAACTTAGAGAATCAGAGCGCTAACGGAAGCATTTTTGAGGTTTTCTGTGGGGCTTTTCTGCTAGGAATAGTAGGCAAGCCAGGCTTTCCCCAGAAGAGTAAGTGGGGCAGGCAGGGATTTACCCCAGGAAATGCAGATCCAGAGTGGGGGGGGGGTGGCAGAACAAAACACAACACAATTGAACAATGGGTTTAAAAGCTTAGTACTGACTAGGCAGAGCAGTCAGCTGAATAGGAAGCAGCCCATCTGGGAGCGGCATTCCTGGCTGGGGAGCTCCATCCCGTTTTGGACGCCCTGCTCGTCCCCCCTCCCCCGGCTCCCACCCCTCTGGGGGGGGGGCGGCTCCTGTCCTTTCCCTTCCTTTACAAACCACACCACAACCTGGTTTGCTTTTGGAAACTTTGTAAAGAGAGGATGAATTGTGCTTCATTTTAAGTCACTCACCTCCCACATCCCCTAGGCTTTTCTTCATTTCTAGATGGCCATGGAAAAAGGGGGTGGGGAAGAGGGAGCGGGGGTGGGCAGTGGCCAGCGAAGCCCTGGGTGTGCCGCGCGAGCTTGTGGGGTACTGGGAGATAAAGAATGGGTGGGCCTTTGCAGGCCCTTCCTCTGCCCTTTCCCGCTCTGGGGCGGATACCCGGCCACCCGTGGCTGGGAATGAATGGGCTATAGATGACCTCACTGGGTGGCTGTGGTGCGAAGTGACAGGTGTAGGATTGCTTGTGTGTTCCCAGAACTGGAACTGGGTCCTCCTTCAGCTCCTAGCAGGCTTGGAAACGGGATTTGCAGATTCAGATGGTTCAGTTGCACAGATCATGTTTATTGTTGATTGACACATGGAAGGAAAAGCATCCAAAACCTTTCCTAAGTGCTTTGTTGACTAACACGTAGATGTTTTCAGAGTTGGATGTTGTACGGCTGTTTACACAGTAAGTGTGTGGCCTTACACAGTCTCCTTTTCTTCCCTGGCATAGAGCATGCCAGAAGGTGATAATACCTGCCTCTCATTGCATAGGGCTTGTGTTGCTTAGATTAAAAGAGACAATACATTTGAAGTGCTTTTCAGAGTCCCTGGCCCATGCTCAAAGCTCTGGATGAATGCAGGGTAAATGCTTAATATGTCACTTAATATTATTGTTGCTGTAATTAGGTAGTCATTAAAATCTCCATTCACTAGATATCTGTAAGTCTTGGATGTTGCCAAGTGCTCGAATAATGACAAGAGCAATCATTGTTGTACCAAAGGTGTATATATAGCTGATGGATCCAGCAGTGTGAGAGAGAGAATGCAAAGTCACGTTGTGTCCCATTAATCAAGTGAAAATTCTGCAAGATTTCATCTCAGTAAAAACAGGGATGTGAAGTCCAAAGGGGAGGGACAAAAGCTGAAAAGTGGTGCAATTTATTGTTGTCAATAGAATGATCTGAGGAGCTATAATGGAGTAGTCCGGAAAAAACATACAGGTATCAAGATTCAGCTGTAGCCATAGCACTTGTGTGGGCCTGACGTTGTAAAGTTGAAAAAAGGATATAGAATATAAAATATAGATATAAATAAATATAGGTAGAAATGAATAGAACTATGTAAATAAAAATATCTGTATAAAATACACAATGCATTCAAGGTCAAGAGGGTGTTAGAGCTGGAAGCCACGTAAGTGTGCTGGACCGACGGGCGGCCATTCTGCCTGGGGGGTTCCAGATTCAGGGGAGGTAGGTGGAGTTGTGGACCACGTGGGGCATGAGGCTCAGAGGGCCATGAAAACAGTACTTCCTGTAAGTCGCAAGGTCTCTGCTAATAGATTAAGTAAACAGGGCTCAGTGTGTTCCCCAGAGTTGCCAACAAAAATCCAGGCAATAACACCCCAGGCCAAATCTCTAGTAGAGGAACAACCTCAGTTTGTCCAGAAAGTTGCTTGGTGGGTAGACTTAGCCTGAACTATAGAGGTTGAAGCAAATCAAGCACATAGAATTAATACATGTACAGCAAAGAACCTGAGACAGACACACACGCACACACACACACATACAGTAATGTTTCAGAATATTTTTGCCTATTGCAATAATAGGTCAGCTTTATAATTCCAATTTAAAGTGTATAATGGCACAAGTAATTCAGACTTGTGCTTTTGAATTGCATTTTACCAAGCTTATCTGAAGCATTGGAAGAGTTCAGAGAACAAAAAGTCCACTGTATTTATAGATTTCATTTCTTCACATGATAAAGTGCTATAAGTACTCAGAAAAAAATCTGAAGCAACAACCACATTTAAAAGAAAAAGAAATATATTCAATGTATGTGTGCAGTTAAAATTATTTGTGCTTAATTAATGAAGTTTATACAAAACAAAATATTATTCTAAGTGATTTTGAAGCAGTGACCCCAAGGTTTTTTGTTTTATTCACTTATAAATAAGATTCCTAAGGTAGACTTAAAAACTTAAGGTTCTAAAGTTCATAGCTTCAAAGAATTGAAGGTTATTTTTGTTGTGCATTTAATAAGTAATCATTTCAGCCCAAAAAGTACTTGAGGACCCCAGAAAGTCAGATTAATAAATTATGTCCCCTGGGAAGCAAACAAATTAGATTTACTAGAATGGAGAAGATATTTAGGTGGGCTAACAAAATAGACAAAACACAGGACAGTAAAGTGGTGCAGGCCCAGCTGTCTCTGGCATCGGTGCGAGGGGCTGTCTCTTGGAGAATGCCTGCACACACTATGCAAATCTAAACAGCCAAGTGCCATCTTTAATCTAAATGACTAGCCAAGTGATACTAATGCCATATGATAGGCAGAGCCTGACAAAACAACATTGCTGGATGGGGCCAGTGCTGTGCCATAGTGGGTAGAGCCGCTCCCTATGGTGCTGGCATCCCATATGGACGCCCGCTGCTCCACTTCCAATCTAGCTCTCTGCTATGGCCTGGGAAAGCATTGGGATATGGCCCAAGTCCTTAGGCCCCTGCACTTGCATGGGTGAAATGGAAGAAGCTCCTGGCTCCTGGCTTTGGATCAGCACAGCTCCTGCCATTGTGGCCAACTGGGCAGTGAACCAGCAGCTAGAAGACCCCTATCTCTCTCTCTGCCTTGCTTTTCTCTGTGTAACTCTGACTTTCAAATAAATAAATAAGTAAATAAATAAATAATAAAAAAACTACATTGTTGGTGGCAGATTGAGCAGATGATATGGCAAAGTATTTCAGGAAGCCTAAGATGTGCTGACTTTGATTCTCTTACCCAAATTCCACATATTGGCACCTACTCTAAAATATAACACAAAAATAGAAAAATAAATATTCATGAAGATATTAATTATAGAATTATATATAGGAGCAACATTAGAAATATTCTAAACATCAGGAACATATAGAATATTATGACATAAAATATACATTTTAGACTGTGAAGCAACCTAGAAAAATGTATAATGTAGAAAAAGGAGAAAATTTGGCAACTGTAGCTGTGTTTATTTTATATATATGGCTGAATGTTGGAAGAAACAGAAGGAAAAAAATGAATGTTTTTATCTTACAGAAATAGTTTGTCATAATCATATGCATTGAATAGCTTTTTGTTGTTGAAGTTAGGTTCTGACTCATAATTTTTGCTTTTTAATATCCTATTGTGGATCTACCATACAGGGATTTAGCTATGTTTAAATCCAGCTTGGCACAGGTGTTTGGAACAGTTGCTAAGACACTGACTGGGACCCTGCATCCCAAGTCGGATTCAGACTACAACTGCAGCTTCCTGCTAAGGTGCACCCTGAGAGGCAGGGTAGGCGGCTCGGAGAGTTGAGTGCCTGCCATGGATCCCATGTGACAGAACTGGATTGAGTGCCACACTCCCAGGCACTCGGGGAGTTAAGCAGTGGCTGGGAGCTCTCTCCCTTTCTGCCTCTGTTTTGGTCTGTCTTCTTCTTGAATAAGAGAAATAAGTAAGTAACAATCAGGACTTTAGGAATGTCTAAGCAAATTTATTTGAAAGACTTGATAACTCCTCCGGTTACAACATTTCCTGAAATGGGCATTTGTTGTGTTCCTGCCTCATGTTATCTCTGGCCTCTGGCAGCAGCGCATGCATTGAGATTGTGAGAACAGCTTTCTGCAGTTGAATTCGGCCTGACCGGTGTTCCCAATACTTCGAACATCCCTGGCCAACCACAACAACAGAAGCCTTCAGGGCCTGTTCCCTGGAACCCAGGAACTACTCCAGTTCCTGAAATCTGGCTTTTCTTTCCTTTTTGTAAAAAAAAAGTTATTTATTTATTTGAAAGGCAAATACACATATGTGTGTATCCATGTACACACACACACACACAAAGGAATATCTTCCATCCACTCGTTTACCCCCCAAATGCCCACATCAGCCAGGGCTGACCAGGCTAAGCCAAGACCTGGGAACTCGTGTGGGTGACAGGGACCCACGCACCTGCACCATTGTCTGCTGCATTCCAGTGTACACTTCAGCAGGAAGCTGGAATCAGGAGCAGAGCCAAGACTCCAACCCAGGCACCTGCTTTGGGATGTTGGTGTCCCAAGCGGTATCACAACTGCCACGCCAGACACCCACCCCCTTCAGTCTGGTTTATCAGTGTCCCATACATTTGTGGAATGATTCCATTTTCTCAGGTCTATGCTCCCTGGGAGTTACATGCTATGGAGCCTCCTCGACTCTGAGTCTGAGATTGGAGAAGGGTTCCCACAGAGGGGAGTAGCATTATCTCGTGCAGTTTCCATCAGCAGCACTCAGGAGGAAAGGGTACTTCCGGAAGGGAGGACAGAGTGCATCTTGCAAGGACAATGGCGGCAATGAAATCTTTGAGAGCAGTGGGATTGGGGCTTCTCTTGCCCAGGATCCTGGGGTGGCCTCCTAGAGCCTCTGAAAGCTCAGGAAACTGCGTTTTTATCTTCTGTGGGGCATTAACATTCACCACAGTGCCTGAGGGATAGGAGGGTCTGAGATAGGTTTGTTGGGTAAATGGCTGCAGTAGGGAAATGGATGTAGCACTGGGTGAAAACATGAGACTTGAATCTTAAGTATTTTGCCACGCATTTGAATTTCTCCTGAAGCTGCTACAGGGTTATCAGTGTTGGATGTAGGGAAGTGCAATGACCAGATGAAGGACATCCCAGAGAAGGGGACAAACCGAAACATCTCAGCTGCCAAAACCCAGAAACAGGATATTTTGTAACCATGTGAGTTGTATGTGTTGCGCACTGAAAATATTAACGTGGAGACGGGCCATCTCTTAGGGACAGGCCATCTCTTGGGGACACACAGTAGAAGACCCCCTACTCTGTTGAGTTGCAGATTGGATCAGATGGCTTTCCAGCACTGCACACGGAAGTGTCACATAGCTTCTGAAGGCTGAGCCCTTTTTCCCACACGTTGGAAGCAAACTCATTGTTCTGTGGCATTACAACCTTTGTATTTCCTGATCTACTGAAAGGGCACAAATCTTATTAAAGAGCGGAGCCCTGAGAAATGACGTGATTAATGAATTCCAAAAAGAGTTTGGGTTGCAGGATGTTCTTCCATATGGTTTTATGCAAATTAGTAGAAATGGTGTGTGAACCAGCCGTATGATGTATTTGAGAATGAAATTGGCTGATTTTTCACATTATCAGGGAGTGGAATCATTCTGGCTCTGAGGACGATGGTTTTGTATTAGGAGCCTTGGGCGAGGGCTGGCCAGCTCCAAGGATTGAGCAATGAGCCCAACTGTGCCTTGGTTTTAAGTCTGCCTGTTCCTCACCTCTGGGGTTGACATGTCAGTAGCAGGGAGAGCTGTTTCAGGTTCTCCTTCCTTCTCCCTCTCATCTCAATTTCCATTTTTTCCCAATTAACAACAAAACACTGCTAAAGGAAATTCTCTGGGATCTGCTTTCTCCAAGTGTCTTTTCTCTGCTCTCCTAAGGACAGGCACTGACACTTCAGTGTCACTGGTGATATTGGCCTTTGACTCAGCAAGGCTCTCTGGAGAAGGGAGCCAACTCGAGCCACAGTCTGTTGAGGTCCCAGTGTGGGACACTCTCGCTGGCAAAGAAAGGCAGTTCATCTAAGATGGTTGGAAATGTGTTTTTAAAAGCTTTATTTTCATTATTTGAGAGAGAGAGAGAGAGAGAGAGAGATTGATTTTCCATCTGCCAGTTCACCCCCAAATACCCACAACAGCAGCAGGAGACTCCATTCAGATCTCTCATGTAGACGGCAGAGACCCACCCACCTGAGACATCACACTGCCTCCCCTGTCCTCAGTGGCTGGAAGCTGGAGTCAGGAGCTGGAGCTGGGAATCGAACCCCAGCAGTTTGATGTGGGATGCAGGTGCACTAACCCCTAGGCTAAATGCCCACTCTATTGTTGATCATTCTTGTTGTGGGATAAAACAAGGCCAGTCCAGAGCTTGAGGCCCCTCCTCCCCTTTTCCTGTCTGCTGCACTCATGCTGTGCCCCTCTGCCCCGCTCCCTACTTCCCCTGGTGGGAAGAAGCTCGTCCTAGAGCTCACCCCACAGGACCTCCCACTGCAGTTACCAGCTTTGTGTACCCCAAATAGTCTTGCACTGCTAGAGTGCAGAGGCTTTACTCCTCTTCCTCAAGTTTCAGGGCCTTGATTCTTCGCCAGACAACCTTGGAAACTGATGCGATTGTGGATAGTCATGTGTCACCATCCCAGGTAATGTATTGGCGTTTCTTAAGATTATTTTATTTATTTATTTGAAAGATTTACAGAGAGAAGAAGAGGCAGAGAGAGAGAGAGAGACAGAGAGAGAGAGAGAGAGGTCTTTTATCTGCTGGTTCACTCCCCAATTGGCCACAACGGCCAGAGCTTTGCCCATCCGAAGCCAGAAGCCAGGAGCTTCTTGCAGGTCTCCCATGCAGGCACAAGGGCCCAAGGACTTGGGCCATCTTCCACTGCTTTCCCAGGCCATAGCAGAGAGCTGGATCAGAAGTGGAGTAGCCAGGACTCAAACCGGCATGTGTATAGGATGCCGGCACTACAGGAGGCTGCTTCACTTGCTATGCCACAGTGCCAGCCCCAATGTATTGGCATTTTAACAAGTGCCCCCAGTGACTAATGCGAGTCGGGGAAGGATGTTCCAGGCCACATTTCTACTTCTCTGGTCTAGTTTTAGACCTTCTGTGGGCCCAAACCAGTCTTCTTGGTACCTTTAATGATGGAAAATGTCATTTTTCCATAGATTTTTGTCTGGCTTTGATCTTCCCACAGAGAAACTGTGGCCGCCATCATTCCCGCTTCTTACAGTGGCGGCTGTAGCTCCCTCATCCGTCCCTCCTGAAAAGGATTTGCTGGCTGACTTGGTGGACAGGTGGCCGTAGGTAACTGCCTGGGTAACTTCTTTTCATCCACACCCTGGGATGGATTTGATTAAGTTCTTAATAGCTGGAAACCCCCAGTCTCTGATAACCTGTCTCCTGGTTTAACTCTTTCTGCTTAGATGGGCTTCGCTTTCCTGGGGTTTTATTAAAAGTGTTTAGCTTGTATGAAGCTAATAATTCTTGTTTGTGGGAAGGAATTAAGGGGCTTATGTTGTTCCTTGGCAGTGGGAACGTTTGGAAATAAAAGCAGACTCAGAGAGCTCTGATTAATCTACGACAACGAGCCGCCTTCCCCAGTGGGGATGCCTTCCGCCTTGGCAGACGCATTCTGGATGCCAGAGCCTGATCTTAGGGATTTTTTTTTTTTTGTCCTTTTTTTTTCTCCCTTCTGTTGTTGTTTTCATAGAAGAATGAACTAAGCATTACAGTCATGGCAATTTTCCTGTATTGAATTAGGGTTGTGCTTTGGTTCCTTCTGAACTGCCTTTGATCTAGATGTTTTGGCTGCCCTTGGGGTGAGGGCTGAGCCGCTGCAGCTCGCTGAGCAATGCTCTCCGGGATGCTACCTGTTCCCGTGTGCCCAGCTGCATGCTTCCCGGGGTGCAGATGTGTGTGTGCCTTAGCACAGGACACACGCTCGTAAGCTCATTAGAAGACAAAAGTGTCATCGTAGAGCAGCACACTATTCGCCTATTCCAAGCACCAGGGGAATTTGGACAGCAGTTAGGGCTAAAGCCTACCAGATGACAGGAGAAGAAAATGAAATAGACCCAAGCCCACAGATCCTAGCTGAGAATAATGAAGTACGTGAGGGGCGCCCTTTAGCAGCTCAGAATGCTAAAAGTTCAGCAGTGCCATCTCTCCTGCGAACGCGCTACTTCCTCTGTTCATCTCTGCTGGGAAGTTATACTCTCTGCAAATCCTTGTGCAAATTATAATCTGCAGAAAGGCCAGTTCTTAGGAGAGCCACGCTGCATGTGCTGTCAGGAGAGCTGGGGATTAGCAGAGCTGCTGTTTGGGAAGTACTTGGTAGATTGGAAAACAGACACCAGGCTCTCATGAATAGGTCATCAGTTTTAAGTCAGCACAGCAGGTGGTGGATAAATGTCACCACCCGTAGGGCTTTAGTCTTTTGGAAATGTCTTGCTTCTGGCTGTATGAGGCAGGTGCATATCAGCTATGCTTTGCTGCAGCAGGAAGATTGAGGAGTGGAAAGGGAAGGATTAGCGTTGGTCCCTGTCTTCATATCTGTTGTCTGACTCGAGAGAATTGCATTGGCGTCATTAGATCTTATCTTCTCAGCAGAGGAAGAAAATGGAGAACCAAAGAGACAAAGCACCATGCCGGGTTCATGTAGCTCCCCTGCACAGTCAGACCTGAGTCTGCAAATGCCTGCTCCGGTTCTCGCCCAACTCTGAACTTTCCAACTTCTGGGTTGATCCAAATCTATGAAAACCCCAGTGCCGTTTGTAAGTCCATAGGTGTGCCAAGCATACCTGTGGCTTCAGGATATCTTCCGCATCAATGCATTATTATTTATCAAATCTGCATAGATGCCTCCATGATTAAATAGCGTATGAACTCAATTAGAGGTTTCTGAACACATAGTAGCATCCGGTCTTCTATATTTCACTAAGAAAGAGAAACCAAAAGTACAACCACAATCATATGTGTGTGTGGGGGGGTGATATGTTCATGACTGTTTTTTAATTATAAATAATAACTTTATGTGCTGAAATATTGAGAAATGCTATGAAATATGATTACATTGGAACTGAGAGTTTGATTGCTTTGTTGCATTTTTTCTTTCTTTTTTGCCCCCATTAGTGTATTATATGCTACACGGAGGAGCTTGCATTTCATTTATCCTCTTTCCATACCAATCCCTGCCCACTCCCACCCCCCCCCCCCAACAATGACAGTTCTGTAATTGAAGTGCAGGAGAGGAGCTGGGAAGCAGACATCCGGGGACAGGACTCTCCAGGGGCTTCCTTAGTAGCTGGGAGCTTTTGCTGCAGCAGGGAGATGCGGCAAAGCCCCGCAGAGTTCAGCCTCCGATCGCCCGGTCTCCACACCTGAGCCTGAGAGCCACCCTCCAGCCGCAGCTCTCCACCAGGACACGGAGTGCGGACCTGAAGGGTCCTCACAGTGTGTGCGGAGACAGTTTATGAAGACACTTGCTTGTGCGGTGTTGAGGTTGGTTTTCTGAACTGGAGGTTTTGTCGGTGACCTGTGTCAGTCATGGAGGGGCAGGGAAGGTATCAGGAGTGCTCCCTAACTCCCAGGTACTGGAAGCTCAAATGGATCTTCCTTCCAAAAAGCGTGCAGCCGCGTGAAGCCAGGAACTCTGTGTGGTAATTTGGGTGTGTTGAATTGACAAGGACAGAGGAAAACTGCTACACCCAGAAATCAGCTTAAAACTTGTCTAGGGACTCCCACACACACAAAGAAGAGGCAGCGTTCCCGAAGACTGCTGGGAAAACTAGTCAGGCTTTGTCGTGTTCCTTTTCAGCTGGGGACGGCATTTGCCAGATCTGCATCCGTGGGTGGATGGCACTGGGGGAAGAAACAACAAACCACCCTGTTACCTTGGCATCTGCCCTCTGCCCTGGAGCCTCCTCCTACCCGAACGTCACTGTGACTTGAACCTTCTTCTCTGTGGTGTCAGTTGCCTTCTCTTAATAAGACATCTCACTGGATGTTGCCTCCAGTAAATAATAATGGAGTGTATTGTACCCCTGGTCTGGCGTACATCTAGGAAGTGCAAAAAGGTTTGACAAACTCAGATTCAAGGGCATTAAAAACCCTTCTCATTTTGTTTTCCTATGAGAGCAGGGTTTTATTGGGTTGCTCACGGCTAACTCCCTAGCACCTAGATGGCTTGCCAGGTGCTGGCATGTAGTAGGCACTCAATAAATATTTGCTGAGTGGATGAATGAATCCATCTCGGTCACACAGCTCCTTGTACGATTATGCATTGACAACTCGGGGGAGGTCTGGCCACCCCCGAGAGGCAGAGCTGTCTTCCATGCGTGTGCTCTGCAGGAGCTGAAACACAGCTGATTTTCACCAGTCTTTCACCATGAATCCACTTGTTGTGCATCTTTGCCCAGGACTATTGTAGATGAGATGCATTAATCAAATAGTTGTTGAGTGAGTATTAGGTGTCTGATAACTGGCTCTCTTATGCAGGCTGTTGCCTTGGGGATCTTCAGAAGCCAGCCTCCACGAATTGGAGTTTGCTTCTCTGCTGAAGACGTTTGTGTGGAATTACAGTCTTGTGATATACTTTCGTATTTAGATATATTCACCCAATCGAAACCGCCCTATCACTTATGGATGACTTGCTTTGTTCTTTTGCTGTGTTGTATTTTCCGACATTAACTTTATCATGGGTGCATTTTCTATTCAGGAAAAAAATAGGAAAACATTTCCCCCTTTAGAAGGCATGACCTGGCTGGCGCCGCAGCTCACTAGGCTAATCCTCCGCCTGCGGCGCTGGCACCCTGGGTTCTAGTCCCAGTTGGGGTGCTGGATTCTGTCCCGGTTGCTCCTCTTCCAGTCCAGCTCTCTGCTGTGGCCTGGGAGTGCAGTAGAGGATGGCCCAAGTGCTTGGGCCCTGTACCCCATGGGAGACCAGGAGAAGCACCTGACTCCTGGCTTCAGATCAGCACAGCACGCCGGCCACAAAGGCCATTGGAGGGTGAACCAACAGCAAAGGAAGACCTTTCTTTCTGTCTCTCTCTCTCTCACTGTCCGCTCTGGCTGTCAAAAAAAAAAAAAAAAAAAGCATGACCTGATTTTCTCTTCTGAGGACCTGAATTGCGCATCTGGTTCCATGGAAGTGCAAACAGTGTGCTTTTTGAATGATCTGATTTTGCAAGAAATGAGGTCACGCAGCAGTTGGGCTGAAGTGGCACCTGTGATGATGATTCTGGCTTGCATACTTGTTGGGGTTCATGGCGACAAGGATCATTCTGCTAAAGGAAAAAAGGCTCTGGTTTATAGCTACTCCAGGTCATAGAAAAAGCATCTGGGAGTCAGTGCTGTGCTGTAATGGGTGAAGCCACCGCCTGCAATACCGACATCTCATATGGGCACTGGTTCAATTCCTGGCTATTCCACTTCTACTCCAGCTGTCTGCTGCATCCTGGGAAGGCAGTAGAATTTGGCAAAAGCCCTTGGGCTCCTGCACCTCATGTCAGACCCAGAAGCGGCTCCTGGCTTTGGATTGGTGCAACTCCAACTATTGTGGCCATCTAGGGAGTGAACCAGCATATGGAAGACCCCTCCCTCCCTCCCTCCCTCCCTCCCTCCCTTTCTCTCTCTCTGTCTCTCTTTCTTTCTTTCTCTCTCTCTCTCTCTCTTTTTCTTGCTGCCTATCCTTCTCTCTCTGTGTAACTGACTTTCAAATAAATAATACATCTTTAAAAAACAAATAATCTTTTTTAAAAAAGAGAAAGAAAAAGCATCTGAATGAGAGAGCGAGACACAGTGAGGAGAGAGGAGAAGAGCGCATGTACACAATTCTAACATACGACAATGAAAAGAGCAGAGGCGCTGGGGGTTGTTTGACTCCTGGCTTTCTTATTTACTGCTTGTGACTTTGGGAGATTTGGTTATTTTTATCTTTTACTTATCTGAAGAGAGGGCATTCTGTTAAGTTTCCTTGTATCGTTGTAAGGGTTATATGCACTACAATATCTGAGTACCTAGGAGCGACCTGGGAGCACTGACACTTGACTCATCTCAGTTCTCGTGGGAGAATGTTCTGGTCCTAAAGGGAGACTGGTCCATGATGCCTCCCTCGGGAGGACAGATGCTTGGAAAACAGATATCCTAACATCTCTGCCTTCCTTGAGCAACTGGAATTCAACACTTGACAACTGACTAATGCGTTTTTTTTTTATTATTATTATTTTTGACAGATAGAGTTAGATAGTGAGAGAGAGACAGAGAGAAAGGTCTTCTTTCCATTGGTTCACCCCCCCCCCCCCCAAATGGCTGCTATGGCCAGCGCTGCACCAATCCGGAGCCAGGTGCTTCCTCCTCGTCTCCCATGCGGGTGCAGGGCCCAAGCACCTGGGCCACCCTCCACTGCCTTACCGGGCCAGAGCAGAGAGCTGGACTGGAAGAGAAGCAACCAAGACAGAATCCAGCACCCCAACCATGACTAGAACCTGGGGTTCTGGCACCGCAGGCAGAGGATTAGTCTTGTGAGCCGCGGCGCCAGCGACTAATGTGTGTTGAGGCCTCTTCTGAGTATATGTAAATGAGAATTAATGGTTCATGTGGAATACATTGGGTTTTTCCTCTTCAAGGCTTATTAGGACACTTTAAATGGAGGAAAGGGCTCAGCCAGCTGCAGCAGCTTCTTAGACATCCTGGTCATCCTGTGTCCCCGCCCAGGGAGACACAGAGGCCCGTCAACCTCATCTCTGGTCGGATGCGTTGGTTCCTACTCACTCATGATGAATTCATGCAAATTCACAAATATTCCAGTCAGCTAAGACCCCGTCCTGGCCTTGTTTTCTGCCTGTTCTAGAGTGACCAGAGAAGGAGATGACAGAGATGAGGGGTCAAGTCCGTGGTCCAGTGTGCTCTCGTGGAGTGGGTAAAGGTGCTGCCTGCAGTGCCAGCACGCCGTATGAGCACTGGTTCCTGGCCTGGCTGCTCCTCTTCTGGTCAAGTCCCTGCTAATGGCCTGGAAAAGGAATGGAGATGGCCTGAGTGCTTGGGCCCCCGCCACCCATGTGGGAGAATGAAGCTCCTGGCACCTGGCACCTGGCTTGGGTTTGGCTCAGCCCTGGGTGTTGTAGCCACTTGGGGAATAAACCAGCAGATGGAAGATCTCTCTCTCTCTCCCCACCCACTCCATCCCTCTTTCTCTCTGTAACCTTGACTTTTACATAAATAAATAAATGGCTAAAATTAAATAAATTCAATGTGCAAAAGAATGGATTTATGAAAGCATCCAGACAAGATGGAACTTATTTTAAAATAAGATTTTGATTTGCAATTAAAGAGAAAAAGAATTCTCAGTTCCAATTCCCTTGGCATTTTTCAAAATTAATTTTAATTATTTGAAAGGCAAGTACAGAGAGAGAGAGAGAGAGGGAGAGAGAGAGAGAGGTCTCCAAACTGCTTGTTCACTCCCCAAATGCTGACAACAGTCAGGGCTGGGCCAGGCCAAACCAAGATCCAGGAACTCGATCCAAGGCTCCTACATGGGTAGCAAGGTACCGAGTACTTGAGCCACCTCCGTCTCAGGAAAAGGCCCAGCCAATGTGAGCAGAAACAGCAGTCAGAAGCGGGGTGGGACTCTGACACAGGCAATCTGATGTGGGATGCTGGTATACCAAGTGGTGTCTTAACCTGGTTCCCAGAGCCTGCCCTTCCTCTGAAGTTTTACACGTGGTAGCATTTGTTTCTGATCTCAGGAGCTGAACCCCTTCCTATTAGTGTACACGGGGCCATAGTTGAACCCTGTGACCTAGACTCAGGCTCTTGGATGCCACCACCTGGGGCTCTGAATTTTGAGGAAGTGATGCAAAGATACACAGATAGGGATCAACTGTCCCCAGGGACTGTGGCAGGGGTGGGAGTCAGTGGCTGTCTCAGGTGGGTTGATCCATGGTTCCTATTATTCCATCTCCCCTGGTTCTGGCCCTTTCATCCCACCAGCCATCCTATCTACTGTGTCCTCTGTCATACATATGGGTTTAATAATTTCCTTTTTTTCCCCTAAGTCAAAATGTAGTTCTCCTTCTTGTAACCAAGACCTGACTAATGCCAGAGTACTTCAAAAAGGTCATTGGAAATGAAATTTAGAAAAAGTTTATTTTGATTTAAAATTTTTTTGAAATCATACATAAGAGGGGTTTTCCAAAAGCTAATCAAAAATGTGTATTATGAAAAAACTATGCATGTATTTCAAAACATTTTGTATGCAAACTGCATCTTTTTGAAGAGGAGAAACAAGGTCCCTTATGTATGTATGTATGTATGTATGTATTTAGATTTGTTTATTTAAATGGCAGAGTGACAGAAAGGAAGAGATAGGGGAGGGAGAGAGAGAGAGAAGTAACTGGTTTATTCCACATGCAGCTGGGATAGTCAGGGCCAAGCTGGAGCCAAGGAGCCTGCAGTTCCACCCAGGTCTCCCCAGTGGGTGGCAGGGACCAAGTTCTGAAGGGATCTTCCACTGCTTTCCCAGGTGCAGGTGCAGGGGCAGGGAACTGGATAGAAGCCGAACATCTGGGACTCAGACTGGCACCCTTATATGGAATGCTGGTGTCCTTAACCCCAAAATAACTTGACTGCCAGTTCCATTTTCCACAAACTTTTTGAAGTACTCTCATACAAATTTGAGTTGTAAACAGTTACACTTACACTAAACTTTTCAGAAAAACATTGCGAGGAAAAATGCAGCAGTGCCTATGTAGTGAGGAATTTAAGGAAATAGTACACTGGAGCAGTGAGGTTGGTCTGCAGAGACTGCCCAGAGTGTGTTTTATCAGAGGCTCGGAGCCCCCTGTGAGTGTGCCCAGGACTGGTGGAGTGAGAAGGCAGGAGGCAGAAACCTCATCAGGGTTATACAGCCTGGTCCTAACTCCTTTAAAGGGAGCGATTCTTTAAACCAAGGCATGAGAGCTGCTTTGCGTTCTCACAAAGAGTGGGCTCGTCTGACTGGTTGGGTGCTATTTCCTATTCAGCTCTGCGAGCAGTAAGCTCACTATCACCCAATTTCCAACCTCCCTTTCCTGGGAAACACAAGTGAGAGGGCGGAAGTTGGCCCACTCGCAGAAACACCTGGAGACCAACCACATCTTTGTTCAATTATGCCTTTGACTGCTAGGGAGTGGAAATTCCACCAAGGGCCCAGCAGGTGATCTCCTCTGGGCTATGGACAAAGGCCACATGCTCGTGCTACTTGTTAAGCTACCTGTTTTTGTGTCCCAGCCAAGCACAATACACCACCTATCTGAATAGAAGACAGAATGAGTCATGCGGCCTCGGAGACTCACTTTCGTGAGAAGGTGTGTATCTGTGCCTGTGTGTGCAGTCTGTCCATGACCACAAAATACCATTACTGGCTTTCAGAAAGATAATTAAACATCATATCCCCAAGGCTTTGGGATTTTTTTCCCCAAAGTGCCAGGAGAAGTCATGAAGTATCAGAGTTTGCTGTGTCACTTAGAAATGGGAGTTTCTATAGCCAACTAAAAATCTGGGCTCTTGATACCTGGGGTATACACAGCCATCTGGGGAGAAGTAGGGCTACTTCCTCCTTGCCTTTGTTTTGTGGTCCTCAGCGGCCATCAATACCCCGAGTCAAGTTGGTTAGGGCCAGGAACAAAGGGTTTTTGTTGGAGCCTTGAGATTTTTAAGATACAGAAATGGCAGCGTCAAGTGATGACAGGGTGTGCAATTGCTGTTCAAAGTCAGCAGGAAACTTGAAAAGCGTGCGTGAGAGTCTTTGCCTTCCGGTTTCTCTCAGTAGGTATCCTGCTAATGGGCGGAGGAGAACTTTGATGTCAGGATCATCAGGAGTGTTTCAGCATACAACGGGCTGTTTGTTTAAGAAACTGGTTAGTTCCTCTACTCCACAGGTTTTCGCTTGGTTACAATTTAGAAATTATAGAACACTTGTAAGAATAGCACAAGGAACTCCAGTACATCCTTTATCCATGTTGACTGATAAACTGGATATTTGTTCCATTTGCTTTGGCATTCCATCTCTCTCCTCTCTTCCCACTTTTCCTCCCTCCCTCCCTCTCTCTCTCCATAAACGCAAAAAAAAAAAAAAAGTAGACATAGACATGTATATGTAGAGAAATATATATGAATATATATATTCATACAGAGAGTAAGATATACACATTTCTTTATAGCCATCCTGGTTTTTTCCTGAACCATTTGAAACATGTGGGTGGTTTCGTGACCTTGTACCTAACTATTCCAGTGTGTAAGAGTAAGAACATAGCATATGCAGCCTTAGCAGAGTTATCAGGTGCATGAATATTGAGCTTTTTTCCTAATATCTCCGTATTCCAGTCTTGAATTGTCTCAATAGCGCTCTCTATAGCGTGTTTTTTCCATGCCGTACACAATCCAGCCCATGGCCACATGCAGCGTTCACTGCTCCTGTCTCTGCCATCACCTTTCACCTGTGACACTTCTGTAGCCTTCCTTTATCTTTCTTGATCTTTACATATTAAAGAACGTATTATTAATCCTCAAAGTGTGGTAGTCCTGCTTTTGTCCTCTTAACCTTCCAGTTCCTCTCATTTCCAAGTTCTTGCTAAGTTGAACTGTCGACTCCCTTGTCTCCATCAAGGAGTTCCTCTTTGATCTTTGCCTCCATCCTGAAATCAGATGCTCTGATTCTTTATAGAAGAAGAAATTGTTCCAGTGGTGGCCTGAAATACAATAGCTGGTTCCAGTACAGTCCGAGTGCTTGCATGGACAAGATCATGTTCTCTTCCCTCAATGAACCAAATGAAGGTCCATTTTTTAAATACAGTTGTTTACCCATCTGGAAACCTGAATCTAGGCACAGCAGCCTAGATTCTTCTGTAGCAATTAACCACTAGGGTTGTTTAAAACGATTTCAGTACTTAGACACTTTCGAGAAGTGTATTTCGAAAATCACTTAGGCTATGAATTCCGTTGGAATCAATTGTTAAAGTCGGGCAAACACAACCGTCCGTTCCCAGTCTTCTTTCCTCTTTATGCTGAGGGAGGCAAAGCTCCCAAGTTAGTTCCCATGAGTTTTCTCCTTGAGCAATTTCTCTTCCTGGAAGCACTTGAGACAGGGGGCAGGTCCGTGTCACTGGAGTCCAGACTGTGCGAGCTTGGCGCCTCGTCTCCTCACGCATGGCATTTTCTTGAGTCCAATCGCAGTTATGGCAATTGTTTCTTGGCAGTGTGCAGGATTCGACTCACCACTCCAAGGTCAGCAGGCAGAATTATACATGCAGATCGGCTCATAATAATTGCCTTTGCTGTCGTGAGATGCAAGTGACCTCAAGATACGCAGGGTCAAACGCCAGACTCATCAGCCTGTGTGAGCACTGAGACCCGGAGGTACTGAACTATCTGGACAAGTTCCTGTATTTCCCTTAATATCTTCCTCTATAAAATGGGAATAATGCTATCACAGATGTGATCTAAAAACTTCCAGAAAAGTAGTACTAAGGACACAAGTATTTCCTAAATGTTTAATCAGGGCAGTGATCATTGATGAGATTTCTTGTTGATCCCTGACCCTCCTATGAAAGCATGGCTGGTGATGATGGGGTACTTTTAGCCTCCATTTATTTAGAGACACTGTGATGACACTCTCTCTAGATGGCTTTGTTTTTGTTTTTGTTCATAACCTTAATTCAGAAGCTTTATTCACAATATAGACTGGCGCTGTGATCCAACTGGTATTTGTAGTGACTGATAAAAAGATGAGACTTTGTAATCACTCTTTTAAAAATATTTTTTATTTATTTTCACTTTTATTTGAAAAGCAAACACACATACACACAGAGGGAGAGGGGGAGGGAGAGATAGAGATTTCATCCAGTGATTCACTTCCCAAATGCCCACAACAGCCAGCAGTGGGCCAGCCTGAAGCCAGGAGCCCAGATCTCAATCTGGACCTCCCAGATGGGTGGCAGAGACCCAAGTACTTGAGCTATCACTTACTGCTTCCCATTGTGCACATTAGAAGGATGTTGGAACAGAAGTGGAGGACACAGATGCTCTGATATGGGATGCAGGCATCTCAAACATTGTCTTTTTTTAAAGATTTTATTTATTTGAGAGGCAGAGTTACAGAGAGACAGAGAGAAAGGTCTTCCACCTGCTAGTTTGCTCCTTAAATGACTGCAATGGCTGGGGCTGAGCTAATCCAAAGCCAGGAGCCAGGAGCTTCCTCCAGGTCTCCCACATGGGTGCAGGCATGCTTGAGCCATCTTCTACAGCTTTCCCAAGCCATAGCAGAGAGCTGGATCAGAAAAGGAGCAGCCAGGACACAAACCCGAGCCCATATGGGTTGCTGGAGCCATAGGCGGAGACTTAGCCTACTACACCACAGCACTACACCCCCACCCCCAGCATTGTCTTAACCAGTCTCAAATGTCCACCTCTGTGAACCCTCTTTTTTTTTTTAAAGGGGCAACTGGGACAGAATCCGGCACCCCTACCGGGACTAGAACCCGGTGTGCTGGTGCTGCAGGTGGAGGATTAACCTATTGAGCCGCAGCGCTGGCCCAAACCCTCTTAAAACATGATGGAGGGTGGGGCCAGTGCTGTGGCATAGCAGGTCAAGCTGCCGCCCACAGTGCCAGCATCCCATCTGGGCATCGGTTTGAGACCCAGCTGCTCTACTTCCTATCCAACTCTCTGGTATGGCCTGGGAAAGCAGTAGAAGATGGCCCAAGTGCTTAGGCCCCTGCACCTGCGTGTGAGACCCAGAAGTTCTTGACTCTTGGCTTCAGATTGGTGTAGCCATCTAGGGAATGAACCAGATCGATCCTCTCTCTCTCCTCTCTTTCTCTCTCTGCCTCTGCCTCTCTGTAACTCTGCCTGTCAAAAAAATAAAAATAAACAAACAAAACAAAACAAAGACATGGTGGATGTGCTGGTGCTGTGGCGTAGTGGGTTAAGCAGCTGCCTGCAGCATCAACCTCCCATATTGGGGCCAATTCACAACTCAGCTGCTCCAATTCCAATCCAGCTCTGCTCAAGTGCTTGAGCCCCTGCATCCATGTGGGAGGCCGGAAGAAACTCCCAACTCCTCGCTTTGATCTGGCCTCATCCTGGCCATGCAACCATCTGGTATGTGAGCCAGTGGATGGAAGACTTCTCCTTCTCTTTGCTTCTGCTTCTCCCTCTCTGCAACTCTGCCTTTCAAATAAATAAGTAAATCTTAAAAGTAAGCATGATAGAGCATTATCTGGGTTTGGGGTATGCTGTCTGCCTCTCCTCTCATTCTTCAAAGGCACAGATGCTTGATGGCCTTGCATGTGGTAGGAGGACACACATGTGCTGTGAGACACATGTGCATACAACACATACCAAACCTCGTTTTCATTTGTTCTGTATTGCTTCTCCCTCTGCCTGCTCAACCTACCTTCCCATCTCTACCTCCTCTTACCCAAAAGCTAGCTCTGTCTAGAATCAACCCTGTTCTATACATTCCTACCCTCTCCCTCCACAGTAAACACACCCAGCCCAGCTCTTACCCCCTCCCTCCCAACATCTTCTCCCAAATAACAGCCACTAAACTGCTAAACCAGTCTAAGGAGATAATGACCAACCTTGGTTTTATGTGATTCCTGTTTCATTTGGTCTTACTGGTCTTATTTCAACAAAATCTTGTTGTCTGTGCCTTTAAGCATCATGGCAAAAATAGCAAGGAATACCTTTGGGGGCTGGACTTTTGCCTTTAAATCAATCTACGTGGTGCTGTCAGTTACTGTACTTGTTTGCTGATCAAGGTGACCTTCTGGCTATATTGAACTGTGAAATAGGACATTCACTCCCACCTTCCCTACTGAGGAGGAGGATGAACTCTAGGCCAAAACAGTGGAGAGTGACAATGACCTACTCTGATGCTGAAGTTCCTGGTGTGGAAAGTTCTGGAAGGTGCATGCTCACATCTTGGCAGCACCGTTGTCCCTCCTGAGGCTAACACCCTCTGTTAGGTCAGAGTGATTTGCTCTTTTGATATTGACAAGGAATTGACGAGGTGAAAGAGCCAATTTGAACTATCAAGAGGTTTTGGAATTCCTATTTGTAGTGGCCAAGGCTAGGAAGGGTACGACTTGTAGGCCAGAGGGCAGAAGGTCTCCCGTCATTCATTGATCTTTGATCATTCGCTTTCCCTTTGTCCTTTTGCTTATTTGCCTTTTACTTTGACCACTTCCCCTTCCCTTCTCTGTGCTTCCTGACTTTCTTTTCCACAATCACCTGTTTTCCTTTTCAAAAATGCTTTCCCATGTGTTTAGCTGATTTCCCAATTTTTTTCTTCTCTTAGTCTTGTATCTTTCTGTTGGATTTTAAATGCATCTTCCAAACCCACAGAGGATGAGGTGGAGTTTCTCCCTCTATTGCAACTAGATTCCATGGAGAGAGCAAAGGGAACCTTCAGCCCTATGTTGGCGGGCAGAAGCTTTGCCCCAGCCACTTTGCACACATCACTGACCACACTCCTAGAATACAGCCGTCGTGAGCAGCGGTATGGTCCTGGAGGCCTCGGTTCCCACCAGGTTCCCTCCCTGCCTGTGCACGTCTGTGTGCAGATTCACATAGTCTCATGTATGCGTTTACCCTTACAGATGGGATTTGACACAGCCTTTAATTGCAGTTTGCTGTCAAGAACTTTATTTCCAGTACTTTCAGGTCTGCTTCCTCCACTGTCATAAAACATAAATTAGTGGATGGGGGCTTACATTTGCCAATCCAGATAAAGAGTGCAGGATCATTGTAATGTGGGCTTTCTAAATCAGAATTTGTTGGACTAAACCTGATGCCTTGGGGGAGAAGTTGGTAATGTCATCAGCTAATTAAGGAGAGAGGAACAGGGACACCGCCTTTGGAAGGAATCTAGGTACCCTGTAACTCGCTGTATTCTTGGGCAACCTTGGTTACTGTGACACAGGTGATCCAGATAAAATATGAATTTCAAGAGCTCGAGGGAGGAAGAAATTGAATTGTTCCCAGTTCCAGAGCCTATCAGTGGAAGGATCAAGACTTGATTGTAGCTCTTGGCAATTGGCAATACAGAGATTTGGGCATTTTTCCCTGGAGAATGTTACCTTAAAGTTACTATGAACTTCTGTATTCTTAAAAAAAAAAGAAAAAGAAAGAAAGCCTTCATGCAGTCTCAGAAATGTCTTTGTCGTAGCTTTCTGGCCACCCAAGCCAGTGTTCCGGGAGCCTAACTCACACGAAGTACAGCGCTCAGAACCATTTGATCAGACATGGCTAGCACTGCTGAGGATGACACAGTCTTGTTTCTTCCTTCTGGCAACTAATTTTCATTAGAGTTGATGTGTCTTAAACTGTCATTGAAAGAACAACAGTGATATTTTGAAGTGGGACAAGAGGTCACTGGCCAGGGAAATTGTTAAGCGGTTTGCCTCTTTATGCAATGAGCAATCATTTACATAAAAGTAGTGATAAAAGAAAGGTTCCTACAGCAAATGTATAGTACACTATAGTTTCAGTTCATTGGTTCATATTTGTGTGTTTTTAAAGGTTTGGGGCAAATTTCAGGCAGATTATAGCAAGTCTTATGTTGTTCATCGGTCTACACTAACAACCCCATGAGCATTAAAAATCACAAATACAGGAGTTCAAAACAGGATTTAGAGCAAGAAGCATACTCCTTGAGCGTGTGGTCCAACCCCTCTTAGGGGAAACTGAGTCCCAAGGCGATTATGTGGGGTCTTCCATGCAGCTTCCCTTGCACCCGCCTCTTTGTTACCTAGCAAGATGTCACAGAATGAAACACATTTCTGTGACCTCAGAGAAACCCAATAATTGTCTTTTCAGATAAGTTTCTTTCTCTGAGTCTTTTTTAGGACTGAGGATCTGATTTGTTGGCACGTGGGCTCAGATATGATCTGCAGGATATTTCCTATAAAATAAGGAGCATTTCCCATGCACATTTGACCAGCGTAACAGGAAATCGCATCCCTGATTTCATATGAAGTTGAGAGTTAAATCTCCCCACTGCTTGGCATTTGGGGCCAGATATCTACCAAACACTTGATAGCCATGAAAATGCGGAAGAGAGAAACTCTAGGAAAAGGCGAAACACAAACATCCTAGTGTTTAGCTTTTAAATGCACTGAATCTGAAACTCCACAGGATTAGGTGGATTTTTCAAGTCCAAAGAAAATCTTTATACTGTTCTATTTATGGACATAAACAGAACCATACGAAATTGGCTTTTTTTTTTCCCTCAGGGGGGTCAAAAATGGTCATATATGGGCAATTTCTTATAGTTCAGTCCAATATTATATAATAAAAATCTTGGGAAACCAGAATGTGTATATACATTACAGTGCCTACAGATTTTGCTTTCTTATTGGGTTCCTTAGAAATTAATTGGAATGGGGCCAGAGTTCCAGTTTGAGTCCTGTCTGTTCTGTTTCCTGAACCAGCTCCCTGTTACTGTACCTGGGAAAGCAGTGGAAGATGGCTCAAGTGCTTGGGCCCTGCCACCCACGTGGGAGACCCAGATGAAGTTCTTGGCTCTTTGCTTCAGCCTGGCCCAACCCTGGCTGTTGTGGCTATTTGGGGAGTGAGCCAGTGGATGGAAGACCTCTGTATGGCTGTCACTCTGCCTTCCAACGACCCTTTAAAAACACTAGTTGGACTGTGTGGATCCTAGCTGACTACTGCTGTGCGTTGATATTGATTCTGAAAAATCGCAGTGCGGGAGTGAGTGAGCCTCGCTGGCCTGCTCTCACTGTCTGGACCTGACTCCTGCCTGCCTGTTTTTATCCTCCCCAACGCGTTCATTTCTTGAGGATCATCTGCTGGCGTGGCCAGGAAGCAGCTACCTACTTCAAAAGGAATGAGGGCGCTGCTGGTAGGTGGTTTGACTGCTGCATGCTTTCTCTCCATGCCCCTCTTCGCCTCTGTGCTCGCTCACCCCCGTGCTGCTCGACGGGCTCCCGCCGGCTCCGTGTTCCTACATGCTCCAACACTTCTGCTGAGCTAAATGATGGCTAATAGCAGTGCAGAGGCTGCCAGCTATTACGAGTGCTTTGTGTGGAGCCTATCTGACCTTTTTATTACATTAAAGTGCTAAGCCAGTTATTAAGGGAAGAGAAACTGAAAAGGAGCCATAGAAAGAAAAAAGTGGCAAAGCAGACCTACTTAGAAATCCGCCAACCTTTAATTATCTCGGAAGCAAGGACTTCCTAGTTGGGAGTGATGGGAGAAAATGCAGAGCACGGCTTATCACCGACTGATAACCCTGTGTTGGCATCATTTATGGGTTTGCTGGAGGAATGGATGGAGAGGTGGATTCCAGGAGCTCAGATCCAACTCAAGGGGTCAGGGAAGCAGGTCACCATGGAGCTGACTCAGATGTGGATCTTGCTGCAAAGGGCAATGCTGTTGGGTAATTCAGCTCTTGGTGTTAATTCAAAGACCGGATGCAACCTCACCTCCACGAGGGCTAACCTGTATTAGAGAATGTCTTCATTTTCCTTCTCCACATCTTTAGGTTTCTCCCGAAAAGTCAAATTCCAGACTGCTCACTTGTGTCTCCTTCCCTTCCCTTTCCTTATTTAATATATAGTCAAGTTTTCATTTGAAAAAATAGCAAACTTGTTTTGGCGAGGGATAAGAAAACCAACTCAGACTTCTCAAAAGGTATCTTCCACCTACCCTCAGAGCTTTCATCCAAAGCAGTCACTAAGCAAACTTTTCTTTCTTTCTTTCTTTCTTTTTTTTTTTTTTTTTGACAGCCAGAGTGGACAGTGAGAGAGAGAGAGACAGAGAAAAAGGTCTTCCTTTGCCGTTGGTTCACCCTCCAATGGCTGCTGCGGCCGGCGCACCGCACTCATCCGATGGCAGGAGCCAGGTGCTAGGTGCTTTTTCCTGGTCTCCCATGGGGTGCAGGGCCCAAGCACTTGGGCCATCCTCCACTGCACTCCCGGGCCACAGCAGAGGGCTGGCCTGGAAGAGGGGCAACCGGGACAGAATCCGGCACCCCGACCGGGACTAGAACCCAGTGTGCTGGCGCCACAAGGCGGAGGATTAGCCTGTTGAGCCACGGCGCCGGCTTCTAAGCAAACTTTTCTTTGAGGTTTGAAAGTGTCCAGTTCACTTTTTTTATTATTATTTTTTCTTTAGATGCACCTCTGCATTTTAAGATATATTCCTATAAATGTTTGCATTTCCAGGCCAAACAGAGGTAAAATGTCCTGGGAGAACACAAGTTTTCAGGTTATCAGAAAACCCAGATGAGCTATATATAATAAGCATGTCAGTTTTGGGGTGCTTCAAATGGAAGGTACCAGATCGTTCCATGGTGATGAACCTTGAAGCTCACCCTCCGCTCATCTGTCAAAGACCCCTGCATTCAGTTCAGGATTGATTTCTTGGTTTTGTAAAATACCAGGCTCAAGGTCCCTAAGGAAGCTGGTGTTTAATAATTAAGGCTTGCTAGTCCTTTTCCAATATAATCAGAAGACAATAGAGTTTATCAGAGAATTAAAAAGAGACGGTGGCAGGATATTTTCACACGCTAACTTGCACCAGAGCCTTGTAAGTTCGCTCTCAGTGAGATACCTAGGTTACGTGGATAATCCACTGGGAGCTCTGTGTGATTTCTCAAACATCATTTTCGGTGGTAATAGATACCAAGCTCAGGAGGAACGTATATGTCCGTGAATCCTTCATGGTGTTTGTGTGGGCTTAGGAAAGGAACCAGCATTTAATCTGTGCTGAAAAGCACCTCGTTAGCACGAAGCCGATCTGTGTATGTTTTGAACCAGATTCACTGAAGCTTTTTACCGTTTTTGATACTGTCATTCAAAGCTATTTTGTATTCTTTTCTTTTTCTATTTATCTGATTTGACTCCAGTTCATTTTGTGGTGTTGGCTGGGTTTGGAGGTTGAGTCACATTTTCCACACAACCCCAAACGCCTTTGCTCCGACTCTGAGAAAGTTTCTGAAATCAAGACTCGAGAGCTGAGGACGAGCTTGTGCTAACCTGTCTAGGAAGCAAGTTGGTGTCTTCTTTATCCTCTTCTCCCCCCTCTCTTAATAAAACTGATAACTACAGGTTTTGGTGGAAATGATGGAGAGACGCTAGGTGGTCATGAAAACAAAAGGTAGCGGCTTCATCGGGGTGAACGTTCCAGGGCTCTCTCTCTAGCCCAGTGCTGTTTAAGGGTCAGAGCTGATGTGCTAGGTGTTTGGGGATGAAGTGACACACGCCTGGATTTATATGGCCCAGGGGCTATTGAACTTGTTCGCTGCGGGGAGAGGAGATGGTGTGCTCCCCGGCTGGGGCTGAACTACTGCTCAGCTCATTCAGGCAGAAGAATCCATTTCCTAAGGGCAGTGCAGGGAACCTGAGAACCACAACTTGGTGTCCTCCTCTACGCCCAACGTAGAAGCAAGGTAGTTATGCGGGGAAATCAAACCAGATTGTTCCATGATCGTGTTGGTGACAGTGACAGTGAGCGCAAGCGTTTCCCTTTCTCGCCAAAAGCCTGCTGACCCTCCAGACCCGATCTTTGTCAACTCCTCCTTCTTTCCTGCAACATTTACAAGCTCTCGGTGATCCCCTTCTTGCAGCCTCGTGGGGGCTTGAGAACTCTGTGTCCTAATGGCTTCCGTACAAATGATGTAGAATCCTCCTGAAAACCCCATTGCACAAACCGATCGCTGCATTTTAATGGGTAATGAGCAGACAAGAATGAAAAGAGGGAAAAGAAGGAAGGAGAATGGATGTTTGTTGAGGAGTTGCCTCAAGCCTGGCGTCCTGCTTACTGCTCTATGAATGCTGTCCCAGGAACTTCTGTTATATTCTCAAGGTATTGTAGGTTAACATACTTAGGAACATTTTCAACCCCCATTTAGTCACTGGGTGCAGCCTTATGACTTTGATCTTCTGGATGACAACTTATGGGTCATGTTCCTTCCCCAAAATCACAAGTAAAGCAAGTCTTTGCTGTGTGCATGCATTTAGTAAACTTGGAGAAAGTTCATAGAAGCAGTGTGTCTTGACACTTGGAAGAGAGAAGAGTTGCACTCACTTAGAACTCTACACTGGCCACACACTCCACAGCTAGTGTGAGCTACCTAACTCTCTAGTCTTCTGTCTTCTCATCAGAATGACAGGGATAAAAATAGTGGGGTGGGGATTTGACAGAGTGATTAAGATGCTAATTGGGTTGTAATGGAATGCCTTGGTCCCAGTCCCAACTCTGCTCCTGATTTTGTCTTCCTGCTAATGTGCACCCTGGGCGGCAGTAGGGATGGTTAAAGATTGGGTCTCTACCATCCGCATGGGAGCCTACACTGAGTTCTTGGCCAAGTCCAGCTTCTGTGGGCATTTGGAGAGTGACCAAGTGACCGAGAGTTCTGTGTCTCCCACTCTCCCCTCTCTCTCGCTGTCTTTCTGCCTTTCACATAAAATGATAGTACCTGTCTCATAGGGTTGTTGTGAAAACAGTAACATCCAGTTACTGTTACACATTTTTGTTGTTGATTACCCAGGCCAAGAGCCAAGGAAACACCCCAAATTTGGAGCAGTAACTCTCTAGCCTGTCTTCCTGAAGCCCTGGCACGGCGAGATCTCCTTCTTTGTGATAACAAGGTCCAAAGAGAGAAACATCTGCCTCACCTTGAGCTGATAAATAACAAAATTTGAGACAAAAGCCTCAGGTTTTTAAAAGCAAGATTACTGACACACAATTGGATACAAATATACCTGTTTTAGTTTACAGTTTGATGAGTTTTGCAATTGTATATGCTTCCGTGACTGCCACCTCAATCAAGGCATCAAACATTTGCAGCACCTTGAAAAGTTACCTTCGCAGCTGATAATTGCCCACTCTGTGGTCTTTCAGCTTATGGACAGCTTTCTTTTTTTCCAGGCACTCTAGGTTGTCTCCCCCTTGTAGACTCTGGAGGCCTGTTTGACCACACAATCTCTTGTGCATATTCTCCCCTTGCTCTGATGCCACCGCCATCCACCTTCAGGCCCTAAGCACACAAGGCCGCCCCGTCTTCTGCACTTTCTTGAACTTCCATCCTGAAAACCATGACTGTGGTAAGCCTCTTCTGCTCAGAAAGCTCCCAGTTCCAGGTATTTTGCTATAATAGCAAAATATATATAGCAAAAGAAAATGATCTGATGCAATTTTTTAATATTTTAATTTCAACCTACAATTTCTTTTTAAGAGATTAAAAATGAGAAAAACTTGTCTTTCATATTTACCCATAAATGTACAAGTTTTTTCCTCTATGTCCTTAGACTGAAAAGCTACTTTTTAGGTTTAAGGTGCAGATCTGCTGGTTGCGTATCCTTTACTGAAATTCCTTATTTTTAAGGAATTTTTACACAGACAGCTTTGTGATATACACTTGGCTCATTTTCTTCTTTTCTGATTTTTTAATGGAGATCTTATTCCTTCGTCTCAGTCTGTATTTTTTTAAAGTGACAACTCAATATAAGTTATTATCTTTGTTCTTGTATTAAAAAATGTGTCTGTTGTTCTGGCTGCTTTTAATAATTTTCCCTTCGTTCCTGAGTTAGACCATTTTAATTATGATCTATCTGGTGTGGTTTTCTTTGTGCTTATCTTGTTGAGCTTCTTGTATTCGTGGGTTCATAATTCACAGTAAATTTGGAAACATTTGCCCATTATTTCTTCAAATATTTTGCTACTTCATTTCTATGACGCTAAACGTATGTTAAATTGCTTGATATTGTCTCACACACCATTATGGCTTTGTTTAATATTTTGTCATTATGCTTTTTCTCCTATTGTGCTTAAATTCAGATAGGATTTTTTTTTCTCCGGCAGCTCATCTTCTGACAATCCTGTTGCTTCAGATTTTATGGCTTCCGTAACAAAGTACCACACACTGGACAGCTTAAAATAACATGAATGCATTCTCTTTCAGTCCTGGAGGTGAGGAGTCTGAAATCAAGGTGTTGACAACCCCAGCCTCACTCTGAAAGCTACAGGGAAGAATCCCTCATCACCTCTTCCGGTTTCTGGCATCTGTTGGCAATCCTTGGCATTCCTTGTCATATTGACCTATCACTCTCATCTCTGCCTCCACATGGCCTTCTTGTGTGTCTGTTTCCTCTTATAATAACACTAGTCACATGGGATTAAGAGACCAGTCTACGCCTACGTGATCTCTTCCTAGCTAACCTAATTAGGTATACAATGATCGTATTTCCAATTAGTGCTGTGTTCTGGGATATCTGGGAGTTAGGGCTGCAGCATGTATTTTCTGGAAAACAGTTCAGTCAATAATAGCAGGTTAAGCAGTTTAACTATAACAAAGTCTCACAGTTCTGAGGGCTGGAAAGCCAAGTTCAGGGTGCCAGCACTGTCTTATGCTGGTGAGGACCCACTTGTGCATTTCAGACATCTGTCTTCTTGTCCCAGCCTCACGTGGACAAATGAGAGTGAATGAGCTCTCTGTCCTTCCATAAGGATGCTAATCCTATTCATGAGAACTCCATCCTCATGACCTCTCAAAGGCTCCACCTCCTCCCACTAGGACAGTGGTGTGTTAGGGTTTCAACATAAGGAATTTGGGAAGTCATAGTCCGTGATATTCGGCTCTGGCTCCCTGAAATTCATGTACTTAATACACACAAAATGCATTCATTGGATTTCAGCAAACCCAACATAGGAAAGAAGGAGGGGGAGAGAGGCTGCAAGGAAGTTGAAAACCTAACAAGGGAAACTGCAAGGAATCCTAACGTTTGAGTGGTGTGGCACTACCCACACTTTGGTTCTCTGCAGGGTTGGGGGCTGCATCCCCGTGGCTCTGCTGGGCGTTCATCCTGACCTTTGAAACTGAGGTAAAGTCAGCCCCAAGGCACAGCTCGTAGACTGTGTGGTTATGGAAAATCTCTGAATTCCTCTCGGGGACCTTCCTGCTTTGTCTTGAAGGGAAGCTCTGGTTTGCAGCTGAAAGATTTTGATTTGGTCCTATAGGGTCTAAGATATCCAACAGTCTTCCTTCCTGTTAGCTCCCTTCCCCATTTCCTTCGGTTCCAACCAGAATTGTTCTGCTAGAATAACTGCATCTATCTCCTGGATTTTGTTGAGATGGTTGATTAAGTTCATGGTTCACATCCATTCTAATCTTCATATCAAGCAGTCACTTGTCCATTCAACTCGTGTTCTCTTCCAAACATTAACTCTATTAACTTCCAAACATTTAACTTATTACAACATGGATAGATTGAGAATTTGCCAAATTTTACCGTCTGCTTTCTTTTTGCTTAACAATTTTATTTTTGTTGCATTCAAAAAAATGGCTTGAGAGGCAAGGACACACACACACACACACACACACACACTTGCACACACACACAGACAGAGGGAGTGCTCTCTTCTATTGTTCCACTTCCCAAATGTTTACAGTGCTGGGGGCACTGAAGCCAGGAGTGAGGAACTCAGTTCAGGTCTCCAAAATGGATGGTAGCAACCCAAGTACTGAGCCATCACTGATGCCTCCCGTGGTTCAGGTTAACAGAAAGCTGTAATCAGGAGCAAGAGCTTGTGGCAGAATCCAGGTACTCTTACGTGATATGCAGGTACTCTAACCAATGTCTTAGCTGCAATGCCAAATGCACAGACCAATGATTTTATTATTTTTATTTATTTATTTATTTATTTGACAGGCAGAGTGGTCAGTGAAAGAGAGAGACAGAGAGAAAGGTCTTCCTTTTTTCCGTTGGTTCACCCCCGAATGGCCGCTGCAGCCAGTGTGCTGCCGCCGGCGCACCGCGCTGATCCAAAGCCAGGAGCCAGGTGCTTCTCCTGGTCTCCCATGGGGTGCAGGGCCCAAGCACTTGGGCCATCCTCCACTGCACTCCCGGGCCACAGCAGAGAGCTGGACTGGAAGAGGAGCAACTGGGACAGAATCCGGTGCCCCAACTGGGACTAGAACCTGGTGTGCTGGCACCACAGGCAGAAGATTAGCCTATTGAGCCCCTGCGCCAGCCCCAATGATTTTATTTTCAAATAATTTATCTCTTACATTGTACAATAAGTAGTCAGGAGGAGCCAAGTCGTACCTTCAACACTTTGCTCATAAATCTCTTCAACTAAATATTCAAAATCATGCAAGTTCTGTGTTCCACAAAACACTAGACACACAATTCAGGCAATTTTTTGTCAATTTATAACAAGGATCACATTTCCTTCCATTTCTATTCATCGTGCTCTATCTCCATCTGATATTTCATCAGAATAATCATTGCCATACATACTTACTCAGGTCCAGAGTCACTTCCACATCTATAAGGTATTTGTTATGAAAGTACCCCATTTTTTTTGTACTAGTTTCTGTCTTTAGTGAGTTTGGATTGCATAGACTGGGTCACTAATAAGCTACAGAAATGTATTTGTCATGGTTATGGAGGGTGAAATTTTAGATTAAGGTGCCGCTATGGTCTGGTTCAGGTGAGGGCCCTCTTCCAAGTTGTGGCCTGCAGTCTTCCCACTGTACCCTCCCAGGGTAGCATAAGAGCTCTCCGGGTTCTGTTTCAGAAGGACACTAATTCCTCATGAGGGCTTTGCGCTCATGACTCAGCTTCTTCCCAATGGCACACACCCTGATACCATCACAGAGGGAAGCAGGATTTCAACACACAGGTTCTGAGAAATGTACATTCAGCCCACTAGAACCAATGCAGTTTTCATTACAGTTGTATCTCTCACCTCTAGAAGTCCTTTTCATGGCATAAAAATATTTTTCCACTTTTATTCTCATATTCACAGTAACTGCTTTAAATTCATTGTTGACTGATTTCCTCCTTATTTCTGGTTCTATTTCTTGTGATTAGTTTTTTTCTTGGTTTTCCTGCTTTTTCTTGACTAGATGTCACACATTGTGAATGTTGCGTTGTTGAGTGCTAGGTTTCATTTGTTTTTATTGAACAATTATTGGGCTTTATTTTTGTTGGCGGGTGAGTTACTTATAGATTAGCTTGACCATTTTCAGACTCCTGTGTAAGCTCATTTTAAGGTTAGGCCTAGCATAACCATTATCCCAGGGCTGGTGTAGTGTGACTGTAACATGGAACTTTCTGGAGTCTCTACTCAATGCTCCAAGCATTTAGTGAGGTCTGTCTGCTCTGCGCGGCCAGTACTTGAATGTCTGCCTACCCTGTGTGAGCTCAGGAGTTGATTTCACTGTTCCCCTGATAGCTTTTCTCTGCTTACTCTCAAGGTATTTAGTCCTACACATGTGCAGTATATTCATCAGCAGAAGATTCAAGGAGACCAGCAGTCAGGGTTCTTGAGCTCCTTCCTTCCCATCTACCATGCACCCCCTCCAGATCCTCCTTTCTGGTACTCAGTTATACAAACTCCAGTTGCTTCACCGTTTTCAAACTACGATTTCTGTCTACTCAAGTCAACTAGACCACCTCACTCTGATACTATAGGCTAGAAAACACTTCCACGTAGAAATCCAGGGTGTTTCTATTTGTTACCTTGATTGTTCCATCTGCCTGTTTTCACAGTGTCTGGACACTATCACTTTATGTATTTTTCCCCAGGTTTTTAAAAAATATTATTTATTTGAAGTTCAGAGTTACACAGAGAGAGAAGGAGAGGCAGAGGCAGAGAGGAAGTTTGATCTATCCACTGGTTCACTCCCCAATTGGCCACAGTGGCCGGCGCTGTGCTGATCCGAGGCCAGGAGTCAGGAGCTTCTTCCGATCTCCCACGTGGGTGCAGGGGCCTAAGGACTTGGGCCATCCTCTACTGCTTTCCCAGTCCATAGCAGAGAGCTAGATTGGAAGTAGAGCCTCCACATGGGATGCTGGCACTGCAGGCAGCAGCTTTACCTGCTACGCCACAGCGCTGGCTCCTCCACAGTTGTTTTGTAACTCTTTATGCAGAAGGATAAGTCTCATATCAATCACATTGGCATAGGCTCCTGAGTTTTGTGAGTTTATATCCCATCTTCTACCATACACACACACACACACACACACACACACACACACACACACACACACACATATATACACACATACACACACATACATATACTTATTAAGTTTCCCAGAGTAATTGCTTTTTCTTACTTGTCCAATCAGCATATTTTCAGTGTATTAAGGCAGCATTTTTTTTCCCTTCGGAATGGAGAGATGACCACAGTCCTGTGGACCAAGCTATGATGGAGCATAGCCCAAGTTTACATAGCCCCAGGCATGAGCAGTGAGCCCTAGGTGGAGCAGTGAGTATACAGTGGATCTTACAAGTTGAAAGCACAAAGCTTCTTGTTCCCTCTACAACAAGACCAACAGCAGCAGCATGAAAACTTTTACCAGCTCAGTCACCATCCATGGGATGCCAGGAAATGTGATTTGTTCCAGCCGAGAAACTACACCTTTGGGAGCAACTGTAACTTGAGTCACCAAATTATTGGATTTACGATCATTAAAAGTTATTTTTATACACACAGACAGGATTGAGAGGTTATTTGAACAGGGACACGTTAGGAAGCCCCGCCCCTACATCAGTCAAGTTCTTGGTGATGTTGATGTCACTTATCTCCACAGTCCTTCCAGGAATGCCATATTGTTTTTGGTTTAATAGTTTGGGAGGTGGAGGAAGTTCTAGCCCTTCTCACTTGGCCATTCTTGTCCTAATAGTTCTCATTCTGAAGGTCGGAAAGCTAATATGGTGTTCTGTTATTTGTCAAGTAGATAATCTTTCAGAATTTTGAAATACACGCAAGGTGGTTTTGGAGCCCCATTGGTCTACCATGAGCCTCACTGAGCCAAAAATCACACTGACCGTCTGACCTCCCTTGCTCTTACTGGTCAGCTGCAGTGACCCTGAGTCTCACAAATTAGGTAAGAGTGAATGTCCAGTCATTCCTCGCCATTCTGGTGATTTCTCCATCCTCAGTGCACTGTTACCAAGACAAATGGCTGTATTCCTGTTTGGGAAGACGATTTACTGTATGGATTACTAGCAAGTATCAAGCTGACTTCTTATGGAGGCATGCAACCTCTCGAGGCTACCTGCATCTCTCATGTCTTCACCGCCAATTTGCTATTTCCTTCTGATCAAACCAAGCCAAGCTTCTTTCTCTAACTGGGAGGTCGTGGTAAAATGTAATTGTGTGAGTCTGATCTCTCTAACCCACATCATCATCTCTTCTCATAATCCTCCAAACTGTCCGATCCAGTGTTTCTCTTCCTCTTTGAAATGGACATTGCCTACATCACAGCCATTTGAAAGGGGTATGGAGGAGAACAAACTGTTTTTCTTCTTAGGGCCCTGCAAATTAAACTGACAAAGGGGAGTTTAACATGAGATGGGCTTTACATGAAGGCATACAGCAGCCTTCATGCTAAAGAAAGAAGTGAGGACCCAGGGGCTGATATGTCATTTTAACAAAGAGCAGCAGGATATGGAAAAGTGACTAGACAGAGCACGAAGAGAGGGTTGGGCTTCCAGGGGCAGTAAATTGGAGGAAGGAGACACATGGGTCAGGGGAGAGCATGGAGGACACAGTACAGTCTCCATTCCTCAGCGGTGTCTCCCTTCTGTTCTCGGTATGGGAGAGGGAGACAGCTTTGCACACGTGAACCCACACCCTGCCTTCAGACTGAAGCATGGAGGGCCGAGAGCTCTTGCTGGTGTGCAGTTGACTGCAGCTCAGAGTAATCGTTATGCTGCAGGGGCCTGTTAAGGGGGCATACCCACATTCAGTGATTTCTAGCATCTCCTCTCCCTGAACCATAAAAACGAATGGGAAACAATACACATAACCTAATTATTAGGAAATGACAAAGCTGGTACCCCATTACAACATTTTTTTTTTTGACAGGCAGGGTGGATAGTGCGAGAGAGAGACAGAGAGAAAGGTCTTTCTTTTTGCAGTTGGTTCACCCTCCAATGGCCGCCACGGCCGGCGCACCTCGCTGATCCAAAGCCAGGAGCCAAGTGCTTCTCCTGGTCTCCCATGTGGGTGCAGGGCCCAAGGTCTTGGGCCATCTTCCACTGCACTCCCTGGCCACAGCAGAGAGCTGGCCTGGAACAGGGGCAACCGGGACAGAATCTGGCGCCCCAACCGGGACTAGAACCCGGTGTGCTGGTGCCACAGGCGGAGGATTAGCCTATTGAGCCGCGGTGCCGGCTACAACATTTTCAAAAGCACTTATTGTGCTTTGCTTTGATTTCAAGTAGGCTACTTACTCCTCAAGAGCAAGGACATGGGCCTGGTGTTACAGCATAGCAGGTAAAGTCGCCACCTGCAGTGCCGGCATCCCATGTGGGCGCCAGGTCACGTTCCAACTGCTCTACTTCAATCCGGCTTCCTGCTCACGGTCCAGGAAAGCAACAGAAGATCCTAACATGCTTGGGCACCTGCCACCAACCTGGGAGACTTGGAGGAAGCCCCTGGCTCCTGGCTTCTGACTGGCCCAGCCCCAGTTGTTGCAGCCACGTGAGGAGTGAACCAGTGGATGAAAGACTGATCTCTCTCTCTCTCTTTCTGTATCTGTCTCCTTCTCTCTTGTTGTAATTCTGAATTTCAAATAAATAATTATATTTTTAAAGACCAAATGCTTGTTATTTCATCCGAGTATCATTAAACTTGCTGTAATTTTGGCACACTAAGTTTTGTTGGAGGCAGAGCATGAGTACATGAGTGCACATGTAAATTATTTTCAGTAAAAGGCCTCAGTTCTAATCGGAAAATTATGCTGATGATCCTAGGTCGCTAGTGACTATGGGCTACTGCGTTGCCATGGTTTTCCTAGGTAATTACATCAGGAATACTCTCTTGTAGCTTAGGAAAGTCCTGATAACACTGGTAGCCATTATGTCAAGAGGAGTTAGCAGAGCTACTAAAACAGAGGGAGCTTGACCGCCTTCCCTGCTGCCCCCAGCTTTGGGAGAACAGAATTCAAGAGTCAACGCTAGTGGTGCTATGACCCCCCGTTTGAAGTGGAAGTTCTGTGACTGTCTCACCTTAAGCATAGTTCAGTGTAGAAACCCCTTGGCTTCTGGCAACGTGTTTTTGGAAGCATCTTGCTGAGGATCCAGCTGCAGAGACTGGTAGGCAAGTATGAAGCCAGGTTAGAGATGAGGAAGCTAAGGGAAATATAACAAGGCCCCGACTTCTGCTCCCGTGTGCCTCCTTCCCACCCTTCTACACACCTTCTCCTATGGATAGATCCATGCCTACTGAGAAATGTAGCTCCAAAGTTACTCTTTCCAGCTTCCAGCTTCCTGCTAATGTGCAGCCTGGGAGGCAGCAGGTGATGGCTCAAGTAGTTGGGTCCCTGTTCCCACGTGGAAGGCCTGATTCCTGACTTTGGCCTGACCCAGTCCTGGCTGTTGTCACTTGGGGACTGACTGAACCAGAAGATGGAAGATTTTGTCTTTCTCTGTTTTTCTTCCTTTCAAATAAATAAAAATTGACAATCTTAATAAAAGAAAGTCAAAGGCAATCCTTAAAAAAGGCAAGCAGACTAGAATGAAATGTCTAAGATATTCCTGTTTTGTTCTCACTTCTGGGACTCCCATAACTGCCTTCAAGGATTCCTGCTGTCTGATGTTCTGGTCATCCTTCATGGTGATTCACTCACTCTGCCTGATGAGAGAGGAGGATCCTCTTTTCCTTACACCACCCCCTGTCTGTTCATCGCAGGCCCTGAATTTCACTTGTGTTACTACTATTGGACAGTCCATGCTGGTTGAATGAGTGAGCAGACATTCCAGACTTCTCCCTCATTTCTGTACCCAAACAGTGGCTTTGCTTCCCCTGCTTCCCCAGCTACTGGGGTTGACATGCCCCTCTGTGTTTCCCATGCTGAGCTCTTTGAGGTTTTGCTGGTAAATTCCCCCTAGAAGCTCAGGGATCTCTTGATTGGTTGTAAAACATTACCAGTCCCCGAAACCTCTGAGTTTTAACAGGTCTCAAAGCCATTAGCTAAAGGAGGAAATCTTGAGGCTGAGACTTTGAAACGTTGAGGATTGCTCTTTAAATCCTCCAGGATGTCTTGCAGCCTCTTAGTGAGCTGGTGATTCGGGCTGGGCAAGACAGACCCAGAAAGGGGAACTTGTGCTTAGTGACTACGGATCATCCGCTGTTTTTATTATGTCTGTCTTCTGAGGCTTGCTTTTTGGCTGTTGTTGGATGGATCAAAACAAAACATCTCCAGGAAAAAATATCAAAGGGCCTAAAATTAATGTGTTATTTCAGTTTTCTTTAAGCCAGCAAAAGAACGTCCTTCTCTGACTAATGTCTGATAATACAGGCCTCCCAGGCCAGCCCCTTTAACGTGCTGATTTAGGGCTCATGCCCAGTTTTCCTCTCTCCTCTTTTCATCTCTGTCTCTCTGATGCAATCAGTATGCTGGCCTTAGGCTCACCTCGGTTTTGTTTTATTCTTTAAGGGGGAAAAAAACCTTGGTTTTTCAAATGGATTTGAGGTTCAGCTTTTCTCCTCTCTGACAGCAGATTTCCTAGACCTCTGGGTTTGAACGTTTTGATTCCGATCTTGCCTGGGAGTGGGTCACACAGGAGTAAATTCTCATCAGTTACCTACTTGGGTAGTGCTGTTGGCTTCTCAGCTGTGGGGTCCTGGGAAATGCATCCGACTCAGAAGGAACACACTTGCTTGGGTCCCTGCTATGTGACAATGGGGCAGTTTTTTTTTTTTTTAAAGATTTATTTTTTTGTTTGTTTGTTTGAAAGGCAAAGTTGCAGAGAGACAGAGGCAGAGAGAGGGAAAGAGAGAGGTCTTTCATGTGCTGGTTCACTCCCCAAATGTCCACAATGGCTGGAGCTGTGACAATCTGAAAGCAAGAACCTGAAGCTTCTTCCAGGTCTCCCACGCAGGTGCAGGGGCCCAAACACTTGGGCCACTTCTACTGCTTTCCTAGGCCATAGCAGAGAGCTGGATTGGAAGTGGAGTAGCTGGGACTTGAACTGACACCCATGTGGGATGCCAGCACTGCAGGAGGTGGTTTTACCCATTACGCCACAGCGCTGGCCCCATGACACAGTTCTGAGTTCACACATCTGTTATGTTGGTTGGTGCATAACCAGTGTCCATAAACTTATTCAAACATAAGGTGCCTAAAATTAAACCTTTGGTCTTGTTTCCTAATTCTGTTTCACCCTGACTTTTGTATCCCAATGAATGGCAACCCCACACCTCCAGTTCCTCATTGCATGCTTGACTTGGTCTTTCTCACTCCAGATCCAGTACATCAGAATATCCTTTGGGCTCTAACTTTAAAGCATATTCTCAGCCTCATACCTTGCACCACTTCTGACAATGCCCCATTGTTGAGGTCGCCATCATCTCTCCCCGGACTATTGCACTAGTCTTCTAGCTGGTCTCCCCGTGTTTACCCTTGCCCCGTAGGCTCTATTTCTTGACAGCTCTGCCAGAGAAATCCTTTGAAATATGAGTCCAATCATGTCACAGACCCAGACCCAGTTCTTTGTTAGAGCTGATACACAACTGGGTATTCCTTCTATCCCTGTTGGTAAATCTCTCTCCAGTCTTCCTCAGCTGAAATCCCCAGAGGATCCGCCAGGGGTGTGTCTACAAAGCACCAACTCCAGGGGTCATTCTTGGCCCTTGGGGGGCCTCCAGGATGCTGCTTCTGTGTTGATTGCCTGGTCCCCATCCTGGGCCTGATTCATTTTGAATAACACCTGTCTTTGCCATCTTAAAAAACAAAAGCCAAGACCCCACGATGATGAGATTCAGTTTTACACTTTTGACTTCTTCAGTCCCCATGAGCCACACAGGCCTCTGGGTGTGTCCTCGATCGGGCTACGTACGCTCCCGACTCGGGGCTCTTGCACTTCCTGCCCGTGTTCCAGATGTTCCTCTGGGATAACTGCTCAAGCGTCATCTTCTCCACAAGGCGTCTTCTGACTACCCTGTGTGTAACAGAGAACGTGTCTTCCCCAGAGGTCCTCCCTAATCATTGTCTTCAACGATGAGTTTAGTTCCATTGCATCAGCTCTGTCTACATGCTGTCACCTTGCCCTGTGCATCCATCCGTTGTCGGTCTCTCTTATTTCCACCAAATGGAATACAAGGTCCTTGAAAGCAGGAAGTTCTCTGTCCTGTTTGCCCCCTTACCTGTAGAGCCTGGAACAGTGTCTAACACACAGCAAGTCTATGGGGTAAATGGGCTACTCAGTGCCCAGTGTCTACTTGAATAATAAGGAAAAGAAAAGATCCCAGATAAACTGTGAAGACGAAGCAAACAGATGTGAAAATACCTTGTGAGCTACAGGTCTGGGATCAAACTTCCTGTCACCAGTGTCCCTTTGTGGACCACAGGCACCACACTCTGATACTACTGTCTACAACAGTCTCCACATTCGGAGAAAATCTCTAAGTATTCTCTACTGGTGTCCTGGCTGCCCCAGCTCCGAGTGGCCTGGCATACTGCTTGTGCTCTGAGCCCTGAGTGCACCAGAGAAGCCTGTCAAAGTGCCAGGACAAGGGGTGTGGGTCAGCAGCCATGACAGGTGTATGGCCCTTCGCCGTAGCCCTTTGGTGCTTCTCCTATGGGTACACACGGGCAGGGCTGGTGGCAGTCCACTCTGTGCTCTGCTCCTTGCACCGACAGTTGCTAGAAAGGAGAAGGCCCAGCAGAAGGGGCAGTAGGCACTCGCCTTCTGCTCCCCATCCGCGAGGCAAGGTCCAACAGTAATAATAGGTTGACCATATGGCAGTGTCTACATAACTTCCCAGGAATGTTTTTAAATTTTCAAGATTTGCTGCAGGAGACCTTTTGGGGAAATGACTAAGGGTCATGGGGAAGGCAAAGGAAAACATGCAGTGAGCTTTGGAGGGAAAAGAATCCCAGCCGACCAACTCCCTGTACTGCAGATCGCTCCGAACTCCAGTGTCAATCCCCAGTTCTTAAAACACAGATGCACCAAGCGACGTGCCCTGTGTGTTTGGGGTCAGGACCACGGCCCTCACGTGACACCTCCAGGCTGCGTGAAGACACATGGCCCACGCCGCCGCCCTGCCTCCCTCTGTCGCCCGCTTCTCCGTGTGCTTATTCATGCGGGGTAGGCGCCCTTTCACCAGTCAGAAGATGAATGTCCAATTCTCCAAGCCTGAGACCTTAGCTTTGCACAATGATACATAGCTTTAGGTTAGTGGAAAATAATTTTGGAAAGCACATCGCAGTTTCCATGTCATAAAAATATTTCTCTCTAATATTTTGTCCTGACAGCTCAAACAAACATAATATGAGAATACTACCTGTGGCTTTGTTTTTTTTTTTTTTTCTTTTGGTTCCTAATGCTGCATTTATAATCTTCTCTAACTTTGTGTGACCACACATATTTAAAATTCCTGTATCAATTTGACCTGGTGCCACATTTCCCTCTGTGGAGGCGAGGAAGCTGTAGACCTCAAATGGCTTTTACATCGGCGGCGTGATAAGTGCCCCGTCCATATAGAGTATCCAGTGCCTCCACCAAGGCTGCTCTTGACACTGCTGCTGGTAATGAGTCTTCCAGGTGGGAATATTCCGCCCAGTACCAAACCCTATCTCAGGGCTGGGGGAAGGTGGTGAGAACGGGCACTCGGTGGGTGCCAGCAAGCGGTCCCGTTGGTCATGATCCCCACGTCATTCCAAAGGGGAGGACTGGGGAGTTGGGGGAGGAGAAATAAAAACAAATTTTGGCAGCTCCAGGCTTAGAAGAAAAACAATACTTTCACCGAATTTAGCCTCTGCTCTCTGTCATAGAAAATTATAATAAGCACAAGAGAATTGCATTCAATTCTGGTCAAGTATTATTCTTGGAATATGCATTAGTCAGAATTGGCCTCATTAGAAGGGCATTCTGTGAACAGACCCGGGTGGTTCACGAAGCACGCAGGCTCAGGAGAGGGTGTGAGGCGAGGTTTAACAAGCTTATTTCACGTCCGATATCATTTACGTTTCAAAACCAGGACCCAAACCAGGGCTCATGGTGAAACCTTACATGACAAGAGGTTGAGCAGAACACTGTCCTGTGTAAACATCCAGTATGGTGATGGGGTCGCCTTGGTGTACTCATTACAAACGCAGATCCAGCGACCGACACCACGGCTCAGCACCAGGCTTCCCCACCCCGCTTGTTGTAAGTCAACATTTTCCATTGAACTGCCAAATGCATTTGGATTCACATACCAGTCTACACTGAGCACATGTTTTTATTTTGCTTCCCTATTTATAATCTTTATTTTGAAAACAACAATTGTGGTTTGGATTTACCATGGGGCCGAAAGACTCATATATTTTTTTTTTTTGGAGGCTCTGAATTCATTTTTAGCTATATTATCTGATTTACCATCACCCCAACACTATAAAATAGAGACAGCATGCATTACTAAACACATGTACTAGAGGAGGAAAATGAAGGAGTAAGGTAATAGCTTCCTCAAGCCAACAGTAAAGTTGTAGGGGGTGTTTGGTTGACTTAAACTTGGCTAAGGTGTTGCTTCCGAGAGGCAAACAGGCAAATCTGAACCACTTTTCACCCAGGGCAGACAGACTGAGCAGATGAACGCATTATGCAGATTGGAGGAGCGTGTGTAAACGAATGTAAAGCCTGCTGGGTTGCTCGGAGGTAACAAAGAGCAGATGGGTGGGAGCTGGGAACTTTGTTCGAGCTGGTTTCCGAATCAGCCCTCCTCGTCGGAGTCTAGCATTCTGGCTTCTGGCTCATGTCACAAGGTACCCAGGTGTGTGTGTAACGCAGTAATGAAATGAAAATCTGTGAACCTCTTCAGACCCCACATGTTTGAGGATGATTTTTTTTTTTTTTTTGGCAGCTAGGTTTTAGAGGGGTTCCTAATGCTTTTGAACCGGGCCATCCAGTTCCTATTTTTCCATCAGAGAATCGTGGAGAATTTTGGTCCGTTCCAAGATGCCTTACTCCATGAACCACCCGCCCTGCCTGTATACCCTGGTATCTTATTCCGTAGAAGGCCTTGAAAAGTCTGCACCTTATTCAGGGAAAATCCCTCTGGGATGGGGAGGCACCTGTAGCTGGGAAACGTGAGCTCGAGTGGCCGTGCGGGAAGTTGGTCTCATCCAGGTTGAGGAGTATCTGGGACAACAGCAGGAAAGTATTTTATCTCCCAGCAGTTATCAGACCCTATTCTTAGGAGACTTTTTCTTGTTGAGTTTTTTAGTTCATTTCTTGGTTTTTCTGGAAAAAATGCTGCAGTTATGATGCTCGCACAGCCAAAAATCTGCACTTAATTGGGCACATAAAAAACTAGAAGACAGGAAGTCTGTTTCCTCACAGATATTGTGGTTTACGGGCCCTGCTTTCGTACTCCAAGCCAGGGCATTATTTGATTTTTTAATGCACTCCTGGTACGTTGTCCCTGGCAACCAAAGGAACAATTTAAGTGCCCACCAGCATCAGCCTCTGCCCAGGTAGGAGGACTTGATGACAAAAGTGTCGTTGATTCGGGGTTTGATATTGAAGCGATCTTCCATTCTTGACTTTTTCTGGATGCTGGAGGGGAGGTAGTATCTGTGTGTGCTGAGAGAGATAGGGATGTTCTCCAGGGAACGGCTGCAGGAGCTCTCCCTGGCTTCTGGGAGCCTGTGTGGGACTTCCCCCACACACCCTCCTTGCCCTCCTCTTGGGGCCAGAGTTTCCTGAGAGCGCCGAGTTACAAAGGGGAAGGAAGCCTCATCTGCAGACGGGGGACGCTGCCTTCCCAGGTGTCTTTCCATCCCATAGCCCGTGCTCTTTGCTTTCGTTCTCCTTATATCTTTCATGCGTGAGTAACAATAACTCAGTTCCTAAGAATACAGACTCAGATGCTTAAGGCACCACTTCCCGTTTATGGATGAGGAAGGCCAGACAAAAAGTAGATCTGTGGTCTCCCCGCACAGCTGCCCCATGAACTTGGGGCTCCAGTAGCAGAGACTGGGCTGGCTCTTCCTGGACGTCTTCTTACTTTCCTTTCTTCCTTTTTTAAAAAGATTTTTTTTGAAAAAATTATTTGAAAGACAGCATAGATGTGGGCCTGCTACCTTAAATTTCCATCCTGTTTCTTGCCTCCCGCTGAGATAAGAATTCTAAGCAGAGGCATATGTACGGGCACAGAGTGAGAACTGGATTTGTTTAATGGACAAAGGGTGAACATACATTCCTGTGTGAGTGTGGGCTGCCCCACACGGAGAAGTATCCATCATGAGAGGACTGGCGGGTTGCTTACACAGAGAGAAAAGGGGAGAGAGAGAGAGAGAAAGAAGAGAGGAGAGAGAGGAGAGGAAGAGAACGAACCTGAATAATACCCCCAACTGTGGTCAGGGGCAAGACAGGGGCTCTCTTCCACTCTAAGCCTCTGTGATGGGGTGAGGGACAGTCTGTTGTTTGAGTAAAACGATGGGGTGAGTGTTAGCATGCATGATCCATGTGTGGCATCTTCTTTCTGGTTCTGGATGAGCACAGGTAGGTGTACCTGGGAAGTTTGCTGTTTTAGACTGCCAAGTAAAGAGATAATAGAATATTACAAGGCTGTCAAGAATTCTAGCTTGGGTAGGTCTAACTAATTGCCTCCCTATTCATACTCAACAGCATAATGATAGAGACAGAGTGAGGAAGGGTGTGTGTGTGTGTGTGTGTGTGAGAGAGAGAGAGAGAGAGAGAGAGAGCGAGCGAGCGAGCAAGCTTGCACCTTCTGGCTTACTCCCCAAACACTAGCAATAGCCAGGGCTGAACCAAGAATCCAGTGGAGTCTCCCATGTGGGTGGCAGGGGCCCAAGTATTTGAGCCACTACCTGCTGCCTTCCAGGCACATGAACAAGAAGCCTGATTGGAAGTCAGAGGTGGAACTGGATCCAAGGCACTGTGATGTGGGATGCAGGCTCCTAAGGAATGGCTTAACCCTCTGCCCTACAACACCTGCCCCATCCATGCTGCCTTTCTGTATTAGTAGAAAAACAAAATGGAACCTGCTGCCCTCCTATTGCCTGGTGAGACCTGAAAGACCAGGTACCTGAGGCTCTAGTCTCTTTCTGCCTGTCTGGGACACAGAGCCTCATAATTTGGAAAATTACATAAGCCCCCAGTTTTTCCTAGGGCATGTGAGAAATTGCTGCTTGTTTTTAGCAACCTAGTGTCATGAAGTTAGTGTGGGCCTAATCCCACTTAAAACTAAATGAGAGCTTTTGTATGATTGTTTTGCCTTTTAGCACAGGCTAAGCCACAGGGATTCAAGTCTTTCCCTAATACCCTGGGTTTATGGAAACTAAAGCCATCCGGTTCGTACAGGTACCTCTAGCCTGAAGTTGGAATTCTCTCATGCTCTGGTCAGCTCAGCCCATTGGAATAGGAGGGGGGAGTGTGAGATTTGCATCCTGCTTGTGTTTCTTCGTAGTGCTTTGTCTGGGATGAATTTTGACACTTCGCCTGCCAGAGAAGTGAAAGCTCAGGGTCTTTCTCCACTCGCTACCCGAGCCGTGTTCTGCACTGGGAACTTGACCAAGGGGAATAATCGGAGAGCTTAGCTTCAGCCTCAGTCTCTCCAACCTAACTCTGTTTCTTTGGCGCAGCCTTCAAAGGGATAAAGCCAACAGGAAACAAACCATTGCCCGTGTCATGGGGAGCTGCATTTTGATGGGGGAGCAGTTCCCATCCTTTGGTTATTAGGGGATCATGCGAGGGGATTTGAGGGTGGGCGCACTCTCAGATCTGCTCTTTTCTTGGTGCTGGCTTAGTACCAACTACCTCACCCAGAAAGGCAGAACCACTGACAGTTATTATCAGTGAGAGTCAAGTTCCTACTGTGTCTCAGGGCTGGTTCCAGAAGCTCCGTGTGTGTTGTCTCATCCCCCACATCACTGTACAAAGTGGGTTTTCTTTTCCTTGTTTTATTGATGAAGGGGGAAGCCCAAGCCCCTTTCTCTCACTCTTCAGATAAAATGCGATTTTCTAAACAGGTCAAGATGGGAAAGTGTCAAGGTGAAGGTCACAAAAGCCACAGCAAGGTTGCCTGCTTCGAAACCCCATGTGTGCCACCTCCTAGTCACAGAGGCAAGTTGCTTAGGTTTTCTGTGCCTCGATTTCTCTTTCTGTGAAATGGAGACCCACGTGTGTATGATTGTTAGAGCATTAAACATTCCCTGAGCTGAAGGTGCTTAAAGCGATGTCTGGCACATCATTGAAAGCTAATATTGTTTTGATTACCTTTACTGTTCTTAGCAATCTCGGGTTTCAATTAAAGTCTCAAAGTTGGGAACAGTGGATGAGGGGTATCCCTACATTTTAAAGAAGTTCTACAGGACTTCCTCAGCGGGGCTGTCTGGTTCTGATTCTGGTACTCACAGCCACTTAGAGAAAAGAGTAAAAAGTCAAGATTCTGTTGAAGAAGAGGATTTCTGGAACCAGGGCATTTTCGATCTAGTGGGAAGCACTGGGTATTTTCTATCTAGTGAGACGTAAGCAGCCTCAAACAATGTGAGGTCCCTTAAAGGAGAGCCTGTGTCCTCCTCCCTATCTAAGGGATCAGTTGGGACATCTGGAGGCTGCTGTGATGTTGCTGAGGGGGTGGAGGGGTATGGAGCGAGGATTCTGGGATGCCAGTGGGCTCCTGCCTGCCTCTTCCCTGGTACAGTCGTGAGGAGCGGCCATGATGGCAGTGTGAGGGAAGGCCAGCATGACACAGCTTGCACGTGTATGAGGTATATTGAAAGGGACTTCACAGAGTTCAGGGGTAATTTGAATGAAAAGATAAGTTTATTTGGTACATAAATGTCATGGACTTTTTGAGTATTCAAGTCTCCAAGTATGCATGGCTTTCAAACTTTGCAGCAAAATAAGTTTATCTTTTTAAAAATTTATTTATTTGAGAGGCAGAAGGACACACATACACAGACGAGAGAGAGAGAGAGAGAGAGAGAGAGAGAGAGAGAGAGAGAGACTGCTAGCTCTCATATGTTCAATCACTCCCACAAATGCCTGCGATGGCCAGGACTGGGTCAGATCAAAGTCAGGTCTCCCAGTAGCCATCGCTGCTGCCTCCATGGGTACATGTTAGAGGGAAGATGGAATCAGGTGTGGATCTGGAACTTGAACCTAGGCACTGCGATGTGAAACATGAGTATACTAAACAGCATCTTAACTTCCAGGCCAAATAGCTGCCCCTAAACTTATCCTTTAATTCCATTCTCATGAACTTTCTGAAATGTCTTTGGATATGGCTCTCTGTGTACATATACCTATATTTACATACATCTATAAAATAAAAAGCTAGAGGAACCTGGAGGCTAGCTCATCAAACATGGTAATTTTAAAAATAAAGAAACTATCTCTAGAAATAAAAGTGTTTCTTTAAGGGATTAGGTGGTAAGTTCTTTTCTTTATTGCAAATTTCTTAAATCCCCTCCTAGCATGGTCCCCTGCCCTGAGCCTTGCAGCTTAAGGTGCTGTGCTGAGCCAGAGTTCACCTAGGACCCAGGAAAGCAGTCACAAAAGAACCCCTTGCTGGGATTCTGGGGGTGTCCCTCTGCACGCAGGTGATTCTGTGAACGGCCTCCAGGGGGCGTCTCTTGTGTGAGAGTGTGGAGAAAACAAAGACACTGCGGAAGAGGAACCAGAAGAGCGATCCTACTGGCAGGGTCAGACTGCGAGTTGACACCTGCTTGTGGGCTTAAAAACAGAAAGGCTGTGGCCCTCCAGCCGGAACCTGAGTGTCTGTGGCTAGGAGTGAGTGCGCCATTGGCAAGATCTCCCTGGACACACAAGCGGGCCATGCTTTAAGCTTTAACAGCCTTGTCAACACTGAGCAGAAAAGGAGAAGGGAGCCCGCCCTGTAAAAGAATCCTTCTCCTGGAAATCCAAGTGACGGAGGTCTTTATAAAGACCAGAGCCCTTAGCGTTAACATCCATGTCAAGAGCAGAACCTTGGCTGTGACTACCCACACATGGAACTGAGCAGAAACAAATGATCTGGATGGCATCCTGCTAGTTACAAGGGACTGTGCTGCCAGCGAAGCTGGGAAACTGGCCTGTAAACCTTGACAAATCCACTCCACCCCTGATGCATACATACACGGACATCAGCAAGAAGCAGTGTGGAACTAGTGACCCCATGAGTGAACATTCCCCAGTGTCCACATCAGATGTGACCCTGGACGACAGTGGAGCAAATCGATCCTCCCTGACAACTGAAGCCACAGCTGCCCGACAGGCTGACCGAAGGACTCACATTGTCAGCTGGGTAGGGAGTTTCCCCAATTCCTTTCCAAAGGGACTGGATCGTTCTAGGGCTTCATGACAGCTGTGTGTGTGTCTCATTTTCTCTTTTCCATTAGAGGTTTTTATTTTGGTCATCCTGCCCCTATGCCTTCATTTTATATTGGGTATTCAAGGGCAGAACACTTATCTGTTAGTTTATAATCAACAATCTGCGAAGAGCCATGCTGGGACCTGATGTGGAAGGGTGATCTCCCCAGAGACTCCTTGACCTTGGTCTTGATCTGGGAGTAGGAACTGGCAGAGGATTTGGGATTGCATTCCTGGGGAAGGAGAACAGGGCATTCCTCTTGGAGGATCAAGAACTCACAAGACAGCCAATGGGATGGAATGAGATCAAGACTAGTAGCTGTCCCACAGATCTTTTTTTTTATTTTGTCTTCTTGATTTTAGGTGGCACAAGTACACTGGGAATAAAAGCATTTCCCAGATGTCTTAAAGATGGGGAGACTATGTGAAGTCCCACCTAGCGGTCTGTGAACAGAGGCAAAGAAAAGCACATCTTACTCAAGTCTCCTGTACTGAGCGGGGTATTTTTCCTCCCTCCTTGCCACTGGCTGCAATGTGAATGTGGTGAGGAGGTCTTTAGAGCCAGGCAGACAGAGAATACCATAGGAACGGGTGGAGCTGTCACACGGGAGGACCCCAACCTCCCCCCACCCAAACCACCACCAGGAGCCTTGGACTGCCCACCTTCATCTAGTTTCATGAGAGAGAATTTGCTATCTCGTTTTTACAAAAGACACTTAGGGCCTCAGGTATGTGCCGCTAAAGCTTTGCTCCTTGTGTCATGCTGTCTTTGCTACAATCTTTAGTACATGCTCACAATCCAGACCCTTCTTTCAGTCATTAAGCATTGATATCAGACCCCTATATATTTGGGACCAAGCAACACAGCTGAAGCTTCCACTGTCAGAAGCCAGTACCTTGGCTGTCTTCGCTCACTGCTGTATTCCTGCTACTTAGTAGGCATTCCTCCTGAATTTGCTCCTTGCTAGTAACTGGCCAGTTAGTCCATTCAACAATGTTCATTAGGTATCCAGTTTGTATAAGATTCTGTGCTTAGAATATAGATACTAGAAATAATGATGTTATTAACAACATTCTGAGTACCAGGTTTCACCCCAAGTGTCATCTCTGCGAGTAGTCATGCATTCAGTCCTCATCATAGACTTGTGAAGCAGGTTCTATTGTAGACCCATTGTATAGAAAAACTGGGGCACTAAGAAGTTAAGTGACTGTCCCCTTGTCACAAAGGTCCTATGCTAATTAAGGGAGTATCTGGAGCTAGAACCCTCTCTGCTCCTAAGCGAAGCACTCACTGTGTCTCCACAGCTCTGGGTGTCATTCTTCCCGTTAAATAATTCATTTAGTTTCAAAATACCACAGTCTCTCCAGTATTCAGCAAAATGAATGTTCAGTTTTGAAAATTACAAAGCCCCTTTCAGACAGAAAGCATTACGAATTTGACTAAAGAAACAATTATTTTCTCAAATAATCACAGAAGTTCCAGAAAGGCTAATGTTAATGCAGTGGAGTTAACTTTTTAGTGTACAAAGTGACTTCCTAATTTTATCGTTGAGCAATTTAGTTTCCTGGTCATTAGAGAGAATGTTGGCATTGTTACTAATTACATAGTATTACTTAGGGCAAAAATGGAATAACAGTTTTTTCTTTAATAACTACTGTTTATATAAATGGAGCAAAGGAATCATTAGGTTTTATCTGAAAGTGATACTTCCAAATTATATATGGAGATATAAACAAAGTGATTTCCTTCTTCAATAACTTTGAATTGAGTTTTAAAAAGGTATTCACAATACAAATCTCAGATGAGATACTTGGCTGCTAAATTTAAAACCACTTATAAGCTAGATGGACTAAGAATAAATACAAGACATGGTACTTATATTCCGAACACTTGGAATCAGCCGGATAATGTCTGTGGTGTCAGTACTCCCATCTGGGCGGGTTTCAGGGTACTGAGGTGAGGTCACAGAGTGTAGACGGACGAGAGGTGTGCAGTCTGCCCTACAGAGCTCTGTGGGCAGGCCCATTGCATTGCCAGGCTGTAAGCCAACCATGCACATTCCAGAGACAAGCAGGCTTCCAGTGCCTAGTCAGTGCCTTGGATTGTGCAAGACACTTCTAAAATAATTAATTAACCTACTTGAAAGGCAGAGAGGGATGTATCTCCCATGCATGGGTTTAGTCCCCAAATGCCCATGATGGCAAGGACTAGGCTAGGCTGAAATGAGGAGCCAAGAACTCAGTCCAGGTCTCCCATGTGAGTGACAGGGACTCAAGTAGTTGGGCCATCACCTGCTGCCTCCCAGGGTACACGTGAGCACGAAGCTGGAGTTAGAAGTAGAGCTGTGTGTAGCACCTAGGCATGTGCTATGGAATGTGGGCATCTTATTCGCCACACCAATGCCTGCCCCTGTGCTGGACACTGTGAACAGGTGTTGCAAAGCAGACGGAGTGTATCCAGGACTATAGGATGAAGAATGCCTTGTGGTGCAGACAAGCATCTCCTGGGCAGAGGGATGAGGGAGAAAAGTAAAACCTCGGAGGAAGAAAGGGTGAACATACAGAGAGCCCTGCAAGTGCCTGTTGCAGTAGGAGCTGTGCCAGTCGAGACCTTAGCGTTCAGTAACTCCGTAGTCTGAAAGGAATGGGAAATGCAAACTCCTGTCCATCTTCCTTAGGAGGATCACCACACAGCTTTCAAAGGCACAATTTTTGATTTCAGATTTTTTAAAAAGATTTAATTATTGAGGCCAGTGCTGTGGCAAAGCGGATAAAGCCACCGCCTGCACTGCCAGGATCCCATGTGGGCACAGGATCACGTCCTGACTGCTCCACATCCGGTCCAGCTCTCTGCTGTGGCCTGGGAAAGCAGTAGAAGATGGCCTAAGTGCTTGGACCCCTGCACACATGTGGGAGACCTGGAAGAAGCTCCTGGCTCCTGGCTTCAGACTGACACAGATCCAGCCATTGCGACCATTTAGGGAGTGAATCAGAAGGTGGAAGACTCTCTTTCTCTCTCATTTAATTATTTATTTGAAAGGTAAAGTTACAGAGAGAGGGACGCACGCACACACACACACACACACACACAGACACACAGAGTGTTTTGATTCAATAGTTCACCCCCTAAATATTCACAATAGTCAGGCCCAGGCCACGAGCCAGGAGCTTCTTCTGGGTCTCCCACATAGGTGCAGGGACCCAAGCATTTGGGCCATCTTCTGCTGCTTTCCCAGGTACATGAACGGGGAGTTGGATCAGAAACAGAGCAGCCAGGACTCGAGCCAACACTCGATGGGATGCTGGCACCGGTTTAAATAGTGTCTCTGCCTTTACATTGTCAGAGCTGATGACACTTTTAGTTTCATTAACTTCTTCCACTCCAGAGGTGGCAAAACCACTTGGAAGAAACAGCTAAATGTTGATTTTCAGTAAGAAACCAAATCCATGTGTGCCTAAGATGTAACCACCTGAGTGAATCCTAGCTCGCTAGCGTCACCTTCCACTTCAATCTTAGAGGAGGAACCCTGCGCTTGTGTAATGTTTCCAGATACCATCTCAGCGTCTACAGGGGGCTTCAGGCAGCTCCTAGAAAATGCGTAGTGTGAGCAAGTCTTTCATGAATTTCAAGGGTTGTTGCCCCCAGATAAACCTGCTTTCCATTCCATTTTCCACAAATGTTTTGGAGTTTCTTTGTGTTTCAATTTCTAGATAGAGGCAAACACTGCTCTTAGTTTGGCCACAAAATTCTTGTGGGTGAGGCATATGGGATGGGAGTGGAGCATGGTCTAGTGTCCCCAGCCCTCAGGCTCCAGATGCCCCCCAGGTCTCTTCCGGGGCAGTTCCACTCGCTTTCTGACCAGCTCTGTTGAAAGGGATCATGAGCGCCAACAGCATTGGCCGGATCAACACCTACCTCCTTTTTCCAAAACGCAGCACAGAAGCCAACTCCGGCTGCTCCCTCAGTCTGCTCTGTTGGAGGAGCCGTGGGCTCTAGAACCATACCCATCAAAACCACCTCCGTGATGTACCGAAACACGTTTTGTTACTGATTGCCTGGGAACTGTTGGCCCTAGCAAACATCCATGTGGTATTTTGGAAATGCAAATCATACTCCACATGGGAGACTCACCAAGGGGGAGTGGGAGGCAGTACGAAAGGAAGCGAAGCTTCTTTCTACCTGATGGTCTCTTTCCAGAGTAAACCCTGGAGGTTCACTGCACAGTTTCACCTCCGGACAGCCATCATGCTCACAGCATCGTCCAATCAGCCTGGGCCTTCCTGTCTCTACAGAGAATGGACCCACAGCTTTTCTTCTCAGTTCACCAGGGAAAAGATCAGGCTTTTCCCAAAGGTGCTTGTGTAGTAACTTTTTGTCCACACCAACAAGAAACCCAGAAAATTCAAAACTCATCCAGACATGAGTTTACCAGCACAGGTTTCTTAATGAAATATGCTTCACATGAGTTTGTGTTTGCAGACTGGCTGGAACAACTAGTGGGGTCCTTGGCCTTAGTTTTTGACCTTCCCGTGAATTTAAGAGCGTGTTGGATATCAGGCAATCGGCCGCCAGCCAGGGTAGTTAGAGAGCTCGCTGTGACGGCCACTGCAGGTAGATTTGGTACCATCTGGTTCACTCCCCAGATGGCCACAATGGCCAGTGCTGGTCCACGTTGAAGCCAAGAGCCCAGCAACCTGCAGCTTCCTCTTTGCGTCTGAGCTCTCAGGCTGTTGCCTGCACCCCAGGGTTTGCTGTACTTCTGCCTTCTGTCTCCTCAAGGTTCTGCATGAGCCAGAGCTCCTTGATGCAGCAGGAGTTTCTGGGTCTTTCTCCAGAGATTTCACTCCTGCGCTTTGGTCTGCTCTTGTTCCCACTTGGGAATCTTGACTTTGCTTCCCCCCTGCCATCCCCCTTGACCTCCCTCATATCCTGCAAAGGATTCTTCTTGGCCTTGTGTGTTTCTCATGCTGTTCAGGTTGTGCTGAGGGGTAGTCACAAACTCACAGCCAGGCTGCTTCTGGTTCTCTGAGTCAAGCCAATCTGGGACGGGTTTCTCTGCCATCTACAAAGTCGTATAGGCTACCACCAACTTCCCAGACCCTGCCTGTTTCACATCCGCATCCGTGCAGCATCCGAAGTCCATCAACTCCACACACCCCTTAGGTCTGCACCCCAGGGACTCTTCCACTTAATCATCTTTTTACCACCTTGACCCAGCTCCTTCTAGATCTGCATAGCTCAGGTTACCAGTTTCACTGATGACCCCTCAGCATCTTCCTTCAGCAGGAAGAAAATTTAAAACAGAAGGGGAGATGGTCTTTTCCATTCCATCATGGCACGTATAGCAATGGGCATCCCTCTTCCAATGGGTGAATAACATGCTGTGTTTCATATTTTGGGGGGCCTTGCAAGCACATCTGATAACAGCATAAGTGGTTAGATCTGACTGTAAATCTGGAAGCCGTTCTCTCCAGGAGGGAATTGAAACTACGTGAACCAGGAGTTGATGAGTGCAAATATAAGATTAAAAAAGCAGTTTTGTAGTGCTAAATGATGTGATAGTCCCCAGCTTAGATAAACTGCATTGTTCATAACATTTTCACATCTGTTAGAACATTTATAAGATAAAGAGGCATATGGTACGCATTTAGAACAAAGTTTACAGAGAATGATATGAACAGATTTTTAGGTCAAGCAGGCCTAGATATAAAAGGCATTCCTATTTTTTTTTCTGGAAGTGTGAATGCAGGCAAGTTGATTTCATTATTTTTGTCTCACTTTTTGTACCTGAAAATAAGGATAGTAATAATAATAATAATAATACCCATATTGAAGTTGCTCTTGCAAAGTTTATATTAAGGTAAACTAAATAATACAAGAAGTGTGCAGGGCCTAACACTCAGTTGCGCTAAATAAATAGTAGATACTATATTAAAATACAAGTAATGATTTCAATAGTATACAACTATATATTTTCCAAGAATTTTTGTTTCTACAACTCCTTACTTTTCATTGCTTTCCATGGTCATGTTCCTACTCAGATGAGTGACTAGGGAAGAGAAGGAAGTTAAGCATATTAATATTATTTCCCAAGTTTGCATCAACCAATGAACATGAAGAATTGTTTAAGTAGTAGAGTGTATCACTTATGGCATATTTTCCTTTTGGGGAATTTACTCTTTTAAATATAGAAATATTAAATTAGAAGGTATTTTTAAAGGATTTGTTTTATTTGAAATGCTGAGTAACAGAGAGAGAGAGAGAAAGAGGAAGAGGAAGAGAAAGAGATCTGTCTTCTGGTTCACTCCCCAAAATGCCACAATGGCCAGTGCTGGCCCAGGTTGAAGCCAAGAGCCCAGAACTTGACCTGAGTCTCTCATGTGGGTGGCAGGGTCCCAAGGCAAAGGGCCATCATCCTCTTCCTCCCAGGCTCATCAACAGGGAGCTGGATCTGAAGTGGAGAGCTGGGCCAGGAACAGGTGCTTTGATATATAACACCAGTATCTTAGGTGATGGCTTACTCTGCTGTGCCACAATGCCCACCCCTTAAGTTAGAGTTTAAACACAATTTTTATCAGTGCTACACATTACTGACAATGTAATAGTTATTAGGGATAAGACATGACTAGACTAAATTTTCATATTCTTGAGAATTGACCATAGTAGGAGGCAGTTAGTCTTGTACTCAGAAGCAAGGTTTATCTTTCTGAAGTGTGAAGAGTTATTTAGCAAGGTGGTAAATAAAGAGAATCTGAGCAGTTCAGTTCCCAAGTTGGGTCACGGATGATGGAATAAGAAGAAAGCAGATGCACTAGCACTTTACAGTTGTAGGACTTAGTCAATTTTTCCTTACCTAAATATTTCACAGTGGCCACCTACACTGGAACCGTCTTTCAAGATGTTTCTTTAGTTATAGACTCAATATCTGAAGAATCTAAAGTGTTTTACCCATCCCTGCAAGGATGAATTCTCCCATTAGCTAAGAACAAGGGGGGATTTATACTGGAGGAGGAAACGGCAGGTTTGATTTGCTAATGCTTGTGTATCTCCTAGGAGATGAGAAAACTGGTAAAAGACTTGAATGGAATGGTAAACTTTTAAATGAAGTTATGGCTAGTTTCTTATATACTTATTTCTTGATTACTGTCTTTGAGTATAATACAGTTTTACTTTGACCACAAAAAATAGCATTATGGGGAAACCATGTTATGGCATTTTTTTTTTAATTTTTTTTTTTAATTTGAAAGGCAGAGAGAGAGAGAGAGAGCGAGTGAGCACTGTTTCATCCACTGGTTACCCCTCAAATGCCTGTAACAGATGGTGCTGGGCCGGGTGGAACCTAGGTACTCAGTCCAGGTTACCGTGTGGGTGACAGAAACTCAAGTACTTGAGCCATCAGCTGCAGTCTCTTGGAGCACACAATCCCAGGAAGCTGGAAGCAAAAGTGAAGGAGCCAGGACTGAAGGCCAGGGACTCAGATATGGGATGTGGGTGTCTCAAGTCAAATCTCTCTTTTTTAAAAACATTTATTTATTTTTTGGGAGTCAGAGTTACACAAAGAGAGGAGAGGCAGAGAGAGAGAGAGAGGTCTTCCATCTGCTGGTTCACTCCCCCGTTGGTCACAACGGCTGGAGCTTCTTCTGGGTCTCCCACACTGGTGCAAGCAAACCAAGGACTTAAGACATCTTCCACTGCTTTCCCAGGACATAACAGAGAGCTGGATTGCAAGTGGAGCAGCCGGGACTTGAACTGGTGCCCTTATGGGATGCCGGCACTGCAGGCGGCAGCCTTATGCACTACGCCACAGCGCCGGCCCCTCAAGTCAGATCTTAACCACTGCTTCCAATATGTACCCCTGCTTTAGCAATTTCCTCTTGGCTTTTATAAGAACTGAGTCTCTTTTGATGGCTGTAAGAGTAAACGCTTGCCATATGAACCTTTACAATATGGTGGGCAGTACTGGAATGAGAGCCTGGTGTTCACACCACATTTAACTTTGATGGTAGTTTCTTAGAGTGTCTTCATCTTTTAGTGGGTAAGTTTGTATTCACATCTCTTCTTTTGAGGTGAACATTTTGCCAAAGCGTTGAGATGCCTGTATCTCATATCAGAGTACATGAGTTGGAGCTCTGGCTCCACTTTCAATCCAGCTTCTTGCCAGTGCATACCTTGGGAGGCAGCCTCTATGGCTCGTGTGGTTGGGTCCCTGCTATCTTCATGGGGAGACATGGCTTGACTACCCACTCTCAGGTATATGGGCAGTAACCAGTGGATGCAAAATCTCTCTGCCTCTTGGGTAAATAATTTAAAAAAAAAGAAGATGGGAGAAAATGTATTTTTAAAAACTCTCAGTGGGGCCAGAGCTGTGGCATAGCGAGTAGAGCCGCCACCCACAGTGCTGGCATCCCATGTGGATACTGGTTTGAGTCCTGGCTGCTCCACTTCTGGTCCAGCTCTCTGCTATGGCCTGGGAGGGCAGTGGAGGATGGTCCAAGTCCTTGGGCCCCTGCACACACACAGGAGACCTGGAAGAGACTCCTGACTCCTGGCTTCAGATAGCCTTAGCTCAGGCCATTGCAGCCAATTGGGGAGTGAACCAGCAGATGGAAGACCTCTCTCTCTCTGCCTCACCTTCTCTCTCTGTGTAATTCTGACTTTCAAATAAATAAATTTTTTTTTTAAAGTTCAGTCTTTGAAAAATTCTGAACTTATTTTTTGCCTTGGAGGTTAATATCCAGCCCCCACATTGATTTTTTTTAATGTGCTTTCTTGAAAGTTAATGAATCCTGCCCCATTGCATATCAATAGCAGAAACTGATTCTCCCAGAATCTTAAGATCTTAGGATTAGTAAGTCATTATAGTTGATGCAACATATAGCACATGACGGTGTTGGTATTCTCATTTGCATTTTCAAGGTAAGAGGATGAAGCAGAGAGCTCAGAAAGATAAACAAGTAGACAAAGTATTGTTATTCCAAGTCATATCTTGTGTTAGTTTCCCCTGTAGCTTTTCTCTCATTGTTCAGTGTTTCATGTTCCTACATTACTTCATTTAAACTGCGCTTATACCTAGAGAAATCCAAAGTCATTATTTTTACTTTACATTCTAATTAAAAAAAAAAAACAAGAAAAAATTATTCATTAACTTCTAGTGACTTCTCAGTGCATTGTCCTCTTCCAAAATCGTCACATTGGAGCAAAACTCTGGAGGGTTTTTTTTTTTTCTCCTGCAACAGTGATGTGAACATGTCAAATGACTTAGTGGTTCATCTGGCATAAGTAACTGAAAATTTGAATGCTTATCTGAACTTTATCTGAACTATCCTGAGTTTTCTTGGGTCCATAAAATTGGAACTGAAATCTCATGGAAACTGGCTCCCTCAAGAAATTTTTGGTGAGCCAGAAGTACTGTGAGAGCAACCTTCCCCGTGGTGTTTTGGCAATTTTTACTTTGGCCCCAGACACAACCAGGAAGTTCAGAGGTGAACGAGAATGAAAAATAATAAAATGGTAACTGATCTTTTTTTTTTTTCCTTTTGCTACTTCGGAAAGACTCAGCTGAATATTCTTTTAAGAACATGATGTTGAGTCATCTTAACAACCCTAGGTCTCATAATACGCATTAAGAGAGAGATTTGGGACAATATGAACAACTGAATCCATCCAAGAAAAAGAAGGAAATTAAAATTAAAATTTACCATTTCCTCTTGTTTTTCACATTGTCTTACTAAAGCATACTTTGGGGATGTTATTAGTTACATTAACATTATTTTCACCGTCATTAGCCATGTTGTCGTATGTATTTTAATGAATTAATATCAACTTTCTATACTGTTCTTCACTTCATATTCCTAACACCAAATAGAATGTACCTACATAGATTCTCATGTTTGGAGGCTTAGAGCCTATCATTAGGTTAGCAGAATTCTGGCATAAGAATTATCACAGTTTGCCCTGAAATCCAAGTTCCTTTTGGTAAGCAAATCCATCTAGAGAGTATATTAATTATACTCATAGAAGTACCCTGAAAGAGAGAGGGATTCTTGTTCATGAAGGCTGTAGTTTCTGATCTTTTCTACCTGTAGTACTACTTTCAAATCATGACGACCTTGCCCAACCCTGGTCTACTCTGTGAATCAGGGACAGTGGAGACTTCAGTGCTGCGTTTTTATCAAATCCCACTGGTAATGTTGGCTTGTACCAGAGTTCACTGTGCATTACTGGTTTGAATGATCCCTTAGAGACTAAGGGCTTTTTGCCAGGTTGTAAAATGTAAATCTCGATGACTTTGTCTCATACCTCATTCGCTTTGGTTGTCACCAGAAATACAGACGAAGCTCTTACTGTCACCTTCATCTTCTGGTGGAAGGGACAGAGGCTCAGACAGTTGTAACCATTTATTAAGCAATGGGGGTGAAACCCAAACCCTGCTCTGAATCTCTGAAGCTCTGAACTGTTGCACCATAGCACCTACGTACTGCAAGCAGGAAAAGGCAGAGAATATCTGACTCAAATTAAAAAGTCAGTTAAAAAGGAACTCTGTCCAGAAAGGAATCATTATAAACAACCACGCCACACATTTGTCAGACGTTTGCTTTTCAGTGAGGTGAATTGGGCCCAAAAGGCCACTGAGGACAAGTGTCCACACACAGCTTCTCTCAGATACCTGCTCCAGTTGGTAGGGTGCTCAGTGAACGCTTGGTAACAGACTATGGACTTGGAGTTCTTGTTCTCTTTGCAAACTTTCACAAGCACTTGCAAATCATAGCAATGAGAGTACTAACTGACCATTCTGGGATGGGTCCATCTGTCTTGTTAGCCACTCAATTAACTCCATGTTCTTTTTGTACAGAGGTTTGGACAACTGTGATTTATAAATAAGAAACATAAATTTTGCAGTGTTCCAAAAAGCCTACGTTTATGAGCATCTGAAAATTTTCAAAAGTGTGGATGAAATTAATGCCACCAACCCTCCTCCCCACCCCGCAATATTCTTACTTCATTGTTTTTGCTGGCCATGTTGTAAAAGCCGTTCCCCTTCAGTGAACTAAAGGACTGAACTTTGAATAAATGATGGCCTTTGGATTAGTTGTGTATGCTCTGTGATTTGTACAGGATTGGCATCAGCCAGCCTGGCCTACATCTCAGACATTCATTTGGAATGCACTCACTTAGTACAGTGCAGGGCCAGGGAGACACTTGGGGCAGAAAGGCGCGACTTCCAGGCTGAAAGGTAGCCCCCTGAGAAAGTCAACCATGAGAGAAAGAGAGTCAGTAAGGACTGAATGTGGCCAAAATGGAAGTGGGTGAGGTTGCCGGCAAACACCAAAGTGTGTACAAGTTTCAACAGATTACCCCTAGGCTGGTTTAGCGAGTGCAGTTGGCACTCCCACAAAAGATAACCTAACCTGACACTAACCCTGCCAGTAGTTCAGGGATAATATTTTCACTAAGATGAACTGCTCTTGAACTGTTTCTATAATTTATTTGGTGCAAACAGGCTTCCCTTCAACATCAGGCATGCATGTCTTATGGCTGCCCATTTGTTTATTGTAAAAACATATTTATTATGGCCAATGCAAGCAAAGCCCTCCTTCTCAGTGGTGTTTCAGTTCCCCCAAAGCCTTCTCGTACTGTGTACCACAGCCCTGATGATGAAGTACACGCGAGCTGGTTCCAAACCATGTCCCGTGTTTTCTTTGGACTTACCTTCAAAAATCTATTGCTAACAAGCAACTCCTAGTGTTTTATGACTTTTTGCTGTGATGATGCTTATCCTTTGGACTTGAAATGATTTTCCTTCTCTTGATGAAAATGTCAAGTGTGCCTGAGATCCCAGCCAGAAAGTGGACACTGGGCTACATAGAAAGAGCAACAGCTGACTGATTAGAACAGGCATGTTTGGAAAAATCTCAGGAGTACAGCAAGATTAATCGGTAGTGTCCATGCAGAGTGCTACAATGCGCTGTTCGTTTCATGACTGTTGTTGCTAATACTCATCCTCCATGCAGTCATCAGTAGTTATCCTTTGGATAAACTGTGAAAGTAAAGGAGACCTTGAATCATTGTAGAGATGATGACTCCTGTGGGAAGTAATTCATCCTGAAAATGTTTGCGTTCATTTTTAAAATGTATTTATTCATTTAAAAGGCAGAGTGACAGAGCAAGGGAGAAGGAGAGGGAGAGGGAAAAGGAGGAAGGGAAAAAGGCATAGAGGAAGGGAGAGGGGAGAGAGAGAATAAAAGAGAGGCCTTTTCCATCTGCTGGTTCAATTTCCAAATGACTGTAACAGTCAAGGCTGGGCTGGGTAAAGCCAGGAGCCAAGAAGTACATTCTACTCTCCTACATGGAGTGCCAGTAACCCAAGTACATGGGCCATCATCTGCTGGCTCCCAGGTACATTAACAGGAAGCTGGACCAGAACCACAGAGTAACTGGGACTCCAAACAGGCACTCTGATATAGAATATACAAGTCCCAAATGGTGGCTTAATCTACTGTGCCACATGCCCACTCTCAAATAGTTTCATGATTGGCATTTATGCACCAGGCAGTAAACAAGCCAGAAGAAAAATACTGTGCTAAATCCTCTTACTCTTGGTCTGTTTGGATCTACCCAATCCCCATCTTTCATTAGGAAAGCAAATTGTTTTGGGTTCATTCCCCATCTTTGAATGCCAGCCATCTTTCAGATGCCAAAGGAGTCCAAAGATCTCATGATTTATGAGCTGCATAAGAAAAGGAAGTGAGAAATGATGCTTCTGTCCATCTGGTCAGCATTGGCTCTACAGAAGAATCCATATTTCTTTAATCACGTGTAGCAGGAGTATTGCTAGCACATAGGAAACTTGTTTGATAATGGGACAAAAGTAGCCCCTTCTCCTGATTGTTGACTTCAATGTGGAATACTTCCACTGTAAATGGACAAACCTATGAAATTTTAGGTCTTCTTCCTGGTGCAGTACATGTACATGCAGTGGTTTTAGGTGGAGTTGTTTCAGATAAGTGGAAGGGGTCCATAAATGACCTGGAACAACACATCAACATGAATATGAACCCTGCTCCCAAGCTGTGCGTGCCAATAATATTCTGTCACCAAATATTTCCAAGACATTTCTCTTTTGATGTAGTTCTCTCCCAAGCACGTACCTTGCTGAGGACTTGGGTTAAGCTCTAGCATTTCATGACAGCTATTTTTATTACTCTTTCCCACAGATCACCCTTTCTTCTATAAATTTCCCTGGATTTTTTTCCTCTTGACTCAAAGGCTCTGCTCCTCCAATCAGGCTGATCTGATTTTGTATTGCTCTTTGTGGGTTGTACAGCTATTCTAACTTCTTCCCAAGGTCCCTTCCTCCAAATCAAGTGGATGACAGAAAGCCCATGAATTAATTACCTGACCAGAAGGTACTAAATCTCTATCTTAAGCAGGTTTATGTCATGGAAATTCTAGAATCTCACAATCCCAGAGTAAGAAGTACAAATGTATTGTCCTGTCTGTATCCTCAGTGCACTTCCTATCTCATTTGTCATGTGCTTACACGACAGGAAGAGGAAATGAACGCAAAATAAATTACCAGAGTTTTGTCCCCCTTTCTAGCCTCAGCATCTAGTGACCAGAAAGTCCCAATATTTACAGATTTAGATTACATTTATGTTCATGAGTCTTGTTAAGATGAATCTGAGATGATCTCTTAGGATTTGGTTAATATCTAGAACCAAGAACTATATCATAAGACCATATAGATTCAAACTCAAGACCTGTCTGAAATAGTCTAATTCATGTAGTGGCTCCTCCTAAACACACAGCTCCCCCAGATGTCTGGGAACCTGTGCACACTGGCATAGTACCCATCAACTGACAAAGCCATTTGGAGAGAGCTGAGGGACACAAATGGGAAAGGATTCTCTTAAACTTTACCCATAGACATTTAGATTTGGAAAGTTTGGCTTGCTGATCAACCCTCAGTGGCTTAGGTCTGCAATATGATGAGAAACTTAGGAGCTGCTTTCTTTCAGCCATGTTTCCCCTACGTCTTCTGTACTCTAGTCTCCATGTATTTCTACTCAAAAGGCAGACTGTAGTCTGCATCAGAGGTCTTCCAATCCATGTAAGAGAAAGCTGCCACCTATCAAAGGCTAGTGTACATAACCATCTCTAGTTATCTGGACAGAATAATTGTATGAGTATGCATGGACTTCAAATATTTGTGTACCATTGTAAACTTACCTTTTAATTCCATTTTCCATGAACTTTTGAAGGACCCTTGTATGCATGTGTACAGGTAGGGTTGGGGTAGCTTTTATGTCCCCTCCGTGAGCATGCCCCCAAGCCCTGCAGAACCTCCTGAGGGAGCGAGATGAGGGACTTTGCAGGAATGGTGCACAGCATCCCATGTCCATCTCACTGGAAGAGCTCTGCTTCCTTGTGTCCGATAACTTGGACTTGTGGATAAGATTTCAGCTGAGGGAGGATTCAGCGACTTCTGCAAATTTAAAAACCATTTGTGGAGGAAATGCTTTGACATAGGATCCTTAAATCATTTCCCGTGTGTCTTCTCTATGCTAACCTTTGCCTCCATCTAATCCTCATCTCCTCAAGAGCAGGCCTGTGTCGTCATCAAGTCTTCAGCTGGCATACTGTTCCTTACACACAGTAAAACCATTAAGGCAATGTTATTTGTAAACACCGAAAGCAGAGTGATCACATTTTCAGTAGAGTTCTTAGGAATGTTGATGGAATTTAGCCTGGTTGAGGCTGCCCTGAAAGGGATAAGACGGTCATAATTACAAGGTGAACAATGTTCAAAGAAGAGCAGTCATTTCACAGTGCCTCAGTGAATGCCTGACATCGTCTTAGCTGGCATTTCATGGTCTAAAACACAGGGCAGCCATATTTTGTTGCGGGTAAGGGTGGAAAGGTGGATTTTGGGAGTATATTTATCTGTGCATGTGCAGTCTGCATCCAAGTGTGCTATCAGAGTCTTTTGTGTTCTCCCTGTGATCTGGGCCAAGTTGCTTTGTACAAACACAAACCACGCTGTTTCCAGTCCTCTGAAAAGTCGGAGAAGTGGAAGCTGGAACAGGCGCAGCTGCAGCAGCCACCTCTCTGTTACAGAACAAGGGCATGTAATGGAAGCTGGAGTAGGAAATAAAGAAGCCATGTGTTACCGGGCAGAAGGGTTTTCATTTACTAGGAAACAGTTCTTGCCTGCATTCGCTGATGACTTGTCTTTAACATTCTGGATTCAGAGTTACTTCTCTGGTTTTCACTAGTTGAGCTAGAATTATGGCATGTAGATTTCATGTATACTTGGACCAGAGCCTGCATTCGATCCTTTCCAGCAGAAAGATGACGTGTGGGCCATAACAGAGGCCATCTCAGTGGACTTGGGAAGCGCTCCTCGCACCCCCACTGCTGCTCATGGAAAATTTGCTAGAAGCTCAAACTGATGTTGAGACTGTTGACATTAATTCTGTCCCACTCTGTTTCTGAGATGGCGTACTGTAACTTTTAAGATCAAGTTGTTAGACAAGCAAAAACATTTTCAGATTTCCGATCGTTTTATCTTTCATTTTATGCCAAAGATATAAATTTACATCCAGCGTTTGCTACAATCACATGGCCCTCCACAGCTATCCAAGCAAGCAGCCAGCAGAAGCAGGAAGCTGAACAAAATCCTATACTTCTATAAAATGTAGACTGAAGCGGGTCATGAACACGGGCCTCCCCTTTGCAAGACAGATAAATGGACGTTTTGTTTCCTAACATGGCCTGGTAGTCTAAACATATTTAATTAATTGGAAGACTAAAGGAAAATACACTTAGAACAGTTACAGTCTTAAATATGAAAATATATGTGGACATAATTTTCAAGATTTAGTGTTGTGATATCTCAGAATAATGCTCTTGAATGTCAGTGTGCCAATTTCCAATGGAACATAACATTTGTATAATGATCTTTATGGTAATGTGTATATTTTGGAATGAACCAACATTTCATCTGAACATTATACATCATGTTTTTGCTTATCATAGAGAAAAAAATCTTTTTCACAATTTCACTGTGATCTCTGTATTGAAAATATAATTATAACATTTCCCTAACTGTAATTGTATACTAAGAAATGATAATTTAGAAAAATATCATGATCCTGAAATACATGCTCAGGTTGTAGATAAGGCTCTAAAATAAACTTTTCTTTGTGTTTTATAATCACTTAGCTCTCATTTCTAAATTTTAACTGAGAAGGATTAAAATTAGTTGTAGAGAGTTTAATAAATAAAAGAATGAAAGTGACCAAAGAGCTAGAAATGAAAGCTGTGAGGAAATTCAGAATATGAAGAATTATTGGTCAGGACTGGTGTTGTGGTGTAGTGGTTAAAGCCACCACCTATGATGCAGGTACCTCATTTGGGCACCAGTTTGAGTCCTGTCGGCTTTGCTTTCTATCCAGCTTCCTGTTGTTGGCCTGGGAAAAGCAGCAGATCATGGCCCAACTACTTGGGTCTCTGTCAACCCTATGGGAAACCTCGATTAAGCTCCTGGATCCTGGCCATTGGGGTCATCTGGGGAATGAATCAGAGGATGGAAGATCTCTATCTGTCTCTCTCCCTTATTTTCTTTAACTCTGACTTTAAAATAAATAAATAGATCTTTTTAAAAATTTATTGGTTATGGAAGTTGGTTTTTGTTTTTATTTTAAGATTTATATGTTTATTTATTTGAAAAGCAGAGTGACAGAGAGAAAAATCTTTCATCCTCTGGTTTACTTCCCAAAGAGCGACAACAGCCAGTTCAGGGGCAGACTGAAGCCAGGAAACAGGAACTTCATCCTTGTCTCCTACATGGGTGGTGGGGACCCAAGTATTTGTACTATCTTCTGCTGCCTTTCTAGGAGCCCTATCAGGCCTCAAACTGGTGCTGAGTTATGGGGATACTGGCATCACCTCTGTGGCCATAACACCAGCTCCTCTTTTAAAACTTTTAATATAGGATCTGTAGTCTTTTTCTTTTTTTTAGATTTTTACTTATTTATTTGAGAGGTAGAGTTACAGAAAGAGAGAGGGAGAGACAGAGAGACAAAGGTCTTCCATCTGCTGGTCCACTTCCCAAATGGCCACAATGGGCAGAGCTGGATTGAGCCAAAGTGAAGAGCCAGGAAGTTCTTCCGGGTCTCCCACAAAGGTGCAGGTGCACAAGCACTTGGGGCGTCTTGCACTGATTTCTCAGGACATTAGCAAAGAGCTGGATTAGAAGAGGAGCAGCAGGACTCAAATTGTTGCCCACATGGGATACCAGCATCCCAGGCGAGTCTTAGCCTACTATGCCATGACGCTGGCACCAAGGATCTGTGGTCTTAAAATGGATGAAGAAAGGAGACTTTTTGCTCTCTCCTCTTATAAATCACTCAGGTACATAAGAACAAGAAATAAAAACCCCAATCTCAGGTTTTATGGATATAGATGTGTCGCTCATTCTGAATCCTGACATAGGAAGAAGGCTGACAAATCGTTTTTTTTTTTTTTAAGATTTATTTATTTGCAAGTCAGAGTTAGAGAGAGAGAGAGAGAGAGAGAGAGAGAGAGAGAGAGAGAGATAAGTCTTTTATCTGCTGGTTCACTCCCCAGTTGGCCACAATGGTCGGAGCTGAGCCGATCTGAAGCCAGGAGCCAGGAGCTTTTGATGGGTTTCCCATGTGGGTACAGGGGCTCAAGGACTTGGGCCATCTTCTGCTGCTTTCCCAGGACATAACAGAGAGCTGGATTAGAAGTGGAGCAGCCGGGACTCGAACTGGCACCCATATGGGATGCTGGCACTGTAGGTAGTGGTTTTACTGGCTATACCACAGCACCAGCCCTATTTTTTTTTTTTTTTTTGCAAATCCTTTGATGTGAAGCAGGAGTGCAGGAAGATGTTGAGAGGGGAAAGCAGAGGCAGCTGAGCTGATTCCAGGCAGACGAATCCCAGCTCTTCTTTGTGTGGGCCAATCCAGTAGAGTTGGTTGTATGATTCAAGGCAAGAGCCATCGCAGTTTAGTAAAAGACGGAGAAGCTGGGACTAAATGAGAAAATGCAAACACAAATACGAATTATGTTGTCAGGAATCAGTTTATTGTGCAACATGGTAATGAGGGAAATGAATGCCCTGTGATGAGCCCTGATGTATCAGTGTGTGTTGGCCATGAAGAAGCAGCTCAGTACTCACAATCTAGAGTTGTAAGCAGAACTCCCGCTGCTCCAAAATACAGCCCTCCCGGCTTTCAAAATGCAGGCATCACTTTATAGGTGACTACTTCAGGAGGAAGTTCATTCAAGTAGGGGTTGCTGTTTTTTTAAAGAACCACCTTAGAACTATCCAAATATATTTTATAGGAAAAAACAGCAGGTTATAAACCTTTAGCATGCAACTATTTCTACAGAGTTTTTTTTTTTTTTTTCAAAAAAACTTAGCACATGTATGCCATGAATTTTTAAATGTGAAGAAGTTATTGCTTCTATAAAACAGAAATTCTAAGCATAGACATGAGCGTGTAGGAAAAAGAATGAAGCAACAGAACACAGTCAAATTTGGACAGGAAAGCTCAAAAGAAAGGAAGAGGAAAATAAAACCAACACAAAAATTAGGGCCACATTGGAAGTCCTCAACGGAGCGAAGACAGCACCAAAGCCACAGGAACCACAGGGAGTATTCTAAAGGAAGCAGCATGGAGTGGAAGTGAAAAGAAGATTAGAAGGATTAGAGAGGAACTGAGAGCTGTGGAAAACAAATATGAAGGGTCTGATAGACAGACTGTGACTCCTGGAATAGACATAAAGGGGTAAAGAAAAAATAAAGATATAACTAAAGAAAACTTTAGAACAATGTAAACAGATCTATTGTGTAAATTGTAGGTACGTGGCTCAGGAACAATTGACTTAGAACAGTGAACACAGAGACACATTTTTGGAAAGTTTCTGGACTTTCAATATGAAAAAATTACCTTTCTACTCAAAAAGAACTTTGTATAGAATGAATGCTAGGATACAGAAAAGAAATATTTTGAAAACATGCTAATAAAAGTATAAGCTAATGTTTTATACCTATCCAAATTTATTCAAGAATGAGAGAAGATAATCCATTAAGGAAAATTGTCATTCAATCAAGAATGAAATGGATAGAGGAAAAGTACAGAATCCATGTAACTGTCAAACGCAAACTTCAAAGAAAAAAATCAGGAGTGTATTTTTCAGAATACATAAATATTTAAAACACTGAGAATGCAGCAACCAAGCAATTAACAAAAAAAAAAAAATGCTTCAACATAGGAAAATCTGCTCAGGCTCGGCACAAGAAAGTACAAGTTACATCATCGTAACAATTAAGAGAGAGAGGAAGGAAGGAGTAGGAAGGGTGGAAGTGTGGGTGGGAGAGTTGGGTCGGAAGTATCACTTTGTCCTTAAATCTGACTTATGAAATACATGAAACTTGTTTACCTTCTATAAGTTAAAAATGTGAAATAGAATGATAAAAACATTAAGACAGTGATATGCCATTTGTTTTACTTACCATGTTAGTAACAAAAATCACAAAGTTTGAACTTATTCAGTTGGTGAGGAAGTAGGGGAAATAGAATGTCTGATATGTTGTTTTGGTGAATACAACTTAGCCTCAAAAAAAAAAGACAACAACTGTGCGATAGTGAAATATCATTAAATAGGAAGTGCAGATTCTCTGATTGAGTTGATCCATCATAAGAATTTATTCTACAAATATGTTTGTTTCATTATCATTGATAATCACAAAATATTGGAAATAACACATGGGCCCATCTTTATGAGACTAATTAAATATTAAAATACATTTATAATCAAGTGCTACTCAGCCTTTGAACATAATGCAGCAGCTCTGTATGCAAATGCATGATATGGTCTCCAGGAATGCTGTTCAGATATAGAATAGGTCAAAAAAGTGCCTGTCAATGATGCAGAAAGAATCAACAGAAAGAAAAAAGACATTGGAGGCTCAAACACATTGCAAACATCTCTGAACAAGGAACGCAGTAGAACAAGAGGATCTGCAGACAGGTGCCTGCTGGACTACAGAATTGTACACACGTTCCAGGAAATGGCCCAGGTTGGCAGCTGAGAATGGGAGCTTTGGTAGCAGATTGCCTGGGGTCCAATCTCAGTGTGCCCACATGTTAACTATAGGACCTGATGCATGTCTCATCTATGCTGTGAATTTAAGGATGGTAAAACATATATAATACCAATATTAAGCCAAAGAAAGTTGCTGTATTAGTAAGTAGGTCAGACAAGATAGACTTTGAAGCCAAAGCCATTTGTACAAGTAGAGATATGGATTGCATAAAAGTAGTCCTCTGTGACGAGTATATCATGAACTTCTGTGTACCTAGCCTAATTTCAGATTATCATCCCTAGACTAAATTAAAGGAATCTGCCTTGCTCTGTATCCTCTAAAATAAACATATATGAGAGCATTTCAAAATGCTGTGGAAAACAAAATTGAAAGGTAAGTTTATTTGGTGCAGAGACTTTTTTAAATTCATGCAGAGCTTTTTCATAATTTACATTTCCCACAAACTTTTTAAAGATTCCTTATACGCATGGATTTCAAAATTTTTGTACCAAATAAGCATGTCCTTTAATTCAATTTTCCCACAAACATTTTGAAATACCCTTATAATTCCCTTCAATGACATATGGGATATTTATTTTTAAAAATTGACAAGGCACTAGGCCACCAAGTACATCTCAATAAATTATAAGGAATTGATATTATTCAGACCACATTCTCTGAACAGAATTCAATTAAATAAGAAATCAACATTCAAAATAGTTTTAAAGAACCCACATGTATTTGGATTTTAAAATGTATTTCATGCACTAGGAATATATTTAGATATAAATAGCAATGAAAGTAATACATATACAAGAGGTCTTCAAAAAGTCCATGGAAATGTGTATTATGAAAAAAAAAACAATGGTTTCAAAATTATTTTGCACCAAAATAAACTTTAAATTATTTTTTTTCATGGAACTTTTGAAGTTAACTCATATACCACCTGGGGAATACCAGAAAAGTACATGATGGCTAAAGGAAAGTCTTTAAAATATTTGAAACAACTTAAACAAGTTAGTGCTCAACCCAGTTTTTTTAGGGAAAAAACAAAGAGAACAAGAAATATGTGTGTATTGTAAAGATATCATAAGAACACAAATCAGTGAGTAGGAAATAAAGACATAATATAGAGTATCAATAGGCTTAAGAGCTAGAGCTTTGATAAAAATCTTAAATTGGATAGTCATACCCAGAACAACAAATATAGACTCCTATCTCTCTCCCAGCACAAAAAGCAACTGAAAACGGAAGAAAGACCTAAATGTGAGATCTGAAACTTAGACACTATTAGAAGGAAAACACTTTAGAACATTGGAATGGAAGAGTATTTCCTAGATCATTCCCAAAAAGCACGGGAAATGAAGCCAGAAATAGACAAATGGTTTATTATCAAATTAAAGAGATTTTCATAGCAAAACAAACAATCAACAAAGTGAAGAGGCAGCCTACAGAGTGGGAGAAAATATTGAAAACTACACATCTGGGGCCAGTGCTGTGGTGCAGCGGGTAAAGCCACCGCCTGCAGTTCCAGCATCCCATGGGGCGCTGGTTCAAGTCCCAGCTGCTCCACTTCAGATCCAGCTCTCTGCTATGGCCTCGGAAAGCAGTAGAAGATGGCCCAAGTCCATGGGCCTCTGCACCCATGTGGGAGGCCCGGGAGAGTTTCCTGTCTCCTGGCTTTGGATCTGCGCAGCTCCAGCCATTGCAGTCATCTGGGGAGTGAACCAGCATATGGAAGAGCTCGCTCGCTCTCTCTGTCTCTCTCTCTCTGCCTCTCCTTCTCTTTCTGTATAACTCTGACTCCAAATAAATAAATAAACAACAAATAAATAAATCTTTTAAAAAAGGAAAACTATACTTCTGACAAGTAGTCAACATCTAAAATGTATAAGAAATTAAACAATAGCAAAAATACAAATAATCAAATTTAAAAGCGGACGGCAGATCTTGACATTTCTCAAAGGAAGACATACAAATGGCCAACAGATACATGAAAAAATGCAACATTATTAATCATCAGGGAAATAGAAATCAAAACCACAATGAGATATCACCTCACACCTATAAGATTAGATTTTACCTAAAAAAATGGAAGATAGCAAGTGTTGATGAGGATATAGAAAAATGGACTTCTTGCATACTGTTGGCAAGAATGTAAATTTGTAGAGCCATTGTGGAAAACAACGTGGAAGCTCCTCAAAAACCTGACGATAGAACTACCATATGATCCAGCGATCCCCCTACTGGAGATAGAGCCAACGGAAATGAAAATCAGCTGTAGAAGAGACACTTGCACTCCCCATGGTTATCACAGCACTGTTCACACTAGCCAAGACAGGGAAATGACCTAAGTATACAGCCACTAATGAATGAAGGAGGAAAACGTGGCACATGTACACAATGGCATATCACTCAACCATAAGAAGGGGGAACTCTTGTCATTGGTAACAACATGGATGGAACTGGGGCGCATTATGTTAAAAGAAACAAGCCAATCACAGACAAATATCACATGATCTCACTCATATGGGGAGTCCACAAGAGATAGGTGATCTCATAGAAAATAAAAATATAATGGTGGTTATCGAGGCTGGGGAGGGAAATGGGGAGAGTAGAATGGGTAAAGGTTGATTGATGAGTACTAGGTTATGGCTAGATAGAAGTAGGAAGTCCTTGGGTTCTACTGCACCTTGGGGTGACTATAGATAATGCACTATATAGCTCTTCTATTTTTAATTATTTTTTTTATTTGAAAGGCTGAGTTACAGAGTTACAGAGAGACAGAGAGACAGAGGGAGAGAGAGAGAGATCTTCCATCTGCTGGTTCACTCCCCAAATGGCCACAATGGCCAGAGCTAGACCGATTTGAATTCAGGAGCCAAGTGCTTCTTCTAGGTCTCCCACATGGGTGCAAGGGACCAAGTACTTGACCCATCTTATGCTGCTTTCTCAGTCCATTAACAGGGAGCTGGATTGGAAGTGGAACAGCAGGGACTTGATCTTTTATTAAAAAAGAAATCTTTAAAAATTGGTTTGGTGTTGTGGTGTAGTGGGTAAACCCACTCCTGTTGATGTTGGTATCCCATATGGGTGTCAGTTTGTGTCCTGGCGGCTCCACTTCTGATCCAGCTCCCTGCTTATGGCCTAAGAAAAGAGCAGAAAATGGCCCCAGTGTTTGTCCCCCTGCCACCCAAGTGGGAGACCTGGAAGAAGCACCAGGTTCCTGCCTTCGGCCTGGCCCAGCTTTGGATGTTGTGGCCATCTGAGGAGTGAACCAGTGGATGGAAGAACTTTCTCTCTGTCTCTCCCTCTCTCTCTGTCACTCTGACTTTCAAATAAATGAATAAATATTTTAATAAAATATTTTAAAATGTTTAAACATAAAACTATAAATGATTAGCAATAAAAAGATATAGACATAATTCAGTTATTAAAAATAGAAACATTCTATGTCAATTCAATTTAGGGCAAATAATTTTCTTGAAAACTTAAAATAACTATAATTGGAAAAAAATAGAGTGTATGAATAAAACAATAACAATTAAAGAAATTAAACAATAAATTATTAGTGAGAAATCTTCCCCTTTAAGAAAGCAGGCGAGGACAGCTTTACAGATATGTTTTTCAACAAATTCCAAATATATGTTTTCAATATTTGCTTAACAAACTTTATAAAGACAAAATTCTGCTATTTTATAAAAATTAATTAAGGTAAAAAAGAAGAAAAGGTGGCTGACTTAATTTGCAAGGTGCCTCCAAACTAAACAAGAACATTTTTAGAAAAGAAAATTACAGAGTAATTCCTACATGGTCATAAAATAAAATATTAACCAATTGAATTTACCCATGTGTTAGAAATATATGCATATCATATTCAAGCAGTGTTTATTTCAAAAATGCAAATCTATTTCGTATGGGAAAACATATAAACTTTTTGAGCATATAATCAAATCATGGATGCAGGGAGATGCTGCAGAATAATAAAACTGAACCATGTATATTTTTTCAGCATCTGATTTAGTATCTACTGTGTAGACATTGCCTCAGGCATGGGGGATATAATGTGTAAATAAATAGAAAAATTCTCTGCCCCGTGGGTTTTACATTCAAGTGAATGGATGGGAAAATAACCACACAGGTAGTTAAGCTGTCTCACGACATGGCAGAAGACGTGCTGCAGAGGAAAAGCCATCAGCGTTCTTTTGGAGAGATACTTACATGAAGCACAGGAGTGAGCCACAGATGCGTTTCAGGGAGAACGTATCAGGCTTAGAGCTCTGGGAGAGAAAAGGCTACAGGCAGGAGTTTGCTTGGGTTGATGATTAAGGAGGAACGCAGAGGAGCCTGTAAGCATGGGAAGCCACGATGGGCTTGCAGGGACTGATGGGATCTGACTGGTGTTTCAGAGAACCCCTCTCACTGGGTAGAGAATAACCAACTCTAAGGCAAAGTGTAATTGATATCAAGGAGGAGCCCAGGTCATAGACGGTGGCCGCACCTTAGATGCAGTGACTTGGTGGATAGACCTCGGGGCATTGCAGTGATGACTGTGATCGACGTGATTGATGCATAAAATCTCTTAGGTAACGTATTAGTCAGTGTTCACCAGAGAAACAGGTGTATTGAGAGGAACTGGCTCAGTGATGATGGAAGATGACATGACCCGGGGTCTGCAGGCAACAAGCTGGAGACCCAGGAGTGCTAATGATGTGGCTTCTGTAAGACAGCCGGGGCAAGACTTGGGAAGGGCTGGTACATGAGACTGGGTCCTAGGGCAGGGATAAAACCACACTATCTGAGTCTAAGTGCCTCGAGGAAGAAGGAATACCTTCTCACTTGGGGGGCAGTCAGTCTTTTAGTTCTGTTCTGGCGTCCATTGGTTGGATGGGGAGCCTCTGCAGTTGGAAGGAGGTCAACATGACTCCATCTGCCAGTGCACAGGTCCTGGCATCCAGACACACCCAGTATATTGCTTGGCCAACATGTCTAGCCACCATATGGCATGGTCAAGTCAACACAAAGTGATCTGCGACAGAAAACTAGGAACAGTGGCTAATAAAGGACATAAGAAAAACCTCAGGATGCACTGCTTCAATGTGAACTTGTGAAAGTGTGCCTAGCTGTAGGACAAGGATTTTGCTGTAGTTATTTTATAGTCACCAGTGTGTTGCAGTTTCACCGAGTGCAATAAAAGAAGACAGGGACTAAGTGGTAAATGATTTGGCAAAGAAACAACAAATTGTCCTTTTTGGGTAAACAGTGTTATTTTTAAATAAAGCAAATCCAAGTGTTTCTCAGTTATTAAAACTATTAAGAAAGTTCTATAAGCTTGTTGACTCAAATCAACACATAAAAATCACTGTCATTTCAATAAAACAGTAATAACCAGAGGAAATGAATAGAAAGAAAAAGAAACCTATAACATATCTCAGAGTAAGCCTAGTACATTATGGTTAAGAATTCTGTGGGGAAAATAAAATATTTTTGAAGAATTTTTAAAAATTTGAAATACAGAGATACACTACTAAATTCACAAAAAGATTATAAAGATGTCAATCTCCCTCTAAAATACTCTATAAACTTAATAACATTCTAACCAAAATCTAAAAGTGATTTTATGGAATTTGACAAGTGAATCCTAAAATTAATATGAAAGCACAAAGAATCAAGAAGAGCCAAGAAAAATTGAAGAAGAATATGTTGGGGGAAGGGAAATTTCTCTGACCAAATATATCAAGAATTTATAGAGCTATAGAAAATGATACTGTGTGGTATTGGCACAGGAAGAATCAAATGAAACAAAGAACTATAACAGAGAGCTAAGAAACAGATACTTGCTCATATGGAAACTTGAAATATGACCAGTGTGCCACGGCAAATCAGTGAGAAGAGACAGGGCTGTTCAAGGAATGGTCCTGGGACAACTGAGTGGCCGTATGGAAAAAATAATATAAAACTGGGTCCCATCCTCACACTATATACAAAAATAAATGTCAGAAGAATGAAAGATCTAAATGTTAAACAAGCTTTTGCTAGAAAACATATAATATCTTCATAGAATTTAAACATGTAGTAGAATGCTGTTTAGCACTTTTAAAAATGCACTGGAGATACATGTATTGAGATGAACTATCAAAAATATAAGTTAATTTTTTAAAGTGAGTTGTAGAAGGCTATGCTTGGCAGCATGTAATTTGTGTGAGCTTTAAAAGCCAATCAACAATGCCACATTATGTAGTGTTATCTGCAGTGATGTGTCCATAAATGTCGACCTCAACTGTATTTGCTAAGTTCCTAAAAAACTTGGGGAAAATATTGGCACTTTGTTATACTGTCATAAAGCTGTGTGGTGCATGGGATTCAAGGATGTTTGTTTTTGCTGTTCTCTGTAGAGGGCTGCCCTCCACCAAAGAGGGACCATTCCCATGACAGTCAGTGTGAAGAGTGTCCCACGGAGCAATAAGTCCATAGCCTGCCTGGGAACATGAAGCATGGTGTTCTTGTTTGTTTGTTTGAAAGGCAAAGTTGGACAGAGAGAGAGAGAGACAGAGAGAGAGAGAGAGACCTACCTTCAATCCACTGGTTCTCTTTCCAAATGGCCAAAAAAGCCATAGCTGGACCAGGCTGAAGCCAGGAGCCAGAAACGCCAGCTGGGTCTTCCATGTGGGCTCATGGGCCCAAGCCCTTGGACCATCTTCTGCTGTTTTCCTCGGTGTGTTACCAGGAAGCTGGATTGGAAGTGGAGCAGTGGGACACAAAGCAGCACCCATATGGGATGCCAGCATCCTAGGCAGCAGCTTAACCTGCTGTACCACAGCACCAGCCCCCAGAAATGTGTTCTCGCATGTGTAGATGTTTCAGACTTTTAAATCTTTTTTATTTATTTATTTGAGATGAAAGGGGGGCGTCTTCTCTCCGTTGGTTCATTCCCTAAATGGCTACAATGGCTGGAGCTGGTCTAGTCTGAAGCCAGGAGCCAGGAGCTTCTTCCAGGTCTTCCATGTGGATGCAAGGGCACAAACGCTTGGGCCTTCTTCCACTGCTTTCATGAATTGGCGCCCATATGAGATGCTGGCACCACAAGTGGAGACTTAGCCCACTACACCCCAGAGCCAGTCCAAAAACTATTTTTAAAACGTTGATAGGGCCCGGTGCCGTGAGTCAACAGGCTAATCCTCCACCTTACGGCGCCGGCACACCAGGTTCTAGTCCCAGTCAGGGTGCCGGATTCTGTCCCTGTTGCCCCTCTTCCAGGCCAGCTCTCTGCTGTGACCAGGGAGTGCAGTGGAAGATGGCCCAAGTCCTTGGGCCCTACACCTGCATGGGAGACCAGGAGAAGCACCTGGCTCCTGGCTTCGGATCAGTGTGGTGTGCCGGCCGTGGCGGCCATTGGAGGGTGAACCAACGGCAAAAGGAAGACCTTTCTCTTTGTCTCTCACTGTCCACTCTGCCTGTCCAAAAAAAAAAAAAGTTGATAGGTTCTAGAAAGCAAAGTGCCTAAGAGGGTGTGTAGTATATGATTATTGGTTTTACATATTTCTATTTTTGCAAGTTTGTTATATCTCTGGAAGAATAACAAGAAGCTGCTAGCAATTGCGCTAACTCAGGGAAGACATAAATGAGACATGTGGATACACACACAGACACGGTAGAGCAGTCAAGAAATTGAGGACTGGTGGTCTACAAAGCACATTAGGCGATTATCCCATTCTCAGTGCAAATATCACAGACAAGGAGTCTCTTCCAGTCCCTCGCCCAGCTTCTGAAAGGGCGGGACCGTTTTGCATTTGTCCTTTATGCTCAGCATCTGACAACACATTACTAAACGAATCAAGGCACCCGGTGAAATGATTCTTTGCTGCACAGTGTCACGGTCCACAGCCTACTTGACATTTCCAGGGTGAGTGTGACAGCCCCCCGAGAAGCCCACACTCCGTTCCTGGAAGATGATTTGTTAGAGAAGCAGTTACTTGAGTTTTCTAATGAAATACATTTTGGTTATAAGGACACCAACTGGAAGTAGCAGAGTCAACACAAATGTCCTGTGGTGGGTATTTCAGGGGTGTGGCTTACCCTAAACCAAGGGCTATGGAGTCGTTGCAGAGTCTGGAAACAAAGGAGTTGTAGCACTCTCCCCATCCTTCAGCTTCTAAGGGGAAGCCACAGTTCTCAGCCCTCGCTTGGGCCTGGAATTCACTTTAGCTGGTTCTTTTTGCTTCTGTTTCCTGTATTACAACAGCGTGTTGGAGGCCTGGCTGGGTTTTAAAGTCTTAATTCTTCATTCAAATAGTAATGAAACTCCAAAGCTTAACTCCATTAAGCTGCTTTTTCTTCCAGGGAACAGGTAGCATGCTTGTCAAGGCAGGGGGTTCCTGAATTCTCTAAGCCCTGATTAAAATATTTTTTGCAAACGCAATCTACGAGCACCTGATAGGAGGTGGCTGGTTTTTTTTTTTTTTAATCTCATGGTAAAAATGAAAGCCAATAACAGTAAACACGTTTTTGTCACCAATTTCATTATCAGTTACTGAAGATATACCTTACTGATAAAGCAACTTAAAGGACAGTTGGGAATTACAGAAAAGAAAAAGTAGAAAATAAATAAAAGATCCCTGTGTCCCCTCTCCTATTATTATTTTTTAATTTTATTATATTTTTTTGACAGGCAGAGTTAGACAGTGAGAGAGAGAGAGACAGAGAGAAAGGTCTTCCTTTTTCCATTGGTTCACTCCCCAAGTGGCCGCTACAGCCAGCATGTTGCGGCCAGCACGCTGCGATGATCCGAAGCCAGGAGCCAGGTGCTTCCTCCTGGTCTCCCATGCGGGTGCAGGGCCCAAGCACTTGGGCCATCCTCCACTGCACTCGCAGGCCACAGCAGAGAACTGGCCTGGAAGAGGAGCATCCGGGACAGAATCTGGCGCCCCTACTGGGACTAGAACCCTGGGTGCCTGCGCCACAGGTGGAAGATTAGCCTAGTGAGCTGGGGCGCCGGCCTCCCTGTGTCCCCTCTCTTAAAGATAACTCTAGTTTAAAGTTGGATGCATATCGTTCATTTTTATTTAGTTTTTTTTCTGCCTGAAGTTTTTTTCTTCGTTTGTTTGTTTTTGGCTTTATGTGGTTATAGCACAGTTTTTGTTTCGGTTTTGTTTTGAGAGACTGATGCAAGTTTAAAAAGCTCATGGGTTAGTAGGGCTAAACTATTTTTTTTAAAAGCAAGACAAAATAAACTTTACATTTTCTTGGGCATGGTTCTTGACTAGTTTCCTTGGTTCTTTCTGATGGAGGACTTTGTTGTAGCAAAGAGCAGGGACTTTGGGATCCACCAGGCTAGGTCTGAATTCCACTTTGACTCCCTAGTAACCGGGGCCAGGCTCGTTGTACGTATGTGGTCCATGTCTGTGGTCGGTGTCTGTGTTGTCGGATAGATGCTCTGGTTTCATCTATTTGGAACAATGTATTTAACCTGTAGGAACGGTCGCTTCCTTACTTGAAAAACAGAACACTGTAGTCTGGTTTGCAGGGCTAAGCGAGTCCCAAGGGCGTGGAGAGAAGCGTGTGCCACGTGGAAACCTTCAGTGGACGGGCCTGCTGAGTCCCTCCGAGAAATCCTCTCAGATTTTAAACAGACGAGCTTCCACGTCCGTGGACAAGCACTGCCAACGACAGAAGTGAAAGCACTTGGTTCCCAGGCTTAGTTCACTTCTGAACAGTCTTCTCAGGGAACCACAGCAGTGCTTCTGAGAGAGTGCAGGCTAGCAGCCCGTGGCTCGGGGGGTTGAACAGAGGGGAAGAGCAGAGGAGAACGCCAACAGGAGGAGGAAGAGGGAAAGGAGTAGGGAAGAAAGGAAGGGAAGGGAGGAGGGTGAGGAAGAGGACAGGCTTTGGCTGTGACAGGCGGAAGTAGTACGTGGAGCAGGAATAGGTTAGAAGAAATGCAGACATCTCCAAGAGATGAGGCGTATCAGCTCTGGTGTGAATATCAGAAAAGAATACTATGCTATGAGTATCAGAAGAGAAGGGAGGTGAGGGCTAAAGATCCGGGTGTCTTGGAGCACACCTGCGGGGGTGGGGGTCGCTCCAACAGCATTCCAATAAGGGGATGGTGTCAGATTTAAAACTGGACCACCAAGTGGACCGCCACTTTCCTGGCATGGGAGCATGTGAAAAGCTGTGGTCCCTCAAGTCCATTGGGTTAATTACCTTCTGAGAGCAGTCAGATCCCAGTGACAGTGTGCCATTCGCACAAGTCCTCGTGTGTACCCGACCGCCACACCACCCCAGACCTCGGAAAGGAAAGGGGGCTGGGGGACAGGAGGGAAGGAGTCAGTGGTGTGGGACTCCTCCCACTGAGCCAGTTCCAGACTGTCAAGGGCACGTGAGCTTCTTGTTGGAATTGTCTTTCTGATCTTTTCAGTAAACACTGGCAGTAAAGGGAAATGTGTTGTATACATGACATATTCCTTCAGCAAATACTGGGTTGCGTTAACTTGGAATGTTTTGTTCTTTGTTGTTTTGAAAGATCCCGTTTTAACATGTAGCCCCTGCAAGGGTTAAAATGCACAGGGGTGGAAAAGCTGGTGGGAGGGTCAGGCTGTGGACTTGGGTGTGGAGTCGGGCAAGGAATACAGCCGCAGTCGTGGACGCACGTCACTCAGAGTCAAGGTCACGGGCCTCACAAGGCAATGCCCTTTCGATTAAAGCAGTGGAAATACTTTGAAGTATTTTGATGTAATTATTGAAATCTGTGTGGGGTGCTCCTCGTCTGGTTCTCTGGTTTATGTGTTTTGGTTTTATCTTCTTAAGAGAATTTCTGGCTTAGTGCATTGCCTACCAGACCCAAGCGTGAGCCCTGCTGTGACACATGTGAGTGTTTTAAATCGCTCCCTTTCCCGTGCCTCCCTCTGTAGGTCTGATTGGGTTGAGTTGTGAGTGGATGGGAATCATAAAGATCTTTAATTCTCACTGATTCTTTTCCATTCCTTAATGGTTTTAATCAGTGTAACGTTTAAGTCATTTTAAAGCCAAGTTGCTTTTTCATGAAATGTGAAATGTCATATCTTTGCTTCCAGAATTTTAATGTGAGGTATCTCTCGTGTATTGTCAATTATTTCTTTCCATGAGATTCATAAAAGAGAAAAACAGGGCATTGACAACAAATAATAATAATTGATAACAAATAATAATTCCAGATAAATATATGAAATTTTTAAGTCTATAGTTCAGATAAAATGACATGTATAAGAACATCAAAACCAAAAAGTGGTTTCCATGTAAAGCCAAGCAATAGAGTTTTAAAAGTAATTAACTACAAAATAATGAAGAGAGAAGGGAAACCCCAAAATGTCATAAAAGTGTCAGAATTCAGCACACTGAGGAAACGGTAACTCTCCAAAGAGACGGGTTCCAGAACAGGCAGCTATGATAACAGTGGTTCTTTGTGCTGGTGTGTTTCTAAGTGAACTCTTTAAGAATGAGTTTTTAATTATCAAAGGAATGTTTACCGTGAGTTACTATATACACGCATTACCTAAAACAAGCCATTGTGAGAACTGTGTATCAGTCGTTCCATACCTTTGAGGTTTATACTTTGACATCCTCAAAGCAATGAGGAAGAATCCAATCCAAGCCCCAGGGGATGAGCAATACCAGGGAAGGGTCAGGTTGAACTCGATTTTCTGTGTTAATAATGGTCAGTGGGTTTAATTCTTTAGTGGATAAAGTCCACCTTTATCTTGACGCTGTCTCTTTTGAGAAAACTGGATGAAAAGAGCCAGATTAGAGCAGATGACCGAATTTTTAGCTGTAAAGAACACATGAAAGGCTTATTCTGACTCCTCTTAGCTTGGGAAGTGTTACAGAGTTTTACATACATGGGGTAGAATGCCAACTGGTTTGGCCACTAGACTCCCAGCGTTGCTGAAAACATCCACATTGTTTGAAAACGTGACATTTCTTTTAATAGAACCCTTACTCCTTCACGGTAGGTTGCAAACATTTTGATTATGGCTATCCCTCTAATACGATCACAAATGTTACAGTTTACTAATACGATCACAAATATTACAGTTCTCAGTTCCTGGGCTTGTTATAACTGGCATAACTTGTTTATTCTTCTTCCAAGAAATACTTCATGTCTAACCTTCTTCCTTCATATTCTGATGCATACTGATTACCAAAGGGTCTCTAGTACTTTTTGTGTTTCAGATTAGAAAAGGGGGGAAAAAAAAGATATCCACACATTGTGTAGAGTCCAAAATAAACAAAGCTGAAATGCTTAAGCATCTGGTTTGCTGTAGCTTTCAATGCACTGAGCTTTTCAAGGAGATTCTTTTTAAAAGCACTTTAATAATGGAATAAAGTTTGAATAAATATTTCTATTATGAGAAAAAATAATTTTTGAGTATTTACTTTTTTTAGTCACTTAGGCAAATTTTTTCTTTTTTGAGAAGTAGTAGAAAGTTCTTTCTAGCAATTAAAATAATGCTTTTCTTTGGTTAACTAAAATGGTCCTCTAAATTAGAAACTGATGATGATAAGGTTTATTAATCTAAGACTCGGTTTAGCTTTCAGTTGAAAAATAATGTGTCATTGGTTTTAATTACTGTGTGGCCCAGAGAGAGTAGAGCTAGAACTACTTTTTATCTCAGTTTCTAAAATATGTTTCCATGTTAATTATGAAACACTTATAAAAATTGTGTCTTCCCTTCATGTGAGGAAAAGTTTGCAACATGCATTCAAGGTTTAGAGATTTGTCAACTTTTGCAAAAATAATTTTGCAACAAAAATTGAAACAGCCCAGATCTCGTTGTAAGCATGAAATAAGAGGGACACAGGCCGGCGCCGTGGCTCAACAGGCTAATCCTCCGCCTTGCGGCGCCGGCACACCGGGTTCTAGTCCCGGTCGGGGCACCGGATTCTGTCCCTGTTGCCCCTCTTCCAGGCCAGCCCTCTGCTGTGGCCCGGGAGTGCAGTGGAGGATGGTCCAGGTGCTTGGGCCGTGCACCCCATGGGAGACCAGGAAAAGCACCTGGCTCCTGGCTCCTGCCATCAGATCAGTGCGGTGTGCCGGCCGCAGCACGCCGTCCGCGCAGCCATTGGAGGATGAACCAACGGCAAAGTAAGACCTTTCTCTCTGTCTCTCTCTCTCACTGTCCACTCTGCCTGTCACAAAAAAATAAAATAAAATAAAAATAAAAAAAGAAATAAGAGGGACACAAATGAGTGTAAAAGGTGTCGTGTCTTATCTGCTTTGTTTTCTGAAGGTAATCTCTAAATATTATAGGGCTAAATTTGTTATTAGAAATTCTTCAGATTTTTAGACTTTTAAAATGTGTCTAGCTATAGCATTGTGATAAGGCATTCCTTTAAGAAAGTAGAAAACTGCCAAGTTTTATCTTCAAAATACCCTATAGGTGAGTTACCATCGTTAAGTAATCATACAACAAATCCATGCTGGATCTGAGCACTATATTAACTGTGTTCTGAGACTGTGATTTTTCTACTATATGGAGAAAGGTTTTCTCTGACATCTTGGTATGTTTTATGAAAGATGTGTCTTTGTATTTACCCTGCCACCCAGGTATAGCCTTGTATGCAGTTGGCGCTCAATAAATAATTGTTCTCTGAACAAATATAAAGCCGGTTTCATTTCACGTAAAATGAGCTCATGTAAACTTTCCTGTTGGCTTCCCAGAAAAAAAGATTGTACTGACTAGCTCTGACCGCCCAGCCCTATTTCCACCCCGAGTATTTCCTTTGTTAGCCTTCCACCGAATTTTTTCCAACTTCAAAGTCTGTTTGCAAGTTAATTCATTCGCATTTAGCATTTCATTTATTCATGCTGACATATGTATTCCCTATTCCACCCAGGAGGCCGTTATGCAGGTAAGGACAATGACCTGTTTTATACCGATTGGATCAATATCTTGTTTTCCTCGGCTCTGCTAACTCTGGAAAAAATTAAAACAGGTCGTTTGTGTTTGCCAAGTTCCTTTGACTTTATTATTATTTCAGGTGTCATAAAAGCAGAATTGCAGAGGGACACCCCTTTCCCTTCATATCTGATTTCTCGCAGGAAGGCCTAGGTGCTTTCAAGTGGAAGGCCTTGCATCACCACAGAAAGGTCTTTTAAAATTCACACCCTTCCTTCCTTCCTTCCTTTTTTTTTTTTTTTTTTTTTGACAGGCAGAGTGGATAGTGAGAGAGAAGAGAGAAGGTCTTCCTTTGCCGTTGGTTCACCCTCCAATGGCCACTGCGGCCGGCGCACTGCAGCCTGTGCACCGCGCTCATCCGATGGCAGGAGCCAGGTGCTTCTCCTGGTCTCCCATATGGGTGCAGGGCCCAAGCACTTGGACCATCCTGCACTGCACTCCCGGGCCACAGCAGAGAGCTGGCCTGGAAGAGGGGCAACTGGGACAGAATCTGGTGCCCCGATTGGGACTAGAACCCGGTGTGCCGGCGCCACAAGGTGGAGGGTTAGCCTAGTGAGCCACGGCGCTGGCCACCCTTACTTCTTAAAGACTGTAGAATTCACAGTTCAAAGATGCACATCTCTGGACCTGAGACCATGTGAATTCCCTTGTACCCCACCAGTTTCTGCAGCCCTGAGTGGCTATTGGGAACCACCCTGGCCACCAAGTCTGTCTCTTCTTCCACTGACCATAGGGACAGTGATAGGGCTGCCTTAATTTTCCAAGAAATGTACAAGAAGTTTTCTTTCACTTTCTGCCCTGTGTTTTACGTACAGGAAACTATTTCCATGGAGGTTACTAATAGTTTCCGCTCTACTAGATTTTGGCTCTGGTGATTGGCAGGTACAACTTATACTTACCATAGATATGACTGTGCCAGATCCCTTTATCTCAAGCTGATTCAACCACCCTCACTACCCCATGAAAAGATGACCCACAGCAGTTTCCAGCCTGTTGCCCAACATGCTGATCTGGTCAGGGCCAAGGAAACAGGCACCTTACTCCTCACAGCCCGAATCACAGCTCCCTTGAGCCTGTCATTAGCTGTTCTGGGCATCAGGATGTTCGACTGGAACTGCTAACCACGGTGTTTGCTGAGGCTCAGCCGTGCAGCTGCCGTCAGGCGGTGCAGAGCGTAAAAGCTCTACCCAAGCATGAGCGGCGCTGACTCAGCGAGGAAGCGAGCGTGCTGCACGTTGAATCAGCCTCGTTTCCCTCTTTTAGTCATCTGTGGTCATTTCCTGAACAAGAAAGAAAAGAGACTCACTCCGGGATGGCTTTGTCTGAGCTTGCTTTTGGAAGGGGACTAAGAGAACTGAATTGAAAAGCCATAAACCATGTGACATATTACTTTCTTAATTGGGGGAAATTGATTTTTTTAAGTTAACAGGCATTTTTTTAAAGATTTATTTGTTTATTTGAAAATCAGAATTACAGAGAGAGAGAGAGAGAGAGAGAGAGAGAGATCTTCCATCTTCTGGTTCACTCCCCAGATGGCCACAATGACCAGAACTGAACTGGGCCAAAGCCAAGAGCCAAGAGCTTCATCTGAGTCTCCCATGCAGGTGCAGAGGCCCAAGCACTTGGGCCATCTTCCGCTGCCTTTCCTAGGCCATTAGCAGGGAGTTGGATCAGAAGTGGAGCAGTGAGGACATGAGCCAGTGCTCATATGGGATGCCAGCATCCTAGGCGGTGGCTTTACCCAACATGCCACAATGTAATAAGTGTTTTTAACGCAGATTTAGGGTTACAGAAAATTTCACCAGAAAATACAATGAGTTCTTACACACACACACACACACACACACACACACACACAGATTCACCCATTTAAATCTTATGTTAGTGTGGTGTGATTCTTACCATTATGGGATTCAGGACACGCAACCGCAAAGTATGGCGCCTCGGCATTTCAGAACCCCACAGGAGCAGGAAGGTCACCCTCACCTTCCTGTCTTCCTCTGGTCATCTGACTCCCCCGAAGCAGATTTCAGAACCTGGGGGAATCATTCCCTGCTCCCCCACCAAGACTGTGCGATCCTCTCAAGAGGATCCTGTTCCTGGAGAAGAACCTCTTTTTTCAGAAGATGCAGGGACAAGGAGGAAAATCTGAAGGCACGGCCTTGGTGACCTTCCCTCAAGGTCATTGCTGTTAGCTCTCAGCACCTCGGTCCAATCACATTTCTCCAGGACTCATCTTCAAACATGGGCGTAAGACACCCACATGTACCTGTTTCTTTGGCTCTTCGTTTCTGAATGTGGCACTGTCACCTCAAACTTCGGTGATGTCCGTCGGTATTCTTTTCTCTTGTCAATCTGTCTTTCCTTATAAATGACTCATGAATCATCCTGATTAAGCAGGAAAGAAACAGCAGTGATAAAATTTATGATGAAAGAGGGCAGAATGATGCAAAACTTATTTCAAGCAAATGAGAAAGGAAGAGTGCTTAAAACACTTGCCTGGGAAGCCTGGATAAAAATCAGAACTGCATTCAAGGGTGGGGAGTGGAAAGACATCTGGGCCAGAGGGGGAAAAATTAAGTGAAATCCATGATTGGGGCATTTTGAGAGTAATTTGTATTTTAAAAAAATAAGAGCTTCGGAAATGTTCGTTCTGTGACTTCAGGAAGTAAAAAGAAATCTTTGAGAAAAGAAATGTTCAACTGGCAAGCTGACTTTCTCGTTTGAGTACCAGCCTTTCCTTGTATAGCATCCACTTGAATCTGCCCAGGGGAAAACCTGCCCAAATTTCCCCCTGTGAAGTATCAGCTGTGATGTACAGTATCTGCCAATGAAATCTGGAGCCCTGGGAATGAAAGTGTTTGCAAGAGTGTGCATTCCTTATAGGGTTTCAGTAGGGAGCCTGCCTGCTTTTAAACTCACACACACACACACACACACACACACACACACACAACTTGAGGGCTCTACTAAGATCACACAATAAACAAGAGATGTACACAATGCCAACCTGCGTAGAATTTTAAGTGTTAGCACTCTCACAAACGACTATAAAAAAAGTTTTCCTAATTATACTTTATAGAAGTATCTTGACTTAGGAGACATTAAAATATTTTTGAAAGTGTCTGAGAGTTGATGAAATACAGCTTAGGATGTAATCTAAAAAGAAGTACTTGGTTCTTTCAGACTCTGTTTAGAAATGTACTAATTGCTAATTGCATATGATCCATTAAATAGACCCTAAGATATTTTCACACTAATCTCCATTAGAGTTTTCTCTTTTTTTGCCAACACTGGGTTGGTTTCAACCATCTCATTTTGAGATGTCATCAGAAAGTTTTCTACTTTGAGTCAATAACAGATTGGCTTGAGTTCTGAAAGTTTATTTCAACTCATTGAGCCTCCATTTCCTGATTAGCAAAAATGGGTATTAGAGCAGTGTTTAGTGTAAGGAGTTATTATCTCGGACAAAAGAGCACACAGTCCCAGGGTCTCATGAGTGTCAAACCGATTATCAGCTATGGTTATTATTTGAGATCCAGGAATCAGATTGATCTGAATTTCCCTCCTGCTCCATCATTTTGTACCTGTGATGATTCAAGGAAATTGATTATCCTCTCGGTCTCCACGTTTTTATCAAAACCAGTGAAAATGACACTGGTCTCAAAGGTTCTGGAACTAGCCCTAGAGCTTCGGCCTAAGTGCGAGCTGAGTGTGTGCTGCTCAAGCTACTTCTTCCCTTGTCTGGACGTCACCACTCAGAATTACACGGGCAGCCACACGTGGGGAGCAAGGGCTTGTGTTAGGGTAGCACACGGGGGACACAAGGATGGTCCCTGACCACCCTGCTGTGCTACGCGGTAGGAGGCAAAGGCAGGACGTGTAGGACACGCCATCAAAGTGCTCAGAGCTCCGGTACTTGGCACACAGCAGCAGTTGAGTCACTGAGAGTTTCCTGCACAGCCACATAAGCCGGGGAATAGCATGGAAGGTATTTAACAATCTGTATGAACACGTAAGCCCCATGAAATAATGAGCCATCTGTCACTTATGTTAACAAACCAAGAAAGAGTTCTCAGCAAATTTGAACATTTATGGAGACAACCCCGTTTCAGGATGAACGGAATGTAATCCTTGTACTTGGAAATATTTAATAGACAAGTCAAATGGAGTTCAGGGCAAAGCAGATGGACCAACGTGATAAAGGGAAAAGGAAAAAATTAATCCAGGGCTTAGCAAATGACAAGCGGGCTGGTCAAACGGAGTAAGCATGAGCCCGAGGAGGCCTGGAATTCATGAACTCTGGTCTCCCTTGGTACTGGTGAGTGGTCGCTGAGAGGTTGAAGACTTAGCATGTCTTTGTTCCAAGTGTGTTTATGTGGGTTCCTAAGTGGGTCTGGGCACTCCAGAGACTGCTGTGAGAGGCGGGAGGATCAGAAGGGCCGAGTCTAAAGCCTGCTCTGTCTGCCCGGCCAGACGAGCACAGAGAAACCGTCTCCTCTTTGTCCTGCTTCCCTCCCTTGTGAAATGAGAATGTTTATTCGAGGAAGATGATACGTGGAAGAACCTCCCAACTGTACACTGCTGTGTGACTGCAAGTTCTTCGGAGGTGGAAGATGAGAAGAAAGAGAGAAGGCCTTGCCACTCACCAGCCCCACTCTACTGGCACAAAACCATTCAGTGGGGTAACCAGCCTCGGTGAACTTTAGATTCCTCATCTGCAGAATGGGCTCATAGTACTTAACCTCTGTACCGTGAACCTCTGTACTTACCAGATAAGTAAACTCCTCCTATTTTATAGATCCATAAACTGTGATAGAATATTTTTCCTGTTCTTGTCACAGTGGTGCTCAAAAAGTCTGGTAGTTCTGGACATGCAATAAAAATAAATACTCATTGATTAATCTACTGAAGTACATGGTTGTCTTAACAGAAGAGACCGTCTTTTAAGGGCAGGGTCTCCTACCCAGCCGTGGAGTACGCGCTGTGAGATGCCTTCGTGGCCAATCGGTCCAGACCATCTCTCAGTGTTCCTGTCAGTCAGATGGTTCTGGGAAGTCAAACAGAAAATGAACAAAGAAAATAACTGGCAGAAATGAAAGTACTGCTTTTGTGGAGACAGTGCTATTTGTCTGAAAATTGTAAAATGTACATGGGAAGGAGGAAATAATAGGTCTGCAATTCATGATTCTAAAAGCTAAGGAAAGGTGGGTTTTCTTTGTGGTTATAACACAAACAAAGCAAGCATCTAAACCCAGTGTTTAAATGTTAATTTGCTACAGCACATCAAATGTGTATAGCAAGAATGTGATGGGAGCATCAGATCGAATAAAACAAATCCTTTCTCATGGCAACGTGCTTATGACTAAGATACCCAACCGCATCCAGCATGCAAATGTCCATTTCTTCGGGGGAAACCTGACCTTTCTGGCCATGACCATGAAGCAAGGCTTCCGTGATGGAGCATATGAAATATTTGAGTAGAAGCGACAGCTTTGGGGTTTCTTAGAGAAAAGGAAAACCTCCTCTCTGTGGTGCTTCTTGTACTTTTGCTGCTAGGCCATTGGTTTATCTTTTGGCCAGAATACCCTTGGGTGCTTTGAACTGACCCTCACACTTTCTCAGCTCTCCACATTTTAAAGCAGAAATTTGAAAATGAAAATTGTCCACACAGCATCTCCTTTGTGACCGATGTTAGAGGCATCTTGGCAGAAGCTAAGTCAACTAAGAAGGGATTATTTGTCTGAAATACCCAGGTGCAGGATGTGTGTCTCCCTAACCTTTCTTTCTCTAAATCCTTTCTTAGGCACGTCAAGGTCACCTTATACCTGTATAGTGTAGTGGTTATCACGTCTGCCTTACACTGTAGGACAGGACCACAGAAGGAGAAATGAACTCACCACACTTCCCAGCATTCCATGTTGCCAGCTGCGGTAGCAGCCTGTTCTTCAACGTGTCCAGTGAGAGAAAAGGCTGAGAGTACTGAGGCAAAGGAGCTCTGAGTTTCATCTGAGAACTAGAATTTTTCTTGTGCTCTTCCAACTCCTAGATGACCTAGATAACAGAAAATTAATTTTAATGCTAATGGTGTGCTGAAATTGGCAGAGATCGGTAGTCATTGCAGACCGGCTTTTGCTCGTGTCTTCATTTTGCCGGCCTAAACCTTTGAACAGGCTTTAAAGTACTTGCTCAGGCCCTGGCATTTACCTTCCTTCAGAAATCCTTTCCTTCGACACACAGCAAAGGAGAGAGTTTTGGAGCAGGATGATGATGGATTCAGATCCCAAGATTTCTGCCATCCTGTGTGATTGCAGATAAGTTACTTGGCTCCTCTGTAAGTTGGGAATAATAGCTTAGAAGATGGTCCTCGTATAAGTGAGTGAAGATTAAATGAGACAGTACGTGGTCAGTGTCTGGAAGAACTGAAGACTTCAAGTGGAGGTTGCTCTGGTTCCATCCATAGATGAAAGCACATGTATGGATGCTTGAAATGTTTCTAGTCACTGCCAGTCGGGCTTTTGTATCTCATTTCTGGTTTGGAATGAAAGTTGGTTTCTTCCAACTTTGTACAATTGATAAGCTCCACCCAAGGAAAGTATGCAAAAATTATATATGCAAAATTTAAAAAGTTTAATGCAATGCAAATCTAAATAACTTTAGAGAACAGTTGGGTTTTTTGCACTCCAAAGACTTTTGTAACTCAGTAAATGAGCTGTGATATTCTAACAGGTATGAGAGTTTGGAGTTTATTTAGGTAGAGGTGGTGGGAAGAACACTTTAGAGTACAGCAGAAGTTTGCAATTGAGCAGAACCTTTGGTATGGAACTACAGTCTGATCTCTGGACTCGGGTTGCCTGGGTGTGAACCCTGACTTCATCATTTATTACCTGTGAGATCTAGAGCAATTTGCTCAGTTCTCCGTTCCTTAGTGTTTTCATCTGCAAAGCAATGACATTATTAGTACCAAACTCACAGGGCTAATGTGCAAATGAGTTTATATGTTGACAGGTAGAAGGTGCCTGGCTTGTCCAGCGAGTTCTCATTCAATGTCAGTTATCATTATTCGTATACCAGCATTGTTGTCCACAGGAGGAAGTCAAGGTTGAGAGAAGGAAGTGAATTTCCCAAGGTCAGTTGTTAGTGGGAAGGCTTGAGTTTGCAGGCCTGCTGATTCTCTGTCTGCTCTTTCCACTCTGCCTCCAATTTCGTCTTCATCTTGGCCTCTCCTGTGGACATGTTTCAGTTCTCCCTCCCCACACAGGAGTTTGCCTTGATCATCTGTGGCTTAGCGAGTGCAGACATGCACCCTACTCATGGAACGTTATTGCTGGCACTGTAGTAATATTGACTTTCAACCATGTGAGTGTCAAGTCCTGTGCTAGATGGAGCTTGAAATATGTGCTCAGTTACTAGCTGTGACCTTTTCCCTACTTCATCATGAGATACGAAGAAGTCTGTAGCACAGCAAGAGAATAATAAAAGTTGTTAAGAGGAAACAAAACATGTAACCCCCTCAAAGCAAAATCTCATGGAGTTCTTTGACCTCTCCCCCAAGTTGCTAAGTTGAGACACACAATAGGAGCATTTTCGGTGCTCCTTTGCCTAGTTTACCCCAGGGAACTCTTCCCTGTAGAGAGTAAGCAGCAAAGAACAACTTGTATGGGGGAATATATTCAAGTTCATTTTCTGTTTATCTCTCTGCACAGCCCAACATCACCGCCCACTGGAGCCACTGCCCACTCAGTCTCTTACATCGCAGTTCCAGGTGCGCTCATCAGCATGCAGAAAGCACATATGAAGGTGGATGGATTTGCATATGCAGATGGATAAATGCAATCTGCAAACGGATACCAACACAGGCAAGTCATCCATCTATGCTTGTAAACAACTTTTGAGTTAGACCTTGGGAACAAGCAACACGATACGCTCTCTACAAACTAGTGTGGCTTTCTTATTTGAACTACGTTTCTTTGGTTTTGTTTGAGGAAATTTTCTGAATCTATTTTGATTGAATGTTAGAAATCGGGCATCTGCTAAGAGCCAGTTGCTTGAGCTTGGACGTTTCTGCTAAGATTTTTTTCAGGAACCATCTCTCCAACTTTTTCAATAAAATAACCCTGAACTCAGCCCAGAGTGAACACCCAGGGTTAGGGACAAAATCTGCAGAGGTCAGCCAGAAGCAGGGATTTTTTTTTTCAAGTTTCTCGTAAGATGAAAGATAAGAATGTTGGGTTTTTAAAAAACATCTTATTGTTAATTGTTCCTGTTTTTTATTTGAGAGGTAAAGAGAGAGAGAGATGGAGAGAGAAAAAGAGAGAGAAACAGCAGACAGGGAGAGCTCCCATTCACCAGCTCCTAACACAAATGCCGGCAGCAGCCAGTTCTGGGCCAGGCGGAAGCCAGGAGCTTGGAACACAATCCACGTCTCGGACATGGGTGGCAGGGGCCCCGCTAGTCAGCGTCTGTTTTCTCTCAGGGTTTGTATCAGCAGAAAGACGGGCATTGAGAGTAGAGTCAGGACTTGAACAAGCATACTCTGATGTGGTAGGCAGATATTCCAAGTAGACTCTTAGCTGCTAGGTCAAATGCCCACACCCAGCACTAAGATTCTTGAAGCCAAATGGCCTGATGTTGAATTCTACCATTTCCTCGCTGAGTATCTTGAACAAGTAGTCTGTTTCACCTCTCCCTGAATTTCTTTAACTGTTAATTGTTATTATCTGCAAAAAGTAGCAATATCCTCTCTACAAGGCTGTTGTGAGGACTGTACGGATATGAGTACTCCCAATAGGATCTGGGATAGAGTGCACTCGAAATTTATATTGAAAATAGCCATTTGCAATCTTACTATGTTGTTGGTTAGATCTCAGGGAATGTAAGGTCTTCAGAAGGAGCTACATAAAATAGAGAATACTCCCGGTGACAAAAAGGCTTACTGACTAATACTCTGTACCACATTTTCTGTAAATTAGCGAGATGCCAAACAATCTCAGGAGGTAGATGGTGTTTTCATTATCTTACAGCCAGGAAGCGTTTCCAAGCGATGTGACCTATAGGCAGCGGTGTGGGGATCTGACCCCACTTTTGTCTGGGTGCACAGCCCATGGCTTTTCTGCTCCAGTCGTAATTCCAGTTTGTGGTCTTCATCTGGGAGGGGGAAGCCCCAGATAATGACAAGTAACAAAGAAAGCGCAGACATGTGACCAATTGTGTAGGAGTGTTTCGAACATGAGAAGGAAGGTCTGAGAGAATATCCCAAAGAGTGCGACGTGGAGAGCTGAGGCCCGGGCAAAGATGAGGAAGGGAGATGGACTTCTGGTGGGAGATCCTGTGCTCGGTAGACCCCGTGCGGGCACTGAGGCAAGAAGCAACGTGGGTCACCTGGCCTCGGGGTAACGGGGCTCGTCAGCCGCTACGTGGGTCGTGAGCACAGGAATGGGGAGTGGCAGGCCGCGTGGTATCTGCTTGTCCCAGCCTAAGGTAAACAGTGAACCAGAAAAGCAATGAAAGCAGAAACAGATGAGGATAATTAGAAGGGACGGCTCCAAAGGGTAGAAGGAGGCAGTGAGACTAAAACAAAGAATTGAGCTATTTCTGTCAATCGCTTGATGTCTGGGAAAACAATCTTTTTGGTCCAGACGATGGTACCACACCCTGAATGAGACAAACTGTTCCTAGCACTGTCCCCCAAGTTTGGATTCATGGCATCACCGAGATTCTGTTCCCAAATTGCTTTGAACCGGTCGAAGGCCTAGCGGACAACTCTGTTGGGATGTGCTCCATGTGCCTCGAGCTACACCAGAATTAAACTCAGCTTCCTTGACAAGGCCTGTATTCTGGTATTCATGATCACAATTTAGTTTTTGTTATTTTTAAAAGATTAGCTCATCCATGTATTTTTTAAAAACTTATTAAATTTTATTTTTGCTTATTTGAAAAAGTAGACAGAAAAGGACAGAGACAGGGAGCTTCCATCCTCTGGTTCACTCTCCAAATGCCCACAGCAGCTGGGGCTAGGCCAGGTGGAAGCCAGGGGCCTGGGACTCGAGCTGGGTCTCCCATGTGGGTAGCAGTGACCCAAGTGCTTGGGCCATCCACTGCTGCCTCCCAGGGTGTGCATTAGCAGAAAGGTGGGACCGGGAGCTGGGATGCAAACCTAGGTACTTGATATGGGTTGTGGGCATCCCAAGCAATGTGTTAATTGCTGTGCCTGAGGCCTGCCTCCCTACCCCATGACAGCTTAAAAATAACAAACCTATTTGGTAATCTCTATTGGAAAAATAACCTTTGTTTTTTGAACTGCTAAACTGCTTCTGTCCAGTTTTCAGTTTCTCTATCCCCCTCTCCCTGCCCCACCCACCCAAATGAGTCCATTCTTTGAATGAAGATATCTCACCACTATCACGGGAGAAAAACACATTGTGGGCCCTGAGCACCCCTACAAAGTCCTGGTTGTGAGATGATCAGGTTCAACTCTGCTTCGCCTTTGGCAATCCAGGGAGAAACACTGGAAAAGTGCATCTTCCCTGAGAGTTTGAAATAAGGTCAGAAAAAATAGGGGAGACCTCGAGAACGTTCCAGAAACAGAAAAGGAAAGATACTCAGAAATGCGCTTGGCAACTTTGTTCTACTTGGAGAAGTTTGTCCTACGGAAATGGACTGAAAGCTCTTGAACCACTGGCAAGTAAAGGGGAAATCGCCAGAGCAAACCGGGTCGTCCACTTTCTCGTCACCTGCTCCTGTCGCCACCACTTCTCTGGCCTCTTGGACGTGTGTCTGAGGAGTAATGTGACTTTTCATTACAGCTCTTTAAAAATTATACTTTCCTTGAGGTAGCCCCAAAGCTCGGGTGCAGTATTTGTATTCTGAAAGCGCTGACATCATTTTCTATAATTTTGTGTTCTTGGCATACTGAACGCAGGAGAGACCCACGGAGCTGCTGCAGGTCAGGACTGAGGCTCCTTGGCAGGGCTGTCTGTGGGAAGCGTCTTGGGTGTCCCATCAGGCTTGCATTAAAGGTGCTACAAATTTCTAAATTGCATTGGCCCACATTGGCCAGCCCCCTTGTAAAGGCTATCCCCAGGTCCCAGTCAGGAACTTCTATGATGTAAGTCCACAAATGAGTTGTTCTTTGTTTATTTTATTACCAAGGTGGAGAGAGAGAGAGATGAAAGACAGACAGAGATCTCCAAGTCACTGGTTCACTGCCCAAATGCCCATAACACCTGGGGCTACACGAGGTCAAAACCAGGAGCCAAGAACTCAGTCCAGGCTTCCCACATGGCTGGCAGGGACCCAAGTACGTGAGCCATCCCCTGCTGCTCCCGGGGTGTGCACTAGCAGGAAGCTGGGTGTGGGAGAAGAGCCAGGAGTGAAACCCAAGCACTCTGAAGTGAGGCAGTGGCTGCCTAACCACTAGGCCACATGGCTGAACTGGAGTTACCATTTTGAACTATGTTTCTGCACGGGAATTTTTTTTTATTATTTACCATACTACCTTGTGCAAGGTATATAAGCTGCCCCAAGCTTTAGTTTTTGCATGTATACTGTAGAAGTTCATTGGATTGTCTTGAGGATTAAATGAAACCATCCTGGCACATAATAGGTTCTCAACTAATGTTAATTGTCTAATAATAGCTATCATAATTCTGCCAGTGGACTATGAATTTTGAGAGAAAGGAATAAAGACTTGGAAACTTTCTATCTGCTGGTACAGGCAAGACTAGAGAATGGATATTTTAAAGAAATTTTGTTTAGGTTGCACTGAGTTTTTTTAGTCACCTTTCTTTTATTCCTTTTAATGCACAGTGCTATAAGGACATAATCTAAGAATCCAAATGGTGCCACAGCAATGGTGGCAGGAAACTGCAGCTGCCTGCGGTCTCCACTCTCCACCCTGTACTTTAATTCGCTTAGCTGTTTCTTCTTGCATTTCCAATGAATATGCTTATAGTGACATTTTTCTTCCTTTCCTTACATTTCGGTGTTCGAAGGCATCCACTGACTTTAGGTATGGAAGATGAGAATGTCACTGTTTCTTTCGCACTCCTGTGTGCTTCCTCCCCGTTCTGGAAGACCTACCTTATAGTCAGTGTCTATATTGTTCTGTTTTAGTTACTTCTGAGGCTTATCATGTGCTATGATTACATTTCGTTTGTTACACAACATTTTGATTTTCCTAGGTGATAGTGAACACATTGTCTCAGTCCCTTCAGATCACTAAAACAGAGCAGCATAGATGAGGAGCTTAGAAATAGCAGGTGTGGTGGCACAGTGGGTTAAGCCACCTCTTATGACACTGGTATCCCATGTAGGACAGAGCACTGGTTCGAATCTCAGCTGATCCGAGTCCAATCCAGCTTCCTACTAGTGTGCCTGGGAGGCAGAAGATGGTAGCTGAAGTGCTCAGAGCCCTGCCACCCATGTGGGAGTTGAGATGGAGTTTGGGTCTGTTGTCTTTGGTTTGGTCCAATCATGGTTGTTGCAAGAGAGAACCAGCAGATGGAAGATCTGTGTCTCTCTTTCACTCCCTGTTGTTCTGCCTTTCAAGTAGATAAACATAAAAAACCCAATAGAAACAGCAGGCCAGTTCTGGAGGCTGAAGTCCCTACCAGATACTCACAGACCTGGCATCCAGTGGCAGGGATTTCTGGGTTGCATACACATGGCTGTTTCCTCATCATACCCTCATGGGGCACAAAGAGGGCAAGGAGGCTCTCTGGGGTTCTTTTCACAAGGGCACTAGCCCCATTTATACAGCGCTGGCCTGTGGCCTAATGACCCTCCCGTGTAACCCTTCCTAATACCGTCGCATTGGAGGTTACGATTTCAGCTTGAGACATATCACATGCACCATGAGTTTTTTTCAGCTTTTATTCTGTTATTAGGGCACTTAAATTCTCTGACTCATTGATAAAGCTGCTGTCAGATATATAGGATATTATTTCATTTCCTTTCATGCCCCTAAATCATAGCCATTTCTCCCTCTACTACTGTGTTCCTGTCTGGGCTTGACACGGTTGCTCTCTTAGGATTTTGTTGTTTATCATCTTGGGAACTTCTTTTCCTGGATCCCACATATTCCTCCGTGTTCGTGGAAATCCTGCTCTGCTGAGATAGATATAGGTTTGAGTCCCTACTTGGCAGAAGCTGCTGGATGCTACTAGACCTTTCTCTTCTCTTTTTTTCATAATAGGAGGGTGCTTCGAAAAGGTCATGGAAAAAGAAAATTAAAAGATAACATTTATTTTGGTGCAAAAATTTTGAAATCCACACAGATTTTTTCATAATACACATTTTCCACGTGTTCGTTTCAAAGGCCGTAGCATTTTCAGCTGAGCCCTTGGCGGCCTGCACAGATTTTATTACCCAACCCCATGTGGGGGTGTGGTGACCAAACCCTGGAGAACAGAGTGGGGGCAGAGGCTCTAAGTGGTGTCTTCTGGGGACCTTCCTTCAGCAAGAGCTCTGTGCACCCGTTATCATCACCAGAATAGAGATCACATGGACCACCAGGCAATGGGCTAACCTAGGGGTGATGGAGGGAGGAGTTAAAAGTGGCCTGAGTCCCTGAGAACTTCGTGGAACAGTGGCCCCTCAGCAGCCCGGGACTGCACCACCTGGTCCTGAGCATCAGGAAGAAAGAACTTGTAAGGAACAGCCTGATTCTCACAACTGCATCTTTCAGGCATGAGGATTCCTTACTCTCAGGCCTGGTTGAATGGTTGAGTTTGGAATTGTAAGCTGGAAACTATTTACCCCTCAGAATTATGAAATCTTAGCTGTTTCCTAGTTTCTGGTATTGTTGAGAAATCTGTTGCCATTTTGATTGCTGGTACTTTAGATATGATATTCTTATTTCAAACCTTTGCTGTGTTGGGAGTTTCACCTCTTTAAAATGAAAACTGGTGTGTCTCAGTGCTAAGAAACCGTCTTAATTTATTCTTAAATGACTTACTCTATTTATGGGACTCCTGTTACTTGGACTTCAGACTATCTAAATTGATCATGTACATTACCTCAAGTAGTTTTCATATTTTCCATCCTCTGTCTGTATTTTCACATGCAAGTCTTTCACTGAATTTTTCTATTACATTTTTCATCAGAATACATTTTTCTTAGCCTCTAAATATATCTTTTAAAAATAATGGCCTGTTTTTTCTATCTATCTAAAGATATTAATCATTCTTTCTTCTCTGTGAATTATCTATTCCTTCTGAATTTCTTTTCAGTTTTGTTTTGCTTTGGTCTCTGTATTAGTCAGATTTTCATCAGTGTAACTAAATACAGGAAACAAGCTACTTTGTTAAGGAGGGGGGTTTATTGGAGATTCACAGTGCAAAATCATTCACTTCCGTTGGTTCAGCTTTCTGATGAAGCTGGAGGAAGACAGGGTTGGGGGGAAGGGGGGACCACATGCCGAGCCGAGAAGCAGAGAGTCTAGGCCCAATTCAGGCTTTTATAACCAAACCTCTCAGGAGAACTACCTTCCAGGGACCTGCTCTCACTGACCTAAGGACCTCCTAAATATTACAACTGAATTGTTTGCATTCTCCTAGCATTAAGACCCTAGGGTATACACTGTAATTGTGTGAATTCAACAGTTTGCACCCACACAGATACACAAAGTGTAAAGTACTGTTTGAGTACTAGTTATACCATTAATTCAGATAGTACACCACATTAAAGACAGAGATCCTACATGAGGAGTAAGTGCACAGTGACTCCCGTTGTTGATTTAACATTTGACACTCTTATTTATAATGTCAGTCATCACCCTAGGCTCTTATCATGAGCTGCCAAGGCTATGGAAGCCTCTTGAGTTTGCAAACTCCAATCTTATTTAGACAAGGCCATAGTCAAAGTGGAAGTTCTCTCCTCCCTGCAGAGAAAGGTAACTCCTTCTTTGATGGCCTGTTCTTTCCACTGGGATCTCACTCACAGAGATCTTTCATTTAGGGTTTGTTTATTTGTTTTGTTTTTGCCACAGTGTCTTGGCTTTCCATGCCTGAAATACTCTCATGGGCTTTTCAGCCGGATCCGCATACCTTAAGGGCTGATTCTGAGGCCAGAGTGCTGTTTAGGACATCCACCATTCTATGAGTCTGCTGCGTATCCCACTTCCCATGTTGGATTCTTCTCTCCTTGCTAATTCTATCAGCTAGTAGTAGCAGACACTAGTCTTGTTTATGTGATCCCTTTGACACTTAATCCTATCATTATGATCAATTATGAACTGAAACTGATCACTTGGACTAGTGCGATGGCATGGGTACATGCCACCTTGATGGGATTGAATTGGAATCCCCTGGCATGTTTCTAACTCTTCTATTAGGAATAAGTCCAATTGAGCTTGTACTGAACTGTACATCACTAAAGAGTAATATTCTTAAAAAGCAGTGTATATGTGAATATATACCTATACTAAATATGTTTTTTAAAGTCCACATGTGGAGGTAGGGGGAACAGATATTTCTCATCATACGCAATGCATACTTTCAATTATGTCTGTTTTAAGCATGTCTCACCCCATCATGTATCCCATCATCTTAAGCCTCTGTTCAATTTCTCCCAAGAATAAACCTCATCTTTCAGTGAGCCTGAAGTGGTCTGATCACTGTAAAGTTTGAGGACAGACTGGAGATAAAATTGCAGTTATAGGAACTCAGTCAATTATATCTAACAAGAAGTTTTAACTTGCTTAGTTTAATAATCTTTTAGCAAGTGTTCTTACAAATGGAATGACCTGCTGTAGAAGCCAGAACTATGGATAACCACAACCATTCTAAATCAAATGGAATGTTCTTTTCTGTGACGCTATGTGGATCATCACAGCTAAATTGAGCTAAGGAGACAAAGTATATTTTTGGAATATCCCACAACCCAGTTGTTCACATCTGGGTGGGACTGGCCCCTAAGGGGATGTTTGGAAAGGTGTGGGGACTCTATGGTTTTCAGTCTGACTGTGGAGATCCCCGTTGCCTCTGCCACTATTGTGCCAAAAAGAACTGTACCACCTCCAAATCCTATAGCATAACCACTGGCAAAGAGCTCCAAAGCTTCCCCAAGGGGGAACCCAGGAATCCTAAGATCCTCCAGCACTGGGGGGCGTGAGTGAGCTTCAGTGCTTGAGTTTCACTCTAAGCACTCGGTTCCTTACTTGTGTTGGTCTACGTTTGGAGGTGCTTAGTCTGCTCAGTTGCTGTTGCAAGATGCCATAGCCTTGTGCTTTGTAGTCAACATGCATTTTTTTCTCCTGTTTCTGGAGGCTGGGATGTTGATGAACAGGTGCTATCAGATTTGGTGTGTGATGGAGGCTCCAATCCTGGCTGACTGATGCCTCCTGTTCATTGTGTCTCACTTGGCATAAGTAGGAAGACAGCTCTCCAGGGCCTCTTAAATGATCTCACAGAGGAGGGCTCCGACCTTGTGATCTAAAAATCATCTTTCAAAAGCCTGACCTTCTAATTCCATCATATACATGATTAGGGTTTGAATGGATGAATTTAAGTGGGGGACACAAACTTTGAGCACATCGGAGATGGCTATCATCCTTGGGTTGTTTCATTAAGTAAACAAACATATATATGTCTATATAATATGTGCTATAAATCATTTTTATTTGTTTTAAAGTAAGAGAAAGATACTACTTCACTGCCTAAATGCCCATAATGCCCTGGGCTGGGCTGGGACTAAACCTAGGAGCAGGGAACTCAACCAGATCTCTCACATGGGTGACTAGGATCCAGCTTAACAGAACCAGCATCTTTTTCCTACCATGGTCAACACTGGCAAGAAGCTGGAATTGAGAGTGGAGCTGGAATTGAACCCAGGTACTCCAATTGGGTACAATTGTCCCAAGCCATGTCTTAACTGCTGGACCAAATGCCTACCCCCTAATCATGTGCATTTTGGAGTTGCAGGTCTTCACCCTTTAGTCATCTGGTATTTTTAAGAAAAGTAGTTGGTCCTTACATTCACAAAGACACAAAGATCTTGCACTGTGGACATCTCTGCTGTGACGCTGTGTGCTTTGCCAGATGAACTTTTCTTTTCCTTTTTTTGTAATGAAAAATTAACGCAATGCATGTTACTGTTACACACAGTAATGAAACATGCCTTCTTTCCCGATGCAAGAATGAAGGCCTTGCGGCCACAGAGGATACAGGAGTGTGGAGGAGAGGAGAGGAGAGGAGATTGTTTCTACAGAAGGCAGTTCTTGCTCTCAGGGTATGGCCATGGTGGGAGAGCCCTGGAGGTGAGCCAGGGAACGCAGACCGTGTCATCGCCACCATCAACACTGAAACATGAACACTGGCTGCCTGTAACCATGGCCACAGTGGAGCCCACAGGAAACACCCAACCTACAATCCCTCTCCAGCTCCCTGTGGCCTGGCAGGGCAGGTGCTACCTGTCTTCATGAATTGTTATGTGGGGAAGGCAGTCTTATTTCAGAACCGAAATCACAAACCCTTAGCGGCCCACTGGAAACATATTGATGGTCCATTGTGCTTTCATTTGTTTCTATGGCAGCAACAGGTCTTCCATGGCCAACGCTCTTGGTTTATACATCATTTTTCATAAGAAGTTGTTTTCTTTTCACATACTTTCAAAATCTGTATGGTATTTGTCTCCCAACCATCTTGTGAAGTGCTTAAGACAAGCACAAGTTTCCTATGGCCAAGTGAGTTGGGGATGTCTCTTATTGTGAAAAGGTGAAGAAATGAATAATTAATAAGGTATGTTTTTCATGAGCAAAAATCACATTATAGTGAGATTATAGTGCTATGATTTGGCCAATTGTTTGGTTTGTCTGTCTATGCACTCCAAAAGTCAAAGTGTCAGACATATGGCAAACCAGTACGTGGATGATGTTATATTTTAAATCATTTTTTTATTATATATTTTTTTATTTTTTTTTTGACAGGCAGAGTGGACAGTGAGAGAGAGAGACAGAGAGAAAGGTCTTCCTTTGCCGTTGGTTCACCTTCCAATGGCCGCCGCGGCCGGCGCGCTGCGGCCGGCACACCGCGCTCATCCGATGGCAGGAGCCAGGTGCCAGGTGCTTTTCCTGGTCTCCCATGGGGTGCAGGGCCCAAGCACCTGGGCCATCCTCCACTGCACTCCCGGACCACAGCAGAGGACTGGCCTGGAAGAGGGGCAACTGGGACAGAATCCGGCGCCCCGACCGGGACTAGAACCCGGTGTGCTGGCGCCGCAAGGTGGAGGATTAGCCTGTTGAGCCACGGCGCCGGCCTTAAATCATTTTTTTTTAAAAAAGATTTTATTTATTCTTGTGAGAGATAGAGTTACAAACAGTGAGAGGGACAGACAGAGAGAAAGGTCTTCCATCCACTAGTTCATTCCCCAGATGGCCGCAATGGCTGAAACTGGGCTGATCTGAAGCCAGGAGTCAGCAGCTTCTTCTGGGTCTCTCACACAGTTTCTGGGACCAAGTGCTTGGGTCATCTTCTGCTGTTTTCCCAGGCCATAGCAGAGAGATGGATAGGAAGTGGAGCAGCCAGAAATCGAACTGGCACCCATATGGGATGCCGGTATGGCAAACAGAAAATTAACCTACTGCGCCACAGCACAGGCCCCTTAAATCACTTTTTATACAAACAGGCAAGCCCTGTAACAAGGTAGCATACATAAAAACAAATAAATTAATACCTCCATATTTTTAGGATTGACTTAACATTTGAAAGCTAGAGTTACAGAGACAGGTAGAGGCAGAGAGATCTCCCATGCACTGGTTCACTTCCCAGACAACCACATTGGCTGAGGCTGAGCTAGACCAAAGTCAGGAGCCAAGATCTTCCACCAATTTCCCATGTGGATGGCAGAGGCCGAAATACTTGGGCCATCTTTCGCTGATTTTACAAGGCCATTAGCAGGAAACTGGATCAGAAGTGGAGCAGGGGCTGGCAAAGCCCTGGCCTGCAGCACGAGATCCCGCATGGACACTAGTTCGAGTTTTGGCTGCTCCACTTCTAATCCAGCTCTCTGCTGTGGCCTGGGAAAGTAGTAGAAGATGGCCCAAGTGCTTGGGCCCCTACACCCACGTGGGAGACCCGGGAGAAGTTTCTGGCTCCTGGCTTCAGATCAGCTCTGCTCTAGCATTTGTGGTCATTTGGGGAGTGAACCAGTAGATGCAAGACCTCTCTCTCTCTCTCTCTCTCTCTCTCTCTGTCTCTCTCTCTGGTTCTACCTCTCTCTGTAATACTGTCTTTCAAAAAAATAAAAATAAATCTTTTTAAAAAGATGTAGTAGCTAGGACAAAAACCAGCATCCATATGGGATGCCAGCTATGCAGGCCTTTAGCTTTACTTGCTAAGCCACATTGACCCCATACCTCCATATTTTAAATATATATATATATAATTTGCATAGAATTAACAAACCTTATAATTGAAACAAAAAGAACAGGAAAAAAGTATGAGAAAAATTAGGTAAACTGTGATATTTTAATAGCACTCAACAAATAAGAATCACCAAATGCAAATTGGCTTATTTCAGGATTAATGAAATGCACATATGGACTTTGTTGAATGTTCCTAAATTAAGGTCAAACTATTGCAAAACAATATTTTCTGAAGGAAGCAAGAACAATTAAATAAATTTCAGAGAGATTTAAAATTAAATGCATATAAGAAACAATAATATTACCTGAAGTAATTTTCTTTATAATTTTGAGTTAGAGAAGCCAGCGATCATAAATAAAAGGATAAGTGGACAAGCATAAGTAGACTTTTTTCATTTTATTTTAAAGCAAAGAGGCATAGAGCAATCTTCCACCTGCTGATTCACCCCCAACTGTCTATAATAGCCAGGGCTGGCCCAGGTCAAAGCCAGGAACCCAGAACTGAGTCTGGTCTTCCACAAGGATGACAGAGATTCACATACTTGAGCCATCATCTGCTGTGTCTCCCAGGTGTGCATTAACAGGAATCTAGATCTGAAGTGGAATAGCTGGGTCCCACGCCGGGCACTCTGAAATGGCATGTGAGTGTCCCAAGAAGCATCTTTGAGGGCTTTGCCAAATGCTTGCCTCCATAAAGATCTATGATCAGGAGGTAACCTATTCAGACTAGTGGCAGCCTATACAGAAGTTTCATATCTGAATAGTACATGCTAATCATTAATATGCTTAAAATATAAGAAGCATTTACAAGTTGATAAACAAGTACCACTGAATGGAAAGGTGTACAAAGACCTTAAACAAAAAATCCATTAAAGAAAAAAACACATAAATGACCAACATATGTTTGAGTAGCTTTATCCCTCATTAGTAATCAAAGAAATGTAATTTTAAATGATGCATGTTTTACCTAACGGATTTGCAAAATCAATGTTGATGAAGTTGTGAGAAAACAGATGCACTCATGTGCAGGGGCCAATTGATATAGTCTGTTTTCCAGACAATAATGTGACAACAGATTCCAAAAGATTGTAGATGCAATCCTTCGACCCATTTCGCTAAAAGACATTCCATTTAAGAACATACAAATGTGCTAAGGGTACATGATTAATATTAAAAGAAGAGAAAAATTAGGCAAAGGAGGTGACTACTTTTTTTTTTTTAACAGAGTTAGATAGTGAAGGAGAGAGACAGTGAGAAAGGTCTTTTTTTTTTAAATTTTATTTAATGAACATAAATTTCCAAAGTACAGCTTATGGATTACAATAGCTTCCCCCCACCCATACCTTCCCTCCCACCCACAACACTTCCCTCTCCCACCCCCTCTCCTCTTCCATTCACATCAAGATGAATTTTCAATCATTTTTATATACAGAAGATCAATTTAGCATATTTTAAGTAAAAATTTTAACAGTTTGCACCCACACAGAAACACAAAGTGTAAAATACTATTTGAGTACTAGTTATAGCATTAATTAAACACCTAAGAATAACTGTGTATTAATTACAGAGTTCAACCAATAGTTTTAAGTAGAACATAAAAAATACTAAAAGGGTAAAGTATTAAGTTCTTTTTTTTTCTTGTTTTGCAACTTTTGTATTGTTGTAGCTTCCCCCCCAACCCCCCAACCTCCCTCCTTCCCGTGGCCCTCCCCTCTCCCACTCCCTCTCCCATCCCACCCTTCATCGAGTTTCATTTTCAATTACCTTCATATACTGAAGATCAATTTAGTATATACTAAGCAAGGCTTTCAACAGGCTGCACTCACACAACCGCACAAGGTATAGGGTATTGTTCGAATAGTAGTGTTTTTTTTTTTAAGTTTCATAGTAAAACACATTAAGGACAGAGATCCTACATGGGGAGCATGTACCCAGTGACTCCCGTTGGTGATTTAACAATTGGCACTCTTTTTTTATGATGTCAGCAATCACCTGAGACTCTTGCTATGAGCTGTCTAGGCTATGGAAGCCCTTTGAGTTCACCGACTCTGAACTTGTTTAGTCAAGGTCATATCACAGTGGAGGTTCCTTCCTCCCTTCAGAGAAAGGCGCCTCCCTTCTTGATGGCCTGTTCCTTCTGCTGGGGTCTTGTTCACCAGGATCTTTCATTTAGATTGTTTTTTTGCCACTGTGTCATGGCTTTCCATGCCTGTGAGTCTCTCATTGGCCTTTTAGCCAGATCCGAATGTCCCAAGGGTTGATTCTGAGGCCGGAGTGCTGTTTTGGGCGTTTGCCATTCTACGAGTCTGCTGTGTGTCCTGCTTCCCCTGCAGGATCATTCTCTCCCTTTTAATTCTATCCTTCATTATTTGCTTACACTGGTCTTGTTTGTGAAATCTCTTCAACACATCCCCTATCTTTTTGATTGGTTGTGTACTTATACTTATCACTTTACCAAGTGTGCTGGCATTGGTACCTGCCTCCTTGGTAAGATTGAGTTGAAATCCCTTGGCACATTTCTAGTTCCACCATTGGAAGTAAGTCCGAGTGAGCATGTGCCAACCTATATATCTCCTCCCTCTCTTATTCCCTCTCCTATGTTTAACAGAGATCACTTTTCTGTTAATTTTAAATGCCTAAGAATGATTGTGCATTGATTACAGAGTTCAACCAGTGGTCTTATGTAGAACAAACAGAGCAACAACAACAACAACAACAAAAACACTAAAAGGAATAAAATAGTAAGTTGTTCCTCAACAGTCTAGACCAGGGCTGATCATGTCATTGTCTCTCATAGTGTGCATTTCACTTCAATGGGTATCATTTTAGATGCTCGTTTAGTTGCCATCAATCAGGGTGAACATATGATGAGAAAGGTCTTAAGTCCTTTGGTTTACCCTCCGCTACGGCTGGAGCTACACCGATCCAAGGCCAGGAGCCAGGTTCTTCTTCCTGGTCTCCCACACTGGCGCAGGGGCCCAAGCACTTGGGCCATCCTGCACTGCCCTCCCAGGCCACAGCAGAGAGCCGGACTGGAAGAGGAGCAACCGGGACTAGAACCTGGTGCCCATATGGGATGCTGGTGCCGCAGGCAGAGGATTAACCAAGTGAGCCATGGCGCCGGCTTGGTGACTACTTTAAAAATTATATTTGACCCATACAATGTTATGTAGCCATTAAAGTGACTTTCTTTTTTTATTTTTTAAAGATTTATATATTTATTTTAAAGTCAAGTTATACAGAGAGAGGAGAGGCAGAGAGAGAGAAAGAGAAAGAGAATCTTCCATCTGCTGGTTCACTCCCCAACTGGCTGCAACAGCTGGAGCTGTGCCAGTCCGAAGCCAGGAGCCAGGAGCCTCCCCCAGGGTCTCCTACATGGGTGCGGGGGTCCAAGGACTTGGGTCATCTTCTACTGCTTTCCCAGGCCATAGTAGAGAGCTGGACTGGAAGCGGAGCAGCCAGGACTCAAGAGCCCATATGGGGTGCCAGCTCTGCAGATGGCAGCTTTACCTACTACCTCACAGCGCCGACCCCTAAAGTGACTTTCTAGATTCGTATTCATTTTTGCAAACTACAATCTCTTTTTTATTGCACAAAGTTCTCTGAGTTCTCAAACAATACAAGAGTTGGAATGCTTTTAACATGGCAAAACCCATCAACTCCTGAGCTAGCTTGTACCAAGGGATAGAGATACAACTTTTCCAAAGAGCTTATGGATCTATAGATGTATCATCATTAATGAAGACGTACTGAATATGCTGTTCTGTGATTTGTGTTTTTCTCCTACAGTGGGCATCTTTCTTTGAATGATTGATCCATTATCATTTGTCCAGAGAACTGTTTGTAGTATGTAACGAGTAAGCAAAGAAACAGACAACAAAAAATATGTGGCAGACTACCAAATGACATTCCAGCAGAGATTCTTGAAGGGACAGGTTGGGAATAGGGTATTTCATTCATTCTCCTTTCTTCTCTCTCAAAACTTCGCTTTGCCTTTGCAGAAATTGTGCTGGAATAAGGCAGCAAGCCTGTACACTTGGAGAAGGATCTGTAGACAGCTCTGACTGCCTCCCCACGCCCTGTTTCGTCTCAGACCCTTCCCAGGTTGATCATTATGCCCGAGGGACTTTTCCTTTTAGCAAAACATTCTGCATGAATGTGAATAGAGAAAAAATACCCAGGGACAGGTTTTGTGGAGCACCAGGTTAAGCCACCACTTGGGACATTCACAGGATCAAGTCCCGTTTCAGTTTGCAATCTGGCTTCCTGCTGATGTGCTGGGGAAGCAGCAGATGATGACTCAAGTACTGGAGTCCCTGCCAACCCTCTGGGAGACCCGGGTAGAGTTCCTCCTGGCTCCTGGCTTCAGTCTGGCTTAACCATGGCAATTGCAACGATTTGGGGAGTGAATGAACAGATTGAAGAGCTAACACACTCTCTCTCTCTCTCTCTCTCTATCACCATGCCTTTCAAAAGTATGAAAATAAACAATCCAAAAGAAAAAAATTCAAAAGAATGTTAACTTCAATTATTTTGGCAAAGAAGAAGTTTAGATGATTTTTATTTTAATATATTTTAGGTTTTTATTTGTTGCATTTTTTGTTAGCAAAAAATATTTTTTTAAAAAAGTCAGATAAACAAGAAACTTGAAGTCCTTGAAACTGCTGTTGGGGAAATCAGGTGACAGTAGCCCAATATGCAACCACAATCAAAACAAGCTACAAAAGTTCATAACAATGGATATCTTTTGTACTAAACCATAATTATATGCTTTAACCCAAGAAGCTAGATAGTCAAGTGCAAGGCATAAATAGTCTAGAGGAGCAGAATATGGGAAGGGTCAACGGCTGGAAAATGATGGCTGTGTCAAAAAAAAAAATCCATTTTTCTAAAATCATACAGTGCCCAGGGAAGCCTATTAAAAATGGGGGCAGTCCCATAAACTCTGCTAAACAGAAACTTAGAAGCAAAGCCTACATTTTGCTATGATGGACAGAAAGCTTGTAGGTCACTATGTCCAGAAGGAAAGGAGAGGAGTATATAAATAGATGGAAGAAAGAATTCCTGCGTAATAAAATTAATACTAGATTATTAAGAGAAAATGAATCTGGGAGTATGATTCTAAACACTTTACTTTGACATTAGGAAATTCAACCACACATTCCCCCATAAAACATCTTTTATTTTTCCTTCCTGAAACAAAGACCTTACTTGAATGAGTCTGGATCTGGTCAGAATGGGAAGATTTTTCTTTTCCATTATAAATTCCAGATTGATGGAATACAAAGTAATGATAGCTTACCATGTATTATTTGTGCTCAAATTTGGTAATTTAAGGATTTGAGTGGGAATATTAGTGGAATCATTTTTTATAGCTTGGCTAAGAAGGTTCAAAATCACACAGAAGTTAATGTTACTCTGTGTTTTTGTGTTCCGTATATGTGGTGTTCAGCACTGTTGTGAGTTAATAGACTTTGGCTGTTAGTGTCTGGTGCATCATCAGGTTCCTTATTGTCGCCCTTTTCCCCAAATTAAAAATAAACAGTGTTAGGGACTATAGGAGCCATTACTACAGATAGAGAGGGGGAAGTGTGGAGTTAGCAGTGGGAGATGGCAAGGAAGGAATGAAGAGACATTGAACAATTGCTGCTCAGGGGTGTTCCTTTTATTTCCTGTTCAGAGAAATATTCTTCTGGCCTGATACTAGTTTTTCAGTGTGACATGCCATTCTGTCCATAGGAAGAATTTTCTTAATTTGGATGGAAATCTCTTCTGCAGACTGATCTTAATCTGTAATTTTGATTGTTACCTTTTTTTTTTTTTTGTACTCCATTCTCGTCCAAGAATTGGTACAAATTTTCTTCCTGAAGAGCTACAGATGTCATTGCAATTACCCAGGTATTGGATTCAGTTTATACTTCTTTGCTCTGTGAGTTCCCAGAAAGATGACAAGTCATTGTTGTGTGGGTACATTTCTTTCCTTGTTCCTTTTTTCACATGAGCACACAAATGCCTTTTCTGTTCAGGAGTTCACCTGATCTATGCTCTGTTCCCCTACAATCTCCACCCCTGTTGAAGTCATAAGTTTCTGAATATGACCTCGTAGTCTAGACTTACTGTTGAGGTGTTTGTTGTCACGTACAGGATCTTATAAAATCAGCAACGTGCATGTAGATGCAGGCCTGCTAGAGGATTTTGCAAGATAGAAGGTGACGCACACGTCCGTGTTTTGTTCACTGGGCAGAAATGACCCCACGGGCTGTGAGATTGGTTACTCTTTCCCAAAGAGCACCAGACCTAAGTGCTCTTGTTTCATCGATTAGCAACAATAGGCAAAAACTTCTCCTTTATATGAGTTCAGACTTTGATCTTGTATTAAGTGACTATTTCTTCTGTTAGGGAGGTGTTTGATTTTCAAAGACTGCTTTGTCATCCAAGTCTGTTCTCTAAAATTTCGCTTTTGAAAATTGAAGAAAATAGTTGTGTGGTGTTGCATGGAGCCCCCTGGCACAGGAAAGGAGTGCCAACAGCTTTAGCCAGCTGCTTTCTGTAGTCAGGTTCTCTGTCGTTCATTCAGCCAGCGTGCTCTGAATGTGTGTTCTGCATGGAGCAGAGTTTAAAGCATTGAACTAAAGATGGACAGGACAGGCTTCCTGTAGTCAGGGGCCCCCAGAGTTGACTGAAGTCCCTTCCTGTGGAAAAGACCGCACAGTAAGAAGTATGCTGCTGGAGGCATGGCCCTCCCCGCCCGTGGGTGAGAATAGTCGCAGGAAGACCCACGTCGGGGTTTGTGGAATGGAATTTTTATGGAATCTGCAGAGACTGAGCATGCATTCTGCCAGTGCACACAAGGGGAAAGCGTTAGTCTGTCCCCAGACTTGGAGACGTGCGACAGCACAGCACTCTTGGGAAGCTAAGGAGACAGTTGAGGGCAGAACCAGGACACCGTAAGGAAAGCAGGGAGGTACAAGTAACAGACTGATGCTCCTCCAGGAAAGCAGCTGGTGGTTTCCTTCTGGTTCTTGACTGTCACCGAAAGGCATTAAGCCTTTTGTGCTTTCTGTTTAGGAGGCTGAGGCCGGCATGGTGGCACAGGGGGTTAAGTGGATACTTGGCATGCCTGTACCCTGTAACACAGTGCCAGGATGAGTCCCGTGTCTGCTTCTGAGCCAGCTTCCTGCAGATGTACCTGGAATGCAGAGATAATGGCCCAAGTACTTGAGTTCCTGCCACCCACACTGGGACCCAGTTGAAGTTCCTGGCTCCAGGCGTTAGGCTAACCCAGCCCTGACTCTGCTGTGTGCATCTGGGAGTGAACTAGCAGATGGAAGATTCTCTCTCTCCCTCTCTCTCTCTCCCTCTCCCTCTCCCTCCCTCTCTCTCTCTCCCTCTCCCTGCCTCCCTCCCCATCTCTCTCTCTCTCCCTCCCTCCATCCCTCCCTCTCTCTCTCTCCCTCTCCCTGCCTCCCTCCCCATCTCTCTCTCTCTCCCTCCCTCCATCCCTCTCTCTCTCTCTCTCTCTCTCTCTCTCTCTCTCTCTCTCTCACTGTACCTTTCAAATAAATACATAAATACCAGAGGCAAACAGGTCAACTCAAGAGGAAAGAGAAGTGAGTAAGCCTGAGAATGGGAGACATGGTAGGAGGTGACTATCACAGAACAGGCAAGACATGTCGAGAATCAGAAGTCAGACTGATGCACTGATTGTGGAGTATTCATCAACTCTCCCTGGTTTAATGACAGGAACAGTGAGTAACAAGGAAGAAGTGATTCTAAAGTTTCTGGCTCAACAAAGATATATTTCAAGGAAGGAAAGCAGGCCTGGAAAGAGGCTGAAGTGGACTCATTTTGGAATATGTTAATTTTAAGGTGTGTGTGATGGACCTAGGAGGATGTCTATTAGGAGCCTAGAAATATAGACCTGGAGTTGGAGAGAGGTGCCTATGCTAAAGACATTAGAAGTCATAAATGCACTGTATTGGATCATCATAGGAGTGGATGAGATTGCCCTGCTAGAGTGCATAGGGGAAAATGGGAAGCATGGTCAGGCACCAGGACAGAATTCTGGAGGCAACCCAGACTGTAAAGAACCTGGTGCAGAAAGAGAAGCTTGGAGAAGGGAGAGGGAGAGATGAATTCCTGCACAAAGGAATGCAAACACTTCAAATGGCATTTGATAAACATTTCAAATTCTGTTAGAATAGATTGGGATAAGCTGTAAAAGGTGCTAGTCAAATTTGTAGCTGGAATGTCTTTGGTGGAAATCACGAAAACATTTTTCTGAGAGCAAAGGAGGGAAAAGCCAGATTAGAATGGATTCAGAAATGGCAAGAAAAGGTAGGAGAAACAAGTCAGAGTTGGTCACTTTTTCAAGAAGTTTGAGGATGAGTAGAATTAGGAGAGCTTTCCTTCTTACTCTCTCTCCTCCATTTTTAAGAAATGAAATATTTTTAGGTTAAAATAAAAAAAGGGGAAGTTACTACAAAACTCTGCCTTGTAGGGTCATTCTTTCATTTTAGATTCTTTTTTCTCTATAGTAATAGCAAGAGCACAATCTAATCTGTTCAAGATTGGCCTCTTTGTTAATAACCTTTTGTTCTACAACAAGATGCCAATTTACTTACCCAGAAGAGCATGTGGATAGAAGCCACTAACTAGAAATTCCAGGAATACTGGAACTGAAAATCACTCAATTAAATGAACTCCTTTCAGCTTAGGTATGAGAGTGTAATACCTGTCGTAGTCTGCTGTATTATTTCTCCTTATGAAGTTCATTTGAGAGATCAAGTAAGTGTGAATTACTAATGAGCATTGATGTTGAACAAAGCTGAGTGCTGTAGCTAATTTTATAACAATCATGTACTGACATCCTTGAGCCTTTCCCCAGTTTCTTACACATGGTAGAAGAAATGCAAGGCATAATGGCTTGAATCCATGTGGTTCTCATGTTTGAGGAATGCAAGCCTTCTTTAGAATTACCTTAGCAATCCCTATAGCTTTTTAAATTGGAATTTTCTCTGGACTCCCTATCATCACCTTAGGTGGAAAGTAAGATGTGTATTATGACAAATTCTGCCTTCTATCCCAGGAAACACAAGGGTGCTTCAAAAAATGTACTGGGAAGTGGGGTTAAGAAACAAGTTTATTCTGGTATAAAAAATGTTGAAATCCATGTGTAGCTTTTTGCATAATATGTATTGTCCTAAAATTTTCAAAGCTGATATATAATAGTTGTACATGTATATGAGGTGCTATGTGTAGACATATGCTACACATTTATCGTTTCTTTATAGTGAAAACATATAAAATACGTGAACTTTTCTTTTTTTTTTTTGACAGGCAGAGTGGACAGTGAGAGAGAGAGACAGAGAGAAAGGTCTTCCTTTGCCGTTGGTTCACCCTCCAATGGCTGCCGGTGCGCTGCGGCCGGCGCACTGCGCTCATCCAATAGCAAGAGCCAGGTGCTAGGTGCTTTTTCCTGGTCTCCCATGGGGTGCAGGGCCCAAGCACTTGGGCCATCCTCCACTGCACTCCTGGGCCACAGCAGAGGGCTGGCCTGGAAGAGGGGCAACCGGGACAGAATCCGGCGCCCCGACCAGGACTAGAACCTGGTGTGCAGGCGCCGCAAGGCGGAGGATTAGCCTGTTGAGTCACGGCGCCGGCCAAAATACGTGAACTTTTCAATGGCTACTCATATGCATGGATTTCAAGTGCCCTTATAAGCTTTTGCAGAGTTTTGGATGACTACATGATACTGAACCCTAATAAAAAGTTATTGTCTTATCTCCTTTTGTACTCACAGCTTCTATTTTACAGGTGACAAACCTCAAATGTAAACATCCATATGAGTGTAGGGCAGAGAGGAATCCTGAAATCTTAGATTGCCTATGGCTAATAACTAAAAGTACAGGAACCCTGTCCTGAAACCAGACATATTCTCCTGTCTGTCATCCCTACCTCATCCTTCTGTGTTTTTTCAATCCCATTTCTTCTGCATCATCCCTGGAAGAAAGGCATAATGCAGACCAGGTTTATATGCCACAGCGTGAAATAGCTGCACCACAGCTCCAAACCCCCAGAGCGGAGACACTGATGGGCTCAGTCTGGACTGGATGCCCTCTCACAGCCCAGTCCACTGGGGCTCAGGGGTGAGGATCTACACATGGTGAGGTCTATACATGGCCTCCAGGCTTATGTGTGCCTCTCTGCTGGGATCATTGAAGGCAAAGCTGACATTCCCTATTATGTCCATCAGAAAGACTACTCCCAGATCATTGTCTTTCCCCACCCAAAACACATCACTTCATAGTTAAGGAAACCTTCCCCCGATGACTAAATCATTTGGCTAAGGTTGTATGATTTATCTTTCAAGCTGTATGATTTATCTTTCTTGATAATAGGCTGACTAACGTTAAGTTAGCTATATAAAATTACCAGTTTCTTTCTATATCGCTCTATCCCTTTTCCCTATTAATTTCTAAGAAATTAGAGAAAATTCTAGATCTATGCTTGAAGCTGATTGTGTATTGGCTTATTAATTTTTCTTAGGCTCAACCAGCATGCTTTTATGTATTTAAGACAGGAAGGCAAACGAATCAAAGCCCATGACCTTCTGCTTTTCCAAAATAATGGAGAAAAAACATCATACATGAACTAACTAGAGAACTACAGCATACACCTAGCAATGGAAGCCAAACTATCTGTCTGTCTGCCTGTCTGTCTATCTATCTGTAGAGAGAGAGCATTAAAGGAATTAGGATAAAAGTTGGAAATCTTCAGGAATATTTTCTGAAGAAGGTGAATTTTTAACAGCTCTTGGAAAAAATAAAATGAGTATTGACACACCCATTTTAAATTGGGCTAGCACCATGTTTTAAAAACGCAACTTAAACTTGAATGCCTTTACAGGTGACCCTCCGTTTCCACATTAGCCATACTCTAAACCACTCCTAGATGCCTTCTCCCATCATTTATTGTAAATATACGGCTTGTCTGACCTCTGGCGACCTCTGAGATGGCAGCTCCTGGATGTATACTGTCATAAACAAGTGGATAGTCATTCTCTCTTGGGAGACACATATACAAAGGCAAGGAGATGCCAGTGTCAGTGTGTGTGTGAAACAGAGATGACGTAGAAGCCTGCCCTTCAGAAGCTAAAGGACTCTGCTCGTGGAATTACAATAGATGGAAATGGGAAGCTGCAGAAAGGTCAGGTGACAGAGATCCATAATGATGGGATCAAAGTGTTCAGATGTTTCCTCCTGGCTTGGTTCTGTGCCCCTCTCAGTTCCTGTCTTTAGAAGTTGAGTTACCTGAGAACTTGACTGCTGTAGAATGGTTTAACTTCATCGAAGAGAAAGATGTGAGCCCAGAATGCTTTCTGTCATTGAGGTAGGGGATGAGAGTGTGAATAAAGTAGTTCTTGAATATGGAAAGAACCAGAGAGGAAAGAACCGACAGACAAGAGAAAGCAGGTTAGACAGGGACTGGAGAGAAGTCAGTTGTAAGATTGCTATTTGCACAGACAGTAGGGAAACAGGGGAGAAAGGCAGAATCTAACATCCTGCTACAGAGGTGGTGAAATCAGTAAAAGACGGCTTTTCATTTAGCACACAACAGCTCACGTCCTGTTCAGTAGGGTCACAGCTCTAGCAACTTGACCTGCTGTTGTCAAGACAGGAACAAGCAGTCGTAGGGGGCCTTCTGTATTTGATTCATTACAGCTTCTTTTATTTGTTGTTTTAATGTATTTAATTTACTGAATTATTACAGATGTTTCAAATTACAATGCTAATAAGAAAAATACGAACCGATGCCCAGCTTCTTTTAAGTCTGGTAGGAGTGGAAACATTTTTCCTTCTGCCTGTTCAAGTTTCAATTGATCCTTTTTGAAAACACTTACTTAAAATGGATGGTCTATACTAATTTTACTTAGAGGGAGAGGGGAACAAATTTTAAGTGACATTTTGAAGAAATCATTATGCATCTTGCTTTGAAAGGGCTCAAGACGTGGGGAATTTTGAAACCTCGGGAAGCTCAGCACAAAGTACAATACTGTATTTCTAGCATCTTCCCTAACATTTGACAATATTAAATGTATGGGAAGTGCTTATTCAGTGTTGGTGTTTGTCGGTGTGTGACAATCTGCAGCCCAGCTTTTGTGGATGGAGCCTGTGGGAAGTTCACTTCTGTGGAACAAAGGGAATTCGTCTCCCCAAGTACCGCATTATGTGTGATTCATATATGCGGATTAGACTACTTAGGAAAAAATGCAACAAAGCAAAGAAACTTTCCTTCAGGGCTTCATGATTTATATGCATTAAACCTGTCACTGTGAAGGTAGCTACAGAAGGCTAACTCAAGATTGTACCGTCCAAACCTTGGGCTGCACTAAAGCTTATGTTATAGGCACAAGTAACTATGTTAGATTTTCTTTAAGCATGTAATTGGAGCCCTGTCACTGCAGAAAGAAACTTAAGTGTAATTAAGGGGCAGGAGACTCCCAAGTCTAATTTTGTCCCTGAGTCACTGTATGGGTTGTGTGTGGTACCTTAACAGCTGTTGAGAGATGGTTCCATCCAGTCACAGTCACAATAGAGCACCATGTTTTCTCTCTCTGTGGCTAACTGTGTATAGTCATATCACTTTAAACTGTCAGAAGCCTGCTCACTCTGATGCTGCAGCTTTGAGCAAGGGCCAAACTTAGTAATATCAAAAGTCAGTACTCAAAGAACTGGATTTTTCTTTCTTCTATTCTGGTTGTATTTTACCTAGTTGTTTGGCACTAAGTAACCCCGAAGTAATCAGCTCATCTGAGTCTGCCAGAGAGAGCTGAAATGGAATTCAATGAAAAAAAAATACATGTAAAAAAATCTTTGTAAAGGGCTAGGAAATTTTAAGATATCATTAAAATACTGTTTGAACAATAACAAACGTCCCAAAGACGTACTTATATATTTCCGCAAGACTCATGCCGAGGGGACAGCGGATTTCTTGTTCATCTGTTAGCCCCTTGGAATGGACTCCATGGCTTTGCTTAGTCAGGGGCATGTCTCCTGTTGGTGCCCAATTTCTTCTGCCTCTCTTGGGTGTATGAGAAAGATCCTGAACTGCCTAATTGGCCTGAAGAGTCCTCAACTCCCAAGATCTGGTATAATGCACCTGAATTTCAGCAATCCAATATGCTGATCTGCAGGACAGCATACTGTATCAATACCATACTCACTGTGCAGTATCTCCAGGTAGTAATAAAGATCTTGTGTACATTTTTTTTTCACAGTAGAAGTTTTTAACTGTCACATGCAGACATGGGAGACTAGTACCAACTATGGTGATTCAACTTTTTTCCAGGGGAAATATACTTAGTAAGCATTCTCAAATTGCTAATTCTGTTTCCAACACTACTGATACTTGTGCGAAGCTGGAAGTTTTGCTCCAAATGAACAAAACTTTGGGATAATTCAGTGGCTCTTTCATTCTCTTCCCAAATGCATTGCTTTGAGTAAATATAGCTTAAGAATCTCCCTAACATATTGTGACCACATTACTGTGTGCTCTTCATGCAACAGACGCGTTAAAGACCAAATTCTAACCACAACCATGTTTTCCTTTGTTTTATATATTTAGCTTAGACACTTAACATGACTGTAACATATTTTCTTTGTAGTTTAATTTCCTTTGTGATTATTTCTTCTATTTAATGGGAATGTAAAACTGTCCCAAGGACTGAAAACAAATCCCAGTTACTTTTTAACATAGGTATTAAGAGGTACCCTGTTAGTTTGCCTTTGGGTCAAGATTAAACATTCAGGATCTTTTCAGGTAAAAAAAAAAATGCAATAGTGAGACATTTCCAGGTGCTTGATGAAACACAGGGGGTGGCTCTCAGGTCCTTGCCTCCCTAGAGATCCCCACCAGGCAGCTGCTCAGAAGGGCTTCCTGTGCATGGGGAGGGACTCAGGCACACAAACAGGGCAGCACCAAGTGCCACCAGGAACCCCAGCACACGGCAGAGGGTGATGTGTAGCCAGCTCTGAGATCTTAAAGCTGCAAAGAGGCTTTCATAGCAAACAAACCGTGCAGCCTGTTCTTGTGTGGCTGTGTCTGCCCTTCCCTCAGTTTCATACTGAGCGCGTCTGTTTTAATGGTATGTATAATTCTCATTTCTCACTAAAGGTGTTGAAATGTGTGCTTCTTACAAAAGACAGATTTTTTTCTTTTATTAATCACTGACTTACATGTTTAGTTCATTAATTGTGTGTGTATATATATATATATATATTTCTTACACTTCTGGACTCGGTGAACATAATGTACTCATCAAATCCTAAAGTGCATCCCTCATAGAAGACCCTTTGCTTTTACCCAGGACTTAACATAACTTTAACACCTGGATAAATTTAGAGTCCTCTTGAACTAAATGAAATCCTGGGGAATCCACCAGTTGCCATACAGCTGTTAACAGCTGTAACAGCTTTCTGCAGTTGCCCAGAGGGAGGAAAGTGTGGCCAGCTTCAGGGCCTTACATAAAGTCAAGTGGATCACAATGGGGTCAGTTTATTAAAGGTGAGGCCTGTTTATTTTCATGAGGCTTGTGTAGCAGTTTATTACAAAACTAAGAATCCTCACTTTCTTTCCTTGGAGTAAAAAATAAGAGTCCCCTAAAAATCCACCAAATAATTAGTAATGATTTTCTTCCTGTTCATATTCTCGTGAGTGGAAATTATGATTTGAACTGACATGAAAAAGTGTTTTTTCTAAAAACATTTATTATTTGAATGACAAAGTGAGATTTTTCTAAAATGTGAAAGCCAATCTTATGTTAAATTAATGATAGGGGCCAGCGCTGTGGCGTAGAAGGTTAATCCTGCCTGCGGTGCTGGCATCCCATGTGGGCACTGGTTCTAGTCCCAGCTACTCCACTTCCAATCCAGCTCCCTGCTATGGCCTGGGAAAGCAGCAGAAGATGGCCCAAGTCCTTGGGCCCCTGCACTCATGTGGGAGACCTGGAAGAAGGTCCTGGCTCTTGGCTTCCGATCAGCTCAGCTCTGGCCATTGCAGCCATCTGCGGAGTGAACCAGCAAAAGGAAGACCTTTCTCTCTGTCTCATGCCTCTCACTGTCTATAACTCTACCTCTCAAATAAATAAATAAAATCTTTTAAAAAAATTGATGCTAAAAATGAACCTTCACAGGCAATTTAAAATAGTCCCCATCTTTTTAAAAAGGATATAAAACAGTTGATAAGACAATTATTAAGTGAACATTATTCTAAAATATACACAATTGTTAATAAAGTTAGAGATAAATTATTAATTTAAAATTTTGATAATAACAAAACTCACAAGCTCTTATGCTGTTGATGCAAGAACATTATATAAACAGTGCCACTCACCTAATTTGTAAAGATGTGTCTTACAAATAATGCCACACAAACATGATTATGTAGATTCAGTTCACAATGTTTAAGACTAACTGCCAATATTAATAAAATATTTCCCTAATAAAGCCTTATTGGTTTTTTTTTTTTCATGAACACATGTTTCCAGTACTTCCAAGGGCCTGGTAATCCTTCATGCAAATGAAAAAATAAATGTATGTTTTCCATACATGCATAAGTTCTTCCACAAACATCTGGTACCGAAACTCGGAAAGCTGCTGGATTCGGAGCCAAGCCAGGTGTTTCCAGCACCATCACTATGCTGCAGCGGTTGCCTGCGGTAATTTGTTGTAACTCGTATTGGCATTTTTTATGGTTGTGATGAGGCAAGGGGTGATGACATCATGTACTAATGTTACGAAGGTGCTGTGAATTCGGGGCGAAAATTCCATCAATGAGTGAGTGTTGCTGAAATTGGCTACTTTGGTGGCCATCACATTTTGCCAACTGAAACATCTGGGCACAAAGTTAACAGCGGTGCACCTTGTAAATAACTTAATTGAAAATAATTGCCAGAAGGGTGCAGCACTCGAGGTAGTTAAGAAGTACCGTTTCTTATTCTACTTCAGTGTTTTAGGCGTGAGAACCTTGTATTCTATTCTGTTATGGCAGCGTGTGGGAACAGTGAGAAGTGTGGAAAATACACAGAACCAAAAGGAACTAAAAAAAAATTATATAAAGAGGAAAAAATTCAATTTTCTAGACCTTCTTTCACTGAGAAAATATTTTCTTTGTAGAAATAATTTTAAAATTTTTATATAAAAGCAGCTTTTAAAAAGAGAGCATTTGAATAATTAGATATGTCTCTGTTTCCCCAGAAGGAAATTTCTAGTAGTTTGCCCATAATGTCAAAGCTTATTGTGTTGATAAAAACATTTGAAATTATTATATGTTATAAAACCACATATTTGAAGAGACCAAGAGGCACTTCTATGGAAAAACAAGGCGACTGATTAGGAAATATAGGTTTTATTTTTGCTGTACAAATTCCTACCCATTTAGAATAACTTTTACTCAGGCCCTTCATATCTCATAAATCCAGGGAAAGGTAACCAAAAAAAATGGCTACAAATTTGCCACAGTGGACATACATGATCTAATCCGTGCCTGCTGTGGCATTGCACACGCAGCCTGCAGAAGTTGCTCTATCAATTTTAATTCCAGTTATTCATTACCTTCTCCCTTCTGAGTTCCACTTACCTTGAGTTTCTGCTCCTTAAGAAAAATTTTGCGAAGATATTTTAAAGATATAAAATATTTAAAACTGACTGAAAGCCATGAAAACTGGATTAATACAATAACATTTATACTTCCCTTGAAAGCATCATGGTGTATATTGCTACACAGTGATATGCACTCCCATAATGGCATCAATATTATGTCCTAAAATTCCTATCAAAAATCACTTAGTTTCCATATGCTGAGTACTAAGATCTCTGCGATTCGCTTGTTTTGAAGTTAGGCTTGGATGTGTTGCTGGGAAGACGTTTTCCTAGCTAGTGTGGTGCTTTTCTTTAAGGTTGTGATGAAGTTTTTAATATCTTATTTATTTATTTTAAAGGCACAGAGACAAAGACAGACATACAGAAAAAGATCTTCTAATCACTGGCTCACTCCCCCAGATGCCCAAAAAAGCCAGACACGGGCCAGGCCAACGCCAGGAGCTGGAAACTTGATCCAGGTCTCCCACGTCGGTGGCAGGGACCCAACTACCCAAGCCATCAGCAGCGCCTCGCAGGGTGCACACACAGGGAAGCTGGGCCGCCAGCCCCAGGATGGTGTTACTTATGACACATTCTAAAAGCTGTGCACTGTGTGTGTGTGCAACCAAGAGGCTCAGACTATTTCTTTTCTGAAGTCTGTCACTCTCCTGAGCTCAGGATTGTCGGTACAACCAAATGGTTTTCCCTGATCTTTCATGTTTGCATGTCTTGGATTTTGTGCTTTTGTGTTTGCTTCAGTAGTCAGTTACATCTGTGTTTTCTATGTAATTACAGTAGATAGGGTTTAAAGAATAAATAGGATACAAGAAGTACTAACAGGTATCAACATATTTATGATTCAAAAGCCTATTTTTCCCAAACAGATATTTTTCATATATGAATTTTCTTTATTTCTTATAGCTCACTGTAGCAAAAATGGCAACTTATTGTTTTAAAAATTATTTATCTGTTTAATTTGAGTCACACACACGCACGTGTGCACACACACACACGCACACACAGGTATCTTCCATCTGCTGTTTCACTGCTCCAAATGCCCACAACAGCTAGAGTTGGGCCAGACAAAAGCCAGGAGATAGAAATGCCATCGAGGCTCCCCACGTGGTGGGCAGGAACCCCAGCACCTGAATGAGCATCTCCGCCTTCCCAGGTGCATTAGCAGGGATCTGGGTTGGAAGCATGAAGTGATCAGGACTCAGACCAGGCACTCTAATATGAACATGGGCATCCCAAGCAGCTGCTCAACCCACCGCCCCACAATATCTGCTTCCAAAATGGCCAAACAAGGACCTTTTACTTGTTTTTTAAAACAGAGACCCCATGTTCACAAATGACCTATTTAAAAAAAGAGATTTATTTTTATTTATTTGAAAGAGTTACAGAGAGAAAAAGGTAGAGATAGAAAGAACCTCCATGTAGTTGCTTACTCCTTAGATGGCTGTAACACCGTGGGCTGGGCCAGGCAGAAGCCAGAAGCCAGAAGCCAGGAGCTTCATCCAGCTCTCCCATGTGGGTGCAGGGAGCTGCCTTGCCAGGCACATTAGCAGGAATGTGAACTGGAAGTGGAGCAGCTGTGACTCACCAGCCTCACATGGGATTCTAGTGCCCCAGGCAGCAGCCCCATCTGTTAGGCCGCTACAAATGAACTTTTGAAATCCTGCTGTTATAAAAAAATTATTTATTTTCCTAAACAAACCAAGCACACAGAATCTCTATTCCCATTCCTAAAGATCACCCTGGTCCTTTATCTTACATTGCTCAGGCAGAGAGAGTCAAGGGCCTTTCCAAATGTAAGAAAGGATTCTGTGGTGCAGCGGGTTAAAGCCACAGCCTGCTTTGCTGGAGCCTGATGAGGGCGCCACTGCAAGTCCTGGCTGCTCCATTTCCATTCCAGTTCCCTGCTAATGTGCCTGGGGAAGCAGCCCAGGAATAAGTGCTTGGGCCCCTGTGCCATGTGGGAGACCCGGAAGAAGTTTCTGGCTCCTGCCTGGCCCAGCCCCAGTCTTTGCGGCAATTTGAGGAGTGAACCAGCAGATGGAAGATCTCTTTGTCTGTCTGTCTTTCTCTCTCTCTAACTCTGCCTTTCAAATAAATAAATAAATATTTTTAAAAATTAAAAAAAAAGAATAGTAGGGGTTCTATTTCATATTTGCCTTTGTTGGGACCAGGCATGGAGAATATGGGCAGAGAAGCAATTTTAACTTATGGTTTTAATCTTAAACATTTGAACCCTTTAAGTTTCCTTGAGGATAATATTTTATTGATATCAGATCAAATTAAACTTAATGGAGACTGTGTGGAAAGAGCAGCAGACAATTGACAGAGCCATATGAAATCAATGACAGTTGCTTTTTAATCAGATTTCCTGTCAGCTGGTTTTCACTATAAATGAATATATTTTTATAATAAAAATATACAAATAGTTTTGAGTTGTATATAGAGGTATAGCTTTTTGGGACACATCTGTGTGATTGAAAGAGTAAGTTCAAGTTCTTTAGGATCTAGCTATTAATAACAATAGCTACATTTGTGGAAACTGTTAAAAAGCCTAGACGAGAAAAGTGAGTCAGGGATTTTGCTAAGGAGCTGCTGAATCCAGACTCAATTCAGAACAGTTTGGGGAGGCAGTCCTGGGCAGTGCCAGAAATAATGATGGGATGCAAACACTGAAGGAAGGAGCAAGCTGGAAGACATCTGTCAAGTGTTCATACTCGTACGTGAACAGTTCTCATTCTTTTGTGCTTTTTCTTGCCAGTATTCATGCAATCTAGGAGACAGTGGCTGTTTTCAGCTTTTTCTACTTCAAAGCAGTGGCAAAGGCCTTCTGGAAGTCGTGTAAGGGCTGGGAGTAGCAAGATTATTAGCATGGCATTTGACTGTAAAGATCCAGTCTTTCCATCCACCTAATTTAGAAGCTCCTATTGCACCTCTAGCTCTGGGGATGTGGAGGCCAATAAGACGTAATCCTGTGATTAAGGTTTATTATCATGATCCCAAGTTAAACTGGAAAAAAAGTTGGATTAGCTAAGTTTTATTTTAGAAAACATGCAAGTTCAGAGACTAGTTGGTCTGTGGAGGGGGGTGATGGGGAGTGAAAGGATGGAACACAGTGAAGTTTTAGATTCTGTTTACTGAGTATTGTTTACTTGAGTGTACACAAGTGTGTGTGTTCGCTTTGTGAGTGTTCATTGAGCCACGCTTTTGGTATTAGTGCACTTGCCTGAATTTCTACTTTAATCAAAATTTCCATAAAAAGGATAAGAGAAATGTGTAAGCATTTGGTAGGTACTTGCCATAGTTTTGGGTATCCCCTCAAGGGCTTATATTAAGGACCTGGTCCCCAAAATGTTATGTGAATGATTAATGGATTAACATGAATGATTAATAGATTAAGGGCAGAGACAATACAGTTTTGATGTCTGAAACATCAAACTTCAGGAAGTGTTCGATGGAATGATCAAATCCTGGTGGCTTTGTAGAGAGACATGGTGGGCATGGAGGAAGATCTCACACAGACACCTGACTAGCAGGGTTGCCTGGTCATGGACTGGGAACCTCCAAAACGGTGAGCCAAGATAAACCTTCTCCACCTATGGTGACTTAAAGAATGTATTCCTTCCCTTTTGCCACCAAGCATCCTCAGCCTAGCTCCTAAACAACAGTCAGCGAGATTGCATACAGTGGCTGGTCTCTAAGACTGCTCAAGGCAGAAGGCACCACCTCCCAGTGTCGCTCTTCAATCCTGTGGCTGCTTTGGTTCCTTCGACTTGTTGGCAGCTCTTCCCTTGTAATACTTCTTCCTGATCTGGCTGCTGTGACATCACACTCTCCTAGGTCTGATTCTTTCCCAGCCTTGTTCTCTATGGCCTTCTTCTAACCACTGCTTCAAGTACTAGTGTCCTGAGTCCCAGCTCCTCTCCCCACACCTCCCTCTCTCTGACTGCTAACTGCAGGCTTTGAGTAAAATCTGCTGATAATGCTCCAACCCGGTGTTGTCACCAGCAGACCTGAGATCCAGTTCTGTATTTAGAAATGTTCGCTTGACATTTCTACCTGCTTGGCCTATAGATACCTCAGCCTCCATAAATTCCAAACTGAAGTTACTACCTCAATTCCAAAATACTGATTTTTAGCCTTTATTTCCTGTCTTGATTAGCACTGTATCCCTACCTGGTATCCAAAGTAAACTTCTGAATGATTTTCTATTATTTTTTACTTTCAATGCCCTCATAAATAAACCAGCATGTTTGCTATTAACATCAATTCAGTAGTATTCCATTTTCACGCTGTTCTCAGTTCCATTCAAATAGCTTTAGTTTGGGTCCTCACTACTTTTGTTATCTGTAGAATGTTTTTATATTCCTGTAAGTAGGACCCTTACTTAAGATTTAAATGTCCCTGTTATCTGCTTTCTCACATGGCTGCCAAAGTCATCACATTGTCTTACATGCAATGGATGGCCAAGGTCATTTCCTGATGGGATGGCCACGTGAACACAGTTCTCCAGTTCCCCTATTCATGTCTTCCAGGCGAAATGAAAAAATGGTTTAAAGCCAGCTTCAGCCCTGGAACCTATGGAGGGTACCATTCACCAGTCACAACATTCAGAGGCTTTCTCTTGGTATGAAGCAAATGGAGTTATGTTGAGGACAAAGTCCAGAATATCCTCTGTTATGAAATAACAGAGTATAGAATATAGAGTATAGAATACAGAGCAAACCCATAGTTGAGGCACATGTAGCACTTTTAAACACACAATTTAAAGTAACTGAATGAGAAAAGGGAAGATTTCATAAACTAAATATGCAGTGGAATTTTTTAATTATCCATAAGAAAAAAGCAAGATTGCAAAAAGTGAAATTAGTTTTCAAAGCAAAAGAACAGGGAGACAAAGCAATGAGAGAAGATGATGAATTACATATAGAAATAATTCTTATTCCTATGAACAGGATGGTAAAGGCCATTCTTCTAAATAAAGTTTTGCAGGTTTTCTGCTTATTCTTTACCAAAATTTCTAAATGTGGACCTACTGGGTCACAAATTGTGCCCTTCTGGGGAGAACGACAGCAGTTAGCACAAATGCTGGACAGTGCCGTGATCTGGCACACAGGAGTGCCCAGGTGTGATGACCGTGTCCCCGCCAGCTGTCAATGCTGGGCAGTGCTGTGATCCAGCTCACAGGAGTGCCCAGGTGTGATGACCGTCCTCACCAGCTGTCAATGCTGGGCAGTGCTGTGATCCGGCACACAGCAGTGCCCAGGTGTGATGACCGTCCTCACCAGCTGTCAATGCTGGGCAGTGCCGTGATCCGGCTCACAGGAGTGCCTAGGTGTGATGACCGTGTCCCCGCCAGCTGTCAGTGCTGGGCAGTGCCGTGATCCGGCTCACAGGAGTGCCCAGGTGTGATGACCGTCCTCACCAGCTGTCAATGCTGGGCAGTGCTGTGATCCAGCTCACAGGAGTGCCCAGGTGTGATGACCGTCCTCACCAGCTGTCAATGCTGGGCAGTGCTGTGATCCGGCACACAGCAGTGCCCAGGTGTGATGACCGTCCTCGCCAGCTGCATGCAGCCTTCAGCCCAGGATGCAGAGTTCTTGCTCAACTTCACATCTCTGCATTCTTCAGGGATCATCAGATATTCAGAAAACTCTAAAAAAGTGAAGGAACATGACTAAGAAAGATACAAAGCTCACTCTGGAGTAATTGAACAACTGAAGGTAAACAGAGAACTTTTAAATGAAATTCATTTAATATTCTTAAGATGATTTAAGAAGATATTGCTTGGGGCGTAATGGGTAAAGCTGCTGCCTGCGGTGCCAGCATCCCATATGGGTGCTGGTTCGAGTCCCGGCTGCTCCACTTCCAATCCAGTTGTCTGCTATGGCCTGGGCGGGGCAGTGGAGGATGGCCAAAGTGCTAGGGTCCCTGCACCCACTTGGGAGACTCCACAGAATCTCCTGGCTCCTGATACTGGATCGGCATAGCTCCAGGCACTGCAGCCATTGGGAGAGTGAATCAGCAGGTAGAGGACCTCTCTCTCTCTTTCTGTCTCTCTCTCTTTGCCTCTGTCTCTGCCTCTCTGTGGCTCTTCCTTTCAAATAAATAAATAAATCTTTAAAAAAAAACACACACACAAAGCCTGCTACAAAAAGGGAGAGTTGGATTAATAAAGCTCTTAGAAATAAAAAATTCTGGAAAGTGTTGTAAAATTATCTTATAAAATAATTGCATAGATTTGTTTATTCAGAATGATTGAAAAAACAAATTGCCTCCATTTTAAATTCTGATTATTTTCAATACTTTTTTAAAATTTTGCATTATTTTATCAGAAATTCCAACAAAAATTTAATTCAGTGTTGAACTGCCCTTGTTATTCCTGTCAATTTTGTTTTGCTAGCAGTTCTCTTCTCTTTGAATCTAAACTGATGCATTTCTCATTGGCATGGAAAGCTCATTCAGAAATTTTTCACTGAGCATTTGGGTAGTACACTTTCTAAACCCCAGCATATTTATAATTATATTCATATGCATTCATATATTCAAGTGTCTTTCTTTTGCCTTTGTATGTAAAGAACAATTTAGCTGAGTGTTGAACTTTTGGTTAGCAAGGGTTTTTCCCAAAAGGATACCCTTTTTTTTTTTAATTTAATGTTCCACTCAAGCCCACAGGCAATCTGACCTTTACTTCTTTAGAACTAATCTTTGTTAGTTAGCAGGTGTGCTGTACACTTTTTTCCTTTGTCATTGAAATTTGAAATTTTTTGTTAGTATTTTTGCTCAGATAGTAAACATCTTCATTTATAAATGTACATTTTTTTCAGCTTTGGTAAACTTTTTTCCCCTAAAATATGGTTAGATGGGTAAGAATAAGTTAAAATTTATTTATGGATTTAGAAAAAAGAAAGGTATTGGGCCCTCATATTTCTGTTATTCTGTATTACCAAGCAACAGGTAGTTCTTATATGATAAATTCAAATTGTTTAAGAATACAGAAAAAAATAGAAAGCTTTCCAATTCATTTTATTAGGCAAGTAAAGGAATGAGTGTTTAGATGAGCAGTTAAGATGCTGATCAAGACACCTGCTGCTTCTATCACAGTGTCTGGTGATACATGCTCTGACTCCTGGTTCCCTCTTTCTGCTAATGCTGGCCCCAGGAGGCAGCAGAGATGGCTCAAGTCTTTGGATTCCTACCACCCATGCGAAAACCTGTTTTGAGTTCCTGGCTCTGGGCTTCAGCCCATCCAGTCCCAGTCTTTGTGGGTCTATCAGGAGTGAATCAGTGGATGGGAGTTTGTTCTCTCTCTTTCTCTCTCTGCTTAAAATAAATAAACAAAAAGCAGATATAATTTAGATAGTAAAATTAGGTAAAGATACCACAAAATAATGTAAATGTAAACAAAACCCTACTAAATAAAATGCAATTTTAATAAATTAAATGTGAAAATATATTTTAAAAAACACACCAAGACAGCTGGGTTTTATTTCAAATATGGTGATATTGAATGAAAACAAAATGGTCATCTCAATAAATAATATATTTTAGAGGGGACTTGTTCATTTGCCGTGACTTCTGGCCTCTTTCATGGTCTTCTGCTACGCAGAGGAGAAGCCAGGGGTGAATACCGCTGGTTCGCGCCACTCGGAAGCACTCATGTGAGATTTATGGGGCACAAGAGGAGAGGTCATGTGTTCTCTGGAGGCAGTGACAACTGAACACACATGACATTCACCATGGCCTTCACAGTCATCCCCGAGAATGGCTGACACCTTGGATGTTAAACTCCCCAAGCTTACTTTCTCTAGGCCTCCAACAGAAAGCTGCTATTGTGTGGTAGACTCTGTATACCCTGCTTACAGGGAGGAGCTGCTGTTTACCTGGCTAATCCTTGTTGGGTACAACACAAGTAAGTCTGTTCATGAAAACTCAGTCCTTAGCTGAAAAATGAAATCCATCATGCATATAAAATATAATTAGGCAAAATAAAATAAAAATAGATGTTTAAAAATATGATGTTATCACATTCCACTGAGTCCCATCATGTTGAGTGGTGAGACATTGCGAGCATTCCAACACAAGTCAAAAGCAGTACAGGATGCCTACCAATACCATGATTGTTTAGTGACGTATTTCTATAATCTTTGGTACAGTACGCCAACGTGTAATTAGAGGACAGGAGGAGAACAAAATATTTGCTGATGTACATGTGATTATTTTTTACTGTATAATAGCCAAATGAATTAAAGTTAAAATCAGTAAAATCTTACGAACTTTTTCCATACCAGTAATAACAATATCCAGTTAAATATGTTGGGAAAAAAATTAAAATAGTAAGACATATACATATATATGTGTTTGTGAACATCCATCTACATCATGATTAAGGTTAGCAAAAATATGTAAGAACACATGAAGAAATAATATAAAAGCATAAATTTTGGTAGAGACAAATCCTTTTTAAAAATATCCTAAAGAGAGGCCAGTGCCACGGCTCACTTGGCTAATCCTCCGCTGTAGCACCAGCACCCCAGGTTCCAGTCCCGGTTGTGGTGCCGCTTCTGACCCGGTTGCCCCTGTTCCAGGCCAGCTCTCTGCTGTGGCCCAGGAGTGCAGTAGAGGATGGCCCAGGTGCTTAGGCCCTGCACTTGCATGGGAGACCAGGATAAGCACCTGGCTCCTGGCTTCGGATTGGCGCAGCGCTGGCCCCAGCAGCCATTTGGGGGGTGAACCAATGGAAATGGAAGACCTTTCTCTCTCTCTCTCACTGTTTATAACTGTGTGTGTGTGTGTGTGTCTCTCTCTCTCACTGTCTAACTCTGTCTGGCCAAAAAAAAAAAAAAAAAAATCCAAGAGAGAAAGAGAAAGATGGGGGGGTAGGAGGGCTTCCATCTACTGATTCACTCCTTAAATGCCCACAACATCAGGTGCTGGCCAGGCTGAATCTGGGAGCCAGGAACTCAATCCAGGTCTCCCACTGGGTTGGCAGGTACCCACAGTGCTCACCTACCACCTCCCAGATTAACGTTACTAGAAAGCTGAAAGCTCAAAATCAGGAGCGAAGCTCAAAGTCCAACCCAGGTACTCGACCACCAGCTTCTCAACCACAGCTAAAACAGCTCTGCCACGGACAAGAGTTGTGTAATGGAGACAATCGATTCTTAGATGCTGAAGATTCAGTATCTTGAAGGTATTGAATTCCCTTGTTATATATTTAATACAAATTTAATGGAAAATTTTTAAATGATAATATTTATGTATTTTCTTAAAGATCATGGGCAAGATTATATTGCTTATGTAAAAGAAGCAATGTATGGATAAGTTGTCTATCAATATTAAAGTAAATTATAAAATTATGATAATTAAGAGTGTGATATGGTGCCAAATAGAAAGCCAGATCAACAGAAATAGAATTTAAAATGCTGAAACAAAAACTAATATACATGGGAATTTAATGTAAAATAAACCTGGATTATGTGCCAAGGAAGACAGTAGATGATGGTCCAGGTACTTGGGACCCTATCAGCCATTTGGGAGACCCCAGTGGAGTTCCTGTCTCCTGACTTTAGCCTGCCTCAGATCTGGGTGTTGCAGCCATTTGGAGGGCGACCCAGTGAACGGAAGATAACACACACTCTCTCTCTCTTTCTCTCTCCTGCCCTCTCTTTCTCTCTATTACTCTGCGTTTAAAATAAATAAATGTCTTTTTTTTTAAAGATTTATTTATTTACTTTTAAAGTCAGAGTTACACAGAGAGAGAAGGAGAGGCAGAGAAGGAGGTCTTCCATCCATTGGCTCATTCCCTACTTGGCTGCAATAGCTGGAGCTGTGCTGATCCAAAACCAGGAGCCAGGAGCTTCCCCTGGGTCCATGCAGGTGCAGGGGCCCAAGAGCTTGGACCATCTTCTGCTGCTTTCCCAGGCCATAGCAGAGAGCTGGATCAGAAGTGGGGCAGAGGGGTCTCGAACTGGCACCCATACGGAATGCTAGCACTTCAGGCGATGGTTTAACCTACTATGCCACAGCACCGGCCTCTATAAATGTCTTAAAAAAAAAACTGGATTAAAACTTTTTTTTTGCGATCTTCTCCGCCATACTAGTAAATTCCACTAATTGTTTTTAGATTTTTTTAAAAAACACCTCCAATGCTCATTCCTTCAAAAATTTATTGAAATTTGACATCCTGACTATATAAAGTGTAGATTCTTTCTTTCGTTTGTTAAATATAGAAAAACAGCCTTTGTTCTTTTTTTTTTTTAGATGTATTTATTTATTTGAGAGGTAGAGTTACTGATAGAGAGAGCTCTTCTATCCACTGATTCACTTCCCAGATGGCCACAACAGCCAGAGCTGAGCCGATCCAAAGCCAGAAGCCAGGAGCTTCCTCTGTGTCACCCACAAGCACTTGGGCCATCTTCCACTGCTATCCCAGGCCATCGGCAGGGAGCTGGATCAGAAGTGGCGCATCTGGGGCTTGAACCAATGCTCATACAGAATGCTGGCACTGCAGGTGGAGGCTTAACCTACTACACCACAGCACTTGATCCTGTTATCAGTCTTAAAAATTGCAGATTAGGAGGGTCAATATTGTTAACATGTCAGTACTACCCAAAGCTACCTACAGGTTCAATGTAATTCTTATGAAAAGCTCAATTTTTTTTCTCAGAAGTAGAGTAACAGCCTAAAATTCTTTCTTTTTTTTCTTTTTTTTTTTTTTACAGGTAGAGGTAGTGAGAGCAAGAGCAAGAGCGAGAGAGACAGGGAGAGAGAAAGGTCTTCCTTCTGTTGGTTCACCTCCCAAATGGCCGCTATGGCCAATGCGATGTGCTGATCCAAAGCCAGGAGCCAGGTGCTTCTCCTGGTCTCCCATGCAGATGCAGGGCCCAAGGACCTGGGCCATCCTCCACTGCACTCCCAGGCCACAGCAGAGAGCTGGACTGGAAGAGGAGCAACCGGGACAGAATCCAGCACCCCAACCGGGACTAGAACCCGGGGTGCTGGCGCCGCAGGCGGAGGATTAGCCTAGTGAGCTGCATCACCGGCCACAGCCTAAAATTCATATGGAGTTTCAAAGGACCACAAATGGCCAAGACAGTCTTGAAAATGAAGAATGAGGTTGGATGTCTTATACTTCCTGATTTCAGAAGTGACTGCAATGCTAATATCAGAACTGTGGCACTGGCATAAAGGCAGAAGAGAGAGCCCAGAAATAAAACCTTGCACATAGGGTCAAATGATTTTCAACAAAGTTTCCAAGACCATTTAATGGGAAAGAACAGAAAGCGTGAGGAGGCGGCACTGTGGCACAGCAGGTTAAGCCGCCACTTGCAACCTGACATCCCATATCGGAGTCCTGGCGGCTCTTCCTTGTTTACAGATTCAGCTTCCTGCTAAAGCAGCTGGGGAGACAAAGAATGTGGTCCAATTACCTGGGCCCCTGCCTCCCATATGGGAGACCTAGATGGAGTTCCTGGCTCCTGACTTTGTCTTGGCCCAAATCCATGGTTGCAGGCATTTGTGGAGTGAATCAGCAGATAGAAGATCTTTCTCTCTCTGTCTCCCTCTCTCTGTGTCACTATGCATTTCAAATAAGCCCTTAGATTGCAACAACAACAACACACACACACACACACACACACAAATAGCACCAGATGAACTGGACATCCATTTGTAAAAGAATTGCACCTAATACCAAATACCAAAACTAACTCAAAATGAATCAAATATATAAGCATAAGACCTGAAAGTATAAAATTCTTCAAGTGTTATATGGAAAACTTTATGGCATTGCAAGTAACATTTTCTTAGATATGACACCCAAAACCCAGGCATCAGAAAAAAAAATAGATAATTGTATTATATCAAAATAAAAAATGTCTGTTCTTCAAAGGATATAATTGACAGATACACTTGCAATGGAATATTATTGAGCCTTTAAAAAAGAAGGAAATTCTGATTTGCTAAAACATTACACTAAGTAAAGTAAGCCAGTCAGAATGAGAGAAATGCTTTGTGATTTTACTTACGGAAGTATCAAAGCTAGTCACACTGATAGAGAGCAGAAAGTGGGATGGTGGCTGCTAGAGACTCGTAGGAGGGTAATGGAGAGGTTTTATTTTTTACCCAGCACAGAGTTTCAATTTTGCAAAATGAAAATGACTCTAATGGTAGATGGTGGTTGCATATCCATGTGAATTACATTAAAACCACTGAGGTGTACCCTGAAAATGGTACAGATAGTACATTTCACTATGCCTATTTAAATGAAAAGATTTCTAACTCCTTCATTACATAAAAATAAATTGCAGAGACATCTAAAAAGAAAGACTGGGGACTTTAGAGCTCTTATGCTTTCCGGTTCTTGAACGATTTTAGTCTCATTTCCCTGGTATACGTCTTTGTTCCTTTAGTTGAATAGTAAGCTAATACTGTGAATTTCTCTACTGCCAGAAGTCTGGGTTCTCACTGTCTTTTCCACTTCCTTCTTGCTTTCTAAAGAGTTGATGCACTCAGTGCTACCTGTACTAAACCTCATCTGTCCCTCTGGGATGGCTTACTTTCCAGTAGGGAGTATTAACAAGAGAGGGGACAATCACAGTACAATGTGGTGCCATAATTTTCTAAAAGTGCACCTGTTGTCCTATAGGGTTGATTTCAAGAGAGCTTCCCATAGTGCGTTACCACATATGGGTTATCCAGCAATGTATGCTTATAAACTGTCTAAAGCCTTTCAATTTAGTATAAACTAAAATATCATGAACAATAGCCCACCAAGATGAGAAGCTATTTTAGTTCAAAATAATTAAACAGGAATGGGATCAGGGTAGAGAGGACATGATTAATATGAAAAACATTCCTCTGGGATTTATACAGAAACAAACGTCAAGCTGTAGGGTTCTCAGGTATGCCCAAGATCTATCTAGCAGGTGTTTGAAGGGTCAAGAAAGAGAGATAGGGTTATAAAGCTTAACTAAGTGAGGAAAGTGCCACTAGTTGTTTGTTTGTTTGTTTTTAGTGGTCAAGAATTGAGTCCATGGTCCCCATGATGTCATTCACTTGTATTTAATTTGAGCAGAAAAACTAACAGATGAACTCAAGGCAGCTCTAAATCTTCCAATATGACGGCTTGACAAAATTACCACAAACGCAGATGCTTTAGCTGGAAAAGTTTCCTTCACAGCTTGGCCTCTGGGTTTTGTAACTGCCAACCTAGCTGGGAAAAATATTCCAGTATGTTTGAGTAACTAGGACCCCATTGCACCCATCCTTGCTTAATATCTAAAAGATGCTTAAAATATTAGAGTGGCATACTTTATTCTTTCTGTTTATTCTGTATGGTTATAATTTTTAATTATTTGAGAGAGAAAGAGCAGAGAGAGAGAGAGAGAGAGAGTGTTCTATGCCCTGATTCACTCTTCAAATGCCTGCAACTGTCAGGGCTGGGCCAAAACAAATCCAGCCCCAAGATTTCAATCTGCATTGACCATGCGGATGGCAGGAACTTAGCTACCTGAGCCATCTCCACTGCTCCCAACATGCATATTAACAGGAAGTTAGTGTTGGGAGCCAGAGCTGTGAATCCAACCTAGGCACTCCAATGTGAGATGCTGGCATCGTAACTGCTAGACCAAATGCCTGCCACCAAGTATTATTGATTCCTTTAAATGTTCTATTACATTTTTTCTATTGAGAAAAATGCATAGAACAAGGTTGCAGTGCTTTCCTTTTTCTTGAGCACTATTTGTTAAAATGTAGGTAATGATAAATTTCTAATAATGATATAAATGATACGAATGTTCATTTCCTCAGAGATTTGAAGCTTTTGCAGTTCCTCCTGTTTGTTGTCATGATGTAACTGAGGTCTGTTAACCTTGAATACATGATAGAGCCTGCTTTGGTATGCACAGTTTAAAATTTCAAGACATTTTAGTAAACAGAATTATTGTTTGAGTGGACTTTTTCAAGTATTGAGAGTAAGGCATCTTCCAAATTAAACTGAATTAGGAAAGATAAAAAGATAAGTGACCATTTTAGCTACATAAAATTTTTGAGTAGGATTTTTAATTTAAAATTTAGGCAGATGTATCCAGTCTTTTCCCCTAATCTGCTTTTCCTGGGTCCTGGATTTTAAAGAATAAGGTCGTTGTCATCATGTCAGCTGAAAACCTCAGACTGTGTTGACTCCACTCTGTCCTCTCCCCACCCACATTGACTTTAGTTTTTACTCACCCTATTTCTGCTTTTTGGAGAATATCTTGTTGGCTTCCAGCTCAAAACCTACAGGATTACTGAAACAGTCTTCTTGCAAGTCCATTACCTTCCGGCTCTCACTCACCCTGTCCTCCCCGCAGTGCTACTCGGATTCATTCCTACAACTTCCTGTTGTCAGTTCTGCTTTTTGAGGGTAAGTCTTTATGGAAGACATGCAAAGACCCCTTCACAATACAATTCTCCAGTATTTTATCCCACTACCACCTTTCACAGCCTGAAGATTCTAGGCCTTTGATTTTCAACATCATGATGTTTTCTTTACCTAGGATAAGTTTCCATTACTCTTAGTATGCCTCACTTGGAAGACTCAGCTCAGATTCCGAATCTCTCCCCAAGCCCTTGTCTTGCCACCCTCTGAATTCTCATAATACTTCCTTTGTATCACACACTTTCTATTATTTTGATCAGTTATTAAATTTTCATTATACTTTAATTTTCAAAATATTTTACTTCCATCTTTTATTTGAAAGGCAGAGAAAGAGCGAGCAAGAGAGGGCGATAGAGAGACAAAGAGATTGTCCATCTACCGGTTCACTCCCCACATACCCAAGATAGCTTAGGCTGCGTCAGGCTGAAGCCAAGAGCCTGGAACTCAGTCTGTGTCTGCCATGTGAGTGGCAGCTACCCAAGAACTTGAATCATTTATCATTTAATGTCTGTCAGGGTGCAAATTAGCGGGAAGCTGGAATGGAGGGCAGAGCCTGGCTTGAACCAGGCATTTCTAATATGCAATGTGGGCATCCCAAGTGGTGTCTCCACCACTGCGCCAGACAGCTGGCCCTTACTTACATTTTAATCCCTTGATAAGGGTAAATCTCCCTGTGAGCAGGATCCACAGGTGCTTTTTTTTTTTTTGGTGCAGCCCACTTTCCAATTTTTTAATCAGTATCCTTGCAATTAATTAATCTGCATGTAAGACTGAAAGCTCTTAAAACTATATATTTTTTTTATTTTTTGCCAGGCAGAGTTAGACAAAGTGAGAGACAGAGAGAGAGAGAGAGAGAGAGAAAGGTCTTCCTTCTGTTGGTTCACCCCCCAAATGGCCACTATGGCTGGTGCTGCGCTGATCCAAAGCCAGGAGGTGGGGTGCTTCCTGCCAGTCTCCCATGCGGGTGCAGGGCCCAAGGACTTGGGCCATCCTCCATTGCCCTCCTGGGCCACAGCAGAGAGCTGGACTGGAAGAGAGGAAACCGGGACGGAGTCCAGCGCCCCAACCGGGACTAGAACCCAGAGTGCTGGCACTGCAGGCGGAGGATTAGCCAAGTGAGCCACAGCACCAGCCTAAAACTATAATGTTTTATAAGTTAGATTCTTGAAGTAAGGCAATTTACCTACTCTTGGATAATACAGTGCATTTTTAATTCTAAAATGTAAAATTAAGTTGAGTAATCTCAAAATGATTGTCATAAAAACTATATTACAAAAGTGTTAAAAACTCGCTATGTTGCGTTGTGATTAGCTAATTTCTGAATATTAAGAAATGTTCACACACAGCCCGACAACCACCTTCTGTTGTCTTTTGTCTTACCTGGTGTCCGGTTCTGATGCTTTGACCTTGGTTTTTCCATGTGAAACATCCCGTGCAGGAAGTAGTTACTGCACACTGCCCTCTGCCGAGCCTCAAGGGTACACTGGGGGGAAATGCAGAGTTCAGAGTACAGTTCGCTCTCTGTGCCCAGGGTGCCAGCAAGTGCCAAAGAATGATGTCACGCTTTGTGATGTGATCACTTCTTTCAATTGTGTGCTCTCATGAGCCTACCCATTCTTTCCATGCAGGTCATCAAACAGCCATTAGTTGGTAAAATTTTCCTCTTCACTTAGCCAAAAATGGGTTCAGAATAGTTATAATGAACTGCACTAACCCAAACTTAAAAAAAAAATTAATACTATTACTCCCACTGTGACATTTCCCTCAATCTTCAAATATCCCCCAAAACATTGCATGAAAGTAGTGGCAAAAAACATCTTGTGTTTAGTTTGCAGAGAAACCAGACTCCTTGTAATGGACATGCTAAATTCTCCTACACTCACATAAACAAGTCCTATTTCATACATAAAAATATGGAGCCTTTTTGTTCTTGAAGAGAAAGCCAAGAACCAAATCACTAGTCTAATAACATTCGAAGGACTGTTTGGTTTGGAGAGACCACAAGCCGTCTGGCTCTTGACCATATTAAAGTGCCATGGTGCTGGGTGATATTCCTCACTTATGCATTCCCACCTGACGAGCTCCATCTGAGGCTGAACCAGTAATGAGGTTTCAGAGTAGACCTGGGACTCCTCACTTCTCACATCCTGAGGGGAAGACCAGTCAACCACTGTCCAACGAGGCATTTCATTACCTTTTGTAATCAGCTCTACCCGCTGCCTGTGCACACGCGTGTTTGTCGATTTCTTATCCTATTCCGAACTTCAGGGAGCTATACTTTGTAAGAACGATACACGTAAATGGATGGTTTTCAAGTGACATTTCTTTTGTGAAGAAAAAAAAAAATCCTTGTAGGAACAGAGAATCACAGCCCTCCTGTTAGATGGAGGGCCAGTCTTACCAGAATAATCCCCTTTTATCAAGCTTTTGAAACTTTAGACTCCAAAGCAACTAATTTATCATCCAGAATCTTATAAAACTGAAATGTAATTTTTCCTCATGTTATTTATTAGCTGAAAGTTTATGCTAGTCTGAATTTTCTGAAGTTGTGTACACGCAAATTCAATAAAGTGTTTTTTTTTTAATTTTTATTTTACTTTCAAATAAGAATGACGTATGCAGGAAGGTTTCTTCTGATTTGCTGCTTAAATGTGGGCAAATAGATTCCTGAATACAGTGAGAAGTTTAAATAAAATTGTATAAAATATCCTCCAAACTAAACTTCTGATTCTGGTCATACACTGGTAAATAACAATTTAAACCATGAAATAGCAACCATATATGTAATATGTATTTTTTTAAAGATTTTACTTATTTATTGGGAGGTAGAGTTACAGACAGAGAGAAAGACAGACAGAGAGAAAGGTCTTCCATCCGCAGGTTCACACCCCAGATGGCTGCAACAGCCAGAGCTAGGCCAATCCAGGAGTCAGGAGTTTCTTCAGGTCTCCTATGTGGGTGCTTGGGCAATCTTCCACTGCTTTCCCCTGGCCATAGCAGAGAGCTAGATTGGAAGAGGAGCAGCCAAGACATGACATGAACCTGCACCCATGTGGGATGTCCGTGCCTCGGGTGGAGGCATAGCCTTCTGCACCACAGCACTGGCCCCCTAATACATAATAAACTCAGTGTTTGAACAGTAGCCTTCCCTTCCAATCCTTGGTTTCAATTTCTGATGTTTCAGTTATCTTCAGTCACTAAGAAGGGTGAATACAGCACAATAAGAAAAGGAAGAGAGAGAGCACATGAGAAAGCAAGAGAGAGACCTCGTTCTCATAACTTGTATTACAGCACACTGTCATACCCATTCTATTTATTGGTAGTTATTATTATGATTTTGTTGCGCCTAATTTATAAATGAAGATTTATCACAGGTGTATGTACAGGTCATATATCCAGCGTTCACTTCTATGCGCAGTTCCAGGCACGCGCTGGAGATCTCAGAACATACGTCCTGTGGATAAGGGGACACTATTCATTGTTGTAGTTTATAAGATGTCTCTTTATTGCCCTTCTTATTTGATTAATTATCAAGGAACATCCACTGCTGAATCATAACCTAAGAGTTCTTTATGTTTTATAAGACATTCTCAGAAAGTCCTGCAGAGAGGTTGTGCTGTTTTACATTTTTACCAGCCCTGAGTGAAAGCTCCTGTTGCTCTCCACCATTGCCGGCATCTGGTGGTGTCAGACATCCTAGTAGCTGTGTGGATAATGACATCTCATCACTTCTTTGGTTGTAATTCCGTAATGACATGTGATGCTGACTATAGCCTCACATGCTTCCGTATCATGAGTATATCATCTTTGGTGAGGAGTTTTTTCAGGGCTTTTCCTCATTTGAAAAGTTGGGTTGTTTGTTTTCTTAGAATTAAAATTTTAAATTATTTTGGGTGTTTGAAATGCAGAGAGAGACAGAGAAAGAACCTATCTGTCTGTTACAGCCGTGGCTGCACCAAACTGAAGCCAAGAGTCAGGAAGTCAACTGAGTCTCCTAAGTAGGTGGCATGGACCCAAGGACTTGACGAGTACTTGCTGCCTCTGGGGGCACATCTTAGCAGGGAACTGGCATGAAGAGCAGGGCTAGGGCTTGAACCCAAGCACTCTGGTACTGGAGATGGGTGTCACAAATGGTGTCTGAACTGCCACGCCAAATGCCTGGGCCTGGTTGCCTCTTGTTGGCTTTCAAGAATTATTTGAAGAATGGTCCTTTACCAGGTAAGTCTTCTGCAAGTATATTCTCCCAGTCTGTGGCTGTGTTCTTATTCTGTTGGTGTTGTACTTTACAGGGCACTTATTTTTAATTTTTCATGAAATCTGAGTTATCAGTTATGTTTTTTCATAGACGATGACTTTGGTATTGTATCTAAAAAGTCATCACCATGCCTAAGGTCATCTAATTTTTCCCCCCAGTGTTATCTTCTAGGAGTGTTACAGTTCTGTGTGTTTTTTAAAAACAGGTTTATTTATTTATCTGAAATGCAGAGTGACAGAAAGGGAGAGACAGATCTTCTAATTTCTGTTTCCCTACCTGATTATTCACAACAACCAGGACTGGGATAGAGTGAACGCAGGATCTGGGAACTCCATCTGGGTCTCCCATGAGTGGCAGGGGCCCAACCACTTGAAGCCTCATCTGCTGCTTTCTGGGGCACAGTTGTGGAAAGCTGGGACTCAGACACGCACTCCGATGCAGCATTCAGCTGACCAAGTGGAGGCTTAACCAGTGTGCTACAACGCCCACTCCAGTTTTGTGTTTTACATTTAGATCTGTGATTCATTTTGAGTTAATCTTTGTGAAGGGTATAAGGTCTGGGTCTAAATTCACTTTCTTTGCATGTGATTTTGCTCAGTTGACTGTATTATGCGCATCTGTTTTTTGGCCCTCCATTCTACTCCGTTGATCTAGTTGCTCTTTCACCAATGTTACCATCTTGATTCCTTTAGCTTTTAACCTGCTGCCTAACAGTTGTGTAGCATCAGACTTCTAACTTTATTTCTTTCCTTTAAAATTGAGTTGGCTTTCTCAGTGTTTTGACTCTACACATAAATTTAAGAAGACATTTTAGTTAGGGTTGTGTTGAATCCATAGATGAAGTTAGGAAGAACTCAAATCTTGACAATAGTGAATCTTCCTACCTATGGCCATAGAATGTTCCTCAGTTTATTTAGTTAGCTGATATCTTTCAGTGAATTTTATAGTTTTGCCTTATAGAGTTGTTCCATATTTTGTTAGATTAAACCTAAATGCTTCTTTTTCAGGAGCGCTAATATAAACAGTAATGTGTTTCTAATTTCAAATTCTGATTTTTATTGCTGTTCTATAGGAAAGTGTTTGACTTTTATGTATTAATCTGGTATCCTGAAAGTTTGTATAACTACTTCTTAGTGCCAAGACATCTTTTGTGTGTTAGTCCTCTCGAATCTTCTAGACAATGATTGTGTCTTCTGTTAACAATTGAGAGTTTTAATTTTTTTCTTTCCAAATATCATGCCTTTGATCTCCTTGTCTATCGAACCTGATTGCATTAGCTAAGAATTGCACTGTGGTGTTGGGAAGCAGCAGTGAGAAGGAACATGCTACCTTTGCTCCTTACTTTAGGAAATCTTGGAGTTTCTCCTCATTAACTATGATGTTATTTGGAGGAACTTGGTGAAGCATGGATTTCGGTGGGATAAATGTAAAGACAGGAAGATGACTTAAGAATGTGTCAACTGGCCATTGGCATTTTGGAGCAGAAGAAAAGGACAGACATATGAAATCGTATTGAAGGTTAAATGATGAGAATTTGGTGACAATGGACAATTAAAGCAAAGCAAAATCTAGAGGGACTCGGTTTTCTAACTAGGCTGACTTACTACCATCGAGGGAGATGGGAATATGGAAGAAAGAACAGGTGTGAGCAGGGAAACTGATGCATGCCTTTGAGCTGTGATGATTCTCTTTCCTCTGTCTTGAGCCAGAAGAAAATGCCTATCAGGCAGTGGCATCTACGAACATGGCATCTTGTCTACACAATTTGAGGCTTATGGTGATATCCCGAACTGAATATATAAACTTCATTGTTACTTCCCAGACTTTCATTACTTTCTGCAAAAATGCAATGAGAAATAAGTTATTTTAGAAATATTTTCAGGGGGCCGGTGCTGTGGCACAGTGGTTAATACCCTGCAGTGCCAGCATCCCATATGGGCACCGATTCTAGTCCTGGCTACTCCTCTTCTGATCCAGCTCTCTGCTATGGTATGGGAAAGCAATAGAAGATGGCCCAAGTCCTTGGGCCCCTGCATCTGTGTGGGAGACTGGGAAAAAGCTCCTAGCTCCTGGCTCTGGATTGGTGCAGCTCCGGCCACTGTGGCCATCTGGGGAGTGAATCAGTAGATGGAAGACCTCTCTCTCTGTCTCTACCTCTCTCTGTAACTCTGTCTTTCAAATAAATAAAATAAATCTTTAAAAAAATATTTTCAGTTCTGATTTTCATATAGGCAAAAGTAGAATGGATAATACATGTTTTCTCATTTAAGAAATATTTATTTAGTGTTTCTATAAAAGACATTGTTTTAGATGTTAGGGATGCAAAAATAAAATTGTAATCCATGTCTTCAAGAAGTTTACAATATATTTAGCCAAAGGTTAAGCAAATTATTATAATATACTTTAAGAGTAGCTATAGTAATTGTCCAGATAACATGTGATGAGGGCTCCGAAAATGGGCGACTAAGATAATCCAAAAGTTTCCCATAAGATGTTAAAGTAGAGATGAGAATAAGCTGAGTCTTCAGGGATGGACAGTTGCTGCTTAGGAGAAGGGGACAAAATTATGCTTGAAAGAGAAAGTAGTAGGTTTGTGGGGCCAGCGCCATGGCTCACTTGGTTAATCTTCCACCTTACAGTGCTGGCATCCAATATGGGCGCCAGGTTCTAGTCCCGGTTGTTCCTCTTTCAGTCCAGCTCTCTGCTGTGGCCCGGGAGTGTAGTGGATGATTGTCCAAGTGCTTGGGCCCTGCACCCCGTGGGAGACCAGGAGAAGCACCTGGCTCCCGGCTCCGAATCAGCGCAGTGCCGGCCATAGCGGCCATTTGGGTAGTGAACCAACAGAAGGAAGACCTTTCTCTCTGTTTCTCTCTCTCACTGTCTGTGACTCTACCAGTCAAATAAAAAAAATAGTAGGTTCATTAAACAGAGATGAGAAGGCTTCAGCTATGGAGACGTTTACAAGTAGTTTAAATGTACCACTCTGATATGTGCCTCCAGATTTACCTTCAAGGTGGATCCTTTTCCTGGCTGCAGGTAATATAGGTAGCAAGCTATAGCTCTTACCTCTTTTTCTATCAGCCCAGGAATGAAGCGCTTTTGTTCCAAAGCTCCCACTTTTGCTAGGGCAATCTGCCTCTGGTGAATGAGAGAGCTGGGAATACAAAGGTTTAGTCATTTCAACATCATGCAGGACAACTCTGATAGACATAATTTGTTCAAGGGCTTGTGGCAAATTGGCTGAAGCTACATTGTGTCTGCATTATAATCCTGGCACATTTCCCTAATAAACGTCTTGCTCCTGCTTCCTGAGAACATGATCCATGTCATTTATCACCAGGATTGGTTCAAGTGAGTAGGTGCTCAGATGGATTTGGGCCTGGGCCATTCATTCTCTGCTGACAATGAAAACATTACCACTGGTGGTATAGGGAGCACAGACAGCCCATGACACAAGGTAAGAGTACAATTATTAAATTTTCACTGCAAGTAATTTGGCAAATGAATCAGATAAATCAGATGTTTGAGATCGATGAGGAATAAAGTAGCAATAAAGATCACCAGATTGATTGGCTATTGCTATGCAGCATTGATGCTGGAAAGAAAAATAATGAACACATGGGAGTGAAAAACAAGAAAATAAAAGAGAAATTTTGATGCTAGTGGACTTCTTAGATTGCATATAAAGGAGTCGTTATTTCCTGGAATGGGAGACTAAAAGAAGCTGAGGATTAAGACCAAGATTTACAGGCAGAGCGGCTAAACTTCAAAGATGGTCAAATGCCAATAAAAACAGACCATCAATAACAAGAAAAGAGGAAATGCCGGGATTGCCATGACAGAAGGTTGAGAGAGGGAATAGAAGGCTTAGGAATACAGATATGCTGGAGTGAATACATACAATTATGGCTGGAGGACTGTGACATAAATATGTGCATTAAGAAAGATCATAAAATGAATGAGCTGGTGGGAGGAACACCAACAGCCCTATACCATTACTTTAGCCCAGAGATGTCAGCAGTACAAGCTATTATGGAACCTGATTCGTTGACAGCAAACGAGATACCAGAGCTTCTAAATAGAGACCAAGCAGGGGCACTTAACTGCCAGAAGCCAGAGATTTTATTGTAATGATCGATAAAGTCACAAATGGCAGCCGAGGCTTATAGAATTATGGAAAATGTCAATAGAATGTAACAAGCCTATGAACAAAATCAAAGGACAGTAATGATAAAATCACTAAGCATGGATCAACAGAAGAAATCAATCGTGGGTAACTGGGAGGCTGAAGGGGGCCATCGCAGTATAGTATCCTGATCCCTTTCTCAGTTCTCCAGCTTATGTGCTCAAGGCAGTTTTCAAACCTGGAATCCACACACTGAAATGACTGTATCTCCATGGGGATGGAGCCTGTGATGCCATGGCAGGTGTAACTGGAAATGATTCCCACAATCCTCCTCGAGGGACTGAAGGCCGTTGACTTGGGTAACATGCACTCAAAAACATTTCAAAACCGACTGGACATTCAGCTGATGTTGATAGCAGGAGACCTACCACATGGTCAGGGAGCCCACAGTGGAGGTGGTAGCATATGAAGGGCTGCTAACAAATGGGGTTCCAGTGTGGTTCTTGCAGAAATTAGATGGATCCGCTAGATCAACATGTAGTCACCCTCATGACAGTTACTTTGTAGGATGTGGTATCTATTAGAATTAATCTGCTTTGTCAGAGCAAATCAACATGGCCTTAGGTAGATGGTATGAGGCCATGGTTTTGGTAAATTAATTATTATTCATTCCACTCAGATTTTAGGATCAGAAATCGTTCAGTGCATATTCTCAATCAAAGAATAAACATGCTTTAGCATAGCAGTTGCAGCTGTGAAGTAGACCAAGGAGCTAAAAGAGTTTCTTATGGAATTGGATGTGAAAGGAATCAATGGTTATTCCCATATATGTATGATCTTAATCTTTGTCATAGAATCCTTGAGTTTAAGCAAGGTACCAAGTTGCCCAACCAGTTAAGACATTTCAAGGGGCTGGAGTTGTGGCACAGCGGATGCCTGGCCTGCAGTGCTGGCATCCCATATGGGTGCCGCTTCGAGTCCCAGCTGCTCCACTGCTGATCCAACTCTCTGCTGTGGCCTGGGAAAACAGTAGAAGATGGCCCAAGTGCTTGGGCCCCTGCATCCAATGGGAGACCCCGAGGAGGCTCCTGCCTCCTGGCTTCGGATCAGCTCAGCTCTGGCTGTTGCGGCCATTTGGGGAGTGAACCAGTGGATGGAAGATCTTTCTCTCTCTTTCTGGCTCTACCTCTCTCTATAACTCTGTCTTTCAAATAAATGAAATAAATCTAAAAAAACCACAACTTCCCTTGCAGCTGGTATGGCTATGGGCAATGTTTTGGCCAACGGGATGTCAGTTGATATTGTACCTTCTGTGCTCTGTTCTTTACTTCTCTCCTGTTTTCCTGTTAGAACACAGATATGATGGCAGGAGCTGCAGCATGTGTATTAGGTGATGGGAAGGGAGGTGTGTGTAGAAAACAGGAAAGAAAGCAGGTATAAGGTCTCCATGGAGCCATTATATCAATCCTATTCTTATGTTGTGTGAGATGGAAATAAAGACATTTTATTAAATACATAGCATTTTGGAGTCCTTTTTAAAATGTTGTTTTATAAGGAACCAGGATTTTTTAAAAAAGATTTACTTATTTATTTGAAAGGCAGGGTTACAGAGAGGCAGAAAGAGAGAGAGAGAGAGAGGGAGAGAGAGAGAGAGATTTTCCATATCTGGTTCATTCCCTAACTGGTTGCAACTGCTGGAGCCGCACTGACCCAAAACCAGGTCCAGGAGCTTCTTCTGGGTCTCCCACGCAGGTGCAGGGGCCCAAGGATTTAAGCCAATTCCCACTACTTTCCCAGGTCATAGCAGAAAGCTGGATGGGAAGTGGAGCAGCCTGGACTCGAACCAGTGCCCATATGGGATGCCAGCTCTGCAGGTGGCAGCTTTACCAACACACCACAGTGCCAGCCCCTGGAATCTTCCTTAAATAGCTGAAACTAGAGTCCAGATAATGCAGATGGTTACAAAAGCAATTGAGGAAGGAGGTATAATGGTTTTGTGGGGGATAGAGAAATAATTTTAATTTTTAAAAAAGATTATTTGAAAATCAAAGTTACACAGAGACAGGGACATGCGGGCATGCATGTGCATGCGTGTACACACACACACACACACACACACACACACATACAGATCTTTGATTCCCTGGTCTACTGCCCATTTGGCTGCAATGGCCATTGCTGAGCCAGGCCAAAGCCAGGAGCCAGGAGATTTATCCAGGTCTCCCACATGGGTGGTGGAGGCCCAAGCACTTGTGCCATCTTGCATTGCTTTCCCCAGGATATCAGCAGAGAGTTGGACTGGAAATGGAGCAGCTGGGACTTGAACCGGTTCCCATATGGAATGCTGGTGTTGCAGGTGGTGGTTTTACTCTGTGTACCACAATGTTAGCCCCTAAGTTTAATTGTTTCAGAGCAATTTCAATTTTCTGTAGGATATCCAGGTCATATCTAGCAAGCAGCTATAAAATCTCTTCTGAACTGAAAACATAGTTCTGTACTACATAGTTTAAAAACAAGAACACTTCCATGGGATCATCAAAATAGATGTGTTACATAGGTTTTGGGTAGGCATGCAGAATGTATTCATGCAGATTGGGAAGAAAGAAGCTATCTGTGGGTTCAGACTCACCTACATGAAGGGATACAGTCTGTGGTGAGTAGAAAAATTTACTCATAGAGAATGGCTAAATATGAATGAGAAGAGAACAAGACAGAACCTGGAGATTAGTTGCTCTGAAGTAGAGGGTACAGGTAGAGGAATCAGATGAAGAGTGGTAGGAAGAAGCAGGATATAAGAATTTTGTTGAGGTTGATGGGAAATTGATTTTCTACGGATCGTGACTTGTAGTCTCATGCGTGTATATTTTAGTGAATAAATATAATTGGGATTAGATATATACTTTAAGTGGTAATTATAAAGTATATTCATGTCACCACATTAAGCTAACAGTAAACATTGTTTTCTATTAAAAACTGGGGAGAAGTCAGCTATGCAGGAGGTAACTACATGGAGGGGACGACCTCGTGTGCTTTCCCAGGAAGTGAAGAGTGTGCCATTCTTCATATTCTTGATAACTGGGTTCACGCAGTAACTGGCTCCATATTCACTCAGAATCTGATAACCAGTATTTCCATAAGAGCTTAGGTTTGTGGGTATTTTATAAACCTCATTTCACTTAAAAATGACTTCATTAAGCTAGAAGGTAATTATATTGTCATTTAATCTCTAATAAAGACATTATTAACATTTGTAATTTTGAGTTGGAAAATATCAGGCAAATTATTATGTGATACTGGGATTTAAGATACACATCTTGAGAAAATATTCTGACAATTATATAATAGAAGTCAGAACTTAGAATATGAGCATTAGGGAAAAGAAAAAAATGCCTTAACTCTTAATGAATTCCCTTCTCAGAATGGCAGTTCTAGACATTCCAGGTTTAATATAGCCTAGGACTTTATGACATTATAACTATGGCTTCAAGCCTTTGAAAAATGTTATCAACAAACATTTGGCTATAAGCTTACTTATTTTTCAAATTGTAAGCCACATTTCCTAAAGTGATGATATAGCATATATCTTAGGCAGAATTAGTCTCTGATAGGAATACATTTATATAATTAGATCATCATTCTTTTTTCTATGTTGGGCAAAAATTTGACATAAGGACACAAAAATCTCTTTTCCCTTTGGAACCATTTACAATCCAGAACCTGAAGAGAAATAAACAGAAGGGACTTTGACTGTTCACATATAATACTTTGCTTTCTCTGGTCTGCTCAAGAGAGTGAGCAAGCCCTCAGGAGTATGCTTCTTGGGGTTCTGCTATGTTCTTTCACACTCCCCATTTTTCAATCTTCTGAGTTTTCTCATGATGTGTTAACTTTGTGGTGCACCAAAATTTTGAAAGTTTAGTTCAAACCCAATTTATCTTAGGAGTAGCAACTTTTGCATGGCTTTCTGCCCAGAGTATTGCTTGCTGTATCTGCAAAAGTGCTGGAGTAACTTGTAAAGAAGCAATATCACAATTAAATAAGGATGTAAAACCTAACTGGTTTTTTGATTTTTTCAGTATGCATCATGAAAGTAGTATTCTGTAGTCAGAGATAGGGCACTTAATTAACCACTGGGATTTAAAGTGTAATGTAGGCCGGCGCTGTGGCTCACTTGGCTAATCCTCTGCCTGCGGCGCTGGCACCCCGGGGTTCTAGCCCTGGTTGGGGTGCCGGTTCTGTCTGGTTGCTCCTCTTCTAGTCCAGCTCTCTTCTGTGGCCTGGAAAGGCAGTGGAGGATGGCCCAAGTGCTTGGGCCCTGCACCCGCATGAGAGACCAGGAGGAAGCACCTGGCTCCTGGCTTCGGATCAACGTAGTGTGCCAGCTCTAGTGGCCATTTGGGGCGTGAACCAATGGAAAGGAAGACCTTTCTCTCTGTATCTCTCTCTCTCTCTCTCACTGTCTAACTCTGCCTGTGAAAAAAAATATGTAATGTAGGTGTCAAAATTGACCCAGAATATAAAAAAATTCCAACACTGACAATGATTTAATTCCACAAATACAAAAGATTTGTTTATTTATACTTTAAAGAAATAATGAGGAGTAAAGGAAATAGGGTGAACACACATGCTTTTTTTTTTTTTTAATCTGTTGTCACTAATTTTTTGTTTTTTCTAAGCTTATGGTTATGGCTTCCTTGTCTTCTGTTTCTGGCTTGAGCTTTTTGTATTAGGCCCTGGGAAGCAATTCATATTTTAAGATGGTAAAGGAGTGATTCTTGCTGCTTCAGAATTAAATGAAAAGATACAAGTCCAAATGATGGTCAGTGACCATTTATCAAAGAGTAAGAAGTTAAGGATTGTGCATCTCCTATGGAATGGAGATTTTATAATTGGATTATATGCAGTAGAGAATTCAAAGGACTGGGAAGATTTTGTTTAAAACTTTCAGAGTTTACTCTTTCTGTCCTTTGTCTACATCCAACGTTACAAATTTGAAGTACTTTTCCACATTAGTGAAAATGTAATGTGAAGGCTATGCATCTGACAGATCTTCTCTCAGACAAAGTAGCTCATTTTCAGCCTTGCTCTGGCACAGGTACAGGGGAGGGAGCAGGTAAGGCACTACCCCATTTTAAGAAAATGAGAATTCATTTTCTAACATAGAACAGAGAATCCTTGTACTGGTTGGAACACTTAGGATAGGAACTGGCAGAAAATCTCATTGAAATTAGATTAAACAGTAAGTGGAAATTGTTTGCAAAGATGAAAGGGCCGTGGTGGGCCTGATTTGATCAAGCCTTCAGCTCCAGTTCTTTGAATGATATCCATTTTGTTTTACTCTCTGTGTAAGTAGCTCTGTTGAACTCTGGTTTGCTTCATGGTACAAGTTGGTTGTTCAAAGCAACAGGAGTTACCAGTTACCAGTTCCTCCTAATTGCTGTTGAACAATTATCTTGAGTTTTGTCCTTGTTGGATGGAGTCTGAAAACATTCATATGATTTGGGTAATGCCATGCTTGGGTTCAGGCATGGGTTTTTCCCCCCAGTACTTGCGGCCAGGATGTTAAGGAAACTAATTCTGGATTAGACCAGTCAGGACTCTCTCTTGGGTACGGGCTGGGATCAATTGCATGAAATACACCTGAATGCTACATAGTGATGGAAAAATTTAGTGCATGTTTAGATAATAGTTACCAGGTCCACTGTATTTCCTTTTGCTGTCAACACCTCTCTTTCTCCCCTGCCCCATCCCAAAATATGCTACTTTCATCTGGAGTTCCTTATCACCTGGCAACCAATGTCAAGCATCCTACTCCCAACAAGTGCAAAGCGCAGTTGAAGCGAAAGGTTGAAATAACTGTAATGAAAACTTCCAATTAAAAATGGGATAGGTGAAAACGGTACACAATGGTCCTTGATCCCTCTCAAAATCTGTAGACAGTACAGGACAGTGAGAATTTCTGGTTGGCAATGGTCTGTGTTCTCTGGACACTTACTGTTGTGATCTCTGTGTGTCCTGCAGCTCATCTGAGATGACCACCAGGGAAGATCCTCCTTTCAGGTGGCTACACCAGTTTGGTAGCTTATTTCTCATTAGGCTGAGTATAAATGGGGATAGTCCGATGTCTGGCTTGAGGTGTATTTAAGAAGCCTTTTTCCCTTAAATACCAGGTTTTGTGTCTGTTTGCCTCTTGTTATTCCCATAGGCGAGTAACCAAGCCTGGAGATTGTGCCTAGCCCAACTTTTTTAGTTTGGAATTTCTGTTTCCTTCATGTTCTGCCAGTTTGAGTGTAGTTTAAAGGCTCATCCTAAGATCTCAGTTTTATAGCAATTAAATTGGAAATATTTCAAAGATAAACTCATATAGGAGAGGGATAGGCACCAATAATTTATTCCTTGACTCCATAATGGACATTATGTCTCTAGGTATTTCCATAATGAGCATGATTTTCCCTTTAATTAAACAGAACATTACATTTTTCCATTTCTGCATGCTGGGATCATTGAAAGTTTAGACATTGAAATTTTAAATTTGAAAGGTCATGTACCTAAGGGTGTAGGCTACAGGGCTTGGTAGCTTCTTATAATCTTGATCACAAAAGGTAGGGATTGTCTCTGAAACAGTTCAACCGATCTTTATCTGTGAACACAGATTCATTAGTGAGTTACCTTATAACCATCCATTATGCTAATTATCCACTGATTTTACGGATGATACCCCATTTTCAGGACATCAGGTGTTCATTGCAGTGATGATATCTGAAGCACTTAAGAGTGGCTACAACAAGTGACATGCAGACTTTCAAATTAGAAAGCCACAGAATAATCTTGGAGTGTGAATTCAAGATTAGGGCAACGGTGAGCACTGGAATGTAAGGTCAATGTAGTAATATGAATGTATGCATTGATATCACTTTATGTGCGCTGAAGTATTCTGAGGTTAAGTATAAAAATAACAACTGATTAAAACTGATGTAACCAATATTTGGTACCAGTGATGATCAGTAGAGAAATCAAATTCTATGCTGATTTGATTTGCAGGTTAACATAACTGAAGAATCCATGAGACAAAAAGGAAGGAGGCAGATACATGCTTATTCCACATGTCCCCAGTTTACATCCTCTGGCCTCCATAGTGTTAGAAATCTTCATTTGATCAGCGTTCTAGCTCCATGCTTCTTTCATTTTCTTGTTCACAAGATGTTTGCTCTCAGCAACAAGGACCACAGCTTTTCTTCCTGACATCCAGGGAGAAAAAGACCCATCATCCAAAGGTCTGTGATTGATGTTGATTTGCTCAATCTTAAACAATTTCTGGCAGCCAGTGAGACACTATTTAAGGAGGGAGTGGATTCTCTTGATTTGACTAGCTTCAGAGATAAGGGTGAGGTTAATTCCACCCACACTTCTCAGGTGCGCACTGCACAATGTAGAAAGAATGAAATAAACGTTCATTGTGCACTACAATCATTTTCAAAGTGTGTAAATATACAACTGTATTGCTTTGTTAGTTGGAATTGAAACAAAAAACTGGATATGAGCATATGTAACAAGGAGTTGGACTCCATTTTTTATATTTGAGTGCCACAGTTTCCATGCCCTAACCTTTACTTTTTCCTTCCTACCCCACATCTGTGCAAGCTTATAAGAAAGTTTGGATATTGCATATTTTGGTGCTTCTGGGAAATTCATGCCACATAAGCCTTGTACTCATCTGGGAATTTTCACTCTAAATCCTGCCCTTGTCTCCAGCCCTGCTCTGCATCCACCAACCCAAAGAATCTTTGTCCTACTTTTTAACGCATTTTTAGAGCTACCTGGGAAGCCCACCTATTCTTCCTAAAGAGCCTCAGTATGTGAAATTTACACCCTCTTATACTCTCTTGGTGTACATTTGGTGTAATATAATTTTCAATATGAACTGAAGTTTGAGGCGACACCTCATTGCTATAGGTGGTAGCAACAGTAAATACATCAATAATCAGCAAATAAAAGCAATAACTATTACAATAATTCCTCCAAAAAGTTGCAATTAGTACAACCCACATGCTATTATCTAAATCTTTGCATTTTTCCAAAATCCCTATGTTGAAGCTTAATCACCACTGTGATTGTGTGAGGTAGTAAGGCCTTGAGAGGTGGTTAAGTCACGAGGCATAGCTCTCATGAGCTGGACTGTTGTCCCTACAGAAGACAGCCTGTATCACTGCCTTCCCTCTTCCACCATGTAAGGAAATAATGATTTAGGAACCAGAAATCAGGCCCTCAGCAGAGGCTGAGCCTGCTGGCACCTTGCTCTTGAACTTCCCAGTGCCCAGAGCTGTGAGAAATAAATTTCTTTTCTTTTCTTTTTTTTTTGACAGGCAGAGTGGACAGAGAGAGAGAGAGAGAGAGAGAGAGAGAGAGAGAGAAATTCTGTTGTTTATGAGCTTTGCAGTATTCATGATATTGCAGATGGAATAAGACACCACCATTGGAGTGTTTCATTGTTATTATCACCAAGTGGACTGTCTCCCTCTTGAATCCCACTCTTCTTTGAATAGTACCAGAAACTTGGAATACCAGTGCTTTCCTCTTTATTGTTAACCAAATGCCTTCCAAATCAGCCTTGACAACTTCATGGCTACCATCTTGGCTCATAGGTCCATAAGTCCTCATTCTAATCATTTCATGTCTTCCACCTGCTTTTTTTCCAGTCTTCTCTGCTTGTCCCCCAAGTCTTAGCCACCTATCCCCTACCCAATAATCCATCTGTCCACTGCTGCAAAGCAGTTGTCCCCCGGGCTTGCTTGAATAATACAGCAGGACAAAATTCAAATCCCTTGGCGAAGTTTGCCAAACTCTTCATCATCCCATACACCCCCATGTTTGCTTCCTCTCTACTTAACTGCAGAACATGTTCACCCCCATAGTTCATAGCCAAGATAATACACGCAAATTTTATGTTCCTTTTTTTCTGGAGCATATTCATCTCTCCTTAGGCTGGCAAATTCCCACTGATTCTTCAAGGCTCCACCCGAGTTTTATACTTTATGAGAAGTACTTGCTATTTAAACCAGATAGAGTGAGGGGCTCCTCCTCCACATTTTAGCAATAAACATGATTTCTGTGCTTATTTTTGCTGTACTATGTGACTTGATTACCTCTCTGCAGATTTGATCCTCTTGAGGATAGGTGCCATGTTTCTCATCTCAGGAGGACACAACACTATTAGCGTGATAGTTCTGTAGGTACATCCACAATATAGGTACTCAACAATGGAAGGTGGCTTATAAAAAGCACCCTGAAGAGTAATGGAGGCATATGTTCTAGAAGAGACAAGAAAAGGTGCAGTTGAGCAATTAGGGCCCTCACATGTTGCTGGTAGGAATGTGAAATGGTACAACCAGTTTGGAAAACAGTCTGGAAGTTGTTCAAAAGTTAAGCTTTGAGTCACAGTACAGTTCAGCAATTCCACTCTTAGGTATTTGCCAAAGAGAAATGAAACCGTGTGTTGACATAGAAAGTTGCACGTGAGTGTCCACAGGAGCATTACTCACAATATCCGAAGAGTGGAAGCTACCCAACCTGTGGATGGATACCTGAACTTTAAAAAAATTATTTTAAGTGAAAGAAGCCAATTACAAAAGATCATTTAAAGCCTGGTTCCAGGTACATGAATTTCCAGGGTAGAAGAATGTGTATGGACAGAAAGTAGATTAGTGGTTCCACTCTGTTACTTGGGCAACTTACCCTCCTGAAGTATGTATCATTGTCAAAAAAGTGAGTACAGTAGTTTACTTACTTCGCAAGGTTACTGTGATGACAGATAATGTATTAAAAATACATAGCTTCATACAAGGCACTTAGAAAATGCTCAGTAAAAGTGAATTGCTATATAATAATATATATTATTATTACTATAGATCTGTTTAATATTGAACCCTGCATTAGGTGAGACATACAGATATAAAGCTATGGAATTTCCAGAAACTAACCTGAAGTTTCCAGCTAAAGAGATATGACAGACACAATGATATCAAAGGAACTGTAATCAGCTCAAAAAATATTTATTAATTGCCTCTTTGTTCCCATCACCAGACACTGCGCTAGATTTCTGGGTATGTATTGGATTGCAGGATGTACAAAGCAGAGGTTGTCCTTGACTTGGTGGTCGACAGCTACATGTAAGAAAGCATCGCGGTTCCTACGACGCAAAGAGGTGTGTGGCGTGCACCAAGAAGGAGGTAGGCAAGATCCAGGATACAGAAGTGAGCTGCTCAGAACTGAAACTGTTCACTACGCACCCAGTTCTCTGCTTAGCAGAGGCTTGTCAGTACACAGAGCTCCTCCGCCACTTCAGAGTGTGCGTGTCTGAGCCAATTTTGCTCAAGTGAAAGAAGATGAAAACCATATTCAAGATGTTGGAGATTGCCTGCCACTCAATGACTACGAATATTCCAGAGCTGTATGCTCCCAGCACCCAGGTTTCTTGACTTTCTGATTAGACGGTAAGCTCCTTGAAGGCAAAGATCTTGAGGATGTCTTAGCACTATCGGATTGTCACAACCTACGGGGACAGACTCACTACCGATTTGTTGAATGAACATTTTGCAACTGCCTCCTATGGTCAAAATGCAAGTGGCCTGTTAATTCGCTGTTGAACCGGACCAAAATATCCTCATAGCCATTCCACTTTTCAGATAAAAACCTGCCAATTTTGCCATTCTTGATTTGTGCGGGCGAAGCTATTTGATTAAAAGCTCCGAAAGAACGGGGTGGCTTTGAGAGCTGACAATAAACTCTGTGGCACCCAAGCTCAGGACACGAAGGACAGGTCAAGGGCTGAGTTCTTGAAGCCAGAGGAGTGTCCGGGCCTTCTCGCCCTGGACAGCCAGCAACACGAAGTCCAGGCAGCCGCTGTCCACGTACAACACGTCAGGCACTCTGCTCAACTCCACTTTTTATTGAACTCTGCTTGGAAGTGGCCGCTGAGATCCGGTGGGCCCTGGTCAGGGCCAGCCCCTCAGAGACCCAGATTTGGGTCATGACTGCTTTCGCACGCTGAGGTAGGCAAGGACGCGCTGTTAGTCCACAGGAGGAGTCCCTGAGAAGGGGTCGGGCCGTGCGAGCCTCACGGACAGACCCCAACGGGGCAGCCCTCAGAACACCATCCGCCCCAGGGCTGGCGAGGTTTCGAACCTGCGGCCCGGGCTCAGGCCTCAGCCGGGGGCCCACGTGACGCGCGCGTTCGCGTTGAGTGACGGGCGCAGGGTTGGGGGGCGGGCCTTGGCGGAAATCAACTTCCGGGGGCAGAGGTGTCGGACGCCGGGAGGTGTGAGGGCTGCCCCCGCTGGGGTGGCTGGGGCCGCGGGGTGCCCTGAGGGGCTGGGGTCGCGCCGGGCGCGGCGCCGCGGGCAGGTGTGAGTGTGCTGGGGGTGGCTCACCTGCCGCGGGGGGTGGTGAGCGGCTCGGCGGCGGCGGCGAGCGGGAGCGCGGAGCAGGTAAATGGACGCTCGCCTTGCGGGCCTGGGGCTGGGGTCGGGGCCGCGCGGGACGGGCAGGGGTCCGCGCAGCCCTCATCGGCGGCGGCGGCGGGGCCCGGGAGCCCGGGGCGGGGGGCGCACGCCCGGCAGGAAGAGGCACCTGCACGTTGCCGACGCGAGTGCTTTGCTCGGTCGTCTACGCACCAGTCCACGTGACCGTGGTGTCACCGCCGCGCCCACCGCACCCGAGACTGATCCCCGCCGCGGCGTCCCCGGGACGCGCCGGGTTTTCGTTTGCCCCTTGCACGGCCGGGCACTCGCTCTTCGGCGGCCGCCCCCTAGGAAGCCACGTGTGGCCCCGCAAGTGGCATTTCGGGGTTAAGGCAGGCGCCGGGGACGCTGCCCGGTGGCGAGGCGCCCTGCACCCCACAATAAAGCTGTCTCCTCCACGTGTGCGTGACGCCCGCCTCCGCCGCGAGCCCTATTTCTGGCTCCCCTTTAAGGAGCGGCAGCTGCGGGGAGAGCAGCGCCCAGTGTTGATTTGGGTCGGGTGACGTTGCCGCCGCCGCTCTCGCTCGCTTCCCTGGTGAGAGCTGGGGCGCAGCCTGGGTTCCTGGAGGGTGAAGTCTTGGCCGCCGCGGGACGTGACTCAGCGGCCCCTCACGGGTTCCAGCTCTCCGCTTTGTCCCGCGTCAGCCGTGCGCACGCACGCACACAGGCCGCCTTCCTCCCGGACGCGTGTGCGGGACGGGGCGTGACCCGTGGTGGGCTGGCGTTCACCTCCACCTAAGGCATCCCCCCACACACTCCCATCCCCTTCCAGAATACTTGGTTGGGAGGGGTTCAGACCGACGCGCTGGGTGTGCTGTCAGCGCTTCTCTTCCTCCGCGTGTCTGCTGCGTTGGGGAGATCGGTTGTACCGTACCTGTAAGGGGAATGGGGCGTGGGGAAGACCAGGTAGGGTGCACCTGCGTGGTGCCAGCTAACCAGCTAGGTTGTGTGGTAGCGAATTGCCCTGGTTACCAAGTTTGGGATCCGCTAGGTTGGCTAGGAGGTTGTTCTGTGGGCTGGGAAATCTTAGGATGAACTGGTTTCCTAGTTACAGTATGAGCCTAATGGAATAAACATAAAACAAAGTGATGAAAGTTATTACTTGACCCCTTCGCTTTTATTAAGTGGAAAGATGCATCTTACTGGGGTGACTGGCTTAAAGATTTGAGACTTTTTTTTTTTAAATGATCTGCATGCTTAACAAATGAAAGTACTGCAGAAAGTCATCATATAGGGGCCTTTTTTTTTTTTTTTTTGATAGTAGTAATAAAAAGAAGAAAGATGGCTAACAGCTTGTCTGGAGCTTAAATGGACAAGTAAGGATTTTTCTACCAAGAGCTATCTTGTGTCCTGTCTTAAAGAGTTGTGAAGTACAGGGAATCATTATGGGTAAAGAAGACCTGGTGTCTTGTCTTGGAAGTGGAATTCCACATGAGAGTGGACTGGGGCTGATGTGTTGGTTTCCATGTGGTAGAATCCGAGGGAGTGTTTTGGTAAGTGTGTAATCCCAGTGCTGCCTGTTCAGCCTGTTCCTCGTGACTTTTCATTTTTCCTTAAAGCTCATCAAAATTTTCAATTTTCTGTGCAGACACTGACAGATCTCATTAAGGAAACTTTTTACCAATGTGTGTATTTCCTCTTACTTACCAATGATAATTTTTAGGTTTATAGTACTCTACTGATTTTTGGTCTTGCTGCCATTTCTCCCTCACTACTGTACCTGGTAAGCTGGATCTTGCTCATTTACTAAGATTTATGTTTTTCAGAAGCACATATATTGTTTGTTTTAATATTTAGACTAATTAACATATAGCTTATAACACATAGTTTTTTTTTAAGATTTATTTATTTACTTGAAAGAGTTACACAGAAAGAGAACGAGACGCAGAGGAGGGAGAGAGAGGTCTTCCATCTGCTGGTTCACTGCCCCAGATAGCCATATCAGCTGGAGCTGTGCTGATCCAAAGCCAGGAGCCAGGAGCTTCTTCCAGGTCTCCCACGTGGGTACAGGGGCCCAAAGACTTGGGCCATCCTCTACTGCTTTCCCAGGCCATAGCAGAGAGCTGGATGGGAAGTGGAACAGCCTGGTCTCAAACCGGAGCCCATATGGGATGCCAGCACTGCAGGCAGTGGCTTTACCTGATACGCCACAGCGCCGGCCCCAACACCTAGATTGTTAATGTGTTGTCACATAAACTCTAACATGTGCATGCGGTCATACAATCATGACCACCATCTTCTAGACAAAAATACTTTCCCATCATTCCCCAAAGTTCCCTCTCTCCACCCTCACCCATAGGTCCTGACAATCTCTGGTCTCTTGTGTGTCCCTGTAGCTTTGCCTTTTCTGGAATGTTCTGTGCTTGGAGCCATACAGTATGTAGCCTGTTGTTGCTGATTTGCTTCACTGAATGCTTTTGTCACTCGTTGATGCACATACCAGTGTGGTGTTCATTTTTATTGCCAAGTGGTGTTTTATTGTGAACATTTGATAGTATTTTTATCTGTTTGCTAATCGGTGGACATTTAGTTTGTTTCAGATGTCTCGCATGTAGGAATGAAACTGCTGTACTCATTCGTGTGCAGTTCTTTGTACTTTGATGCCCAAGTGTTTGTGTAGACATACTCCTTTCTCTGGTTAACTACCTAGGAGTAGAAGCGGCAAGTGCATGTTCAATTTTGTAAGAACCAAACTCTTTTCTATGGTAGCTGTTTCATGATGGTTGCAGTTATGCAGCATCTTGGTCAGCACTTGTCATTTTATTAACATTATTAGCTGTTCTAATAGATAATTATAGATAACTCATCTCCGTTTCAGTTTGAATGTTTCTGTGGACGAATATGTTAAAATCTCTTCCTGTACCATCATTTGCCATCTGTGACTCCTCTTTGTTGAAGTGCCTGCTCACATCTTTTATCCATTTTGTAATTTTTAAATATTAAGTTGTAAGAGTTTCTTACAGTCTGGATACAAATCTTTTATCTATATGTGTTCACAAATACTGTTTTTGAGTTTGTGGTTTGTCTTCATTTTTCAAAACAGTCTTCCTAAGAGTCCAAGTTTTCAATTCTGAAGAAGTCCAGTTTATCAGGTTTTTGTTTTATGACTTGTACTTTGTGTCCCCAAAAATTCTTTAGCCTAACTCAACATTTATTTAGGTCTGTGATCACTTTGAGTTAACTTTTTTATATTGGGTGGAGTGGATGAAGTTTCTCTCACCAGCTCTGCCCTTGCTTCCTAATTTGGATGCCAACTTCTCCTTATACTTGTTGAAAAGACAATTACTTTTTCTTTTAAGATGTATTTATTTCTTATTTGTTTGAAAGGCAGAGTTAGAGAGAGGCAGAGACCGGGGGGGGGGGGTGTTTCCATCTGCTGGTTCACTCCCCAAATGGCCACAACGGCTGGAGCTGAGCCCATTGGGAGTAGAACAGCTGGCACTTGAACTGGCTCCCATATAGATGCCAGCACTGCAGGCAGTGGCTTTACCTGCTGTGTGCAGTGCTGATCTGAAGAGACAGTTTTTGCTATTTTCCTTTGTGAATTTTTTTTGGCACTTTTGCCAAAAATCAGTTATGCATGTGTGGCTCTATATCTAGACTCTTCTGTTCCAGTTTTTGTGTATGTCTCCTGTGGCCAGAATCACACGGTCTTTGTTACTGTAGCATCAGTGTGTGTGTGTTTTTTTTTTTTTTTTTTTTTAGATTTATTTATCTATTTATTTGGAAGTCAGAGTTACACAGAGATGGAGAGGCAGAGATAGAGAGAGGTGTTGCATCTGCTTGTTCACTCCCCAGATGTCTGCAATGGTCAGAGGTATGCCCATCCGAAACCAGAAGCCAGGAGCTTCTTCTGGGTCTCCCACCGGGTGCATGGGCCGAAGGACTTAGCCCATCTTCTGTTTTCCCAGGCCGTAGCAGAGAGCTGGGTTGCAAGTGGAGCAGCTGGGACTCAACCAGCACTCCTGTGGGATGCCGGCACTGCAGGCGGCAGCTTTACCTGCTTTGCCTCAGCACTGGTCCCTTAGTGTGTCTTGAAATCCGTACTCAGGGGTCCTCCAACTTGTGTTGTCTTTTAGATTGTTTCAGCTCCTTCCTTTTCCATGCAGTTTTTAGAATCGGCATATCTCTTTTCTATAGAAAAGCATCCTTGGATTTTGATTAATATTGCATTGCAATTATGGATTAATTTGAGATGATTGACATCTTAGCTGTTGTTTTTTAATTAATAAAATACCTGTCTTCGTTTAAGTCTGATTTCTCTTTTTTTAAGTTTTAATAAAAATCTTGTACTTATGTTTGTATGTAATTGCTTCATGTTATTTGGTGCTATTATAAATGGTATCTTTTAAAACACCTCGATTTCCAGTTGTTTCCATAAATAAATCAGTGTATATGTAGATACTGAATCTGAAACTAGCAGCTTTGGAAGCCTAACTGGCATTTTCTGCATGACCAAGTTGTGTAGACACTAAGTCAGATGTTCCCATCTGATTGCCTTTGCTTGCTTGCTTGTCTCATTGTGTTGGCTAGGACCTCTAGTTACAGGGAATAGGACGAGTTAAGAACAGCCGTCCTTGTCCTGGTAGTCATCAGGCGGAGAGGGCATGGTTTACCACTGTGTTGTCAGCTGTATATTTTCTGTAGATACGGGAAGAACTCCAATTCCTCATTTGCTCAGATTTTCTTTCCTTTTAAAATTTTATTTCATAAATGAATATGGAATTGCTTTTTGGATTATAAGTTGATTATAATAGAGAATTTAAAAATAAGTAATCCTATAAAGAAGAGTCTCCCTGTTTCCAGTAACCTGAGATAGCTTGTACTAACATTTTCATGGTCTTTCTGTCAATGTTTTTTACTTACATTATTAAATGAAAATTTAAATTTTGCTTTATGTTTTGCCCTTTTTCACTCAACTTCACATTGTGAGTACTTATTATACCCCAGATTGTTTTGACAATCTGATTGTAATGCTTATAGACTAATGTAATATGGCTATGCTATTATGTAGTTATTTTTGCCAGATAGTAAAATTGTATTAAGTTTTCCTCATGGAAACTAATATTAAATCTTTGTGCCTAAGTCTGAGAATTTTCATTTCTAAAAATTTGGTTATCACTCAAGTTGTATGAAATTTTTTCAGGTTCTCAGTGCACATTGGCTTTTTATTTCATTTGGTATTTTTGTTGTTGTTGTTGTTGTTGTTGTTTATTTGAAAGGTACAAACAGAGGGAAATGGAAGGGGCGGGGGAGAGAGAGATCTCCCATTTATCGCTTTACTCCTCAAATACTGGCAACAGCCAGAGCAGGACGAGATCGGTGTCACAAGTTGGGAACTCAGTCTGGTCTCCTACCTGGGTGAGAGGAGTCCAAGCACTGGAGTCGGCACCCGCTGCCTCCAGGGTGTGCATCTGTGGGAAGCTGGGGTCAGGTAAGGAGGCAGTAGTCCAACCCAAGGAGACAGAGGGGATATGGACGTGCCCAGTGGCATCTTCACCACCGCACCAAGTGCCCACCCCTGTTTGGTATTTCTGAAATTTGTTGTCTAGCTGTTTATTTTTACTAATTTGGTGTCAGTATCAAAATAGAATACTTCAAACTTTTAAGGTGGAATACTTGAATTCAGAAACTTGAAGTTTGTTAGAGATTACGTAGTTCAAAACATTTTTTTTACAGGTTTAGGGTCTGGAATAATTAAATTACTTTTCTGTTCCAGGAAGTGCTGTGTTACTGTGGCCTAGATGCATTCTCTATGATATAAGATACAGTCCATACTCTTCTGATAGGAACCGTGGAAGTCTTTTTGTCTGATATCATGCACAGTTCTTTTATGTATGTTGTTTTATTGAATTCCAACCACTGCTGTTTGGCAGTGGCATTTTCCCCATTTCATAGGCAAGAAAACAGTGTGCGATAGGTGAACAAACTCATGGGGGATTGTGTTAATAGTGAGCAGTAGAGCTGGAATTTGAGTGCAAATATTCCTGAATCTGTGCTTTCAGTTGTAGACTATACTACCAGTATTAAATTCTTTTCAGTATTTTGTATTTATTATGATTACTTTGATTCTGTATACTAATTTCAATGCTTAAGATAAACTTAATAAGAAATGATGACATCACCATGAGAAGGCGTCATGTGAGCCCAAATTTGTGTCCTTTGAAGTCTTTTTCATTCCCATTAATTTCAATTTTTCTTGACCTGTATATGGTCTTTCTTCCCTGTTAAGAATTGTTGGCCATGTGGCATCGGATTTTACTTAAAGGATTAAGGACATAGTTATTGTCACTAACAGAGAATCCATTGATTTCAAACTTTTGAAATGAGAAAAATCTTTTTTATTAATGTTTAATAAATGAGAACCAGATATTATATTAGCTGCTTTCAAATATACCATGTTATAAATTTGGTGAAATAGTTTATTTTCCTTAAAAGGCTGTGCACATTTTGCTATTTGTAGTGAGCATTTCAACACAGAGTATGAAGAAAATAATAACTTATTTTGTGGAGTATGAAATTGCCCTTTGCTTGAGGTGCCAAAAAGGTTGACTTTCTTCTGTCTGCGATCACCTATGGAAAGTGCCTTGATAACCGAGATGCTGGCCAGAAGGGCAGAGACCAGGCGTGCTTTACTTTCCTGTTAGAAGAATTCAGAACTGCAACTGTAGTACAGACGGTGCTGCAGTATCACATGGGATCCATGTTTCCCTGAAGGATGAGAGTTTACGTGAACACTATTGAGCTACAGGCTTAGAATCAATAACAATGATTAAAGGTGAGATTAGTGTCACTTGATTATGAATTTGATAAAGGAAACTTAAAACGAGGGCATACCTTTTGTTCAGTTTCCCCAGTTGGGTTTGAAAAAATAAGCCCGTGAAAGCTCAGAGACATTAAATGGGCCACCCTGAGCCAGAGAGAGGTTATAATAAACTCTCCTATTCTGCTGAGTTGAGAAAAGTGTTTAACCACTAGTGCTGGTTTTCATCAGAAATTTAGATGCTTTACTTTTTTTTTTTTTTAAATTTAAGATTTAATTATTTGAGAGAGAGGAGGGAGAGAGAAAGAGGTCTTCCATCTGCTGGTTCACCCCTCAGATGGCCTCAACAGCCAGGGCTGAGCAGGGCAGAAGCCAGGAGCCAGGAGCCAGGAGCTTCTTTCTAGGTTTCCCACGTGGGCGCAGGGGCCGAAGGACTTGAGCCATGTGCTGCTGCCCACTCAGGCCAACAGCAGGGAGCTGGATCAGAAGTGGAGCAGTATTCCACAACACTGCCCCCTAGATCCTTTAAATTTTGCCTGTTATAAGAGATTTATGAATTTCTTTTTATTCATTCTGCTGGTTTCTGCCTTTTGATTGGATTGTTGAATCTGCTTACAGTTAATGTAATTACTCATAAGGCCCAGGGCTTTATGCCTGCATTCTGCTGTTTGTTTTCATGTATGCCCTTAGTGAGTTTGTTGTACATTAATTTCTTTACCACTGCTTTCTTTGCCAACTCTCCCCTTGTTACTTTTTTACTATAGATTTTTCTTTTGAGTTATGTTCTTAGCAGTTGCCCTGGGAATTACAAATAACATCTTGATTTATAACAGCGTAGTTAGTTTGTTAAAGCTTCGCTCCTGACAGCTCCATTCTTCTGTGCTGCTGTTATACACGGTCCAGTTCTTTACATTGCGAGCTCATCACTCCAGAATTAGAATTTTCACTCTCTGCGGCAGTCTTCTAAATCAGGAGGAAAAGAGTCATCAGGAGAAAGGAGAGTCACAGACGTATACGCACCTGTTCTGTCTTTTCTGTTTGTTGACGTCATCACCTTTACCAGTGCTTTTACCCGCTACTGCTGCTAGCCCTTTCATTTCAGCATGAGGGATTCCTAGGAGTGTTTTTCCTACATAAGATCTACTAGCAGGAAGTTTTCTGTGTGTTTGTGTGTGTATGTGTTTATTGGAAAACTCTTAAAATTTTGTCCTCATATCAAGATTAATTGTGCTGATTTTGGAATTGAGTTGTCTCTTTCAGGTTTTTGTGTTCTTCCTTTACCTCCCCGGGTGACTGCAATGGTTGAGGCTGGGGCTGGGAAGGCTGCAGCCAGGAGCCTGGAACTCTATTCAGGTCTCCAAGGTGGATGCAAGAGCCCTGGCACTTGGGCCATTTGCTGCTGCTTTCCCAGGGACTTAACAGGAGCTGGATCTGAAGCTTAGCAGCTACAACTGGAACCATTGCTCCAGTATGGGATGTGACAAAGGAATTGCAATGAGTAGCTTAACTTGCTGAGCTGCAATCATGACTAACCCCCCCCCCCCATGGTTATAATGAGAACTTAGATATCAATTTTTTAATTTAATTTTATTTGAAAGGCAAAGTCAGAGAAAGACAAAGGGAGAGCTTCATCTGTTGATTCACTTCCCAAATCATTGCTACAACCAGGGCTGGGCCAAGCCGAAGCCAAGAGCCAGGAGCTTCTTCTGGATCACCCATGTGGTTGCAGGGACCCAAGGACATGGGCCGTCTTTGGCTGCTCTCTCAGTTGCATTAGCAGGGAGCCGGATCTGAAGTGGATCAGTGGGACATGAACTGGCGCCCACATGGGATACGGACACTGCAAGTGGCAGCTTAATGCTCTGCACTACAGCACTGCCCCAAGGTGTCAGATTTTTTTTAAAGATTTATTTATTTATTTGAAAGGATTACACAGAAGGAGAGGCAGAGAGAGACAGAGAGAGAGTGTGTTCTTCCATCCATTGGTTCACTCCTCAGTTGACTGCAATGGCCAGAGCTGCACCGATCCGAAGCCAAGAGCCAGGAGCTTCTTCCAGGTCTCCCATGTGGGTGCAGGAGTCCAAGGACTTGGACTATTTTCTACTGCTTTCCCAGGCCATACCAGAGAGCTGGATGGGGAGTGGAGCAGCCGGGACTTGAACTGGCGCTCATATGGAATGCTGGCACTGCAGGCGGTGGCCCCAGGATGTCAGATCTAATGAGGATTTTTCAACTAAGTTGCCTCTCTCTTGCTGCTTTTCCAGAAGTTTAGTTATGACATTTCAAAGTGTGACTCCAACTTTTTCCATTTGGATTTTGTTGAGTTTCTTGGATGTGTAGATGAATGTTTGTCACTGGATTTGTGAAGTTTTCTCGCATTATTCTTTAAGTGTTCTTTCTACCTTTACTTTTCTCTCCTTTTTTTCTTGTACTCTTATTAACATATGCTCTGGTATGCCTGAAGATTTCATGCAGATTTCTGATGTACTCTTCATTTTTTTAAAAAAAGATTTATTTATTTATTTAAAGGCAGAATTTCAGGGAGGCTGAAGTGGAGGCAGAAAGAAAGGTCTTCCATCTGCTGGCTCAATCCCCAAATGGCCGCAACAGCCAAAGCTGGGCTGATCTGAATCTGGAAGCAGGAGCTTCTATCAGTTCTCCCACATGGGTACAGGGGCCCAAGGACTTGGACCATTTTCCACTGCTTTCCCAGGCCATTGCAGAGAGCTAGATCGGAAGTGGAGTAGCCAGGTCTTGAACTGGTGCTTATATGGGATGCTAGCAATGCAGGTAGCGGCTTTACCCTCCATGCCACCGTCCCAGCCCCATCGCTTCATTTTCTGAAAGATTTATCTATTTATTTGAAAGAGTGACAGAGAAGGAAAAACAGAAGCGAAAACCATTTTTCTGTCCACCAATTCACTTCCCAAGTGGCCACAACAGCCTAGGACTGGGTTAGGCTGAAGCCAGGAGCCAGTACCTCCATCTTGAGCCTCTCAAGAGGGTGGCAGGGGCCCAAGAACCTGGGCCATCCCATGCTGCTTTCCGAGGTGCATTCTCAGGGAGTTAGATCCGAAGAGCAGCAGCCGGGATATGCCAGTGGGAACTCCGGTATTTGGTGCCAGTGTCGCAGGTGCTTAACCTGTGCTGCAGTGCTGGCTCTGTCAATTCATTTTTCTTCATTCTGTTTTCTTTTTGTTCCTCAGGATGAATACTCTGAACTGACCTACCTTCAAGGTCACTGATTGTTCTGTCCACACAAATGTGCTGTTAAATCCTTCCAGGAAATTTTTAATTAAGTTACTACACATTTAAACTCTGGGATTTCTCTTTGTTACTTTTTAATGATTTCTGTCTTTTAACAGTCTATACTTGGTGAGATTTTGTTATCGTACTTTATTAAGACATGATTTTCTTTAGCTCTTTGAGGCTTTGTGAGCATTTTTAAAGTATCTTTTTTTTTTTTTTAAATGATTATTTACTCATTTGAAAGGCAGAATTGCAAGAGAGACAGAGGGAGATCTTCTACCTACTGGTACAGTCCCCAAATGGCCACCATGGCTGGATCAAGGCCAGCTGGCAGCCAGGAGCTTGTTCCAGGTGTCCTACACGGGTGGCAGGGGCCCCAGTAGTTTGGCCATCTTCTCTGCTTTCCCAGGCTCATCAGCAGGGTGCTGGATCAGAAGCAGATGCCAGCAACAAAAGTGGCAGCTTAACCTGCTGTGCTACAGCCCAGCCCCCAGGGACAGTATCTAGAAACTCTGTTTCTTGTATGTCACATGATTTTTGTTGTTGAAAACTAGGTATAATAGGCCGGCACCACAGCTCAATAGGCTAATAGGCCTGCGGCGCCGGCATACCGGGTTCTAGTCCTGGTTGCTCCTCTTCCAGTCCAGCTCTCTGCTGTGGCCCGGGAGGGCTGTGGAGGATGGCTCAAGTCCTTGGGCCCTGCACCTGCATGGGAGACCAGGAGAAGCACCTGGCTCCTGGCTTTGGATCAGCGTGGTGCGCCGGCCGCAGTGGCCATTGTGGGGTGAACCAATGGAAAAAGGAAGACCTTTCTCTCGGTCTTTCTCTCACTGTCCACTCTTCTTGTCAAAAAAAAAAAAAAAAGTAACATTGTAGTTACTCTGGAAGGCAGATTCCCTCTCCTGCCCAGGGTCTGCTGTTACTGTTTCTTTCTCTGTGTTTGGTGACTTTCCTGAACTCTATGTGAGCTCACATTCTGTGTGGCACTGAAGTGTCTGCAGTGTTAGCTTAGTGGATACTCCTGTTTAGATAATTACTTCCTTCAATGCCTGGAACCAGGGTGTGTCCTAGCCTCTGCCAAGCGTCTCTGCGTGATGGGGCATGCCTTCAACACTTCGGCAGGTGGTTTACAACTCTGCGTTCACCTTCACTTTCTGCTTGTTCTGAGCCTGAAGATTGGAGCCCTGACAGAGCCCTGGACGGGCACACAGATTCTTGGCCTCTTGGATGTTGAAGGAAACATTATCCCCCACTCGGGCTTGCCTAGTAGTGGATAGCGTGTTTCATAGGTTTTAAAGTTTAAAACTTGGGTGAGCCTTTTGTTCCAAGTGTTACTTTCACCCAGCAAATGTGGTGTTCAACAGCTGGCCTTGTTCTTGACCAGTGCCATCTGGGGAAAAGGTTACTGGCAGTGGGCAAGCTCTGAGTTATGTCAAATGGGGACAAGCACACATGTGGTGTTTTCCAGGGAACGGCCAGACAAGTCAGTAATGACAGTTTCAGGGAATGGAGTTTTGTAGGAGTTCCAGTTTTATAGTGTGTTTCAGACGCCTGCCAGGCTGCTGGATTTTGTCATGGTTTTGAACTTGTTGGTATTCAAGATTATCATGGTGCCAGGGAGTGGGAAACAGGCATAGGAAAAGTTAAAATGCCCGAGAGTTTGCTGTTCTTAGCAAAGTTTAGCCACTTTTCTTGATTAGATGCTTCCTAGGTTTTTGCAAGACTTTGATTAGTCATATTTGGGATTATTACTTTCCAGTGCTATGGAAGAAAGTCACATGATTATTGCCTTCAAATAGTTTATAAGAAGGTAGGGTTAAAGTGTAGTTGTTATTATGTAATATCTTTGTGGTCTTGTACTGCCAATGTATGTGAACGATGTTGTGAACGATTGCTGGAGACACCTTTTCATGCTAACATTAACCTCTGCTGTAGTGGACTTACTTTTTCACTTGTAGTGATGCATACTAGCATTTCTTTAAGTAAAGCCATTACATATTTCACCGTCCAAAATTAGCAGTTCCTAGCACAGGAAATTTCAGCTTTTCACGCTTCATGGATTTAAAGATGTCAAGGACTTGCTTTATTTCACTGAATTTCTTGAAGGCCATAGAATAGGTTTCTAGAAGTACAGCTAATCCTTCTGTGGTGTGCACTCAGTATAAAACACATGTGAAGATACCAAACAAGGGTATTTACACATAACTAGAGGAGTGCTTATATGCAAGTAAAGGAACTCCATAAATAAAGCTTGTATATGTCATTGTTGTCACCTAAGAGGTAGCATTTTTGGGTTTGATTGCGTGTTTGTTCCATGGAGGAACAGGGCCAGTTGGTGCTTCTGTAGGGCCGTGGCATTGTGACATACAAAGAATGTTGTGTGTGGTTTGCTGCGGGGAATTCTTTGGATTTTTATTGATGGCATAGATAGTTTACAAAATAATGAAAATGAAAAGTCTTTATTTTTAAAAGAGATTTATTTATTTATTTGAAATTAAGAGCTATAGAGAGGGAGAGAGAGATACCTTCCAACTGTTGGTTCACTCCGCAACAACCAGGAATGGGCCGGGTCAAAACCAGGAGCCAAAAACTCCTTCTGGGTCTCCATGTGAGTGCAGGGGCAAAAGTGCTTGGGCCATCTTCTTCTGCTTTCCCAGGAGCATGAGCAGGGAGTGGAAGTGGAGCAGCCGGGACTTGATCTGGCACCCTTGTGGGATGTTGGTGCTGCAGGCTTAGGCTTAATCTGCTGCACCACAGCGCCACCCTGAAGATGAGAACTCTTTCAGTTGTTGCTTATATGATGTCAGAAAAGAAGATTGAAGGTGTGCCTCAGACATATATTTTTTCTTTTAAAATGCTGATTAATTATAGTCTGAATTGATTAGAGTGTATATGTGTTATAAGTCTTTTATAGATAGAATTATTACTCAGTTATTAAGTGTGGGGATAAAAAAAATTACAGATGATTCATTCTAAAGGCAGGATCAAATGAAAAATGTGCTTACCATCCTGGTACTTTTAATTCACAAAGAAATGAAAATTAGTAGTTAGAACATGTTTTATATCATCTTAGAGAAATGCGAGCAGTAAGACCTTTATATGTTTGCTTTAGTGAGCATGTTGCTTTTCTGAAGTAGCTGCAGATTTGATAGATGCATAAATAAGGACTTAATAAGTGTCAGAACGTGTTTGTGAAGGTTAGATAGTGGAGAGCTGAGATTGGTTAAGAACCAAAACTCAGTTCGATAGAAATCTTTGTCAAGCACCAACTTTATTTCCGACACGTTTAGGTCCTGAGGGGGTACAAAAATAAATGCCACTCAGGGATTTTCATGGCCTCCTGGTTAAGAACTTGAGAGTAATGTGAATCAGTAGGTTAGACTGAAGGCATGCCTGCAAAGGCCTGGAGTGCTGAGAGCCGGAATAGGGATGCACGGGCGGAGCACGGTGAAGCTGGGAGCCTTGCGTTTCTAAATTCTCGAGTCCTTGTGCAGAGGAGACTTCCCCTGCCGCCAGTGGAAGTGTCCTGTCCACTCCCCTTCCAAGGGTTTAGCTTCACATTCCTGCAACAACTGCACTGGCCTCTTCTGAGCAGTTTTCAGGCAGGACGACGCTGAATCCTGTCAGGATCCAGCTCTGTCGCCTCATTCGCTTCTAGGCTGCACCTAACTCGGCGAAGGCCCCTAAAGATGAGGCATGAGGTGTGGCCTGTGAGGACCGTGCTGCATTTCTAGAGAACAATTGGAGTTCTCTGCTTGACGGACAGAAATCCAGGCACCTGTGTGGGAGTGCATACCAAGGGTGGGGATGATGGTGAAGGGACTTAAATTTGGATGAGGCTGAACTTTCTGACATGGGCCCACTAAGCAGTTTCTTTTGGTGCAAAATATTTTGAAATCCCTGTAGTTTTTTCATAGTACACATATTCCGTGAACTTTTTTTTTTTTTTTTAAGATTTATTTATTTATTTGGAAGAGTTACACAGAGAAAGAGAGAAAGAGAGAAGACACACACACACACACACACACAGAGGTCTTCTATCCTCTGGTTCACTCCCCAGATGGCCACAATGGCTGGAGCTGTGCTGATCCGAAGCCAGGAGCCAGGAACTTCTGTGCAGGGGCCCAAGGACTAAGGCCATCTTCCACTGCTTTCTCAGAGAGCTGGATTGGAAGTGGAGCAGCCGGGACTAGAACCGGCGCCCATATGAGATGCTGACACTGAAGGCGGTGGCTTTACCCACTACACCACAGCGCCGGCCCTTCCATGAACTTTTCTTGAAGATTCCTCATTTAGATTTATTTGTTTTGTGATATAGGAACCCTCATAGAGAAGCAGAATTAAGAGACTCCAAGAAGCAGAATTAATCAGGTACTGAATTAAGACAGAGTAGCGGCCAGACGTGATGAGAAGGGCTTCAGCTATTTTACCTTTTCCCTCCTTGCCTGTTCCTGTAATCTCATGGGATATTCCCTATAACCGTTTGACAAAGAAAGAGAAGACTTAGGCCTGGTTTCTAGATACGGGTTTGCATGCTACCCAGGCACCAATCCAAAGTTGACAGCTGCAGAGCTACCACCCTTTCTGGGACACCTGTGAATGACAATGGTGCAGGGACTTCCTGAAGCAGCAAGAATGCTGAGCAGTGCTCCTGGTGATTCAGTTTGCATGGGAGGAGAGATGGCCAGGTGTACATTTATATGCCATTTTTTGAACTGTAGTTACTCGTTTGGATGATCAGGTACTTGGAAGGAACATGGTTGGAAAACCGATGACAAATTTGGGAAGAAATACGTAGATAGTCCTCTCTTCAATGGACACAAACTGTGAGAATATTTGTCTCCTGTGTGAATTCTGAACAGGGTGACCTCAGCAGAAGAGGATTTTAATATTCAGGTAGTAACGATGACCTGTTCTGTGGGGACACCCAGTCAGCATTTTCATCCAGCCATCCGTGTTGCTGTGTGTGTGCTCATGGGTAGGGTGGCCATGGTGGCAGGGACGGGTTTACACACGGGCCCAGCAGCATGGAGTCCCCTCACAAAGGCTGACGGGGCACGGCTGTTGCTGGGTGCCCACTTTGCAGCAGCAGTGACCAACACTGAGGCCGTGATGTGGCCCCGTTCCCCACAGCGTTCAGCGGCTCCTGGTGGCGGCTAGATTACATTCCCCATGGTGCTGTGCATAGGTTCACAGAATGCCTTCTTTGCCATCCTGGTATTCCACACAGCATCACTTCTGATTAAGGCACTCCATGACAAAAGAAGCTTTGCAGTGAGCCATGCCCCTGGAATTCACTGCTTTTACCACGTTTTCCCACCATGCTCAAGCAGCTGGCTTCACTTGGCAGTGGAATGGGCTTTGAAGACCCAGTTACAGTGCTAGCTTTGTGGCTGTGCCTTTATAAGTTGGGGCGGAATTCTCCAAAAGTCTGTATGGGCTCTGTTTTTCCCCTGCCGGAATTAATCGGTCCTGAAATAAAGGGTTAAATTGGGAGCGGCTCCATTCACTATTACCTCTGTGGCTCATGAACAAACTTGTTGCATCCTATTTCTGTGACCTTATTACTTGCTGGCCTAGAAGTCTTAGTTCTAGAGGGTATTGGAATGCTTATATTAGGAGACACAACAACGATTCCATTAAAACGTAACTTATAACCTGGGCAATAGGGACTCTTCATGCCTATGAAGCAATAGGCCAAGAGAAGAGTTACTGTGTTGGTTTGAGGACTTGAATTGACCATTGAGCAGGGAATTTGATTGTTATTACATAGGTAAGGAAGAGTATGGCTGGAAAGCAGGAGATTCCTTAGGGTATCTCATATTAGCATGAGCTGTGATTAAGGTCAGACAGTCCAACCCAGGAAACATTACTGAGGCCTGAACACTTTTGGAATGAAGGTTGGGATCACTCTATGAAGTAGGCAGTCACAGCCAGTTGATGTGCTTGTCAAAGACAAAGGAAATACAGAATGTGCAGTGAATTAAGAATTCCAACTATGACCAACTCACCAGATACAGAAATAATTGGCAGCTATATTTTCTCCTTATTTTGTTGGGAGAATGCTTTGTCAACTGCAACTACACACACATATATGTATATATATATATTTTATCTCTTGTTTTCTTGTAAGCTAAAATATTTTGGCTCTGTGTCATAGTACTCAAGTGTTAGTAGTTTTTGAAAATAATTTATTTGAGTAACAGGAAGACACAGAGACGAAGTAGGGTGGAGAGAGAGAATGGCAGTGAGTGCCCCCATCTCCCCATTTCTGTGAATCTGGGAGCTGGGAACTTAATCTGGGTCTCCTATGTGGGTGTCAGGAATGTGATTACTTGAGCTATTTTGCTGCTGCCTCCCAGGGTCTGCATTAGTAGGAAGCTGGAGTCAGGAGCTGGAGCTGAGTATTGAAGCCACATACTCTGATGGGGGACAGAGCCCTTTTTACCTGCATCTTAACCACTAGGTTAAAAGCCCAGCCTGCAGTATTGTTTGTTTTACATCGTTAGTGCTTAAGTTGCAAGCTATCAAGGAGAAGAGTAAATACCATTTGATGACTTTACCCTTCTGGGAAAGGTAGTTAATGTATTTCCTTCCAGTTGTGCACAGGATAGTTGTATCATGCCAGCTATTAAAAAAAAAATTGAAGTAATGTGTGACCATCTTATTATTGTCTTTATCAGGAAAGTTGACCTTATGGTTTACCTCGCAATTAGCCCTTGCTTTTTCAAGTGCCCCAAAGGCAACTAACTAAATAAATGATTATATTTACCATATAGGAAATGTGGGGAGGGGATAACAAAATGCTTGAGATGCTGACAGCTGATTCAAGGAGAATTTATAGTAAAATTCTTATAAATTCAAACTAAGGTCTCAGATTAGTCATAGATACCTTCCAGCAGGGTCCCTGTATCATCAGGTGGATTCACAGGTAACCACAGTACAAATAGGAGAAATCCAGGAATAGCAGTATTCAGTACTTTGTTTCCTTCCTTTCCTCTTTTTTTTTTTTTTTTTTTTTTTTAAGAATAGCAGGTGAGGCCACAGCTTGGAATGCCAGCATCCCTTACGGACCTTGGTTCAAATCTCTCGTGCTCCACTTCCAATCCAGCTCTGATAATGTGCCTGGCAAAGCAGCGGAAGTGCTTGGGCCTCTTACCCACGTGAGCAACTGGATGAAGTCCTGGGCTCCTGACTCTTGCAGCCATATGGGGAGTGAACTAGTAGGCGACGGTCGCTCTCTCACATTTGCTTCCTCCCTTCCACTTTGCCGTTCTGCCTTTCAAATACATTTTTTTTGAAGAGTAGTATGAGTACTCACAAAGACTGTATGATTTCCCCTTTCATAAAAAGTTTTTAGGAAAAAAGAATGTTTCTTTGGATACAGTCGGCGTGTAAAGCTGGTTTTTCCATTTTGATTGTGAGGCGACACTGACTTTTGGAATCATGCAGCTCTGAAGCTTGTGTTTTTAATCTTTTATAATCAATTTTCATGAGAATTCTTTCTCCGTGTCATTGATGTTGAATTGTATGGAACGCTTTCCTTGGTCCTTGGTCTTAGAGAGTCTATGGTCATTTTCTAAGCAGAGCAAATACTCATTTCTGCTGCAGTTTAGCTGATTTAACATGGAGTCATTAATTGAAAGAAAATGTGTACTGTGCCTCCAAAAAAAGTCACAGAACTCAGTTTTTGTGATCAAGAAAGGTGTGCCATCTTTCAGGGAACTTGTGTGTGATGAATTGGTGGATTGTGTCTACTCTTTTTTTTTTTTTTTAAGGGAAAATGTTTATTGGGAGAAAACTGACAGACTGGAGGGAAGGGGCAAAGAAGGAAAAGAGGGAGGAGAGCATAAGAGAGAGAGACAGAGAAAGGTCAGGAGATAGAGAGGAAGAGAGAGAGAGCTTATCTACTCTTCAGGAGGAAGTCACCTGCAATTTAATGAAGCATCAATAATTGGTTATACATGTGGAGAAGCTGGGCATGTTTGTGTGTGTGTGTGTAGGATTGTAGTGCTCTCTTTATATAGTTATCCATTCTTAAGATAATAGGGAATTATTTCGAGAGTGCTGTTGTCATTACTGTTTTTTAAAGATTTATTTTTATTTGCTTGAAAGGCAGAGTTCCAGAGACATCCGCGGGTTCATTCCCCAAATGGCTGTAACTGCCGGGGCTGTGCTATGGCGAAACCAGGAGCCTGGAGCTTCTCGCACATCTCCCACATGGTTGTTTGGCCCAAGCACTTGAACCACCTTCTGCTGCATTCCCAGGGAGCTGGATCGAAGTGGAGCAGCCAGGACTTAATGCTGGTGCCCATTTAGGATGCTGGTGTTGTAGGCGGCAGCTTTACCCGCTACACTGTGTTGTCTGCTCCCCTCCCCCACCACCATGGCGTAATTCCTTCTAATCCATGAAACCAAAGCTGAAACTTTCCGAAGGCTTCAGGTGTGTGTGTGTGTGTGTGTGTGTGTGTGTGTTAGGGAGAGAGGGGGTGACTGGGAGGCGAGGACGTAGGATACTGTGTTCATCTTAGGAGATTGTTTGTAGGAATGAGTTCTCCTGGTGCTGCAGGAACTGACCCCTAAGACAACTGTGCTGTTGTTCACAACACTACCACTGCTTTCCTGTTACCCACAGCGTCTGCATTTCCTCCTGATAAGAAAATGATGGGGACCAGTGCTGTTGTGCAGCAGATTAAGCCTCCGCTTGCAGTGCCAGCATCCTGTATCAGATCACTGATGGGAGTCCTGGCTGCTCTGTGTCCTATCCAGTTCCCTTCTAATGCGTCTGGGGAGGCTGTGGAAGATGGACCCAGTGCTTGGGCCTCTGCCACACATGTGGGAGAACTGCTGGAGTTCCAGGCTCCTGGCTCCTTGGCTTATGAAATACGGTATTGAACCCACTACCCAGTCTTACATTCATACTTGCATGTGGGCATTGGAATTCCCCCTGTATATTTGAGAAGTCAGTCCGAAAGTCAGTAAAAAATATTAAGTGTCTATTAATGACTGCTTTTCTCCACCAGAAAAGAGAGAACTTTGCAGAATGGGAGAAAGACAGAGGATGAGAGAGTACAGGTAGGAAGGCTGATGGTGAGAGGACTTTAGATCTCCTGTAGGGGATAGGTGAGTAGTGTTGGAATGGGGAGAAGATGAGCTTAGGCAGGAGCAATCCAACCTTAGGCTGGCTGGGGTGATGCCCTTGACGAGTGGTTGCATGGCAGATGCTCAGAGCTGTGTGTTATTCTTTATCCTGAGAGAAGCAAGGCCTTATTGTGGTGGAGGGTGGTGGAATGCTGTTATATTCATATTGGGGTAAAATGCAGACTTTCATTAATCAAAACGATGCCTCTCCATTGGGTGTACCTGGTAACTTTCACTGTCTCTGGCAGCCTAAGTCCTTGTAGAGAACTCAGTGACATCCCATCTCACCATCTAAAACCATTTATCTTCCTGTTTACTTTTTTAAAAAAATAATTATTTTATTTATTTGAAAGGCAGAAGGAGAGGGAGAGGGGAAGAGAGAAAGAAAGAGAGAAAGAGTGAGTCTTCTTGGGCTGGCGCTGAAAGCCGCTACCTGCAGTGCGGGCATTCCATATGGGCACTGGTTCAAGTCCTGACTACTCCACTTCCCATCCAGCTCTCTGCTGTGGCCTGGGAAAGCAGTAGATGACGACCCAAGTCCTTGGTCCTTGCAGCTGTGTGGGAGACCTGGAAGAAGCTTCTGGCTCCTGGCTTCGGATTGGCCCAGCTCTGGCCATTGCAGCCAATTGGGAAGTGAATCAGTGGATGGAAGATCACTCTTTTTTTCTCTCTCTTTGCCTCTCCTCTGTTGGTGTAACTGACTTTCAAATAAATAAATAAATAAATCTTTTTTTTAAAGCCTTCTGTCTACTGTTTCACTCCCCACGTGGCTGCAACAGCCAGGAGTGGGCTAGGCCAAAGCCAGGAGCCAGGAGCTTCTTCCTGGTCTCCCATGTGGGTGCAGGGGCCCAAAGCACCTGGGTTTTCCTCTGCTGCTTTCTCAGGCCATTAGCATGCCACTGGATTGGAAGTGGAGCAGCCAGGACACAAACCCGCACCTATGGTGGGATGCTAGCGCTGCAGGCCGTGGCTTAACCATTGTGCCACAGTGCTAGCCCCACTGTTAACTTTTATATCTCTGCCCTGCAGTGCAGTTTCTGCTCCTTTGTAGCACTGAGTTGCAACAACCATGCTGTGTTGTCACCTCTGGGTGTCCTCTGTGTTGATGTCCTGCCCCCGACTGTCTTGTCTTAGCTCACCTGAGGCGCGTTGCCTCTGTACATCGTTTCCCCTAATTCCCAATTCCATTCCCCTCGATTCTGTAGTTCTCCCTGAGAGAGCATCTTTTCTGCTGATCTAGCTTTCAAGAAATGCCCATTAGAGTCGTGCCCTGACGTGCTCTTGTCCTGCTAATGGAAGGCACTTAGTGCTAGTGAGAAGCCTTGGCTGTGATAAGAGTGATTTTTTTTGCTGCTTTTTTCTGTATATTGTAGTGACTTGAAATCATTTTTTACCTGGCTATAGGTGACTAAAATCACCAATATGAAGTATTCAATTTGCTGTTTCTGAGAAACCCAGCATGGGAGAACTGACTGCCGAAGTCAGAGGACAAGAAAGAGGACAGATGGGAGATTGTCCTGTGTCATTCATGGGGTGGCGGCTGGGAGGTGGGGGTGGGGGCATGGAGACAAAGCCAAGTGCATCTGCTCCCACCCCCACTCCCATCAGGAATCAGGAATTTTATGTTAAGTAAGGGGTGGCCCGTGACTAACCTGAGTGCACCTGGCTTTTCTCAAGAACTACAACAATTCCAAGCAGTAAGTAAAGGACACTCCAGGGTCTGGCTTGGCTGGGCAAGCCTGGCCATTTATCTTCATAACTTCTTTAACCCCTAAGATTTGGGTTGATCATGACCATTGGGGGTTACCTACAGAGTGACCACAGACTTGTCCCTCTGCTTCCTCACTGCTAACTTTTGACAGATATGTACATGTGAGAAACCATTGTCAAGTTTGTTATATAGGACATTGCCATGGCCCCACAGTGTTCCTCTGAGCTCCTCTACCCTGGACCCAGCCCCTTGTCCCCCGATCCCACTCCCTAGAGACCACTGATTTGCTTTTGGCCACTGAAGTTTTGTCTTTTCAAGAATTTCCTATGCAGTGAGCGTTACAGGTGATGGCCGTGTGTGAATGTATGTGTGCTTGCTTAGCTTATGTCACTTGAATAATGTGGATTCGTCCGTGTTGTCCCATGCAAGTTCGTGGGTCTCTGTTTTTAGAGTTTGGTGGTGTCCTTAGGATGGATGCTCCTCAAATCCTTTATTTTCTAGTCAGTACATGATTGAGTTGTTTTATGCTAATGAATAAGGGAGTCTGTGACAGGTCTTAGGACACATGCTTTCATTTCTTTTGGGAACCACTATCCCGCTTTCGGTTTCCTTGACTTTGGCCATTCCAGTGCCTCATATAAGTGGAATCATACAGTGTTTGTTCTTTGGTGTCTGGCTCCTCTCACTTAGCATAGTGTCTTAGTGCCTTTTTTTTTTTTTTAGACAGGCAGAGTTAGAAAGTTCTTCCTTCCGTTGGTTCACCCCCCAAAATGGCCGCTATGGCCGGCGCTACGCCGATCCGAAGCCAGGAGCCAGTTGCTTCCTCCTGGTGTCCCATGTGGGTGCAGGGGCCCAAGCACTTGGGCCATCCTCCACTGCCCTCCCAGGCAGAGAGCTGGACTGGAAGAGGGGCAGTCGGGACAGAATCTGGTGCCCTGACCGGTACCGGCGTCGCAGGCAGAGGATTAGCCTAGTGAGCCACGGCGCTGGCAGCATAGTGTCCTTGTGTCCAACCATGTCGCAGCACGTGTCAGCATTTCATCCTTTTTGAGGCTGTATTATGTTCCATTATTTGTACATAACACAGTTTGTTTATCCATTTATCTATTGATGGACAATTAGGCTGCTTTCACCTTTTGGCTACCAAGAGATGTGGCAAACGCAAGGTATTTATGAAGTTGCTGCCGGTGTAACAGCATACTGTTTCACATTAAACTTAGTTTTTACAAATAGAAGGAGGACCCTCTAAAGTCACGATCAAAGTGTCGTACAGTACATAGGATAAACCAGTAGCATAGATATTTCTCATCATTTTCAAGTATTGAGTATTGTATGTCATTGTGTGTTCTCCATGCTGTGTTTACAGTGCGCTGAGTTTGTTTAAACAGCAGCATCACCACAGACATGAATACTGTGCTGTGCTGTGATATGCAAAGGCTGCGAAGTCACCAATTGTATGTGCAGTCTGTTGTTCACCAAAATGTTGCACAGTGTTTAGCTTTCTGTTACTTTATTATTTGTTTACACTTTTCCTTTTCTTCCTTCTTTCCTTTTCCTCACCTGGTGTATGTTGGGCTTGAGATTATTTTTACTCCTTAAAAATTTTACTATATGCCTGCAGTAGGTTTCCCAGGTGTATCGCTTGGCTAATTAACTAATTAACTGTTCTCCGGCTTTCTATACTTAGTCTAATTATAAATATTATTTCCTTTAGGTACAGAATAAGAACTTTACAAAAGTGGCACGCTGCCTTTTACCTCTCATAGTTTGTGGTATTGATATATAGCTTAATATGTCTTTTACTGCAGGTATGGTAGCAAATAATTTTCTAAGCTTTTTTTTTTAATAAACTTTTCTCATTTGATTATTAACAAACTTAGCATTTTTTTTTTTGACAGGCAGAGTTAGACAGTGAGAGAGAGACAGACAGAGAGAAAGGTCTTCCTTTTCCCTTGGTTCACCCCCCAATGGCCGCTGCAGCTGGTGCACCACACTGATCCAAAGGCAAGAGTCAGGTGCTTCTCTCGGTCTCCCATGCGGGTGCAGGGCCCAAGCTCTTGGGCCATCCTCCACTGCACTCCCGGGCCACAGCAGAGAGCTGGCCTGGAAGAGGGACAACCGGGACAGAATCCAGTGCCCCGACCGGTACTAGAACCCAGGTGCCGGCGCCGCAGGCGGAGGATTAGCCTATAGAGCCATGGCACTGACCAAAGCTTTTATTTATCTTATAGTATATACAACTCCCCTTCAATTAAAAATTGGATATTTTCTCTGGGCAAAGAATTTCACACTGTCAATAATTTTTTTGCTCTTAAAATACTTAAAAGATGTTTCTCCTTTTACTCTGGCTTGTATGGCTGCTAGCAGAAGGTCTGCTTTTATTCTTATTTTAGTTGTTTTGTTTGTGGTATGTCCTGTTTCTGGCCTATTTTAGTGTGTACTTCTTCATTAGTTTTCTGCAGTGACTGTTTGAGGTACACTGGTGTGATTTCTTTGTGTGTGTGCCGCCTGCCTATTGTGTAACTTCTTGGATATCTTTATTGTTTACATGAAATTTAGAAAATTTTCAACTGTATTTCTTTGATTATTTTGATTCAAACCCTCTTGTTTTTGGGAGAAGGAGCTCCATTTACAGATTAAACCATCTGAATTACACAGTTAAACCTTCTGAAAAGACCTATTTTTTTCCTCGGTGTTTTTCTCTTCTTTTTACTTCATTTTGAATGGTTCCTGTTGCTAGTTTTCTTTTTAATCTCAGGATCCTCTGTGATGATTAATCTATTAATCCCATCCTTTGTATTTTTTGTTTCTGAAGTTCTCTGTCCCTTCCATTTCAGTCTTTTCCATTATCTTTCATGAATAACACCATCTGTGCCATTTTTCATTCTACCTTCTTGAAGATCCCTGGGGGGTGGTATTGTGGCATAGCAGCCTGCGATCCTGGCATCCCATATAGATGCCTATTTCGAGTCTCAGCTGTTCTACATCTGATCCAGTTCCCTGCTCATGTACCTCGGAAGCTGTGGAAGATGGCCCTAGTGCTTGGGCTCCTGCACCACGTGGGAGACCAGGAAGAAGCTCCTAGCTGCTGGCTTTGGACTGAGCCACCTCCAACCATTGCAGCCATTTGGGGAGTGACCCAGCAGATGGAAGATCTGTCTTTCTCTCCCTCTCTGTAACTCTGCCTTTCAAATACATAAATAAATGTATAAAATAGATATGGAACGTATTTAAAACAAGCCATTTGCATGTACTCCATGTGGTAGTTCCATGGGCTTTCTCATTTCTGGGTTGCTTTTATTGAGTAATTTTTCTCCTGGTTTTTGGCCATATTTTCCTGATTCTTTATGTACCTGTTAAAAATTGATTGCCTGCCAGCCATTTTGTATTGCTTTGTGTTGATTGCTGTATTTTGTTGAGTTTTATTTTTTTTAAGCTCGTTTTGTGTTTTCATCTGCCACTCTGTTTCGGGTCTTGGAATCATTTTGAGCTTGGATTATCTTGAGTTTTCTTTTAAGAGTGGTTAGTTGAGGCCAGCGCTGTGGCTCAACAGGCTAATCCTCCGCCTAGCGGCGCCGGTTCTAGTCCCGGTCGGGGCGCCGGATTCTGTCCCGGTTGCCCCTCTTCCAGGCCAGCTCTCTGCTGTGGCCAGGGAGTGCAGTGGAGGATGGCCCAAGTCCTTGGGCCCTGCACCCCATGGGAGACCAGGATAAGCACCTGCTCCTGGCTTCGGATTAGCGCGGTGCGCCGGCTACAGCGCACCAACCGTGGCAGCCATTGGAGGAAGACCTTTCTCTCTGTCTGTCTCTCTCTCACTGTCCACTCTGCCTGTCAAAAACAAAAAACAAAACAAAAAAAAGAGTGGTTAGTTGGCATGCAGAGCAAGCTGTTGAAGAGCTCTGATGCATCCCTGTGCCGAGGAGCTGCCCTCCTGAGGACGCTGCATGTGTCAGGACTGTCTGGAATAGAAACCTCTGCCAGTGCTGTGCGAGCTGCAGGTGTTTTTCCGTCCATTCACTTCCGTTGTTCCTTTCCTCTCCTTGGGTAATTGTCTGTTGTGCATGGAGATTCCTCCTAAGCCCAAGATGTGAGTCAGGTTCTTGGCCTTTGCAAATTCTAGGTTGTCTTGTAACTTGTAACTGTGTCCCTCCACTCAGCGAGAAACCAGCGCTGCTTGGATTCCCCCATCAGGTGCTGCAGTCTGGAAACTGAGTCCAATTTGAAAGCTTGGCAATTGCTGTGCTTTCCATGTTTACTTGCTTGCTTTTATTTTTTTTTTAATTTATTTTTTAACGATTTATTGGAAGATGGATTGGAAAAGGAGCAACTGGGTCTTGAACCTGTGCTCATGTGGGATGCTTGCATCGCAGGCGGCAGCTTAACCTGGTATACCATAGCATTGGGCCCCCATGATAGCATTTTTTTTTTTAAAGACTTATTTTTTTATTTGAAACTCAGAGTTACACAGAGAGAGAAGAGAGGCAGAGAGAGAGAAAGAGAGGTCTTCCATCTGCTGGTTCACTCCCCAGATGGTCTCAATGGCTGGAGCTGCGCTGATCCGAAGCCAGGAGCCAGGAGCTTCCTCTGGGTCTCCCTTGTGGGTGCAGGGGTCCAAGGACTTGGGCCGTCTTCTACTGCTTTCCCAGGCCACAGCAGAGAAGTGGACTGGAAGAGGAGCAGTGGGGACTGGAATCGGTGCTGCTAGCAGAAGGTCTGTTTTTATTCTGGGACGCTGGCATTGCAGGCGGAGGATTTACCTATGCGCAACAGAGCTGGCCCCCTGTTTCCTTTCTAACTTCCTCTCCTCTTCTTTCCCCTCTCTCTTCCTATTCCTTCTCTTCTGCCTTTCCTTCCTCCACCCCCACCCCTTACTCATTTATTTATTTGAAAGACTCAGTGAGAGGAAGGGTTATCTTCCACCTGCTGGTTAACACCTCAAATGGCTGCAACAGCTAGGTCTGGGCCAGGCTGAAGTTAGGAGCCAGGAATTCCATCTAGATCTCCCATATGGGTAGCAGGGGCAGAAGCGCTCGGGCTCAATTCTGCTGTTGTCCCAGGTGCGTTAGCCAGGAGCTATGTCTGAGGTGGAGTAGCTGGGACTAGAACTGGCACCCAGTATGGATGCCATTATTGCCAGGTGGAGTCTTAACCCACTGTACCTCAGTATCAGCCCCTAGATCTGTTTTCTTTCTGACCAGGTGATAATTTCAGGCTTTCCATCCTTGAATTTTGATCCTGTTCTTTGTGTTGGACTCCAGTTTTTAAGATAGCTTCGGTTGCACTTGTGTGTCTGCTAATCCTTTGGTCTTTTCTAGGAATAATGCCTGTGTTAATGGATACCACCAGTAACATTGTGTTTAAAGGATGAGCACTGTAGATGGATATAATTTAAAATCTTTCCTACTGGAAACTCATCTTTTTTTCCACTCTTCCTCTGTTTCTTTTGGAAATTCCTTATGTTCCTTAAGGTTAAGACTCTGCAGACTCTTAGAAGCTGAGCTATGCCAGACTGTCCAAGGGATATGTCAGCACCACACATACAGCCAGAGCAGAGGGACAAAAATCCCTTAATTTTTATCAGGAGATGGGAGGCATGATAAAGAGAATATATGCACATGGATTTGAACTTGCATGTATTCCTTTCATCTTTCACAGGCAATATATAACATAGACCATGGTAAAAAAACCTTTTTTTTCCCCGTCACTCAAAGGAGTGGGCAAACTGCGTGACTGAAGGTCAAGTTAAACTTCCTGTTAGCTGCCTGATGTTTCTATTGGTAAGTGACTTCCTTGGGTAGCCTTTGCACTGTCCTGGAGGCGCGGATGCCTGCTGTGCTGTGTGGCCCTGGTTTCACTTGACCTTCTCCTGTTGTGTGTCTTACTTGTTCACTGTACCTGGCCTGGCTCCTGGTTCTCTGGGCAAGCCACCTGCCCTTCTTCCCACCTCCTGCTTTTGCCTCTCTCCCGAACAGTATCGATCTGTATGCCTTCCTCTTTTGAAACTTGGGTATTTTTGTATGATGTGATGGATTTGAGTAATCCTAGTGTATGAATGAGGCTGCTACAGATAGCAACAAGTTTTGATGTTTCCATTGACAGTTCCAGGAGGTGTTAGTTTCGTATCATTAACACTGTGGTGTTAAGTGCTCTCAGTGAGATTTTATTTATTTCTCTTTATTTTGGGAGCCAGTTTTTCAATTCCACCTCGATTGTGACTGCGAGGAAAACAGACAATTAAGAACTAACTCGTCTCCTCAAACTGGAGGAGATGATTTCTCTTGGAAGAACTCGGGCTGCAGGGCCGCTGTGTTTGCAGTGTTCTCTTGGTGCCTTCCCGTCAGATGTTCGCAGGGATGTTCTGCTCGTCCCAGTCAGAGAGCCTCACGCTGAGTCTTGTGCTTGGGGGGAGCCTCTCTGCTCCACAAGTCAGTGACCAGAAGCCTTTCATTCGATGCCCATGTGGTTTCTGTGGGTGGTTTGTTGTTTTAAAAACCGTTTCAAAGAAGTGTATTTTTTTTTTCCTGGCAATCGCACATATCCTGTGTAAGTATTTTTCATTATTAATAATTTTGAGAGGAACCTTCTCCAGGTCTGAATGCGCTTGGCTGAAGTCGTGGGGTTTAATCCAGACTCAGCCCATCTGATTTTGTGCCTGCTATGCCAGGGTCTCTCCATCCAAGGCTCCCAGAGGACGTGGTCATGGTTTCCTCTCCTTCCCACCATCACCAACCTGTTTTTGGAAATGACTTTATCCCTTTTGTGCAAATCAGTGGTCTTTTAAGGTAGACTCCTTTGACATTTAGGTTCAATCTCTTCTAGACCTGTATACTGGTTTGAGGTGGTAGATTCTCCTGTTTCTCACTCTATCTAGAAATTTCCGTTTTCAGTTGTGACTTGAATTCCAACCTTTCCATTGTGCTTTGATTTGCATCTTCTTCCTCATTTAGGCTTCGTGGTTACAAATTGTTCCTTTAATTGAATTTCGAAGCGGTTACGTCTTTGTGATTTTCCGTTGCCCTGTCCAACAAGTGAGAGGGTTTGCATCTGTAGGTATGCTGTAACCTTTTAATAATGATTTTTGGGTTTAAAGAGAGATTGAGTTAAATTCTTGAATTGTTTGAGGAGTTGTAACATCACACTATTTAAATTTCAGGCCATGGTGAAAGTTTCTGTGAAAGTGAAATTTCATAGGGAAAAGCTTCACGTGTCATCTGTCTGTAGCCTTGGAAGGGACACTTAGCATTTGGCTGGAGGTAGTGTACATGTGTTCTCCCAGTGAGCACATGAACTTTAACTGGGAATAAGTCAGAAGTAGAACTGGAGTGAGCACCTGTCCTGTCTTGCTGACTTTACAAAGGAGAAAACTGAATCCTAAATAGATTGGGTGACCATCTGCGGTAATAATGATTTGTGGAAGAGTTAGAAAGACGTAGGTCTGATGTCTTGACTCCAAGTCCAGTGCTCTTTCTGCTACCTAGTGGATGTCTAACAATCCTGTCTCTAAGAAAACAAGAATCTGAAATGTAAAATGGAGTAGGGTTCTAGTTTGAAAAATAGCCGGATGCATTTTATTTTTGCAATCTGAATTTGAGTGATGAGGTGAGAGGAAGCTTACGAAATCCTACTCGTTTTCTCCCTTGACCTGTAAGACAATACTGATAATCTTTGTGGTTACCGCTGGATTGTTTTAGGAAAGGAATTGTCTGATTCTTGTTTTATTCAGGCTTGTTTTTCATTGTATTAAGATAATTTTTAAAAGTTCTCAAGCCAGGAAAAATTGCAAATAATCATCTCTTTGGCTACTGTGGGTTGCCTGTTTAGCATCAAACCTTTTCTTATAATCCTAACAGATCTTCTGTTTTTTTCAGGTACTTGTCCTCAATTTCTGTGACAGATGGGAAGGGGTCCTGGTGTCTAGTTTGAGAATTGATCCTGGCAAATCTAAGTGAAACATCGTAGTTCACTTTGCTAGTGAGAGGTTAGGGTGGGTAGATCACAATCTTAAAATATTTCTGTCATGTTGCTTCCCACCTGTGGATGAAGCCATATATTGGAGGCCAGACCCAAGAGAATTTCCAAGTCTCTGACTTTCAGCATGGTTAGAGCCTGCACTGCCTGTGGGTTTCTTGTTGTTTTTATTTTACTTTATTTTGACAGGCAGAATTAGACAGTGAGAGAGATAGAGACAGAGAGAAAGGTCTTCCTTCCATTGGTTCACCCCCCATATGGCTGCTAGGGCCAGCGCGCTGTGCCGATCTGAAGCCAGGAGCCAGGTGCTTACTCCTGGTCTCCCATGTGGGTGCAGGGCCCAAGCACTTGGGCCATTCTCCACTGCCTTCCTGGGCCACAGCAGAGAGTTGGACTGGAAGAGAAGCAGCCGGGACAGAATCTGGCGCCCCAACTGGGACTAGAACCCTGGGGTGTTGGCACCGCAGGCAGAGGATTAGCCAAGTGAGCTGCAGCGCCCGCTGGGTTTCTTGTTTTCTGAGACACTGGTTAACCCTATTCCCTTACTGATGAAGCCACAGTTTGAAATTTTCTGTTGGCTTCCAGATGATAGTTCATGTTCTCCCTCATGCATCTCCAATGACACCCTTGACTCACCCCATTCTTTTCGGCTCTTTAAAAAGAGATGGGCTTTGGCAGCTAAATGGATGTGGATTCAAAGAGCCAAGACTCTGAATAGATTTGAAACCAGGAGAATCTTTTCAGAGATTTGTCATTGGGAGAATCCCAGTGTGGGGCGTAAGGCATGTGGAGCCACACTGTGGTTGCCTGAATTTCTCACTGTGTTTACTACAGTGTTTTACCAGTGTCCTCTTAAGTCCAGTGGGTTCTATTTATTCCTTGTCTTCTTTGAACTCTGTTGTATGAGACCTGTTCCTGTCCCTATATACTTTTCCTTACAACCTCTAGCATGTCATCCTATCTTTCTAGATTTCTTTGTTCTTTTTTTTCTGAATAAATTGCATTGTATATATTTGAGATTTATAACCTGATATGGGATAGATTTGACTTCTAACATATATACTCTAGTAAATGGATTAACGTATCTGTCATATAGTAATTTATTATTTTTTATGGCAAGAGTAGCTAAAATCTGCTTAATCAACAAAACCTCTAACACAATACGATCTTTTTTTTTTTTTTTTAAAGGATTTTATTTATTTGAAAGGCAAAGTTAGAGAGACAGGTAGAAACAGAGAAAGAGAGATCTTCCATCCTCTGATCACTCCTCAAATGTCCACAATGGCCAGGGCTGGGCTGGGCTGAGCTGCTCTGAAGCCAGGAACCAGAATCCAAAATCCAGAATCCAGAAGCTTCTTCTGGGTTTCTCATGTGGGTGCAAGGCTCCAAGCACTTGGGCCATTCTCCACTGCTTTCCCAGGCCATTAGCAGAGAGCTGGATCATAAGTGGAGCAGCCAGGATTGGAACCTGTACCATATGGGATGCTAGCATTGAATGTGGTGGCCACAAGGCCAGCTCCACCGTATAAGCTTCGTGACTTTGGGCCCTGTGTTACATGTGAGATCTCCAGACTTGTTCATCTTCTATAGCTGCTGTTGTGTGTTTTTTTGGCCTCAATTCCCCATTTGCTCTCTGCACTCTTCCCCCTTGCTACCAGTAGTGATCTCGGTTTCATTCCTTGCTAATATGTATTTGTGAGCCAACTCTCTTTCTTGCTTTTTTTCTCTTTAATTCCACATGTAAGTGTGATCATGTAATGTTTTCTTTTCTGTGTCTGGTTTATTCCATGCAGTGTAGTGTCGCACAGGTTTCTCCGCGTTGAGGCAAGTAACAGAATCCCCTCGCTTTTTAAAGTTGAGTAATGGTCCTTTGTATATGTCTGAGGGGAATCTGAAAAGGTTGTGGAAAGTGGAGTTAAATGATGAGATTATTAAGGTGCAGACCATTTTAGATATCCATCATACAAAGAAGATCATAGAAAAAGTGTATTAGGGAAAAGCTATCTTTCAGTTTTTTTCCCTCCAAAATACATATCTTTTAGTTCCATTTTCCATTGACTTTTTTAAAAAAGTAATCGTTTATTTAATTGAAAGGCAGAATTACAGAGCGAGAGAGAGAAAGAGAGAGAGAAAGGTGAGAGAGATGTTGCATCTGTTGGTTTAGTCCGCAAATGGCCACAATGGCTAGGCTGGGTCAGGCGGAAGCCTGGAGCTTCAAACCTGTGTCTCTGATGGGTTGTGGGGGCCGATTCAGTTGGAGCATCTTGTGCTGCCTTCCCAAGTGCATTAGCTGGAGCTGGATCAAAAGTGGAGCAGCTGGGACTTGAACTCGTGTCCAGGTGACATGCATGTGTCACAGGCAGTGACTTAACCTGCTGTGCCACAGTGCAGGCCTGCGTTTTCCACAAACTTTTTGGAGTAGCCTCCAGTATACCACATTTTCTTCAACCATTCATCCATTGATGCACATGTAGATTGCTTCCATGTGTTGGTTGTTGTGAATAATGTTGCAGTGAACATGGGAATGCTAATATTTTTGTTAAACTAAAAAAACAAAAAACAACAGCAAAAACCTGAAAAGCCGCTGCTTGAGGCTGGCATTGTGGCATAGCGGGTTGAGTGTCTGTGCTGCTGGCTTTCCATATCACAGTGCCAGTTGGAGTCCTACTGCTCAGCTTCTCATCTAGCTTCCTACTCACTTGCCTGGGAAAGCCCTGGAATATGGCCCATGTGGTTGGGCCCTCCTGCCCGTGTGGGGAATCTGAATGGAGTACTGAAGGCTTCAAGGTGGCCCAGTCCTGGCTTTTGCTGCTATATGCTGTGCTACTGGTGGGTATAAGATCGATCTCTCTCTCTCTCTCTGTCCCCCTCTTTCTGTTCTTCTTTTAAATAATGAATAAATATGTGTATTTTAGAAGTTTCTGTCCTACAGAAGAAGCAATGAACAAAATAATAAAAGCAACCTATAAACTAGGACGAAATAATTACAAGTCACATAGCTGATAAGAGGTCAATATTCTCAACTAATAGCAGAACAGTAATTGATGAAGAAATGGGCAAAGGACCTGAGCAGTCATTCCTTCAAAGAAGACGTAACAGCTGGCCAACAAGGCTGTGAAAAATTTCTCAATATTGCTAGTCAACAGGGAAATGCAAATCAAAATCAGAAGGCCTTAGGACCTCACACCCCTTTGGATGGCTCTTATCAAAGGACCAGCGATAAGCCCGATCAGCCCTGTTGGAGATAGAGTGGAGAAGTAGGAACCCTGGTGCATTCTTGGTGGCGATGTGGAAGTTCCTAAGGAAAGTAGAAGTAGACATGTTATATGACCTGCAGTCTCCTGTGCATATACCAAAAAGAGATGAAATTGCCCCCATGTAAGTAGACTTTTCTGTATTTCTGATAATTCTTTTTGAGTTTCTTTCACTGACTTCCTCTACCAGTCCTTTTACTGTTAGTGATTTTCAGGGCCTGCACTGTGGTACAGCAGGTTAAGACCCTGTCCCAAAGTGCCGGCATCTCATATGGATGCCAGTTCTATTCCCTGCTGCTCCACTTCTGATCCAGCTCTCTGTTATGGCCTGGGAAACCAGTAGAAGATGGCCGAAGTCCTTGGGCCCCACATTCCCGTGGGAGACCTGGAAGAAGCTCCTGGCTCCTGGCTTCGGATCGGCACAGCTCCGGCCATTGCGGCCAATTGGGGAGTGAACCATCGGATAGAAGACCTCTCTCTCTCTGCCTCTCTTCTCTCTGTGTCACTCTTTCAAATAAAATAAATTTAAATACATTTAATTGTTTTCTATGATTTATTTTTTGACCTTGGATTAATTTTTGAAGTTTATTATTTAGAAAGATTTTATTTTTACACAGAAAACTGCAGGTACAATACAGGTAATACAGAAATCCTAAACCTGATTTGTCCTATTGTTAACATCTTACATTAGAGGATAGTATATTTGTTTAAACCGATAAACTAGTAGTCACATATAATTGTTAAGCGAAGTCCATACTATATTCATTTTTCCTTAGTATTTTTCTAATGTCTCTTTTAAATTCCAAGCTCTCATCTAAGATACCATATTATACCATATTACATGTAGTGGTTATATTTCTTTAGGCTGCTCTTGGATATGACAGTCCCCTCCCCCCATCTCCTCCCCACTTCTTTACTCCTCCTTCTCCTTTTTCCCTCCTTTCCTTCCTTCCTGAAGCGTATGTTGGTGGTGGGAGGAGAAAGAGAGAAATCAAAGCCTTTCATTTGCTGGTTCGCTTCCTAGGGGCTGGTGCCTGGAGTCAGGAACACAACTCCAGTTGCCCATACGGTGGTAGGAACCAAACTGCTTGAACCATCACCATGCCTTTCCAGGGTCTGCTTTAGGAGGAAATGGAAGGCAGGCTGGAGCTGGGCTTTGAACTCAGGACCTCTGATACGGAATGGGTATCTTAATTTGTGTTTTAATTGCTGCCAAGCTTCTGTCCCTGTGACAGTTTTTTTTTTTTTTAATTGTTTTGATGACCTCATCATTTGTGCGGAGTTCTGCATTTTGTAGATCATCCGTCAATATAAGTCTGATGTCTTTTTTGTAATTAAACTGGGGCTGTGGGATTCAGGAGGTAGAGCACAGAGGTAACAGCCATTTGAAGGCGGTTTTCATCACCTCATTTCAAAGGCACGCGCTTTGCCAGTGTTGACTGATCATTTGGCCGAGGTGGTTTTCGGAAGGTTTCTCCACTGGAAAGTTATTCCGCACCCATTTCTGTATTGTGCTTTGGGGAAGGAAGTTCCTGTGTGGGGACCACACTTCAGGAGTGTGGAATTAATTTCAACCTGCTTGAAGATATAAAGAAGTAGCCACACAATTTATTTGGAATTACTCTGTGTGGAAAATGTGTCTTCATTTTTATTTATTTATATAATTTTCATTTATTTTATTTGGGAGGTAGAAGTAGAGAGAGAGAAATTTATCCATGGGTTCATTCTCCAAATGCCTGCAGTGGCTGGGGCTCACAAGGCCAAAGCCAGGAGCTGAGAACTCAGTCTTGGTCTTCCACGGGGATGTCTGGCCCCCACATATTTGAGCCATCACCTGCCGCCTTCCAGGATGTTCATTAGCAGGAAGCTGCAGTTGGGAGTGCAACCAAGTCTTGAGCTCAGGTGCTTGGATATGAGATGTAGGCATACTAATTGGTAGCTTAACTGCTACACCAAACATCCATCCCCATTTATTTGTCACTCAGATATTTATATCAGTATAGAATCACAAATATTTATTTTCTTCTTTGCCCAATCTAATCTCTTAATTGCTGATTTATGTTGATGAATTCTTGATGTGTTTGTGTTAGCAATTCCTTCCATTTCTCTCTTGTTCTCTGCTTCTTTCTAGTCTTCCTTTTAGGCCTTTGCTCCTTGGTCTTTCTTTAATCGAAACCCTGAAATCTAGCTGTATATAATGCTTAAGCATTATACCCATTTCAGTGGGTAGTGCTTTCCTGTGCGGTTGCTAAGCTAGAAGCCAGTGGAGTCCCTTCGTTTTCCTTTCCTGCATTCTCAGTACCCCTGATTTGTATTTGACTGCTGCGTAGGATTTCCCAGCAGCACTGTCCCACTCTACCTCCACAGTGGCACCCACATTGCCTCATGGCCATTTCTCTAGCACACCTGTCACTTACTCGGAAGACTCCTTATCTCTGTTGCTTCTTGAAATCCTTCAGTGTGTTTTCTCTCTGCCACCAATTTAATAATGCTTTTAGGCAGATTCCTTGGTTTCTGTTGGCCCAAGTTTTCTTCTTGAGAAGGAGCAGATGATGGTGGGAATCATCCGAGGATTGAAGGGGATCTGAAGAGTTAGGTATGTGTCCGGTAGTTCGGGGTAGTGTACTGTCATCTGTGTGGCTCTTCCTCAACTCTTTAGGATGGCCATTTATCATTGGCCGTCTACCTAACAGTTCCATGTTGGCTATATACTCCACCACAGGCTTTCACCTGATTCCCTGGAGTTTTGAATTTTGTTGTGTTCCATGCTTTACATTCCTGTTCCTTCAGGTAGTTCTTCTGCCAGGAATGCTCTTACGTTTCTGGTATAGCAGGCATATTAGCTTTCAGTTCTTTCTCAATGTTCAGCTCAACACAGGGTAATACCCTGTCGTTCTCAGTTGTCACTGTATTTTGTATATGGACATAGTATGTGTACTACATATATGTTTGCAAGTCCACCTTTCTCACAAACCCTGGATCCACTTTGTACTGATCTCCAGGGTATTAAGGACTAAACTTAGTTCGTCATCGCATCCCTAGCCCGTAATGTCATTCATTAATGTTACAGTGCAGGTTACCTCTCAAGTACAGAAGTTGTAGCTGAGTGTTTGCTATTAGTTGTCCGACTTCTACTTGAACCTGTCCAGTAGTGAGAAATTTATAGTTGGGGAGATAGTGAATATTTTAGGACAAGTGTACATTTAGAAAGTTATTTTTTAATGTGGATTTTATGCCTCATTTTATCTTGTCTTTCTTTGAAGAAATCAAGAGCTAGTGTGGGCCAGCACTGTGGTGTAGCAGGTCGAGCTGCTTCCTGCATGGCTGGCATCCCATATGAGTGCCGGTTTGAGACTCAGCTGCTCCACTTTTTTTTTTTTTTTTTTTTTGACAGATAGAGTTAGAGAGAGAGAGACAGAGAGAAAGGTCTTCCTTCTGTTGGTTCATCCCCTAAATGGCCACTACAGCCGGAGCTACGCCAATCTGAAGCCAGTAGCCAGGTACTTCTTCCTGGTCTCCGATGCCGGTGCAGGGGCCCAAGCACTTGGGCCATCCTCCACTGCCTTCCTGGGCCACAGCAGAGAGCTGGACTGGAAGAGGAGCAACTGGGTCTAGAACCCAGCGCCCATATGGGATGCTGGCGCTGCAGGTGGAGGATTAACCAACTGAGCCACGGCGCCGGCCCCGCTGCTCCACTTCTGATCCAGCTTTCTGCTAATGCACCTGGTAAAGCACTAGAGGGTGGCCTGAATCTTTGGGCCCTTGCACCCACGAGGGGGACCTGGAAGAAGCTCCTGGCTCTTGGCTTGGGATCAGCTCAGCTCCAGCCATTGTGGCCATTTGGGGAGTGAACCAGTGGATGGGAGACTCTCTGTCTCTGCCTCTGCCTTTGTCTCTGTCTGTAACTCTGCCTTTCAAATAAGTAAATAAATATTTTTTTTTTAAAAAGAGCTGATGTCTGCAGTCAGCATCTTAGAAATACTTGAGCACCACATAACAGGTTAAAGCACATTTCAGAAGTCTCTTGGTTGGAAAGTAATGTGAAAGCTGCTAGCTTAGGAGAAACTAATTTGTTTATTACCCTGTCATGTTTTCTGCTACTCTTGATCATCCCCTTGATGAGGAGTCCAGTGTTGAGAATGCATCCCCAGTAACGGTGCCCTTACCTATCTGTGCGGTCTGCATTGTGTGCGTATGTGACTATCATAGTGTGTACATTATGATACAGATTCAAATGTAGCACTTTCCAAAGGATAGCTCAAAGTAAATGTTTCCTGTTTTACTTACTGCAGTATTTCCTCCCCACTCTCTGGTGCATTATCTTCTGCATCACCCTTCTCAGGCCACCTGGGTTGTATCATCACATTATCATCTGGATGGGTTGCAGTGGTTTTAGGATATCTGGAGATCTACTTTGTCTTTCCTTTGCATCTCTTTCTAGAGTGTCTTCACTTACTTGGATTGGCTTCTTCTGGAGGGCTGCATCATGGATGCTTCTGGCTTTTGGCTTCCTTCTTCATACTTTACATTCATTTATTCAACAATTTATCCATGGAGACAATCTGATTTCATGAAGTCAGGCACTGTTTCAGGAGATAGAGATGTAGCAGTGAGTATATCAAAGGAGTAGGCTATGTAAGATGTTCTGTGTAGAGAATCAGAATAGAGCGATGTTATAGGAGGTGACTGCTTTAGAAAAGCCGTTGTCTGGAGAGGACATCAAAGCTGAGATTGGAGTCACAAGAAAGAACTAGATATGTTAAGTGTCAGGAGGGAAAATGTTCTAGATGCTAGCTCAGGCAGGATTTCTGAATTGAGACTGAGCTTAGCAGGTGAAAGCAGTTTTGTGACCAGAGACAAAAGGGGAAATATCTTAGACATGGCCTATGGTTGAGCCAGTTTGAGTTAGTTTCCTCTCCCAAGGACTGTGTAACATGTCCAGAGACTTGTTTTGTTTTGTTTAGCTGAGGTTGGGTAATTGCCTAAACTAGAAAGGGTCAGGTGAATCTATTGTCTCTCACCTTGCGTTCTTATTTATTCGGGTGGCTGGAGATGTCATGTGTACTTTGAGGTCTACATCTGGTTTTATGTTAAGTGAATCTGATCCAGGCTGTTATCTTCAGTGGTGATTTTCCCAACTGTAAATTAGGAACTGGCATCAAACAAACATATGGTTTTGTGTAAGTAGAATGCAAATTCTGATGTTTTCTGTCACTCCATAATTCTAATTTTGAAGTTTCAGTTTTTAAAGCAGGAAAATTCACTCAAGAAAGACTTGAAATCTGTGATTTTCTGTGGACTGCCAGGTATATTAATGCATATTCTTTCTTAGAAGTACAGTGGCTTCGGGGCAGGCACCGTGGCTCACTTGGTTAATTCTCCGCCTGTGGCGCTGGCATCCCTTATGGGTGCAGGGTTCTAGTCCTGGTTGCTCCTCTTCCAGTCCAGCTCTCTGCTGTGGCCCGGGAGGGCTGTGGGGGATGGCCTAAGTGCTTGAGCCCCTGCACCAGCATGGGAAACCAGGAAGAAGCACCTGGCTCTTGGCTTCTGATTGGGGCAGCGGCAGCCGTAGCGGCCATTTGGGGAGTGAACCAACAGAAGGAAGACCTTTCTCTCGTTTTTCTCTCTCTCACTGTCTATAACTCTACCTGTCAAATAAATTTAAAAAAAAAAAAAAGGGAAAGAAATACAGTGGCTTCTTTTCCCCACCTATTGATAGACTGTAACTGTAGATGGTCTATCTCTTCTTTTTAAGACTAAGGGACACCCTTTATACTTGAATTTAAAAATTCTTGGAAATCTAGAAATACAGCCAAATGTATGAATCTTTCCTGCTGTAGTCATCAAAAGAGAAGCGTGTGGCCTAAGACTAAAGTGTAAGTCATGTCTGGTCGTGTTGCTTTACTTTGCAGAAATGTTCACTTTTACAGTGAATTGCAGAGAGTTGCACAGGGCTTCAAGGTAAATGTTGCTGGTACCATAAAGTCCTGTCTTGTAGCTGTCTTCTCCTTGTATAATGCCATTGACTGGGTTGTAAATGTCTTCATGATAGTGGGTTTGTAAAAATTCATCTTTGTAGCGTATTATACTTAGTTGCTCATGTGATAACATATATAGAATATATATGGTCAGTTTGTTGAGGTAAATTAGTTTGACTTGAATTAGATGAGACATGGAAAAACAGGGCTGAAGCTAAGTCTGATAGTGATTCCAGACATGTTATTATTTCAGTTTAAGTAGTCAGAAGTTGTGATGTTTTATTCACCTTTGAAACTGTCGTAACTGAATGTTCAGAAATGGTAGCATGTCCTTGTTCTGTGACCAATGTGTCATTTACCTTTCTTTTTTCTTTGGATTCTGAAAAATATATATACTAGAATATATATATATATATAATATATATATATAATATATATACTAGAAACCTTTTATTTAATGTATACAAACTTCATGCATTTCATAAATACAACTTTAGGAAAGTAGTGATTCTTCCCTCCCTACCTGCCCTCTCATCCACACTCCCACCCTTTTTCTTTCTCCCTCTCCTATTCCCATTCTTATTTTTTGCTAAGATCTATTTCAATTAAAGTGTCAATTTCACTTCTATGAATTAACTTTTAGGTGCTCTGTTAGTTACCACAGATCAGGGAGAACATACAGTATATGTCTTTTTGGGACTGGCTAATTTCACTACATATGTTTTCCAATTATATCTATTTTGTTGCAAATGACAGGATTTCTTATTTTTTAAACTGCTGTGTAGTATTCCATGGTGTAAGTATCCCATAATTTCTTTATCTAGTCTTCAGTTAATGGACGTTTGGGTTGATTGCACATCTTTGCTGTTGTGAATTGAGCTGTAGTAAACATGGGGGTATGGATAACTCTTTCATGTGCTGATATTATTTCCTTTGGGTAAATTCCCAGGGATGGCTGGGTCATATGGCAGGTCTGTGTTCAGATTTCTGAGACATCTCAATACTGTCTTCCATAGTGGTTGTACTAATTTACATTCCCACCAGTAATGGATTACGGTATCTTTTCCCCCATCCTTGTTAGCATTTGTTGTTTGTTGATTTCTGGATGATAGTCATTCTAAGGGGATGAGGTGTAACCTCATTGTGATTTTGATTTGCATTTCCCTGATGGCTAGTGATCCTGTGAATTTTTTCATGTGTCTGTTGGCCATTTGAATTTCCTCTTTTGAGAAATGCCCATCTCTTAAGTGGGTTGTTTGTTTAGTTTCTTGATCTCTTTGTAGATTCTGGTTATTAATCCTTTATCATTTGCATAATATCTCCCATTCTGTCAGTTGTCTTTTCACTTTGTTGAGGGTTTCTTTTGCAGTGTGGAACATTCTCAATCCAGTTTGTCAATTTTGGCTTTGAATGCCTGTGCTTTTGGAGTCTTTTTCAAGAATTCTTTGCCTAGGCCAATGTTTTGCACGGTTTCCCCAATGTTTTCTAATAATTTAATGGTATTGGGTCATATAATTTTAAGACTCTGTTCCATTTTGAGTGGATTTTTGTGTGGGGGTCTTGCTTCATACTTCTGTTTGTAGTCATCCAGTTTGCCCAGCACCATTTGTTGCAAAGCCTGTCTTTGTTCCAGGGGTTGATTTTAGCTCTTTTGTCAAAGACAAGTTAGTTATAGATGTGCGTATTTATTTCTGGAGTTTCTATTCTGTTCCATTGTTCTACAAATGTGTTTTCCTACTAGTACCATGCTGTTTTGATTATAACTGCCCTGTAGTATGTCTTGAAATCTGGTATTGTGATGCCTTTGGCTTTGTTTTTGTTGTGTAAGATTACTTTAGCTCTTCTGGTCTCCTGTGTTTCCATATGAATTTCAGCATCATTTTTTCTATATCTGAGAAGAATATCCTTGGTATTTTGCTTGGTATTGCATTGAATCTATAGATTGCTTTTGGTAGTATGTATGTTTGGATGCTATTGATTCTTTCAATCCATGAACATGGAAGATTTTTCCATTTTTTTGTGTCTATTTTTTTTTTAAGATTTTATTTATTTGAGAGGTAGAGTTGTAGACAATGAGAGGGAGAGACAGAGAGAATGGTATTCCTTCCATTATTTCACTCTGTAGATGTCTGCAAGGGCCAGAGCTGCGCCAATCCGAAGCCAGGAGCCAGGTGCTTCTTCCTGTTCTCCCATGCGGGTGCAGGGGCCCAAGCATTTGGGCCATCTTCTACTGCTTTCTCAGGCCATAGCAGAGAGCTAGATTGGAAGAGGGGCAACCAGGACTAGAATTGGCACCCATATGGGATGCCAGTGCCGCAGGAGGAGGATTAACCTACTGTGCCATGGAGCTGGCCCCGTGTCTTCTATTTCTTTCTTTAATGTTTTGTAATTTTCATCATAGAGATCTTTGATTTCCTTGGTTAAATTTATACCAAGCTATTTACTTTTTTTTTTTTGTAGCTGTTGTGAATGGGAGTGATCTTAGAAGCTCTCTCTCAGCTGTGACATTGTCTGTATATAAAAGGCTATTGATTTTTGTGTATTGATTTTATATCTTGGCATTTTACCAAACTTTTATGAATTTTCAATAGTCTTTTAGTGGAGTCTTTTGGATCCTCAATATATAGAATCATGTCATCTGTAAATTGGGATAGTTTAACTTCTGCCTTCCCAATTTGTATCCCTTTGCAACTAATCTTTCTTTTTTTTTTTTATTTTTATAACACTTTTATTTAAAGAATATAAATTTCCAAAATACAGCTTATAGATTACAATGGCTTCTCCCCCATAACTTCCCCCCCCACGCAACCCTCCCCTTTCCCACTCCCTCTCCCCTTGCTTCACATCAAGATTCATTTTCAATTCTCTTTATATACAGAAGATCAGTTTAGTATATATTAAGTAAAGATTTCAACAGTTTGCCCTCACATAGCAGCACAAAGTGAAAAATACTGTTGGAGTACTAGTTATAGTATTAATTCACAATGTATAGCACATTAAGGACAGAGATCCTACATGATATATTTTTTTAAAAAATTGATTAATTTTCTAGGCAATTTCCAATTTAACACCAAGATTTTTTTTCATTTTTAATTATCTATATACAGAAGATTGATTCAGTATATACTAAGTAAAGATTTCATCAGTTTGCACCCACACAGAAACACAAAGTGTAAAATACCGTTTCAGTGCTAGTTATAGCATTACTTCACATTGGACAACACATTAAGGACAGATCCCACATGAGACGTAAGTACACAGTGACTCCTGAAGTTGATTTAACAATTTGACACTCTTGTTTATGGCATCAGTAATCTCCCTAGGCTCTAGTCATGAGTTGCCGAGGCTATGGAAGCTTTTAGGGTTCGCTGACTTCAATCTTATTCTGACAGGGTCATAGTCAAAGTGGAGGTTCTCTCCTCCCTTCAGAGAAAGGTACCTCCTTCTTTGATGGCCCCATTCATTCCACTGGGATCTCACTCACAGAGATCTTTCATTTAGGTCTTCTTTTTTTTCCAGAGTGTCTTGGCTTTCCATGCCTAGAATATTCTCATGGGCTCTTGAGCCAGATCTGAATGCCTTAAGGGCTGATTCTGAGGCCAGAGTGCTATTTAGGACATCTGCCATTCTATGAGTCTGCTGTGTATCTCGCTTCTCATGTTGGATCATTCTCTCCCTTTTTGATTCTATCAGTTAGGATTAGCAGACACTAGTCTTGTTTGTGTGATCCCTTTGACTCTAGACCTATCAGTGTGATCAATTGTGAACTGAAATTGATCACTTGGACTAGTGAGATGGCCTTGGTACATGCCACCTTGATGGGATTGTATTGGAATTCCCTGGCACAATTCTAACTCCATCATTTGGGGCAGTTCCGATTGAGCATGTCCCAAATTGTACATCTCCTCCCTCTCTTATTCCCACTCTTATATTTCACAGGGATCACTTTTCAGTTAAAATTTAAACACCTAAGAATAATTGTTTGTTAATTACAGAGTTCAACCAATAGTACTAGAATAAAAAAATTACTAAAATGGATAAAGTATTACATTGTACAACAACAGTCAGCACAAGAGCTGATCAAGTTACTGTTTCTCATAGTGTCCATTTCACTTCAATAGGTTTCCCCTTTGGTGCTCAATTAGTTGTCACCGATCAGGGAGAACATATGATATTTGTCCCTTTGGGACTGGCTTAATTCACTCAGAATGATGTTTTCCAGATTCCTCCGTCTTATTGCAAATGACTGGATTTCATTGTTTTTGACTGCTGTATAGTATTCTATAGAGTACATGTCCCATAATTTCTTTATCCAAATGTATGCTTTGAATTCCCTGTGATCTTTTTCTGTGAGGTTCCCTTCGTTTATCTTCTTTCATGTTGATGGCCGTGTTTCTGTGTTTCCGTGTGTAACACATCTTTAAGTATCTTTTGCAGGGCTGGACGAGTGGCAACAAATTCTTTCAATTTTTGTTTGTTATGAAAGGTCTTTATTTCACCTTCATTCACAAATGAGAGCTTGGCAGGATATAATATTCTGGGCTGGCAGTTTTTCTCTCTAAGTACCTGGGCTATGTCTCGCCATTCCCTTCTAGCTTGTAGGGTTTCTGATGAGAAGTCTGCCGTGAGTCTAATTGGAGATCCTCTGAGTGTAATTTGACGTTTCTCTCTTGCGCATTTTAGGATCTTTTCTTTCTGTTTCACTGTGGTGAGTTTAATTACAACGTGTCGTGGTGAGGACCTCTTTTGGTCATGTTTACTAGGGGTTCTATGAGCTTCCTGTACTAGGATGTCTCTGTCCTTCTCCAAACCTGGGAAATTTTCTGCTATTATCTCACTAAAAAGGCCTTCTAATCCTTTCTCCCTCTCCATGCCTTCAGGAACTCCTAGAACTCGAATGTTGGGTTTTTTAATAGTATCCTGTAGATTCCCAACAATATTTTTTAGATTTCTAATTTCCTCTTCTTTTCTTTGGTTTGACTGTATAGTTTCCTGTGCTCTGTCTTCTAGGTCCGATATTCTCTCTTCTGCCTCACCCATTCTGTTTGTAAGGCTCTCTAATGTGTTTTTCATTTGAACTATTGAATTCTTCACTTCATTATGATTTCTCGTCACTATCACAGTTTCATGTTCTACTAGTTGTTTCATTTCAGCTTGATTTCTCCTTAATATTTCATTTTCACGAGAGAGATTTTCTACCTTGTCCATTAAGGATTTCTGTAGTTCAAGAATTTGTTTTTGAGTACTTCTTAGTGTTCTTATCAATTTTTTGAGATCTGCTTCTTGCATCTCTTCTATCTCATCATCTTTGTAATCTTGAATTGGGGTGTCTTTTTCATTTGGGGATGCCATAGTGTCTTCCTTGTTCTTATTACCTCGGTTTTTGCGTTTGTTGTTTGGCATATTGGTTTCTTCACTGTGGTGTTTTTTTCTTGTTATACTATGACTCTAGATTAAGTGGACTGTCTGCTTTTGATGGAGCCTTAGAGGCTTGAGATGGGTGTGGCCTGAGAGCTCTATTTGGTTCCTCAGCGTTGAGGGTGTGTCAAAGGAGACACTCCCAGGTTAGGCGTGGTAAATCTCTCTCTGATACTTTTTTTTTTTTTTTGGTTCAAAAGGGAAGTAATTCCACACAGCTGAATGGAATTGGGGGTGGTTAGCAGGCGAATGATAAACCCACAGGAGCCAGAGATTGGAAGCTCTTTCCCAAGGACCAGAGAGGGAATCTTTGCGGCCCTTTGTGTGGGCTGAGATTCTCCTGTAGTCTCCCACTGGGCTGCCAAGGCTACTGAACTGTAGCGTCTCTGGAGAGTACTCACATGAATTCGTGATTTCCGTGAGTTCTCTCCCCCACCGTCTCTTTTTTCACAGTCTCAGTTCATTAGCACCACACATTCATTAGGTTCTAATCTCCTGTTATTTCACCCCTCCCACCCAAAGTCAGGTTTTTCTGCTAGGCTCGGGGCCGGTGCCGACCCGAGGTCGCCCTGCTTATGACGTATTCCAAAATGGCGCCTGCTCTTTGTCTTACTCACCTTTGAGAGGTGAGCGGAGAGAGAGCAGCTCGTGTCCGTATGGGTCACTTTTTTTTTTTTTTCCCTCTCTCTCTCTCTCTTCTAGTTAGCCTGGTGAACTTTTCCCCACGGGGTTTCAAGCCTTGTTCTCTCTAGGCTCCCTTTTCCGCTTCCCTGCTCGTATTTCGGGCTATTGAGGTTCTGCTCACCTCACGTTCCAGCGCTGGTGTGTTGAATCTGCTGCTGGTGTCCCAAACTGCGGGCTCCCACACTCTCCACGCAGGTCCACTGTGAGTCTCCAGTTCCAGAAGGGTTTTCTCTGCTGTTTCTTCCCCTACTCTTCCTTGAACCTGCAGTATCTCCACTTTTATTAAACTGTCTCTCCCCAGACTATCGGTGTGCTCCCTTCCTATTCCGCCATCTTGCCCAAATCTTTCAAATCATTCTGTCCTGCCTCTTGACACCCACTGTTCTGATTTCTGTCTCAGTGATTAGTTTTGCCTATTCTTAGTCTCCATATAATTGGAATTTTTTTTTAAAAGATTTATTTTATTTATTTGAAAGACAGGGTTTCAGAGAGAGGTAGAGATAGAAAGGTCTTCCATCTGCTGGTTCACTCCAAAGATGATTGCAGTGGCTGGAACTGCGCCAATCTGAAGCCAGGAACCAGGAGCTTCTTCCGGGTCTCCCACATGGGTGCAGGGGCCCAAGGCCTTGGGCCATCTTCTGCTGCTATCCCAGGCCATAGCAGAGAGCTGGATGGGAAGAGGAACTGCTGGGACTAGAACCGGCACCCATGTGGGATGCCAGCGCTTCAGGCCAGGACATTAACCTGCTGTGCCACAGTGCCGGCCCCTAAGTGGAATTTTGTAATGTGTATTCTTTGTGACAACCTTTATTTGCATGGCATATTTTTGATTTCTAAAATTATTGTGAAACTTTCTTGAATAATACAGTGAGAAATCTTAAGAACATTCCCTGTGTGGGTGAGAAAATCCTTGTAAATATTTTTATTTCATGCAGAGATCAAAGAAAAACCTGTGTACTGACAATCCTTCTATTGTCTTTCTGTGCCATAAATAGGAAGTAGTTCTCTTGGCCGATGTTAGGAGCTCCACTGAGTATTCATGATGTCCAGTTTAATTTGGAAGTTAAAATCTCATTCTGTACATTTTGTCAGAATAGTCAGTTTTGTTATAATCATTGAACTCTATTCTGAAAAGATCATCTTTTTGATCTGGAAGAAAGAAGGCTCCCTTACATTCCATTTTTATCTTTTCATCTGGTTTTAATCTTGGTTATAGCTAAGGATCTGTAGAAGCAATCCTCTGTGAATTTAAGTTAACCAAGCCTTTGAAAAAGAGGTTGATCTGAGTTCCTTGAGGGACATAATTCAAGTATATGTACCCTCACTCTGGGTGTCATCTGTATTGTTTTCCAGTTGTGATAAAGAAGGCATGCCATGCAGTTCATCACCCTGAGGGAGCTGAGTGATTAAGCAGTCATCACCACCATCCACCCACAAGACCCTTCCTCTTGCGGTACTGAAACTTCATCTTTGTTTTTTAACGAAAAAACAAACAATATTTTACAGAAAGGCACTATGGCATAAGCTTTTCTAGCCAGCTCAGATGGACCAGGAATTGTTAAGTCTGTAAAAATGTTTTTAACTACAGTAGATAGTCATGAAAATGGTCAGTCCATGCCTTAAAAGATGGTTCATATTTCTGTTCTCATATTTGGTTACTGGACCTAAATCTTCTCTATGAGCATAGTGTTCCTGATTGGAATTCATTGGAGTTCTGTAAATCACACTTTTAAGCATTGCCTTCAGTTTGCAGTTTCTGTTTCTTTTTAAGGGTAGTGAGACAGTTATAAAAATAGTACCCAGGGCTGGTGCTGGGGCATAGTGGGTAAAGCCACCACCTGCAATGCCTTTATCCCAAATGGATGCTGGTTCAAGTCCTGGCTGTTCCACTTCTGGTACCGCTCCCTGCTGTGGCTTGGGAAAGCAATAGAGGATGGCCTAAGTCCTTGGGCTCCTGAACCCACTGGAAGACCTGGAGGAAGCTCCTGCCTCCTGGCTTTGTGTTGGCCCTCCACTGGCCTTTGCGACCATTTCTGGTCCCGCCATTTGACAAATGAACCAGCGGATGGAGGATCTCTCTCTCTCTCTGTGTTTCTCTGCCTCTGCCTCTCTGTAACTCTGCCTTTCAAATCAATAAATAAATCTCCAAAAATGTAAAAAAATATTTGAACGAGATGCTTTTTTTAAAAAAAAAATAGTCTCACTGAAGATTCTACTAGATTCTTATTAATAGTTCTGCCTCTTGAGATTTTTTTTGAAACACCTAGTCATTATCAAGTTGTTGTAAAACATTTAGCTTTTCAAGGAAACAGTTAATTTCACTTTGGTTTTAGAAATTTAAAAAGATATCTAATGAAATGTTATAATTATAGTAATAGATGGAACTGAGATAAAGATATCTGTGAATAAAAATAGCATACAGTTCAGCTGATGGGAGCACATGTGTGGGGTCTCATGCTGATAATGAGATCCTGTCCTTGACTCTGAGAATCGAAGGTGGGGGGCTTGTCTTGTCTCAGGATGATTTCATGCATCAGTCACACTGAGGACAGTGAGAAGAAATTCTGGTGGAGGTAGTAAACTGATAATTTGATTTTTTTTTCTTAAATTTCAGTTTCTGTATGTTACAGCTACCATTCAGCTCTCTGAATGGTTGTGCATAGTTTGTTCTTGCCATAATGTGAACTTATATTTTCTGGTGTAGATTATTGCTGTAGACAACACATTGTGCCAGTCAGATGGTGGCTGAGGGCTGGAGATGTCTGAAGGAGGCTGGGGTAACTGGTGCAGTGCAGGACTGATAAGATGCGTCTCTCTTCAGCAGGTCTCTGCATGGCTAGTTTGGGCTCCTTTGGGAGGGTAGCTAGTACAACAGCAAGTGTTCCACAAGACGGGAAAAGAAACTGCACATTTGTTAAGGTCAGGGCCCAGCCAATGGCACATTTCACCGTATCCTTTTTGTGAAACCAGTCACAAGGCCACCCACATTCACGGGGAGGAGAGACTCTGCCTCTGCAAAGCAGGCAGGCCAAGAATTTGTGGCCATTTCTAACCAGGCAGAGGTTCACATGATACGTGCCGCTAATGACATTTTTCTTTAAAATGCTGGAGAATATTTCTTGTTTATGTCAATACTAAAGTCAGTGGAAGAACATATAGGTCTATATTTAGCTGATGCAAATCATAAATGAAGATGGGACATCTGGAGAGAGCAAAACCAAGAAAAGCCAGAATGCTGGCTGCAAGTTCATTATAATTAGGACTACTGTAAAGTTTCTCTTCATTTAATCCAGCTCCTGTTTGCACCTTTAGGTTTGAGTTACAATACCTCAAAAAAAAAAAAAAAAAAAAAAAAAGAAAAGAAAAGAAAAGAAAAAAAGAAGCAAGGAGAAAAACTAAACTCAGTAATGTTTGTAGGTGAATCTTGAGTTTTAATCTGCTGGTGTCCTGGAAACATTTTGGTCCAGAGAAGTTTTCATTAAGTAACTAAGGATATGAGGTTCCCCTTTGAGAAGGCAACATTGTAAAATGAATTTGACATTTGTAAATTACTAACTCTTTTCTTCACTGATACTTATTTTTGTATATAAGATAGTAAAATTTACTTTTTTTCCAAAGCTTTATTTATTTGAAAGGCAGAGACAGAGAAGAGAGAGAGAGAGGGAGAGATGGAGAGTGTGTGAGTCAGACAGTGATCTTCAGGTCACTTGCCAGCTGACCACAAGAGCCAGTAGTGAGGCAGGCCAAAGCCAGGAGTCATGACCTGCTGCTTTCCAGGTGCACTAGCAAGGAGCAGGGTCGCAGGTGGGGCAGTCAGGACTTCTTGCTGTTGGAAGCAAATGTGACTTTCTTAAGATCAATACACATGTATTGAATTTTTGTTATGCCTTGTTAGATGCTGGGATTACATAGCTTAAGGAAGTTTGATTTATATATTTTATTTGATGTAATTAATGATGCGATTGAATTATTTTTAAAAGAAGATTCATTTAATTCAAAGGTGGAGACAAAGAGGGAGAGAGATTGATCAGTCTTCTATCCTTTGATTTACTCCTCAAGTGCCCACAATAGCCGGGGCAGGGCCAGGCTGCAGTCATGAGGTGTAAACTCAGTTCAGGTCTCCCACGTGGATGGCAGGGACCCAGGTGTGTGAGCCATGCCTTCCTGGAGCACAGTTTAGTAGGAAGTTGGAATTGGATGTTGAGCCAGGACTTGAATCCAGACAGTCTAAATATGGGACATGAGTATATCAAGAAGTATCATTTAAAAAAAATCCTGTTTATATTCATTTTTATTTGAGTTATTTTTATTTGAACCACCAATGCCTGCAGCTGGGGCTGGGCCAGGCTGAAGCCAGGAAACAGGAACTCCATCTGGTTCTCTGATGCAAATGACAGGAACCCAAGTACCTGGGTCATCACCTGCTGCTTCCCAGGTGCTTTGGCAGGAAGCTGGATTGCTAGTGGCATCGCTGGAACTTGGACCAGGCACTCTGATATGGGGCGTGGGCACCCCAAATTGCAGCTCAACCTGCTGCACCACAACACCCGCTCCTTGAATCCTTCTGATGCCTTGTGAGTAGAAATGCTCTTTATTTCCTTGTGAGCGATTGGTCCTGGCGTCTCTTTTCCCAAGGTGGTCAAGAGAATTTACTTTTCACTGCTAATTCCACTGTAATTTTAAGTGAAACTTCTCTTTGGGTGAAGTACAGTTGTTCCAGTGACTTGTGAGACATCACCATTGCAGATAACTCATGGAGCTTCTTGTGTGTGTTATTCTGTCCCATAATTCCCAGAGACAAGGCCACAATTTCTGTGATTTTAGCATTGTTCCTTTCTGATAGTCTGTGTGATGTGTGAAGGCCATTTTCTAAGAAAGGGCATTTCTGTTTGATTTTGTATGGTGTCACATACATACAGGTATTCTGAACGGCGTTTATAACTTCACATCACTGCTTTATTGTGATATGCTTTTCTGTCTCCCATCCAGTTTTCTTAGACTTGAGTTAGTTTATTCTAATAGATTGTTTTATGTGACTTTTATGATAAAGTATCATTTCTTAATTTGAAGTCAAACATTTTGAGACTTGTGTATCCAAAACAATGTATATAAATGTTGGTAATTAATAGTTAAATTATGGCTGAGATCCTGTAGAGTCATAGTTACTGGAGTATTTTTTTAAAGATGTATGTATTTATTTATATGCCAGAATTACAGAGAGATATCTGCCTCCACTGGTTCACCACACAAATGGCCACAACAATCAAGTCTGGGCCAACCTGAAGCCAGGATCCTGGACTTTCATTGAGGTCTTCCAGGTGGATTTAGGGGCCCCAAAACCTGGGCCATCTTCTGCTGCTTTCTCAGGTGCATTGGCAGGGAGCTGGACAGGAAGTAGAATAGCCGGAACTCAAACTACTGCCCATATGGGATGCTGGCACTGCAGATGGTGGCTTAACCCACTGTGCCACAGAGCTGGCACCTTGCTGGGCTATCTTTAAAAGTGGGGAAATACAGGTGAGCCACAAGTTATGACCACATGAAATGTGAAAACTTGATTTATGGGTACACATTAGGGCTGATTTTCATTAAAGAATGGTTTCTCCAAAGTTTGTTGAAAAATATACTTCCATTCATAATGTAGATGTTTAATATGTGTACTGTTTTTGAGCTGAAGTATTTTTCAGTACTTAAAGGTACTTCTCACTTTCACATAAGTAAAACTGAAACACTATAGTAATAATAATAGTAAGAGATTTAAATAGAAAATTGTTTGCAACTCTGCCTCCTTTACAAAGATGATTATTTTTCTATGACTTTTGTTTTCTTTGATTTGAATACAGTATGCGTGATTTTTCGAGAGTATTTTGTAGAAAAGCAGAAATATTCACAGAGATATATACGACTATAGTATTAGATATTAACGGAAATTGAAAACTAATAAAATTTGTTTTATATCTCATATTTTGAGTCAATGAATTATTTTCACACTGTTCCAGTTATGTCACTAATAGTTATGTTAATCTCTTCCACTCAGTTCTATGTGTATATCTATCTATATATAAATACATGAAGTTTGTTTTTACCACTAAGATGTTGTAGACAGAATAATATCATGCAGAGGTGTAGGGCCTGAGTCCCTGGGATCTGTCAGAGCTGCCTTTTGGAAAAGGGTTTGAATGTGGAAGGGAGTTAGGAGTCTGGAGATGGAGCAGTGGTCCTGGAGTGTCAGGGTAGGTCCTAACTGTTGTCGCTGGTGTCTGTATGAGAGAGAAGCAGAGGGATGCTCTGACATACAGAGGAGGAGATGTGCAGACAGAGCAGGAGGAGACTTGAAGATGACAGCAACGTGGCTACAAAATAGAAAATGCCATCAGCCTCCAGAGGCTGGGAGGGTGCAGGGCGGCTTCTCCCCGACAGCCTGTGGAGCCTCTGGCTGTGAACTCAGTCCATCTTACACTTACATACTCCATGAGAAAGAAAACTTCAGTTGTTCGCAGACATGAGTTTTTGATAGTGTGTTAAACCTCAGGAAACTATTGTGTATGAGTCTGTTTCTAATCGCTGGAGAGTTAACCATAGAGTAGGAAGGAGCCAGATTTCAGCGGTTTGCTGCCTTCTTCCTGGGACCTGAACTTGCTGACAGGTGGCCTTTCCAACTTTTCACACTGTTGGTGCCTCCTTGTTCCTTTTGTCGTGGCTCAAGTGTCAGCCTTTCAGATGAGCCTCTGGCCATTCAGGTCTTTATTTGTTTATTTTTTAAAGCATTTATTTTATTTATTAGGAAGGCAGAGAGACAGCAAGGGAAAGAGATAGAGTTCTTCCATCTGCTGGTTCACACCCCAAATGGCCACAGTGGCCAGGACTGTGCCAGGCTGAAGCCAGGAGCCTGGAACTCCATCTGTGTCTTCTACGAGGGTATCAGGGGCCCAGGCTCTTGGGTACTCTTAGGCACATTAGGATAGAGCTGGATCAGAAGTGGAACAGCTGCACATATGGGATGCTGGCATTGAAGGCAGTGGTTCAACTTATAACCTTGGCTCCAAGACTCAGGTCTGTGTTTTTCCCCAAATCAGTCCTATTATTATTATTATTTTTAAATTAGGGTTCCTTAGACAAAACCAATAGCATGTGGATATAGAAATGTAGAAATATGAGAGCTCCAGGAGAATTGGCTCATATGTATATATCATGGAGCTGAGAGATCTGGCATGCTACGAGCATAGCCCAGCCCAGGTCCACATGCCTCAAGAACTAGAGAAGCTGACGGTGAACTTGGGCTGAAAGTCTGAGAACTCTGGGTGCTACTGGTGTAAGTGCTGGAGGCTGAAGTCCAGTGAGCCTGGAGCTGCAATGTCAAATGCAACAGGATGAAGTCTACAGCAGCTCAGAGAGAGACCAGCTCATTTTCTGTATTTGCTCCACTGCCTGCACCCCAGTGATTGTGTGGAGCCCACCCACATTGAAAGCAGGTCCTTCCCTTCTCCTGGTTCCACTCAGATTCCTCTGCCAATCTTTTCCAGAAATGCCCTGTGGATATCCCCAAGATATGCTTTACCAGGTTTCCAGGTGTCCCTGATGCTGTCAGGTTGACATCCAAAACTGCCCATGACATGTGTTGCTTATCAGAATTTAATAGTTACTTTGCTGAGTTGTTCTTCTCTTTGTTAGGTATCATGTTAGAAGGCAGACTTAGAAGTCAAGTGCAGCGAGAATAGTCATTCTGTACTGAGCATTGTCCCTAGCACACATCTTTTCAAGAAAAAAATTCTTGGCATTTCTCAATTGCTTATGGAGGAAAGTTCTTAAAGATTTTTTCAGTTTGTGAAGATCTCATTGATTGGGCCATGTGCTAGTTTGTCTCTGCCATCACGGTTTATTCTGATCTGGCTTTTCACTTTCAGTGCCAAAGGTCCCATTCAGGGGACCAGTAGGAGTTAGTCTTTGATATCTGTCTAGCTCTGTCTCTGATTTATTCTCCATCTGCTGGTTCACTCCCCAACTGGCCACAATGGCCAGAACTGCTCTGATCTGAAGCCAAGAGCCAGGAGCTTCTTCTTGGGCCATCTTCTACTGCTTTCCCAGGCCATAACAGGGAGCTGGATTGCAAGTGGAGCAGCTGGGATTTGAACCTGTGCCCATATGGGGTACTGGCACTGTAGGCGGCAGCTTTATCTGCTACACCACAGCACCAGCTCTGCCATGTTATTTTTCTGTCTAGATTTCTCCCTGTTTGTCTGAGTCAATTGTTTAGGCTCTAAGAGAGAAAGCAAACGACACCACCAAAAAAGTATGAGGATATTTGGAATAAAAAAGCCTGAAAGTTATGAGTTCAATTTTTTTTTTTCAGTTCATTTATTTATAAGCCCTTGAGTATGCTTGCATCGTCTCACTTTTAAGTGCTTTCAGTGTTGACTACTAGGGACAAGCCAGACGACTGTTTCTCTGGCTCAAGGATACTCCTTGAGAAAGCGCTGTGTTGGGTTACATGGAGCACATCATGTCAGGGTTGAGAGATGGAGTGTTTTCGTGGAGCTGGATAGTCCATCAGTGACAATGATGTGACTGTCATATAAGTTCTAAAGGAAACAGTATGATTGGAATGCAGTGTTTCAAAAAAGTCAGCCCTGATAGTTGTGATTGCTTTTTGGCTAAAGGAGAGAGTAAGGAAGGAAAATAAAAGCTATGAAACGTTCTGCAAGGAGTACATGCTGTAAGACATGACTAGTAGGCTGTGTTTGCTTATATATCTTTAACTTGTATATTTTTAAACATTTGCTTATGTACTTACTTGAAAGGCAGAGAGTGAGAGCAAGTGAGCAAGCAGTGGCTGTCTTCCATCTGCTAGTTCACTCCCCACATGGCTGCAGTGGTCTTGGGTGGGCCAGGCTGAAGCCAGGAGCCTGGAACTCTGGGTCTCCCATGAGGTGACAGGGTGTCCTGCTGTTTTCCCTTTAGCAGGGAGGTGGATCCAAGCAGCGCAGCCAGATCTTGAAACCAGTGCCATGATGTGGGGTCATAATGCAGGCAGCAACCTAACCTGTTGCACCATAGTGCTATTCCCAGTCATACACCTTTTGATTAGTTTAGATGGGATTTTTGAAAGAATAGGAGTAGCCTTGTGTCACTGACTTGCTTATGAAGCTTAGTAAAATGGAGGTTTTCAGCGACCACCTAGCTCTAAATTCCTTCATTTGTAATGCAGATGTTTGTTACTTAAGATAGGTGTGTGATTTTCATGAAGGCCAGCTTTAGCTTTCTAAAAAGTTATGTTTTTTCGATTGACCTTTCTGCCTGTCTGTCCTCCCTCCCACCTTCCTTCCTAGCTTTGGCATTGAGGAGCAGGTAAGATCCTATAACACAGGTAAGGTCCTTCCATGGCTGACATTGCAAGTATTAAGAGGTGTGTTTAAGAAAATAGCATGTTTTGGGGCTGGCGCCGTGGCTCACTTGGTTAATCCTCCGCCTGAGATGCGCCATCCCATATGGGCGCTGAGTTCTAGTCCCAGTTGCTCCTCTTCCAGTCCAGCTCTCTGCTGTGGCCCAGTAAGGCAGTGGAGGATGGCCCAGTTGCTTGGGCCCTAGCACCCGCATGGGAGGCCAGGAGGAGACACATGGCTCCTGGCTTCGGATTGGCTTAACTCTGACTGTGGTGGCCATTTAGGGAGTGAACCAACGGAAGGAAGACCTTTCTCTTTCTCTCTCTTTGACTGTCTAACCTGTCAAATAAAAACAAAAGTACTCATTAAATTCTGGTTTTAAATAAGCTTTTCTCTTAGAATCGCTGTAGATTCCCATATACACCATGCCCGGTGTCTCCTCTCTTTAGCATCTTCCATCAATGTGATACATTTGTCACAATCACCTCTTGATCCTCATTGTTAACCGATGTCCGCGTTTCCAGATTCCTGTCCCTGATGCTGTCTCGTTTGGTCCTCACGTCGCTTATTCTCTTGGCTCTGACTCTTTGCTTACACATCGCTTGTTCTCTATGACTCTGACGGTGCTGAGTCCTGGTCAGGTATTTTGTGGATTGTCTCTCAGTTGGAATTTGTTGCTATCGTTCTCATGAGTGAACTGTGGTTATTAATTTTTGAGAAGATCATAGACGGGTTGAACGTGTACACGGTCAGCCTGACTTCCGTTGTTGGTATGAGCCTTGCTCATATGGCTGAGACTGTAACATTACTTTTCTCCTGTCTTTCTCTACTATAAAGAATGGGGAGTTATGCTCCACCTCCTTGAGAGTGATGTATGTACATAAACCATTTGGAAGTTTCCTACAAAGGCATGCCTACTCTTCCTATTTTGCTTGTTTATTCACTTATTTATTTATGTCAGTATGGACTCACAGATATTTATTTTATTCTTCAGGTTCTAATCCAGTATTACTCCATATTGCTCAAAGTGTTGCAGCTTTGACGAGCTGCCTCCTGTCATTTGTGTGTGTGATTTTTTTTTTTAGCATGAATGTACTTTGTGGAATTCCAAGGTTTCTCATTTCGTCTATTTCCTGCTCAAGTCCCAGAATTAGCCATTTTCCCAAGAATTTCTGATTCTGTGTTTTGGAGAATGGTGTTAGAAACCAAGATCTGGGTGCACGGTGTTCTCACTGCTGTCACAGTATCTTTGCCTGTAGGCTCTCTCAGATGACAGAGGAAAGAAACGTATGTGCAGATATTAACCTGTATGTGTGCAGTGTCTCACTTGTTCTGTCTGTAGCCATTTGATCCGTATCAAGATGGAAGTGGACTTCCTGCAACTTTCCTTTTGTCTATTACGGCAGCAGTCATTCCAGGTTCTGCTCTTTGCTTATCTGACTCTTCCCTGTGAACAGTAAGAGTTGTGACTCTCACCGTTACCCTCCTTCTGTGCAACAACTACTGTTGTTTTCTAGTCTGTATCTGTAGTTTTGTCAGACTGGTATGAGAATCTAGTGCTATTTACAGTTTTCTCTCTCTCTCTCTCTCTCTCTCTCTTTTTTTTTTTTTTTGTTACACCGTGCCTTTTCAAAGTTACTGAGGCAGTATCCACCCTACCCTTTCTTTAATCCCTTCCTTGAGGTTGTCTCATGCATTTATAGTACTACTGGGTTATTTTGACACATTCTGCATTCTGTATGGGATCTCTCAACCTGGTATGTGACAATGAAAAATTTTTTGCTCATAAACGCTCATTCTTTGCTGTGTTTCTTCCTCCAGAGACAGTCCCCTGTACTTTAGCTATTCAACCTTACCTCTTTAATTCCTGGCAACCTCCGATGTGACTACCATCTCTGCAGTTTTGCCTTTTAAAGAATGTCATATAATTACAGTAATGTGCAGCCTCTTTAGACTGGCTTCTTTGTCTTGGCTCTGTGTGTATCCGATTTGTTTCTGTCTTTCTATGGTTTCATAGCTATTTTTTGTCACTGGAAAGTGTTCCATGTTGTGCAGGTGCCAAGTTTTTTCTTTTACATACTGAAAGGCTTCTTGTGCAGTTGCTGATGATTATGAATCAAGCTGCTATAAGTCTTCTTCAGTAGATATCTAATTTTTATTGTTAAGGTCTTAGAATGTGTGGTTGCTTTATCATTTTCGGAAAATAAGTTTGTACTTGGTAGACGTAATCTTATATCAGGATATCATTTTAAAAATATACTGTTTTAGTTGATGTGGTTTAGAATAGAACTGGTCAACTTAAATCAATGTGATTTGGTAATATTTGGGTGTTCTCTTCAATTGTTAATCAAAAGAGAAGCTTGGTGTTGTATGTAATTTGTTGGCACTACTTACATGATCATTTGGTTGTGACTCCGGTAACCGTAAGAAAATACTTAGTTGGACTCCGGTGATTCAACAAGGTTAATTTTGTAAAACAAAGCAGTTTCTTCCTAGAGTTCAACAAGAATCTATTTCTATTATAATTATTTAATTAGGAAGTATTTATATTCTGCTGTGTATTGGCTATAGAAATAAGTACAGGGCATAACATGTAGGAAGAAACTAGGCTAGTCACTGCTGTCAAATAGCTACAAATAAAGAAATCATTAGTTTATTGAGATTCATACATCCATTCATTCTGCAGATAACTGTGGAGTTATTCTGTTGTCAGCTTTGGTGGTAGGTGCGGAGGCTGTGGGGATGGTCAAGGTGGAATGTTTGACAGTTTTTGAGTGAAAATAAGGGGAATGGAATGGATGGTCTTGAAGTAGATCCCCATATATAGAAGAGGATATGAAAGTTTAGTACAAGAGGATGGGCATGGTTGCTTGGTGAGTAGATCTGGCACATCGGGCTATCCTTTTGGAGGGAAACAAATCCTGTTCCTTGCAGTTATATCTTAGACCGTACACAAAAATGATTTCCACATGGAAAGACTTAATAAGTAGTATGCACTAAATGTAGTAGATAGCTTGTTTGTTCACTGGGGTGAAGGAGACTTTCTTTTTCTTTTCTTTTCTTTTCTTTTCTTTTTTTTTTTTTTTGACAGTCAGAGTGGACAGTGAGAGAGAGACAGACAGAGAGAAAGGTCTTCCTTTTGGCGTTGGTTCACCCTCCAATGGCCGCCGCGGCTGGCGAGCTGTGGCCATGCTGCATGGCGCTGATCTGAAGCCAGGAGCCAGGTGCTTCTCCTGGTCTCCCATGCGGGTGCAGGGCCCAAGCACCTGGGCCATCCTCCACTGCACCCCCGGGCCACAGCAGAGAGCTGGCCTGGAAGAGGGGCAACCGGGACAGAATCCGGCGCCCCGACTGGGACTAGAACCTGGTGTGCCAGTGCCGCAAAGCGGAGGATTAGCCTAGTGAGCCACGGCGCCGGTCCGAAGGAGGCTTTCTTAACCACCATTGTAAATGGCAAGCTATAAAGGAAAAACAAATACTTTCCCGAAACTTAACTTTTGAATGAAAACATGTAGTGAATACACATGGGTTTTATAAAAAATATTTGCAAGGGGAGAAGGGAGGGAAGGAGAGTAGGGGGACAGAGTGAATTCTGCTATATGTTATCACTGCTTAGTTATTGACAAAAGGAAAATAGTACCAGGTATGGAGAAGTAATATTTAATATGAAGAGTTGTTCAAACTCACTATGAATAGTTGTTCATATGAGTAGTTGTTCACACTCACTAACAGGAGAATGCATATTAAACATGTGAAGAAACCTTGTGTCTATCAGGCTGCCCCCTGTAGCCCCAACCCTTCTTGATGACAGAGATATAGAAGGAGGGGGAAGGGCAAGGGAGAGAGGGACACACACAGTAATGTATTCCTGGCAGGAAACTAAGGGAAAAGTTTTTTTTAAACTGTGCTGGTAGAAATGTGGGTTAGTTGAGCCTTTTTGGAAAGTGATCTGGCAACATCTATTAAAATTGAATACATATATATATATATATACATATACATATGCATATATACATACATACATACACTGGTTCTTTGGAATCTAGCCCATAGAAACATACCTCAATGTGTAAGATTTTCTGTACAAGCATTTAAAGGAGCATAAACTGAAAGTATGGTATATGTCTACCAACAGGGGAATGGTTGAGTAAGTATCTGTGTCTTACGTACAGATTCCATCTGTAGATGGACTCTTTGTAGCCATGAAAAAGAATGAGTCAGATACACACCAGTAGACTAGGAGTCACTTCTCACAGGTTTTTAATAAGATGATGAAAAATGTGAGGCTACGTTAAAGAATGCAGTGAAACCACCATGTATGCAGCCATGTATTAAAGAATATGTATGATGATGTAAGAGTAGAGATACAGGGTAGATGTTAACTTGGGCCGTATTGGTGGGTGAATGGTTGGAAGGGCCAGGTAGTGAGAGGGATGGTGGGATTGTATGTAAGGTCAGGGAAGCAGCAAAGCAAGAGGGAAGAATGAGCTGAAAACAGCAGTTTTGATGTTATGATGATCATATTTGCTTTAATGATAACATTGATGATTATCTTTTTCTGTTTGTGTTAAAAGATTTTTAACCATATGTGGTGGTGTCCCTTAGTATAGCCCCTTTGGGACATGATTCAGCAAACAGTATCAAGCCTTGTTTATACTTTCTGAGCTAGTTGTTTTGTATCTGGGATTTTATATTGAGGAAATAACCCAGAAGAGGAAAGAAGTTAATGCCTCCCTATCATTGTAGTTTAGCTATATAATTGGGAATATGTTGTATTAGCTTTGATATTACATTGCCACAATAATGAAAATTGTTATATTGTCACACTGATGAAATGTTATAGAGGTATGTACATAAGACAGTTATAGAGTCTATTATGAAAACTAATAAGAACTATATAATCTAATGAGGAATTTCTAATTTTATGTACAGTTTATGTATATGTACATATATTTATTTGAGTACTGGAAGGAAATAGGTTAAAATGAAAACAGTGTGGTAGGATTATAGTGAACAGATTTTTATCTTGTTTTGGTAGTAAAATCTGGTAAAAAGTGTTGGACACACATCTGAAAAGCAAAATTAAAAGGCCCACTCATTTCAAGAATTAATATCTAATTTCATGGAATGTATTTTCTTGAATTTTGTAATTATGCCTTTGGTGTTTGAATAATGTTTAAATTTAGAATCATTTTACCAATATCTGTGAAAATTGTAGTATTGTTGATTATTTATTAATAAGAAGTCTTTGGTTTTATCTGCCATGTTTCTTATTAGGGGAAAAATTAGGCCAAATCTCTGGAAATAATTAGCCTTTTAAGTCATGGTGTTGGTATACATTTAGACAGTGAATTCTGTAATAACTTAGCTATTGTATCTTATTCAATTATTCGATGATAAAATCTTTACACACTCTTTGAAAGTCGGAAAAATGGTATAGGGAAATATATAAAAGAGGTGTTCATTACATATTGGAGAGGAGAGAAGGAAATTGCTACTAACCTTGTGTCTTGTTTTAAGAGGTCTCTGCAAGTCTCCATAAACCTTGCTGTTTTGGATGTTGGTATTACATTTTACCTTACATGAGGTTTTGAGTTACTGTATACTTAGTATTTATCTTGCTTGCGTTCTTTGATTAACTTGATTTGTCGTTTGTTGGCTTTAACTGATTTTCAGATATTTTCAAGTATTTCTTTGTCCCATTCTCTCCACATCCACTAGCTGAGATTTTTAACTACACATTTGATAGACCCCCTGATAAAAATCCTACAGCTTTTAGGTGTCTTTCATCCATGTACACATTAGTGTATGTTTTGATTCAGATAATTTACATCGATCTGTTTTCAAGTCCACTGATGTTTTCTTCTGTAAAATTTACTGGTAAATAAAAGGAAATCTTCTGTATTATTGTGTTTCTCATTAGCAATGTTTCTACTTAGTTATTTCTAATAGTTTAATTGTGTTGATAGCTGCTCATCGGAGTTTTCTACCTCTTCTGTCATGTTCTCTTAGTAATCACAAGTTTTTTCCTCCTCTTTTTTTTTTTTTTTAAGATCCTGTCTTGTTGCAACATCTGGATCATCTGTTGGTCTGCTTTTGTTGGCTAATTTATCCCTTGACGGTTTTCTTTATCTCACATATATATATTTTTATCATTCACTGAAATAAATACTAATTGTGCCCTGAACTGAGCACACCTCTTCGTTCAGGTCACTGGTGTTGATATTTCTAGAAAATACTAAATTAATGTGTAAAGAAATGAAGACAGATAGATGATAAGATTGTAGAGCATTTTGAAGATAAATATAGTTACTTTAAGTCAAAGCACATTTGAGAAGAGCTGCATTTGCGTTTCAGTAGAGTGCATCTTTTTTTTTTTTTTTAAAGATTTATTTATTTGTTTGAAAGAGTTACACAGAGAGAGAAGGAGAGGCAGAGAGAGGGGTCTTCTGTCTGTTGGTTCACTCCCCAGTTGACTGCAACTGTCGGAGCTGCGCCATTCTGAAGCCAGGAGTCAGGATCTTCTTCCCGGTTCTCCCATGCAGGTAGGTGCAGGGGCCCAAGGCCTTGGGCCATCTTCTGCTTTTCCAGGGCATAGCAGAGAGCTGGATCAGAAGTGGAGCAGCTGGGACTCGAACCAGTGCCCACATGGGATACCAGCACTGCAGGCGGGAGTGCATCCTCAATGAAACCTGAATATCTGGTGAATTAAAAACTTTATTTTTAATCTTGAAATAATTATAGATTACCTCATGTACTTGCAAAGATGATACAGAGGGGTCCTATTTATTTTCCCCCAGTTTCCCGAATGTTCTTCTTTTCTAACTACAGTACACTATCAAAACCAGAAAATTGACATTTGCACAAAGTGTGTGAATAGTTCTGCCATCTGTCATACATGTAGAGCTGTGTAATCTGTACTACAACCAAGAAAGAGAACTGTTCCATCACCGCCAAGATCTCCCCTGGGCTAACCCTTTATAGTCAGTCCTGCCCTCTCCTCACTCACCATCCCCAGCCCTTCGTAACCACTAATGTGCTCTCTTTGTTATTCTGTAACATGGGGAATGTCCTATGGATGGAATCATACAGTATGTGACCTTCTGAGTATTTTTTTTTTAACCCAGAATAGTGACCTTGAGATCTGTCCAGCTCCAGCGTGTTGAGTTTGTCAGTAGTTCTTCCCTTTTTATAGTTGATAAATATTACAGTGGCATGGATGTGATGCAGTTTGTTGGACCGTTTATTTATTTTAGGACAGTTTTGTATCCTAGAGTGCACTTAGAGATAAAAAGTAACAGAATAGAAGAAAGTGTACTTTACAAATGTCACTCGTAAGAGAGCTGGAGTATCATTAATAAATGTTAATATTATATGATAATGTCATAATTTAAACTTAATGTCAGATAGTTACTCAGGAGATAAAAATGAAGACTTCATCATGGTTGAATTGTTACTTAGTTGAGAAGACATGTTATCCTTCAAGCAGTAACAGTGCTTCTGGATGTGTACAGAAAACCTGGGTGCTGTGGGGGGAGGAATAGACATTACCAAGGGTGGCTGAAGACAGGGACACTTGGTGGACAGCAGATAATAGGGAGAATGAAGGCTTAAACTTCGTGATGAACCAACTTGCCCTAGATGACGTTTGTAAAATACTGTACTGAATAGTCAGGGTACACACTCACATTCTTTTATGTGTACGTGGGGCTTTCTCCATGATAAAGCAGGTTCTTGGTCACAGAAGGAATTTCAGTAAGCAGAGAAGCCCTTCCTGTTCCTGTTTCTGGAAAAGGTTGTACAGACTGAGTGATCACCCTGTGGATCCCCGATGTTTGCCCGTGCTCGCAGGCTGTGAGGGTCTTCTGCCCTTCCTCCAGGTGGCTGCCCCCTTTTACTGTGCCTGTGTTGTGAGTGGCTAAGCATCTCCTTCCCTGCTGTACCATGAGCAAGTCTCAGCTAATCTGCCTGCCCTGCACTTTGTCCCGAGTACCTAGTGGAGTTCGTGACGGGCGTTTGTTTTGTTACTAGAGTGTACTGTTGGAGACAGTTTTGCCATTGATATTCTTGGGCTAGACTCAGGCACACATGGGAAGGTGTTGCAGTGGTCAGCTTTACTATACAGCCTCTAGTTGTTGAACCGCTGGTTGACTACAGCCCATCTGTAAATAACACCTGGTGCTATTCTAGCATTGCTGTTAGCTACATTTGAAATCTTTGTAGTTTGAGGGATATGAAGAAGCGTCTTTCTGAGATTTGTATTTTCGTGATAATTTGGGGGTTTGAGAGTCTTTCATTTGTTGTTTAACAAGACTACATTGGCTGCTGCCTATCTGCTGGGCACCCGTGATTAACCAAGCTGACAGAAGTACCTATCCCGTGGGACTTTGTAGTAAGGAGGATAAAGACAAACAGGTATCATCATTAAACAGAACGAAATAGACAGATACAGTGTGTTAGAAAAGGTGAGTGTGGTGAGCCCGCACAGGGAGAGGGCTGGGGGCAGCGCTGTGTCATTCAGAACTGGGTCATTACAGAGAAAAGGACCCAAAACTGTGGAGCTGAGAATGTCAGCCAGTTAGCTGTGGGAGGGAGGAACACTCTATGCAGAGAGAGTAAGCTGTGCAGTCTCAAGACATTAAAAAAAAAAGGGAATGCTGGTGTCTGTTTGGCTCAGTCGTTGAGTTGAAACTTGGGATGCCAGCATCCTTGATTTGAGTCCAGGTTCCTGAACTTTGTATGCAGCTTTCTGCTAATGGATTTCCTGGGAGGCAGCGGCTGATGGCTCAGGTACCTGGATCCCTGTCACCTGTGTGGAAAACCTGGATGGGTCCTGCACCTGACCTGGTCCAGCCTGGTTATTGTGGGCATTTGAGGGGTGAAGCAACACATGGAAGGTTCCTCTTCATTTCTCTCTTTGTCTCTTACTTTACATTCCAAATACAATTTTCAAAAGTTTTTTAAAAATCCAAGATAGCTTAGCTGTATTAATATTATCTTAAACCAGCTTTAAAATAAATAACATCCTATTAGGGCGTGATCACTTTATTATGATAAAGGGCAAAATTCACTGTTGTATTTTTCTTCTAATTGGATCTTTAAGTCTCTGTCTAGAGCATGGCTTTAGCTCTTGCCCTGTCCTGTTGGGACTCCATAGGATTTGGTTATGGGTGTGCTGGATGCTTCTTTATCCTGTGGGTGCCTTGTATGACAGGAGACTTGTTTGTGAAGGTGGATGCACTTGTGCCAATGGTTGACCTGTGTCCAGTGCATTGTTCCTGAGAAAGCCACTGTATATCTCTAAATGGGGTGAGACGCGAGAGGCAGTGCAATAGAGCACATGAGATCACAGAAGCAGCTCTTAGTACTTACAGATCCCAGGGAGGTGGGTAGGGGGAACCCCGGGGACATACACCCTCAGCCTTGGGGAGGGGAGGAGAGAAGAGAAGGGAGAGAGGGAGGGACATACACTGTCAGCCATGGGGAGCGGAAGAGAGGAGAGGAGAAGGGAGAGAGGGAGGGACATACACCGTCAGCCTTGGGGAGGGGAGGAGAGGAGAAGAGAAGGGAGAGAGGGAGGGACATACACCGTCAGCCGTGGGGAGCGGAGGAGAGGAGACAGGAAGAGAGAGAGGGAGGGAGAAATCTGTGGTTCAGAGTCTGTCTTGGGCTCCAGAGGTTTCTTGTGATCTGTTACAGTTGGAGGATTTACAGTGAAGAGGCACAAGTTCCCCAGGGGTCACACTGTGCCTGTCCGGACAGTCCACATGGGCCCTGGGGATCGAGGGTGAGTGGGATCGGCAGTATCTAGCTTCATCTCAGGGAGATGGAGCTGGGAGGTGGTTGTGTAAGGCACGGATCTGGGTTGAGCATGTGGAGGAAGTAAGAGGAGGCAGACGACTGGAAAGTGTGTCAGTGGTGACTCAGCTCCATTTCTGCCCTGAGAAAGTTAAACTTAGGTGAAATGGATGCTGAGGCAACATAAAATTATTATAGTTCACTCTATTACCCAGGAATGTGTAATATAAAAAATTGGTAGAATTGTATGGAGAAATTGGTACAGTTACTTTTATAACTGAAAATTCCAGTTCTCCTCTTGTGATGATTGATCAAAGGGAAAAAAATATGAGCAAGGATATAGAGTATAAAATAATTCTGTTCGTGGACTCATAGAATTAGTTCAGATAGACTGAAGAAAAGACACAACCACAGAAAAAATTAGAGATTAAAAGCATAATGAGAATACTGCTAACTGTAAGCCAACTATTTAAAAATAGACAGCATTTCTAGAATGATATTGCTTACAAAAACTGAGGGCGAAATTAAGTGTCTGAATCATCCTATAATTAAAAGAAATTGAATCTTCCCACAAAGACAGCAAGAAGCCTAGATGATGTGGTAAGCAAGTTTCTACCAGAATTTTAAGAAATAGATTATTCCAATATGATGCAATCTCTTTTAATTGGTAGAAAAAGAGAGATGATTCCATAGCTGGTTATGAAAGTCCAGCATAATCCTGATAGCAAAACCAGATGAAGATATTATAAGAAATGAAAATTACAGATGTATTAGGAAATTGAGACTAACATTTAAAAGAAGACAAACAGCATCAAATTGGGTTTATCCAAGGTATGCAAGGATGGTTTCCTATTAGATGAACTGGAAATGTAAATGATATTATTAATAGGTTAAAAGAAAAAATATGATAATTTAAGCTTTCAATGGTCAGTGTAAGTTCATGATTTAGAATGCTTAGCAAATTAGGAAAAGAGGAAACTTCTTTAATTTCTAAGGGAATATTAAAAAAAAGTAGGCAACAAGCAGTAATCAACAGCTGTGTTTCTAAGTGAGGAAATATTAAAAAGATTACTTGTAAAATCAGGGACAGTAAAGGTGTGATGTTACCTTTTCCAGCTATTCCTGCTACATAATAAGGCATATCAAATTTTATGGCATAAAGCAACCCCCCCCCCTTTTTTTAATGCTTGTGGATATTCTGAAGGTCAGTAACTTGGATAGTGAAGAATAAGATATTTTTATTGATCCATCCTTTTGAAAAAGTGCCTCAGCTGGGATGATTTGACCATTGGAGATGAGTTGGTGGCTAGGGGACTAGAATCATCTAGAAGTATCTTCATCTGAACATCTGGTAGTTTGGTGCTGGCTGTCGACTGGGAACTCAATTAGGCTGTCATCTGGGCTGGTTTGTTTTTTCTCACATCATGGCATCTAAGTTCCAAGACACAAGAGCACAAGACAGAATGCATTGCATTTCTCTGACCTAGCCAGGGAAGGCGCACAGTGTTACTCCTGCTATACTCGATTGGTTGTGGAAGTCATGGTAATCTACCTGGGTTCCAGGGGGATGGGTCAGAGACCCTTCCCCTAAATGGGAGGAATATCACTGTTCATTCTCAGAAGGAGATGTGCAATGGGAGATGTTTTTTGAGATCATCTTTGGAAAATATAATTCGCCACATTACCTCAGGTATTTAGCATTTCACTGGAGGATATAGTCGGTGATTAAAACAAGAAAAAAGACTTAGAGGTGCAAGAATTGTAAAGCAGGAAATAAAACTTACGATTTGGATTCAGTATCATTTACATATAAAAATAATACACAGATAAGTTGTTAGAAATGAGGCTTTACCAAAGGTGAATGGATAGAAGGTAAATATACACAAGACAATTACATTGTCATACAACAATGATAAACTGGGTAATGTAACTTAAAAATAAGACATTAAAATAGCATCATAGCATATTAGTATTTAGGTATAGAACTAATAAGTGATGTGCAAGATTTCCTTAGGAAAAGTAGAAACTTTCATAAGTACGCATTAAAAAGAGACTTAACCATGGTGAATCTTACTGATGAGATACACTGTGTTTATGGAGAGGGGCACTCAGTATCAAAAAGATGATTTTGTGGGTCTGTTAATACCAAAATAAAGTTCTTATTTATTTGAAAGAGAAAGCAGGAGAAACACCTATAGACATTACCACCATTTTCTCGCTCCTTCTCTAAATGCCTGCAGTGGCCAGGGCTGGACCAGGCTGTAGACAGGAGCCGAAAACAAAACTCACATCTCCCGTGTGGGTGGCAGGGACCCATCTACTTGGGTTGTCATCTGCTGCCTCCCTCACTCATCAGCAAAAACTGGAATCAGGAGCAGAGCCAAGAATTGAACCCAGGTCTTCCAATGTGGGATACAAGTGTTTTAACCAGCATCTAAGCTGCTAGGACTGATACCAGCTTCTGAGTATTTGAGAGGATGCTATTAAGAGAGCCAAGTCTGTGAGAGCATAGATGGAGGGATTAGTTTTAAGGAAATAGAGATGTTCCTTTTCCTTTGTGAACAAAATAAAGTGGAATAGCTGGATACAGATGCTGGTAGTTAACGGGATTCTCTTACAGTGCTTTCTTCTATTTAGCTTGGCAAGTTGGTTGGATTGTTAAAAGGAATAGAAAGGATGGGACTTTGAGGAGTCGTGGGCTTCTCTGGAGAATAGAGAAAGAATGATAGAAAAATGGGTGTGTTAGGCAATGCTGAGAATTCAGGTGAACAAGAGAAACATCAATTTTGTAGTGGCTTTCCCTGGTGGTTCTCACCAGAAGACAGGAAATTGTGTGTTGGTGGTGGCGGCTCTTGGTGGAGAGCCATTGTCAGTAGCCTTGGACTACTCTGGATTCTGAATCAGTAGAGAAGTAGAACCAGAAGTCATAAGGAGTGAGAGTAGCGGCTCTGAGGTTAATGTCTTAGTGTACACCTAAGGCTGAAATGAGGTTTCTGCAAGTTGTCTTCTACATTAATTACATCTCACATCACAGGCAGAGTGGCTGTGCACACATCTCCATGCCAAGTTTTTCTCTGGTGAGCTTCTCCTGGGAGCTGGAATAGAAGTAGATTATGTTGCCTGTGAGTTCGCCAGCGAGAAAGCTAAGCATGGGTACTTTGCAAGCACACCCAATTTTATACATTAATCTTTTCTGGTAGAGGAACCTGTGGATGGCCTCCTAACAAAAATATTCGGATTTTTCTCCTGGAGAGGAGTAAAGATGATAGAGAAAGGGCTTATATCATTTTTCCATTCCTCTTCCCCTCTGTTGATAGAAGGCCTATATTTTCTTTTAAAATGTAGGGGTAGAAAGCAGTGTATCTCTCCTGATAGTCACTGGGCATGAGATTTTGCCCAAATAGGAGTACAGTCGATGCAGAGTTCTGAGTTGACAGAAGGCCACATTAAAAATGTTCATTACATGGCTAGAAATAGGACAGGGCCCAGAGAAGTAGTTGGTTCTGGCAAATTAGTGCAGACCATTAATATGGGATTGCGTGCAGTTTTTTTGAAGGTGAGAGTAATGAGATAGGATTGAAGAGCTCTCAGCCTGGGGATAGATTGCTGTTAATGTGTTGGAAGAGTGGGAAGAATTAACCAAAGGGTATAGAATTGAGGTTTCAGAATTATTATTAGCTCTAGCACTGATTCATTGGTTGAGCAGAGTAGATTGGAGCTATGGCATTTCCTTCAGATGTCAGCCTTCAGTCTGTTGCCTTAATATGGCAGAGCTGTTTTAGTGTGGGCAACTTGATCTCCTGCTGCCCAGACTCCCATTTATTTTTATTTGGAAAAATTAGAGGGAAAAAGGAATCATGTGGGAACTATTAGTAACTCATTTGGGTAAATTCAGTTATTTATTCCAGGAGCATTAATTCAAAATATTCTTTGAGCCCTTACCATGTTCTAGGAACTTAGGGGATGAAGAAAAGATTAATCCATGGTCCCTATGGGACCTGCAAAGTTCTTACAGTAACTTAGGTATACAAATAATTTCCTTGAACAGATAAGCCTGAAATTCTAATCTTACATGATTAAACAATCTAATTGTTTTTAAAAAAGATTTATTTATCCAAAAAGGCAGAATTACGAGAGCGGGAGGGAGGGAGGGAGAGGGAGAGAGGGAAAATGAGAAATAGATTCACTGTCATTTGGTTCATTCTACAAATAGCCACAAAATCTGGGCTAGGCCTACCTGGCCTATCTGGGCAGAATTATGGGGGGGTGGGGGAGAGGGAGAGGAGGGGAGGAGAGAGGGAGAGAGGAAGAGGGAGGGAGGGAGGGAGGGAGGGAAAGTGAGAAATAGATTCACTGTCATTCGGTTCATTCTACAAATAGCCACAACATCTGGGCTAGGCCTATCTGGCCTATTTGGGTCTCCTACGTGGGTGCAGGGTCCCAAGCCCTTGGGCCATCAGCTGCTGCTTTCCCAGGGACACTAGCAGGGTGCTGGATCAGAATTGCAGCAGTTAGAACTCAAACTGCTGTTCATGTGGAATGACGGCATCAAAGGCTGCGGCTTAACACACTGTGCCACAAGGTCTGCCCCTGTCTCAGTCTTAATGGCTGTTCATTTTTACATTTTACCTAAGAAGAGAGTATGGTGTTTAGTTTTAGGTTTTTTTTCCCTGTTTTCTTTTTCCAATATGCTTTTATTCTGGAGAATCAGAAAAACATACTTGCTTCTCCTGTTTCTAGAAAACATGGCACCAAACAGGATCCAATGGAAAAATGTCATTGCTTTTATGAGGAGGGTGTTCAACAAGTAGTTTCCCAGATGGGATGCAGATAGAGTTGAGTGCTAAGGACAGTTGGGCACACTTAAATGGGGCTAAATAGCTAGATGATCTCTTGAGGTTTTATTTTTGTGTATTTATTTTTTGCTGATTTTAAAGGTAGAGTGAGAAAAAAGAGACACACAGGCAGACAGCCAGTCCTGTCTGCTGGTTCACTTCCCAAAGCCTGAATGTCTGTGACAGCCAGGGCTGCACCAGGCTGAATCCCTGAGCCAGTAATTCCATATGGGTCTCCCATGTGGGTGGCAGGGATCCATGTTCTTGGGGCATCAGCTACGGCCTCCCATGGTACAGTCACTGGAAAGCTGGATTGGAAGCGGAGGTGTGATTTGATCCCAGACATTCGGATATGGGATGCACATTCTCAAGTGGCAGCTTCACCCACAGTGCCCAGTGCCTACAGTTTTATGTGTTGATGTCAGTTATCTAAAGCTTTTGTCCTCTCAAATTTTTTTTTTTTTTTGCTTTGTTTTTGATTTGTTTTCATTTGAGCAGCTTTGGTGTCTAGAGATACAACTCAAAATACATACAACTTTACTTCTTGTGTAAATACTGGTAGTGTGGGAACGTGTTAGAGACTAATATGAAACTTTCCGCTTTGTTCATTGGTTAAACACTGTTCTAAAGCATGTATGCCTCTTTTTTAAAAATTATTTTTGTGGTAAGAAGCTGTCATTGAGTTTTCTCTGGAGTGTTTCGGTGAGGGTCGTGGGGAGGATGGCTCACAGCACATTGTTGCTTATGCCCGTATTTTCAGGTTGTGGAAGACTTGTATTGACATGTCCTCACTTTCTACTTTCTGGAGTTGGGATGTTTAACACACAGCTGATTTTTTCCGTGATTACCTATACATCTTTTTGATCTTCCGATTTCAGAACCCATCCACTTTCTAATATGAAAGATGGGGCTTCAGTTGTCTTTTACTCTCTCCACTACCTCACACCCCAGAGCTGATTTTCTCTTACATTTCCAGTGCGATTATATTGTAATTCATTATTTACAGTGTGCACAGCTGAAAAATTCGGTACATAGAGTTTCCTGCAGCTGTCCAACATTGCCGTCTTTCTGTTTTCACTTGGTTCTCATGCTGATTCCACTCCGAAATTTCTCCCCAGTTTAAATCACCTGCAGGATGGTAAAACATCTGAGATCGTTTATTGATGTCATTTTCTTGAATATGTCTCCCAGGAGCTTTCTGATCTGCTCCAGTCTAGACTGGTTGTTCTGAAGAGTGGCCCCCTGGGTCTCAGGGGAGCTCAGTTCTCCATCATTCTGGGAGAATTCTTTTTGCTTTTCACATTAGCTCGCCCTCTTACTTCGTAGTCCCACGTAGTCTTTTGTCTTACTCCCTTAGGTCCCATTAATAAGTGCCTTTTTTTTTTTTTTTTAAGAAACAGTGTTTGGGAAATAATAGTTTTTACATGTGTGAACATGATTTTATTCATTTAATTACTTGTTGGGTTGACTGATTATAGACTTCTGTGTTGTAAATAATTTTCTGAGTTTTTTTAAAACAGCATTACTCCATTGTTTTCCACTTAGCAGAGAGATGCTGCTGTGATTGATGTCTGATGCCATGATATCCTCCATTACTTGTGTGAGACTTAATTTATCTTCTTGAAGCTCGCAGGATCCTTTCTGTCTCTGTTGTGCCTTGCTGTGGGTTCTTTTTCTAACTTCCTCCCTCCCTCCCTCCCTCCCTTTGTCTCTTCCTCTGCTTTTTCCCCTCGTTACATGTGGATATATTATCTTTTCATTTAGAGAATTGTCTTCAGTTATTAATGATTTATTCACCAAGTACTAGAACTGTCACCTGCTGCCAACCTGGGAGCACATTAGCAGGAAGCTGGAATTGGGAACGGAGCTGGGAATTGAACTCGGCTACTCTGTCACGGGATGTGCGCATCCTGGCAGTCTTGCCCCAGTTTTTAACTTTTAAGTTTTTTTTTTTTTTATTTTTAAAAAATTTTCTCCCTTGGGTAGCCTCTGTTTCTTCCAGCTTTCTGTGTCTGTTTGGTCTCTGTATTTTTATAATACAGATTTTCTCCATCCCTTTGTTCATCCTTGGTAGCCTGTGCAAATACAAGAGGGAAGCACTGATCGCGTAGCCTGTGTTCCTAAGGGCTTCATCTATTTTAAGTTACTCATTCCTTGTAATGATCTTAGGGGTCAGGTGCTGTTGTTGGAGCTGTCCCCATTTGACAGAAGAGGAAGCTGAGTCACAGACTACTTAAGCTATGTGCCAGTTTCACACAGGAAGTGGCAGGGCTGGGATTTCAGCCCAAGCAGCCTGACCCCAGGGTCCCTCCTTTGAACCTTTTTAGTCTTCTGCCTATTTCTTTCTTTCTTTTAAGATTTATTTACTTGAAAAAATTAGAGAGAGAAGGAGAGGCAGAGAGAGGTCTTCCATCCGCTGGTTCATTCCTCAGTTGGCCACAGCAGCTGGAGCTGTGCCAATCTGAAGCAGGATCTTTCTCCGGTCTCCCACACAGGTGCAGGGGCCCAAGGACTTGTCTATCTTCTACTGCTTTCCCAGGCCATACTAGAGAGCTGGATCGGAAGAAGAGCAGCCGGGACTTGAACTGGCACCCATATGGACTGCCGGCACTGCAGGCGGTAGCTTTACCTGCTATGCCACTGCACCGGCCCTTGCCTTTTTCTGAGATCCGAAGCTAATTGGAAATTGCATGTGGGTTGGTTTTCTCCCAACACATGTACTCCTTGAAGGAGGTGTAACGTGTTTGTGGAACCTCTGATGAGGCCGTTTTTTGTAGGTTGATGGGATTCAGCAGAGGAGACCACGTGTGCTCTGACTTGTGGGGCCAGCCCAGTTGCTGACGTGTGGGCTGCTGAGGTGTGGGGAAGGATAAGGGTAGCTACTGGTCTCAGCCGCTAACAGAACTCAATGTTGTTGTCCTCCTGTGTGCTGCCTTCCCGGCCTGGTTTCTGCTCACCCTGGCCAGGAGTGAGTCTTCTGCCCTCCACTGTGCAGGGCATTGCAGGTGGGAACTGGTTTGGGGGTTACAACCACAGCGTTTGCTGCCATCCATGGCTGGGCTTTTGGTGGAATCCATGTTGTAAACATGGCTGAGTCTTACTTTCCTCACTGGGAGCTTAAGATTTATCTTCGTGCTGTGTATTTGTTTTCAGGTTTCTTGATGTTTGGCCATTTCATGTTCTGTACAACCCCATTTTTATAGAGAAGCAAACAATCAAAACAAATGATTGTTGTCTTAGAGGATGACTTTTGGGTAAAGACATGAGTGCAGTGTTGAGTTCTTAAGGCGCCATTTGAAATTCTGTGGGTCTGAAGCTTTCCGTGGTGCATCTGGTCAGGTGTATCCCCTGCATATTCCCCGTTCCTTGGGGATTCTGTTTTCGTTCTGGCTGTTTCTCTTCAGATATTGTTTGTATGTGCATGATTTTCTTACAGTCCGCTCTGTCTCTCCACACCAGTTGGTAATTTCTTTTTAGTTTTTGAGTTTGATTGATTTATTTGAAAGGCAGAGTTACAGAGAGGCGGAGACAGAGAGACGGAGGGAGGGAGGGAGAGAGAGAAAGGTCTTCCATCCGCTGGTTCACTCACTAAATAGCCACAATGGCCGGAGTTGCGCCAGTCGGAAGCCAGGAGCCAGGAGCTGCTTCCAGGTCTCCCTTGCGCTAGTGATGACCCAAGGTCTTGGGCCATCTTCTGCCATCCCAGGCCACAGCAGAGAGCTATATCAGAAGTGGAGCAGCCGAGACTTGACCTGGTGACCATATGGGATGCCAGCACTGTAGGCGGCTGCTTCCGCCACAACTCTGGATCCCAGGTGGTAACTTCTTTAGGACCTGGACTGATGTCTTTTCAGTAATAAATATTGAGAAACAGGTAAGTAGTGGATTAATATAAAGCAGCAAAAAGATTAAATGTAGATAGAAAGACGTCAGAGTTGGTAAACCTAGGTGTTACTAAACCTTGCGGTGTGGATCTTTAATCATAACGAGTGTACCTTTCTCTTCCTGCCCTGACTCAAGAGGATGACTTCCATGATCTGATTTTGGCTCAGTTTCATGGTTCTATAAATTGGAAAACAGGTGTATTCGGTGTACTCGTATGTTAATTGTAATTTAACGGGATATAATGTGAACTGCCAGAAATCTTCTCATTTTTCATGAATGCACTGTAGAGAAATCACGTTTTAAATGTACTGGAGTAGCCAGATTCATAGAGGAGCCCACACTCGCACTAAGTGTTTTTTTTTTTTTTTTTTTACAGGCAGAGTGGACAGTGAGAGAGAGAGACAGAGAGAAAGGTCTTCCTTTGCCGTTGGTTCACCCTCCAATGGCCGCCACAGTCGGCGCGCTGCGGCCGGCGCACCGCGCTCATCCGATGGCAGGAGCCAGGAGCCAGGTGCTCTTCCTGGTCTCCCCATGGGGTGCAGGGCCCAAGCACCTGGGCCATCCTCCACTGCACTCCTGGGCCACAGCAGAGGGCTGGCCTGGAAGAGGGGCAACCGGGACAGAATCGGTGCCCCGACCGGGACTAGAACCCGGTGTGCCGGCGCCGCAAGGCGGAGGATTAGCCTGTTGAGCCACGGCGCCGGCCTTGTTTTTTTTTTCAAATAATTTCATTTTTTGTTACTTTGTAAAGATTGATTTTTATGAACAGATGCTATGAATGTTCTTTCTACTCTTTATATTGAGAAAGAAACAACTAGTTGTAGCATTGAAAATCTGATTAGTGCTTTAAAATAATATTTCTCTAGTACTGAAGTTTAAGAAACTCAAGACATTTGTTTTCTTAAATGTATGAGTATTTCTTTGAACATACAGCAGAGGAAGGCTGCCATCTGCTTTCTCCTGTGTAGAAGTTGCCAGGTTCTGGAACATGTCGGTGGCCGCTAATAATGTTCCTTTGTTGAGCTAATCAGTGGTTAGCAAACTGTTGGTATTTGGTTCATTCCACAGGCAAAGAAGCTGCAGTGATTGTCAGGCAGGGGTGTTTGTTTATGTTTTCACATTTTCTGGAAACTTACGAATAGTTTATTGGGAGATGTCTTATGAAAACACATAGAAGTATTACTCTAAAAATTCCATTCTTTTGAAACCATATGACTTGAGTACAGCGTTTATAGATGCTAAAAATATTTTTAATTGTCTCTTGAGATTCATGGGATACATGTGGAAAAGACAAACTTGGTGTTTATAGTCTGACTTGGTTAATTCTCAGTATCCATATCATTCTCCTTTCATAACTTCTTCATGAAAAATGTAATCACATACAGATTTCTGTTCACTTGCAACACAAAATTAATGTGAATTCCATTTCAAACTAACCACCATCAGAAGTTTCTGAAGTCTGGTTTGTATTTCTTAAGTGTTGCATGTGGATGCCTTGCTCAGCTTTAATTTTTGGAGAAAGACATCTTTTAAAAAATTTTCATCAGATTGTTAAGTTGTGAGTAATGGTGACAATATTTTATCGTATTCTGGCTGCCTTACTGCTCTTCCTTTTTATATCTGTCTCCATGTGTTCCTTACGGTGTCATTACCCACTGAGTTTCTTTGAAAATAAATTTATTTAGCTTTGGAAGGCAATCTACGAGATGAGTGTTTTTCATCCTTTACTTTTTGTTGACAGTTTCTGTGTTTGTTCTGGGGAGGCGTTAGTGTTGATTTCAGGGAGAAGGCAAAATGTAGCAATGGAGAACCACTCACAGCTGATGTCTTAACAGATGCCTTTAGGATTGTTAACATACGATTAACTTCTCACAGCTGCGTTTTTAGAAGTGAGAGGATTGTTTTTCCTAATCAGGCCCATGTTTGTGCTGAGTTTAGAAAGACAGAGGAAACCAATTATTTTTGATCAGCTTAACCTTGGTGGCTGCTGATCATTGCATACTGAGAGCTCATCGAGTTTTCTTGTTAGTATGTACTGCCTATGACTGACTTCACCTTTTCAGACTCCCATTTTAAAAGTTTTTTTTTTCATTGCTTGTTTTTTCTTTTTCTGAAGCATAGCTATCAATGATAGTATCGTTTTATTTCAGTAATAATGGCTTTAGGACCAAAAAAAAAAAAAGAGGCCACACCTCTCCTGTATGCTCCATGGGTAAAGAAGAGAGGACTCTGGCTATCGGCTTGTTTTTTCTCATCCCCGTCCTCCCATGAATACATGACTTGATTTATCTTGATCAACCTAGTAACTTGCTCCACATTTTTCCAAAAGTGCAAAGCAGTTTCAGCTAAAAATACACATATCAGAATGCTCCAGAAGTTGTGGCCACAGCTCAAAAATGCTGATCAATTTTGAAAATCTAAATCAGCCTCGGCCATGAAACCGAGGGAAGAACCTTTGTGGTGGGGGACAGATTTCCAAAAACTCACCGCAGTCCTGTTCTTAGCTGGAGTTTGTGCTGATGTTGCCAGACAACTGAGGAATAGATGCAAAAAGCAGGAAGCATTATTGAATTGAGCCCTAGCGCCAATTTGGGAAAAGCAAATTAAAATGTAAAAGAATATTTTTCCACTCCTGGCGTCTCAACATAAAATGGCAAAATACATGGTTGCTGAAAAAGTTACAGAAATTGCTAATTTTGCCAGAAAGTAAAAGCCAATTACCAACTCTTTTTGCTCTAAAAATGCATACACAGATAGCTTAAAGTTTTTTTTTACTTAAATGAAATAATTGTAATGTACATGTCAAAGTGTGTACCTACATTAAAGTTGACATAGTAGGCTGTGTGGGAGGGGCTTGTTTAAACGTCTTTTGGCATTTTTCAGGTGCCACTTGAAGAATGGATGATGACGATTTCGGTGGTTTTGAGGTATGCACTACTCTTTGCATCTGTTTAAATTTTGTGGGATTACAATAAACTCTGAAAATGTTATTTTGCGATGACATTCATGTTCTTTCCTTGCTCACGTTGACTGTCACCCTGAAATAATAATAAAAAGAAGGAATTAAAGTTAAAAATACCCCCTCTGAAAGCTAAGTGATTTATTGTGGTTGACCATTTGGTCTTGCCCATAGGAATGGTCTAGATTGAGGTGATTAAGTGCTACCAGTGGAAGCAGCAAGGAAGAGAGCTTTCAGAAATTGCCAGCAGATGATTTTCCTGGGATGCATGTCTATTCGGAAATACTTGGGAGATGAGGCCTGTGTATTAAGGATCCTGTCACATATTTGCATGTTTACACCTGTAATGAGTTGATTTAGTATACTGGGTACGTAGCAGCATGGAAACCTAATTAGTGTTTGCGTTGTTAAACTATTCTCCCAGGTTTGGGTTGGAGACTTTGTAAGTGGAAATTGTTAGCAGAAGCGGCACTGTCTTTCCCTTAATCCTTTTCAATGTGTGTTCATTTTATTGAAATATTTTATAACCCAGTTATTTTTATGGAGCCAGTATAGTCTTGCAGGAAAATCTCTGGATTAGGAGTCAGGATGCCGAGGCTCAGGGCTTGGCGCTACCATTAAGTGAGCTCGCTGATTTTTTTTTCTTTTTTATTTAATTTTTACGTGTGACTTTCAGTGAAATTTGGGTTTGGTTAAAAAAGGAATTATAAAAAGTAGGGAATGTAATTAATGACCTTAATAGGATAAATAAGATCTTAAAATATATACTCAGTGCTGTGAATTTCATGAAAGAATGGTGTGACTTGTTTTTAGATTAGGATTGTTTAGGTTAGGATCACTTTTTTGACAATCTTTAATAATACCTAGCAATAAGGAAAGTGTTGAGAATATGAATGTACTCTTTGCTAGATCTGAAGCTTATGTAGCACATTTGCATAGTGCCTGCCTTTAAAAAAATAGTGAGTTTTTGTGGGTTATTAAAGCTTCCTTAAGTTGCTGAAATGTGACATTTAAAATTTCTTCCATTCTTGTGAAAATATATGCTTCTGACATCATCTGGTCTGGCTTATTATTTGGGAATAGTCAGCTATTGGAAAGTTGCAGTCTAGCGTCATCTCCTTTGTTTAAACCACGCCCGACGTGTTACACAGAAAAAGGGAGTAGTGTGTGTGGTGCTCCTCAGTGACCGCTGCACCTGAGCGTCAGGCTTCGTGACTCTAGGCCTTTTCGAGGTCCGTGCGCGCAGTGTTCACAAACACTGCGGTATCACTGTGCTCAGGAAGTTTCTTTGCACATTCTGCTGTAGGAATTTGGGAGAACTGTGTCCTTGGTTAGGTCAAGTGCATCTCTGTTTCAGAGTCAGTGCAGCTGCCACTGTACCCCAGGTCACTTCACACCTGTGGCACGCTGTTCTGTGTGACTTCTTAGTTAACAATGCAACACGGAATCCACATGGAAACCCTGGCTCTCATTGTCGGTCATCTTTTGGCTGTGACCTGCACACTCAAGAGTTGGAAATCTCTGCCTTCTTACCTATAAACTCAGCGTTCAGTGATTGTCCCCAATCAAAAGGACCTGTGACCTGAAAATGTCCGCTTTAGCAGTTAGTGTTGAGTGTTAGTAAATCCAGCTAGTAGGTTATTCAAGAAGATGGAAGATGAATCATGTTTCTTTAGATTAATGTATTATTAGGTTTGATACTAATGAAAAAGATTTAGTCTCTAGATCTAAAAAAATTATATTTATTTATTTGAAAAGCAGAGAGAGAGAGAACAAGAGAGATTTTCCATCTGCTAGTTCAGTCCCCAAATGCCTGTGGTAGCAAGGACTGAGTCAGGCCAAATCCAGGAGCCCAGAGCTCAGTGTGGGTCTCTTATGTGGATGTAGGGACATTAACACGTGAGCCATCACCTGCTGACTTCCAGGGTCTATGTTACCAAGAAGCTGGAATTGAAAGTGGAATCCAGGGAACTTAACCCCAGGGACTCTGCTATTGGATCTGGGCATTTTAATGTCGTTAGAACTGCTATACCATAAACCCATACCTGATATCTGGGTTTTTAAGAAAATATTTTTTCATACATAAGTGGGAATTGTTGTGGCGAATTAAGTTGGAATACTTAGTTCTAAAGTTCACATGTAGAAATGTAATTACAGGTATATAAAGTAAATAATTCATGTACAGATTCAAATTTATGTGAATAAGGAAGGAATGTAAAACATTTATGAGACAGAGTGAGTGTGTGTGCACACACAGGCACACCCTAGCTGCTGGTTCACTTTCCAAGTTCCTACAATGGACAGGACCAGACGAGGTTGAAGCTGGAGCTGGAAACAATCTGAGTCTCCAACATGGGTAGCGGAAGCCCAGCTCCATGAGCCTCCCAGGGTGTATGTTAGCAGGAAGCCGAAGGGAGGAGCAGAGTCCACCTTAAACCCAGGACTGCACTGTGGAATATGGGAGCCCCAGCTGGCCTGTTAGCCTTGACCAAATGCCCACCTAGGAAAGAACATCTTCCCAGTAGTGGGCAGGGACACTGGGAGTGGTAGACAGTGGCGGGGGTGGTGGCAGTGAAGACTGAGAAGCAGCTGGGTGCTGAGCAGAGATCTGAGTGTGTGGTGCGCTCCGGAATGTAGACTCCTAGCCTGGGCCACCTGATTGTTTCTGATGGCATCCCAGCTTCACAGAGCATCTAAAACAATCTCGTCTTTGTGTTCCAGGCTGCGGAGACATTTGATGATGGCCATGGTGAAGCTCAGGCGACGTCCCCTGCCATCCCGTGGGCTGCCTTTCCCACAGGTATTGGGGAGCAGTAATGGGGGGTTTTTCCCCTTCAATGACTTTGTCCTTTGTTTGAAAATCTTTCTCACTTTGTCACTTGATCTTCTCTGACCTGAAAAGTGGAATGACCCAGGTTTACTCTTTAGTTTTATCTTTTAATAACAAATTATGAGTTGAACAGTCCATTTTGCGAGGAGGCTTGGGGATTAACTAAGAATGATACCATAAACGCCAAATGAAATTCAAGTACCACTTATGCTTTCTAATTGATCTTAGTTTTAGGGAAGTGGGGTGAGAAATGACTGTAGAAAATTGTTCAGTTCATTAATTGAAGTCTGCTCTTTTTGTATTGTAAAAATAATTTATCATCTTCACCAGTATTCAGATTTACAAGTTTTTAAATACTGGAATCATGCAAAAGTATTCCACATTAAAATTCAGTAACTAAGAAATTAAATGTAAGTTAAGTTATATTATTTGGAACTTGATGTTCATTATTAATGTAGTTGCTATCTATAGAAGTTTTTGAACTTTCTAGACTTCTCTGCGTAATCATCGTGAAGTCGGGAGCCAAAGCTGGAAGCTGTAACAGCTTGTAACAGCTCGGCCTAGTGCTGGGTTGTTAGTTGGTTTCTCAACACATACTTACCGAGTGTTCATTATTTATTAGGCTACAGAGAACACAGATGAGTCCTTTACTTCAGGAATAGATGGGGCAGGTGCATGCACGTCTGGAATACAGAGAGCTTCGTTTCTTGGGGACGATGGCAATTTTGTCATCTATTCATTTGGCAAACGTTTATTTCCTGCCTGGTATGAGTCAAGTTCTGTCCTTGAAGCTGGTGTGCTACTATTGATCTAGACTAGGAGGATTGCACGTGATTTCAACAGGCAGATATGGGACAGTAGGGAAAGATTTTGAAGGGAGAAAAAAATATATAAATGCAAGGGAGGGATGGCCTGGGTAGAGGCGTGTGTGTGTGTGTGTGGTTTCCTTTGCCAGCAATTGTCCGCATTCCTGTTGTCCCTCTCTGCCACTCCTTCACCATGCTTACTTAGGTTTTTTTTAATGTGTTACTCTTCATGTACCTGTTGACTTCCGTGTTCATCTATGTTTTGGGGGATTGGGCACTGTGCGTGTCCTCTGTCTGCATCGTGCGTGTGTGTGTGTGTGTGTATGTGTGTATGTGTATGAGACAGAGATGTCTTCATTAACTGGTTCACTCCCTAAATTCCAGCAATAGCATAAACTGTGCCAGACCAAAGTCAGGAGCCCAGGACTCAAACTTGATATCCCACAAGGATGGCTGGGAGCCAAGAATTTGAGCTTTCATCTGCTACCTCCAAGGGTGCACATTATTAGCAAGAACTCAATCAGAGTCAGAGTTGAGACGCAAACCAGGCCTTCCAGCATGGGATGCAGGCATCCCATTTGGCTTCTTCACTATTGTGTCACTATCTCCCTGCCCCCACTTCTGTATCTTCCAAGCTTAGTGTCTGGTTCATAGTTGGCCCTCCGTAAATACCAGGAGAATGAATAATTTAGGAAAAAATAAATGGAAGTGAATCAGTAACTGGATGAATGGATTAGCATGGCAGAGGGAACAGACAGGGAGAGTGGGAATAGTAAGTGACGTTTGTCTCCTCCTAATGGCTTAGGAGGTTTAGTAGCTGTCATGTGCTTGTTTGTTGTCAGTAAGTGGGCAGTTTAACCACTGCTTCCCCTTGCATGGATGATGACAGTGATAGTTCAAGAAGAGTTTTGGGGGGCTGGCACTGTGGCACAGAGGGTTAACTCCCTGGACGAAGCGCTGGCATCCCAAATGGGCGCCGGTTATAGTGCCAGCTGCTCTTCATCCAACCCAGCTCTCTGCTATGGCCTGGGAAAGCAGTAGAAGATGGCCCAAGCACTGCTTGGGCCACTGCACCCACGTGGGAGACCTGGAAGAAGTGCCTGGCTTCGGATTGGCGCAGTTCCAGCTGTTGTGGCCATCTGGGGAGTGAACCAGCGGATGGAAGACCTCTCTCTCTCTCTCTGCCTCTCCTCTCTTTGTGTGTAACTCTGACTTTCGAATAAATAAATATTTAAAGGTTTATTTGAAAGGCAGAATTACAGAGAGAGGGAGGGAGAGACAGAGAGATCAGCCATCCACTGCTTCATTCTTCAAATGGCTGCTTTCGCAGTAGATCAGTTGCTTTTAAAAAAAGTGTTGATATGAGTGGATATGAGTGAAGGAGTCAGCATGGATGGGTGAGGTGTCACACCCTGGTTCAGAAAGACGAAGTTGCTTTGGGACAGCAGGGGACTGGAGTGAACTTATTTTAGCCACGTGTTTTTAAGGTAGCTGGAATTCAGCAGAGCAGCCCGGGCAACAGTCCCTGGTTTGGGAGCATTCCGTTGGTGATGGCAACTACAGTAGTAGTTGGTCACAAGGCGAAGCATTGTGTGGACAGCAGATTGACTTCCATGTCCACAGTGAAGGCCCAGGAGGAATCTGGATACAAAGCTGCAAGGGGCAGAGGGCTTGGTTCTGCAATGCTGGAATGAGAAGCAGAAAATTTCCAAGATGCTGCGGTCACTGGTGTCTGAGCCATAGGGAGGTCACTGAGATCGGAGGCTGGGGAAAAATCCCCAGATGGTCAGCAGTGGCTTTTGAGGAATGGTTTCAGTAGATTGGAAGTGGAAGCCAAATTGCACTTCAAAAAAAATAAAAAACTTTGTGTGAAAGCAGGAACCAAATCCATCTAATAAATCATCGCAGTGCGCTGAAGACTTAGCTATTGTGGGCAGATTATCTAATTCCTTTTGTCCAGGAGTGAGCAATGTGTGTGACATCTGCGCATGTCTGGGTACTTGAAGGTCATATCCTCCAAGCATGGCCAAATCAGAATGAGAGCATAAACTTTCTCGTGTACACACATACACACACATACACATACACACACCCACACACTCATACACACTCTCCCTCCCTCCCTCCCTCCCTCCCTCCCCCCCCTACCAACATTCGCTTAATTGAACCAGATCAGAAGAGCTCCCTCTGGACTCATGATCCTTGTCGTGTGTTAAACGGCACACCTCCCTCTGGCTGTTCAGGTTTGGGAGCTGGACATTGTTGAGGTGAGAGTGACGAACCACTGGAGGCAGGAACTTTTGAGAGGTTTACGGCACATCCTTTTCAGTGTAAGACTATTTTCTCCTTTTTTTTTTTTTTCCTCCACCTCTAGCTCACTGATCTACAGTGTATATGGACAGTCATTTTTTTAGAGATGAGTTGTATCCAAGTTTCACCACAGCTTAAAACCCGAGGCAGTACTTCAGAAACACTTGGTTTAGGTTTTAAAGTGTTTCGGGGGGCACATAGCCACCTTCATCATTAGGGTGAGAACGGAGATTTTGTGAAGACGGTGTTGGGTTGGAGTGTTCAATGGTCACCCAGCTTCTGCACTGGAGCTGGGATGGAGATGTTTTCATACTGGCCTGGGATGCCTCCAGTGTCTCAGAGTGCTTGTTTGTAGCCTGCGGTTCTGCCCGTGCATCTCGCTGCACGTTGGCATCATTTACACGGTGAGCTCCTTGAAGATCCTGGCTTGGAGGCTGTGCTGCTGCCACCGAGATGAGAGAATTGCCAGTCAGAGTAAGTGAGCTGTGCAGGTTGGCTCCTCACACAGACTGTGCCCTGTCTGCCATATCCCGTTAGGGCGAGGCATCTAACCTGCAAGATGTGTCTGGACATCTCCATAATCCTGGGAATTAGAGAATGGCAGTAAGGAATGAATGTGGAGTTAACAGTCTCCTCTTCTACTGCCTCAACCCACCATAAGTGTGGAAGTAATTGCTCAGTGACGAAGAGAGGAGGGCTGTGCAAGAGAAGAATTGTTGAGATTCTTATATTTTCCCCCCTTGTGTCATGGCCTACCCTGTCACAGTGCTGTGCATGGCTGTTCTGTTGGAAGCCCGGGAGCCAAGCTGTGTTTGTTCCCATGCTTTTTGCCATTGTTCCTGGGGGCTGGGCCTTAGCCCACCGCCCACCTGTTTCCTTGGGTCTTATTTTTATTTCCATAGGTGCAGAGCTGGACTGAGTTTGTTATGTGTCTCATTAACCCCTGCTGTTTCATTTTGGCCCCACTTGGCTTGTGATCATTTTTTTTTTTTTTAAAAAAAAGCTGCAGCAAAAGACGTACAACATAAGCCTTACCATCTTGACATTTTCAAGTGTGTAATTCAGTGTTGCCTGAGTGTCTTAGAAAACGGAAGCTCCATACCCATCCACAGCAGCCCTGCATTTTATCCTTCCCGTGGTCCTCAGCCACCATCTGGTAAATTTCCGTCTTGAGGACTTTCTGTCTTCTAGATCCCTACCTAAGTAGACTTGTAGGGTGTCTGTGTTTCTGTGAGTAGCTTATTTCTCTTAGGGTCATGTTCTTAGCGTTCATGTGTGTGTCAGGTTGTCCTTCCTTGTTGAACCTTACTGATAGCCCATGTGCTCGTCGGGCACATTTTGTTAGCCCTTCCCCTGTGGGAGCCACTTGAGTTGCCTCCCTCTCAGGCTGCTGTGAACACAAGTGTCTGTTATCTTTGTAGCCCTCACTGGTCGGCCGGCCTCCTGCCGTATCTGCTCCTGTCTAAGCTTTGAAGGTTTTAAGCCTAACCAGACACTGTGCCTCATTAGCAAGCAGTGCTTGGTTAGGGGGAGCACATTCACTTTCCATCAACTCTGTTTGATGAGTTTTAATTCTTTGAGGATAATCGTCGTTAAGTCGCACATTAGGAGTAGGCAAAGATAAACTTCCTTCAGAAACACACTGATCTTGGAAATTTCAGAGAAGGGCTGCTTCCTCTCAGGCTTGGTGAACTTTGCCCTTCGTTCTCAGTTCTGACCTGGGAGCTGGAAATAATGATGCACAAGAGAAGTCAGACGTTCTCCAAAGGGAGGAGGGAGTATTTTGATAGTCACTTCTTCCCTTCACTGGTCCAGCTCTGTGCTGGCCGGGAACAGTAGACTGGGTGGGTTGAATTTTAATTCCCTCTGTTCTGGGTCTAGATGCAATAAAGGTGATATCCAGTTGTTCTTACCTCCCCCTTTCCTCTTATTTTTCTAAGTATTTTTCCAAAGGAAAAATTCCAAATGTTACATAGCACATACTTAAAGGAAGTCTTTGAGTTGGCTATTCATAGCAGTGTATTATTTAGAAAAAAAATTTTAAAATTTTTGGTCAAAAAATTTTTAAATGATCTTAGTTAATCACAAATATTTTTAAGACTGGCACTGTTCTACTTTTTGGATACTAAGCAGAGACTTACCAAAATTGGACATCCGTCTTCCCATACACATGTGGATATATGTGCTTATAAGTGTGTAACAAATGATCAGAATACAGGTGTACATGTGCATGTGTGTAGATAATGGTACAGACAGATTCTGATTGCTTCCGTTTCCGTCAGAGCAAGTCCTGTCCTTGTCGTATGTGGACAGAGGCACTGTTGACCCTGCAAGTTCTAAGTAGTGTTAGTTTTAGTTTGGCATCAGTATACTTCGTGGGGTATGCTTTCTAATTACGGCAACCCAGTGCTTCAGAATCTGTGGAATTTGTTGAAATTAATGCTTTGGGCTTGTTCTTTGACTCATCGACTGGCTTATCCTACGTTAGAAATCATGCTGTGTGTGGGGCAGCAGGTGTACTGTATATCAGACACAAAGGGCATTGGGCACTATTCCATTTTCAGCATTACTACGTGAGAGCAATTATCTCGGAAGACAGGGTGTTGGGTGAGTCGGACTGTTAATGTTGGCAAACACTTGGCTCAGTAACTTTAGCTTCAAATGTTAGATAGCAGTTGCATGAGAGGAATATTAGGTCGGAGAGTGTTGTCATCTTGCCATTGTGTACGATGTGGGTGGTGCCGTTTTACAGGCACATGACTGTTCCCGTTTTACTTTTAGCTGGATAAATATAAATTGTCTAGAAGGCGAGGTGGGAGGCCAAACCTTGAATACTGTCCTTTCCAATATGTTTCTGAGTTCCTTGTAGTGGGACACAGACCGCATTAGAATGCATTGACCATCAAAGGGGAAAACAAGTGGTCCAGATAGATACTTTAATCCAAATTAGCTCCTTCAAAACAGCTTATAGAGAGGGCAAACTAAACTGTCACAGCCTCCTCTTTAGAAGGAATAATGGGAATTGGACCAGCAGATGTTGAACCGAGTAACTTAGATGTGGTTCACTTTGCATCTGGAGCTATTTGCATACAAAGCCAACAGGAAAGTTCAAACATTTTTCTCAAGACATTGGCAGAGAGAAACCTGGAAGACAGATGCCTTTTTGATTTCATGGTTCAGTTTTTCCATTCTCCATTCTCCTGGCCAGGAAAACCTAGGACAACAAATCGGTCATTTTATTCATATCCCATTACTCTCCTTTGCTAACCCTGTTTTTCCAGTAGAATCTGTGTTACACATCTCTGAGAGCTCACAACCTGAGTCCACACATTTTTGTTTGAGGAAAAATGGTTGCAATACCTTTCTCCAGATTAATCTCTCATTTGCACCTAGTCATAATAAACAACAGCCAAGTTCATTTGGTTATTCGAAGTGGACCTTGAAGGTGATTTATTACACGTTCATGTACTTGTGTTAAAAAAGGTACTGTGTGTAATGGTAAAAACCTGTCCTCCATCTCCCCTGCTTTGTAACTGTCGTAGACTCTAGGCACAACCGAGAGTCCGATTGTAGTATAACAACATTATAGTGCATATACATACATAGATAATTTGAATGCAAGATGCCATATAGCTTTCTTTTATTGTTGCTTATATTTTTTCAGTATCTCCCATGATACTAATTTACCTTCTTTTACTCTGGAGTAAGTTTTTTTTTTTTAATTTTTGGATAGATTCAAGATGGTAAGTTTTAGAAAACTGAGTTATTGCTATTCATTTAAGTATTAGTATTTGTGGTTTTTCAGGAACTGCTGGTAGTTCTTATCTTAATTATAATAGGGAATATAACAAGAGTATTTGGTATATTTTCAAGATGAGGTTTATAGAGTAGTTTATAAGTCAGAATCCCTGACTGGAGTGCAGGGTTCTTCCACTAACTGTATAACCTCTTTGGAACGCCATGAGCTAATCTGTCCTTTGGGGGACTAGATAATATCTAGGTATTCTTCTAGACTTTGAGTTCTGAGTTTTTTTATTATTTGTGGGTACAGTGTCTATAACATGAGTAGCTTCTACCAGGTGAATGACGGTGCTTGGATTTAAATGTACATTGGAGCCAACACAGTGCCAACTTGATCAATTACATGTTCTTGAAAAACATCGCTGTAAATGGGGAAAGCAAGTGTCAATGTAAAGTATTACAAGTACTTAAGAGAACTTGGTCCTTTTTTCATTACCAGTTACTGTCCATTGATTTTTCTCAGTTTTTTTTTTTTTTAATGGGGCCATTCTTTTCTGATTTGGAATTTCCTTTTTAAAAACACCAGTGTGCTTTTCAGCACGTTTGAAAAGGCATTTGAAGAAAAATAGCTTGAACATAGAGTGTCGTATTTAGTGTTGTAGTGTTATTTAGTGTTACATTACTAAAAATGAAAGTTGAGCAATGCTTTTTTTTTTTTTAAACAATATGTGATATTCTGGCTCTTCTCATTATAATTTTAAATTACCCCCCCAAAAAAGTCTGGGATAGTAACAGTAGGACTCATTGTCCAGTATTCTCATACCAGGATATATATTCCTATTGAGTGATCCTTCTTTTGACCTCAGAAAAATGCATTTTTGATTGCTTGTGCCAGACAAGCAGGTACATACACGGATTTAGTTCAGGGGATGGAAAAAAAAATAGAGAAATAATACAAAAGATACAGTGAAAATGTCCGTCTCCCTGTGCCATCATCGCCCTCTTCTTTACAAAACTCCTTTCAGTTTCCCTCTCACCATCTAGAGTGTGTAACAAGAAGTGTTGTTCTTTTCATGCAGATGGCAATGTACTACATACACATCCTAAGTTCCCTTGCTTTTAAACGTTCGCAGTTAATGAATTTGAAATGCACACATACACACAGGTTCAGATTGTTTTTCATCTGCCGGTTCATTCTACAAATCTCTGCAACATCCAGGAATGAGCCAGGCCAAAACCAGGAGCCAGGGTCTCCATTTGGGTCTCCTCTGTGGGTGGCAGGAACCCAGCTGCTTGAGGCAGCTGCTGCCGCCTCCCAGGACACACATTGGCAGAGGGGTGGAACTCTGTCCTAGGCACTCTGATAATGGGATGTGGGCACCTAGAAGCAGTGGGTTAGCACTGGATCGCAGTGCCCACCTTGCCTTTGTTCCTGAAGTGACATGGAGGACTCTGCAAAGAGACTTACAGACCTTGCAGATATTTTTTGTACGCGTTTCAGCAAAGTTATGTTAAGGAGGATAATAATTTATATTGTTTCTGTGGCTCAATGGAAAGGTTATTTAAAATGAGCTAAAAGTTAAAAATTGACTAATATAGGCATGTAGCAAAATGTGTTTTCTAATTCTGAATAATGTCAGCTTTCATGTTGGAGGTCACACTGGAGAAAGCGTTGGTCATGCTGAAAGTAAGGTTGTCTTTGGCCAGCCATGGGCAAAGTAGTAGTAGCTTGTAGTTTGAAATGATCTTCAGTTCAGATGTTATTCTGTGCTTTATTGTGTAAAATAATACTCATTGCAACACTGTGTATTATAAGCTCAAACTGGGAATAACCCAAGTGTCCCTCAGAGAGTGGAAAGTTTCCTCTTAGGTTGTGTTTGTGGAAGAAAGCACTGTACTCCGGGAAGACGACCCAGCCAGAACTGCACATGATACCATGGATGGCTCCTTTCCTCACTGCTCAGTTGCCAGTCTCAGCAGCCAGGCTGCTCTCTAGCACCAGGTCCTGGTGCTGGCATCCATGAGCCCTGGCCTGCCAGCCACCCCCTGGGGATCTGGAACTGGTTCTCCACTAGGAGCAGGGCTGCGTTATTTTGGCCAGAGCCAGCCCCATGTCTGCATGTGCCAAGGGGAGAAGTCATTGTCCTGTTCACTCAGAGGATGACATGGGGCAGGAAGGGGGAGCAGTGTTGGAGTCCTGGATCTGCAGGTGAAGAGTGCAGTGGGAGACTCAGAGCATGCAGGTCAGAGACCAAGGCCAGACCTGAGGCAGCCAGAGCAGCCCCGGGAATCCCTGCTCCCTCTTTGCCCCTAAGACTCTGCTGTTGGAGTCTGGGCTCTGACTGTGGCAGGAGGAAGTCAGTTCCTCTGCTATAGGGATTCTCCAGTGGTCAGATGGAGAGTGGAGGGACCTGCAGAGCTGGAGCCTTGGCTGCTGTGCCCTGCTAACTCCTGGCTGCTCGTCTGTGCACCCAGGGTCCCGGTGAGCACTGCTGTGGATAAATCGGATTTTTAAATCCATGTAAATGTCTTAGGAAATTCAAAAGAATTGAAATCATGCCATGCATCTTCTCAGACCACAGTGGAATGAAGGTGAAAATTAGCAACTCAGAAATCCCTAGAGCATATGCAAACACATGGAGGCTGAACAACACACTCCTGAATGAACACTGGGTCATAGAAGAAATCAAACGGGAAATCAAAAACTTTCTGGAAGTAAATGAGAATAACAACACAACACAACCCATCAAAACTGATGGGATACAACAAAAGCAGTGTTAAGAGGAAAGCTAGCAATAGGTGCCTACTTCAAGAAACTGGAAATGCAGCAAATAAATTAGCTTTCAGTGCATCTCAAGAATCTGGAAAAACTGCAGCAAACCAGACTCAAAACTAGTAGGAGAAGAGAAATAATTAAAATCAAAGAAATAAACAGAATTGAATCCCCCCAAAATACAAAATATCAGCCAAACGAGGAGCTGATTTTTTGAAAAAATAAACAAAATTGACATAACATTGGTCCACCTAACTAAGAAAAGACCCAAATCAGTAATTCAGAGATTAAAAAGGGAATGTATCAACGGACACCACAGAAATAGAGTCATCAGAGATTACTACAAAGAGTTGTATGCCAGCAAACAGGGAAATCTATCAGAAATGGATATATTCCTGGACACATAGAACCTACCTAAATTGAACCATGAAGACATAGAAAACCTAAACAGACCCATAACTGAGACAAAAATTGAATCAGAAATAAAAGTCTTCCCAACAAAGAAAAGCACAGGACCGGATGGATTCACTGCTGAATTCTACCAGAAATTTAAAGAACTAACTAGAATTCTTCTCAAACTATTTGAGTGGAATTTATCCCTGGCATGCAGGGATGGTTCAATGTTCGCAAATCAAACAATGTGATACATCACATTAACAAACTGCAGAAGAAAAGCCATATGATTATCTCAATAGATGCAGAGAAAGCATTTGATAAAATACAGCACCCTTTCATGATGAAAACTCTAAGCAAATTGGGTATAGAAAGAACATTCTTCACTACAATCAAAGCAGTTTATGAAAAACCCATGGCCAGCATCCTATTGAATAGGGAAAAGTTGGAAGCATTTCCACTGAGATCTGGTACCAACCAGACAGGGATGCCCACTCTCACCACTGCTATTCAATATAGTTCTAGAAGTCTTAGCCAGAGCCATTAGGCAAGAAAAAGAAATTAAAAGGATACAAATTGGGAAGGAAGAAGTCAAACTGTCCCTCTTTGCAGACGATATGATTATTTAGGGGATCCAAAGAACTCTACTAAGAGACTATTGGAACTCATAGAAGAGTTTGGCAAAGTAGCAGGATATAAAATCAATGCACAAAAATCAACAGCCTTTGTATACACAGGCAATGCCCCGGCTGAGAAAGAACTTCTAAGATCAATCCCATTCACAAAAGCCACAGAAACAATCAAAAACCTTGGAATAAACTTGACCAAGGACGTTAAAGATCTCTACGATGAGAATTACAATATCTTAAAGAAATAGAAGAGGATACCAAAAAATGGAAAAATGTTCCATGCTCGTGGATTGGAAGAATCAATATCATCAAAATGTCCAAAAGCAATTTATAGATTCAATGTGATACCAATCAAAATACCAAACACAGTCTTCTCAGATCTGGAAAAAATGATGCTGAAATTCATATGGAGACACAGGAGACCTCGAATAGCTAAAGCAATCTTGTACAATAAAAACAAAGCCAGAGGCATCACAATACCAGATTTCAGGACATACTACAGGGCAGTTGTAATCAAAACAGCATGGTACTGGTACAGAAACAAATGGATAGACCAATGGAACAGAATAGAAATACCAGAAATTAATCCAAACATCTATAGCCAACTTGATCAAGGATGTAAAACCAATTCCTGGAGCGAGGACAGTCTATTCAACAAATGGTGCTGGGAAAACTGGATGTCCATGTGCAGAAGCATGAAGCAAGACTCCTTCCTTACACCTTAGACAAAAATCCACTCAAGATGGATTAAAGATCTAAATCTATGAGCTGACACCATCAAATTATTAGAGAACATTGGAGAAACCCTGCAAGATATTGGCACCGGCATAGACTTCTTGGAAAAGACCGCGGAGGCACAGGCAGTCAAAGCCAAAATTAACGATTGGGATTACATCAAATTGAAAAGTTTCTGTACTGCAAAAGAAACAGTCAGGAAAGCAAAGAAGAAACTGACAGAATGGAAAAAAATATTTGCAAACTATGTAACCAATAAATGATTAATAACCAGAACCTGCAAAGAGATGAAGAAACTCCACAACAAGAAAACAAACAACCCACTTAAGAGATGGGCCAAGGACCTCAATAGACAATTTTCAAAGAGGAAATCCAAATGGCCAACAGACACATGAAAAAAAAATGTTCAGGACCACTAGCATTCAGGGAAATGCAAATCAAAACCACAATGAGGTTTCACCTCACCCTGGTTAGAATGGCTGACATACAGAAATCTACCAACAGATGCTGGCGAGGATGTGGGGACAAAGGGACACTAACCCACTGTTGGTGGAAATGCGCACTGGTAAAGCCACTTTGGAAGTCAGTCCATAGCGGCCATTTTGGGGGTGAACCAATGGAAAAAGGAAGACCTTTCTCTCTGTCTCTCTCTCTCACTGTCTAACTCTGCCTGTCCAAAAAAAAAAAAAAAAGAATCTTGATGTGAATGGGATAGGAGAGGGAATGGGAGATGGGATGGTTGCAGGTGGGAGGGAGGTTAGGGGAGGAAAAAGCCACTATAATCCAAAAGTTGTACTTTCAAGATTTATATTTGTTAAAGTTAAATAAAAATTTTAATCTGATATAATTTTGGATTCATTGAGTGTATCCAGAGAGACAGATTAGTTTGCTAGAATCTGTTACAGTAAAGTGAAATCCAGTAGACATGCTTCACAAGTGTATATGGAAAATAATACATCCCATCCTTGATGGGAAGACAGATGGCCTGAGTTCAGCTCTGGAATGTGATTGATGCTCTCATTCTTTCCTCAGACATGTCGCGTGTTTGCCTGTGCTGCCCACGAGGAGCTACAGAGCTTGTTGAGGTGTACTCCGTAGCTTTTCCCTTACTCAGCTAGCTGAGTGCTGTGAGCTTCTCAAGTCTGAGTCCGTCTTTAAACTTCTTGGGTCCATTAAATTTTAGTTTTCACTGAAGGATGGGGTTTTTCTTTAAGTTTGGGAGGATAACTGTGTAACTGCTGAAATTTAAGTTAGAAAAAATCTGCACTCCTTTGTTGCAAATATTAAGACCATTTTGTAACGTAAGAAAAGAATCTGATGTAATGGAATGCATATAATAAACTGTTCTGTGTTCATCTATTGAAAATTATGTGTATACTTTTTAAAGTTTATATGTTGAAATTTTGTGTATAATTGATAGAAATCTCAGCTTTTTGTTTTAGATTTTTTTTTTAGTTTTAAAATTATGTTTTACTTAACTGTTAAGTTTTATGGAAAAGTCAGTTTAAAGATGCACTTTAATTTTTCCTAAAGGCCAATTGGAGTCATATTTCATATATCCTTAATTTATAGTCATACATTTACAGGTTTGGTAGGTAATATAAACATTTCTAAGTAAGCTCATTTAAAGTAGACATTGAAATTAATGTTTTCAACTAAAAAAGCCTTATGATGAAGTTATTTTATAAGGACAAGCTACGTAATTTTCTTCATAGCCATTGAACATTGTAGCAATTAATAAATGAATTTGTAATACTTCTCATAGGTTCTGTTAGTGTTACCTCAGTTAAGTTAAAGACTTCTTTTTCTTTATTTCTTTATTTGAAAGTCAGTCAGAGAGGAGAGAAATCTCTCTGTATGCTGATTCATTACCTAGTTAACTATAACAACCAGGGCAGAGACATGCTGAAGGCAGTAGCCTGGAAGTGCACATGGGTTGCCCACCTGGGTGGCAGGGCCTCAAGTGCTTTCCCAGACACATTAGCTAGAAGCTGGATTGGCAGTGGAGCATCCATATGTGTTGTCTATCACAGGTGGCTGATGAAACTGCCGTACCACAGTGTGAGCCCCAAGTTAGGCTTTTTTTGGTGGTGGTAATCAGTTTGTGATATATCAGATGCTCTTTCTTTTAGCATGGTTTAGAGATTGCATTGCCTCTAGGTTAAGTTAATTCTGTTACTTTGGCGAAAGCTGAATGCAGTGGCACTAGTATGTACTGTTAGTCTACATTTCCTGTGTCTTGCATGAGATTTATACAACATTAAAACACCCAGCTGGCTTCCTTGTCTTCTGATTAGTTCTATTCTAGAATAATCATTCTACAGTAGGGTTTAAAGCCTACCTTTTTATTTTTTTGACTAACTTTATAAGTATGCTTACCTATATATGCTTGTGGGTCACTCCTAGCCTTGAAAGGTAGTGCCCCAGTAAAACTGAATTCCGCAACCATCCCAGCACTGTTTCCCCATGGGTCCTAACTCTGGTGCTTTGTTTTCATTTTCTCCTGCAGCTGGAAGATGCTCCTCTGTCTCCTTGTCCAATGCCACACATCCTGGAAGGATGCGTTTCACCTTCTTCCTCCTCCAAGCTTTCCTGAGTGGCTCCTCCACCTGCCCACTCGCAAACACATGTGGGAGTGGTCTTTCTTCTTAGTTCAATGCTGTTTTCTCTACCGCATTGGGTGCTTTCCGTTGCTGCCTTTTAGATTGTGTGTCGGGTCACTGTGTATCCATGGTTCTTTCCTACTTCTCTAACAGTTTTCTAAGGCCCTGTCTTTGACCTTCGTGTTTCTTGGCTACGATGAAGTCTTTCAGGTACCCGTTTTGTGGCTTTGCTGTTGCCCTTCTTGAGAGCATCAACTTTTATCTTTCCAGTTGCTCTCTGACTCTTCCTGCCCTGGTCCAAATACACCTTCAAGTCAGATGACTGCACCTGCATGTTTCACATTTCCCCCATTGACTGCCTGAAGCTACACTATGCCTACATTTCCCCCTTATTTAATAAAAGCACTATTCACTCTGGAACAGAAGCTGGATAACCATAAGTCATCCTCATCATGGAGCTCAAGGGAGATAACTGTAAGATGTCCTCACATCTCTGCTTGCACTTGGTATTTGTAGGTGACTAGAACCTCAGTACCTATGTCACCACCACATTCTTTTTGAGCTCCTCTTCTTTTTTTTAAAAAATTTTCATTTTATTTTGAAAGGCAGAGAGAGATCTTCTACCTATTGTTTTATTCCCCCAAAGCCCATAGCAGCCAGGACTGGACCACGCTGAAGTTTGAAATCCAGAGCTCAATATAGGTCTTCCCCATGGGTGGCAGGAACTCAAGTACTTGAGCCATGGCCTTTGCACATCTGTGTTAACAGGAAGTTGGAGTTGGAAATAGAGATGGACATTGAACCCAGAGTCTCTAATGTAGAGTACAGGCATCTCGACCAGCATCTTAAGTGCCAGGCCCAATTTCTGGCTCTAGCAATTCTGATTTATTTATTTTTAGATGTATTTTATTTATTTGAAGGGCGGAGTTATAGCTATGCAACAACGTGCCACCCTTCTTTTTTTATAAAGATGAATGATTTTTTTCTGCTCTTCTACATCTTCTGTTACATAATTTGCTTAATTTGCTTACACGTCTCTCCAGTAGAATCAATCCCGTGGGATAAGGAGCCTGTCTTTTCATCTGATTGCATGGAGCTTCTAAATGTGGCCTCTTCAAGACTCCTCAGGTTGGGCACAGAATTATTGGACTTTGCTGGAAGGAGAAGTTCATGTCGCTCGTTTACCTTCTCAGAGGAGTTTGCTACTTAAAGAAGATGAGATTGTTGAACTTAGCACATGATACACCCTGCGTATCTATTTACTGAATTCAACCAGGCGTCTGCTGACCCCTGAGTGACACTGTGGGAAACAGCTGCTGACTCACCCCAGCCCTCCTCAGTGCAAGTCTCCAACTCTGTCAGTGCGGTTGTAATCATGTGTGTGCTCTGTGAAGTCCCTGTCAGCTTGTGATTTCTAGAATGCAGTAAACCCTGCCTGCTGCTACAAGTGCAGTATAAATTCTGGATGAATCCATAGACTCTTTCATGAAGATACCCCAGATTTTTTTTGTTGTTGTTTTTCTTCATACAAAGCATATTTTAATGATGTGGGAAAGATGAAAAGTTTACATGTTCATTTTCTCCTTCCAGTCTCTGTCTCACCCCGTTATCAACCCGTGTAAACCACACCCACACAACTCTCACAGTACTCTAGGAAGCTAGGTTTGGCCTGGAATATAACACTGTGTCTTCCTTTTTAGGGATATTTTTGTCTACCATGTTAAGATCGTTGGGGACATTAATAGTGGGAATGCAAAGAACTGATCTTATCTGCAGTGATTCTCTAAACATTTTCTGTTTCTATTAATTTTGTCCACAAGCACATTCTAAAATAAGCAGGTGGTCAGGCTTTTAAAAATCAGTGTGTCCGGGGCTAGTGCTGTGGTGTAGTGGGTAAAGCCATGCCTGTGGCTCCAGCATCCCATATGGGTGCTTGTTCCAGTTCTGGCTGCCTCATTTCTGGTCCAGCTCCCTGCTCCTGTGCCTGGGAAAGTGGCAGAAGACGGCCCAAGTGCTTGGGCCCCTGAATGCTTGTGGGAGACCTAGAAGAGACTCCTAGCTCCTGGCTTCAGATCCATCCATCTGCAGCAGGGGAGTGAGCCAGCAGGTGGACGTTTTCTCTCTGTCTCTGTCTCTGTAACTCTGTCTTTAAAGTAAAAATACATCTTTTAAAAAATCCATAAAAATAATCAGTGTGTCCATCACTGATTATTTTGATGATACTAGAAGATTTTAGTATAACTTTTTGATAATCTTGTAGTACTAAATGAAATATAAGGAATAGGATTTGAGAGATGTGGGGGAAGCTTTCTCTTTCTCAGGTAGAATAATTTAAAATCACATGCATCATTTCCACTTCCCTCTGTTTCCTTTGTTATGTCTTACAGACCTTCACTTTGTTTCTGTATGCAACTTTTATATTGGAGTTCCCATCAGACTGTGTGTATTATGATTTAATTCAGACTGAAATACAGCATTGACAGCCTCAGACTGGCTGCAGAAACATGGTCAGTGAGCTAGTAACTGCTCTTATTTCAGCTGTGTTTTATGTGGAAAGAGCAGTAGGTGGCACAGAATTCTTTTTATAACCCCCATGTCTAACAGTGATGGGCTGGGTGTTGCATTGGAAGAACATGTAAGTGGGTAAAGGATTTGTGCTTCCATAGGCATGTCCTTCTGTTAATGATCATTTCTAATGGAGGACTGAAGAATCGCACAAGCTCGCTTTAAGCTGTCCTGTGCGGTACCGCCTTTGACTTCAGTCAGGCTTGTCTGTTTATTCCACATCTGCGTTCATGACTCAGGCTTCCCAGAAATGTTTGAAAGCACTGATATCTTTGTGTCTTGGCAATAGTGTGTTTGGCCCAAAAACACTGAGAAGTTTCTATCCATTAAGCATTCTTGGGAAGGATGTCAGAATCTCATATGGTGTGGAGGTGGTGTTTGTATCAGTCATGGTTCAACCAGACAACCGTAACCCGCAGGCGCTTTATTGCAGTTAATTAGGTGACAGGATTTAAGGGGCTGGCTAGGGTAGGCCATCAGGAAGGGCCAGTTAGAGTGTGGGACAAGGGTAGCTGCTGCTGTTGCAGGTGGCGTTTCTGCTCCCTCAGGAAGCAGCCACTGTTTCTTAGAGGCCATTCAAATGATGGGCTCCTGTCCACGACACCTGTCTCTGGGTTGTCCACATGAGAATACCTTGATTGCAGTGTCTACATGAGTGTTCGATGGAGGAGCTAATGATTATAGCTGATCCACGTCAATTTGTGAACAGTATTCATAAATGCACTTAGTGTTAACTGTGTGAGTGTATGTCCATGTATCTATTTAAGTGTAAATATTGCTCTAGTCCTTAGTTCTGCCTCAGAAGCAGCTCGCATTCAGCATCCTGTTTGGGAAACAGCGGAGGTTCTGAGGTTGGCTTTGGATCTTTGTTCTGAGATGGCAGTTGTGTGACGCTGCTGGAAGGACATGTAGAGGTTTGACTTCTCCCATGGCCTCCTGTGTCAACACGGGGTTAATCTGATTGAATTATTTATTCTGTTTCTCCAATCTGTGCCACTTAGAACGAGCTGTAAACCTCCTAATTACCATGTAGACATAGAAAGATATAGTCTCACAGCTAGGAAGGACTTTCTGAATGCACTAATTTAAAATTGAAATGTATATATATATGTGTGTATGTGTGTATTTTGTAAGTAATATACAAAAAAGGACAATTAAAAGACTAAAAATAAACTTAGACTATTTCCTGTAATAAATCGGCGCCTCATTAAACGTAAGTAAAGTGGTTTTAGGAGCACTGTGGGAGGACACCAGTCATCTTGGATTGTCAAGTAAATGAATGGATGCTGTACATTGATTAATAATTTTGCTGATCATTTAGTAAGATTATTCTGTGACTTGCAACTTTAACACCAGATGGCAGATAAAGAGTATCACCTTTTTTTGCTTGCATTTTTGCTTTAGGTTGTAAATTTAAAATGTATTTATATTATACATTTTTGTTTTACAAAAGTTAATGGTTACATATTGGTAAAACTCTGTATGGAAAGATTTATCTATCTATCTATATTAATTTATTTAAAAGGCACAATGACATAGAAGGAGAGAGAGAGAGAGAGAGATCCTCCATCTGCTAGTTAATGCCCTTTTCAGGCAACACTGGCCTGGTCTAAAGCTAAGAATCAGAAAATCATCTGCATCTCCCCTGTGGGCGGCAGGGACCCAAATACTTGGGGCCATCACTTGCCTCCCAGCATTTGGTAAGTAAGCTGGGTTGGAAGTGGAGTAGCCATGATTTGAACCTGCACTCTGCTATGGGATCCCAGTGGCCTAGGCAGCAGCTCAACCCACTGTGTCCCAGTGCCAACCCCTCTTTTTAATTTATTCACATCATGGACATACTTTAGAGGTACATTTTTATGATAGTTTTTACATGTTGTTAGACTATATGTTACTGTCTCAAATTTTCCTTTGCTTTCTGTGATTATAATTTTAACTCTATTTAAATCTCTAACCTTATTGGATTTGTATAGCTACAGTGGACTCAGTATTTCCACATGGATGTCTATTAGACACTCAGTTTCTGTAGGTCCTTCCTTTAAGGGCATATGTGATGTTGGGCTAACTTTCTGGATTTTCCCCACAGAAATGGGACGAAGTGGAGTGTCATCTTCATTAGCAGCCAGCAGTCCACATGGGTAAAACCAGTAGGCCTTATAAGTAAATCCTGTGCTGTCCAGGGGCTCTGGGGACGGGGTGCACATACCTGGTTGGAGGTTGTGGTTTTCGAGTGTGTATCTCTGATCTCTGACTGTCTATTATGGAGGCACCTGCTACGTTGTTCCAGCAGATGCTCTTATGGAGCATGCAGTTTTCTGCTACGCTAAGGTTGGCCCCACACACCTGTGAGGGGCTTCTCTACTTGTACAAAGGCTGCAGCAGAGACCAGGCCCTTTTTTTTAAAAAAATAGATCTTTACTAATATTACTATTTTTTCCAAGATTTACTTATTTGAAAGGCAGTGTTTGGAAGAGGGACACACACACACACACACACAAACACACACAGATTTTCCATCCATTAGTTCAAGAGGCGCATGGCCACAACACTAAGGGCTGGGCCGGGAGGAAGCCAGGAGCCAGGAGCTCTGTCCAGGTGTCCCACATGCGTGTCAGTAACCCAAGTATCTGGGCCATTGTCTGCTGCTTTCTCAGGTGCATTGGTTGGGAACTGGATTGGAAGCAAAGTAACTGGAACTTGAATAGACACTCTGGTGGAATATTGGTGTCGCCGGGTCGGGTTACCCTGCAAACTGCAGCACTGGCCTGAGACCAGCCCTGTGACTACTGTACGTTTTCCTAGGAGAGAGAAGCCTTTGACACACTGTGTTTCTACGTGAGTCTCATGTCTCTGATGGTCTCGGGTAGTTTCCAGAGTCCAGGTGTCTGGTTGGAAATGAAAGACTGTGTAGTCCACATTTGGTCTCCTGCTTTTCTCCCCGTCACTTTTCCCTCCAGCAGCCTTTCCTGTCTGAATCACTGGCCCCTCCATCCTTCCGCCCACTGAAGCACAACACTGCAGTCACCCTTTGCTGTCTTGTTTTCCATCCTGCATCCCAGCTGGCAGGGAATCTTGTGCCCCAGACTTGCTGGATTTCCGCATTGCCCCTTCCTCTAACCTCTTCTCCTACTGTCCTTGTTTGAGTCGCCATCACCTCTTGACTGTACTATAGAGAAAGCTCACTAAGCAGATCTCAACTGTACTACTCCTGCCTGCAGTAGTCATTCTAGACATAGCTAGTGGTGCCTCTTTTTTTTTTTTTTTTTTTTAGAGATTTATATATTTGAAAGGCCGAGTTACAAATAGGCAGAAGTAGAGGCGGGGGTGAGGGTGGCTCTTCCATTTATTGGTTCACTCCCCAAATGGCTGCAGTGGCTGGAGCTGGGCTGATCCAATGCCAGGAGCTTTTTCTGGGTCTCCCATGTTGGGTGCAGGGGCCAACACACTTGGGTCATCTTCCGCTGCTTTTCCAGGCAACAGCAGAGAGCTGGATTGGAAGTGGAACAGCTGGTGCACAAACCAGCACCCACATGGGATGCCTGCACTGCAGGCAGCAGCTTTTACTCACTATGCCACAGCACCGGCCCCAGCAGCGCCTCTCTAGTACTCAGCTCATCTCTGCTCGTGATCCTCAGTTGGCTAATAGAATTTTCCCAAACAGTTTTTTTTTTTGTTGGAAACATGAAATTGATGACTAAAACAGGCATTTCTCCCAGTCTTGTTTTCCTTAGTTTATTGTACAGTACATTTTCTGAGATTGTTTATTTTGCTCCCACTCCGTTTTTTCTCAGTCACCTAAGCTGGTTTTCACGTGATAGTGGCTGCCTTGCCCTTATCCTGTCCTGTGCCTTTCTCATTTCTGATTTTCCGGGGTCTCTGCAGCTGTCTCTGCCGGCCATGCTCCTCTTGTTCAGCAGTGAGTGTTTGCCAAGGTCAGGTCCTTGGCTCTGATTCTGACTCTTGTGCAGGTATTTCACAGAAATTCCCAGCGTAGTGCTCTTGCTAATTTCAATCATTCATGACAGAGGCTTTCTTGTTTTCCTGCAGAGCGGGGCTGCTGCAGAATAGTTTTGGAGGTGCTGATTTTCTTGATAGGAATTGAGTGCACACAGGTAGCCTGGACTCTGGCTCGGCACCTTTCATTCTTTGTGATTGTACTTTTCGATTTTTGATGTCTGCCTGTGGAAAGTGTGCCTACCAGCCAGGCGTCTTTGTTTCTTTTTTAGGACCAGACTGGACTGAGTTTTTGTGATTTGTATGTGTTGGGATGAAAGTGGATCACTTTTGTTCATGGTCCATAGTTAGGGTTAAATAACAGTAGGTTCTTTACTCTGATATGACATTGTCATTATTTTTTTTTTTTTGCCCAGTCTTTGTACTGCCTCCGATGAAACATTTATTTGTATCAACTATGTGCTCCTACAGACAGCATCTGATGAAGCAAGATTTTTACTCTATGAAACATAATTCTTACTTATTATTAATATTATTGTTATTTAAGAAGCTGGGTTATGGGGAGAGCTCTACACTACTGGTTCATTGCCCTATTCCCCACAATGACTGGGTCCAGAGCCAGGAGCCAAGAACTTGATTGGGGTCTCCCATGTGGGTGGCAGGGACACAGGGTTGTGGGAATGTGGTCAAAGCCGAGACAGGTGAAATGTAAGAACCATAGCAGGGTTTGCTTAAAGAGAGGGTCCACATTCAGCTGTGAGTATGGACAGCCCCATGAGGGGAGACACTTGCCATGGGGAGAATCTGCCTGTGAGGAGAGGATGAGAGAAGAAAAGTGACCCCCAGTTCATTGGTCCCCTTAACTGGGGAGGGGGTGGTATTTGGGTGGGGTTCAGTGCCCATGGTGTCCTCTGGGAAGGAGACCGTCGCGTCTGCATTAGTGTGAGTTTGCGCGTACTCATCCTGGAGTCTTCTTGGTGCTGGAGGAGACTCAGCTGCATCATGGGAAAGTCGGTGTGCTGAAATGGGGTATGAGGAGGTGGGGCTCAGGTGCAAAACTAGAGACAGAAAGTGCAGGAAATGCCTTGAGTCTTTTGTTTCCTGACTACCTACTTTTCCAGACCACATCATAGCTGCTTGAGCTGCTACCTACTGCCTTGCAGGGGATGTGTTAACAGGAAACTGGAGTCAGGACAGAGCTGGGACTTGAACCTAGGTGCTCTCATATGGGATGTGGGCATCTCATAGCATTGTCCCTACAGCTGTGCCCAATGCCTACACATAGTTTGCATGTTTTAATAAAAGGGAGTGCTATCCTCACTTTGCTTTTTTGAAGTTTACTTATTTTGGCAGATTCACATTTTCTATGGAGCATTTAATGTCCATTTATGGAACTTTGTTAAAGACAGCTTATTGATACTTTCATTGGGATTCTTTTAAGCCTATAAAAAAACTAAGGGAGATCTGGCTGTTTACTGACGTTCAATTATGCAACCCTCTTTCACTTTTGTTTAAATCTATCTAAATGTCTTTAAGGAGTAAAGTTTTTCTCATATTTCATTTTCTATTTATTTTATTATAAAGATTTATTTATTTATTTATTTGAAAGGCAGAGTGACCTGGAGGGAGGGAGAGACAGATAAGGAGAGCTCTTCCATCTGCTGGTTCTCTCCCCAGATGACTGCAACAACCAGGTCTGGGGCAGGCTGAAGCCAGCAGGGGCCAGAATGCTTGGGCCCTCTTGTGCTGCCCTCCCAGATGTACTAGCAGGGGCTGGGTTAGACGTGGAGCATCTGCGACTCAATGTGGCACTTGAGTATGAGATGCCCGTGTCACAAACAGTGGCTTAACCCCCTCTGCCACGATGCTCGCTCCTTCATTTCCTTCTTAACTGTTTTAAAATTTATTTTCATGTGATTTGAGAGGCTGGCAGGGGTTGGGGGGAGCGGGTGTGGAGGAGGAAGGAGAGAGATCGTCCATCCCTTGGTTTCTTCCCACATGCCTGAAACAGGAGTCCAAAACTCCTTCTAGGTCTCTCCCATGGGCTCTGGGGACTCACGTACTTGTGCCGTCACTGGTATCTCCAGGGTATGCATTCGCTGGAAGTGGGATTGGAAGTGGAGAAGCTGCAACTCAGAACAGGCACTTCGATTTTGGGTGCGGGCGACTGCTGTGTCAAATACTTTACCCTTCTTCATGTTTCTCTCTAAAATTGCTGTTAAATGTTTTATCTTCCTTGTGCCTCTGAAAATAACATTTTCTCTACCATTATCTCCCCTAAATGGCTATTGTTTTGATACTGGAGTGCTCCTTATTTGTTGAGGTTATAGCATGCTACTTTACTTAATGCACTTATTTTTAATTTTATTTAATTATTATTTTTTTAAGGCCCATTTTATTTATTTGAATGGCAGAGTTACAGATTGAGAGAGGGAGGGACAGAAAAGATCTTCAGTCTGCTGGTTCACTCCTCATATGACCCCGACAATAGGGTCTGGACCAAGCTGAAGCTGAGAACTTAATCTGGGTCTTCCACGTGGGTGGCAGGGGCCCAAGTACTGGAACCATCGTCCCTTGTCCTCCCAGGCACATGAACAGGGAGCAGGATCAGAAATGGAGCAGCCGGATTCCACCTGCTGCCATATGGGATGCCAGCATCATAGGCAATGGCTTAGCCTGCTGTATCACAGCACCGGCCCTTGAGTACCATTATTTTTGAGTTAATTTTGCTGTGAATCCCGTGAGAGAAATGTGATACAGTTTTCTACTTTTTCCTAATTTTATATGCTATTTCTCTTGTTTAATTGGATACGATCACACCTTTAGTACAATGTGAAATGCTATGATGATAGTTGGTTTCCTTGTCTTATTCCTTATCTTAGGGGAAAAGCCTTTACTTTTTTTTTTAAATGGTTTATGTATGTATTTGCAAGTCACAATTACGAGAGAGAGAGAAAGAGAGGGAGATCTTCTATCCAATGGATCACTCCCCAGTTGGCCACAATGGCAGGATCTGGGCCTATCTGAAGCCAGGAACCAGAAGCTTCTTCCTGGTCTTCCACACTGGTGCAGGGGCCCAAGGACTTGGGCCATCTTCTACTGATTTCCCAGTAGTAGAGAACAGGATCGAAAGTGGAGCAGCCGGGTCTCGAACTGGCACCCATATGGGATACCTGTACTTCAGGCCAGGGCGTTAACCTGCTGCGCCACAGCGCCGGCCCCAAGCCTTTAATTTTTTCTTCTTCTATAATATGGATATTTTAGGTCTAAGGCTGATGTCTGATTATGTTAAAATCTTGATTTTTTTTACTGTTTTTTCCAGGTACAGGTATGATAAATGAGATCAGTGATGTCTTAATGTTACATAATGTTAATGAACATTTCCTTCATTTTCAGTGCTATTTATTTTCTTTGCTCAGGTTTTAAGTATAGGCATTATTTGGTGTTTGAGACTTTGGTAGACATATTTTGAAACACTGTTGACCTAATGCTTTATTTGTGGAGGAGTCGGTGTTTTTTTTTTTTTTTAAACCAAAGAAATTGGTTTTAAAATTTTTCTTTTAAGCTTTGACTAAAGCTTGGCTAAGTTAACTTGTATGAACTATGTTTCTGTGGAGAGTTGCCCATTTTTCGATATTTTAAGATTTAGTGTTTAGAAATCTGTGTAAAAGTCTTAAAATTTTAAACATCTTATATTGTCTATTTTCTGCCAGTTAATCTTAGGTGTTTATACTTCACTCATTTATTGTTGGTTAGGTAAGCTTTCTAGCTATATTGAGATCAAGGATTTTGATTAATTTCATGTGCCCTTATTAGTCTAATGCCCACAATATTTTTCTCTTTATTCTGCTTCTAAAAATGGTCTTTGTTGTTTATTTTTTAATATGTGCTGGGGATTTAATTGATTGATTTTCATTGATTACAGTATTCAAAGATGTAGATGGCTTTTTTGAATTATGGTCTTAAATAGATCACATGAATTCTTAGACATAATGGTTTGATTCTGTAATATCTTAATAGACAGTAGGAAATTATAGTAGTCATGTGGTTGGGTGATGGAAGAGGTTGGCTTGTTTCGAATGTTGCCAAATGATCATTTCATGACCACTGCCTCTCTGTTGTGTTTATTCACGTGAACCTGAGCTAAGTGGTTCGTGCTCATTATTTTATTTCCACTCTATAGCATTGCTTTGTGGTACCTTTTCATTTCCAGAAAAGGGAACCTTGTCATATAGTTATGGAACTGGCCTAAGCATGCGTAGGGAGCATGTTGTTATTGCTCAAATTTGCTGAATGCAAAGCCTCTGCCGTGTGCCTTGGCAGTAATGTTGTGAGGTCACAGAGGTATGGAACAGTATGGCATAATCAGAATGTTCGCAGCGTGGTGTGACTGCAGTGACGCTGGCACTTAGGGCTATTGCATCTGGATCAGGCAAACAGAGTATTTTATTGTGGTACTGTTAACCAAGATGGAAAACATGAAGCAAAGCAGGTTAATATGAAACGATGGGTAAGTTTGATACACCTGTCCTACAGTTAAATGGAACTGCCTGGGGATAAGATGCGTCTATGAATCAGGAGGTCTGGAAAGGGATATGTGCCAGAGGTGTGGATTTGGGTGTCATTAGACGGTAGATGGTAATTTAACTAATGGCTTCGGGTGTGGTAGCCCAGAATACTATGGACAGTGAGATCAGGAGGTATAGGAAGCAGTGAACATGTAAGTTTTAGTGGAGAAAAAGCCTGAAAAGGAAACGTGGACCAAACAGTCCAAGTATTAGGAGGGAATCTAGGAGATGAAAGTCTCACAGGAGCCAATAGAGGGTTTGGAAGAAAACGAGGGTCATGAGTGTTGTACCATGTGCTCTGGACGGGTGAAGAAAGGTAAGCATGGAAGTGTTGATTTGACATGGTAGTTAACAAAAGATCATGATTTAAACTTTTTTTAAGATTTATTTATTTATTTGAAAGTCAGTTACACAGAGAGAAGCAGAGGCAGAGAGGGAGAGGCTGTCCATCTGCTGGTTCACTCCTCAATTGGCTGCAATGGCTGGAGCTAGGCCAATCCGAAGCCAGGAGCCAGGAGTTTCTTCCGGGTCTCCCAGGCGGGTGCATGGGCCCAAGGACTTGGGCCATTTTTTATTGCTTTCCCAGGTCACAGCAGAGAGCTGAATCCAAAATGCTGCAGCCGGATCTTGAACTGGCGCCCATATGGATGCCAGCACTTCAGGCCAAGGCGTTAACCCACCGTGCCACAGTGCCAGCCGCACGATTTAAACATTTCTAAAGGTTGATGTATTTGACAGGCAGAGTCACAGAGAGGGAGCCACAGAGTGAGAAACTTTTTCCACCTGTTGGTTCAATCCCCTAAGGCCCTCAATAACTGTATCTGGACCAGGCTGAAACCAGGAATTAGGAATTCCATCCTGGTCTCTCATGTGAGTGGCAGGAATTTGAGCACGTAGGCCGTTATCTACTGCTTCCTGGATGCCTCAGCAGGGAGTTGGATCAGGAGTAGAAGTGAGATTCCATCAAAGGCCCTCTGATACGGGATGTGAGCATCTCAAGTGGTAGCTTAACCTGCTGCACCACAATGCCCACCCCACGCCCATTTTATGGATGGGGAAATTGGGGCACAGGGAACTTAAGTAATTGTCCATTGTCCTGCACCTGGTGTGACAGTGAGGTTCCTCTGAGGGAGATAGTCCTTCTTACTATGCTGTACTAATGTTCATACCTTGAACCATTCATCAGTCATATTTCACTAAAATTATAATTCACAATTAGATGTTGGAATATTTTGATATCTTAGAGAAGTCTCATCATATAGAATCAAAAAAATTTCTGAAAAACATATAACCATTACAAATGTGAATTAGCATTTCAGCTTATGTAAGTTAGAAACAAGAACAGAGACTGAAATGCTTAGAAGGCAGAGGTCTAGAGTAGCTTACTGAACCTGTATGGAACATGTATGCTTAGAGTAGCTTAGTTAACCTGTATGGTGTCTCCGACACACAATACTGTTCCATAGTGAAAGTGTAGTCAGGGTAATTAAGTAAACATTAAAGTCTTAAAGTTTCCATATATTCTTTATATTCTTGATAGCTAATGGCCTTAAAATGTCTTTCTTCAGGGAAAAATGCAATTTCCATTGTGAGCTGCCTTCCAGAGCTTATGGTAGAACTCCGCTGACGTTGCTCCGATGCCAATGTGGAATAAAGGTCTTTATAATCTAGAAATCAAGAAATATTTTATGAATGAGTTACTGATGACGTGACTGAGTTGCTCTTCTTAGATTTTAAAACACATAATAGACATTTATTTATAGTTTGAGTGAATGGTTTAAAATTATATAAATAGAACATGCTGATTTTAGTCCTCATCTGTGTTTTTGTCTTATGTCATACTTGGCAATACGCTCTCCGTTCATAACCTTTGTATCTAAACTCTCATCACAGCCTAATTGTGGCTTGTTGTGAAATTAATTGCAGACACGTATTTCATCATGATTTTTCTGTAGAAACAGTTCCGTAAACTAAAGTTGACTTATTTTTAATAAGAAAAATCTTGTTTCTTCCAAAAGAACTTAATGCAGAGCCAGTTGAATCTGTTGTCTGAGTGAAGTTTCCCCTCCTTCCTCATCTTACTGTCTGTAGTGTTTGGTTGTCTGCCTCCTGTCCTCAGGTCATTAAGAACATGAGTGCATCTGTCTTGCTCGCTGTGGTCTTACGGGTGCCCAGGGCACCCTGGTCCATCTGGCTTTTAAAAAAATATTTGGTTTATCCTATTTATTTGAAAAGCAGAGAGGGAGAGAAGGGGAGAGAGAGAGAGAGAGAGAGACAGAGAGAGAGAGAGACAGAGAGCAGAGAGAGAGACACCTTCCATCTGCTGGTTTACTTTCCAAATTGCTGCAACAGCAGGGGCTGGGCCAGCTGAAGCCAAGAGCTTATTCCCAGTCTCCCACAAGGATGCAGAGGCCCAAGCACTTGGGCCATCTGCTGCTGCTTTCCCAGGTGTGTTAGCAGGGAGCTGGATCAGAAGTGGGGCAACTGGGAATTGAACCGGTGCCCATATGGGATGCTAGTGTCAAAGGTGGCAGCTTTAACTGCTGTGCACTACACCACCTCCCATTTTTCTTTTTAATAACTGAATTTTTCTGAATTATGTGAATGGATATTAATAAATATCAATTTGTTTTTTCTGAATTGGAAAGGCACTTCTGATTTCGACATACTAGTATAACACCAAAACATTCTGCAATCATTTTGTTTGCCTGGGTCCCACGTGGAAATGCCATGTTAAATGTGGAAGCCCGAGTTGTGGATTTTAGATAATGGGCCCAGAGGAACAGTCCCAGTGTCCCAAGTTTCAGTCTCTTGGCATTTTCTTTGCTCAGCCTTTGTGGTCTCCCTCTCCTCCCTTTCTGCCCTTCAACCCATCCTCTCTCGGCTGTCTGGTTTACTCACCGAAGCCCCACTGTTGCCTCCCACCCTCAGTGTCTGCAGTCCACCTGTCACCGGCTGCTCCTGACCTCATAGTGGACCGCGACCACCCTGCCGCCCTTGGCCGCCTCTCCTCTGATACCGTCACTTCCTCCCCGGAGAATACACAAGCAGAAAACAGCAGTGTGAGTTAGACTGCCCCTGAGCCCGGATGATGACAAGCCTTTCAAAGTGAAATTCACATACATAGAAAATTGCCCAATTATTTGATATTTTTTTGCTTTGCTTTTTATATGTTCCAAGGGGAATATTTTCTTCTTCTTGCTGTTTTTATTGAGAGGCAGAGTTACAGAGAGGCAGGCAGAGAGACGTCTTCTACCTGCTCGTTCATTCCCCACATGGCTATAGATAACAGTGTTGGGCCATGCCGAAACCAGGAGCCAGGAACTTCTTCTGGGTCTTCCACATAGGTACAGGGGCCCAGAGACTTGGGCCATCTTCTGCTGCTTTCCCAGGCACATTAGCAGGGAGCTGGATGGGCAGTGGAGCAGCTGACTCTTGAACCGGTCCCCATATGGGATGCCAGCATTGCAGGCAGAGGCAGAGACCACACTGTTGGCCTCTAAGAGGAATATTTCTGCAAAAGATGTTCTGATTTTTGAGGCTAACACTTAGAATTCAAAAAAAGAAAAAATACAACTGGGTAATATGACCCTGTTGTGGCACATTACAAAGTATTTAAGTTGTCCTTGTTAACAAAATATGGTGTATTTTGTATGTTAAGTTAACTTACCTTTGTATTTCCAACCCTGAGCACCCAAAAGGGAAAACAAGAATGAAAACCGTGATTATTTCTCTTTTATTGGAGAGAATCTTATATTTTTAGGTATTAGAGCATTGATTTCACTTCTAGAGTAAAAAGCAAAAAGATAGCATTCCTAAGGTCTGTTCATTCAGATATTCATTAAACTGGGCCTGGTGTGAGGTCATAGAGTTAGATTTCCAAAGTGCAATTCACAATTTTAAACTACCTGTTAGTTTTGTTAGAAAATAGTGACCAGGGTTAGGCCATTACTAAATTTGCAATTCTGATTTATAATTTCAAACATAAGCAGATTTTTAGGCCTTTGTGTAAATTTAACAATTGGTGAGAGTCAGATGTGTCTACCCTTAATTGTACTTTTTCAAACATAAGAAAATGGTTTAAATATTTGTTTTTTAGTACATGGCTGGCAAAATCACAAATACTTTAGACTTTAAATCTGACCGGAGATTTTGTCTCTTAGCATGAAACGATCAGGTTGTTGTATGAATTTGAGGTCTTCTGCTACAACTTAATTCTCAAATGTGGTTTCTGGGGCACTTTGGGCGTTTTCGTTATTGAGAGAGTTCCTCTGTTGTGTTTTGTTTATTTTTTTCTCATGTGGTTTAGATCCAGCAGTCGACGCACACTCATCTGGATATCTCACTGTTTCCGTTGGGTTTAACTGATGAGAAAAGCCATGGAACGCTTGCCCTTGTGGACGACTCTGAGGGTCCCAGAGCCCATGTGTCAGACATCGAGCTTCAGCAGAAGATTACAAGTCTAGAGATGAAGCTCAAAGCATCTGAGGAAGAAAAACTGAGAATTAAGAAGGTGTGTTACCAGACTTATAGAATGAGGAATGCCCTAAACAGCACTCTGGCCCCAGAATCAGCCCTTAAGGCATTCAGATCTGGCTAAAAAGTTCATCAGAGTATTTCAGGCATGGAAAGCCTAGATTCTGTGGCAAAAAATGACCTAAACGGAAGCTCTCTGTGACTGAGATCCCAGCAGAAAGAATGGGCCATCAGAAAAGGAGGTACCTTTCTCTAAAGGGAGGAGAGAAAGCTTCCATTTTGATATGGCCTTGTCTAAATAAGGTTGGAGTTGGTGAACTAAAGAGGCTTCCATGGCCTTGGCAACTCATGACAGGAGCCTCGAGTGATTACTGATGTAATAAATAAGTGTCAGTTGTTAACAACAGAAGTCACTGTGCACTTACTCCCCATGTAGGATCTCTGTCCTTAATGTGTTGTACTATGAGAATTAACAGTATAACTAATACTCAAACAGTACTTTATACTTTGTGTGTCTGTGGGTGCAAACTGTTGAAATCTTTACTTAGTATATACTAAGTTGACCTTCCATATATAAAGATAATTAAAAATGAATCTTTTTTTTAAAATTGTTTTATTTATTTTTTGACAGGCAGAGTGGACAGTGAGAGAGAGAGACAGAAAGGTCTTCCTTTTGCCATTGGTTCACCCTCCAGTGGCTGCCACGGCCTGTGCACTGCGGGCGGCGCACCGCGCTGATCTGATGGCAGGAGCCAGATGCTTCTCCTGGTCTCCCATAGGGTGCAGGGCCCAAGCACTTAGGCCATCCTTCACTGCACTCTCCGGCCACAGCAGAGAGCTGGCCTGGAAGAGGGGCAACCGGGACAGAATCCGGTGCCCCGACCAGGACTAGAACCCGGTGTGCCGGCGCCACAAGGCGGAGGATTAGCCTAGTGAGCTGTGGTGCTGGCCGAAAAATGAATCTTAATGAAGAATGGGATGGTAGAGGGAGTAGGAGATGGGATGGTTTGCAGGTGGGAGGGAGGTTATGAGGGGATAACCCTCTATAATCTAAAAGTAATACTTTCAAAATTGATATTTATTAAGAAAAAATTCTGTAAAAAAAAAAAAGTGTGTCTATAATTGCCTTGGAAATAAGTAGAACTATATACTGGAAATTTGACAAAATCCTAAGTGTTGACTAGGAAAAGTCATCAGTGGAAGAAGATAGTGTCCTCCCAGGGTGTCAAGCTGGTGAGAAATCTGCAGTCTTTAGGGCCGTGTGCCTTCCACACCCAGGCCTTCCTGCAGCTGCACAGCAAACCGTGTGTGTCCTGAACATGTACCCCCACTGGTTTCTTGTCATTGTTCCCCAGTACAGTAGAATGGCCATTTGGCGAGTGTTTGCACTAGTGATCCAGAGATGACTGAACGTGTACAGGCAGATGTGCATAGGTTATATGCAGTTACTCGGACAATTTATGTAAGGGATTCGAATATTTGAACTTTATGGTATACCGTGGGACTGGACTCAGTCCTTCACGGGTATCAAGAGACAGAGGATAAGAGAGAATCTGTCCGCTGGCTTGTACCCCAAATGCTTGAGTGGCTTGGATTGGCCAGGGGTGGAGTTAGGAGTGAGGAGGAACTCAGTGGGTAGGTGGCAGGAACCCAGTTACTTGAACCATCATTGGTGCCTCCTCCATCATTGGTGCATCATTGGTGCTGCAGTCACAAAGCAGAGCTGAAAATTTAACCCAGGTACTCTAATAGGGGAAGCAGGTGTCCTAAGCAGCATTTTAAGCTAGGCCAAATGTCTGCCCTGTGTTTTTGTTTCTCTCCCTTCCCTCTCCTTCCCTCCCTCCCTCCCTCTCATTCCCTTCCTTCCCCTCTCTCCCTCCCTCCTTCCCATTCCCCTCCTTTCCCTCACTCCCTCCCTCCCTTCCTTCCTGTAACGAATGCTTTCCTTCTGGGCTTATTTTGATTTTTAAAGCAGAATGTTTTATGTTTTTTATGCAGATTTGAAATTTTTTAACATTGTCTCCCTGTGGGAAGTCAGGCATCATGCTATATTTGATGAGAATGCTTAGAAAGAAAGCTGTTTTAGTAAATTATTTATGTATGCTCTGGTTTGTCTTCCCTACAAATATATCTATAGAATAATCTTAGCAAATCTATGTAAAATATATAGAGAGATTGTATACATGACAATAAGTTGAAATGCTGTTGATTTTATGAGATTGAGTCATATTATCATTATGTTAGTGTTTGTGATTGGTCTACAAATTAGAATGAGGCATATAATTTATAGTACGATAAGATTTTTCCCATATTTGTTTTCTGTGAGTTCTTTTCTTGATAGTTGTTTGCTCATATGTTCATCGAAACAAGTAAATCTATTTTATGCCATTAAATGTTAAAAAGTCTGTGTTTGGATTTGTCTTTTAGGATGTGGAATCGCTGATGGAAAAGCATAGTGTCTTAGAAAAAGACTTCCTAAAAGAAAAAGAACAGGAGGCTCTCTCTTTCCAAGATAGATACAAAGAACTTCAGGTAAGCCCAGTGCATTTACAGTTTTCAAGATGGGGCTTTTAGGAAGCGTGTGTCAGTATTTTAAAAAGTGTTCAGTTGGCCGGCGCCGTGGCTCAACAGGCTAATCCTCCGCCTTGCGGCGCCGGCACACCGGGTTCTAGTCCCGGTCGGGGCACCGGATTCTGTCCCGGTTGCCCCTCTTCCAGGCCAGCCCTCTGCTGTGGCCCGCGAGTGCAGTGGAGGATGGCCCAAGTGCTTGGGCCCTGCACCCCATGGGAGACCAGGAAAAGCACCTAGCACCTGGCTCCTGCCATGGGATGAGCGCGGTGCGCCGGCCGCAGTGCGCTGTCCGCGGCAGCCATTGGAGGGTGAACCAACGGCAAAGGAAGACCTTTCTCTCTGTCTCTCTCTCTCACTGTCCACTCTGCCTGTCAAAAATAAAAAAAAATAAAAAAAAAAATAAATAAATAAAAAAATAAAAAAAAAAGTGTTCAGTTAAGAGCTTAGCAGTAGATAACCAGACACTTGCTTAGGTCTGTAATACATGACCGTCCTGAAAGAGTATGGACTCATGAGAAGCCCTGAGGATAGTAGTTTGAGTTTGAAACAGTTTGGTGAGTAACACTCTGCTTGTGATGGATGAGCTCTGAGAATTGGCCATCCTCATTTTTACTGCTGTAGTTACATATGAAGGGTGTAGACTGCTCTGTACCCAACGCTGAGAGCGTTAACCATTGTACCGAACTGTGGTCACTTCCTCCTCTTTGTCTTCCCCAGTCACCTTAATAAACTTGCTTCTCTGCAGCTGTCCTCACCCCAGTAAATGTGACTCATGCTTTCTAAGCACTAAGTCTGAAACCCACTCACTCTAACTCATTTCTGAATTTGCTTCCCCTGTGTTCCTTTTGTAGAAGTTGCTGGCTCTACCTTCAGAATGTCCTCATTCTTACCACTTCTCTTTGTGCTTGGTGCTCCCAAGGTGTTCTGTACCATCTGTGAGTGTCTTATAACGCATCCTTTTACGTTCGCCACCGCTGCTCACACACCACTCCCCTCTGCCGTTCCTCTGCTGTACAGCCATCAGTGGCTTCTCCTCTCCCTCACACTGAAAGCCCAGACCCTGCGACGGTCCACCAGGCCTTACTTCTCTGGGAGGCCTTCCCCCTCCTGGTAATCATCCAGTGTCATTGCCATGTCGGGGTGCCCCTCACTGGGGTCCCTGTCCGGTTTTCTTGACGACTTTAGGTCTCTGCTCCAGTGCCACCTTACCAGACAGGGATTTGAGCACTACGCTGGTGTTGATTCCACCAACCTCCCCATATTCTGCTTGCTTTTTCTCCATTGAATTTTTTACATCTGACAAACTGCTTGTTTGCATGGCTCCTTGTAATAGTCTCCTGCAGGGGCCAGCGCTGTCGCTCAACAGGCTAATCCTCTGCCTTGCGGTGCCGGCACACTGGGTTCTAGTCCGGGTCGGGGCACAGGATTCTGTCCCGGTTGCCCCTCTTCCAGGCCAGCTCTCTGCTGTGGCCCGAGAGTGCAGTGGAGAGTGCTTGGGCCCTGCACGCCATGGGAGACCAGGAGAAGCACCTGGCTCCTGCCATCAGATGAGTGCGGTGCGCCGGCCGCAGCGGCCATTGGAGGGTGAACCAATGGCAAAGGAAGACCTTTCTCTCTGTCTCTCTCTCATTGTCCACTCTGCCTGTCAAAAAAAAAATAAGTCTCCTGCAGGGACTTCCACTCCTACTGTTGCTCTTCTCCCAGTGAATGGAGTCATGTTTTAAAGTTAAATCAGATCGCAACAGCAGCTCCCCTTCTGTCTCCTTCCCGTGCCACCCCCAGCTCTTTACTTGGACCACCTTCAGGAGGAAGGGCAGGAGACTTTGTGCATCTAGGGCAATGAGGGCCCTCCTGGCCGTGGGACGGATCTGGCCGGGAGTCACTCACATTGTGTCTGCATGGCTGTGCATCCTCCTAATACATGCACACCCATGTTTAGAATGCTTGCAAATCTTGCAAATAGGGAAATAAGGTGAGCGCCAAGTCTTTGCAGTGTTCTGTTGGGACATTGTTTAATAAGTCTACGCCGGCTGGCGCCGCGGCTCAACAGGCTAATCCTCCACCTGCGTCGCCGGCACACCGGGTTCTAGTCCCGGACGGGTCACCGGATTCTGTCCTGGTTGCTCCTCTTCCAGGCAAGCTCTCTGCTATGGCCCGAGAGTGCAATGGAGGATGGCCCAAGTCCTTGGGCCCTGCACCCCGTGGGAGACCAGGAGAAGCACCTGGCTTCTGCCTTCGGATCAGCGTGGTGCACCGGCTGCAGCGCACCAGCTGCGGTGGCCATTGGAGGGTGAACCAACAGCAAATGAAGACCTTTCTCTCTGTCTCTCTCTCTCACTGTCCACTCTGCCTGTCAAAAAAAAAAAAAGTCTACCTACAACCATTTAAATTATTTTTTAGAATTCTCAGATGTAGTAATATTATCTTAATTGTAGAACTTTTCTGTCCCCAGAAGAGATAAAAATAATTTCTGCTAGAAACAAATAACTTTAAAGATAGGGTTTATGGTTGTGTAGGACTTAACCTGTTTTGTGTCTAACCTAGAACTCTTCCTTTGTCTAACACCCATTGATAAATTTCCTGTACACACAGTGGTTCTTCAGAGGCTCTTTTAAGCAGTCTTAACATCTGGTCCACTCAATCTGAAATGATTGGCTTATTCATGAATCAGTAGAATAACTCTTTGGTAAATGTCCAATTCATATTTATATCAGTCATACAGTAACATTTTGAAAATTATGCTCCCATTTTATTTTTTTAAAGATTAATTTATTTTGAGAGAGTTAAATATAGAGGTGGAGAGAAAGTGAGAGAGAGTTCTTCCATCTACTGGTTTGCTGCTACAATGGCCAGGGCTATGCCAGGGCCAAAGCCAGGAGCCAGGAGTTTCCTCTCAGTTTCCCACTTGGGTGCAAGGCCCCAAACTCTAGGGGCAGCTTTTGTTGCTTTCCCAGGGAGAAGGATCAGTAGAGGAGTAGCTGGGATTCAAATCGGGGCCCATATGGGATGCCAGCATTGCAGGCAACAGCTTTACCCACTATGCCACAATGCTGGCCCTCAAAATTTTATTTTTAACAACCCTCAATGCAAAGAGTTTGCCTCTGATACTTTCTCAGATGGTGCCTTTCTGTGGAGGCTTTCCATGGCTATGCTGTGTACAATAAGGTCCCATGTGGGTGATCTGCATGGCCTAGTCCTCTTTGTTTTATTGTTGTTCTGTATCATCATTATTCCCCCTATTATTTTATTATGACTTATTTTCTGTCTTCACACCACAGTGTGAACTCTGAGAGATGAGGAACTTGCTTTCTCCACGTCTAGAGAGCAGTGCGTGGTGTGCAGTGAGTGCTCAATTAATAGTGTTGGGTGAGTGAATGAACAGGTGTGCACGGTGTTCTCCAGAGCAGTTACTTTGTGTATATTGTACTTAGCAACCTCAGACTTGGATTTGCAGTTCCTTTTAAAAGGCACAGCACTGAGTACTGAGGGAACTTAGTCTTTTTTGTTTTTGTTTTTGTTTTTTTCTGTTTCCTTTGAATGACAACCTGGAGGTGGAACAGAATGCAACATTTAAAATTTTAGTTACTTATTGTAGTGATATCTGGAAATTAATTTCACAGATAAAATCCATGATTTATTGCAGGTAATGTTGAATTAAATTTTGGGAGTGGGCAGTGAATCACCTCTCCCAGAGTTATTTTAATAGGAGGATGAATGAAGACGTGGGTAACTCAGCATGAGAGATAATAGGTAAATCTCAGTGTCTGCCACACACACCCCGAGTTGGTGCACATGTGCAGAGGGCCTTCGAGGTCTTCAGAGAGTTCAAGGAACATACATCTTTTGATTTCATTGTTCTGCAGATACTTGAAAATAACCTCGTATGTCTTACATACTTTGTAAATGTGTTTTCAACACAAATATTTTAAGTGTATTGTAAAGATCTGATTTAGCAAGAATTTAGAAAATCTTGGGGGTCATTGAGCTCCTTTCTGTAGTCTGATTCCCCACGAGGATGTAGCTTTTTCTCACTTGGCGTGAAGGTAGTTCTCCCTAGTGATGTCTTAAACAGGGGATGTGATTAAATTTGTCAATGTCAGGGAAGTCCTCTGTAATTGAATACATCCAGGATGAGTGTTAGCAACGTGGTTTTTAAATAGTGTATACACACACATGCATATATTTCTGTGCGGGAGTAAATGTGAATGAATAATTTCTCCTTGCCAGTTATTCCTCAGATATTTTGAAGTCAATATATTTATCCCGTATTTTGTGTAGAATATGGCAATGTTAAAAATCTTTTTAATGTGTCTAGCCTACCAGTCTTCTAAATATTCATGGGCTTTAGTGGAATCGGTTAAGTTTTCTTTTCTATATCCTGCCATGACAGGTATAATACAGTGGTGCCTGCATCTCTGTGGCATCCTTGTGAGTGTAATGCTGACGGGACCAGATTCTTCTTGCTGTGTAGCCTTCTCCTTTGGACATGTTAGTTTGCACATGGAATTACAAAAATATGTGTATTCTGAGAAATGTGGACAGTGAAAAGAAAGGAAAGCAAAATTCATACCTTTTTACCACTCTGAACATTTTGAGTATTTAAAGCTTGATTTTCAGAATATAGGCTTCAAATTTTCAGCTTTGAAAGGAAATCAGCTCTTTGACTTAGGCTAATGTTGGAAGTGTCTGGATTTTAGTCTGACTAGAACAATTAATAAGTAGAATATTCCCAAAGACTTTATTGTTGATTATTTTTGGAATTTTCATTAAAGAGAGCAGGTTTCATGTATTTCATAGGTAGAATTCCAAGAAAGTAACTTCATGGTCTCCCTCGCTCACCGCCTCTCCCAATCCCCCTTCTTCCTTCCTTTTTGTTTTCTGTTTAATCTTTGTAAAGTTTTGGAACCAGCCCTCTGCATGACTAAATGCTAACTGTTACAGAGGCCTCAGCCAGTGTTCTGGTAGGCGATATGGTCTAATTACCAGGATGGGGTGGGGGGTGTGAATGTACCAGAACAGAAGGAAGCCGCAGACATGGAATATGCGGTACAATGGGGGTGTGTGCTCCGTCCCTTTCTTCCTGTTCTGTCCAGGGTGTGTAGCCTCAGCAGGGGAAGCAAAGTGAGTCATGCGGCGTTGGTAGGGGAAGGCTATTTCCAGGACTTTCTCAGATCTTGAGCAGAGAGCTCCGCATCTCAGGGCAGCTCGGGTTCCAGTGCCTTTTGTCTTCTTTCTCTGACTGCCCTTGCAAGTAGGTCATTGCCTATGAGGAGCGTTCAGGAGCTTGGCGGCCTCATAGACAGCACAGAGCCTAATGCTGTCGTATTAAAAATGCAATTAACAGACACAGCTGGTTACTGAGTGGTCTTCTCTGGTAGTCGTGTTTGTAACTATGGTTAGCTCTGGGAATTTTCTGTGTAAGCTTTTTGAAGACTGCGCCCATTCTTCCAGATTCCGTTTCCTATTGAAATGCCTCCTGGTTACAGTAGCTTGATTAGTCTGCTTGGAAATTCAATTAAATATAAACCCTGCTGTTAGGTGAAAATAGTATTCCAGAGGACCTGAATTGATGTCATAAATGGATAATACCTATCTTCTGGTGTTGATCCTACCGTTTATATTAATAGACATTCTCATTATTTTTATTCCAATGGTGGACAGTGAGGCCCTTGGTTCAGAAGCTTGGTTTTACTTATGCTGTGTAGTATTTGATTAAGGGTAGATTAACTCAGTGGCTTGATACTCCTGAGTGTTTAGCTTAATGGCCTGTTAAGTAAGGAATTAACCAGTTTTGTATAGGTAACCCAAGTATAGTTTGCAGTCTTACTTAGGAGTGGAGAATGATGATGGAAATGTACATTCAACCTAGATGGAAGACATCATGTGTCTTCATCTTTTTTTTTTTTAGACATGTGTGCTCCTATTCATTTAGGTTATTTATTTATTTGAAAGTCAGAGTTACAGAGAGAAAAGGAGAGACAGAGATCTTCCATCCACTGTTCACTTTCCCAAATAGTCATGATGGCCAAGGCTCAGCCAGGCCAAAGCCAGGAGCAGGGAGCTTCTTCTTGGTCTCCCACAGGGGTGCACAGGCCCAAAGACTTGGGCCATCTTGTACTATTTTGTCAGGCACGTTAGTGGGGAGCTGGATAGGAAGTGGAGTAGCCGGGACTTGAACCTGTGCACATAGAGTATACTGACATTGCAGGCGGCTGCTTTACTTATTGTGCCACAGTGCCACTGACTGTTCCTTTGTTCGTCTTTTTGTTCTTAGCATGATTGACAACACTTAGAAAAGGGGGAAAATAAGAGGAGAATAGGATTGGTTGCATGTGTTGATTGGTTTCACACACCTTTATTTTAGTACTGGATTTTCAGTTGGATAAAATATTGGGATGTGAAGACATGTGTGTTGCTTTATTGAGGGAGAGTCATTTGGAACGGAGAGGCATTGTGTGGGGTACAACCACGTACGTATTTTCTTCCTTTTTCCAAAGTTAGTTAACTGAATGTTCACATGCATGGTTGGATACTAAGATTTGGAAGACTTCTTTGTCAGACTGGGTTAGACAAACTAGCACTGTCATGTAAGCATTTGCATTTATTAATTTGTTATAGTATAGACAATTCCGTTCAAAACAAACTGATAGAATTATCTTAAAACAGCAGCATTTTGAGGGTGTTTTAAGACGAGCAACTTGTTTTAGGCTATATACCTAAAAAGCAGTTGATGGTACACTCTCAAAAATGAGATGTTCTAGCCTAAGTAATCAATGTTAAAACCTTGCTATCTGTAGTACTTTTTAGTACTGTTATCATTGGTTTTGCTTCGCTCACTTAAATTCGTTTGGATTTTTAAACAATGGCTGTCAATGCTGGCTCACATTCTAATCTTGCGTAAAGTAAAAAAAAAAAATGTTCAGCTGCTGCCTCCTCCCATTAAATAACATGTTCATGTGTTTCACAAAGGACACATGTGGACAGACATGTGTAGTGAAGTCTGCTCCTCATCCCTTGCTCCATTCATTTAGTTCCCACTCCCCTTAATAGGTGACTTCTGTTAGCTCATTTTTGTCCTTCAGCATCATGGATAAAGCATATGAAAACTAGTGACAAATATCTGTGGATACTTTAAAAATTCATGGAAAATGAATGGTCATTTTGCTGCAGAAAAATTTTGTAAACCATGCCTAGTTTTCCCATATTGTGCATCTACTGTGAATTTTTTGAAGTGCCCTCATATATCCTTGAGCCTCTTCCTATCTACATGATGCTGTACTAAATGTATTTGGTAATCTAACTGTCCAAGAATATTTCTTGGAGGTCTTATCACAGTGATTCATAGAGAGATTTTTTTGTTTTTTTTTCTTTCCATGGCTATTAGAAACATATTGTTGTGTTTTCTTCCATCTTAAAGCATTGCTTTAAAACGTTTAATATCAGTCTGATCGTTTTCCAATTTCTTATTCTCTCAAAACCCATGATTTAATAGAAGATATGTTTTGGTCATTCCAGATTGATTCCTCTATTGTGAACTTTGTTTTAAAAGATTTTATTTGAGAGACAGAAAGGTCTTCCATCTGCTGGTTCACTCCCCAAATTGCTGGAAGAGCTGGATTTGGCTTGATCTGAAGCCTGGAGCCAGGAGCTTATGAGTCTCCCATGTGCGTGTAGGGGCCCAAGCACTTAGCCCATCTTCGACTGCTCTCTCAGGCCATAGCAGAGGGCTGGATCAAAAGAGGAGCAGCTGGGACATGAACTGGCGACCATATGGGATATAGGCCCTGCAGGCGGAGGACTGGCCTTCTGTGCCACAGCACCAGCACCAATGACCTTTTAATTTTTGTTACAACTTTGAATTTGTTTGTCTTGGTGTGTTTTTCTTACAGTGACTCCTGTTATTGTATGTTGTATAGTCTGTGTCACCTCTGCCTGTTTTTACTCTTGAATTCTTTTCATCTTTTTATTTTTTTCTTAATATAAAATGTGTTTCCCCTTCTATTTCTCTTAATTTCAAGTTAGATTATTTGATATTATGTTCTCAGCTTAATCCTCATTTCTGATATCACTTATTGTTAACTATAATTATATTGTTAATTGTAACTTCTGACTATTTTCTACTCTTATGTTTTTCATCTGATTTACCATTTTCCTAGTATCTTTAAGCTCACTTTGAATTATATACTGAGTTTTTAATTTGTTTTTAAAAATGTTTTTCTTTTGCTTTAATTTTCTGTAGTACTCTGGTTTAAGTCCCTTTTTTTCCCCTGCAGTTGTATTGCATGAGATCTGATTAATAGTACTGTTACCTTTTTCTCTGTGAAATTCTGTTGCACTTGTTAAATGGAGGGGTACTTTAGAGGTTTTTTTCCCCTCGTGGTTTTGTTTTCTTATTTTTTCATTTTATTTGAAAAGCAGAGACAGAGCAGCAGAGAAAGAGACTGAGAGAGTGCTCCCATGTGTTAGTTCACCTCCCAAATACTTGTAGCAACCAGGGCTGGGTCAGGCTGAAGTCAGGGTCCGGGGCTATCTGTATTTCCCACCTAGGCAGGCACCCAGGCACCTGAGCGGTCACACGCTGCCTCTCGAGGTGCACATTGGCAGGAGTCTAAGCACCTTAACTGCTGCAGCAAACACCAGCCTCCTCTCTGGTGATTTTGAAGCTCATTTTTCATGTATTTTTTTTCTTTTTGATTTGAAAGCAGGAGCTTCTTCCAGGTCCCCCACGTGGGTGCGGGGGCCCAAGGACTTGAGCCATCGTTCACTGCTTTCTCAGGCCACAGCAGAGAGCTGGGTAGGAAGTGCAGCAGCCTTACCGGCTATGCCACAGCACCGGCCCAAATCGTAGTAGTATCTTTTAAGTGTTAATGGCTTTCAAAGGGAATTACCTGTGATAATAAAGGTTAAATGTGTGTTTTCCCTGAGGATATGAACTTATGTTTTATGATCTTGAGAATAGAATATAGGGATGTTGAGGTTTAAGTCTTGTGGAAAAGACCATAATTTGTTTATTCCCTTAGTGGCTGGCAACTTCTTTTTCTTGAAGATTTATTTATTTATTTGAAAGGCAGAACTAGAGAGAGAGAGAGAGAGAGAGAGAGAGAGAGAGATGTTCTATCTGCTGGTTCACTTGCCAATTGGGCTCAACGGCCGGAGCTGGGCCAGCCTGAAGCCGGGAGCCAGGAGCCTCCTCCGGTTCTCCCACATGGGTGCAGGGGCCCAAGCACTTGGGCCATCTTCTACTGCTTTCCCAGGCCATAGCAGAGAGCTGGATCGGAAGTGCAGCAGCTGGGTCTCAAACCAGCCCCCGTATGGGTTGCCGGCACTGCAGGTGGCTGCTTTGCCTGCTATGTCACAGTGCCGGCCCAGCAACTGTTTTTTTTTTTGTTTGTTTGTTTGTTTGTTTTTTAATGAGGGGCATTTTAAGAAAATTTTAAAAAACTTAATTGTTTCAAAATGAGAATAACTTGAACTCTTCTATTAAAAATATAGTACTTACTAGGTACAGTTTAACCAATGAAAATAATTACTAGAAACTTAACCCCCAGTTTTGTCCTTCAAGTAGGAATTAATAAAAGAAGCAAAAGCAGTTTCTTGAAGACTTTGCTAACCATGAGCAATATGTATACTTTAAAATTTGACGGTTTGCTACTGAATAACTTGATGATGATGTTAACCTGTGTTCTCAAAAAAATGCTAAGAATTGGAAGTGTTTTTGAGAACTAGTAATAGGCAGCTTTTTGAAATGCTGAACTGGTGTATATTTTGAAGGCATTATGTCATTCTTTTTATCCTTGTCCTAATGATTCTCTAAATGAAGTTATTTATTGAAACAAAATTGAACAATTATGACGTTGGGAGGATAGTGTTTTCCCAGTCCATAGACTAATTGGCCATGGCGAGCTTGCATTTCCTCTTTCTTGTTTCATTAGTCATCATCTGTAATACCAGAATTCAGTGTATGCTCACGCTTCCTGCCATTTAGAATGACGTAGATTTTGAAGGCATACCATCAGGGTCATGACGGGATTTCAAAATTATGAAATCTATACTTCAAGGCATCCCAGTTTTAGAAATCCTAACGTTTGATAAAATGTGTGACTCAGTCTTCAGTCGGTAAAATGATTTTTTTTCTATTCTAAGTATTTTTCAGCAAAGTTAGAATTTGTACATAGTTAGAAGTTGAAAACGTTTAAAAAGGAAAACCAACTATTTTGATGCATTTGAACAAAGAAGCTCCAAATATTGCTACATAGAAAATAAAAGGTATTTCCCCCCTGCTTTTACTTAAAAAAATATCTCCACCATTTAAGTGGGTTTGCCTCATTAAAGAGAAAATTTTTTGCAAAAAATGTTTGAATCCCAATAAAGAGGCGAGGAGTCCACCTTCAATTCAGATATCCAACGTCTCCTCCTGTGATTCTGCATAATATCCCTCCAGCAAACATGTATGCCTCCATGTGTTTACTTAGTTTTAACATTTTTCTCACTTGTAGTTGTGATTCCAGGCTGGGTGGTAATCTTGACAACCGTGTTTTCCTGCAGAGTAAGCCAGTGCATGGCGTCCTGGGACTCGTGCCAGACACATAGACGTACATGGGCAGGTTTCAGAAATGCTGTGCATCTGCCATCGTTGGATTCTGTACTGTTTGGTCTTTCCTTGCCTTGTTCCTTTACATAACTTTTAAAGCTACCTTTTCAGTCGCATCTAATTTGATAAAATGTGATCTTTACGTTGTTAACGGTTATTCCCTATGCTTGGGGATTGGTTGTGTTTATTACAAGTTTGTGTTTTATCCTCAGTGAGCACACAGATTGTTGTACGTGGTTCATGTTTATGAGAAGTACTTAATGATAGATTTTTTTATTGTGTGCATAGTGGCATTGCCACAAAATAGGAAAATGCAGCCTTACAGTGTGGCTAAGCCTCATTCTCATCCAGTGGGGAGGCAAACCTGTGATTTTTGAATACTTGAGCTCACAGTCTCAAGGGACGTATTTACTGTATTTCCCTACTTATCTGAGGTCAGACTCTGACCTCAGCTGTTCGAGAACCAAGCCACAGACCTCAGCAGTAAATCTACATCCCTGATTCGGTAGGAGGGTCCCAGGACCTCTGCGGGCTCTCAGCCAGACAGCTGAGTATCGAGCAATAGAGAGAGGGGCCTTGGCACTCACAGAAGCTGGACAAGGATTGCGAAGGAGGAGCATAAGCAAAACTCGGAATTGTGAGAAAACCCTAGCCAGGTCAGGGCGCTCCCAGGGTCTGTGTCTCCTGCCAGTTTATTTGGTGGATTTTGAGTTCTGGACCTGTTGCGGGTTATAAATGTTTAACATGGGAAGAAGTGATTGAATGGGCATCTGCTGTGTGTCTGTGGGAGCCGATTTCAAGAGTTCTGTGTATCCATATAGCTTCTTTCTGAGGGGTAGAAGGATATTGAGATTTTGAAAGGAACAGGCAGTGGATCTATGTGAAACCCTTCTGCAGAACAGGGGAGTCCCACACCGTGGGACGAACAGTACTTACACAAGGGGCATGCCTGGTGAGCCTGCTGCGACTGGCTTGGCTTGTGCACTGCGACCTCCTCGTCATTATTCAGCTCTGAATTTCAGGGCAGCTTCTCGGAGGGGCTTCGACCTGATCCTCTCCTGTTGCGTTTTCCTGAAGATGCTGTATTTGTTAGGAAGCAATTCCTCCTCCAATACAGGCTCCTAGATGGAGGTATGTTGTCGTCGTCAGTCATTCTGTGGTCAGCTCCACAGTTGAAGCCCTCACCCTATGGGGGGTGGTACTTGGAATCTTTGGGAGATGGTTTGGCTGAGATGAAGTCATGAGAGCAGGGCACTCATCACGGGACTCCTGTCCTTAATGGAAGAGAGTAGAGGGCACTTGGTTACTCCCTTCCCCCTGCCATCCAGTGAGGAGACAGTGGGTGAGCAGCTGGCTCTTCTCATGAGCCAGAAACTGCCCCCGCTGGCCCCTTGACCTCAGACTTGCAGCCTCCAGAATTGGGGGCTGGTGAATTTCTGTTGTTTAACTCATCCGGCCCATGGCCTTATGTTACCACAGCCGGAGCAGTGGAAGGCGTGGGATGTAAATATTTTATGTTTAAATATGTGGTTCATCTAATCATCCATTCGCCATTCCCTGTTGATTCATCTTTCTGCCGAGATTTAGCTGAATCTACTTTTTAAATAAATAAGGTACCTTCAGGTCCACACTCGGATTTTCAGATTTTAGATAAACATGGTATTAATCATGTTTATCCTCTTTATTTCCTTGTGATTGATATCCCATTCAATGACATCTAAGAAAATTTGCTTTTACATGTAGGTAGACAGCTGGGAGCATTCTAATTCTGAAAATAGATGTAAATAGGCCTCTTCTCCATCTGCACGCGAAGTTAGAGCGTAGGCGCCCGGCAGTTGCACAAGTTGAAGCTGTGTGGGAGAACACCGTGCACCTTGGGGCCCCGAGCCGCATGGTCTTCATGGCAAACACTGAACGGCCATGTCCTGCACAGGAATTCCTGCTTTGAGACGTGGCCAAAGACCTCCTGCAATGAGAAAATCATTGACCGTCCTGCCCTTGTGCCTCTAGCCTCTTCTCCTGTCATTGGAGACGTTTTACTCTTTTGTTTCTGAAGTCCCTTCCATCTTGTTTTAGTTTCTTGTCCTCAAATAGTAAGCCTCCTGGAAAGTCTGTTTTCAGTATGTGTACATTTTGAATGTGTCTACAATATCTCTCTGCCTTCTTTATTTCTCTTTCTGCCATATAATTTTTTTTTGCTGTTTTTTGCACGTCACTGAATGTTCTCTGGCTACAGAGACCAGTAAATTAGTGTGGTACACAGCACCGTGGTATACAGTTGGTGTGGGAGAGGATTGTCATTGGCAGACTCCTGAGCCCAGTTACTTTACTGTGGAATTGTGAAGTTTTGTTGTTTCTTCTCCTGAGCCTGTCCTGGATCTTTGACTCTGTCTGCTTGTGATGCCGGGTCACCTCAGCATCAGCATCAGCCGCTTTTCATTGAGATGCTGCTGTGTTTTGCCGTACTCCAAGCCAGGGTTCCTGCAGGAGCCAGAACACTTCTTCCTATCTGATCATTTCCTCCTGTCGGCAGAAACTCTTTAGTGGCCCTCTGTTTGCTTTAGGACTAAGGCCAGCCTTTCTCAGGTCCTTACAAGGTCTCCTTTTCCATACTTGTAACACAGGAAAAATAGTCACACTTCCTCTTTGGGGCATGGTGAGGATTACATGAGTTCATGTTCTGGAAGTGTTGAAGAACAATGCCTGGTACACAGCACTCCGTAAGTGCTTACTCACATTGTTTTTATGACTTGTGTAGTATCTGGCTTCCCATGTAGACCGTAAGAGCCACGAGGTTTGAAAGGTATGTCTTTGGTATTATGCTCTCAGAATTTGGCAATATCCAATACCTGCCACATTGTCCAAAGTGCCGTTTGGGAGCCTGATAGAAATTCCTGAACCTTGAAGCTGAGGTGGGAAAGCCGAGGGCTAGTTACATGTAGTTGCTTCTGTGGTAAGAGTATGAATGAAGGTAGTAGATCAGTAGGAAGCAATAGAAAAGTAATTGAATATAGAAACTCGAAGGAAAACAGTGGCAGCATTGGATTGCTAACTAAAGTTAGTTGGTTTCTTAACCTGTGATTTTTCACCTATTAAAAAAAATGGTTTCCTCCTGAAATAGCTAAGAAGTGAGTGTGCGTATGTAGCTGTTCACCCCCATATGTGTGTTAGGTACCTTGTAGGGCCGGGTGCCGTGTCTGATGTGAAAGTCTCCTTAGTGGGAAGGCAGCACTGGGGGTCATGGGGAGAACTGAGGTGGGGCATAGTATAAATGAGGCGAATTGGGTTGTATGTGAGGATGGTGGGGGGAGAAGGTTTTAGGCCTAAGGAAAGGTGCTGAAAATACCATCTAGAAGGCCCCTACAAAAAGACCAGTGTGGCCGGAGCAGAGTAAGAAGGGAGCGGGGGAAAGAGAAAGGTGTCTGAAGAGCAGAGGTGGCCTCCATCTGCTGGTTCACTCCCCAGATGGCTGTGATGGCTGGAGCTGGGCCAGCAGCCAGGAGCTTTTTACGGGTCTACCGCATATGCGCTGTAGCCAAGCACCCGGGTCATCTGCCTCTGGTCTCCCTGGCCATTCACCGAGAGCCGGATTGTAAGTGCAACAGCCGAACCGCAAACTGGCACCCATGTAGGTTGCCAGCACCTTAGGCTGCGGCCTGTTATCCATGCCACAACACCGGCCCTGTGAGTTTTATGTAGGGAATTTTGTTTTAAATTAAAGTATGTTTAATTTATCATTTAAAATACAAGAGATGCAGTCAAATTGTGCTTGAGGAATATACCGCAGTAAGAAGTGCCTGAGGTCATTGACACCTGAAACCTGACTGGCCGAAGTGTGGCTCCTTAATCCTTGAAAGTTCATTTGTGTGCACTCATGGCTGAGGACCGTAGGCATGGCTGGGAGCTCTTTTTCTCTAAAGTGCTTTTGTGAGTTTGTGATTTTCCCTTCAGTGGGCCCCTCATGTTCCCTGTACTTCGTTTTAGAAGTAAACCAGAAGTCCATCTTTGTTCATGTGCAGTTCAGTTGTGAGACACAACTGCCACTTAAACTAAGATTTTTTTTTTAATTAAAAATTATTTTATTTGAGAGACACAAAGGGAATACTTTCTTCCAGTGGTTCATTGTCCACTGTTAAAAGTTATTGGCCTTTTCTGAAGAAAGTATTTGAGAGACAGAGTGGGTGGGTGAGCACACTCTCTTAGGCTGGCTTACTCCTCAGATCCCTGCAAGAGCTGGCTGAGGCTGAAGCCTGAAGTTGGGCACACTATCCAGATCTCCCTTGTGTCAGGTGTCAGGAACCCAATGACTGGAGCGCATCATTGCAGCCTCCCACCGTTTGCAATACCAGGAAGCTGGAGTCAGGTGCTGGAGTGGGAATTGAATGCAAGTACTGTGATGTTGGACACTGGTACCTTAACTGCATAGGCTAAGTGCCTGCCCTCTAAGACAATTTCTGATTTCCATATTATTAATGGAAAATGTCACGGCCTCTTTGTTTTTAAGTGTTAAATAGCTTTGATCCTCAGTTCAGAGGATACTTTTGTGTCATACGTTCTTGATAATACAGAGACATTCTGCTAGTTGTACCACTGAATTTTTGCTTTTGAATTTCTGTGCCCTTTCAAGGCTTTGCAGTGTAATTAGTGTTTGTGTGGCTGTCAGTCTGCCCAAGAATATAGGAAGAATTAATTGGAAACGTCTCCTCTTCTGCCGTACAGCACTCTATAGACAGGCGGCTGCACTACATTCTGGTTTGGATTTCCACTTCAGATACTTGTGGCTTCACTTGTCATTGGTTTTCTCTGAGCAAACCATTTTGACTGCAGTTTTTCCATTTACTTATTTGTAACTCATTTCTTCCGACAGAAGTTGTGGATGTGTTTTGTAATTTTCAGTCTTAAAGTAGAGACCTATAAATTAAGAATATTCTGGATCAGTGGATATACATATAGGATTGAATATTAGGACCAGGAGAAAAATAAGTACATATGTAGCTATTTGTTAAACACTTATTAAAATTGAACTGCAAGTGTTGTTCTTGGGACCTGCATTGTGGCACAGCAGGTTAAACTGCTGCTTGCCATGCTTGTATCCCATATGAATGCTGGTTCGAGTCCCAGCTGCTTCCAATCCATATCCCTGTTAGCGCTCCTGGGAAAGCAGAGGAAGATGGCCCTAGCACTTGAGCCCATGCCACCCATGTGGGAGACCCAGATGGAGTTCCATGCTCCTGTTTGTGGCTTGGTCCAGTCTTGGTTGTTGTAGCAATTTGGGGAGTGAATGAGTGGATGGAAGATTTCTCTCCCTCTCTCCTTCTCTATCTTGCTGTCACTCTTTCAAGTACATAAAATAAATCTTAAAAAAAAAAGTTTTATGCTTGGATGGCTCATTTTACTAAAAAGCAAAGGGTAGTGTATTGATTTGTAAGTAAAAGCCAAGGATTGAATCCAGAGTCTCTGATGTGGGACACAGATGCCTTAAATGTTAGGCTCAAAGCCTAGCACTTCCTTAGTTTCATGGAAGTTTTGTAGAAGTAACAGTAATGGGGCTTTAGAATTTGGATGAAGTGCAGTCCAGATACAGTGAGAAGTTAAAATTTTTCTTGGCCCTGTGGTGATGGGAGAAGCATCACCTTTCCTATATGCTGCTGACTAGTAGAAATTGATATTTTTTGGCCCGCGCCGTGGCTCAACAGGCTAATCCTCCGCCTTGCGGCGCCGGCACACCGGGTTCTAGTCCCGGTCGGGGCGCCGGATTCTGACCCAGTTGCCCCTCTTCCAGGCCAGCCCTCTGCTGTGGCCCAGGAGTGCAGTGGAGGATGGCCCAAGTGCTTGGGCCCTGCACCCCATGGGAGACCAGGAGAAGCACCTAGCACCTGGCTCCTGCCATCGGGTGAGCGCGGTGCGCCGGCCGCAGCGCGCCGACCGCGGCAGCCATTGGAGGGTGAACCAGCGGCAAAGGAAGACCTTTCTCTCTGTCTCTCTCTCACTGTCCACTCTGCCTGTCAAAAATTAAAAAAAAAAAAAATTTATTTTTTTTGATAAGGGTATATAACAGTGTCATTGGGTTTTTTGGAAGCTCCTTTTTTGTTTACAGACTGAGTATTCTTCATCTTCTTGTTTTAGGCCGTTCAGCTACAGGATGTTTTATTGGAAATAGGTGGTTAAAATAAGAAAAAAAAATATGTTGATAGCTTGAAGCAGAGGCTGAAGATAACCTTCAGATGGTGGGGAAGAAATGAGAGATGCGCTTGGGAATAAATTGTAGTCCATTTGCTTTCCACTAACCTCATAAAATTTGTCTTTTGAAAAATAAAAATGCACTTTTTGTACCTGGACTGTACATAGGGTATTGAATGGAAAATGAAGAAGTCTTCCTGAAATAATACTGAAGAGAGCAAGTGAAAATGTGAATCAGTTGCCTGTTGTGCAAATAATGATTCAGTTCAATGTTGGACTTCAAGGACCAGTAATTTTTATGCAAGTTTTACTAAAGCAAGGTGTTTGGGTTGGATTTTAAAGCCTTTGTCCTTTGGTTGACTTTCCTGTGCTTCATTTCACCATGCTTGTTTATAGTATTGTGGCACACATTTCATTTCCACCAGATTCTTATTTTTGCATCCCTGGCACAAGTGTGGACACAGGGTCTGAAACCTACAGACCCATTGTGTAAGCAAAATTGTTTGCCCATAGGCCGTCAACTCTCTTGCCTGTCCCTAAAAATGATATATTTAAATTTATGTCACTGGGTCCATGTTTACTTGCCACACTTTGTGTTTAAGTAGGAACTGAACAAGTAGTCAGTGACCAAGTGACAGAGATAAATCCAGAAATCCTCCGCAGTTGTTAGGGACATTTAACGGGGTGTTGCAGGCTGACGGGCGACATGCCCAGGCTTATGGCTTTTGTAGAGCTTATTGCAATTGAAGGAGTCATAGATATTTAGCTACTATCTCTTCTCCACTTAAGAGACTCACCCTTTAAAACAAATAAGTCAAAGTAAGGACAGTAAAAATGGATTTTAGCCTGTTCTTGATGATTTTCTTCTCTATCAGCACAAACAACTTGTGCTTCCAGGTTAAGATTTATTTTTTGTGTTTTCAGTTAAATATCCAAGGCAGAGGCATTTGTCAGAGCTGTGACCTAGTGGCTTATAAATTTATTAAAATGATCAGTAGATGGTCTGAGCCAGCCAGTCATTCATAGATTTCTCCTTAGGTTTATTCCACCTTGATCATGTAAAACCGGATGAACTGCAGGCTAAATACTATGTCCTGTCCCCAGAGGCAAGATCAAATACTGTCTTTCCTCCGAGCCTGCGGTTTGAGAGTTGCCAGTAGCCTCTCGGATGAATACTGTGGACTGGGTATTTGCAGCCAGCACAGCTGTCCTCCCGACAGAGGTTCATGTGAGGGGAAAAGAAAGTCAGGCTGGGCTAAAATTACAGGACAAAAGGATTGTATTCTGTGAAGACGGTGATAGTGTTGTAGTTTTTGCCATAAGCCTTTTTGGAAAAATCATTTTCGAAACGTTGTGTAAATGCCACAGATCTTGAAATAGAATTTCCCTCGCTTCTTGTTTTGAAGCCTAGGACGTGATGGGGATGATAGTCATAACAAATGAGGCTATTTTGGGACAGATTGCTTTCCGTGCCACAGTCCTTGACCAGAATCTGGAGGTAGTTCCCAGTACGTGTGCAGTTGTATGTTGCCCTTCATGCAGGTGGCTGATTGTTCATCCTAAGAGACAGAAGATGAATGGATAAATGGGAGGGTGTTGGAAGTAAAATGATGACCGAGGGAAACTTGGGACTTAGTGCTTCAGCCTTAACACCAAAAAACAAACCAGTAAATAAACAGTCCAACTACTAGCATGGTGACATTAGCTTGTGTTCAGACAAATGCTTGACATTTCTTGGAAACTCTAAGAATGAGTTTAAGAATGATAACGTCCTGTTGTTGTCGCTTTATGGAAGGTTACGAAAATTTTGGAGGAGATTCAGAAAAGAGCCTTGTAGGGGCCAGCGTTGTGGCCCTGCTAGTTAAGCCACTGGTTGTAACAGCCAAATCCCTTATCAGAGTTCTGGTTTGGGTCCTGGCCACTCTGCTTTGGATCCAGCTCTCTGCTAATGCACCCGGGAAAGCAGGGGAAAATGGCCTGAGTGCTTGGGCCCCTGCCCCCGTGTGGGAGACTTCTGAAGGCCTGTCTCCTGGCAACAGCCTAGCCCAACCCTAGCTGTTAAAGCCATTTGGGGAGTGACCAGGGCAGATGGAAGATGGATATTCTCCCTCCCTTCACGCCTCCCTCCCTCTTTGCTTTATCCCCCAGCTTTCAGGAAGTCGAGTAATTTTTTTAATGCTTATTTCTATATTTATTTATAAGAGTTACAGCGAGGAAGACACACAGAGGTTTTCCATCCACTGGTTTATTCCCCAGGTGGTCACTAAGGCCAGACCTGGGCCCATCTAAAGCCAGAAGCCAGGAACTTCTTCAGGATTTCCCATATGGGTGTAGGGACTCTAGTACTTGGCCCATCTGTGGCTGCTTTCCCAGGTGTCTTAGCAGGCAGCTGGATCAGAAGAGGAGGAGGAGCCAGGAGTAGAAGTGGAGCAGCTGGGACTCGAACTGGCTCCCATATGGGGTGCTGGCACTGAAGGTGGAGGCTTATCTGTCACGTCCCAATGAAGTAAATCTTAAATCAGAAAAAAGCCTCTTATATAATTAAAAGGAGGCATGAGTTAAACAGTGAACTTTATCCTGATGATCTTTAGAACACTGTAAAATAATGACTTCAAAACTAATTTTTTATATACCAGCATATTACCTTTCATAGGAATAAATTCACAGAGAAGGTAAAGCCCTTGTTCTGACTCTGTTGGGAAGCATGTTCTCTTTTTGGTGAATTGGGGGTGTTAGTAGTTGACTAGTAAACAAAAACAAAAACAACAGACTGATTCGAGTTGATGCCCTGTTCTTCCCTCTCAGTTTTCTCAGGGAAGCTCTTCGAGTCGTTTCCCCAGCCGATCAGTGTATAACCTTGTTTTACCAGCGTCTGTGCATGTTGCCTTATGTATCGCGTGCTGTGGGTTTGTACTGTTGACGTCCTGGCCAATAGCACATCACGTCGTGTGTGAACAGTGCTTACCCAGGCAGGCTCCCTGCACTTCTGAACAGCACCGTGCGTGGGGACCCCCTTCAGCCAGGAAATCACCAGCCATTGATGTACGTAGGTGAGAAGCGTGGTGCTCAAAGCCTGTGGCTGTGATAACAGCTAAAATAAGAGGCTGGGGACCCCCTTGAGAGACGGTGACTAGGAATGCTTATTGAACAACTGAGGCTTTTTCCCACTCTGCGCGTGTCTGCAAAAACACATGGCGTATTGATAAATTTAATTTTATAAATAGAGTAGGCTAATTGTCACATATGGAGTCTACCAATGATGCTAATCAACTCTGGGAACAGATGAATATTGATGTCTCATCATTTGCTTTTCACTGTCATTTCTGCCTTTTTTTATTTCTGGACACGTTCTTCAGGGAATCTAGTCATTCATTATTGTATTCTCTACACTTTAAAATCGGCTGTTGAGGGACTGGCACTGCGGCATAGTAGGCTAAGCTTCTGCCTGTGGTGCCAGCATCCGCTAGGGGCTCCAATTCCTGTCCCAGCTGCTCCACTTCTGATCCAGCTCTCTGCTGTGGCCTGGGAAATCAGTGGAAGATGGCCCAAGTGCTTGGGCCCCTGCACCCCTGTGAGAGAGCAGGTACAAGTTACCAGCACTGGTCATTGTGGCCATTGGGGGAGTGAACCAGTGGACAGAAAACCTTTTTCTCTGTCTCTGCCTCCCTCTCTTTGTAACTCTGCCTCTCAAATAAGCTTTTCTTGCAGCTTTAGACTGAGCAGTCGTTAGGGGTACTTGTCAACAGCCTTCTTACCTCCTTGATGCGCGTCAGGTTTCATGGGCGCTTTTGTGCTTCCCTGTTCTCCTAAGAAGGTGAACGGCAGACTTCACAAATTATTTATTTTTTAGGTGATTTTTCCGTTGAAGATCTTTTCTGTAACTACCCACCTATTATCATTTTAAAATTGTGGCTGATGATTCTATTGGCTAGTGTTTAATTGAGGATTTTTGTATCTGTTTATCAGAGAAACTGGTCTGCAGTTCTCTTTCTCTTCTTTGTCAGGTTTAGGAATTAAAGTGATACTGGCTTCCTAGAAGGGTTTTGGGAAGATTCCCTTTCTCTGAATTGGTTTGAATAGCTTGAGAAGAATTGGAGTCAGTTATTCCTAAATGTCTGGTAGAATTCAGCAATGAAGGCATCTGGTCCTGGGCTTTTCTTTGCTGCGAGGGTCTATGTTACTGATTCGATTTCCATCTTGGTTATTGGTTTGTTGATGTTTCCTGTGTCTTCATTGCTCAATCTGGGTAGGTTGTATGTGTCTAGGAATCTATCCATTTCTTCTGGATTTCCCAATTTGTTGGCATTCAGCTCTTTGTAGTAATTTCTGAGGATTCTTTTTATTTCTGTGATGTCTGTTATTAAATTTTCTCTTACATCTCTAATTGTATTGATTTGGATTTTCTCCCCCCCCCCCCCCCCCCTTTTGGTTAGTTGGGCCAGCAATGTGTCAATTTTGTTTATTTCTTCACAAAAACCAGTTGTTCATTTTGCTGATCTTTTGTATTGCTTTTTTGTTTGTTTCAATTTAGTTTATTTTTTCTCTAATTTTTATTATTTCTTTTTTCCTGTTTTGGTTTTGGTTTGCTTTTGTTTTTCTAGATCCTTGAGATGCATTGATTTGGTGCCTTTCCAATTTCTTAATGTAGACACCGATTGCTATAAACTTGCCTCTTAACACTGCTTTCACTGTACCCCGTAAGTTTTGATATATTGTATTGTCATCTTTGTTTCCAGAAATTTTTTGATTTCTCTTTGGATTTTTCAGTGACCCATTGTTCATTCAGGAGCATGTTGTTCAGTCTCCATGTGTTTACATGTGTCCTAGAGATTCTTGAGTTGCTGATTTCCAGCTTCATTCCATTGTAGTCCGAGAAGACGCATGGTATGTTTTGTTTTTTTGAATTTGCTGAGACTTGCTTTATGGCCTAGCATGTGGTCAATCCTAGCGAAGGTTCCATGCACAGGTGAGCAGAATGTGTATTCTACATCTGTAGGATGAAAAATGCTGTAGATATCCATTAGGTTCATTTGGTCTATAGTGTTGATTAACTGTTGGCTAATTTTCGTCAGGTTGATCTATCCATTGCTGAAAGTCCTCCATTACTATAGTATTAGAGTCTATGTCTCCCTTTAGATACATGAGCATTTATTTTAAATGGCTAGGTGCCTTGTAATTTGGTGCGTATGTTTAGGATACTCATATCTTCCTGTTGATTTGATCCCTTAATCATTACATAGTGACTTCTTTGTCTCTTTTAATAGTTTTTGTGTTAAAAGTCTATTTTGTTGGATATTAGGATGGTTATGCCAGCTCCTTTATGGTTTCTCTTAGCCTGGAATATATTTTTCCATCCTTTAATTTTCAGTCTTCATGTATTTTGTTGGTGAGATGTGTTTATTGTAGGCAGCAAATAGATAGGTTTTGGTTTTTAATCCATTCAGCCAGGCTATATATCATTTAACAGGAGAGTTGAGGCCATTTTCAGTCAAGGTGACTATTGATAAGTTATGACTTGGCCCTGCCATTTTTCCATCAATATTCCTGTCGTTTACTTTGGGTTTCCTTTGTACTTCTACTAGGAGATTTTTCTGAGTTCACCTTTTTTCATAGTGATGACCATGTTTCTGTGTGTAGCACATCCTTAAGCATCATTTGTAAGGCTGGTTAAGTGGTGACAGATTAAATTTGTTTGTTAGGGAAGGTCTTTATTTCTTCTTCAGTCGGAATTGAGAGCTTTGCAGGGTACAGTATTCTGAGTTGAGAGTTTTTTTTTTTTTAAGATTTATTTATTTATTTGAGAGGAAGAGTTGCAGAGAGGCATTGGCAGGGGGAGAGAGCAAGATCTTCTATTTGCTGATTCATTCTCCAAATGGCTGCAATAGTCAGAGCTGGGCCAATCTGAAACCAGGAGCTTCTTTTGAGTCTCCCTTATGGGTACAGGGGCCCAAGCACTTGGACCATCTTCTGCTGCTTTCTCAGGCCATAGTATTGAGCTGGATTGGAAGTGGAGCAGCCGGGTCTTGAAGTTGCACCCATATGGGATGCTGGCACCTTAGGCAGCGGCTTTACCTGCTATGTCACAGGGCTGACCCCTGTAGGGTTTCTGATGAAAAGTCAGCTGTGTCTAATTGGAGATCATCTGAAAGTAATCTGGTGTTTCTCTCCTACACATTTTAGAATCTTTTCTTTATGTTTCACTGTGAAGAGTTTGACTATAATGTGTCATGGTGAGGATCTTTTCTGGTTTTATCTATTAAGAATTCTATATGCTTTATGTACTTGTACATCCCTTTCTTACTCCAAATTAGGGAAGTTTTCTGTAAGTATTTCACTGAAACGGCCTTCTAATGCATTCTCTTTCCATGCCTCAGAAACTCATATGTTAGATGATTTGTTAGTATTCCATATATCTCTAATACTGTTTTTTAGGTTTGTAATATCTTGTTTTTTGTCTGAATGTAAAGTATTCACCAATTTGTCTTTTGACTTGGAAATTCTTTCTTCTACTTCACTGAGTGTGTTGTTAAAGCTTCCCACTACATTTTTCATTCTATTGAATTTTTCATATTTGATGTTTCATATTGATTTCTCTTTAAAATCTCAGTAACATGGGAAAAATTTCACTCATGTCTTATATGGATTTCTTTAATTCTTGGATTTGCTTCTGATTTCTTCTGAGTAATCCTATGATAAGTATTATGAATTCCATTTCAGTTTTTTCTTCAGTCTCTTCATCTTCACATTCTAGTATTAAAGTGTTGGTGTCATGTTTTCTTCCTTATTGTTTCTTGAATTGCTGCATTTATTATTGAGCACTTGTGGTAATACTTCTTGAGGTATTTTTTTTTTCCCCTGTGAAGGCTTTTATCTGTGGTCCATTCCTCTGTGGCTTAGTGGAGTGTCTGTTCTTTCAGTGAATACCCAGAGTCGTGTGCTGGGTGTGGTGAGGGAGTTTTCTCTTCAGTCCTCCGGGCTGAGGGGAATATCCAAGGTGATATCTAAGTTGGGCGTGTTAAATGTCCTCTTTGTTTTTTGTTTGTATCAGAGGGGATGTTTGTTGAGCTCTGTTGGCATAGACTCACTCTCAGCTCCTCTATTCCAAGGAGACCAATGCTGGGCACTAGCCCCAGAGGTTAGAGTTTTCATCCATGCTGCCACAGGAACCACACAAAGGGTCCATGCAGTACTCGGTGTGAGGATGGATCCCACAGCAGTTACCTCACCAGGGAATCAGGGTGCCTTGAGCATGTGGTGCCGCACAGTGATTGTCCAAAGACCCAGCCACACCCTACACCCTCCCACACAGCCACAGTGTTTTCCCAGTCCCAGCACACAAGGCTCCCAAAGTCACAAGCTTCCAGCCTCCTGTCAGTTCTCCGAGCCAGTCTCAGGGATCTCCTCTAGGCTGGTTGCTGGGCTTGTGGAAACAAGCAGCCGTGCAGCTGTTATGTATATAAAAAATGATGGCTGTCATCTCTTGGCTAGTTACAGGATGGTGGTTCTGGGTGGTCAGGGAGAGAGAAATATGCTCCCCATTTTACCCTCTACATTGGCAGGTACACTGTCTCCCAAAACGCTGTAAGCCAGACTCATGCCAGGTTCTTCCCATAGCTTTATTGCCAGTGGCTTGGGCTGCTGCACTCTGGTCTCACCTTACTCTCCAAATCTGATGCTGATGGTCTCAGCTGCTGGGGTCCTGAGTTGTACCGGTTTTAATCTTAAATCTCAAAGTGAGGAAGAGGATCAGGAGTATGTATTTGTGTGTGTGTGTGTGTGTGTGTGTACTTAGGCAGCTAATAAAAACTCCTAATTTTCTTAGCATTTCAAATAAATGTTTTTTTTCTCACGTGTTGAGGTAGCACATTCTCTTTTCCTTGGTGCTTTTAGTGTGTAGAAGGCTTAGAAGAGCTTGAAGGTGGGCAGTGGTTTCCTTTTATGACTGCAGGACATTGTCTTGCATGTAGACTGAAGCACCTTGTTGGCGACACTGGTGGTTTACCCCGTGGGATATAATTTTCCTTCCTTCCTTCCTCGTTCCCTCCCTCTCTCCTTCGCTTTTCCTTTCCCTTTCGTTTCACCTCAAATTTTTTTTTTTCTCGATATTTGGTTGGCCTAAGAGAGTAAGGAAATCCAATAGAATGATGTCATATACATGTAGTTAACAGGACTTTTGACTTCTGGCAGAAGCAAGAGAAGTTGGTCCCCAAGGCACACAAGCAAGCCTGATGATAACCTCCCCCCTCAAGCAGACCCATGAGTGAGAAGTGCCAGGGGTAGCACTGCTGTTCCATCAGTCACACTTGCCCAAGCTCTCTCCTTGAGCCTTAGGATCATTTGGGTAAATGGTGGAAACAGTTTAGCCATCATTAGTTGCTGATGGGAGAAACCAAGAGTTTAGCTTAAAAAGCATTTTTTGAAACTTTACCTATTTTGAGTGGAACTCTAACATAAGGCACACACATCCCCTTCACATTTTCCTCATTTTGTTGGTTCCTGGAGCTCCTGATCGGTGTCTGTGACCCTCTGTCCCTGGGAGGGGCGGCTTTATGAGCACCAGGGCTCCCAGTGACATGTGAGCGGTGTTCCCGTCTTGGCCAGCAGAGAAGTCAGGACTGTCTGTTCCCACAAGGGAACCAGGAGAAGGAAAATAAACGAGGCAGGACACATGTTAAAAATCTTCTATGCAATAGGTCCTCCCCTCTACCTCGAAATTATGACTGGTTTATCACCAGAGTAAATTTGGGCGACTTTGAAGGATAGATTGAAAAACAAAAGGCACCTTCCCTTCATTTTTTCTCACACCCGGAATCCTCTTCTTTAAGAAACACAAGTAGATCATTTTATCTAATTTCTTAGTAATAAGTGGAAAAAAGTAAACAGGCAACTCCCAGTCACTAGGGCCCTAATTCAAAAGAGCAGGATCCTCCCAGAGTGGAACTGGCTGGAATATTTTATTCTTGTCTAGCCTGGTTAGTTGTGAGCACAAAGTACTTAGTAATTGGTGGCAGTACAGGAAGAGAATCTGATTCATAGGTACATTAATCAGAATCATAGTTATTGGAAAATTGGGGCATAAGCTTATTATTTTGCTGTGTATGATTTTTGAAAGTGTTCCTTAGACCCTATTCAAACAAAAAAGATTTAAATGAATATTATCATACATATTATAAATTTTGTTCATGGTGATCATTTGGTGATTTTTGTAATTATTGTTACATTATGTTTCAGAGAAAACTTGTAAAGGCTTCATAATTTAGCTTCCAGGTTCTGTTTTAGATTCACATTGGCAAGGTTAGGCTTCTTCTGTTGGTAAGTAGTTCATTCAGGAGCTTCTTCCAGGTCTCCCACGTGGGTGCAGGGGCCCAGGCATTTGGACCATCTTATACTGCTTTCCCAGGTGCATTAACAGGGAGCTGGATTGAATGTGGAGCACCCTGGACTCAAACTGGTGCCCATATAGGATGCTGGCCCTGTGGGCGGTGGCTTAACCTTCTGCGCCACCGCTTGGCTTCCAGTTTGTTTTCTAAAGTATGGCTGGCTTAGTGTAAGTCCTAGCACAGTGTTACTTCCAGGTGCTTGGTGGTGGTCATTCCTAGAAGTGAAGAAGCATCTGGGGATGGTTGACACCATGGAAGTAGACTGTGCAGACGCAGGTGACAATCCTAGACGCTGGTGTCTTATTCTCACTCTTGAAAATGGAGGAGAAAAGTCAAGGTGATCTTGCGAAAATGCGCTGTGGGCAGGCAGTTTTTTTCCCAAAACTAAAATTCGCTAACTCTTCCAAATCTGGATATTTATATGAATCATTTCATGCAGTTTTCACTTTTTAAGATAGAGTTGTTGGTAACTGTAGATGGTACTTTGCATTTTGCACTGTATCTTTACATTAATTCCTTCTGTAAGACAGTCTGGATTTTAATAGCCCTTTGATCTCAATGATGTGCAAAAAACTTTTCCAGCGTCACTGTTAGTCCAGGTTTTTCCAGACCAATCATCCCAAATTCAGCATGGTTGGAATTTACACACTGCTTTCAGTTTATGGTGTGATTTTGAAGGTATTCTTGCTTCCTTGGAGATGTGTGCCTTTAATTCCTACAGTCTAACCATAGGCCAGCACTGCGGCTCAATAAGGTTAATCCTCTGCCTGCGGCACTGGCACACCGGGTTCTAGTCCCAGTCAGGGCGCCGGATTCTGTCTTGGTTGCTCCTCTTCCAGGCCAGCTCTCTGATGTGGCCCGGGAGTACCATGGAGGATGGTCCAAGTGCTTGGGCCCTGCACCCCATGGGAGACCAGGAGAAGCGCTTGGCTCCTGGCTTCGGATCAGCGCAATGTGCCGGCCAGAGTGCACCAGCAGTGGCGGCCATTGGAGGGTGGACCAATAGCAAGAGACCTTTCTCTCTGTCTCTCACTGTCCACTCTGCCTGTCAAAAAAAAAAAAATACTAACCATAATACTTTGTCCAAATAACAACATGCATCTAGTATGTTTTCCTTCTTAATGATTATATGTATTTTCATTTATTTGGGAGGGAGGGAGAGTGAGAGACAGCAAGCACATGCGTGCACAGACTCCCACACACTGGTTCCCTCTCTAAACCCCTGCAGTGGTCAGGGATCTATGCTGAGCCAAGGGAACTCAACTGGTGTCTCCCAAGTGGATGAAGGATCACAGCTCGCTGAGTCGTGATTGCTTTCTCCCAGAACCTGCATGGACAGGAAGCTGGAGTCAGAAGCTGGACTGGGAGTTGGACCCAGGTACTCTGATGTGGTTTGCAGGAGTCCTAACCAATGTCTTAACTGCTAGACCAAACACTTGCCTTTTAATGGAAATTTGACTGTGGTTGAGTTAATATTGTTTGTATATTGATATCCATAGAACATGTATATATTTCCCACTTTGTCCTAAAATCATCACAAACAAGACTTCATTATATTCTATCATACATAAGGATAAACCTTATTTCTTTCAAAATCCCCTTGCTGTTGTACATCTGGATTACTTATACTTTATGTACTTTTTTTTTTTTTTTAAATATGGAACACTTCACGAATTTGCTTGTCATCCTTGTGCAGGGGCCATGCTAATCGTCTCTGTATCGTTCCAATTTTAGTATATGTGCTGCCGAAGCGAGCACTATTTACTATTTTAAGATGATTATATTTTGAATATATTTAGGCAGGAAACTTGTACACCATATGGCTTTTTTACTGTAAATTATTAGAGGAGTTATTAAATCAGGCGGTAGGCCATGTTACATTGTCAGTGCTTGTCACACACTCATCTTGTTCTACTTCAATTACAGTTAGAAAGTTTTGTGACGTGAAAGTCAGAAAATACTATCACTTTTCATTTTGAATTTTTATTTTATTTTATTTTTTATTTTATTTTTTTTTTTGACAGAGTGGACAGAGAGAGAGAGACAGAAAGAAAGGTCTCCCTTTGCCATTGGTTCACCCTCCAATGGCTGCTGCGGCCGGCGCGCTGTGGCCGGCGCACTGCGCTCATCCGATGGCAGGAGCCAGGTGCCAGGTGCTTTTCCTGGTCTCCCATGGGGTGCAGGGCCCAAGCACTTGGGCCATCCTCCATTGCACTCCCGGGCCACAGCAGAGAGCTGGCCTGGAAGAGGGGCAACTGGGACAGAATCCGGTGCCCCGACCGGGACTTGAACCCGGTGTGCCGGTGCCGCAAGGCGGAGGATTAGCCTGTTGAGCCACGGCGCTGGCCCATTTTGAATTTTTAAAAAAATTATACATAATTTGAACTTAATGTACTTTACTCAAGTACTGTTTTGTTATGGGTGTTAATTTAAGCTCTATTTTTAATGATTTTTTAAAAGAGTTTACTTATTTGAGAGGTAGAGTTACAGACCCTGAGAGGTAGAGACAGCGAGAAGGGTCTTCCATCCACTGGTTCACTCCCCAAATGGCAGCAACAGCCAGAGCTGGGCTGTTCTGAAGCCAAGAGCCAGGAGCTTCTTGTAGATCTTCTACCCTGGTGCAGGGGCCCAAGCACTTAGGCTGTCTTCCACTGTTTTCCCAGGTCATAGCAGAGAGCTGGATCGGACTGAAATAGCCTGGACACAAACTGGTGTCCATATGGGATGTCAACGCTGCAGTCCTAGGTCTAGCCTACTATGGCACTGCACTGGCTCCCGTGAATTTTTTTTTAATCAGTTAATCACTTAAGGGAGTACTTTTTTGTTTTTGAAGATTTATTTATTTATTTGAAAGGCAGAGTTAAAGTGAGGCAGAGAGGCGGGGGACAGGACAGTGAGGTCTTCCATCTGCTGGTTCACTCCCCAAATGGTTGCAATGGCTGGAGCTGGGCCAGTCTGAAGCTGGTAGCCAGGAGTTTCTTCCTGGTCTTCTAGGTGAGTGCAGACGCCCAAGCACTTGGGTGTCTCCTACTGCTTTCCCAGTCCTTAAGCAGAGAGCTTTATCAGAAGAGGAGCAGCTGAGAATAGAACCGGTGCTCGCATGGGATGCCGACACTGCAGGCAGTGGCTTTCCCACTACACCAAAGTGCTGGCCCCTTAAAGGAGTATTACTAAATGCTGAGCACACACTCAGGAGGCATTGCTGTTAAAGAGAGTTCTGAATGCTCACAGCAGAGTTTTGAATTTCCAGAGCCCATGTTTCAGTGGGGATGTTTGCTTGTTGGGATAGGAAGAAAAGATGCAGGGAGCCAGATAATCATAGGCAATAATATTTTTATAGGATGGTATTGGAGACCTCGCTGACAAGGGGAGACCTTGGCAGGTGAAGGTATAGGCCTTAGGCATCCGGAGTTTCTGTCTAGGAGGCAGGCAGAGGAAGCAGTGAGTGTAAGGTTCCTGGGTTAGGGTTGTGGTTGGTGTGTTCTCCGAAAGGGCAAGGATTTGGATGCTGGAAGGAATAGTCATAGCAGATAAGATGAGAGAGCTACTGTAGAACAGATTACACAAGGCTTTGAGGACCAACGTAAGGGTTTTGAACTTTACTCTGATGGACATGGAGAGCTGTCTCATGCAGAGTAATTCTGTGGTCACGTGCCGCCATCTCTCAGAAGCAGAGCTGACAGTTCTTTGCATCAGAGGACCATGAAGCGTGAGAGGAGGAGGAGTCCTGGCTGAGGTCTGAGGAGCTTGAACAGTTTCCCACGTACTAACACAGGGACTCCTAAGGGCGGGATCAGCTCAGTCTGCGGAAAGGGAACTGAGATGCTTTTACATCCTCTTAGACGTGTGGAGCAGGAAGTCGGTCCAGGAGGCCGGGGTTGGAGAGGCTTGGGGCTGAAGCGTTTCTGCTAGAGGACAGCCTCCGTCAGTGTAAAAGTCAGCAGAGAAGTTGGAGTGTGGAGGGCCGTTGCTCCACCACACGCTGGAGCCGGGCTGCCTGGGTTTGCACCCTGCCTCACCCAGCTCTGGGGAGGCTGCTTGTTCTTGGGGGAGCATCTGCTTCCTGGTGAGGGTTACTCTGCAGATGGAAGCATCGTGTGCACAGCCACACGTGTGCTAGTCAGAGCCATGTTTCCTACATGGTAGGCTCGGTATCCGCTGGTCTTAAACATGCTGGCGTTAGGACCCCTTGACACTGTTAGTAATCGTGGTGCATCCCCAAGAGCTTTGGCTTTTGTGGGTTCTGTCTTTGCTATTTACTGCATTAGAATGGAGAATGGGGACTTTTTTTTTTATGTGTAACTCATTTAGTAACAATTATGAATCTATTATGTGATGGATAATACTAAAAAATGAAATAAGCATGTTTTCAAAAAGGACAGAAAAGTGGCATTTGTATATGATTTTGTGAGTCTCTTCATTGCGTGGCTTCGTGGAAAACCACTGGGTTCTCACACATCCTTGCGTATCTGGTCTTGTGTGATGTTACAGATTATGCAGCTGCAGGAAGACACCCCTGCCTGCTCATGAGACAGAGTGAAAAAGATAAAATCATCGTAGTTAATGAGAGTTCTGAACATGTCCACTCCCTGAAGGTGTCGCAGGAATACCTGGTTAATCGGGTTTCTCTTGCTGGGATAGCAGTGTGTATGCCTTGGCTCAAGGCCTCTTACACCTTGAAAGCCAGAAGTGACTGTTGGGGTCTTTATCATACTGTGTCAGCAACCCTAACTCTTCTGCCTCCCGCTTCAGGAACTCTTGTGGCAACATCACACTCACCAGAATAATCAGAGCATCTCCTTACATTAAGGTTTTCTTGCTAGTGGCAGTAATGCCATCTACCACCATAATCCCCTAGTATCACATAACCTGATACATTCACAAGCTCCAGGAATTCTTTGTGTGTGATTCCAGGAGACTACTATTGTGGCCTGTTAAAATTAGGATGCCTTTACCGTGCTTTGGAGATTTTGCAAACTTCACTTCTGTGTGAGCATGTCCTTTCCCTGTTTAATCAGCCTCATCTCTGTTGATGAAATTGTAAGGACTCCACATTTATAGAGAAGATGAGGAATGGGTGAAGGGAGGTCGAGAACGAATGAGTGTCTGGTGGGAATGGGAGAGCTTCGTTTGTCTTCACTGCTGAGTAAAGATTTATCAGTGTGAGAAGTGTCAACTTGGTCAAGTACCGTTCAAGGTTACCTAATACCAAGACTGAGGAGTGACTATTGAGGAGATGCACTAGACACAGTAATGGTCCCTTTCAGATGCCCACACCCTAATGTCCAGGATCTGTGAATTTGTTAGTTGGCAAAAGATTGTTCACAGGTGGGCCTTGGGGTGCAGAGCTTACCGTGAATTTTCTTGGTGGTGCCCGGTCTCAACACAGAAATCCTTAAAAATATGTAACACTCTCTGAGTGTGGTAAGAGGGATGGAGGCCACAGAGACGGGGAAAGAACCAGAGTTTGGAACCATGTTGCTGGTTGATGTGGAAGCCATGTGCTGGGAACTGAGTTTCCCCAACCGTTGGGTGAGGAAGTCCAAGGGTCCCTGCTCCCCACCCTGAGGCAGCCCTGTGGTTTTAGCCTGTGCGTCTCATGCTGGCTTGAGACTTCCAGAACCAAAGGATAATAAATCTGCGTTGCTTTAAGGTTCTAAGCTGGTAGTCATTTGTTGTTGCAGCAGTGGAAAGCTCGTCTGCGGAGGGTGTCGTCATGTCGGAGAGTGGATTTTGGCCTCGGTGGTGGTGAAAGCCTGTCGGAGCAGCCCTAAGAGAACAGGAAGACAGGAAGGATAGTCACTGTGGATCCAGACAGTTTTTCAATGGGTGTGGGGCAAGGAAACATTTGTATTTTGCTAAGTATTACAGCATGTTTCTGTTGTTTAGGGTTTGATTCAGTCTGGGGGAACTGATGATCAAGTGAGAAAGAGGCCTTGGACCCTGGAGGAGGGGTGGTGGTGGTGGTGGTGGTGGTGGTGAAATTCCCTAAGGAGCTGAGGCAGTGCAGGATCTGGTGGGTGCTGCGTAGAGGGTGTTTTGTGTGCATGGAACCTGAGCAGTTCTTTTCCATGGGGAAGAGTACCTAAAAGGGCTATTAGCACACATAGAAAGTAATTTGTCTTTTCAGGAGAATGGAGTAAGGGGGATTTAGCAGATACTGGAGAATAGAGATCAAGAAAGTGAAGTCATAGGCTCAGGTTTGCAGAGAGGATCACTAATACCACAGGTACAGATTTGACAGGTTTATTTGCCTTTGTATTTGGTATGGCTAGGCAACCTTTAATATTCCTCATCAGCTTGTCCTAGCAAACTTAAGGGGTTGGAGAGTAGAAACTGCGTTTCGTGTAGTCCGGTGCTTGTGTGTGTGTGTGTGTGTATGTGTGTGTGCATGTGTGCATAGGAGACAGAGGAGGGAGAAATTGAGATATGCAGACTCCTTAACATCCCTGCTACTTGCTCATATACATGCACGTTAGTTTACATTATATTTTTATGTGAGTGTATGCACATATATCCGTACCTTCATTCAGATATAAATGTGGACATGTGGACAGGAGTGCTTGCAAGAAGAGATTGACTGAGGGAGTTGGAGAGGAAGGGTGCTGAGCCACAGGCACTCAGCATTTTGTCAAGCACTCAAGGATGATACACAGCTCATCTTCCGTGTAGAAGGAGGGCTCCGGTGGTTGGGTGCGAGGCAGGCGGAGGTACTGAGTTTCCTATCACAGGGCAAAGTGGAGTTGGGGAAAAAGTTTGCCCAGCAGTTCAATTTCTTCACCTATAGTTAGGTCACTAGTAAAATACAGAGGAGGGAGGATGATGCCTGTTTTATTTGTGTGGTCTTTCCCAGTTCAGTGATTGTGTGACTGAATAAATCACTGAATGGATGGCGGATTTCATAATGTAGCAAGTGCTTAGGGGATAGTTGTGACTCACTTGATAAAGTAACTTCTCAAAGAATGATGTGGTGTTTAACTGGTCCGTTGAGGATGTTCTCGTCCTACCCAGGCTGATGCCTCAGTTCTTAGACGGAAGGTGTGTGTTCTTGGAACACTACTTTCCTAGGCTGGCGCCGCGGCTCAATGGGCTAATCCCCCGCCTTGCGGCGCCGGCACACCAGGTTCTAGTCCTGGTCGGGGCACTGGCTTCTGTCCCAGTTGCCCCTCTTCCAGGCCAGCTCTCTGCTGTGGCCCGGGAGTGCAGTGGAGGATGGCCCAAGTGCTTGGGCCCTGCACCCCATGAGAGACCAGGAGAAGCACCTGGCTCCTGCCATTGGATTAGCGCGGTGCGCTGGCCACAGTGCGCCGGCTGCGGCAGCCATTGGAGGGTGAACCAACGACAAAGGAAGACCTTTCTCTCTGTCTCTCTCTTTCTCACTGTCCACTCTGCCTGTCAAAACAAAAACAAAAAAAAACACTACTTTTGAAAACTTGACACTTCTCTGAGGCCATGCTTTTGTTGGCTTTTAGTTACTGTTTGCTAGCATAGGAGAGACAAATAGTTAGGCCTCTGAAAGATGTGATGCGTATTGTATGTCACAAATCATTTCTTCCGGAGTTTTAATTCTGTATCTAAAACTCTCAGTGTTTATTCTTCTCAGCCAGCAAGTTTTTCTGCAAAGGGAATTAAGTGCAGTCTGATAAATTTTAGGAGTCTAATTGTAAGCATTCAAAGTTTCTACTAAGGAGGTGACATTCATGTAAGAATTGAGCTGAATGACTTGGAAATCTTGAAATACATGTCATTTGGAGTTACTAAAACCACTTAGGGAACCTTACCTTGTCTGTTTTCTGGAGTATAAGAAAGTAGTAGAGTTTGTTGATTTTTCTGCCATTGGATATATTTCCCAATTTTTCTTTGTTTCTTTTCAGCATGATTGAACTTTGGTAAATATATTTTAGGGAAAGCATCATCTTTGTGGTTACATAGAGGGAGAAGAAATTTCCTTACTCTACAAACTTTCCCCCCTTTCTGTGAATATTTGTTACCCTCACTTGAAAAAAAATAGATTTCTTCGATATGCATGTAATATTCTTATCTGTGTTCAACGTCAGACTTTATCCGTGTGTGGAAGTCTCGACCCTGAGAAAGGAACGCACGCGCACTCTTCGTCACAAGTGAGAGGACGAGGATGATAAGGAGGATGGATCCATGTGCGTGGGACTGATGCTGGTGTGAGGCAGTGGCTGGCTGCTTGGCGTGTACGCTTTGTTTATTTTTCACAATCATTTTGAGGTAATTAGCTCCCTTTGTGTGCATGAGGAAATTTGAGCTTAGCTGCTGGCTCAGGTCTTTTGAATAAGATCTTTCTTCTAGGCTCATGAACCTTTCACTGTTTGCTTCCTCAATAAATATTTACTAAATGCTTGGCTGTGTGTAGCCAGTGCCCAGTGTCAGCCAGATGCTGACAGAGAGAGAAGGCTTCTGCTTATCTGGAGGCTGAGGGGTTGTTAGTGCCCTTGGTCCTCAGCCTTGGTTTGAGACACGTGGTCCTTAGACATTGATCTCCCTGCGTGAGAAACCTTGTGTTTTTATTCTTATAAAGGTTGATAATTTATTTTTGAGGGAATGTATTCATACAGTTTAAATTGTAAAATATAAGAGGTTATGTAGCATAACATCTTGTCACTGAAATATCTACTGCCCGGCTTCTCTATGTGGTGTCAGTCAATGTTAACGCTTTCTTACATAACTTTCTAAAGATGCTTTAGGTGCACAGAAATGTATTGGGTGTGTTTGTGTGTCCCTCTCTGTGTGTATACATGTACATATGAAAGATCTTTCCAAAAGGTATGGAAAATATGTGTTAGTAGATTTTAATATTTTGCACAAGATAAACTTTTCTTTTAATTACATTTATTCATAGACTTTTTGAAGCTCACACACACATTCGTTTTTCTCTTCTATTAAATACAAAAGGCATTTTCTGTGCTTTTTCTTTTAAGATTTATTTATTTGAGAGGCAGAGTTCGAAAGACAGATAGATTCTCTGTGTACTGAAATGGCTAGGGGCTGGGTCAGGCCAAAGCCGGTATCCAGGAACTTCGTTAGATCTCCCAAGTAGGCAGTAGGTGTAGAAGCACCTGGCCTACCTTCTGCTGCTTCCCCAGGTGCATCAGCAGGGAGCAGGATTGAAAGTGGAGCATCCGGGACGGGAGCCAGTGCCCATGTGGGATGCCAGTGTTGCACAAAGAAGCTTTACCCACTACACTGCAATGTTAGCACGTCATCTGTATGTGTGTGAGAGAGAGAGAGGGAGAAAGAGAGTTCTTTCATCCACTGGCTCACTCCCTCGATGGCCACAAGGGCCAGAGATGTGCTGATCCAAAGCCAGGAACTTCTTTTGGGCCTCCCCAAGAAGGGAGAGACCCAAGGACCTCGGCCATTTTCGAATGCATTCCAAGGCCATAGCAGAGAGCTGGATTGGAAGTGGAGCGGCTGGGACTCAGCGTCCACATGGGATGCCAGCACTGCAGATGGTGGCTTTACCTGCTAGGCCACAGCCCTGGCCCCCTTCATCTGTGCTTTTTAACTTAGGGACTTCGTTAGGTAATTGAAGGACAGTCTTCTGAGAGCCTCTTCTTAATAATCTGTTAGTGAGTTTACTATCATTTATTTAACACCTTCCTTCTAATGAACACTTAAGAGGCTTCAGTTTACTGCAGTTATCTTCTTACATGTAACCTTACATATTTAGATCCTGTTGCAAATAAAAAACTAGGGATTTTATGATTCTTTGTTATTCATTTACTATCTATATTAGAGTATAAGATCTAAACACAGGGATATTTTAATTTTTAAAAATTCTCATCAAAATTACAAAAATTAGTTGGGAGTTACGTTCTACACCATTTGTCTTAAGAAACAGCATTCACAGATCCTGTTGTCTCCTCTTTCCATTTGTCTGGAATTCCCAAGGCAACTAATTTTAATTTTTCCATTTTCTGTTACTAAATACTGCATTTTATAATATTTCTACTTGTTGGTTTTTCTGTTTTTCAAATTCCTACCTCTAATATGCACTTAGAATTGCTCTATTTTCCCAAGGTACTTCTGTCATAAATTTGACTTTTTCTGTATTTTGTGTTTACATCATTTTGTTTGGGTAAATGCTGTTGACATGTGGATCATACTACCTGTTAAATTTCCTTTCCTGAACAACTTGTTGCTTATCTTTAGTAGTTTCATTTGTGTGTTCATTATTTAAAAAATATTAACTGGCATACAAAAACTGTAAGAGGATTCATATGGATATTTTAGTACATATATGCATTACATATCTAGCTCATCAGAATTTAAAGGTTTTTATAGTCTAAACACTGAAAAAAATATTTATTTCAGAGGAGTGTACTCTACAGTCATGTTACCTGTAGTTACCTCCTGCACAGTAGAACCCCAGAAGCTCTTACTCTGGTTGACTTAGTGCCGCTCATCCACCTGTCCATGTCTCCCTCTGTCCCCGCAGGTGCTCACCAATGGTGACCACCATCATATTCTTCCAAGAGATCAACATTTTTAGATCCCACCTGTGAGTGAGATCCTCTGGTTCCTGTGTTTCCGTGCTTCAGTTACTCACTTAACAAAATAACTTCTGTCCCATCCAGGTTGTTGCAGATGACACAGTTTCACCCCTTTTTATTGCTGAAGAGTGGTTTACCCTCTTTCTTTATCCATCTATCAGTTAATGGATGTAGGTTGTTTGCATTTCGTGTCTGTTGTGAACAGTGAAGTGTTCACGGGGTGTTTTCTCTGGAACAGTCTGATTCGGTTTGCCTTGAATGTATGTGCAGCTTCCAGATGGCTGGGTGATGTGGCAGTCTGTTTTTAGTTTAACTTACACTCTGACCAACAGTGTACAGGGGTCCTTGTTTTCCCACATTCTGGCCGGCACTTGTTATCTTGTGTCTTTTGATGGTTGCCACCCTAACGGAAGTGAGAAGATCTCATTGAGTTTTTGGTGATGTTGAGCATTTGTTCGTGTACCTGTTGACCATGTATACGTTTTCCTTTGGGAAATCTCTGGATCTGCTGGACATGGTAAAATCAGATTATCTGCGTGTTTTTCTTTTTGATTTGAGTCCCTTCTGCATTCTGCTCATGAAGCTCTTTTCAAATGTACCATTGCAGAGAGCTTCGTTTATTTTCTTTGCGGTGAAGAATCCCTAGTTTGGTGAATTCCATTTTTCTATTTTTTTTGCTTTTGTTTCCTGTGCTTTTGGGGTCTAAGCTAAAAACTCACTGCCTGTTCCAGTGTCCTGAAGTGTTTCCTATATGTTTTCTTCAAGATGTTTCAGAGTTTCATGTCTGTCTTTTTGATCTTTGGGTTGTAGGTGTGGGGTTACTTCCAGGGTCTCTACTCTGTTTCATTGGTATATGTGTTTGTAGTTATGCCATCACTATGCTGTTTTAATTGCTACAGTTGTGGAATATTTTGAAGTCGGTCATATAGTGTCTTTTGGTTCATTCTTTTCATTAAAGATTTTTTCGCTATTGGAAGTCTTCTGTGATTCCAGTCAGATTGTAATAGTAATTTTTCTAGCTCTATGGAAAATGTCATCAATACTTTAGTTTGAATTGCTTTGGATTTGTTAATCACTTTGGGTGGTATGCATGTTTTAACAATATTGTTTCTTAATGTGTGAACCTGGAATGTCTATTACTTTGTGTCTTCTTTAATTCTTAATCAGTGTTGTATAGTTTAATTGTAGAAGTCTTTGACTTAAATTTACTCCTAGGTTTTTTCTTTTTTTTTCTGTAGCTAATGGAAATTAAATTACTTTCTTGCTTGACTTTTCAGATTGTTCACTGTTGGTATATAACAGTGGTACTAACTTTTGCTCATTTAGTTTGTATCCTGCAAATTTTACTCAGTTCTTTAATTAGTAGTAGTAATAGTAGTGTTTTTGGTGGAGTTGTTGGCATTTTCCATATATAAGATTGTGTCATTTGCAAACAGTGACAATTTGACTTGCTCTTTACCAGTTTGGATGCCCTTTATTTCTTTCTCTTGCCTAATTTCTCTGGCTAGGACTTTCAGTACTGTGTTGAATAAAAGTTGTGAAAGTGGGCATCCTTGTCTTGTTCCAGATGTTAGGAAGCCGTCAGCTTTTCCCCATTTGGTATGATGTTCACTATTGGCTTATGAAATATGGCCTTGAGTATATTGAAATACATTTTTCATATCTAACTTGTTCAGCGTTTAATTCTGTGAAAGACCCTTTCTGTATCTGTTGGCATACTCATTTGATTTTGTTTTTACTGATGTGGTATATCATTTTTACTGATTTGTGTGTTTTGATTGATCCTTGCATCCCTGGGATGAATCCCACTTGCTCATTTGGAATAGTAGTTTTAATGTGCTGTTGGATTCAGTTTGCTAGTAGTTTGTTGAGGTTTTTTACATTTATGTTCATCAAGGGTCTTGTCCTATAGCATCCCTCCCCTCTTCTCTTCACTTCTTTTGTTATGTCCTTGTCTGGTTTCAGTGTCCAGTAAATGCTGACCTTATAAGTCATTGACTCTTCTGCTAATTTTTTCGAATAATTTAAGAAGGATTGATGTTGGCTGGCGCCACAGCTCAATAGGCTAATCCTCCGCCTTGTGGCGCTGGCATACCGGGTTCAAGTCCCGGTCAGGGCACCGGATTCTGACCCAGTTGCCCCTCTTCCAGGCCAGCTCTCTGCTGTGGCCCGGGAGTGCAGTGGAGGACGGCCCAAGTGCTTGGGCCCTACACCCCATGGGAGACCAGGATAAGCACCTGGCTCCTGCCATCTGATCAGTGCGGTGCGCTGGCTGCAGCGGCCATTGGAGGGTGAACCAACGGCAAAAGGAAGACCTTTCTCTCTGTCTCTCTCTCACTGTCCACTCTGCCTGTCCAAAAAAAAAAAAAAAAAAAAAAGAAGAAGAAGAAGGATTGATAATTCTTTTAACATTTGGTGGGGTTCAGAGTGAAACTGTCTGGTCCAGGGCTAATCCTTGATTGTCAGCATTCAGTTACTGATTGATGGTCACTGATTGCTACTGGATTGCTTAGGTTTCTATTTCTTCTTGATTCAGCCACAGTAAGCTATGTATGGCCAGGAATTTGTCCATTTCTTCTAGGTTATCAAATTTGTTACTGTATCATAATCGCTAGCAATTTTTTATATTACTGGGTTGTCTGTGATTTTATTTTATTTGAATCTTTTTAGTATAGCTAAGGGCTTGCCAATTTCATTTGTCTTTTTAATTAACTAGTTCTTTTTTATTTCTTGTACTTAAAAATGTCTCATTTATTTCTGCTTAGTTCCTTATACTGATCTGTGGTTTGGTTTTTCTTGTTTTTTTGTTCCTTGAGGAATAAGTTGTGGATTTGAGATCTTTCTGCCATTGTGATTGAGACCTTGATTGCTACGAAGTTCCCTTTTAGACCTGCTTTTCCTCTGTCCCTTGGATTTCAGAATATCGTGTTTTCATCTTCATTCATTACAAGAATTTAAAAAATTTTTCTTCTTAATTTCTTCCTTAATCCATCGGTTGTTCAGAAGTAGTTTCATTTTCATGTATTTATGTATTTTCTGAAATTTCTGTTGTTACTGTTTTCTAGTTTTATTATGTTGTGGTCAGGAAAGATAATCAATATGATTTCTATTTTTCCAAAATGTTTTGGTCTTTTTGAAAAAATAAGGGACCCGTGTTGTGGTGCAGTGGATTAGGCTGCTGCTTGTGACACCTGCATCCCGTGTCAGAGTGCCAGTGCAAGTCCTGCCAGAGCCTGTCCATCCCACTCGGGCTGAGGCCTTCGCCTGATACCAGGGAAGATCTGGAGGCGGTGTCTGTGAGCACTGGCCTGGCGATGGAGGCCTGTGGACCTCTGGAGGTACTGGACCTCATGGAGGCAGACTGGACTGCGAGCTTCAAGGCCAGATCCTAACTTCCCTTGCATGCTGTACTCCCCAGGTGCTGGAGTCTTGCTCCATTGTCTGCCCTGGGTTGGGGAGGGGTGATCGAAATATCCTTTAGCCACGTAGCTCTTAGGCAGACATGGTGTCCCTCACTGGTTTTTATTGTGGGGTCCTAGGGATAGGTTTCAAGTGTGAGGTTGGGACTTAATTCCTTTTCCTAAGAGGGTGATGAGATACCTGTCTCCAGTTGAGCTACTTGGAGCTTGCTGATGTGGGTGGTTCTCTCCCTCCTGCTTTCTACAACTAGTCTTTTCTAATGGTGGCATTGTGGTCTCAGTTGGCTTCAGGTGTGTAAGTAAGTAGCTGTTGAAGTTGGTTTTCTGTGAGGAGGTGATGTGGGAGCTCCCTAGCTGCCATCTTGCTCCACCCCTGTCTTGTATATTCTTACTCATTTTTTTATGAATTTTTTTGTTAATTTGTGTGGTTCATACATATTTTCTCTTAACTGAGTTGTTGTGATGTAATTGAGAATTCTGTCTCCAACAGGTGGATTTATGCTTGGTTCTTCGACTGTGCTAGCTATTTACTGGTACACTTGTAAGGTCTATGCCTAGTAATTATTTATTTTAACTTGCTCCCACCCCAGGGCTTGTTATCCTAGTTGAAATCTATAAAAATCATTCATTTTTGAGAGAACCTTGACTTCAGGAGTACTTCCCACATAAAAATCAAGTTTTCAGTTCCAGTTTTGTGTGAATCCTTGCAAACTTCCTTTATTCTGCACACCTACCCCATTGGCGTGTAGTGTTTAGTTCTGGGGAGTTTCTTGAATGCTTTTTTGTTCAATTACTCTGTTTTCTTTTCCTTGACTTTGCTCTAACAACTGTTATTTCATTCCTGGGTTTACCAGGTTGTTCATCTTCCTGTATTCATTTTCTATTCATTTATTTCTGTTCTTTCTGGATACTTTTCCTTATTTGTATTTTCCAGTTGATAGTTTCATGTGTTGTATTTTTTGAATTTCTAAGACTTTTTTGTGTGTGTTTCTTTGAGTCTTCTCTCTTCATGGTGTTTGTTGTTCTGTGCACTCTACAGATTTCCTTATTTTTTGAGAATGTTAATATTTTTATTATCCCATTATTTCCTAACATATCTTTGAAAAGACGTTCAGATAGATACACACACACACACACACAAACACAACTGGGCACCCTCACCATCTCTTACTCAGGAGTGGGACATGAAAGCTTTCATTCAGAAGACTGGTGCTAACTCAGGGGGCATGCCGTGGCATGGGCTTGTCTGCAGAGTGATCTGACAAGGCTGTGTGTTCTCTGCCCTTTGCTAGTGCCAGTGTTTTCAGCAGAGCTGAAATTATGGATGTGCACCTTCCTGGGACCCCATTCTGAGAAGGGCCTGGTTCTCAATTTAATCCACCATTGTCATCTTGAAATTGTTTTTGAGCCAGAATCTCTGGAGGTTCCAGAAATGGTGCCCTGATGTGTCTAACGTAGATAAACCAAGCACTTTAAATGAAAGGAAAGTGGAAAACTTTAAAAATGTTGCCTTCGATTCAAGATCTGTCCATGGGGCTGGCATGAACAGTGCCACAGGTTAAGCTGCTGCCTGTTAGACCAGCATCTCATGTGAGCCCCATTTTAAGTCGCTGCTGCTCTGATTTCTGTCTAGCTCCTTGCTAACATGTCTGTCTTTCCCTTTTATTCTGTAGCTCTGTCTTTCAAATAAATAAATAATCTTCCTGAAGAAATGTAATTGTTGTGGACTCTCTCCATCAAGTGTCATTAACCTGGGAAAAATGAAATCCCCAGAGAGGAGTCTAGATTTCTCCTGCCTCTCTTCACCCCCACTTCAGAAGGCTGCCTTTTGGGGTGCCCTGAGGGACTTCAGCACGGTGCAACCATACTGCCTGTGTTCCTCTTCCCCTGTGCCTCCCCTTTCTGTCATTTGTCCACACCTCCTGTAGATCCCAGTGGAACTTTGTCATGGCCCATTGTGTACTATGTATTCTATTCATTTCCCCTAGGAATCATTTTCCACTCCTTTAATTGCGTTTACACTCACTTCCTTTTCTCCTACCAAGGGGAGAGTGTAAGGTTTTGAATGGCATTGGGCTGCTGAGCTAGGACTCTGCTGATTGCCCCATGTACACAGTAAGCATACATTCCTCCGCTGCTGCTCTTCCATCTGCTGGTGTTTACTTCAGCAGACTCAGCCACCACAGTGCCCCAGATTTTTGGAAATTCCAGAACAAAGGCAGGAGCTGAGAATGCAGTCTGGCTCCTCCACATGGGTGCTGGGGACCCCAGTACTTGATCCCTTACTGCTGCCTCCCACCATGCACGTTAGCAGGAAGTTGGATTGGAGAACAGAGCGGGGACTGGACGCACTGCGGTCAGATACGGCCTATGGGCCTCCCACTGGGGTCTTACCTGCTGCACCAGGTGGCTGGCCCTGGTTTTGTGTTGTTTGCTGTTTCATTACTTTCCCTTGAGAAGGCCCATTTAGTCTCCTGCCTGGTGAGCAGAGTCCAAGATAGTCAAGGGTGATTTCTGGGGCTCCGCATTTACTCAGGAGACTTGGAGTACCTTTGCTGCTTTCTGTGGTGTCCTGGACACTTGGTGTATTGCCCTCTACCTAGAGAACTGATCGCTCACAGCTCTACGGACGATGCATGGGGCAGCCTCAGAGCTCTGTAGAGTAGTGCAAGGCTCTGAGGTCACTGTGTCTTCAACAACAAGCTTTCTATCAACACTTCTGTTAGCCTTCCTGTCACCTTGACTTCCAGAGGCCTTGCTGCTCCCAATCCTGAGTGTTTGGAGGTTTTTGTATTACTGTTAAATTGCTTCTCCCCTTTTCTTTGTTGGTTTTGCTATTACAGTTAGCACACGCATTTTTCTGTTCTGTCAACTTTAAGTCCCATTGTAGCTTTTTGCTCCTACAAGCAAAACACAGCAGAAAGGAAGACCAGAACTTGTCTTCCTGGGCTTTCATTGTATTGAGCCTCAGCAGTGGTTAGTATCTGTATATACCTCCTCTTCTCTTGTAAGCATCTGGTGTTATTGCTGTTAGTACGTTTTTGGGACCTCTGGTCAATCGCCCATATTCTGTTTGGGAGAGGTAACTTGGCTAGACACCAGTCGTTTTTAACACAGGGAAGCACCGTCTCATATGGAGATGTGTCCTATTGTGTTTGCGTGCTGGATGTCTTAGGAACTGATGGGACGAAATAGAAGTGAGGCCTTTATGGCTTGTGGGCCAGTGAAAGAAGAAGCTCTTCAAGGGAAAGGGGGCATATGGCATTCCCAGGGCTGCCGTAAAGTATCATGAAGTTCATGGTTTCGAATCACTGAATTCTCTTTGCTCTCAGTCCTTGGGATTGGCAGGGCCCCACTGCCCCTCAGCTTCCAGGGCAGGAGCTTCCTTGGCCCCTGTCAGCTCCTAAGCTCTGGCAGAATTACTCTGGTTTCTGCCTCTTCCTCCCTGTCTCTTGTTTTCTCTTCTTTGTCCTTAAAATGCAGTCAATCATTGGATTAGGCCCTCCCTAAATCTTAACTCATGGATCCATAACTTGATACTATCTGCAAATGTCCTCTTTGCAAATAAGGGATTCCTGGTACCTGGGATTAGAACTTGGAACAGACTTTTTTTTTTTTAGTAGATCTTTATGTGTTTATTTGAAAAGCAGAAATTAGAGAGTGAGAAAGATCTTCCATCCACTGGTTCACTCTCTTTCCCCTACCCCTCAAGTGGCTGCACTTAATTGCTTCACCCGGATCTCCCTTTTGGGTAGAAGGGTCCCAAGAACTTGGGCCATCTTCCGCTGCTCTTTTCATGCTGTTAGCAGGGAACTGGATTGGGAGCGGAGCAGCTAGGACATGATGCAGTGTGCATACAGGATGCTGGGGTTGCAGGCCATGTGGCTTTACCTGCTATGCCACAATGCTGGTTCCACTGGATCAGATTTGAAGGGAAAGAGTTTAACCTACAGTTTTCTTCCTGGCCACTCAAAATTCCTTTCCTCTACAGTGCAAAGTATGTGTACCAAGACCAAATGTCTCTGGAAATCTCTACATATTATATTACATCAGCTCTATGTCCAAAATCTCATCTAAATATCATTGCACAGAAGTCCCAACTGTCAGCAGCTAAACTATTTAAACCAGGTGTGAGTGATGCATGGGATTGATTGGTCCTGGGGTAAAATTTGTCTCCATTAAATCTGCAAAATTAGAAATCAAAGCATCTGCTTCTATATATCATTGTGTTACAGGCGTTACATTCCCATCTGAAAGGGAAAGTAAAAGAAATAAAGGAATTACCAGTCTCAAGAAAGTTTAGAACCCAGCAGGGTAAAGCCCTTTGTCTTCAAGACTGACAGTAATCCCCAGTGGCTTGATGCTCTACTTCTGGCCCAGTGGCTCTATTTTTTTGAGCCCATGACTTGGAGCCACAGCACTTAATGGCCCCAGCTTGGTCTCTGGGCCTGTGTTCCAGGTCAGTTGCCCTTCATGCTCATGCCTCTGGCTTTGTCACCTTTTGCACTTGCAGTTCAATTGTAACTCTCTGCTTGTGGCTCAGCCAGCCTCTGCTTCTGGGCTCATCACTTTGGCCTGTGTACCTCCAGCTCTATACTCAGACTCATCCTTTGATCTAGAAGATTGTGCATATCAGGGGTTTTTAATGGGAATTGCATATTATGAAAATACTATGCTCGGATTACAGAAAGAATTTTTTTCTAAAACATAAACTTATCTCTTAATTGCACTTTCCATGAACTGAGTACCTTGTCGCATCATCAGGCTGTTTCCTCCCTGTAGAATCAAGGAAGTCAAACAGCCTATCTTCATCTCATCTCATCCTGTTGCCTTCCACCAAGGCTTACTGTAACATTCTCAAAAACCTGGTGGATCTCTGTTAAAGTAAAGAGGAATTTTTGAGACTAAATGAGTGGATTTTCCACAAATCTTCCCTGGATAACTCTGTATCTATTCCTATCTTCTGCTGAGGTGGCTGTGGGAATCCATAAACCAGTCATATACCTAATCTCAGCACATTTCTGTGGTCACACCCTTGATCTTTTTCCATATCACAGTTTGGCAGTAGTGGGTTGTCTAATTCTCGTATGCAATATAGTTAGACTAATAACCTCCCATAGCAATAAATGCTGGTTGCTATTTGCCTCTAGTGTTCTTCCTAAGTTTGTCTCCTTCTTTTTGTTTTTTACTACCAGCAGTAAGGGAAACTAGGCTGTATCCTCAACAGTTTGCTTAGAAGTCTCCTCAGCTAAATATGGAAGTCCATGTCTTAGGGGCTGCTTTCCATCCAGCAGCAGGGCACAGGTCAGCCCAGTTTCTCATGGTTTTGTAGCAGAGATCCTCTCCTAGTGTCTCAGTTACATGCTCCTTACTTGCTTCTGGGACCTCACTGGAAGCAGCTGCAGTGCTGCCGGTGCTAGTGGTAGTGTGTTCAGAATGGCCTGGCTCCTCTCTGAGGTGATGGGAGCCTTCTCTAGTACAGTCTGGTGTCCACTCCCTCCTTGGCCCTCATCAGCATCGCCTTTCCTGTCCACATCTACCAGTGCCTCCTTCTGGGCCATCGAGACTTGTCCACTGTGGCGCTGCGACTTCTTCCAGCCTCGCCCCTTACTCACCCCAGTGCTTTCACATCTTTAAGTTGCTACAGCAGCACTCACTTTCTGGTACCAAAGTCTGTGTTCATTTCCTAGAACTTCTAGAAGATTCCTGTAAATGTGGTGGCTTAAAACACCAGAAATTGGTTACAGATGTCAGAAATCTGAAGTAGCACACTGGCAGGGCCACACACTTTCGTTAATGCTTCCTTCCTTCTTTGAGCTTCTTGTGGTGCCTGGGAGTCTTTGGCTTGTGGACGTGTAACTCCATCCCCCACCTCGGTTTTCACGTGCCCTCTGTGTCCCACATGTCTGTCTTTTTGTTTTATAAATGCCCCATTAATTAGACTTACGGCCACTGCAGGACAATCCATCTTATGGTGGGTAACATGTCTTTGAAGACCCTATTTCCAAATAAGATTAAATTCACTGGTACTAGGCATTATGATTTAGACAAAAGCTTTAGGGATTAAAGTTCAGCCCACTACAAGCACCAAAGATGGATTTCAGTTTACTTAAATATTTGGAGGTGAATGACAATAATAAGAAAGTTGAGAATATATTGGTGAGTAATTGAAACATTATAAAGTGGTTGTGATTATTAAGCCACTCTGCTTTTCTTGATCAAAGTGTTACCCATATTGATAATTTTTGTTACTAGAAAGTTCTGTTAACTGAGATTAAAAATAAAATCAGACTTTAGAGAGGAGTCTTAAAATGGGAAAAGTCATACACCCAGAATTTGAGAGAGGTTTCTGATGTGAATGGGACAGTGTTTTTAGATTTTCTCTATGCATGAAGGACAGATGTTGTCTTGAGCATCAGCGGGCTCGACAGCCTTCCTTGCTGTTTGGGTACCAGCATCTGGAAGGGCAGAGTGGGGCGGGTTTGTTGCCATGGTCCTGATCCATGTGAGTAGGTTCAGCCTTGTTGTGGATTGCAAGCTTTGTCTGCTCTTCCTGCCTCCTCCCCACAGTTCTTCCTGGTTCCTTTCCTCCTTTCTTCATCTTTTGCTTCCTGCTTTTCGCCTTTCCTGTTGCTTCTTGTTTCTCCCTGCTTTCAGCTTGAGTTGCTGTTGGCATCTGCCTCCCACAGCACCTTGCCTTTGATGATCTTTACAAAGGGGGACATCAACAGTAATCTTCAGAATCTGGTGCTCAGTTGGGTTTTTTTTTCTTTCTTTCTTTTTATTTTTTTATTTTACTTACTTATTTGATAGAATTACAGACTGTGAGAGAGAGAGAGAAAGGTCTTCCTTCCATTGGTTCACTCCCAAATGGCCACGATGGATGGAGCTGTGCCGATCCAAAGCCAGGAGCCAGATGCTTCTTTCTGGTCTCCAAATCAGGTGCAGGGTCCCAAGCACCTGGGCCATCCTCCACTGCCTTCCCGGGCCACAGCAGAGAGCTGGACTGGAAGAGGAGCAAGAACCAGTACCCTTATGGGATGCCAGCGCTGCAGGCCGAGGATTAACCTAGTGAGCCACGGCACCAGCCCCTTCTTTCTTTCTTAACTGGAGTATTTATGATGACACTGTGCTGTCACTGCAGTCACAAGTAGGAACAGAACCAGTCCAGTCAACAGAGTAGCCAGGGTCTCGGCCAGGGTTTGGCTAGAGGCTGCATTGCTCCACCTGTGAGAGCTTTGGCCTCTGTTCTTTAGCTGGAGGAGATTGGCAGAGGAGTTGGAGACATGACAATGACAAGAGTAATGTCACTGTGGTGGTCAAGTATCAGCTGTTACCAGTTTCACTTGAGCAATTGTGTTTATCAGAGAGATGCATGCAGTGTGACCCACTTATTCAATCCTCGTATGCTGACTACCAATTCCTTTCCTTTGAGTTTTGGCTTTGGCATGTTTGTGATCGTCATGTTTGAGTTTTCTATATTAGCATACAGAAAATCACTTATTTCTGTGCTGATATGAGTGGATTGTGGGGTTTTTTGCATGCTTTCATCTTGTATTTTTTTTAGGAAAATTCCAAAAGTTTGCTTTGATATCTTTTTTTTTTTTTTAAGATTTTATTTGAGAGGTAGAATTAGAGAGAGGGAGAGATGGAGAGAAAAGTCTTCCATCAACTAGTTTCCTCCCCAGATGGCCACAATAGCTGGAGCTGAGCCAGTCCAAAGCCAGGAACCAGGAGCTTCTTTTGGGTCTCCACGCAGGTACAGAGGCCCAAGGACTTGGGCCATTTTGAACTGCTTTCCCAGGCCATATCAGAGAGCTGGATCAGAATAGGAGAAGCCAGGATTTAAACTGCTGCCCATATGGGGTTCCGGCACCACAGGCAGAGGCTTAGCCCACCGCACCTCATCGCCGGCCCCACGGTCTTATTTTTGATTGAGAAGATTCAGCAAAGCTGATGGTTTTGTTTCTGTCTGCTGAAAAAACCCTTGCAGTGTGTTAGGATGGACATTAAAGGAATGGAACCAAAGATTAAACCTAAACCTTTGAGACTGAGAATTATCATAAAGGGACAGACACATCTATTAAAGTCATCTACGTCAGTACTTGAGCAGTGGACTGTGGCAAACATGCTCAACTTGGGCGTGTAGTGGCACTTCGTACCTTTAGAATGATTTTTACATGGTTATTTTTCTTCAGCTTTGTATTTGGCTAAAATAATTGAAGTAGTCTCTGAGACTGGGGAATCGTTCGAAGGATTTGTCACTTGCTGTTACTTGTTACTGAGTGTATGGAGAGACTCAACAGTGAGATGGAATAGTGGAGCAGGAATTGGATGTTTATTCCTGGGAAAGACTTGCAGTGGCATTTGTAATGTTGTGCCAGGAAAACCTTCCATTGCAAGGATCACAGCTCCTTCAGGAAGGCACTCAGGCTTGTTGGAACTGTCAAGTGTGGGGAGGGACGCTGAGTGCTGGAGAGGTGTTTGGTGGATTTTCTTGCGTTCTGACAGAATGTACATACTTGTTACTCCAATTGTTTTTGTGCCACATTGGCAATTACAGTTATTCCATATTCGTGTGCTGGATTCTTCATATTTCAGGAGGGGAAACGTTTATGCTGTTTCTATTGCATTGGTTGGGTGTTGTCCTACTATCTTTATTTTGATTTCTTCCTCCACAAATTTCCTTTTGGAATATCTGGAGGTGTTTATGCCTGCCTTCTCCAATAGAGTTGATTAGTTGTTGTGAAAGAGATGCAATCTTGTGGCTTCAGAGAAAGTGGCAGTGAAATCTGCATCGGAAAGCCTTTCTCAATCAGGCGGCATCAGCTAATTTTGTTCTGGTCACTAATTACAGCCTGGCTCCTGGTCAAAGAATTTGGAAAGTGGGAAGCAGCTGCTTTCGAATAGGTGGGCTATAACGATTGGTTGGTCTTTGGAGTTTCTTTTTTATCCCCCCACTTTTTTTTAAAGGGTTGTAATAATTCATTCCAAGCACATCAATCAGGTGCTGGCTTTTAACAATCTGTGTGGCAGGGTATTCTGTTGCTTTGGATTAATTTATTAGAGATGATTAGTATGGGTTCAACTTGGCTTGGAAATGGCTAACAGTAATTGTATGTGAACTTAGATTTGTGTCATAATTTAAGATTTTTTAAAAAGTCTTAGTTCATATATCTGAATTGAGTATTGCTATTGGTATATTAAAGGTAGTAATGCAATTTAAAAAAAAACCAAAATTGCCTACTTAGCATTTTCTGTAAAGCACCTGTTTTTGTTCATTATGTGGTTCATGTTTATGTTTCTATTCAAAATTTTTTAGAGATTTATATAATTTTATTTGAAAGGCAGAGTGATGGGGGAGAGACAGGGGTGGTGCAGGGAAAAAGAGAGCCTGATTGACTGATTGATTTCTGTCCCCAAATAACTGCAACAACCAGGAACAGGGCCTACTTGAAGCCAGGAGCCGGAGCCTCAATCGGGTCTTGAACATGGTCGACAGGACCCAAACACTTGGGCCTCATCCACTGCTTTGTCAGCTACTTTAGCAGGAACCTGAATCAGAATGGGAACCAGGACTTGAATTGGCAAGCCTACAGGGGATGCTGACATTGCAAGCAGCAGCTTATCCTGCTGTGCCTCAGTGCTGACCCTAGCAACCAGTATTTTCTGATTATCATTCATATTCAGGCATATTAAGTACATGAGACTTAGATATATCTACACATTGTGACAAGCAGGAAGTTGGGGTTGGAGTGGTTATGAGTAGTGTTGGATTGATGGAAATGTGCATCTGATCATCTTAGAAAAACATTTTACTTTGCATCATTTGTTTTTCAGGTAAAATCTTACGGTTGGCAGTAATGAGCTGGTGAATAACTATTTTAGGTTTTACTAAATGTGAACAGTTACCTGTACTGTTTTTGTCAATGAGTGTGATATGTGACCTAGGATTTTATGCATTTCATACAGAAGAGAAACCTAATGATGAAGAAATGAGAATACATTTCAGTAGTTTAGTTTTCACAGAAAACTTTAAAATAAACATTGAGATGGAACTCATTTAGGCTTTGCCTTTCCCTGTTTCCAAATCTCCTTGACCCCTTGGGAGCCCCAGTTTGCTCATTTGTGAGTGAATGCATTGGCATAGTATAGCTTTGAAGTCTCTTCTTGTAAAAAGTTGCGTACTTTTATTTAAGGTGAAGTACTTTCCTGAGTTTCCCCTTTCTACTGATACTTTGGGGTTTGACATTTTGAAAGAAATCTATCTTTGTGGTTGAATTTGGGTTTAACTACTTTGAAGATAGGTTGTAAAACTTTGGCTCAATATTCTTGAAATAAAAATTTCAGTTCTGTGTATGACTATTTGGTTTTTCTTGGTGTTTTTCTTTTGGTATCTGGGCAACCTGGTGTGTTACAATGTGGTTATTTGATTGCTGACAGTAAGTTTGAAGTACTTAAAGGAGGCTGATTGATGTAGTTGTAGCATGCTGCATCGAAATGGCGTTCAGAAAGTCGGAAGGCTAATCCAGCTCCCTTGATTTAACAGATAAAACTTAAACGTTTAATATATGTCAGAGGAAGGACCGTCGATCACAATTCCATTGATTGGTTCAGCAAACATCTTATGTGCCTGTATATTAGCCTCCTTTTTCAAGACTTTGCTATAAATTACTTTTGTTGCATTTGTATTTTGATGTCAAACAGCTATCTTTGAAGAAGAAAGTAAACATGCTTCTCACTTCCTAGATGTAGGTAGCCTTCAAATCCAGCCCATTCTATCTCTTCCCGATTCAGTCCTTGCTAATTGAACTGACACTGTAAGGTACCTTTGGAGACACACATATTCAACATTACACGAAGCTTCACTTTTTCTAATAGGACTCATTGTCAAAAGTTGAAATCCTGCTGGTACCTATGTTCTCCACACCATTCCAGGTACCATGGTGTTCAGAGGGTGGCTTCATTATCTTTCCCATTCTAGTTGATAGAGACAGGCAACAGAAAATAAATGCAAAGCATTTGATAGTAAAAGGTGCTATGTAGAAAAATAAAGTATGAGTGATAGTAATGTGTGTGCACCATTGTATGTAAGAATGGTCAGGGGAGGTTTTATGGTGAGGTTCATTTGAACATGATCTCTAGAGGAACTGAACATAAATTATGTGGGTGTGGGGGTGGGTTACCAGGTGAAACACAACATCTATACCAAGAGCGATCATGAGTGTTCTGATAATGAGCAAGGATAGACCAGGCCACGGAGGGAGTTAGGAAGAGAGTGGTGTTGGTTTGGGCCATGGGAATGATTCTAAATTTTTTATGTGAAGCAATGTGAAAGCCAGCTGGGAATTTTGGACAGATGTATAATCTTTCTTTATTCAGAGATATTTGTTGACCACCCACTGGGCTGTTTTAGGTACTGTGGACACAGCAGTGATTAATTCTTGCCTCGTAAGAGAGTTCATGTTGCGGTGTGTGATTGGGCTTAGGTTTTCAAAGGATTGTTCTGATTACTGGGAAAAAGGCTGGGGTCTTGGCGACAAGGGTGTTGGTATAGTACTCTTGCTGAGAAATTAGCATGGTGTAGGCCAGAGTGTAGCAGTACATAGGCTGACAGGTGTTCAGCTTGTGGATCATGAGATTAATATATAGATTTAAATAAACAAGTTGAGAACAGTGCCTGACACACATTTTACTTATCATTTAAGAGTTAAAGAATTAAAAAATTAACTCGGAACCAGTAAGATTTTCTGAAGACTATGTGTGGATCATGAAAGATTGAAAGAAAAAAATTAAAAAATGATTTCACAATTTTTTTGGTTTTTGCTCCACTAGAAGTTCGGTAGAAGAAAATGAAGAATTTAACATTGGACTGGACTTTGATATTTTTTTTTAGATACCCATGTAATAAATAAATCTGGTGGCAGTCTTAGCAGGGTTAGAGATGTAAATTAAGGATTTATGGAGCGATACTGTTTAATGTAATAGAATTAAGATTAATTAGAGCTTGGTAAAGTTAGAGGTTCAGTGCTCAGGGAACGCCTGCATTTGGGTGCTGGGGCCATGAATGGGAGCCTAGGGAACAGGTTGAGAAGGAATTTGCTAGAAAGAGAACGAGTGAAGGGTCTAGTAATGGAAAATATTTCACAAAGGAAGTAGTGGGTTGAGCAGGATGATGGCAGCAACAGAGGCTGCTGAGTTGTGAGTCTTCACAGATTTTCTTGACAAATTAGAGTAATTAAGATAGATAAAAACCTACAAACACCACCTTCAACCAAATACTGAATGGCAGTAGTTACCGAGAGCAGGAGGGCATCCACATGTCACATATCATCCCTGCTGATGTCAACAGAGGGGCGAGTGAAGACACTGGATCCTGAAGACCCAGGAGATCAGACGTGGCCACCCCAAAAGGAACAGGGCCCCAGCAGAAGGCAGCTCTGGGAAGACAGATGTGAGGACAGTTGTGGAATCTGGCAGAGTGCTCTGAGCCCACAGCTCTCTTGGGAAGACCCAGAAGCAGTAGCCCTCTGAGAGTAGAGAGGAATAATGAAGACAAGTGTTAGAGACGACCATGGTGCGGAGGGGGAGGGGTTCGGGGAAGTCAGATGTCCGCAAACACTGAGAAGCTGATGAGCTCGGTGCAGCACTGTGTCATTGCGTGGCAGTGGCCCAAGAGGAAGCCCTAGACCCCAGAAGCCAGGCCACCCCTCTTTCAGATAAAGGGTATCTGAATCCCGCTCAACTATTTTGTACCCCCAGCCCCACCAGCCTTTCAAAATATTTATTTATTTGAGAGAAAGAGTTATAGAGGAGAGAGAATCTTCCATCCACTAGTTCACTCCCCACATGGTGGCCCAGCCAGGAATCTGGAACTGCATCGGGTTCTCCCATGTGGGTGGCAGTGGTCCAAGCACTTGGGCCATCTCCCACTGCTTTCCAAGGCACATTAGCCGGCAGCTGGAATGAGTGCAGAGCACTTGGGACGCAAACCGGCACTCTGATAAAGGATGCTGACATCTCAGGTGGTGGATTAACCCACTGTGCCCCAGTGCTGGTGCTTCCCCCTCTTTTTTGTTGTCATTTTATTGTTTTTGTTTTGGTCTCGTATGTTGTTAATATTGTACTGAAAACTGAACCGTGCGCTTGAAAATTGGAAAGATGCTGTAGAATGCTAGCATCATCCAAGGAGAGTTCGCCCTCTCCCTTTCTAGGCAGGTACGGTGTATCCAGTGGTTCCCACTTTGCCCTGGATTAGAAGCACTGGAGCCAGGCTTGCTGCAGGGACAGGGTCACCTGTCTGTTGGTCCAGGCCAGGAGTTGTCCGTGGTCTCAAGGCAGAGCACCACCAGCTTTTGTAATCTCACCTTTTGGTGTCATTGTCCTTTATTTTGTTCTTCCTTTGTTATCTCTTACTGGCTCAGTACTGTCCCAAAACTTCTAAAAACCTTTTTTATTTGATAAAGTATGCTTTCTCAGGGCCAGCATGACAAGGATTAAGCCACTGCCTGTACTGCTGGCAGTCCCCTATGAGCACCTGTTCTTCAAGTCCCGACTGCTCTGTTTCTCACCCTGCTGCCTGCTAATGCGCCTCTGAAAGCAGCTGAGGATGGCCAAAGTGCTGGCGCCTCTGCCACCCATGTTGGAGACCCAGATGGAATTCCAGGCTCGTGGTTTCTGCCTGGCCCAGCCCTAGCTCTTGGGGCCGTTTGGGGAGTGAAACAGCAGAGACAAGATTTTTCTACCTTTGTCTCTGTGTCTCCTTCTGTCTCTGTGACTGTGCCTTTCAAATGAATTCAATCTTATCTTTAAAAAAGTACCTGGGGCCAGTGTTGTGCATTAAAAGGTAAAGCCACTGCCTGTGGTGCCTGCAGCCCTAGATGGGTACCAATTTGAGTCCTGGCTGTTCCACTTCTCAACCAGCTCCTTGCTAATGCCCTTGGGAAAGCAGTGGAAGGTGGCCCAAGCATTTGGACTCCTGCATCCACAAAGGAGACCCGGATGAAGTTCCTGCTCCTGGCTTGAGCCTAGCACAGACCAGTGCCCTTGCAGCTACTTGGGGAGTGAATCAGTGGAAGCAAAAAATCTCTCTCTCTCGCTCTGTCTCCCTCTCTCTCCCTCTCTGTCTCTGTGTCTGTCTCTGTCTTTCTCTCCTCTCTCTGTAACTCTGCCTTTTAGATTAAAAAAAAAAAAGATTTATTTATTTAAGAGCCCTTTCTCTGTTTTCTTTGCATTATTGGTGTGTCTTACTAGACCTCTAAGGCATTCGTGGAGTAAAAGTTGATGGTTTTATTATTTTGAAAACAAAAGAGTAACAAATCTTGGATTTACTTTCTGTTTTCTTTCAGGATAAACATAAGCAAGAGTTGGAAGACATGAGGAAGGCTGGTCATGAAGCTCTCAGTATTATTGTGGATGAATACAAGGTACAGGGTTGACAGTCTGCTGCTTACTCTTTTTAACATGGGATGACTTCAGAAACAATTGAACACACACAGGCGTGTGTGTATGAACATATATTAAGAGTAAATGCATAGTCTAATCTTACTTTGGTATAAAAATTCCTTTTGTTTAACCAAGAAATGTTCCTTGAACATATACTTGGGAATTTAGGAAGGTGATGCTAAATACTATTTTGGACTTGAGAAACACAGAATATTTGAGGATACAATATTGACAGGTGAAGTTGAAATAGGAAATGAAACTTTTTATTTTTATTATTAATTTCTAATGTCTGCCGTGATTCCACTCATATTCTTTAGGGAAAAAAAAAATTAAAGCATGATGTAAGTCTGAAACAGTATTAGTCCTTTTAAGGAAAATTTATCTCTTTAAATTGTTTTGAGATGGGCAGGGGGGAGTGATGGGTAGCCTGAGAGAGGCAGAAAGATACCAGTTCACTCTGCCAAAGGATGGCCACAGCCAGGGCTGGACCAGGTGGAAGTCTGGAGCCTGGAACTCAGTGGGGTGCTCTTATGTGGCTACAGAGACACAAGTACGTAAACTATTATTGCCTCCTGCCTTCCGTGGCGTGCATCAGCAAGAACCAGGAACCGAAAGCAGAGCCAAAGACTCAAACTCAGGCATTCCCCACACTTTCCCTAACCAGATTATACGGACATGGGTGTGATGGACGTCGTCAGTGATAAGTACTAAAAATTGACCGAGTGTTTACATTTAAGAACTGGTCTTATAACTCTTTGCAGATACTTAATTATTTAGAACAAAGTGAGAGTTGAGTGTTAAATCCCCACCCCCTCTAAATTGCATGTTAGATTATTGTATTCAGAGTAATATGTTCTTGTGGAAATCAACCTCAGACATTCTCTGCAAGGGTACTCGCTGTCAGCGGTTTGACGTCCATCCTTTCCTTCATATTTACCTACACACGGGCTGGTGCTGTGCCGTCCGGCTTTGCGTTGCTCTTTTAAAATGTTACTCTCCTCTCCTCACCTCACCACTCTTTTCACTCTTGCTGTGTTGACTCGGTGTGATTGGCAGATATGTTCTTGTCAGTACCTGTAAACTTGTCCTGTGTCTGTGATTGGCCTGCAGTAAGTATACTGTAATTTAATACATGTAGAGATGGGCCTCTTAATCTTTGATTGTTAATGATTAGCATAAATGTAAACACAAGTCTGCCTGCTCTAGGTCGAGTCTGGAAATGTCTTAAACCATATCATGAGGCTTGTCCAAGTTAATGTCATTTTGGTTAGTTGACAGTTCAACGTCAGAAAACCTTACCATCAGAGGTTACTTGCAGAAAACTGAAACAGAAGTAGATCCAGAATTTATGTGAAAGAGCTTTTTTTGTGTAAGCCTAGAGTATTAAAATAATCTGCTAGGTATTTCTTGGGACCTTCAAGGTCATTTTTGTGACCGTACTCACTACATGGAGTAACTCCTGTCCATCGCTAGCAAGGTAATTTTAATATTCATATGCTTTAACAAAATACAGCTTGTTCTTATGGCTGCAACTCTTGACTTTATATGATTCAGTGGACTTTGTATTAATATAAACTAGCTATATAGTTACTGAGTTGGAGAGACTGTGTTAATATGGCTTTAATATCTATTTTGAGCTATCTTCTATTTTCCCTTAGGCTAAGATTGGGAAGAAATAAAGTATTTTGGATATAGACTTAGTCTCCTTCTTGAAGTGATGTCGTCTTGAATAAATACATTTTTTACTTATCTTTATTTATTCTTAACTGTTTTCAAAGTTTTGCCATTGCATGTGTTACTCTGTAAATACCTCAGTGTTTGATACTTTACATCTTCGATTTATTGTGACTCCACAATACCTATTCTGGTGCAAATGTTTGTTTATGTTACATAAACACTGGCACATGATGAGGTTTAAATGGTATAGAAAACTTTTAAATGTTATTTGTCAATGTCATTTTGACAAAACCTGGTTGAGAGTTACATACTTCATATATTTCTCTTAGTAGCATTTAACACTGAGTTAAAAAACAAGAATTAAAAGTTTTAGGAATTAAGTGTTACGACTTAGGTACAAAGGATTAGGATTATAATCCCATTGCCTAGAAAATTAAATTTCTCATAGCTTATAGTCAATTTATATTCAACACATAGAAATAAATTCTTTTAAGCCGGTAAACTAAATATAATACATTATATATGGCTTTTCATGTTGATTTATTGATGAATACCACATCATGGCTAATGACATTACGATATTGTGAGGAAAAATAGCAGAGAAGTTGCTTACCAACTAAGTGTGCTTTTAAAAACGTGTTAGAAGTCATCTGGCGCAATAATTTGGGGAAAATGAAACAGTTCAGATAGGAAAATTAGGCACCATTTTCCTGCTAGATTTGATTAGATATCTTTCTGATTTGAGTGTTGATGGTTTGTGGCATGTTATGGCACAGGAAGAGAAACAACAGTTTTTTTGTTTGTTTTCTTTTTTTTCTTTAAGATTTATTGATTTACATATTTGAAAGAGTTATACAGAGAGAGGAGAGGCAGTGGGGTGGGGATTTCCATCTGCTGGTTCACTACCTAGTTGTTCACAATGGCCGGAGCTGGGCGGATCAGGAGCCAGGAGCCTCCTCTGGGTCTCCCATGCAGGTGCAGGGGTCCAAGTAGTTGGCTGTCTTCTGCTTTCCCAAGCCATAGCAGCGAGCTGGATCAGAACTGGAGTGGCCAGCTGGCACCCATTTGGGATGCTGACGCTGCAGGTGGTGGTTCTGCCTGCCACGCTGCAGTACCAGCCCCAACAGTTTTTTCTTAAATTTGACATTCATATGTGAGAAGATCTTTTGATATTTAACATGCTTTTTTTTTTTAAGACAGCAGGTTACTTTTTATTAATGTTTTTAAAGCTGTATTTTGTTAAAGCATATGAATATGAAATATTATTTGAAAGGCAGAGTTAGGTAGAGAGAAAGAGAGAGAGAGAGAGAGAGAGAAAGGGAAAGACAGAGACAAAGAAGGGGAGAGGTCTCTTCTCTACTGGTCACTTCTCAAATGGCCACAATGGCTAGAGCTGGGCAGACTGAAGCCAGGAGCTTCTTCTGGGTCTCCCATAGGGGTGCAGGGAACTAAGTACTAGGAGCATCTTCCACTGCTGTCCCAGGAACATTAAAAGTGAGCTAGATTGGAACTGGAACAGCCAGGACTTAAACTGGCACCCATATGGGATGCCAGCATCACAGAGGACAGTGACTTGATCTGTCATGCCACAATGCCAGCTCCAGCATATGAACATTTTGATGAATGAGTCATTAATAATTTTCCCCCAAACAAAAATACCTCTAGTTAATATTGCTAATATGTGAAGATTGTCTTTGCATTTATTCATTCCTTAATTCAACAGATATTATTAATTATCCTCTTTATGCCATGAACTATTGTAGATTCATCAGTGAACAGAATATTCAAATCTTCATTTTAGTGGAATTAAGATAGTCTCCAGCTTTGATGGTTTGACTTAGGATTTTTCAACTTTACGATATGCTCAAAAGCATTATGGATTTATTAGAAACTGTGCTTTGATTTTTGGATTTTCTTATTTCCCTGGGCTAGTGATGCACAACATACTAAGCATAACTCTTGTTATGCTGCTCATTGAGGTTCAGCTCTGAGTTAGCCATGTGGTTAGCCATATGGGAATGATAGGTCTCATGTTCTGTTGGGCTAAGCTACAGAAGGGTTAATATATTAAATACGGTTTTGACTTAAAAGTATTTTCACCTCATAGTAGGTTTAGCAGCATCATTGTATGCATTGTACACCTAAACCCCGTGCACATGCACACAGCGTATTCAGGAAGAAGGGGACCTAAAGCCACAGCCGTCCTTGGTTAACCTCTCCCACCTCTGCAGGTATTTGCTCAAATATGAAATGGAAGGGAGAAATCTGCTGTCATCTCACCACTTGTTCTGGCTCCTGGGGATCTTAAATCCCTGTGGTTATCCTGGACTAGGTATGATCAGTCACCTTTAAGTTAAGAGGCAGTTAGGAGATTAAAAAATACTTTTGGTATGAATGTAAACTGGAACAATCATCATGGAAGACAGTATGGGGAGTCCTCGGAAATCTGATAATAGATCCACTGTATCACTCAGCCATTCTACTCCCGGACATTTACTTAAAGGAAATGAAGACTGCCTATGAAAGAATTACTTGTACACCTGTGTTTATAGCAGCTCAGTTCATAATAACTAAGATACGGAATCAACCCAGATGTCCATCAACAGATGAGTAGATAAAAAGTAATGTGGCATAGATGTATGATGGAATACGACTCAATCATAAAGAAAGTGAAATCCTGTCCTGTGCAACAGAATGAATGTAATTGGCCATCATTATGCTTAGTGAAATAAGCCAGACCCATAAAAGACAAATACCACATGTTTTCTCTGACTTGTGGTAGATAATATATAGAGGATAAATATGCACACAACACATGCACATACACATATATATATATGAAGGAAGTTGTCATCTTGGGACTTGGTTATTGTTCATACCTGTTGAACACTGGTCTTTCTACTATTAATTTGTTGATCTCTATTTAGTGGAACATTAAGCCTATGTTTATAAAGTAAATTTAAAAAATGGCAAAAGTTAGATAAAGAAAGGGGGAGGGTGTTGAGGATGTATCACTGTATTAGAATTTTATTTGTGAACTACTTGTAATGTGTTATCTTGGTATTAAAATTTTTTTTAAAGCACATAATAAAATACTTCATTTGAAAATGAAGTAAAAAATAAAGTAAAAAAATAGCAAATAAAGTACAACAAAAAATAAGAAGTTTCTTAAGTAATGCTGAAGGAGATTGATTATTTTTGCCTTAGTTTTGCTTTCAGAAATGTAGTGGAACATAGACCTTTCCTTACCTTTCTTACTGAGTACAGCTCTATATACCTGGCTATTATAAATAGACGTAGTCCCTAGAAGTGAGATGAACGCAGATGACCAGAAACCATGGGGCCCAAGTAACCACACTGTAGTGGCTTCACTTTGTGCCTTATTTGTATTGAGTTGAGTAACTCAGAAATACCACTGGGCACAGGTGAAACAAGCCTGCCCAAACACCTGCTCTCCTTGCAGGTGACTGGGAAAGCTTCCATCTAGCAAGACAGGAGTCTGCTTAGTTAAGTCATTCTACTCCTGTCAGACTCTTCAGCTGTAGCCTGGTAGCGAATGTCTGGTGCAGCAGTTGATGTACTGCTTGGAATGTGCTCATTTCATACCTAAGTCCCTTGGCGGTAGGTGATGGCTTGCTTAGCTGGGTCTCTGCCACCCATAGCTTTGGCCTGTCCCAGCCCTGGCTGTTGCAGGTATGTGGGGAGTGAAGCAGTAGACAGAAAATTGCTCTCTACCTTTTGAATAAAAATAAAGAAGAAAAACTCTAAGCTTACCCTTACCTCTCTGCCAACAAATGCTTTTAGAGGGAGCACCGAAGTCAGCCTTCATTTTCCCGGGAGTGGGAGGCAGGGTTTTGACTCGGGTTTGATAGTCGTCGTCCTGCTCAGAGTCCGGGTGAGCCATGGAGCATGCCTGCGCGGTAGCACTAGCCTGGTGTTGCTGAGGTGGCCCTTCCTGTCCCTATGGGGAAGGTATCGGGGCTGCCTAATGGGATCCTGGATACCCATTGCTTAGAAGTGATATGGCCACTCCATTACAGGGGACTATAATGTGGCATCCTTGTATCTCCCCAGCCCGGTGCTTTTCTCAGTGGAGGCCTGGTAACAAACTGAACTCGCAGCCATGTCTAGCAAGAACAAGGACGTCCTACTCTGGCTGCCCAGGGAGGCAGAACTGAGTACCTAGGCTCCTGCTCCTGCTGGTCCCCATTTTCCTTTTGCTGTAGTGATGTCTGATCACAGGTCAATATCACTACTTCTTCCAAGGACATCTCATTTTGAAAGGGGGAGGTGTGGAGCAGATGCTGGCACTGAGCTGCTCCCAAGGATGGAATTCCCTGATAGGGATAGCAAAGGTTTGGCCAGGGCTTTACATTATCCCCAGTGGAAGCAACCATTATAAAATAGTTTTAACAAGCAACCTAAAAATACTTCAACTGGAAAAGTAGAATACATTTAAGTCTCAGTAAAATAGCAGATTAAATAAAAAATAATCAGATGAAATCCTAGAAAATTATATAGCCAGACAGTGACTTGAGGGTGAGCTCAGTAGTAGACTGAAGGAACAGGAGAAAGAATCAGTAAATTTGAAAATGGAAACTAGAAATCATCCAATTTGAACAGTATAGAGAGTTCAGGTAGAAAATAAAAAACAGCAGGAATGTAAGAACCTGTGGATTAGTAACAGAAGTTTTATAGTTTATATCAAAGACCCAGAAGGAAGATAAAGTGAGCAAAGCTTACAACAACTTGAAGTAATACTGGCTGAAAATTTCCCACATTGAACAAAAGACATAAAATGACTCATTCAAGAATCTGATTAAATGCCAAATAAGATAAACCAAAACAAAGAAACAAGCAAGACCCACGATGCTGGGTACACTGTGGCAGTAAATTTTGTCACCTTGGGTGAGCCATGATGTCCAGATATTTGACAACTGTTTCCCAGGATGTCTTCATGCGGGTGTTTTTTGGGATAAGATGAGCAGTTACATCTGCGATGCTCACAGTAAAGCATATTACCCCCCTGACACGGCTGGGCAGCATCTGAGGGTCCCAAGCCTCAACAGAAACTCTGACCCTCTCTGTGCAGCAAGGAATCCTGACAGCGGATTCCTCTGGGCCTCAGTGTGCAGTGTTAGCTCTCCCCTCGGTCTCCAGCCCACTGCCCTTCCCTGAAGATTTTGAAATTGCCAATCTTTTTAACTGTGTGAGCCAACTTCTTAAAATCTATCTTCAATATACACATCATAGCCAAACTTCCCAAAACTAAAGACAAATTCAGCGTCTTGAGAGCAGCCAGAGGAAAATGACATTTTATTGACAAGAGAAAAGCAGAATGATGGTAGATTTTTCATCAGGAACCATGGAGGCCAGAGAAAATGGAAAAGTGCTGAAAGAAGAGAAGCGCCCGCCCAGAATTCTATATCCAACGAAAATATGCTTCTGGACTGAGGAGGGGGTGCCCGGTACGTTCTCAGATTAAGAAGCACTGAAAGAATTTATTGTAGCATGTCTCCAAAAGAATGGCTTACCAGTTATCTAAACAGAAAGGAAATGATAATTATAGGAAAGAATCTTGGAACACAAGGGAAGAACAAAGCAAAGAGCAAAAACATGGGTACATGTGATAGACTTTGCTTCTTTTGAGTTTCAGAAATGACATTTGTGGACGCAGAAATATAATGCTGTCCAATGTCCTCAGTATATAACGGACATTTTTTATTTTTGTAAAAATGTTCCATAAGCAGTGGGTGGGAAAGAATGTAAAGGGCAGTGACGATTCTACAGTTCATCCTGAATGGTAAAAAACCAGACTGGTAGTGCTGTGAGTTACCAGGAACATTCCTAGTTTAATCCTCAGTCTATAACCTATCTCAGGAAAAAAAGACAGTAATGTCTTAATTAAAAAGAATTTGAATGCGGGACTCTTAAGTTGTTAATGGCATTTGGAGCCAGTTTCCATTTGTATTTGTATTTCAAAAATGATTATCAGTTTAAAAAGTAATAGAGCTTTTCCCCAGTTATTGTTTAGACTTCTAAGAACATCAAAGCAGTCTTTAATTAGGCTAGTGATACTCCTTTAATATTTTGTAATATTTACTTTAAAAAAATTTTTTTTTATTTCTTCGAAAGGTGGGATTACAGACACAGGAGGAGATCTTTTGTCCACTGGTTCATTTCCCCAAATAGCCACAACAACCTTGCTGTTCCAGGCTGCATCCAAGGGCCGGGAGACTCCTCTGAGTCTCCTACTTGGGTTCAGGGGCCTGAGTTCTTAGGCCGTTTTCCCCTCACATTAGCAGGCAGCTGGATTGGAAGTGGAATAGCTAGGACTTGAACTAGTGCACGTTTGGAATGCCAGCATTACAGGCAGCTGCTCACCCCACTATGCCATAGCACCAGCCCCTGAATCTTTATTTTCAATAGCCTTGTGATACAATTTCTGTATGATAAAATTCACCTAGTGTTTATAATAGCTTTTATTTTATTCACAGAATTATATAACCATGATCCAAATCTTAAGTCTTCCTCACCTAAACATGAAACCTTGTACTGATTAGTAGTCATTCTCTTCTCTCTTGCAGCTAGTCCCACCCCAGCCCTATTAACCTGCTAGTGTACATTATATTTCTGTAGATTTGTATCTTCTGGAGCTTTATGTAAATGGAATCATAGAATTTACAGTATTTTGTGACTGACTTCCTTAACTTAGCATAAAATTTTAAATTTCATCTGTTTTTTTCAGTTGTGTTAAGACGTTATTCAATTTTTATAATATCTCTCTATGATATATCTATCACTTTGCACTTACCTTTCATCAGTTATGGAGTCTTGCATTGCTGTATTTTTTTCATGTTATGAATTAATCCATGTGGATATGTATTTTTATCTCTCCTTTGTTTAAGTAGGCTTGGAAAGTACTGGGTCATATAGCTAACTCAAAAGTTTAACATTGTGAGGATCTGCCAGAATATTTCCAGCTGCCAACAGCTGTGGGTTCCCATTTTTCTATATCCTCATCATCACTTACTTTCCATTGGGAAAAAAAAGCCTTAGCTCTTTTTGGGGGTTTGAGTTGGAATTTAGGTCTTTTACACATTTGGAATTCGTTACTGCCTGTGGTGTGAAAATGAGGTGCAGCTTCATTATTTGGTGCATGCATGTCTGGTTAACAACACCACTGTTGAAAAGACAGTTCTTTCATATGGAGTTGTCAGAGCATCCATGTGAAAAACATAATTTTACTCTTCATGCAACTGTTAGTACCGACTGCTTTGATGACTGTAGCTTTGTGGTGCGTCTCGAACTCGGAAAGTGTGTTGTGGGACTTTGTCCCTTTACAGAGTGGCTGTGACTATGTTGGATGCCTTGCGTTCCCATTTGAATTTTAGAATCTACCTGTGAATTCTTCTGAAAATCTGAGTAGGATTAAGATAATCTTGTTTTCCAATCCACAAACATGAAATAGGTTTACGATTATATTCATTTTCATTTATTCTTTCAATAGTATTTTGTACTATGGATTGTTTTCTTAGATATCTTAATTTCTTGTTGTTCATTACTAGCATATAATAATAGAATTGATTTTTTTAAAGATTATTTATTTGAAAGATTTACACAGAGGGAGGAGGAGGGACAGAGAGAGAGGTAGGTAGATAGGTTGATCTTCGATCTGCTGGTTCACTCCGTAGATACCCACAGCAGCCAGAGCTGAGCCGATCTGAAGCCAGGAGCCAGGACTTTCTTTGGGTCTCCCACGTGGGTTCAGGGGCCCAAGGACTTGGGCCATCTTCTGCTTTCCCAGAGCACACCAGAGAGCTGGATGGGAAGAGGAGCAGCCGAGACTCCAACCAGTGCCCATATGGGATGCTGGCAGTGCAGGTGTGGCTTTACCCACAACACAGTGCCGGCCCCAATAGAACTGCTTTTTACATGTTGCTCGTAGTAACTTGTTTACTAGTTCTCACAGTTTTTTGTGTATTGCTTATGATTTTCTGTGTACAGAATTACACTATCTGCAGATAGAAATCATCTGAATGCCTCTTCTTTCTTTGCCTTGCCTCAGTACCTAACTGAACCTCCAGTAAAATTTGCAAGGTGCAAGGGTGTGCAGCTCTTCCTCATGATCTTGGATGGGACGACATTCAATCTTTTACCAGTAGATACAATATTAATGACAACCTACTCATAGTTGGCATTTGTAAGATAGAAGAAGTTACCTTTTATTTCTGTCTGGTTGAGTGTATTTAACATGAAGACTATAGAATTTTGTCAAATACTATTCCTGTGTCTATTGAAATGATCTGTTTATTTTCTTCACTCTGTGAATGTGTGTTCTGATTCTTTTTTGGATGTTAAATCAATCTTGCATTCCTGGGATAGTCTCATTTGGTCACGGTCTATAGTTGTTTTTATATGTCAAAGGAATCATTTTGCTGGTATTTTGTTGAATGTTTTTGTTTCTGTATTCATGGGGATATTGGTGTGTACCATTTTTTGTGCTGTTTGTCTCACTTTTATATCAGTTTGATATGTGTCCCCTTGAATGAGGTGGGACATGTTCCATCTCCTTTTATTTTTGAGGGGAGACTTTGGAAGGATTTGAAGTTAACTCTTCTGTGTTTTCTGAAATCCATCAACTAAGCTATATTGTGTTGTTTTCCTTTTGGTAAGTTTTTGAATTTATTCTTTTTAACTTTTGTAGATCTGTTCACATTTTCTATTTTCTTCCTGAGTTGGCGTGGTAATTTTATCTTTCTAGGGATTTGCTTCATCTGAGTTATCTGATTTCTTGGTATGTAGTGATTTATCATATTCTCTTAAAATCTGGTTCGTATCTGTAAAGTCAGTATTGAATTCCCTTTTTTTGTTCTTGATTTTTGTAGCTTGTGTCATCTTTTTCTTGTTAGTCTAGTTAAAAGTTTATTAATTTTGTTGATGTTTGCAAAGAATTAACTGTTGGTTTTCTTCACTTTCTCCTTTTTTTATTTTCAGTTTAATATGCCTAGTCTTCTGCTTCCCTTGAACTTTGTAAGTGTCTAGCTTGTTAAGACGGGTAACTGGGTTACTGACTTGATATCTTTTTTTCTTTTTAAATATGGGCACTGAACAATTCCCTCTGAACTTGATTTTATTTTCCATAACTTTAGTATATTAAATTTTTGTCTTAATTCATACACAATGTTTTCTAGTTTTCCTTTTGATTTTTTTTCTTGACTTACAAGTTGTATAGGAGTTTGTTTAGTAGGTCCTCTCTGGTTATGTGTTTTCTATATTTCTTGCTGTTGTTGATTTCTACTTTTATTTCATTTTGGCTGGAGAATTTATTTCTACTGATTTAAATTATTATGCTTTATTTTATATCCATCCTGTGGAGTTTTCCACGTGCAGTTGAGAAGAATGTATGAGTATATTCTACTATGGTTGAATTGGATGGAATATTCTTTAGATATTTGTAGGTCCATTTGGTTTCGCTTTGTTTAGGGCTATATATGTTCTTAATAATCCTCCTAAGCATTGTTGATTATTTGTCTATCCTGCTGTAAATGTCTGTTTCATGAATTTTGGATATTTTGACACTTGTGTGTTTTTAGTTGTTATTTTGTAATGGTTTGACTCTTTGATCATTATGTTTGTTTTTAATAACTTTAATCAAGATTTTTTGTTGTAATACAGTTCATTTTTTTCTTTTTTTTTTTTTTAAAGATGTTTTTTAGATATATAAAGTTAGGACTAGAGAGGAGTAGAGCAGAGAATGAGAAAGAGAGAGACAGAGACACAGAGAGACAGGTTGACCTTCCATCTGCTAATTCACTTCACAGATGACCACAATAGCAGGGGCTGGGCCAGGCCAAGGCCTCATTGCTCAATCTGGTATTTAGAATGTCTATCAAATTTTTCATTTTCGTTGTACTTTGGTTGTAGAATTTTTCTTTGATTCTTTTGTTTAATTTTTACTTCTTTATCTCATATTTTATAAGGTAAAATGATCATACTTTCTTTTGATTCTGTTTCTGAATGAACTGATCTCTAGGATAAATTCCTAGGAGAGGAAATTCAATTAAATATATATGCACTTCATGGGGTGTGTGTTGTGGCGCAGTGGGTTAACGTCCTGGCGCCAGTTCGAGACCCGGCTGCTCCACTTCCGATCCAGCTCTCTGCTATGGCCTGGGAAAGCAATAGAAGATGGCCCAAGTCCTTGGACCCCTGCACCCATGTGGGAGACCTGGAAGAAGCTCCTGGCTTTGGATTGGCACAGCTCCGGCCATTTCAGCCAATTGGGGAGTGAACCATCAGATGGAAGACCTCTCTCTCTCTGTCTCTCCTTTTTTTGTGTGTAACTATGACTTTCCAATAAATATTTAAAAATTTATTTATTTATTTGAAAGACAGAATTACAGAGAGAGAGAGGGAGGGAGAGACAGAGAGATCATCCATCCACTGCTTCATTTCCCAAATGGCTGCAACAGCTGGAGCTGGGCCCATCCAAATGCATGATCCGAGAGTTTGTTCTGGATCTTCCACGTAAGTGCAGGGGCCCATCCTCTTCTGCTTTCCCAAGCGCATTAGCAGGGAGCTGAATGAGCGAACTGAAGCAGCCAGAAGTCAGACTGGTGCCCATAAATGATGCTGGCACTGAAGGCAGCCGGTTAACCCACTGTGCCACGACACCATCTTCTAAAAGCCAGCACTCTGTTCGCTTAGGAAATAAATAGCTCAAGGCAGATTGAAATTCTGTTAAAGTACAGAAGAAAACAAACTTGAAGCTAAGCTAACCTGCTTATGCCAACTTTTCCTGTAGTATTGACTTAATGTTATTTCTTTTTATGTCACTATTTTTATATTTTTTATATCCAGATAACTAACAGCAGTAAAGAAAGTGTAGATCTTGGAAGGTTTGCATAGGAGCATGCCACATCTGAGATTACTTACTGCTAGTTTAATTGGACTGTTTCTTGAAATTGTCATTTTCCAATATATGCTTAGACTTCACAAGGTCTTACCATGTAGTTTCACTATCACAGATTACTGCCATTATGTCGAATGTCTTATTTTTGGAGATCAGGAGTAGCTATAGCAGTGTGATACTTTGTTTAACACTACATTCAGTAGTTGTCATTGATTTGGATCTGCCTTAAGTCTTTGACTGTCAACTTTTTGCACCACCTCAGAAATTGCTTGTGTTGCTTTTTAAAAACTCGGACACCAGTGCAGGTTTCTTCCCTGGAAGTTATGAATCCATTGGTGAGATGGGGTCTAGCTACCAGTATGTCAGTGTACTTCAGAAGTTTTATGGAAAAATGGAATTAAAAGATAACCTTCTTTTGGAACAGAATTTTTGTTACCCATGCATTTTTTTTTTTTTTTGCTTTATCAGAACAGATTTATTTATTTATTTGAAAGTCAGAATTGTAGAGGGTGGGAAAGATGGGGGGAGAGGAAATATCTTCCATCTGCTGGTTGACTTCCCATGTGGCCATGAAGGGCAGGACATAGGCATGAGCTTCTTCCAGGTCTCCGCATGGGTGGCACTTGGACCCTCATCTGCTGCTTTTCCCAAGCTATTAGCAGGGGGCTGGGTCAGAAGTGTATCCGCCAGGAAGGAAACTGGTGCCCACGTGAGATTCTGGCGTCACAGGCTGAGCTTTACATGCTAGGCCACAGTGCAGGCCCTGTTTTTTTCATAATACACATTTTTCACAAACATTTTGAAGACCTAGTATTAATGGATTTAATTTTTTTTTTGCACCAAAATAGACTTACCTTCTGATTACATTTTCTGTGAACATTTTGGAATACCCTTTTGGAAATTCTAGAAATTAATCTACAACCCCAAGGAAATTGTTGACTGTTGTCTTATTCCTTCATGTTTCTTTATCAGTTTATTCTATTTCAGCTTGCTTTGCCATTTTCCCATTGTTAAAGTCTAATATTGATCTGTCCAGGTTATTTAATTGTGTGTGTGCATTTGTACTACACCGTTGAAATCACTGAGAGCGTTTTCTTTTTTTTAAAAAAAAAAAGATTTATTTATTTCTTTATTTGAGAGGTAGAGTTACAGGCAGTGAGAGGGAGAGACAGAAAGGTCGTCCATCTGCTGGTTCACTCCTGAAATGGCTGCAAAGGCCGTAGCTGAGCTGATCCAAATGCAGGAGCTTCTTCTGGGTCTCCCATGCAGTTGGAAGGGCCCAAGGACTTGGGCCATCTTTTGCTTTCCCAGCCATAGCAGAGAGCTGGATCAGAAGAGGAGCCACCGGGACTAGGACCAGCACCCATAATGGGATGCCAGCGCCACAGGAGGAGGATTAACCTACCGCACCACACTACTGACCTTGAGAGCGATTTCCACAAAACAAAATTGAAAGAAACAGATTCTGACATAAACAGGTGTAAACAACTGCCCTCTGTTTTTGAAAGTTAGGAAAAATGACTTTCAGCTTTAGCTAAAAAATATGAATTTGTTTTACATCCGGCTATATATTTTTAAAAATAAAGCCTCGTTTGCCTTGGTGCAGGGTAAGTGATCACAGTACAAATGCATGAAAATTCTTTCTGGTGAAGGATTGGTATAGCAGCACAGAGGGACTGTGAAAGAAAGTTGCACATGGACAAAAGACAGGCATATTTTTCTAAACTCATGTACTTGTGTAACTCAAGAAAGGTGAGGCCTTGTCTTCTCAGGGAGAAAGTATCCTTGTACAGAAATGTGGCTCTTCAGTGAGGTGCATGTGAGTGCTGGAGGGAGTCATGTTAAACACTAACCCGTTATTCTCAAAATGATTTTTTTTTACCCTAACTAACATTAGGGAAGAATTTTCCAGAGGAAATACAGTTGACCTGCCTGTGTTAAAATTCAAATTCAGGCTTCTGTTTACGGGCTTTAATCATAGAAATCAAGTTCAGCATGCCTTCCTGTTATCTCACTTTGAGCTCAGTTCATTGAAAATTCCAACCTGACAGACATACGATATGAACACCGTTTTTGTTAGAAGTTTGTGTTTTGCTCGAGTATACAAAATCTTCTCTTTCAAAGCAGTGGCAGCAAGCTGCTCCCTCCCTTCCTGGTTTTTTTGTAAATGTATTTTCTTACAGATAGATCGGTTAGAAAAATGGCTTCCCTTTTAAACTCAGTTTTTGTTTGTTTCGTCCTGCGGTGGTGTTTCCAAGTTTTTTGGTTTTTTTTTTTTTTTTTTTATTCTACCTCACCTTATTTTTTGAATTAAATTAGAGTCTGTTTTAAAAAGTTATGTATTTATTTTTCTTTTATTTGAAAGACAGATATCTTGCAGCCACTGGTTCACTCCTCAGATTGCTGCAAGAGCCATGGCTAAGCCAGGAATCCAGAACTCAGTCTGTGTCTCCTACCTGGTTGGAAGTACTTGCGCCACCATCTACTGCTCAGAATGTTCATTAGCAAGGAACTGGAGTCAGAATAGAGCTGGAGCTCTGATATGGGATGGGGGCATCCTAGGTGGTGTCTTAACTGCGCTGCAAATAGTCAGCCCTGAGGGTATTTTTTTTGTTATTGTTGAAACTCAAGAGATGGGGCCAGCATTGTGTTGTGTCCCCTTAGGTTACCCTGCTGCCTGGAGTGCTGGCATTACTGGATGCTGCTTCAAGGCCCAGCTGCTCCCCTTCTGATACAGCTTCCTGTTGACATGCCTGGGAAACCAGCAGAAGATGGCCCAAGTACATGGGCCCCTGCACCCTTGTGGGAGACCCAGATGAACCTCTGAGTTTGGCCTGGCCTAACCCTGGCCATTGTGGCCATTTGGGGAAGTGAACCAGCAGTTGAGAGACTTCTCTCTCTCTGCTTCTGTCTCTCCCTCTCTCTAAGTCTGCACTTCAAATACACAAACAAACTTAAAATAAACTGCAGAGATAAAGACATTTTGCAATCATATCAGATAGGAGATATGTTGAACCATTGTTCAGTTTTGACTTAGTTGACAGACTAACAAAAATGCTGACTAAAAAAAAAGCCTTAAAAAGGACAAAAAAATGCAGTTTGGTATAATGTTTCTATGCAAATATTAGATAAATTGTAACTTCTTTTTTTGACAAGCAGAGTTAGAGAGAGAGAGAAAGAGAGAGAGAGAGAAAGGTCTTCCTTCCATTGGTTCACCCCCCAAATGGCCGCTACCTCCGGTGCACTGCGCTATTCCAAAGCCAGGAACAAGGTGCTTCCTCCTGGTCTCCCATGTGGGTGCAAGGCCCAAGGACTTGGGCCATCCTCCACTGCCTTCCCAGGCCACAGCAGAGAGTTGGACTGGAAGAGAAGCAACTGGGACAGAACCGGCGCCCCACCCAGGACTAGAACCCAGGGTGCCGGTGCCACTGGTGGAAGATTAGCCTAGTGAGCCGCAGTGCCGGCCAAATTGTAACTTTAATAATTGAAAGGTGTGGATGTGTAAGTTAAACCTTTTCTGTTTCTTTTTTGTGGTGGGATGAAAATAGTTACTGTAGATCATTACATTGTTTTTAACTAGGATTTTTCTGCCTGTTGTTTGCTTGCTTTTAAATACCGTCTACTCCTACTGTAGAGATTTCCTTTCTTCCTTGTTGTGTTTGCATGTATGTGGCCAAGTGGAATATATTCTTGCACGTTTCAAGATACCTGCACCGCCACTGGACCCTCAGACACAGACCCATTCTCCTTTGGTCGTCTGTCTTTCTGAAACTTGACTGTATCTATATATCTGTATATCTGTATCTGTATATCTGATGTACTGTATCAGTATATCAGAATCTGGATGTAGAAACCCACCAGTCTTGGTCATATGAATTGTGCAGATGATGCATGATGATTTCATTGAGAAGACAAGGAGTGGGTGGAATGTTCTCTAAACTTAGAATATTTTATGAAGAGAATTTTCTGATAAATACGTTTTCTTCTCTGCTCAGGTTTAAATATGGGGGTGTTGAACCAGAGTCACTGAAGTCTCAGCCAATGAGACACATGAAATCATTTCTAATGTTAGTGAAAAATGATTTGAAAATCACTTCTTAAACTTAAGTTGTTCTGAAATCATCCTGATTGGAATTCTTGGTGTACTGATATCCCTTGTTAACCACCTTTTGTTTTGTTGAGAATATTGGTCCTCTGCAGATGTAGTGAAAAGGTCAGATATGCTTAAATTCCTTTTGGTGAGGATTGCTTTGGATTTTAGCCACATAACCTATATTGTTTGCCAGTTGACATATCACATGGCTGCTGTATTCCACTTTTCAAAAGCATCCATTTGCTAGTATTTTATTTGAACTCTTGAATTGTTTGTACTGTTTTACAAGGGAGAACATATTACATTTAGGAGACCGATTTTTCCCAGGGTGTAGAATTACTTGTATTATATAAAGTTCTTTTCCGAAGAGAGAGAAATAACTTTGTTTTCTATTCTTTGGATGTTTTCCCTTGATTAGATATTGCTAAGTTTTTGTTCAGTGAGTTGGGGAAAGGTTAAAAATTAAGATGGTTTTGAGCTAATTATATCTTTGTTTGAATTCTACCATTTTGTTAACCCGAAGGTATAAAAATAAATTTATACTTTCAGTGATTTGACTGAACAGTGAGTCTCATAGATTCCAGCTTTTATCATGTGATCTGATTTTTCCTGGACAAATAAAGATGTTTGCTATTGCCAGTAGAATCTGGCCCACAGCATACTAGATACTAGTGATTGGTTTGGATCTAATGAGTTGGCTTGTCCTTTCTCAGCCCTCCCACCACACTTATCCTCAGTGGAGGATGGGGAAAGGTTTGTGTGCCTCTGCATTTCCTGGACGGAGCCAAAATTTCGCATGCAAGTCTATTCTTGTGGTTTTCCTGCTCAGGCCAAACCAAAAAGGCACTGGAAACTTTGCAAGAAAACTTGTTCTAATATAGATTGAAGGCTTGCCTTTATGTTGTGGCTGGATCATCTGCCTGATAGTCATAAAGTTGTGAAGGGAAGACTTGTTTCTGTATTGAGGATATAAATTTTAAAGTCTTTTTGCCAAAAGGGCCTTTAAAAATGCCTCCAATACAAGAAACTTTGAATTGAATAGGGTTGGTGTGTGTTAGTTGTTTCTTTAGACATGTAAGGCCTTTCTTGATCCTGTTAGTGATTCTCTACCTCCTGAATGGCATTGGATATTACAGGATCCTTCAAGGGGAAACGCTTGTGACAGAAGTTGTTTAGCCTGGACAGTTTTGTCCGTATCAGTGCTGCATTACACAGATCTAATTGACTAATGATTATAATCATAGAGGTCCAGGTTCCTTATCTGTACCACCTTCTGAGATTCGTAATGATAGTGTGTTTCCATATTCATCTTGTGGGGCCTTGACCTATGATGATGGAGTTGGAAGGGTTTTTTTGACTCTTCTTATTTTTCTTTGCTTATTAGGCTGGTTCTTAAGTAACAAAGGTGGAAGAGACATTTCTACAACTCTCTCAGTTAGCATATCAATTGTGCTATGCTTAGTCCTCCTTAATCTTTTAAACTGAATCATCACGAAGGTCTTCCTTGATTCAGGCATTTTCAGTTTTAGGTAATACTTGAAATAAATTAATTACATTTAATTTTTATGTATTTGCAAGACGGTCATAGCGTTCCCACCTCCAAAATGCCCTCAATAACCAGTGCTAGATCAGGCTGAAGCTGCTGTCCTTGGACTCAGTCTGGGTTTCTACCATGGTGGCAGGGACCTAGGTACCAGAGCCCCTCGCCTGTTGCCTGTCAAGATGCACAATAGGAGGAAGTGTGGAATTAGGAGCCGAACCAGTACCTGAACACGTGCACCCCAGTGCAGGACGGGGATGTCCTGAGTGATAGCCTGACAGCTACAGCACATGCTTTCCCAACATTGCTTACACGTTAGAGAGTGAAAACATTATTACATATTTATTTTTATGTAATGGCCATTGATGTTCCAGTTGTTGAATATCTGCAAACCATAATGGTTACCTAAAAGGAAGAAAGCTGTTCTTATATTCATTAAATTTCCTAAGACCAAGTGAAGACATTTTCAAAACCAATTGTGAAGATGTTGGTCTGTATACATGGGATGCTTAAGTGTGTTTCATCTGAACAGTCTCTCAAGAATACAGGCACAGGTGTCATGACCAGTTAGATGTCGGAGAACAGCATTTGCCATCACTGTTCAGTTTGTGCTTATTGTGCAGTCACCATCCACATAGAAAGCTGGTTTTGAATAGAAGTCCCAGTTTGAGAAAACTTGGTATGTGAGAATCATGATTTTGTACCAAGGATAAATTATTAGGGGCTATAATGATGTGCCTCGCTAAAACAACCTGTTTACTGACATGGTAACATGCGCATACAGTGCAGGATTGAGTAGATGTGAGAGTGTGCACTGTCACAGTGACTGTCACCTACATGGTGAGCACACTGCTCTTCTTAGCCCCAGGCTTTTGTTTGCTTGCAGCGGCCACATGTCTGCCCTGCAGTGAATTGATTGTAAAGTGACCTTGTTCTGTTTTTCCTTTTTATGTTGTGATTTATTTGGAAACAGTATTGCGATATAACTTAGATGCTGTAAAATTTGCCATGCTGTGAAGTTACTGCAGTGACAAATGTCACAGTAGTGACATTTGGGGAATAATAACTAGATAGATATATCGAGAGATGTGTTCTGCTTTAGCACATTGGAGTGAGAGAACCAAGTGGAAAAGTGACTCTGTTTGGGTGGTTTACTGGGATATTCATGTAGCCAAATTTGTGGAACCGCGGGCGCTGTGGCTCACTAGACTAATCCTCCACCTGTGGTGCTGGCAACCTGGGTTCTAGTCCTGGTAGGGGTGCCGGAACTAGTCCTGGTTGCTCCTCTTCCAGTCCAACTCTCTGCTGTGGCCCAGGAAGGCAGTGGAGGATGGCCCAAGTGCTTGGACCTTGCACCTGCATGGGAGACCAGGAGGAAGCACCTGGCTCCTGGCTTGAGATCAGCACAGTGCCAGCCGTGGCAGCCATTTGGGGAGTTAACCAACGGAAGGAAGACCTTTCTCTGTCTCTATCTCACTGTCTACAACTCTCTCTCTGTATCTCTGTCTCACTGTCTAACTGCCTGGCAAAATAAATAAATGGATAAATAGATAGATAGATAGATAGATATATATTCTTGTAATCAGTTAGAATAGCACAATCTGGGCCGGTGGGAAGCCAGCAGCGCCACTTTGATACTTCCCTACTAGTTAATATCAGCACCCCTAAGCCTCTCTGATTTTTCCCCTTGTGTGGGGGCTTTTCTTCAGTAAAGATGAAGCTAGAGCATGGCACCGAGGGACTTTGGCTTCAATTTCAGCCAATATATCCTAGGGTTTTTCTATACCACCCTTCGCAGAACCACTTCTGTAATATCGTAGCGTTAACTCTTCATTGGAAAAAAAGTATCATACAATTGCCATCTATGTTGACATTTATGGAGAAGTGAAAAAATAAATGGTGATGTCATCTTTGTGTTTTGTATAATGTTCATTTAAATCAAACCTTTGCCCTTTCTCAATGTCGATGGCTTCTCAGTTTTTGAGATCTATGATTGATGAATAGATCTCAGTTACTTTGGAGGAGGTTAATCATTTTAAAGACTTGTTATAAAATTTAAAAGTTTTCTTTTGACTTGAAAGACAGAGAGAGAGTGAGTCTGTGCAGGTAGAGATCTTGCACCCACTGCCTCACTCCCCAAATACCGACAATACTTAGGGGTGGGCCAGGTAGCCCAGAACTCAGTCTGGGTAGCAGGATCCCATTATCTGCTGCTTTTCATGGTACACATTAGCAGGAAGCTTGATTGAAAATGACGGAGCATGGACTTGAACCAGGCACTGCAGCATGGAATGCAGGCATATTAAGCAGCATCATGGCCCTTCTGCCAAGAAGTTTTTCCAGAAATAATCACTTAAATGGTCTTTGAGTGTAGTAATTAAAAAAAATTGATCTTAACTTGAAGCCATATAGCGTGAATTTTATATATAAAGAAAATGAGGAATTTCGTCTCAAAAATCAGCGGATTGTTATATAACAGTCCTATTCTAATGTGTCATCATTAATGTTAAGATTTAAGTAAACTGTCGTGATTCGAGCGGATACATTCTTCACTGTCACCAGAGAAAATCATTACCTCCATTCCTTAGTGGAAGTGTGTGAGGGAAAGAAACACAGTGCTTTGCTCCATTGTATGTAAACCAACAGGTGACCCAGCCATACTGCATCAGGCCAGTCACTCACTCACACTGCCTGCTCAGAAAGTCCGTGCAGGGATCTTTAACCTGAAACTCTCCAGTGTCTCTATGGGTTTATTCCCATGGTCTCTGCTTTCCTGTTTGATAAAATGAGATGCAAGGGCCCTTGCTGGGCAAGCCTTAATAGCAAGTTGTATTTTTAATGCTACAAAAGATTAGGAAGAGATTGTTTCCGTCCAGATTGCTTATCCTCTTCGGCCCTGTTCTTGTAAAAACTGAAGCTGTAGCTCTTATTCGTGTCACAAGGAACAGTACTGTGGCATCCGGCGGAGCAGCTTATCCATCTGGCAACTGTTCAGAAGGTTGAAGTGTCTGGAAGGCAGACACGCACAGCCTCTGTGCTGCGCTTAATTTTAGAAACTTCTTAATTTTAATGTGTTGTCCATGGCACCAGAGGAATTTTCACTGGGAGACTTTTGCGGTGTTTGAGGTAACAACTCTTATGTTACTAGAATCCCTCAACAACAAGGCGAACAGCAATGCTTCCCTCCGTCCGGAACATTTTCTTTGGCTTTCACAGACTCCACAGTGCTTTATGGCATGGCTAGCCTGTATTGAATTTCTGTGTTTAGACCTACACCCGTAATTTAACATTCTTGCTTTTGAGTTGTGTAGTAGCGATGACTGTGACTCCAAAATACATCCACAGTCCTGAGACTCATGGAGCTCCCAGAGTGTGAGATCTGCAGCAGCACCCCTTCTCAGCCCCAGCATAACCGTGACTCCCCTTCCTTTTCCAAATCCAACAAAAAGGGAGGGGAGACATCTTTCCTCCTTTCCACTGTTTCTGAAATTTTCGCTAGTAGTTTCTATCATGCTCTCTGAAAAAAAAAAAGACATGGGATTAGATCTGTCACTGTCTCTTCTCCGACCCTTGCAGTTAACTCTTTTTTTTTTTTTTTTAAGGTTTATTTATTTATTTGAAAGGCAGAGTTACAGAGAGGGAAGAGGCAGAGAGAAAAAGAGAGGGGAGATGTCTTCCATCTGTTGGTTCACTCACCAAATGACTGCAGTGGCTGGAGCTGGGCCGATCTGAAGCTAGGAACCAGGAGCTGCTTTTGGGTCTCCCACGTGGGTGCAGGGGCCCAAGGACTTGGGCCATCACTCACTGCTTTCCCAGGCCAGAGCAGAGAGCTGGATGGGAAGTGGAGCAACTGAGACTGAACCAGTGCCCATATGGGATGCCGGCACTGCAGGTGGTGGCTTTACCCTCTGTGCCACAATGCTGGCCCCTGCAGTTCGCACTTGGGGGATGTACGCTTAGTTTTTCCCCTAGGGTTGAGCTCAAGAGGTGTGAATGGAGCGCCACTTCTGCCAGGCTGGGTAGCTGGAGACTACCAGCTTTGAGTAAATGAAAGCTTGGAATGCAGATTCAAGTCTGGGCCCCCAAAGAATGGGGCTCCCTCAGCTTCTGTGCTGTGTACTTACATATCGCCTCTTGGTGATAGGTTTTAATCACATTAATTTTGTATTCCAGGAAAATTTTCTAAGATGGCTAGATGCTGTTTTTCGAGTTGCCTAGTGCCTCTCTTCTAGTACAGCTGTACCTCAGTTGGATTCCACTCACCCACTCACTGCTAGGGAGTCTCCTGATAGGGGGTCTCTTTTTTAAAAGATGTATGCATGAATGTGTGAATGAATGAAATCAAGCTGTTTTCTCTCCTTTACAAGCCAACAAAGCCATTGTTGACGTTTTGGGGTCCCCACATTGCCAGAAGAGGTCATTGATTAGCCAAGCATCTAAAGATTAAGACCCACTGGTAGCAAGAGCAACATTCAGAGTCGGACCTGGTCACCCCCATCATGTGGGCACTCTTCCTTCATCTTCATCATCTGGGTGATCTGCCTCCGCTAGAATGGAAAATGGGAGTGTGACTAAAGAGCTGGGTGTTCATGAGTGTCCAGATGGAGTTTAAGAAGTCTTACTTTATGGATGTACTTACAGTAAGTGTATCCATTGCACTTGTAAGGACATGAAAAGGAAAAAAAAACAAAGGAGCTACTTGTTTTTAGGATTAACTCTTTGATATCCAGAGAGGATGATTGCATTACTTTTTTATGAAAGCTTTTATTTAATAATACAAATTTCATAGGTACAGTTTTAGGAATATAATGGTTCTTCCCCCTATACCCGCCCTCCCACCTCCACTCCTGTCCCATCTCCTACTCTTTCCCATCCCATTCGTCACTAAGATTCATTTTAAATTAACTTGATATACAGAAGACCAACTCCATACTAACTAAAGTAACAGTTAATTGCATTACTTTTAATGCTATAGTGTGAGAAATTAATTCATACATGTTGCATTCATTGCAGTATACTCAGTTATTTGTGTGTAGGCCCTAGGCATCAGTGCTGTGTGTTTTCATCTCCTAAGTTGTCCACGGATGGAGAGAGTTTTAACAGCATTTGAATGCCTTTGGTACTGTGTGACATTGTATGAACACTTTAAAAACTTTCCATAGGTCATGCTATGGAGACTTCAAGCCTTCAGTGGTTTCTCTTTGCAATTACAGTTGGGTTAAAATGCCCTGCGACTGCCTGTGAGATCCCAGTGCTCTTCCTCCTTTTCCCATCTTCGATTCACTGTTCAGACTCAGGGCCCAGCAAGATGATAGGCCCTAGATACAAAGGGGTTTGGCCCGTTGAAGCTTCAACAGCAAGTCCAGTGTGACTACAAGGTCTCAGGGAATTGCCTGGCTCAGATGGTTCAGACTGGGCTTTCTTCTCATTCTTTAAGTCATCAGGGGTATTTTCACCCCAGGACTTTGTATGTTTTCCTTTGATGGGAGTGTTCTGCCCCTCATGTTTTACCTGGCTGAGCTCTTCCTCACCTGTGACACCTGAGCTCTGTCAGAGCTGCTTCAGAGTACCCCTTCTTGACTGTCATCTCCAGAAAGTTTCTCCTCCACTCTCCCGTAACTGCTCTCTCATTCTGCTTTCCCCCTGGAGTGTTGTCCATCAGAAATGAGTAACTGTCTACCTTTAGTTCTTTCCCTCCTTTTACCCCCTCCTCCAATCTGCTTGCCAGAGATGGAAATCAATATGTAGAACAGTGTCTGGAATCAAGTGTGCATCCAGTAAGTACTGCCCAATGAGTGGTGAATGATTGACTGATAGAAGTGAGAATAGGTCCTTAGTTCATGAAGGCAAAAGTCTACTTGCCTGCTATGAAATCGCTAACACAGGCAGGGTTAGAACACCTGTCAGTACAGCTGGATTCAGTTCTTCATTGCACAGCATCTTCTCATGAGATTTGGAGCACGTTTCTTATCTACAGTGTCTGGTTTTTAATCTGTGAAGCAGGTGTGCACAACCCAGACGAATGACACAGTGCAACGACTGATAGTCATCATTGTTACCAGTGTGCTTCAGTCAGGGAGTCCTCATTTCGATTGGGAAACTTGGTTATACTATGTTTGACATATTGAGAGAATAATGTAAAACATGCTAACAGTTCAATACCCTTGCAAGATTACAAAAGTTTTATTTATTTGAAAGGCAGAAGCAGAGCTCTTCCATACACTAATTTACTCCCCAAATGCCCACAGTAGCTGGGACTGGGCCAGGTGGAAGCCAGGAACCGGAAACTCCATCTGAGTCTCCCATACAAGTCAGAGGGACTCAGGCATTTGAGCCATCACTGCCTCTTCCCAGGGTGCACATTAGGGGAAAGCTGGAGTCAGCAGTGGAGCTGGGGCCCGAACCCTGGCACCCAGTGTTGGACATGGTGTCCTGAGTATTGTCTTAACTGCTGTGCGGAACACATACCCCTCGCAGCATTTGAAAATGCATTTTGCTCAAAAGGAGGGCTTACCTGGAGAAACAATAAAAGTATGCCTTCACAGCTGTAATTCATTCATTTTCCTTTCTGTTTTGCTCATTTTAACTTCATATAAAAAAAGGAAAATACATGAAAAGAAATAAAAATGAAATTTAAAAAAATTATAAACTTGATATTTGCAGAGCAAATTATATTTTTCCGAAAAAATGAAATTGTGCTTGTTTTCAGATGAAACTTTACTGCAATTGTTTCGGCTGTGGTACCATAGTCAATAAACTAAAGAGAGAGTATAAACAGAGAAATAGTCAAATTAAAGATACATATTTTAATAACAAAACCTTGAAGTTTTAGTAAGTTCTCGATGAACAGGCAAATCGGCCCCAAATCATGATTTATTTGATCAGTTTGTTCACCTCGTGTTTGCCTCTTGTCTTCTATGTACCACACACTGTCACATGTGCGTTGGGTATGAGTGAGAGATTCCTATCTGCCCAGGGCCTAGATTCTAGTTGCAGTATAATTTTGTGTAAGTTTTATCTCTGGCTTGCTTCACATCTTCATATTTTGCTTTTTTTGTAAAGTATGACTTAAAGGATCAATAAGTAACATTTTTTGTGAATTTCAAAATGTTCCAGTTACTGTTTTAATATGCTATATAGTGTTCATTTAGCATCAGATAATTACTTCCAGCATGATATTAATGTTTTGGACACCATCTGGCTTTTAGATACATCTGCTCTGCAAATCGGGATGAATCGTTTAATTTGATGAGGTTGGAATCAAATCTGAATCAGTTGGGCTATTTCAAGAGAGAAGAAAAGCCGCAGCTTTTTTGGGGACAATGGATTGGTCTCAATTGCCATAGTCAACTTGAGCTCAGTTTCTCTTCCGTGATTTAAATTCCAGCGTATAGCCAATTCCGCCAAATAACAGCCACCTATAGACCATGTTTATTAGTTGTTGTGTTGTGATTTCTTTTGGTAGGGTTTATGTATTTGAAAGGCAGAACATGAGAGAGAACGAGTGAGGGAGCAAGTCTCCAACTGCTGGTTCGTCCTGCCAGTGGCTGCAGCAGCCTGTTGTGGGCCAGGCTGAAGCTAGGAGCCAGGAAGTGTATCCCTGGTCTCGCTCATGAATGGCGGGGACCCAAGTACTTGGGGTGTCACCTGCTGGCTCCCTAGATACATTAGCAAGAAGCCGGATTGGAAATGGTCGAGCATCAGGGGTTGAAGTGGCACCCCAGCATGGGATGTGGGTGCCTGCCATGCCATGCCAGCCCCAGTGATGTTGTTTTTTACTTCTTTTGTTTTCTGTAAGGTTAATGGTTAGAAAATCTATGACATCCCTTTCCTTCCAAGGATTTGTAGTTTTTCATTCTCCTTGTTTACTTCTTCACGTTTGAACCTGTAGTGGAGAAAGTGTGGGTATTTCTAATCTAAAGTAATAAATCAATGATAAATTGAGATCTTTGACAGGGATTAAATATGCTTGGGATAAGTTTTGTAACTGAATTTGGTATCACTTGAAAATCAGTGAACTTTCCAGTAGATTCTGGTGCTTATGAATTCTGGTATTGACACTGTTTTTCCGCCTGGGTAAAACCACTCTTTGGCTTTCTTGCTTGCTTACTTTTTTGCTTGCTTGCTTTATTGGGGTACCGTGTGATGTACCAATATATGTACACACCATGTAATACTCAAATTCTCATTTGTTTGATGGTGAAGCTGTTCAAAAACCTTTCTTCCAGCTTTTTGAAAAACTATGCCATATATTACTGTTCCCTGTAGCCACCATACTGTAATTCTCTTTAAAGAATTAGCAGTTTTTACACATCTATCATCACTCACAAACAGCCATTCCCTGTGCCGAGTGTCCATGCGGCACTGTGTCAGAAGCTGTGTGTGATGTGTTTAGCTGAGTAGAATACAGCGGCTGTCCTGAAGGAGCCTGTCACGTCCACACCTTTAAAATTATTCCCGAAGTGTGATAGGTCTCTGCAGGTTCAGGGAGTTAAATTCCCTGGAATAATACTGCCAGTCTCTGATAGAACAGTGGCTAAGGCCCATGTACTTTGAAAATCAAGAAAACTTTTCCCACTCTTGTTAGTATTCATTTCCACATGGAAATGTGGTAAATGTCTTGATTGTCCTACCTGTGTATACTATGGGATTGTTAATTCTGTGTGTGTACTGTAACTAGTTTAAAATACGTTAGAAGGCCAGGCATTTGGGCCGGCAGTAGAACCACCTCTCGGGAACATGCATCCCTTGTCAGAGTTCCTGGATTTGATTCCCAGCTGCACTCCAAATTGTATCTTTCTGTTAATGTGAATTGTGGGAGGCAGCAAGTGATGACTTAAGTGGTTTAGCCTCTGACTCCTGGAAGTCCTGTGTTGAACTCCTGGGTCCCAGCTCAGCCTGCCCCAGCCTTGCCTGTTGCAGGGGAGAGGCTGTGTGTTGTGGCATGTAGGGTCTCCTAATGTCTGCCATCTACCTGTTCCACCTCTCTACCATACCATTCACCTTACTCTTTTTTTTTTTTTTAAGATTTATTTATTTATTTGCAAGACAGTTAGAGAGGTCTTCCATCTGCTGATTCACTTCTCAGATGGCCACAATGGTTGGAGCTGCACCGATCCAAAGTGAGGAGTTCTACATCTACCATGTGGGTGCAGAGGCCCAAGGACTTGGGCCATCTCCCACTGCTTTCCCAGGCCATAGCAGAGAGCTGGATTGGAAACAGAGCAGCCAGGACTCAAACTGGCGGCCATACAGGATGCTGGCACTGCAGGCAGCGGTTTTACCTGCTACACCACAGCGCTGGCACCAGTTCATCTTACTCTTTATTCCATCTCCTGTACTGATTATGCTTGTTTCTTTGAGCTTTCCTATGTAAGTGGTGAGCCCTGGGGCAGGGTCTGGGAACCTGCTCTTTATCGGATACACCCGTAGTGTGTGCTTATTAAGAGAATGTCTTCTACATCAGACTGAGCTGCCTGAGAATGGACTTTGTGTCTCCCACCTACATAGCCTTGCCTTTGTGTTGATGTTTTCTCTGTATAAGAGGCTGGTTCGTTTCACAGAGCTTTTCCTTAGCTGCTAACCACAGCTTCGCCCTTTCACATTTGGAGGAGGTGAGTATGTGGTGTACAAATCAACACCTAGAAGGAAACATACAACCTGTCTCCCTCATTACTAAAGAATATTATTTCATCTGATTAATGTACCAGTCCTCTACAGGATATAGTCTACTGAAATGACAACTGGGTATTTAAATTGTGGGATGCTTGGATGTATTGAAATTGTGGCAAGTGCAGCTGAAAGCAGTTCTTTGCATTAAGCTAAACAGTTCTGTCATCCCTGTTCCAAAAAATGAATGGCATTTTTCTCTTGACAGAAGATCCTGTGGTGGTTCCAAGGGAGCTGTCTATAACTATATCATTCTTTAAAGTGTGTGAGTTCTATCAAATAGTAACTCAGATTTCTTCCCTAAGGGAAAACAGAGATTTATATCATCACTTCACAGTTTAAAAGGATCATATATTGGTGCTCTATATAAGTCAATCATTATGGATTCTTTAGAAAATATATATTGTTCAAATCTAGGCCTAAAATAGATGTGGTACCCAGTTCCTTACATTTTGATCACAACCCAGTTAGGGTTTATTTTCCTTTACTAGTGTCCTGGTATTTCTGTTACTTCAGAGTGATGAATAGTGAATTGGAAGAGTATGATTATCATCAGAGTCTTAACATGTGCAAAATAGAGTTTTTAAAAATATTTTTATCTTAGTTTAAAAAAAAATGCCTGCCAATTTATTTAGCGTCTTTAATGCTTGTTGTTTCCAACCAAGTCGATGTATTTTCAAAACAGAGGTTAAGAGATTTGGCTTCATTTTCTTTCTTGGTGAGTGTGCCAATGGTCTGTTTTCTATAAGATGTGTCTGTTTCAGCTTACCATTTTGATTATGAGTAGTTAATTACCCAGATAGAGCTTTAAAAATAGAATATTGGTGGAGGAATTCCTGTGTATATGGTTTAGTACATATTTTAGAAGGATTTAGTATTTATAAATGGCATGCAAGTTTTTATTGGTACCACGTTAGTATAACATAAATAAAGAAAAGGCTAATAATGCTCTAAGCATCTCCTGCCAGGAAGTCCGTGTGTGGAATATCTTCAAGTGTCCTCTTGGCCCTCGTTGCCCCAGTGGTAACATCTTTATGTTGAACTTCCTTAGCTCCCAGCGTGGATTCTACCCACGCAGGTTTGTCCAGTCTCTCAGGCCTTATTGCTTGTTAGGAATACGGCCTAGCGATTCTGACTTCCACACTTTGACTTGTACCTTTGCACACGAGGGGCGTGACCTTCCCGGGGAGGGGCAGCTCTGGTGCCTTTGAAGTTGCACAGAGTCTCCATCTGCTTTCACTTGACTTGTGGTCTTGAAGATCATACTTGGCCCCTGGGATCCTACAGTGTGCCGAGAGGATGTGGAGTTTTGTCAGCCAGTGAAATATGTCTGGCTTTTTTCTCTTTTTCTTTCTCTTTTTTTTCTTTTTCAGCAGCTTTCATATTCCCTTCGTCCTGTGTGGTCCTCACTGAGCTGAACTTAGATTTAAGAGAGCGACTCGCTCCCTTTATCATCTTCTATGACTGGGCCCTTTTTTTCAAGGGGAAGGTGTGTGGAACGAGCGTCTGAGCCAGAAACGCTGAAATATTGGCAGTCGGCAAGGCGGCCGCTGGGAGTGTCCAGCAGCTCTGCAGATGAAGGTGCTTTGCTGTGCACAGCGGGGTGTTCTGTCACGCACCAGAGTGCTGCCTTTCACATGCACACCACTGGCCAAACAGCCTGCTGCCAACAGCAGTCCCCACGTGCTGGCTGTGGTCCAAGTGACTTCTTTGCTTGTTTCTAGGCGCTGCTGCAGTCTTCAGTTAAGCAACAAGTGGAAGCCATTGAAAAACAGTACATTTCTGCCATTGAGAAGCAGGCACACAGGTGTGAGGAGTTGCTGAACGCCCAGGTAACACAAGAGCACATCTATTGTGTATTTATACTGTTCCTCTGGCTCCCCTCCCCTGAGAGCTTTATAACTGTTGATTCAGTTTCGTGCCATTTACTTTCCTTGGTGTATTTTGGAGGAAAAAAAGTGAGCTTATGTAAACCCAAAGTTTGAGAATTTTATGATAGACTCAAAATAGAACTAAGGGCTGAAAATACTTGAAAGTTGGTCTCGCTCAACTTAATCATTATTCTTATGTTAATTTCCGGCTTATAGTAACATCCATCCATGAAATCACAGAAGCACAGAGGTAAATGTGACTGTATTACAGCTTGGGAGTGAGTTCTAGTGACAAAAGATTTCTGAATATCATGTCAACTTTTAAAGTCTTCATGTTTGAGTTACTTTCACTCCATGTAGATACTGGTTTCTTGTTGAATTTTCTGTTGACTTTTTTTTTTCTTTTCTTGATTGAATGTCTGAAAAGGCTTACATATTCACCTTTTTTTTCTCAAAGATTTATTTGTTTATTTGAAAGGTGGAGTTAGGCCGGCGCCATGGCTCAACAGGCTAATCCTCCGCCTTGCGGCGCCGGCACACCGGGTTCTAGTTCCGGTTGGGGCACCGGATTCTGTCCCGGTTGCCCCTCTTCCAGGCCAGCCCTCTGCTGTGGCCCAGGAGTGCAGTGGAGGATGGCCCAAGTGCTTGGGCCCTGCACCCCATGGGAGACCAGGATAAAGCACCTAGCACCTGGCTCCTGCCATCGGATGAGCGCGTTGCGCCGGCCGCAGCGCGCCGACCGCGGCAGCCATTGGAGGGTGAACCAATGGCAAAGGAAGACCTTTCTCTCTGTCTCTCTCTCTCACTGTCCACTCTGCCTGTCAAAAAAAAAAAAAAAAAAAAAAAGAAAGGTGGAGTTAGAGGGAAAGAGATGTCTCCCATCTGTTGGTTCGCTCCCCAGATGGCCTCAAAGGCCAGGGCTGGGCCAAGCCAAAGCCAGACACCAGGAGCTTCTTGCAGGTCTCCTACATGAGTACAGAGGCTAAAACACTTGGGCCATCTTCTGCTGCTTTCCCAGGCGCATGAGCAGGGAGCTAGATCAAAAGTGGGACAGCGGGCCCTGGACCAGCTCCAGTACAGGATGCCAGTGGCACAGGCAGTGGCTCCACTTGGTACGACACAACGTCGGTCCCCAACCTTTTTACATGGAGCAATCATGTGAAGGGAATTTATGGCCTTGTCAACTCTATATAAATAACATATGCAAGAAGTTCCTTATAACACTTTAAAATAATATAAAACTTGGAAGGTAAAAAATAAAACATTATTTAAATGACCTCTGATTGGATGGCAAGAAATTCACTAAAGTAGGGAATAGCAGCCAGCGCCGTGGCGCAGTGGGTTAAAGCACTGGTTCAAGTCCTGGCTGCTCCACTTCCGATCCAGCTCTCTGCCATGGCCTGGGAAAGCAGTAGAAGATGCTTGAGTCCTTGTACTGCTGTATCTATGTGGGAAACCCAGAAGAAGCTCCTGGCTCCTGGCTTTGAATCAGCACAGCTCTGCCCGTTGTAGTCATTTTGGGGAGTGAACCAGTGGAATGGAAAACCTTTCTATCTGTAGCTCTACCTCTCTCTGTAACTCTTTGAAATAAAATAATTAAAAGAATTAGGGAACAAAATTAAGAAAGAATTTAAGTGGAGATTTATAAATACACTACCTTGCCATCACGATTGGGATTAGTATGGTTAAATTTTTAAATGTCCTTTTAATAAATACTTTTGATATCTTTATTTTTTAAAGATTTTATTTATTTTGGAGGTAGAGTTATGAACAGAGAGAAGAGGAGACAGAGAGAGAAAGGTCTTCCATTTGCTGCTTCATTCCCCAGATGGCTACAACAGCCAGAGTTGAGTCATTCAGGAGCCAGGAGCTTCTTCGGGGTCTCCCACATGGAGTGCAGGGGCCCAAGCACTTGGGCTGTCCTTTACTGCTTTCCCACACCATACCAGGGAGCTGGATTGGAAGAGGAGCAGCTGGGACATGAACTGGTGCCCATATGGGATTCCAGTTTTGCAGGCAGAGACTTCTCCCACTATGCCATAACTCTGGCCCCAGTAAATGTCTTGGAAGAGGAAATATATAGAGAATTTTATGAATTTGATGTAATACTTAAACTATTTAGGATTCTTAAATGCTAGGCTGTCAGACATATGAACTATGTAACTTTATGAATGAATGGCAAAAATCACAGAGAAGAATTAAAGGTCACAGAACAGTGAATCAGCATAAGGCCGTGTTGGCCTGGGTGGGCTGGGTTCTTCTTCAAGCCTCTGGCTTCAGCCAGTGAAGTTTCTTTCCATTTTATTCATGCCACATACAAGAGGGTCTCCAAAACAATTATGAAAATGTGTATCATGAAAAACTGTGCATGGGTTCAAAAGATTTTTTTGCACCTGAATAATTTCCTGTGAAATTTTTAAAGACATTTTTGTACATCAAAGGTTGATCTGGGGCTCTAGCTCTTGTTCTCACCCTGGGATATATACTCAGAGTGTCAGTGCTGTGTGAAATGTTACCTGCTGTTTCTACAGCACTTCAGAGATGTCTCTTAGGTTTCTTTTCAGAGCTGAAATCCTTTGGCTTAGAAATGACTCTCTGAGTCCTGCTCTGTATCCACATGGTCAGCTCAAATAATGGGGACGCTTGGTGAACTCCTGCCAGAACCTGAAAGGGCAGAACCAGGGAATAGTTGGAGAGCAGCACCAACATGCCTGCTCTGCTCTTTGAGCACCACGTATCTGAAGTCTCCATCTCACGGAGAAGTGTACACCTCCCATCTCCACGGGGAAAATCTGGAATGTATGCAGCCATGGAGTCTGATGTGGACTGATGCACTGCCGTTTCTACGCTGTCAGGCCACTTCTGTCCTGAAGAAATAGAAACTAAAGTCAGAGTCGTGCGCCCCTGCCGTGCCTGGTGTACAGTGGTGAGGCAGAGGGGAACACACCAGGTGGAAGGCTGAACCACTGATGGATGAAATGGAAGTCTTTCCCGGGGTGGGGGTTGCTCTTTGATTTTCCCTGCTTATCTTTTGGGTTTCAGGACTGGATCCCTACTCCATTGTTCCATGAGCTCTGGTAGGTTTTATGTTTCTAGGTCTTTGTTGCTTACAGGTAATAGGAACACTGGAGATGAGACCATTTCTCAGCCTGCGTCCTGTCTTTAGAAAATCGAGGGCTCCAGTCCTTGCAGGTGGCAGGTGCTGTGAGCTCAGTGGAGTGGTTCTGCTGGCTTCCTAGCTACCTGTTGGTCACAGGCACACTCACAGTTGTTTTGGAGCCCTCCTTCCTCATTTGACATTTTCCTGTGCTTTTCTAACAGGTGCTTGTCTGCATCTGTCTTCTCATTTGTGGATGACTTAATTCCATCAAACCTGGGAGAGGGAGGGGGCGGGAAGGCATGTGGCCTCTGTTCCTCTGGCTATCTAATCCACACGAAGTGTATCCCAGACAGCTACAGCTTGGTGGGGTCTTCGCTTGCAGACACTAGAATCCTTGGAGTTTCTAACAGAGTGTGTGACTCACACCGCGTGGTTTGCTAGTGCTGGTAAGGCAGAGTGTGGTTGATCTTTGTTGCTGGAAGCCTTCTCCCTTGTATCTTACCCAAGTTGAGGTTGAGAAATGGTTGTCCACACAAGGAGCTACTTTCTTAAACTTTACTATTTCTTCTGATTTGATGCTTGTAAGTTGTCTTTTTCCTGGGCTTTCAATTGCTGATGTTGTCTTTTTTTTGTATAATGCCTGTCAAAATCAGCCAGAAGCAGAGATATTAAGACAGATTCAAACAAGTTGTAGGGTAAATGTTGAATTTACAAAACTCGCTTGGGTATATATGTACCAGCAACAATGGATAATTGGACTAGAAGTTAAGAAAGCAGTACCATTTATAATAGCATATAAAAATAAAATGCCTGGGAATAAATTTAACAAAGTTGATTATAAATTAAAAAAAAGATTAAACTTGTTCACTGACAACTGTAAAACATTGGTAAAGGAAATTAAAAGTTATTTAAATAAATGGAATAATTTTCCCTGTTGACTTTAAAATATTTGATGACAAGCACTCAAGATCACGGAAATATTTGTAAGATCACAGCAGTACTGTATGCTTTCAATGCAGTGCTATTTAGAAAGCAAAGCCTAGAGGCTGGTGCTGTTGCACAGAGGGTTAGGCCCTTGCCTGAGGTGCTGGCCTCCCATGTGGGTGCTGATTCAAGTCAAGACTGCTCCATTTCCAATCCAGCTCCCTGCTAATGTATCTGGGAAAGCAGCGGAGGATGGCCCAAGTGCTTGGGGCCCTGCACTCACGTGGCAGACAGGCAGAATCTTCTGGGCCCTGGCTTTGGCCTGGCCCAGTCCTGGCTATTGTAGGCATTTGGGGGGGTGTACCAGTGGATGGAAGATCTCTCTCTCTCTGTCTTTCTCTCTCTTCCTCCTTCCCTCCCTCTGTCCCTCTTTCTGTCTCCTTCTCTCTCTGTGACTCTGCCTTTCAAATAAATAAATAAATTTGTATAAGACATCTCTCTTTAAAATTAAGAAGTAAGGGAAAAATAGAGTACATAGACTTGTATGTTCAGGAGTCAAATCTTGTGAGTTTACCCCCAGTTTTGTTAATTGGGCTAAGTCTGTTAACCTTTCTGCGCCTCCTTTTTCTCATCTATACACTGGATACACAAGCTATTCTTCCCTTACTGAGTTTTCGGGAGCCTTAAGTAACATCAGATTTGCATCTTACTGGCTGCCTTACTGTCTTTTTTTCTTATTCTTGACCAACTGGGATCAGAGCCAGGACTCAGGTGTTGTAATCTCTGTAGAACAAAGACTGATTCTTGTAAGTTTATATTGTGTCTTGTGATTGATCGCACTACTGGCTATCGAGAGCATTTGGAGAAAGGACCAGTGCATGGACAATCTCTTTCTGTTTGTCTCTGTCTCTTATATCTATGCCTTGCAAATAAAATGAAACCTAATCAGTACAAATTAAAATAAAATATACTAAACCTTAAAAATGCAGAATAAACAAATTAGACTCGTAAATGATTGTTGTATATGCCATAAAAGAAGTGTAATCTTTTAAAATTGTTACTACTGTAAAGAGAACAGATTTCATGTATTTCATACGTATAATTCAAAGAACATAAGCGTTTTTCCTTCCCTCTCCTCCCTTCCTTTTGTTTTTGCTTTAATTGTTTCAAATACATAATTTCACTCCACTTTGTAATCTCAGACTTGGTGTACCACTAACCCTAACTTTCAGCAAGTAAAAATTTGCACTGAGTGCAAACAAGGGCTTAAAACAATCAAATCACAACATGTCTGTGTCATTCCTATGTTTTTTTTTATTATTCTTTATTAACTACCACATATCAGAGAAAACATATTTGTCTTTTTGGAACTTGCTTTATTTAACTAAGTGTAATGGTTTCCATTTGCATCCATTTTGTGCAAAAGTCTGGATTTCACACTATTATGGCTGAGTAGTATTCCATAGTCTGTACACACCACATTTTCTTCATTCATTCGGCAGCCAGTAGTCTTCTGTGTTAATCCTGTGTCTTAGCTGTTGTGAATTGAGCTGCAGTAAACATGGGGTTACAAGCAGCTCTTTCATATGCTGACTCCATTTCATGTGGGTAAATTTCCAGGAATGGGATGTCTGGGTCATAGGGAATATCTTTCCAGATTTATGAGAAATTTCCATACTTGTACTAGTTTACATTCCCATGAACAGTGTATTAAGATGCCTTTTTCATACATTCTAAGCAGCATTTATGATTTTTTTGATTGTTGAATGATCGCCATTCTTAGTGAAACCTCATTGTGGTTTTGATTTGCATTTCTCTGATGGCAAGTGATTTTGACCATTTTTATGTGTCTCCTAGCCATTTGTACTGCATTATTTCAAAAATGCCTGTACAAGTCCTTTATCCATTTCTTAACTAGATGTTTTGTTTTGTTGTTGAGTTTCTGAAGCTCTTTGTAGATTCTGGATATTGCTTCTTTATCAGTTGATTAGTTTACAAATATTTTCTCCCGTTCTGCTGATTGTCTATTCTGTTGAATGCAGAAGCTTCTTAGCTTGATGTATTTGCATGTTTCTGTATTTTATTTTATTGTATGTGCTTTAGTGGTCTTTTCCAATAAGTCTTTGCCTGTGCCACTGTCTTACAGAGTTTCCTATGTGTTCTCTTTTGGTATTTTGATGGGATCTGGACATAGATTTAGATTGTTGATTCATTGCGAGTTGATTTTTCTATAGGTGTAAGGTGGGGTTTCATTTCATACTTCTTTATGTGTATATCCAATTTCCCTATCACCATTTGTTGAAGAGACTGTCCTTGCTCCAGGGATTGAGTTTAGCTTGCTTGTCAGATTATTTGGTTGTAGCTGCATGGAGGTCTTTCTGGGTTTTCTATTCTGTTCCATTGGTTTACATGCCCTTTTTTTGTGCCAGTATATGGCTGGTTTGATTATAACAGCCCCGTAGAATGTCTTGAAGTCGACCAGTGCCGTGGCTCACTTGGCTAATCCTCCGCCTGTAGCGCCAGCACCCTGGGTTCTAGTCCCGGTTGGGGCACCGGGTTCTGTCCTGGTTGCTTCTCTTCCAGTCTAGCTCTCTTCTGTGGCTCGGGAAGGCAGTAGAGGATGGCCCAGTGCTTGGGCGCTGCACCCGCATGGGAGACCAGGAGGAAGCACCTGGATCCTGGCTTCGGATCAGCACAGTGTGCCGGCCGTGGCTGCCATTTGTGGAGTGAACCAATGGAAGGAAGACCTTTCTCTCTCTTTATCTCACTAACTCTGCCTGTCAAAAAAAAAAAAAAAAAGTCTTGAAGTCTGATACTGTGATGCCTCTGGTTTTGATTTTCTTATTTAAGATTTATTTAGCTAATTGGTGTCTCCTGTGTTCCCATATGAATTTTAGCATAGCTTTTTCTAGATCTGTGAAGAATGTACTTGATATTTTGATAGGGATTACCTTGAATCTATAAATTGCTTGGGTAGTGTGGACATTTTGGTATTTATTTTTTCAATCTGTGAACATTGAAGATTTTTCTAGTTTTTGTTTGTCTTATGTTGCCTTGATTGTGTTGAGGAAAGTTCCTTCTATACCCAATTTGCTTAAGATGTTTTTTAATCATGAAAGGATGTATTTTATCAAATGCATTTTATATCAGTAAAATAATATGAATTATTTAATGCTTATAGTAAAATGCAGTTGTGTTATTGACATAATTCTATGATTTTTATTCTTCAATTTTTTAATATGATTTCATATTAATTTGCATATATTTAACCATTCCTACATACCTGGGGTAAATCTCACTTGGTCTGGTTGAATGATCTTTCTAATGTGTTCTTGGATTCGATTGGGTAGAATTTTGTTTTCAAAATTTTATTTATTTGAGAGGCAGAGTTCCAGACAGAGAGGTAGAGACAGAGAGAAACGTCTTCCATCTGCTAGTTCACTCCCCAAATGGCCACAATGGCTAGAGGTAGGCTGGTCTGAAGCCAGGATCCAGGAGCTTCCTTTGGGTCTCCCAAATGGGTGTTGGGTCCCCAGTATTTGGGCCATCTTTCTTCAGCTTTTCTAGGCCCATTAACAGGGAATTCCACAAGGAATGAAGCTGGAAGTTAAGAACTTAAGAAACACTTGAAAATATGCAAATACACGGAGAATGAACAACATGCTCCTGAATGAACAGTGGGTCATACAAAAAATCAAAAGAGAAATAAAAAAAAGCTCTAGAAACAAATGAAGATAATAACATCACATATCAAAACTTATGGGATGGGGCCGGTGCTGTAGTACAGTGGGTTAAAACCATGGCCTGAAGTGCCGAAATCCCTTATGGGTGCCAGTTCTTGTCCCAGGTGCTTCTCTTCCAATCCAGCTCTCTGCTATGGCCTGGGAAAGCAGTAGAAGATGGTCAAGGCCTTGGGCTCCTGCACCCACGTGGGATCGCCACAGCTCCTGCCATTGTGTTAATCTGGGGAGTGAATCAGCAGATGGAAGACCTCTCTCTCTGTAACTCTGTCTTTCAAGTAAATCTTAAAAACAAAAACAAAACCAGGGGATTCAGCGAAAGCACTGTTGATAGGGAAGTTTATAGCAGTCAGTGCCTATATCGAGAGGTTGGAAAGGCATCAGAAACTAGAAAAACAAGAACAAACCAAATTCAGAATTTCTAGGAGGAAAGAAATAATCCAAATTAGAGTAGAAAAAGCAAAAATGAAACCACAAAGCACAATATAAACAATCAGTGAAATCAGGAGCTGCTTTTTTAAAAAAAAAAAAAAATGAAGTTGATATACATTAACGAAACTGACCAAAAAAAGGTGTGTGTATATATATATATATATATATATATTTATAATATGTGTGCTTGTATATATATGTATATATGTATTCACACATACACATATATATGTATACACATACACACATTATATATGTGTGTGTGTGTGTGTGTGTGTGTGTGTGTGTATGAGGACAAAGACCCAAATTGATGAAATTGGAGAAGAAAAAGGAGCTATTAGGATGGATACCATAGAAATGAAAAGAATTGTCAGGAAGTGTAATCAGCAAGAGCAGTTTCAGTGGAATGATAGAGGAACAATGTAAATTACTGAGTGAGAAGTCATTGAGAAATGAAAAATAGAAGCACAAGGCATGTCTTTGAGAAGCTTAGACGAGAAGAATGCTTGTGAGAACGCCGTGGGTGAGGGACTTTGAGGAAACGTACTTCTCACTTGCATTTTGGCCAACAGGTAGTGCTCATTCAGATACTGAGGTAGTAGAGTCAGTCTAGAAAGACTGATTAGTTAACAAAAATAACAAAGATTGCAGTCCCAAGGAGGAAGTAATGGGTAGAGGTTAAGCTTTAGTCACTAAGTAAACACTTTGGAGTATATATGTGTGTCTGGAAGATGGCATGTATATATATATATATATATATATATATATATATGAATCTAAATGTAATTTTAAGTATTATTTATGACTTTGATAGTTGTCATCAAGTTTAGTTCAATGCATTTCTATCAGTACATGTAAAATCTAAATTTCTATGAAGGATATGTGTAATATGCTGTTTATATAATCTAGTAAGTATTATTGATAGAGATGAAATGCTGCCCAAACATAATAAACTATATTATTCTATTGCCCTTAAGCTTTTTAATAAAAAAAAATGAATGGAACTTTTTCTTACAGTGCTTTGCAATAAGTAGCCAATAGCAGTAATATCCTTTTTTTTTTTTTTTTTTTAATATTTGAAAGGTGGAGTTACAGAGAGAGGGAGAGACAGAAAGAAAGGTCTTCCATCTGCTGGTTCATTCCCCAAATGGTCATAATGGCTGGAGCTGAGCCAGTCTGAAGCCAGGAGCTTCTCCTGGGTCTCCCATGCTGGTACAGGTCCCAAGCACATGGGCCATCTTCTACTGCTTTCCTAGACCATAGCAGAGAGCGGGATCAGAAGACCAGCAGCCAGGACAGCAACCAGCGCCCATATGGGATACCAGCACTGCAGGCAGAGACTTAGCCTACTTTACCACAGCGGCAGCCCCACTCATTTAAAATCATTAAATCTGTAGTGTGTAATTCCTTTCAATTTGACCAATATTTAAAACAAAGTGTGACAAAACACTGTATTCACAGCAAAACTGATACACACAGGCATTTCTTTTTCACTTTTTTTTTGATATTTTAAATAAATTTTAGCTCCCACATTACAAGGGAGAATATGCTGTATTTGTGATTTTGTATTTGGGTTATCTCAGTCCACATGATGTCCTCTATTTCTGCATTTTTAACTTCTGATATCTTTCATTAAGAGTTACAAGTATTTTTTTGAATCAAGTACTACAGTGTAAACTCCGTGACAATGAGATGTTTTTAAAATTCTGTTTTCTGTTGTATCCCCAAACCTAATAATGTTTGGGTTATAGTGTCCAAAAATTAAATACATGTATTATTGAGAAGAACAATTTATACATTTTGATTGCTCTATAGGATTCTGCTGTACAGTGTTTTGTTTACTCATTCAGTTATTACTAAATATTTAAGTGTCAAAGTTTGAGGCTGCTGTGATTGTTTTTAGAAAAGCTGTGTGGGGACATATTTTAAAAATTTTGCTTATGAGTGTTTTAATATGGAATTGCTGGATCATATGGTAAGTAGGTTGAGAAGTGGCGTAAGTTGATCAATGGCTGTCAAACTGTATTCCCGAGTTGGTAGTATTTTACATTCTCACTGCTAGCCTGTGAGAATTCTCTTTGCTCTTCTCTCCCACTACTTGTTATTGCTTGGGTATTGGTATATTACTCATGTTAGCCATGGTGGATGGTTTTTCTTCTCTCTTTCCATTTATCTGAATGGCTTTGGTGCTTCCTGGCCATTTTTGTATTTTCTTCTGTGAAGTGTATGTATATTCAAATCATTTGCTCATTTTATTATGTTGTCTGTGTTAATAATGTCTTCTTAGTTGGAAAAGACTTTATAAATCCCGGATGTAAGTCCTTTGCCAGATACATGCACTATGAGTATTTTATCATAGTTTTTATCTTCCTTTTCACTTTCCTGATATCTTTAGACGAATAAAATCTAATTTAGATGATTCAAATTTATTATTCTTTTTCCTTTGCAGACCATGCTTTTAATGCTGTGTTTAACAAATCTTTGCCTAACCATAAGCTGCAATTTTTAAAAAGAATTATTTATTTGAAAGGTAGAGTTCTAAAAAGGGCAACAGGGGAGGAGGGGTTCTAGAGGACAGAGAGAGACAGATAGACAGACAGAATGAATCATCTTCCATCCACTGTTCACTGCCTAGATGGCTGCAATGACCTGGGATAGGCCAGGCTAAAGCCAGGAACCTGGATCTCCATCCTGGTCTCCCAGATGAGTGGCAGGGACTTAAGTATGTGGGCCATCATCTGCTGCTCTCTGATGCACATTAGTGTGGATGCAGCTGGATCAGGAGTGGAGCAGCCAGGATTTGGACCCATATGGGGATGCTGGTCTTGCAGTTAGCTGCTTAACACACTGCACCACATTGCCGGCCCACAGATAGTGGCCCCTGTGGTGTCTTTAAGAAGAAAGCCATGTAGTACCTGCATCATTTATATAGAAGCATACCCTTCACTCTGCTGCCCCATCCCAACACCTTTGGACAGTCCTATGACCATGTGGTGTGGACTTGGGGATTCTGAGTTTTGTACTCTTGGCCTGGTGTTGCTTAGCTGCAGTGCTCTTGACTTAGGGTTGAGTGCTCTCTGTGTGCGTGGACTGGGACTTTGCTCTGTGTGGTCGGTGCTCAGCGTTAGCCCTCCCATCCACCCCTGAGCTGCCCAAGGCACAGCCTCAGCTGTGATAACCAGAAATGTCCCTAGCCATTGCCGATACCCTAACAGCAGTGAATCTTCCTGTCAGGAACATGGAATGTCTCTGCTTGTATTTAGTAGTTCTGCAATTTCTCTCATGCATTGTATAATTTCCCTCATATACATCTTCTACATATTTCATTAGATTTCTACCTGAATGTTGCATTTTGGGGAGTGTGCCAGTGCAAAAGGTCTAGTGTTTTGAATTTCAAATTCCATTTTTCATTGCTGGTAAACTGGGGGGAAAAAACAGTTTACTGTTGTATAGTAACCTTGTATCGTTTCCTACACCCTTGCTTTAAGTTGTTATTAGTTCTAGGAGTTGCTCAGTTTTTTAGACTTTCTGCATGGATAACTCCAGTCATTTATTAAAAAAATAAAAGGACATTTCTATTTCTGCCTTCCCGATCTGTGTGCCTTTTACTTTGTTTTGCTTTATTGTGTCAGCTGCTGTTCACAGCGTGGTGTTGGGAAGTCGAGGAGAGAAGGGGCACATGTGCTTTATTTCTGATCTTGTGGGGAAGCTGCTGGTTCATCACTGTGTGCTGATGCTGATTACAGGTTGTTCCAGATGTCCTCTCATAGAGTAAAAAGTTCTCTTTTCTTCCTGGTTGTCAGCTTTTTTCTTTTTTACCTGACTGCTTGTGGAATTTTGTCAGGTGCTGTGTATCTCTCACGATGTTTATATACTTTTTCTTCTTTAGCTTTTTTTTTTTTTTTTTTTTTTTGACAGGCAGAGTGGACAGTAAGAGAGACAGACAGAGACAAAGGACTTCCTTTGCCATTGGTTCACCCTCCAATGGCCGCCGCGGCCGGCGCACCGTGCTGATCCGAATGCAGGAGCCAGGTGCTTCTCCTGGTCTCCCATGGGGTGCAGGGCCCAAGCACTTGGGCCATCCTCCACTGCACTCCCGGACCACAGCAGAGAGCTGGCCTGGAAGAGGGGCAACCAGAACAGAATCCGGCGCCCTGACCGGGACTAGAACCCGGTGTGCCGGCGCTGCAAGGTGGAGGATTAGCCTATTGAGCCGTGGCGCCAGCCTCTTTAGCTTCTTAATGTTGATTAATTACATTAATTAATTTCCCAGTGTTGAACCAGCCTTGTATATGTGGGATAAATACTACAATGCTGTGGTGTATAATTTCTTTTCTACTGTTGGCTTCTATCCATTCATATTTTGCAACTCTGTTCATGAGAAAGTTGGCCTGTAGTTTTCTTTCCCTGTAATGCTTAGGCTTGTTTTTGCATTAGAGTAATGTTGGCTTCATAGGATGTTTTAAAATTATTGCCTATGTCTCTGTCTTCTAGAAGTGACTGTAGAGGATTGGCTTAGTTTGTCATTAATTGTTAGACTTTACCAGTGAAGCCATTGGGTCTGGTGTTTTCTGTTTCAGAAGGTTGTTGTCATACTCTGTTAGCTATCATGATATGGGCCTCTAATCGATGTAAATTTCTTTCTCACTTCTGGAGATTGCTGAATCAAAGGTCACAGCACTTGCAGTTGAGGCACCCGATGAACAGCAGCTTCCTGGGCAGCTATCTTTTCATTGTAGCCTCGCAAGGCAGAGAGGAGAGGGTTCACTCAGGGCTTCTCTGTAAGCACACGGATCTGATCGTCCTCCAGATCAAGAGCTCCCAGAGGCTCCATCCCTAATGCCATCACATAGGTGGTTAGGATGTGTCTGTTTGTCTCTCTATCTTCTCCTCCTCTCTCTCTGTCTCTGTTTGCCCCTCTCTTCTAGACACACACACACACACCCCTTTAATATTTGAATATTCGGATTTTGCAGGGACTGCTGCTTTCAGACCATGCATGTATATACTGATAATTTCATTCATATAGGGCTGTTCAGATTGTCTTGTCTTCTGTTAGTTCTGGCAGATTCTGTGCTGCAAGGATTGGTCCATTTCCATTGATTTATTGAATTTCTGATCATAAAGTTACTCATTTTGTATAAGATATTTAATACTTACTTGAAGGCAGAATGATAGGGAGAGACCAGGGAGAGAGATATGCCATCCACTGGTTCACTTCCCAGATGGCTACAATGACAGGGCTGGGACAGAGAGAAGCTAAGAATCTGAAACTCCATCCCTTTCTCCCATGTGAATAGCAGGGATCCAGGTACTTGGACCATCTTCCTAGGTGCATGAACAGGAATCTGAATTGTAAGTGGAGCAGTAATTAAAAGCAGCATTCTGATTCGGGATGCTGGAGTCTCAGGTGGTAGCTTAACTTGCTGCACCACTGTCCTGGCCTCTACTTGTTTTAGTCAGTGTTTTGTTGTTGTTTTTCCTTCTGTCATTCCTTATAATGAATGTTTTAGATTGATTTTTAGCCTTTGTTCTTTTGTAATATATACATTCAGTACTCTGAATATTCCTCCAAGCACTGCTTTGCCTGCATCCCACAAATTTGATGAGTTGTGTTTAATATAGTTCAAAATAGTATAAGATTTCTCTTAGGATTGTTTTCCTTGACGTATATATTTGCTGTGACCCTGTAGTTTAATCTCTCAGTATTATTGGATTTCCCAACTATCTCCCTGTTATTAATTTCTGGTATACTTCTATATTCTGAGAGCAGACACTGTGTGACTGCATCTGTGAACTGCCACAGAGAGAGAACCTGTCATTCATTTCATGAGTGAATGAGAAAAAACTTATGTGTTAATCACTGAAATATTAGGGTCATTTGTGGATAGCCGTGAGCATTACTTAAGTAGTCTGGGACTTACTCGTCTGTCTATCTAAATCTTTTACACTATCAACCGGGTACATACTTGAAAAAGTTATGTTTTTCCGTTTATTTTAAGGCAGATATACACACACAGAAAGAGAGAGAGAGAGAGACCCTCCTACACTGATTTTCTGCCTGTTGTTTTATTTCCCCAAATACCTGCAACCATCAGGGCTGGGCCCGGCCCCAGCCAGAGCTCAACTCCATATGGGTCTCACCCATGGGTCTCACACATGGGTGGCAGGGACCCATCTATGCGAGCTATCACCTGCTGCCTCACAATGTTTATTAACCGGAATTTGGAGGCAGAAGTTGGAAGCATTTTCTTCTGTAGGGGAATCAGGCATCTTCAACACTGTGCCAAACACCTGTCCCAAATACATATTTTTTTAAAAACTCAAATTTATCACAGAAGTTTATGCATCTTGGAATCTGTCAAAGTTTTAAAAGTTGAGATATATAGTAATCGGTGAAGATAAGAAGTAATTCTGAAAGGCTGGCTCACAAAAATGTTAAAAAGTTCTCGTGTTGTTTAGGGGAAGGAGGAAACACTTGTGTATTGACAGTAGATGCCTCGTAAGATCCACATATTAGTGTGAATGTGTCCTTAATTATTGAAAAAAATCAGAAGACTTCCAACCTTTAAAGAAGTGATTTCATTTCATTGTTTGACTTTTGAAGCTGAACATGTCCTATCTGGGTTTAATTATGACTAAGAACAGGTGCTGTGTGCCAGCCTTCTTTTGTAATCACACGGCTGTTTGCTGTGTGGTGCAGGGATTGGATCACACTTGGCTTGTCGGTTGAGGATCAGTCATTGCAGTACAACGTGTGTGTTGACCTCATGCCCTGAGCCCTGGGAAGCAGCACATGATGGTGCAGGTAGTTGAGTCCCTTCCAGATACTTGTGAGACTGGAATGTGTCCTGTGCTCCTGGTTTTGGCCTGGCTCATAGAAGCATTTGGGGAGTAAACCAGCAGATGGAAGACCTGTCTGTCTGCCTTTCAAATAAATAAAATTGAATGCAGAATTTTAAAAAGCAGAAGAAATAGGGGATGAAATAAAAGAAACAACATATGTATAATACCATCAAAAATATAATCCTTCTAAAGAAAAAAATGGGGGAATTCAACAGTATCTGCAGCATTAAATGCTAAGAAAATATTGTCATTTCTTGGTAAAATTGTCATAGGAGACGGCTGGTCTGAGGTTCTTGTCTTCACACAAGGAAAGAATTTCTGATGTGAAGCAGAGAGCAATCAGTGAGCTTGCCAAGTTTAATGAAGAGATACTATTGACAAATGAGACAGGCGTCTCAACAAAGAGCTGACAGCCCAGTCTGCATTCCGACTGGGGTTTTCGTAGGTATCGTTGTGGGCATACAGTCCCTACACAGACACACTGCACACACACACACGTAGGATATGGCAGGGTGCAGGCTTTTCCAGACATGGAATTCATGACATTCCTCTCAGGACTTGATAGGCACAGTGGTACTGGACCTAGTAGCCCCCTGGTGCAGGGTGAGAGAGATCCCCTAAGCTGCCCCCAGGAAGGGGTGTGCCCAGCTAAAAATGAACAGAGAATATTTGGAGAGTGGCAAGGCTTTGATGGGCACATGCCATTCCTGTTTCCCGGGCCTGCTTCCACATTTCTTCACTCATTCAGCCACAGGAAAATTCCCATTTTTGTTCTACAGCCCATCACACACATAGGCTAACATTTACCTTTTCACCTAACAGCCAGTTCTGAAGAGAAGTAAACCGGGATCTTAGGGGAGTTGAAGGTCTGTCTTCTGTAGTATCTTCAGGCTGGTATATGCGCATAGAACTGGTGATTGACATTCTTCTCTCATTGTCTGCCCTGTGGCGTTTGGAGGTGGCTGAGAAAAGGGTGTGGTCCAGTGAGATAGCCTGGAGACCCTGCCTCATGACCTTCTGCAGATGGAGAATTTACATTCTGTCACACAGAACAGACGCGGACTTTGAAGACATGGGGTCCGCACAGAAGCAGTAGCAGGATGGAAGCTATAGGGCCAAGGAGTGGCAACAGCCAGGATCTCCATGACCCGGTGTTGGGCCAGAAATTCCCACCCTGTTGGCCTGGAGTTGTCTGGTCTTACCTGAGAAATGCTGAACGTGGTTTTGTGCCTGTCCAGTTCGATGGACACCAAAAAACTTGGGCAGAACAAGCCACAGATGCTCCATGGGCTGCGGTTAGCATGTTTATGACATGCCGGTTGATGGGGACTGCGATTGGCAACCGAGGGTGAGGCTGTGCTTTTGTTCTCCTTCCCAGGGGAGAGGGCCCCAATCTGCTTGCTGTTGCGAGCCTGCTGTAGGTCCTTCACTGTTTCCCCATACTTAGGGATCCATAGCCTGTCTATTTACAATACACCGGGGCTGTCTTAAGGTTGTAGGAGTAGGAGTTTTCTGCATGTCCTGTATCATCTTTCAGGCCTGTTCATATGCCTGTGTTCACAGAACGTTGTCTGGTCTTAAAGGTTTTTCTTTTAGTTGGTGTTAGTCTGTATTCTCTGTTTGGTCTTACACAAGTCTCTCTCTGAGTTTGGGTGTGCAGGTTTCCGTATGTGTGTATGTTTCTGATTTTTATGTTCATCCCCTGCTTCCAGTGTTTTCCATGTGATTCCTGAAACCATCTTAAAGTATCTGATGCATGTCCTTACTGGAATGTGTTCTTCCCAACCGTGAGGTGTTTTGTGTACAGGAGTGTTTATTTCACAAAACCATTTTATATGTAGAACTTACTCTGTCTCCTACCTTTTCCCATTAACTTGTAATCTTCTGAGATCCACTTAGGCATTTGTTAAGCCTTTTATCCCTTTGACATTCATCCAGTTTTCTTGCCAATTTTTATTTCTTTATAAATGTAAATATTAATCCCTAAAAGGTTTCAGATAAAATGAATTTCTTAATGTGTGAGTTGAGCATACTAACATTTTCTAAATATCTAATTGTGATGTAATCTAATTTACCCATTGTTACCCTGTGGTTTGTACTGTCTTAAGAATTTCTTTCCTGCCCTAAAGCCAAAGATTTAGTTTTACATTTTTTTCTATAAACTATAAATTTACCTTTCATATTGTGGCATTTTGTCCCCATAGCTAAATTTGAGGAGCTTGTATATGATGATAGCTCAGATCCAACATCCCTTCACAGTGGCTCCATCAGACCCTAGTTCATGAGGAGCCTGGATAGACCCTGTGTGTGACATTCCCCGCTGCGACATAAATTCTTGCAGAGACTTTGTCTGGCAGGCGTCACGAGGAAGTTTTTCTCTCTCCACATCTCAGCCTGCAGTGCCAACCAGTGCGAGTAGTCTCTGAAGGGAGCTCACCACCTGCTGGCTGGCCGTGCTCTTCCTGGTTGTCTGTCCCTGGCCCAGACAACTCCCTTCCAGGACTTTGCATCTGAGGCCTTTGGCTGAGCTATTCTCCGGGTGCCTGCGTTGCTTCCTGACCGCAGGAAAGAAACACCGTAGAGCCCTTTTCCCTTCTCTGACTTGGATCTCACCAGTTTGCACTCCTCTCACTGCCGCTGTGAGACGACTCCTGTATCTGTGCTGACCCGCCTGGCCCTGCACATAGGTGGTCTTGCATGGGGAGCAGTCGTGCTTTGTCAGGTTCCTTCCTCTGCAGCAGTATGTGATCCAGAACTTCCGTGTTACTTTGATCTTGGCCATTGCTACCTTCTGGGATGGTCTGGTTTGGCACCTCCGTGACTCAGCTGAGCTCCCGTGGGCCTCTCAGAGAGTGGCCCTTGGAGCAGTAGCTTCTGTTATGCATCCGCGTCTCCTAGGAGCTGGCTAGAAGTGCACGTTCTGGACAACTACTGCTGCCCTACTGAGCCCCAAACTCTGCACTTGGGGGCCAGTCTGTTGTAACAGAACCTTCCTGTGAATCTGATGCTACAGTTTGAGGACCACCAAGCTGATAAACAGTGTGTCCTTCACATGGACTAATATGGTGTTTTCTCTAGCATACAATAAGTTGCTGTACATATGAGTGTCTGCCTCTGAGCTGTCTCCTGCTCCATTAGTGTGTTTGTTCTTGCATAAATACCATTTTATTACACTGTGGTGTATCTTAATATGTGGTATGGCAAATCACTACTCTTTCTTCTTGGTGGTTTCTTCTTTCAGCACCAAATAACTCACTCCATTCTTGTTTGGAGTACATGGTTTCTGCCATGGCATGTGCTGTGATTCTGAGCCTCTTCTCCTTTATGGAAGATGTTTTGTACCAGTGAGAACTCTGCAAGATACTCTTTTTCTGTATTTTGAAGATGACACAGCACTGGATGTAAATTAGTTGGCTTTTAGTCTGCTCAGTGTCCCTCAACCTCCTGGGTGTATGGCTTCATGTTTTGCTTTAAAATTAAGAAAGAAAGCTACTAGTGCTTCTAATACTTCTTAGGCTTCCCTTGTCTTCTCCTTGGGTAGTTCAGTTACGCGTGTGTTTCATCTTGGATGTTCTGGTGCTTTAAAAAAAAAAAAAAAGCCTAATTCTTAATTTTTTTCACTGCCCATGGGAAGCTTCTTACTCCCCTGCCTGCATGCTATGGTGCTTTCCTTGACCATCTTAACACTGCCGATGAGCCCTGTGAAGGCCTCTGTTTAGCTTGGATTTCTAGCATTTTGTGTTCATTCTGCTTTTCTGTCTGCCTTTGCTCCATCTGTTCATTCCTATTGCCGGGTTTTTCCCGTCAGATTCCTTAGCATATCCAGCATGGTTGTTTTAAATGCCCATCTGAGACTTCTTAAAAAAATGTATCATATCTGAGACTGGTTCTCATTCCCACTTTCCCTCTACAGACTTTTAGTCTTCTAGCCATGGGATTCCTTCTGTGATGAATGACGGTTCCCGAGTAGACAGACTGTATGTTAACCTGTCTGGGGGTGGGTGTGGTTGTGTTCTCTCTTGCTGTGCCTTGCCAGGCTGTCAGTGCTGTGAGTGTGCTTGGTTGTTGTGTCTCCTCTGTCTTCGCTTCCTGAGGACCCCTCTGTCCTCTGTCCACTCTTAGCACCCTGCAGCCCTGTCGGCCGGCAGGCGGGCGCTGGGGAGAGGCGCCGTCCTGTCCTCCTGGGATTCAGCCTCAGTGAGCCCCTTGGGTTTGCTGGCTTTTCTCCCTCCTTAGTGCGAGGCTGGGAGTCTAGAGGGACCTGGAGTCTTGGTACTGCCAGTGTTGAGGTGAGGAGAGGTTCTGGTAAAGATTTTTTTCCTGCGGCAACGGCCTTTGTGGTGGAGAATTCTCTGGGCTTACCTCATCCAAGGTTGCCTTTCTCTTCACTAAGCCACGAGGGGCAAGTTCACGGTTCTTCCCAGGGACCAAACTGCTGACAGGCTGAGGAGCCTGCCGAGAAGCTCCTACCCCAGCACGCCCGTCCCTGTGCGGGCGCCAGCGGCTCCCCAGAACACTCACCTCTGTCCTTCTGCCGGTTCCTCTCCAGGGGCTTCTGTGCCTACAGAGCAGATCTTGGTTGCAATTCCCTGGCTTTGTCTTTCTCTGGGTTTCGAGGTGGCGCTCTGCCCGGGGTGGTCCTCTGGATCTAGGGAGCATCGGTGATACTTGGGTGGTTCTGTTTCTCGTGTTGTCAGCATCACAGCAGTGACGACATCCAAGCTGTTTACATAGCAGGAAGTGAAACCAGGCGTGTAGTAAGTGTTCCTCATCGTCTACTGTGGCAATTTTGCAACACTTGGAAAAAAAAAAACTTTTAATTTTTTACAAGTAAGTCTACTAAAGGCATGGAGTGAGTCCAGTTAAAATGGGGATGGGAGGGTAAGTTTGAAACCTGTTGTTTGCTAGCATAAACTGGTCGGGTACAGGCTCACGCCTTTGAACACAGGTGTCTTTGTCAAGCAGTCTATCTATGATGTTAGCAAATCGTGGAGGTAATATTTTATCTTCACTACATGTTGTACTCAGTATTCACTGTGTGCCCTCATCTGCTACCTGGAAATTTATTTATTGGGGGGGTAGCAGGAAAGCAGGATGTTGTCATGTATGTATTTTATGTGACTGTAGAACATAGATGTTCGGAACTGCCTTTCTGCTCTGGAGAATGCGTGTTCTTGTGCATATTGAAGAGAAAGAGGCATTGTTTTGTTGTCTGCATTCTTTCTCTACATAGACGGTATAACTTTCGAAGGAAATGTGTGATCACTTTCTGTCTAAAATATGTGAAAGACGCAGTCATCTTCCCAAGGATATTGTTACCACTTCCGCATTTACAGTCATCGCAAAGTTGCTTGGAGGGAGAAGCTGGACCTTTAAGTTTCCTAACAGTGTCAGAATGGTGAAATGCGGAGTTAGATTCTGAGGAGTAGGACAGGGATTCTGATATGCAAGTCTTTTTATTGACCTTCCACTTTCTGTCATGTTCTATATGCTTCTGACCTGTTTTCCCGCTGAACCCGTAATTTAGTCCATTACTGGTCTGTGTAAATCTTAGCCACAGCTATTTCCCAAGGTGGTTTTGGGTCTAACGAGTGGTTGGTGTTGATGTCCAGCAGGAAATCTTGCAAACCAGATGATTGGTGTGGTTCACTGTAACCTTGTTAAAGCATTGGTCAGGTTGCACTTAGGGGAGTTATTTAATTAGTTTCCCAATAATGTTTGTGTACAAGTTTTGGGTGACCACTACTTTTTTCCCCTCTCTTCATGATTCAGAAAAATACAGTTGCTTGTTTTTATCAGAGTTAGGTATGAATTCAGCACTGTTGGTCTCCTGTGAGTTGTCTTTAGATCATCATTCTGACAACTCTTAGAACTCCAGAACACTAGTAACTCTCAGGGTGCTGCCCACTTGTGTTTGAAGCTTCCAGTATCCCAGATGCTAAAATAAATAAATAAATACAAGATTTAATATGTAGGAAGCCGTCCCTGTCTTTCTGAGGCTCACATATTTATCATGGAAGACATATTAAAGATTAGAATATTATAGTCCACACACTGCCGTTAGAAACATGGTGCTCCGGGATCACAGGTAGGGGAACAGTCGATTCTTCTCGAATTTTCAGGGAAGACTTGACCAAAGAGCTGGCACTGGATAGAACTTGGAAGATGGGCATTGGGCTGGCAGAGAAAGGAAGGATAGTGAGTAACGAGAGTATGTGTTCAAAAATGTGTTTCTAGAAATATTATTCACGCACAGTAAAATCTACTCAGAACAGGTGTACCATTCTGCAAATGTTGATGGACAGATAGAGCTTTGCCATTATCACTGTTAAGATACAAACATACCAGCTCAATGGGCTAATCCTCTGCCTTGTGGTGCCAGCGCACCCGGTTCTAGTCCTGGTTGGGGCGTCGGATTCTGTCCCGGTTGTCCCTCTTCCAGGCCAGCTCTCTGCTGTGGCCCGGGAGTGCAGTGGAGGATGGCCCAAGTGCTTGGGAGACCAGGAGAAGCAACTGGCTCCTGCCTTCGGATCAGCACAGTGCGCCAGCCACAGTGGCCATTGGAGGGTAAACCAACGGCAAAGGAAGATCTTTCTCTCTGTCTCTCTCTCTCACTGTCCACTCTGCCTGTCAAATAAATAAATAAATAAATAAAGATTTAAAAAAAGATACAAACATACCTGTCCCATCCCCTTTGCCCCTTTGTAGTCAGTCACTGTATTTGTAAGGGACAGCAAGTAGACTGCTCAGTCGGTTTTTCTTCTGGCTGTAGTTTTCTGATGATAAATTATTTGAAATTCTATGTATTATACTTTATCAGGAATTTTTGTCTGGTCTTTTAAATTTGGGTTATTAATTTGACTGTCATAATACAGTAATTTAGGGAATCCTACAGTAAATGTTAACCTTTTAATAATGTTAAAACACGTAGTAATTTTCATCTTAGATTACTATACGTATTTGTAATCATGATGAGAAATGTGGTTAAAAGTTATATCCTTACTTACACAACTTAGTTTTGTGATTTTCTTTTAAATGTTCAGTTATTTATTTTCATCAACTTGAAAGGCAGAGTGACAGAGATTTTCTGTCAGCTGGCTCACATCTCAAGTGCAGCAAGGACTGGGCCAATCTGAAGCCTGGAGCCCAGAACTCCATCTTGGTATCCCAAATGGTTCTCAGAGGTTCAAGACTTGAGCCTTCATTTTCTGCCTGTCACAGTGGACATTAGCAGAAAGCTGGACCAGAAGCAGTGTAGGTGGGACTTGAACCGGGCACTCCAGCATGCAAGCAGGTGTCCTGAGCAGCGGCTTAACCCCCTTGCACCACAAGGCCCTTCAGATGTGTGATGTTATAAAGCCCAGGGCATGCCAGAGGAACCAGCTGATGGTTTTGAAATGGAGATGGTCGTATCTCATACGAATGTATGAGGTATGTATCCTGTTTTCTCAGGGTCCTTCTCAGCACATCTTTGTATGATTCGCAAAAGCATGTCTGAGAGTACTTCAACAAGTTCATGCAGAATGGAACTGAAAGATAAGTTTATTTCCATGCAGTATAATTTAGAAGTCCATAGGTAGTTTCTCATAATACACACTTCCTTGAACTCTGAGGAGACCTTTGTGTTCAGCAGTGTTTGCCTTGAATCTCAGAAAATGCTTTGTACTTTGCACTCTGGAATTTATATTGGATAATGTTAAGACTTTGGAACTACAGGGGATGAATAAGTTGTTTATGTTACCGCTTCATTTTAATAGTTTATAATTTTTTGCTGAGTTCAAGTCAAAAAGTCCGATTGCTTATTCAGTCATTATCAAGTGTTTTTAACACGTTTTCATCCTATCCACCACTTTTCTTCCCCTTTGTAAGGTCAGTACTGTTAGACCTATTGCCATTTTCTGTGAAGTTGTTCTGTACTTTTTATTTGAAAAGTTATTAAAACAGTATTAAGTTTAAAAAGCATGAAATTCCATCCATATGTTCCACATTAAAACAGTGTCACTTTCGTTGTGGTCCGTTTTAGTATATATTGAGATACACATCTTTTTACATGGTGGTAATTATGGCTTTAAATAATTTTATGGCTTTATTTTCAACTGCAGTGTTTTATAAACAGACATTTAAATAATACATAGTTTTACACATGACATTTCAATATCTCAGGGACTTTAAAAAAAAACAAAACCCTGTATTCATTTGAAAGCTGGGATAGGGTGAGGGAGAGGGAGAAATCTTCTATCCACTGGTTCTTTCTCTAAATGCCAGCAACAACATGTGCTGGGCAAGGCCAAAGCAAATCTCCTTCATGGATGGCAGAGAACCAAGTACTTAAGCCATCATGTACTGCTTCCAAGTCACATTAGCAGGGAGGTGGGTTGGAAGCAGAGTAGCTAGGACTTGAACCAGTATTCCAGGATAAGGATATAGACTTCCCGAGTGGGTGCTTACCCACCTGTTCCACAGCACCCGGCACCCACTTTTTCTTCCAGTTGATGCACCATGATTAATTGCACCATGCCTCCTATTGGTCATTATGTTTTGGATTTGTACTTTAGAAAGAATATTTCTGTGTACTTGTCCATGGATAATATCTTTTCTGTTGCAAGCAGTCCTTTACTTTTGTACATTTTCATTTCCAAGAGAATTAAAACCTTTGACATCATAAGGATACCCCAATTTTATAGACGTATCCTTCAGATTTTTTTTTTTTTTAAGTATTATGTGGAGGTCTTCTACTGGAATTCGTGTAGACTGTCATATTTAGCAAGTATCCAGTTAAGGCAGACAATTTCCTTTGAAAGCTTAATGCTTTAAATCTTTAAAAAGGTGGGTGGTGAGGGGCGGTGCTGTGGCGCATGGGTTACTGCCGCACAGGTATCCATAGGGGCGCCGGTTCGGGACCCGGCTGCTCTACTTCTGATCCAGCTCCTTGCTGTGGCCTGGAAAAGCAGTAGAAGATGGCCCAAGTCCTTGGGCCCCTGCGCCCACGTGGGAGACTTGGAGGAAGCTCCTGGCTCCTGGCTCCAGATAGGTGCGGCTCCGGCCATTGTGGCCAATTGGGGAGTAATCCATCGTATAGAAGACCTCTCTCTCTCTCTCTCTCTCTCTCTCTCTCTCTCATTCTCTCTGTGTAATTGTGTAACTCTGACTTTCAAATCAATAAGTAAATCTTTTTTTTTTTTAAATAAGGCTAATGTTTTCCATTTTATCATTATTGTATTTGGCTTGGGATCCCTGTTCTGCTATCACTGTGTCCACAATTTCAGTTTTCTTTTTCCTTTTTTAAAATATTTATTTATTTTGGAAGTCGAAGTTATATATATATATATATAGAGAGAGAGAGAGAGAGAGAGAGGGAGGGAGGGAGGGGGATACACACTTCGGTCTAGTGGTTTACTCTCAGATGGTTATAATGGCCAGTGCTAGGTCAGGCTAAAGCCAGGAGTCAGAATCTTCATCCAGGTCTCCCATGTGGGTGCAGGAGCCCAAGTATTTGGAGTGTGTCCTGCTGCTTTTTGCAGGCACATTAACAGCAGCTGGATTGGAAGTGGAGCAGCTGGGAAATGAACCTGGGATGCCATTGTTGTAGGCACCAGCTTTACCCACAACACCAGCCCCAGTTTAATGGGGGGAAATCCAGTTTAATGTCACAGAAACACAGTACAAATACTAAGAGTTTGACCCTGTAAAAGTGATTTTAGGTCTGGCAGGCCATCCTTCTACAATACAGTAGTACTCTGTCAGTTAGTTTTTAAAAGGTCTAATTCTAGTGGGTCTAGGGATATGACTGTAGAAGATATGAAAATAAGGATTATAAAATAGACGAGCCATCGTGAGGACTAATACGTGGTCTTCACATCCTAAGAGCAGAACCATGTTTGGCACTTGAGTAAAACATCACGTTGTTTCTGGATAAAGCACCAGTCCTGCTGCCTTTTCTTTCAGCTATATGGACATCTGTTTTTTTCATGTCTCCCTTGCTGCTGGGGTTTGATTATTGGTGTTCCCTCCAAAGTTCATGTTAAAACAGATTCCCAGTGCAAGAGTATGAATGAGCGGGGCATCGGGAGGCTGGGATGACGTGAGGGTTCCGCCCCCAGCAGTGGAAGCAGCAGTGCACAGGAGGAGGGCGCACCGTTGGCCCTTTGGCCCTGCGCTGTGAGGACACAGCTTTGGTCCCTTGTGGGGATGCTGTTGAAGTCACTGTCTCAGAAGCAGAGACTGGGGCCCCAGCACACACTGAAACTTCCAGTGTCTTGATTGTGGACTTCCAGCCTTCCGGATGGTTACGTGTTTCCATTATTATTCAGTTAGGCTGTGGTATTGCTATAGGTAGCGCAGGTGGAATGAAATGATCAGAGGATTCTCATGTCTGTGGTTCTTTCGTGTTAGTGCCCTTTTTGGAGCTCACTGTCAAGTTGAAATAAGTTTACTATGCTGTGTTTAGGTACACAGAGAGACCAATAGAATTTTGATGCATTTTCTTTTTTTTTTTTTTAAGATTTTACTTATTTATTTGAGAGGCAGAGTTACAGACAAAGAGAGGGAGAGAGAGAGAGAAAGGTCTTCCAACCACTGGTTCACTCCCCAAATGGCTGCCATGGCCAGAACAGGACCCACACTGCAGGCAGAGTCTTAGCCTACTGCGCCACAGACAGCCCCAGAGATGTGTTTTCAAAAGCTGTTTCTGTTGTAAATGTTTGAAGCATAAGTACTCTAACGCTTATTCAGGATTGTGACAGATCTTTGGGGTTCAATGAAATTACCACTGCAGGAGGTGGTGCTGTGGTGTAGCGGGTAAAGCCGCCACCGCCTGCAATGCCAGCAGCCCATTTGGGCACCGGTTCGAGACCAGGCTGCTCCACTTCCTATCCAGCTCTCTGCTGTAGCCTGGCAAAGCAGTAGAAGATGGCCCAAATCCTGGGGCCCCTGCATTTGCGTGGGAGACCCAGAAGAAGCTCCTGGCTTTGGATTGGTGCTGCTCCACAGCTCTGGTCATTGTAGCCAGTTGGGATGAACCAACAGATGCAAAGGCCCCCCCTCCCCCACTTCTCTGCCTCTCTTTCTCTCTGTCTGTAAGTCTGACTTCTAAATAAATAAATAATTTTTTTAAATAATTATCACTATGTATTGTGGAAATGCAAACTAGTCCTGCCTTTTTAGGCTACTGCCATCTTCCAATTTGTGCTTCACGTCTTTAGTCACTCCCTGAAGTCACAGGCCTGTGTGAACAGGGAGGATAACTTACTGACACTATTCTAGGCTGATGAGAAGTATGACCTCTTGGTTGAAGTAAAGCTGCTGGAATAGGTCGCATTATAGCTTTATTCACAGTAAGAATGTTACTGATATTATTGGACTTTGCGTGGCTGGCACCATGGCTCACTTGGTCAATCCTCTGCCTGCGGTGCCGGCACCCCGGCATCCCATATGGGTGCCAGGTTCTAGTCCCTGTTGCTCCTCTTCCAGTCCAGCTCTCTGCTGTGGCCTGGGAAAACAATGGAGGATGGCCCAAGTGCTTGAGCCCCTGTACCCACACGGAAGACCAGGAGGAAGCACCTGGCTCCTGACTTCGGATCGGTGTAGCTTCAGCCGTACCAACTGTTTGGGGGGTGAACCAATGGAAAGGAAGACCTTTCTCTCTGTTTCTCTCTGTGTCTAACACTATCTGTCAAATAAATTAAAAAAGTTTATTATTGGACTTGGCAGCAGTATCTTTAAACATTTAATCACTTCATTTATCTTTTTAAGATTTTCTTTGCCATTGTTTAATGTATTGGCCCATCAGAGAATGACATGTCTGTGCCTTATGTTACAGCAAGAAGTTTATTAAATACACAGAACATCTCTCAAGTCATCCTCAGTGGAGGCATGTCGATAAGGGCAGGTGCTGTTAAGACTTTCCTGTTAGGTCAGTCACTGAGCTTTCTGGAAGGTGATAGAAGAAGCTTGTTGAGTTTGCATTACAGAAAATACACTACTTAAACGCACACAATAATGTGAGTTTGTGGATATGTTTTAAGCGGATAGCTATATACCTAAACAGAAGCCACCATATTGCCTATTCTAATGTTTGTGTAGGGACGGGTGTTGTGGTGCATCAGGGTAAGCTATGCCTGAGATAGCCATAGCACATTCTGGAGTGCCAGTTCCAGTCCTGGCTGTTCCCTTTCCAGTGCAGCTGCATGGTAGGGTGCTGGGACGCATCAGGTAATGACTAAGTTAGTTGCATTCCTAGCATGCATGTGGGAGACCTGGGTGGGTTTCCTGGCTCCTGACTTTACCCTGGCCCAACCTTGGCCGTTGGGGCCATTTGGGAAAGTGTAGCACTAGGTAGAAAATCTCGCTTTCTGTCTCTCTCTCTCCCTTCTTCCTCACCTCACCGCCCGCCTTTCCTTGACTATCTTCCCTCTCCCTCTCTGTTTCTTCCCTCCCTCTCCCCCTCTTGCTCTGTGTGTATGTGTTGTGTGTCTGTGTGTGCACCACTCTGCCTTTCAAATAAATATATCTGTAAAATAAAACTTATGTAGGAAAAAAGCTCCCATGCTTGATTGTGATTAAATCTGTTTATAATATCTCTGGTGACTTGCATTCCAGGAAAGAGGAGGGTTTTTTATTTCTTGTTCTTTACAGGAATCAACTGAAAACCACAGAACCTCTATATTTTTATTTGAGTCTCTATCAAACGTTTTTACTTGGAAGAATTTCTTCCAAAAAGAGGAAGAAGCATAACTGTTTCTCAGCACCTTCATGTTAGGCTAGATTTCAAAAGATTGTCTTTGACACTCTTGCATTAAGCATCTGCTTAGTGAGATTAATGGGGTTCTGTAGTGTGCATTTATTTCCATAATTTTCTAAAAATGCCTTAACTAACATCCCATCACAATTTTAAAGGAACAATCAATAGACTATATTAGATAAGCATAATGTAGGAAACTCTTCACTGTTGTTAGATTTCTGTATAGATTGAAGTTGCTTTTTGTAATGCCTTTTAACATGCTATTAAGACTAGTCTTATTAACCAGAGCAGTCAAGGGGAAATGACCACACTTCACATATAATAGCAAACTGAAAATGAAGCAGTCATTAACTCTACCTCAACTGATGACTTTAATTATAAGTAGGAACAAAAATGAAACTACTTGGACCTCTTCATTTTTCTCATATTGCTGCTCTGTGTGTGACATTGGTGGACCCATTCAGTCATCCCTCATTACACAGTCCTGCTTGTGGCATGAACACAGCCTAGGTATGTGCAGTGTCTTGAACCAAGGATGCATGCACACAAATTAGAATGCTAGCCTATGTGAAATTCACCTAAAGAAGAAGATATGTTAAAATCACCAGTCTCAGGTCCGTACTGAGTGGCGTTGCATGTGAATATTGATCATTGTGAGGGCAAGTAATAGGCATATGGAGTTTTTTACTTTCTATGTATGTGAAAACCTCTCCAGGTTTGTTTTGGAGGGGGGCGGTGTTGGTAAGTGCTATAGGACCAAGCAGAAACGAAAGAGGAATTAATAGTGCTGCTGTTACTCTGACAACATCATGAGTCCAGGAGGACATGTGGTTATTTTTTAGGTGGTAGATGGAGGTGTAGGAGAGGTGTGGGGAAATCTTCTTTCAGACATCTTCAAAGGCAAACAGTCATGAATATTTGTAACATGTGTTAGCTAGAACCAGGTTGTTAAAATGAATAGGACTTTTAGACTATACTGTCACATGATGGATCAGGTTTTTGAGTCAGGTTTGCATTTTAGCTCAGTGTTTTTTATTTATTTATTTATGTATTTATTTATTTATTTGATAGAGTTAGAGACAGAAAGAAAAAGTCTTCCTTCTGTTGGTTCACTCCACAAATGGCTGCTACAACCGGTGCGCTGCACCGATCTGAAGCCAGGTGCCAGGTGCTTCCTCCTGGTCTCCCATGCGGGTGCAGGGCCCAAGCACTTGGGCCATCCTCTACTGCCTTCCCGGGCCACAGCAGAGAGCTGGCCTGGAAGAGGAGCAACTTGGACTAGAACCCGGCACCCATATGGGATGCCGGCACCGCAGGCGGAGGATTAACCTAGTGAGCCACGATGCCGGCCCTTAGCTCAGTGTTTTTGAGCCACTGTCTGTTTGAAAATTTTACTGCACAATGTCCTTACACATAGTCCTGAAAACATAATGTAAGAGCAATTTTCTGAAAACAACAGGTTGCCACTGAGAACCACGCAGAATATATAATAATAAAGCAGTTGATTTTTAGGTGAACTGTAAATAGTGATACCCACAAGTTTCACGCACGAGTGGACAAAGTGAGCTTTCAAGAGGGCTGCTTTCTCTCTCTTGCCCATTGAGAGAACCTGGATCTAGCACGGCAGATCCGAAAATGAGTCTGGGCTGGGAAGAGGGCTGCGAAACTGCTGGGAAGTAGTTTGTGATGGAACGGTGCAGTGTGAGATGACTGCTCCCTTCCTCGGGAGCTGGGACTCGGAGCCTGGCATGTGGGGTGGGCTGTATGGAACGGTGCGGTGTGAGGTGGTTAGTTCTTCCTCGGGAGCGGGGACTCGGAGCCTGGCCTGTGGGGTGGGGTGGGCTGTATGGAACGGTGCGGTGTGAGGTGGTTGGTTCTTCCTCGGGAGTGGGGACTCAGAGCCTGGCCTGTGGGGTGGGCTGTATGGAACGGTGCGGTGTGAGGTGGTTAGTTCTTCCTCGGGAGCGGGGACTCGGAGCCTGGCCTGTGGGGTGGGCTGTATGGAACGGTGCGGTGTGAGGTGGTTGGTTCTTCCTCAGGAGCGGGGACTCGGAGCCTGGCATGTGGGGTGGGCTGTATGGAACGGTGCGGTGTGAGGTGGTTAGTTCTTCCTCGGGAGCGGGGACTCGGAGTCTGGCCTGTGGGGTGGTCTGTATGGAACGGTGCGGTGTGAGGTGGTTAGTTCTTCCTCGGGAGCGGGGACTCGGAGTCTGGCCTGTGGGGTGGTCTGTATGGAACGGTGCGGTGTGAGGTGGTTAGTTCTTCCTCGGGAGCGGGGACTCGGAGCCTGGCCTGTGGGGTGGGCTGTATGGAACGGTGCGGTGTGAGGTGGTTAGTTCTTCCTCAGGAGTGGGGACTCGGAGTCTGGCCTGTGGGGTGGTCTGTATGGAACGGTGCGGTGTGAGGTGGTTAGTTCTTCCTCGGGAGCGGGGACTCGGAGCCTGGCCTGTGGGGTGGGCTGTATGGAACGGTGCGGTGTGAGGTGGTTAGTTCTTCCTCAGGAGTGGGGACTCGGAGTCTGGCCTGTGGGGTGGTCTGTATGGAACGGTGCGGTGTGAGGTGGTTAGTTCTTCCTCAGGAGCGGGGACTCGGAGCCTGGCCTGTGGGGTGGGCTGTATGGAACGGTGCGGTGTGAGGTGGTTAGTTCTTCCTCGGGAGCGGGGACTCGGAGCCTGGCCTGTGGGGTGGGCTGTATGGAACGGTGCGGTGTGAGGTGGTTAGTTCTTCCTCAGGAGTGGGGACTCAGAGCCTGGCCTGTGGGGTGGTCTGTATGGAACGGTGCGGTGTGAGGTGGTTAGTTCTTCCTCGGGAGCGGGGACTCAGAGCCTGGCCTGTGGGGTGGGCTGTATGGAACGGTGCGGTGTGAGGTGGTTGGTTCCTTCCTCGAGAGCGGGGGTCTCGGAGCCTGACTCATCGTGGACTTCGGTATCGGCGCTATAACCAGTCTCCCTCAAAGTAGAAAGCGTTGTGTAAAGGGTACTGAATGTCTGCAGTGAGCTCTGACAAAATAACTTTATGCAATCAGGTATTCTAAGTCTGTGTCAGAAAGGTTTTGGATGGCCCAAGTGCAGGTGCCCCTGCCAGCCACAGGAGAGACCCTGATACAGTTCTGGGCTCCTGGCTTTGGCCTGGGCCAGCCCTGGCCTTTGTGGCCATTTGGGGAGTGAACTGTTGATTGGAAGCACGCTCTTATGCACATTCTGTGCCCCTCTTTACCTTTCAAATAAATAAGTAATTTTTTCAAAGCAGAGGTTTTAAAGTATCCTGTTTCATGTTAAAATCAAAGAGAGAAGGAAGTGGTTAGGAAGTTCTCTACCTTATTTTATAAGTAGAAATCTGAGAGCTTTCATTTTTTTCTATCAAGTGGTAACTTAATGAATTAATGAGTATGGTCTGCATTTCTAAGTCTTCTTCCTTGATAGTTAATTTCATTAGGATAATCTAGAAAATGAATACTGCCGAAATAAGGAGTCAATCAAAAATTCCTCGTCTAGAATCAATTTTCTCCTCTGATCATGTCTTTAGTTTGCTACCCTTGCTCTCTCCCCTGAACACTAAACAAGGATTGCAAATGGTGTCATGCTCTGATGCCCTCTTTAGTCCCATGTTTCCAAACCCAGACCTGTTGGTCTCCATTCTCCGTGTGCCTTGTGATGGTGTCACCACTTTCCAGGTAGCCCGGCCACAGCTCTCATCAGTCCTCATGTTGCTCGCTCATCCTCTGCATCCAGTTCCTGGCTCCACATTGATGAGTCTGTATTGTCAGATTTCCCTACTTCTCTGTCTCATCTCACTTCATCTGTTTGCTTTTAATGCTTGCTGTATGTTCCTTTGTCTCTTGATTCTTTACAGTTTGACACTATTGTGCAAACACATGCACTAATGTGCATCACACATTACCATTATAATATAAGAATTACAGATAGTTTGCCTCCCTGTTTTTGGTTAACTTTCAGACCTCCTACCATAGCCTTGGAGAACCCAGGCTATTAGTCTACAATTGGACCTTCCTTCCCTAAAGTCCCTGTAAGGCCTTTGTATAATCCTGCTTCAGTGTTAGTCCAGCACTTGGCTCTGCTAGAGGTTGTAGCAGTTTTCCTCCACATGTCCTCGCCCCCCAGTTTTAGATTAGGATCTGTATCAAGCTTACCTCTCTTGTTCATTTTGCATTGTAAGAAATTAAGCATTTAACTTGTACCATCATCTGTTACTTTTTTATTCCTTTTTAATGACATATGTTTCATAGTTCACTTTTCCATTTGGTTAGTCTATAATGAGATCTTTAAGATCATGTATTGTATCTAAAACAGTTATGTGTAACATCTTACATTTGGTAAGGGGACTTGATTCATGAAATCAGTTGTCGGTGTGGCAGTTATTAAAATGGAGAGCAGTAGCTTGTTTATCTTGCTATTTTATGGTTGCTGTAGTGCTCTGGTTGAGATTTATCTGGAAGGATCATGGGCACAGCCATCCCTTTGTTACCCTCTCGCTAGGTGACACAGGTTGTAAATGTAGTTGAATGAGAAAGAAGCCATTGGAGTGGGTGTTTAGCCTGGTAGTCAACATCCTGGTTGGAATTCCCTTATCCCACGTTGGAGGGAGCATCTGGGTTCAGGTTCCTGCTCTGCTTCAGATTGCAGCTTCCTGTTAATATGTACCCGGGAGGCAGAAAGTAATAGTTCAAGTAGTTGGACTCTGTTGCTCACTGGGGAGATGTATGTTGAGTTTGCAGCTCCAAGCTACTGCCTGGCCCAGCCCTGGCAACTGTGGGCTTTTTGAGTGAATCGGTAGGTGGGAGCTCTGTCTACTCCTGTTCCTCTTCTTCTGCCCCCCACTCCCCCCTTACTCTCCCCATCTGCCTCTATAAAGATAGATAGATAGATAGATAGATAGATAGATAGATAGATAGATAGATAGATAGAGGAGGGGAGGGAGGGAATAATTTAGAGCAGAGAAGATATTGACAATGCTGTTCAGGTGGCTATTTGTCTATTAGCTCTCTGTTTAGGAAGAGAAGTTCAGATTATAGGAGAAAGCAGAGCCACAGAATGCAAGAATGGCCTCCCATTCACTGCATCTCGGGAGGACCTGTGGTCCGGAACACTGGACTGCTGGAAGAATGGAAAATAAACGTTGATTTTATTGACCTCCTTAGATATAGGGGTTGTGACAGAATATTGTCCTAATACTGTCCTACATATACCAACATAGATCATCATCGTTGATGGCCACTGTTTTGGAAATGGGACAAAGTTAAACCCATCTTAAGCAAAGCTTACATGGTTTGAAGGGAACTAAAGCTAGATCGTATGAAAAGTCACTGAAGCCAATGTCATCTGCTCTGGAGAAGGAAACCCTTGGATATGTGGACTGTTAGATTTTAAATTTTGGGAGGGAGGAAAGTTGGACTATTTTCTGTGATTTAAGAGAACAGAGTCAGCATGAAAACACATTCTAACTCAGAGTAACGGTAGTTGTGTTACTTTCTAGAACAGTGGAACAAACTCGTAGGAAAAGGTGTGTTACCCTGTAGATGGGGGACGTTCATTTCGAGTCTGGGAGATGACTTGTTTGGATCCTGTTTCTCTGTCAGTTCTTAGATTTGTGAGGAGTACTGTGATAAGTTCATTCATTCTTGCAGATCTCAGGTGATCCTCACATTTGTCTAGTGATGTAGCATTTGTTTTCACTGTGTGGAAGCACCACAGATGTTAAGTGACGTGACCACTCCAACTCACAGGGCCAGTCTTCCATCTTTTCTTTGCCTTCTGTTATCAGTGTTGTGTTCATAGCTGATATCACACTGTGAAATGATGTGGATTATTCGTTTGGTGCTTGTTCATTGGTGATTCCTGCTACTAGGATGTGGGCCCCAGAGAACAGAGACTCCCTAGTTCCCTGTTACTCTAGCTCTCCTAACTGCATGGTAGAAAGCTAGCAGTTAGTCCTTCCTTCTCAATAAGTGAATGAATGGCTGTCCGTCAGCCTGCTCGAAAGTATCAGGCCTAAAACCTGAGCCATGGACTGCAAACTGTAAATCCATTATGCTTTCTGCTGCCAGCTGAAGGACAGTGTGAGTTTTCTTCACCATGGTCGTGCTCCCTGATACTGTCATTTTCTCACATAATCCACTCTAGCTTCCTCTCAACATGCTTCTTTTCTCACACATTTGTTGATGCGTTCACTCCTATAGTCCTTGATCCAAGTATTCATTCAGTAAGCATCTGGTAAACCTTTGCGAGGCCTTAAGCTAGGCGTCTGAAAAGCAAGAACAAAGAGACAGCCGAAGGGTGGGTCTCAGTTATGAGACACAAGCGAGGAGCATTCATGCAAACAGCCCATCGTGGAACTTCATCAGGCAGAAGACAAAAGACAATCTTCAGTTCATCTTGTAAAAATAACAGTAAAAGCAAGAAATTAAAACCTAGCAGTAGAGCAGAAATGCCAATAAATATAGAGAACAAGAGACAAAACAGAGACTGAGAATGGGGGCAGACTGTCTGGAGCAGAGTGGTTTGTAAATTTTTGTTTATCCATCCACGCATGCAAGATGGCATGTGTTTGTTTATTTCTTCCACAAATACCCTGAGATCCTCTCTAGAGGGTGAGTTTCTATCAATCAAAATAGCAGCAACACAGGCTTTGCGAGAAGAAAGTGAAATAGAAAGAAAAATCTGCCAAAATCGTGAGAGAAGGCGGAAAGAGAGCAGCAGCAGGGCGGATGCACGGCACCCCCATGTAGAGACACCTGTGTGTATGACGCTCTTGGCGTTTAGTCTCTGACAGCATTTCTCAGCTTTGTGTACGATAGCATAATACTAAATAATAGAAAAATGAAATGGAGAATAAACCCAAAGGAGAAGCTCCAGTGTTTTTATCATTAGATCCAGTAGAGAGAAACAGTACATGAGGGCCAGGCTTTTGACCCCCGGGGTTATGACACTCTTAGGGATGCCCACATCCCATATCCGAGTGCCAGGGTTCTAGTCCCAGCTCCACTTCACGACACATTCAGCTCCCTGCCAATGTGCACTCCATGGTGGAAGCAGCCCATGATGGCTGCAGTGTTTGGGTTCCTGCCACCCGTGTGGAGATCTAGATTGAATCCTTGCTCCTGGCTTCACCTGGTCTAGCTCTGATCATTGCAGGCATTTGAGGAGTAAATTGATGGATTGAAGATAATCTCCCCACCCCGTCTCTGTTTCTTCCTCCTTCCCTCCTCCTTCCCTCCCTTCCTCTTTCCCTCTCTCCCTCTCTCCCTCTTTCTCTCTCTCTCCCCTTCTCCAGCTTTCAAATAAGTAAATTATATTTTAATAATTATACTAATAAATGTTCTTAAAACATACAGCAAAGTTACTCCAAATTTTGGTATTGTACTGCATATAGCTTGCAGAGCCAGGGTTTCGCTTTTTCAAGATGCATTTATTTATTTGAAAGGCAGAGTTACAGAGAGACAGAGGGAGAGTGATAAAGAGAGAATCTTACATCTGCTTGTTCATTCCCCACATCACTGCCATGGCTGCAGCTGAGCTAGTCTGAAGCCAGGAACCCTGCACCCATGTGGGTGCAGGGGCCAAAGCACTTGGGCTATCTTCCGCTGCTTTCTCTGGCCCATTAGCAGTGAGTTGTATTGGAAGTGGAGTAGCCAGGTCTTGAACCCGACACCCATATGGGCTGCCAGCACTGCAGGCCATGGCTTTAACCAGCTGCACCGCAGTGCCAACCCAATGTTTGCCTTCTAAAGGACACCCTTGTTCTGGTCTCTGAGCATCACAGCAGCAGCAGCTCTGCACACTCTGACACAGTGCTGAGCTCCCAGGATTCTAGTTTTTTACTGGATAGGCTCCAGGTCCTTTAGTGAAAGGCCATAGATATAGCATCTTTGGCCACGGGCCTCTCAGAAAACAGTAGCCCCGTTAATGTAGAGCAATTTCTATATAGGTAAGATTCTCCTTTTACTAAATTCTTTGAGAGACAGAAAAAGATAGCATATTCGCATCTGCTGGTTCACTCCTTAAGTGCCTGCAGTGGCTGAGCTGGTCCAGGCCTAGCAAGTGAGCCTGGAATCATGGTCTCTGATGTGGGTTTCAGTAGCCATCTCTGCTACCTCCCAGGCTCTGTCTTAGCAAGAAGCTGGAGTCAGAGGTTGGTGTTGGAATCTGAACCTGGGTACTGTACAGGAGAATGTGGTGACTTAATTGGCATCTTAAATGCCAGGCTGAACACCCGCCCCCTGGAGAGTTACTTTACAAAATGAGTGACAGCTCAGCGGACATGCCTGATGTGCCTTGAAAGGATCAAAAATGGCTGTTAGCAGCCTGCCTATCAAGAAAGAACTGAGTGATGTGTTCTAACGCCTGTGGAGGCAGGGAAGTGTTGCATTCTTGCAGAAAGGTTTTCTATCACCAGGTTAAATGCAGAACGTTGTCTTAGAGGTATAATTTCTACTCAGCAGTCACAATGCTGTTGGGATGAGTAAGATGGTATAAATGTAATAGTTATTAAAAAACATCACAGCCTAAAACCCAGCTAAGCAAACAAGAGAAAAGGCCTTTGGGGAATGGCTCCAACCCGTAGGTGCTCTATGGCCTCTTCTCTGTCTCTTAAAGACTTTCTGAAGCTGTTCCTCGTGCTCATCTATGGGAAGATGAATTCCTAATCTTTCTATCAAAAGCAGTGAAAGTGTGAGAGTAGGGAATGCCCTGTGTCTACCACCTTTTCATTGTCTGTCTTCTCCATTAGCTAAGACATACCCTTTCTGTGTCTAGTATTTTGCCCTTGCTTCGTCTTAACAAACATTAAAACATTAGTCATAGCTGTTTATCAGTTTGTTTTGATCTGTAATGAAAGGAATGTACTTGATTTAGTGTGCACAGTATTGGAAAGTGTTGTTTTGGCACTAATAAGAAATAACTAGTAACGTAGCCGGCATTTGACTATGTAGTCCTCGTAACAGCCTGTAAGCTAGGCACCAATATTGTTCAGGAAGGTTATATAAGTTGCCAAGGGGCCATAGCTAAGGTTGAATTAGGAAGCTTGACTCCAAAATTCATGTTGTTTTAGCAAGATTTATTTACTTGAAAGGCAGAGTGTCAGATAAAGAGGCTAAGGGACAGGGAGAAACAGATTTTCCTTCTACTGATCCATTCCCCAATGGCTGCAATAACCACTGCTGGGCCAGGATAAAACCGGTATTTCCATCCAGGTCTCCCATGTGGGAAGGAGGAAATCAAGCACTTGAGCCATCTTCTGCTGCTTTCCCAGGTGCATTAGCAGGGAACGGAATTGGAGCTGAACAGCTGGGACTCCATCTGAGACCTTGTTAGCAGATATTGGCATTGCAGGCAGTGACTTAACCTGCTGTGTCACAATGTGAGCCCTGAAAATCCGTGATCTTGACCACTGCATATGCCACTCATTAGACAAGGTAGTAGGGGAGTTACTGCAATGGAGGATCGTTGTTGCAAGTTGAAATCGAGCTACTCAATGAAGCATTAATGCTGTATTGAAAGTTTCTATATTGGGAGAGTATTTTGCTATTTAAAATATATCAGTTCCAATTGAGAAAATCTAAAGACCTTTTCCTAGCTTTATCAAGTAATAGTTGATCAATAAAAATTGTATATATTTATAATGTATAATGTGAATTTTGCCCATACGTCTACATATGAAATGATTAGTACTGCTGAGCTAATTAACATATGCATCAGCTCACATAGTTAGCTTCTTTATACATGTATGGAGCGAATACTCACAGTCTAGTCTCCTCACAGAAACCAGGTGTGCAAGACAAATGTATTAAGTGTGGTCACCATACTGCACATAGCTCACCAGAACTCAGCATCTGGGATTGCAGAGACGTTGTATGCTTTGACCATCTCTGTCTGAATCCATGTGTTGAATTCTCACCATGATTGACTCTGGCTACATTTTATCTAACATGAAATAGTTTGAAAACGAAGGCCAGTTTGTTCAGTGGTAGTAAAATAAGACTGAGCATCCCATAAAACACATGCAGCGAACCAAGCAGCAGTTTAGAGATGACAGAGCTTGGAGAAAAACTTAACAGTAAATAGAAAAATCACAAGTCAGTGTGGTTGAACTAATGTGGAGTGTGCAAGGTGTATGTCATTCAATACTGTCCTGTGAGACGGGCCTTTGATATTAAGGACTCTGTAAATTGAACCTTGAAAAAAAAATAGCCTATTAGAAAATTCTTTGGATATCCTTTGTATGGGATAGGAGTTCCTCTAATATTATTTTCTCACAGAAAGCAGAAAGCAGTAATAGGTGTAAGCAAGGTGTCGAAATAAATACAATAGTCGTTTGGCTCAATTGCAGCAAACATATCAAGGCAGATTTATAAAATCTATTGAAAGCCCTTCTTTCTTTAGAATGAATGTTTTGAAGTGTTTTGTTAGAAATAAAGCAAAAACCTGCCCTGCAATATCTTGAATATGACAAAAATATTCTTAGGAGCCTCAGGATGTGGTGTTGGTTTGAATTTCTGCGTCAAAGTACATAACAAAAGGTATTCAGAACATGCCCACTTTGGAATAATCACGGTTAGCCAGGAAGGTACAGAGAGAAGTACTGCTTGTTGTAGACAGGGGAGCCGTTTCTGGGATGCCAGAACTTGAGGACGATTAAGGAATTACGTATTGAGGTGGAAGCCAGAAGTGATCTAGATATTCCTTATCATTTTTAAATAGAATAAAAAGAGTGGAGTCTGAAACCATTTTGGCGAAGCTCTGTGTTGGTGCCTTGTAATTTCCGTCATGTTGTGACTAAGTAGCCAAGCTGCGTCTGGTTGCTGATGTCGTGTCTGGGTGTGGATGATACTGGTAATCGTTGAGGAGTTGAGCTAGTGGGCTCTCAAGTGGAAGTGGCATCTGAAAAGGTGCTCAGTATTATTAGTTAATATTTTTACGTTTCATGTTATTTAGTTGCAGATCATTTCTGGTGCTTTCTGTTTAAAAAAGTTATGTTGTGCACCTGGGCAAAAGTAGTTGTTGCATCGACTGGAAAAAATTTGTGTAGAATAATTGTGTAGATCAGTTCGAAGTGTCCCAGAGGGCAGGGATTACGTGCCACATCCCTCATCTCTCATCTCCCAAAACCAGCACAGTGCATGCTGTTGGTTGGCACCAAACAAAGTGTTTCTGGTTTGTAAATATGTTTGAAAAGGATTAATGAATTTATATATTTACAGAGAGAAAATGATGTACAGTAAATTAGAAATTAACATAGGAGGACAAACCTTAGTGGCAGGACAATAGGGAAATATTATACTAAAGTACATAGTTGAGACCGGCGCCGGCACACCGGGTTTTGTATAAACTTCATTAATTAAGCACAAATAATTTTAACTGCACACATACATTGAATATATTTCTTTTTCTTTTTAAATGTGGTTGTTGCTTCAGGTTTTTTCTGAGTACTTTTAGAACTTTATCATGTGACCAGCGCCGTGGCTCAATATGCTAATCCTCCGCCTTGAGGCGCCAGCATACCGGGTTCTAGTCCCAGTCAGGGCCCCGGATTCTATCCCGGTTGCCCCTGTTCCAGGCCAGCTCTCTGCTGTGGCCAGGGAGTGCAGTGGAGGATGGCCCAAGTGCTTGGGCCCTGCACCCCATGGGAGACCAGGAGAAGCACCTGGCTCCTGCCTTTGGATCAGCGTGGTGTGCAGGCCACTGTGCGCCCGCTGCGGCGGCCATTGGAGGGTGAACCAACGGCGAAAAGGAAGACCTTTCTCTCTGTCTCTCTCTCTCACTGTCCACTCTGCCTGTAATATATATATATATATATATATATATATATATATATATTAGTTGAACTTCTACCATGAAGATTAGTGATCTACACAATTTCAAGAAAAGAACAGAGAGTAAGCATTGATTACAATATTGTCCAAATCATGTCTATGGAAGTCAACTTTTCTTTAGTGAACTTTAACTAGAAAATATCATATGCTTTTAGTAAGAGTGGCATTGTATGCAAAACTTTTCAGAAAGGCTGTGAGTTACTCACAGAACAACCCTATGAAGTGTTTACTAATCCTCAATTTCCAGACAATGATGCCGGATCTCAAGTTCCAACAGCTGCCTGTGGTCACATGACTAGAGCAGAGCTGACCGAGTTTGTATGTCAGTCCATGTCTTTGTGTCTTTCCTCAGCCCCTCCAGCTGGGACTAGTAGCCTTTTGGCTCTAAAAGTTCTTCAGAAAGTTCATGGAAAAATGGAATGAAAATAAGACTTTATTTTGGTGCATACATTTTTCCAGTTACTTTTTGCACCAAAATAAGCTCATGCTTTTAACTCTATTTTTCCATGAACTTTCTGAAATACCCTTGTGCAAGTATAGCTCCCTGAGGCCCACAAAGACTCACAGCGCCCTCAGGTCAGGTCGTTCTCTGTCACGGCTAGAGATACGAAAGACCGCGTGTGCACTGACGGCAGACTATGCTGGAGTGCCCGTGTGTACTGATGGTAGATAAGAAGTTGGAAAGCTGCCACTTAGAATCTGCATGGCTGCTGCCTGCAGTCTTTGATCTGCTTTTCCTTGCATTCAGGTGCTTGGTGACAGGAATAAAGTGTTCATTGTAAAGTCCGTTAGTAAATAACGTGCACTGAAATGATGCTGGTTTGGATTATCACTTTTCACTGAGGGATACTCTGACGGTTATTTTTCTAGTCTTTGTTCTTGTAAAAGTATGTAGACATTCCTTCTGAGGCCCTTAATTTTGAGTGGCAAATAGTATTTTTCCTTTGTATGCAAAGCATTTTGTAAGTGAAAGGCATTATCATAATGTTGTCACCTGTCCAATAGGAAGTCTAGTTAACATTTTCGAGTGCTAGACACACCCCATATGTGGCTTCATCCAATTTTCCTAAGAGCACAGGGTTGGCATTGCCAGCTTTACACAGAGCAAAAACAAAACAAAACAGAAAATGAAGAATTGGGAGCGTTTATGCCCTACACTTTCCTGCAAAGAGCGCTGATGATTTGACTTCAGGGCTGTGTGGTCCCAGTGCACGTGTTTATTATCATAGAATGTAGTCTATCTTAGTCCCCAAAATGTCAATTAGACTGAGGAATAGTTACCTAATAGGCATGTTAGGTAACTTAGGTTATTAACTTAGTTTTAATAATTGTGGCTTATATATTAGAGAAGCACAGGTGAGGGACAAGAGTGTCTTCCATCTGCTGGTTCACTCCCCAGTTGGCCACAATGGCCACAGTTGTGCCAATTGAAGCCAGGAGCTAGGACGTTTTTGTGGGTCTCCCATGTGAATGCAGGGGTCCAAGGACTTGGACTATCTAATACTGCTTCCCCAGGTCATAGCAGAGAGCTGGGCCAAAAGTGGAGCAACTGGGATTTGGACTAGCACCCATATGGGATGCCTGAACTGCAGGTGTACCCCCAGTCCTCTAACTTCTTCATGAAATTTGTTTTTCCCTGAAGCAATGTCTTAGAAAACAAAAAAACTTGTTAGCTGATAGAAACTTATCTGTCTTTCTCTGTATATTTCTTGGCATTCTATTTTTTTTTTTAAGATTTATTTTATTTTATTTGAAAGACAAAGGTACAGAGAGAGGTTACAGAGAGAGGTAAAGACAGAGAGGTCTTCCGTCTGCTGGTTCACTCCCCAATTGGCTGCAACTGCTGGAGCTACGCCCATTTGAAGCCAGAGCCAGGAGCTTCTTCCGGGTCTCCCGTGCAGGTGCAGGGGCCCAAGGACTGGGGCCATCCTCCAGTGCTGTCTCAGGCCACAGCAAAGAGCTGGATAGGAAGAGGAACAGCTGGGACTAGAACCAGCGCCCATATGGGATGCCAGTGCTCCAGGCCAGGGCTTTAACCAGCTGTGCCACAGCGCCAGCCCTTTGGCATTCTAATGGGAGAGATTCAGCTATATAAACACATGAGTCCTGCTTTGGGGGAGAAAAAAGGTCCTTGGCCACAGGATGAGCAGTCCCCCTTTCCTCCTGGGTTTCGTGGTCTTGTGATCTGTTTCTGTACCATAAGGAGCATGGTGGGGGAATGGGAGGTGTGCCATGACTGTACTGTAAGTCACTCATAAATTACAAGGCAAGGCAAGATAAATGGAATGAATGCGTGAAAAATTCAGAGATGCGGTCCATAGAGATGGAGCCGATAGACTGTGGGAGTCCTTATTCATGTCTTAGCCCCTGAGAAATGAGTCTCAAATCCATGCACTTGGTATTCTGCTTTCCACGGTCCTGTGAGGCTAGGCAATTTGTGTAACTGCTCTATAGCTCACCCGGCAACACGTTCTGAGTTGTGAGGATCACTGATAATATTTATGAAGGTCCTGACATGCCTGCACGTTTCAGTGCATGATATAATTAAAATAGTTGAAACGTGATGTGAAATCTTGGTAAATAGGATGAGTTAGAACATTCTTCCATCCTACATTCTGTTCATGCCACCCACCCATCCCCAGATCACTAAAATGACACCGAAAGGGTCCCAGAGTCCCCATTACAGAAAGGAAAATGGTGAAATAAACAGGAGCTCTTGGTCCAAAGCAAACATTCCCTGTTGCTGGACAAATAGAGCTGGGATCCCTGGCTTCAAATGTGAGGAGGTTCTGTTGCTTAGCCGACGTGGCAGTTGGGGATCTGTCCTGCTGTCTTGTCTCCCTAGTCTGTGCACCGTTAGGTGCTGTTCCTTTTGAGTATAGTAGGCATTGCAGTGTAAACGTGCTTAGTCTTCAGCCTGATTATACAGATTCTAGGAATTCTTCCTAAGGCTGTGCTTGCACTTGATCACACCACAGCACACACACAAATCGGGATTTTTTTCTTAAATGAGAAATTGGATGCACAGTCTACAGACAGAATGGTAAGATATTTAATAAATTGAACAAAAATAGTTATATCTGTAAAGCATAATAGCATACTGCTGAGTTCTGAAAGAATATGTCAATCAAGTAACTGTGTTCATGCATCTACATAACTACATACACACCTCCCCCAGAACAGTGTTTGCTCAAAATCTGTCAATGATTTTTTTTGGTTATGGCATCCTGGGAGATGATTTCCACACTGAGTATCTATTCCTTTTTCTAGGGCAAATATAAATATGTTAGTTGACCTGAAAGTGGTTCTTGATTAGCCACTTCTGGATTATTGGATAATTTGCTGTAGAAATGAATGGTGTTTAATGTTAAGACCTGAAGGTTTCGGGTGCCGTTCAGCGTGTTTGGGAATCAGCTCTCCTAATACCGACTGTTCCTTGTTCAGGAACTGACATCTGACTTCCACAGTGCCCTGCAAAGAACAGAATCACGTCCCAGATTAATCAAGTTCCCTTCCAGCGAAATGGGAGTGAGGCTTCCGTGGTATCGATGATGGCCAGGTAGTGCAGGGTGGCCTTTACCTGTTAAATGGTTTCTACTGGTGAGGGGTAGAAAGGCCTGGTGATTGTTGGAGTGAGTCGTTCAAGGTCTGAGAAGTTCTCACGCTAAGTCTCGGAGGACTCATCTGGAAATGAGAAGTGTGTGCAGACACAGAACAGTCTGTCGTAGGAGGTCCACGTGGTGCCACTGCAGGCAACACACTTTTCGGAGTGCCTGGAACTGTGAAAGTTGTGCCTGGACACGAAAGGCCAGGACCCTGGTTGTATCTGCTCAGGTGCATCAGTGGTTTTACTTTGAGTGGATTTCAAGCATACTTCCGGTTTATCTGTTCACAGACAAGATCTAAAATCATCTTCTGTTACAGCATCGTGTCAAAACTAAGAAACACTGTGAGGCATGAATTTTCTGCGCACACACAGTCATCTTTGCTGAAATACCCTCTTTGAGTTGAGTTCTTCTTGGGCCACAGAGGGAACCTGGTCCACATGGAAGCACTTAATGATTTCCATTAGTCTGACTTGCTGACATAATAGTAAGGAAAAAAATCACTTCACAGTTATTAATGGCTCTGAAAAGCCTGTTCTGTATTTTAATTACAATAATTTTATTCAGTTTGTGTTTTTTATGGAACATTCTTGTCCTCGTTCAAGAACTGTATTTGCCATTGCCAGCTCTTAATTGTTTGTCAGGTGTAATATCCGTGCCTGTTATTCACAAGTGTAATGGTAAATGGGGCTGGGTACTTTTGTTGAGCCTGTGTGCATCTAGACTGGGAATACACAATTACAATCTCAGTTGTTATTCCTTGTGTATTCTGTGGTAAGTCTACTCATTTGTTAGCCACTGCCTTTCACAAATTCATATGGTACCAATAATTTCTCAGAATCATGCCATGATTTGTATCACAGTTTGGAATTTTTTTTAAGAAAAACCACACATCTTTCATGTGATGTTTCTGATGCTGTTGGAAAGCACAGATGAAAAGTAACATGAAAATGAAAAGCAGGAATAGAACATTATCTTAACAAGACATGGACCGTTTGGTCATTTATCCAAATGTAGACTGCCTCCTCAGGAAATGGCTGGAATCTCAATAGCTTTGAAACACACGTCTGTCTGAAAACTTGGGTGTCAGGCTGAGTTCCTATGTAAAGGAGGCTTGCGGGTCAATAGCATTTGAAACGTGAGCAAATTGCTCTGTGGGATCTGAATGAGAAGTTTGCGTGAGTAGCAATGTGTGCACATAGTGTTCCCACATCAGCACTGCTCTGAGACAGCGTCTGGCATATCTTTAGGGGAGATACTGAGGCTACAGAAGGTGAGCTTTGTTAGAAAGCTCCAAGCACCCAGCTCAGGGTGTCGGAGGGTTCTCTGTGCTTCTTCACAGGCCCATTGGAATAGAAGTAAATATTTGAGCCCGCACACTCTAACGTTAGTTGTTGTATAATATTCCTTTGAGTGATGTCATAAGGTGGTGTTTGGAATCTGTGATAAAATGCTAGAATAATGAAGTGTTCACATGTCTTCCATTTGCGTTACTGGATGGATTGTGTGTTTCGTACGGTAGCCCGTCACCAAGCAAACTGTAGTTCCTGTCTGATACTTCTGTTGCTGCGAGCCGATGGTGGGGTTTTCCCAAATATAATTTTGGAGCAAGATAGCATTTTCATGTTAATTTTCCACATGGGTGCATTTTTTAGTTACATCTCATGTCATGGAATTTGCTGAATTTTGGGGCTAAAAGAGATTGGAGAAAAGGGAGTTCAGTGTTGGGGTTCTATGCCTTCATTTTAGAAGAGTTACTTCTATACCTCTGGGCACGTGAATTTGGTGCTACCAGCTGCATTCCTCGATAGATACTGGTCTCAGAGCCATAATCCTGATTCCCTTATCTCTCCTTGTAGCATCAGAGGCTCCTGGAAATGTTAGATACAGAGAAGGAACTCTTAAAGGAAGAAATAAAGGAAGCTTTGTTTCAGCAGTCTCAAGAACAGAAGGTAATATTTTCAGTTTGCTCAAAATATGTAAGCAATACGTTTTGTGTCCTCAAAGCATACACTTAGTGTCTTTCTCTCTTATCACTTACAGGAAATATTGGGAAAATGCCTGGAGGAAGAAAGACAAAAAAATAAGGAGGCATTAGAATCTGCTACAAAGGTATGTCCATCTGCATGAATGGGTTGCCTTTGAGTGGGACTGAAACCCTGAACTTAGTGACAGTATTTCTAGTGTGCTTTTGTGTAATGATTCATGGCAGAAGATGTTTTTCTTGTTTTTCCCCCTTATACTTAACTAGAATATGAGGCGCCTTACAGTTTACATTTCAACTACTTGGTAAAATAATTTATCTGTTGGGACACAGATACCCATCTGGGGCTTGGTTGGGGGTCTGTAGATTTTGTTGGGGGGGGGTGTCTGTGTATGTGTCTTTTTTTTTTTTTTTGGACAGGCAGAGTGGACAGAGAGAGAGAGAGAAAGGTCTTCCTTTTGCCACTGGTTCTCTCTCCAATGGCCGCTGTGGCCTGTGCACCACACTGATCCGAAGGCAGGAGCCAGATGCCTCTCCTGGTGTCCCATGCGGGTGCAGGGCCCAAACACTTGGGCCATCCTCCACTGCACTCCTGGGCCATAGCAGAGAGCTGGCCTGGAAGAGGGGCAACCAGGACAGAATCTGGCGCCCCGACCAGGACTAGAACCCGGTGTGCCTGCGCCGCTAGGTGGAGGATTAGCCTATTGAGCCGCGGCGCCGGCTTGTGTATGTGTCTTTATCTCAGAGTAAGGAATTTGTAAAGCCAGATTTAAAATAACTAATTAATTAGAGTACTCATTGGTATGAAATATATGCATAGCAACATGTACACCTAGAGCACTAACTTTGGAGTTTGGCATTTTAAATTAAGGTCAGGAAATACATACTGACTGTATCACTGTGCCACAGTGAATTTATCCTTTTCTTAAAAGAGTTAAAAGTATTACTTAAATACCAATAAGGCAAGGAGGAATGTACTAAATTATGCACATACAGCTAAGATGTTCCTGTCATAACTTTTAATCTGTTGTTTTTGAAATAAGTCTTAAAAGATGGCTAGTATTCTGAACTGAGTTTGAGTTTTATCCCGTAGGTAAGGGAGAAGCGTAGACAGTTTTTAGGGCGGGACGTACCGGTAACTAACACTGATGATGGGAAAAAGGGGGAGTTAGGAAAGGGAATGACAGGTAAAGACCAGACTACCTCAGAAATCTGGGGAAGAGACAGCAAGTGATAGAAATAGTATAGTAGTGGTTTGGACAGAAAAGAAACAGACACATTCTGGAAATAGGAGCTGGAATTGACATGGACATTTGGTGTGGATGCTGCAGTTGAAGGCTAGGTTGTGAACTCCCAGAGCATGGGTTCAGGTCACAGTGGAAAGTAATCTGAGTTAGTGTAAAGCCAAAAGTTTAAAAAAAAAAAAAAATTCAAAGTGTAAGAAAGGATTGAGGTATTACAGGTTATTGAAATTTTATTTGCCACAATTTCATTTCTTTTTTTTTTTTTAATATTTATTTATTTATTTGAAAGTCAGAGTTATACAGAGAGAGTAGAGGCGGGGGGTGGGGGGGAGGGAGGGAGGGAGGGAGAGGTCTTTCAATGCGCTTGTTCACTCCCCAGATGACCACAACGGCCAGAACTGCGCCGATCAGGAGCCAGGAGCTAGGAGCTTCTTTCTGGTTTCCCACGTGGGTGCAGGGGCCCAAGGACTTGGGCCATCTTCTACTGCTTTCCCAGGCCATAGCAAGGAGCTGGATCAAAGTGGAGCAGCTAGGACTAGAACCAGTGCCCATATGGGATGCCAGCGGTTCAGGGCAGGGCATTAACCCACTGCGCCTCAGCACCGGCCCCACAATTTCATTTCCTACTGCAGTTCACTTGTAAAGAACTACAGTTGGTCATGTTTTGGTTTGAGATCATCAAGAATATCTAGTTATTTATACTGGCTACTCATTTCTTTTTTCTCTTAGCAATCTGTTGAGAATGGATTTTCTGTATGTCTACCCAAAAGCTGTGTCATTACAGACTTAAAAGAGGAGAAAGATCTGCTAGTAAGTCAGATAGGAAAGAGGTTTCCATATATGTAGCAATGCCTTTCTTGTCACTGTCTAGGAAAATAACATCATGATTTTAAAATATCTTAATGTATTAAGCATTTAATGTTACTTTAAATGAGTCAACATATTTTTCTTGATTGGAATTTTCACTACAGTAGATATGTATGTGTGTAACCAATACCAATAAAAGGTCTTTGTCCTCAATAATTTTGAAAATTTTAAAGGGATGCTGACACCACATGATTTAAAATCTACTTTAGCTGGCGCCGAGGCTCAACAGGCTAATCCTCCGCCTCATGGCACGGCACACTGGGTTCTAGTCCCAGTCGGGGCCCCAGATTCTGTCCCGGTTGCCCCTCTTCCAGGCCAGCTCTCTGCTGTGGCCAGGGAGTGCAGTGGAGGATGGCCCAAGTGCTTGGGCTCTGCACCCCATGGGAGACCAGGATAAGTACCTGGCTCCTGCCATCAGATCAGCGTGGTGCACAGGCCGCAGCGCGCCATCCGCGGTGGCCATTGAAGGGTGAACCAATGGCAAAAGGAAGACCTTTCTCTCTGTCTCTCTCTCTCTCACTGTCCACTCTGCCTGTGAAAAAAAATAAAATGAAATAAAAAAATATAAAAAAATCTACTGTAAGCTAAGGCTTGGAGGTCAGAAATACCACGAAACTAAGTAGAAATATTTGCATAAAAAATAGATTTCCATCTTACAGCTATTTTTTAGTATGCACAGAAACAGCAGCGTTGGGACTATATCCTATAGGATCAAAGCTTTGTGTCTTGCAGGTTAACCAGGACTGTCTCATTCAGGTAATCACAGTGCAGTCTCTCTTCCCAGTATTTTCATTTTGATCATTATTTGTTTTGAAGCTTGAGAAAGAAGCAGTGAAGGAGGCGGTTTTGAAAGCCATAGAAGAAGAAAGGAAAAATTTGGAAAAAGTCCATGCTGAAGAAAGGGAATTATGGAAGACAGAGCATGCAAAAGATCAAGAAAAAGTATCTGAGGCAATTCAAAAAGCTGTACAGGAACAAAGGAAAATAAGTCAGGTTAGTAAAATTAACTCTTTATGAACATCTCCTTTTTCCTTATTTTCTCAAAATGAAATGTGCTTCCAGGACCTACCTACCAGCATTTCATTACTTTGTGATTAATATTTCAAACTGATAGTTTTAAATATTTCAATGTGCTTTCAAACTTCTGACATTGTATGCTTGGTATCTTATTATTTTACCTTTTAAACTCTGTTTTCAGAAATGTCAGGATCAAATTTATATTCAGTCATTGCGTCTACCCTAACGTTTTTCTTTTCATAAACAGATACATACTTACACAGTGAATATAAAATGGTATGCTTGCGTGGAAAAACCATTTAATTTTTAAGTCTCTCTTGTATAGATTATTCACCTCTGTGGGATTGAGGTATAACTCCTTGAAAGTATTCCCTGTGGTCTCATCAATGATACATGCAGACCGAGTATGCCCTACATACACAAGTATCTGATTGTGGCCCCTGTTCCTCTTCTCAGGTCTTGTAGATGTGCACCCATGGGACTGAGCAGGGGGGCATGAATCAGTCAGCAGGCCTCTCGGAGAACCTGCCTCTCTGCTAGTGTGTGGGGGGTCAACAGGAAACACTGCAGAGTGTGAGACGCAGCACAGGTTATCCGCTGTGGGTTCAGAGCATTGGGGAGATAACAGTGTTGTAGATATTTGCCCATTTCACTCGAGACTGTGTATATTTGCCTGTGTGTGCGCAGCGCAGTTACTTGCTACATGACTGAGGGGATTTAACAGGGAATAGTATGGCCGAGAGAATGATATTTACAGAACAATGCTTCCAGGTAATTCTCAGGTTCGCAAAAGGTAGGTGGTGCTGTCTTGTGCTCTCAGCCTTTAAACAGCTCACTTCCTTTCTTTGCGGTATGTTTGATTGTACGGCAGCCGAGCAGCTCTCTTTCCGTTAGCCCCTGAAAGCATCAGAGTCCTAGGAAATTAACAACTTACTTTCCTTGGGAAGCAAAAGAAGTTGGATCCCCTGTTGTTTATTTCTACCAGCAGAGCAGCCGAACAAATTGCTGTGGTCAATTTACTCTTTGATCTTTTACATTAATAATGGAAATGCTTGCGGGTATGTTCCAGGCACAGTACTCATTTCTGGAAACACAGCAATAGGAAAAAAAAATGTGTCCTTTTGTAGAAGTCTGATAGAAAAGTAATAAATGTGTCCTGTGCTGTCAAGTAATCATCAGTGTCTGCAACACTAAACCTGTGTGAGGGGCTAGAGAGTGAGGGAACCCGTGCGTGCACCATGGAGTTGGTGGCAGCTAAGGAGCTGGCGATGAAGCTGAGCCCCGCTGTGAGGTCAGTAGTGCTTCAGGGAGAAAATGCATTTTAGAGGCACAGCAGGTGCAACGTGAACCTGTGTGGCAGCTGGATGTAATCACCACTGTGCAGTATTGTTGTGGGAACAGACAGTGAAGACGACCCATTGGAACGGGGTAGAACCTAGGAACGTGACCCAGCTTGCGTGTAATTTACAAACACTGTAAAGCCGATGGTACAAATTATGTAGGATAAACTGAACCAGAGTATTCTACCTGGAGTGCCTGGAAGGGCTTCGGAAGTCTGATTTTAGTGCAGTTTTGTTTCAAACCACATCTATGTACAATTTTCCTCTGCTGAGGTGGTCTGTAGCTTTTCCTAAATTATCATTAGTGTATTCATGAGTAACCTAGAAAAGAGTAAAAATAATTACAGCTGACTATTCAGTTCCTTCTGGGCTCTAGGTAGTAAAATAAATTCCAAAGAGATGAAGTGTTATTTAAATCTTGCAAAGTTCTAAAAAGAAATGGGGCATACACTGATACGCTTCGAAGGGAAGAGGCTCAGTGTAATTTCTGCTTAGGACCTCCACAAATCACATTTTTTATAAAGGAAAAGAAAGCATTAGCAAAAGTAGTCAAAATCAACTTTCTTGGAATATTAAGCATTTGCAACAATTCTAATGCTTGTTCAAGCAAAAGGGTTAAATTTCAGTAAGAATAGCAGGTTTGTAGCATTTTGGCTTGCTTTATGCCCATGCTCTTTTCACAAACTGCATACATACTTTCACTATTAGTAGCCTGACAGTGGTGGAAACCAGGAAAACCCACCATGGCGAAGCCACAGGATGGGACAGGTCAAGCGTGGAGCTGCACAAAGGACTTAGACCCAGATGCCTCCGACTTCCCTGACTGGTCTGAAGGCTTCCTGCAAAGTCCTTAGTGCTTTGCAAGGCTTCTTATGGTTGGGCTGACTCGTGGCTGGAAAGGGGGGAAAGGCGTGTCTCCAAGAGGTCTGTGAAACACAGGTGCAGCAGTCCTTTATCCTGTCACCTGCCTGGGACAGGGCAATGTGAAGGCCACAGGTGGCTTTGAGAAGTTCTCAATGTGACAGATATTCCTGGAATTCTTGAAGCACAAAGACCCAAAAAGGCTGACAGTGAAGGCAAGGGTTGAAGCTGTAGCCTCCCGGCGTGCCCCAGCACACGGAATCTCTTGGGAAGTGATACAACTTGAGTGGATCTTTCAGTTTTTGAGGGTTGCCAGTAATTTTCATTTATTTGGTAGAATTTCCCATTGATGCCATATTCTCAAGGGTTTTCTGTATTTGGGAGGTGTTTCTGATTCTCTTATGAGTCAATCTTCATCGGTGCTGTATCTCCAGCAATTTACTTTTTAGTTTATCCAGCTGATGGGTCATACTAGTCTCCTTTGTGTTTGGGTCTATAGTCTCACTAAAGGTCTGTGAAGTTCACTTATGTTTTCAGAGCACCAACTTAGTTTCATTATTTCCTATCATCTTCTACTCATTTTTTCCCTTGCTATGAATCTTATTTTTCCTTCCTTATGTTAACTTCAAGCGTAGTTTTGCTTTTTGTAGTTCTGTGAGGGATAGAGTTAGGTTGCTAATTTGAGGTCTTTAATGGAGTGCTTCATTGCTCTGAACTTCACTCCTATAGCACTGTCGCTACATCCCGTGGTTGGATATGTTGTGTGTTTTGTTTCTTAACTTCTGTTTTCATTTCTTTAACTTAGAAGTTGCTTGGGAATTTGTTTCTAATTTCCAGCTTCTTGTGAATTTTTTGATTTTCATGCTGCTACTGATGACACTTGAGGTAATTCTAGCCTTCAGTTTGTTAGGACTTGTTTTGTGACTCAAAGTGACCAACTATGGACAGTGTTCCATATGCGCTCTGGGAGAATGCAGATTCTGTTGCTGGTAGGTTGGAATGTTCTTTATATGCTCAGTAGTTCTTTTTGGTCTATGATGGTAACATATGCTGTTTCTTTATTGACTTACTTTCTGGATATTCTATCCGTGACTGGTGATAGAGCATTGAAATCACCTGTAAGTGTTGTATTTGTGCTATTTCTTCCTTCATTTCTGTCAATGTTTGCTTTATATATTTAGGTGAGAGATTGGCTGCATAATTGGTGCTTGTTTCTGACAGTTACCCATTTATCATTATGTAATGTCAATTTCTTTGCATCTAGTGACATTTTTGGACTTACAGTGTAATCTATCGGATTCAAGTGGAGCCATGCTTGCTCTCTTTGGGTTACCGTTTACATTAATGTTGGTTTCATCCCTTCACTTTCATTCCAGGTCTGTCCTTAAAGCCACAGGCGTCTCTTACAGCTTTTTGTGGGTCCTTTTTTTCTTCATTTGCCCGCTGTGTGTCTTGACTGGGGAGGTTAGTACTTTTACATTCAAAGTATTTATTGAAAGAGAAGAACTCACCATTGTACTTTCGTTAATGGAGTTCTGCCAGTCATCTCGTTCTTTTGCCTGTCTTTTGTTTCTCTTCCTGTTTTATTTCTGTTTCATTTTTTTAAAATAATATCTATGTTGTGACTTCTTTTGTGTTTTTTTTTTTTTTTTTTTTTTTTTTAACAAGCAGAGTGGACAGTGAGGGAGAGAGACAGAGAGAAAGGTCTTCCTTTTTCTGGTCGTTCACCCCCCAGTGGCCACTGCGGCTGGTGCACCGCACTGATCCGAAGCCAGGAGCCAGGTGCTTCTCCTGGTCTCCCATGCGGGCGCAGGGCCCAAGGACTTGGGCCATCTTCCACACTGCACTCCTAGGCCACAGCAGAGAGCTAGACTGGAAGAGGAGCAACTGGGACAGAATCTGGTGCCCCGACTGGGACTAGAACCCTGTGTGCCGGGGCCGCAGGTGGAGGATTAGCCTAGTGAGCTGTGGTGTTGGCTCGTGTTTCTTCTTTAGCTTTGTGTGGTTATCATGGCACTCACATGAAACAGCATATACTTGGGGTAGTGCATGCTGGGCTGCTAAGAACTACAATTGCACACACAACTGTGCACTTGCACCTTTGTAACAGTTTACATTTCACCTTGTGTATCCACTAACATATTTTTGTAGTTCTAGTTGTTTTTAATTCACCTTTGTTTTACTTTTTATATTGATGGAAGGTGATTCCCCTTTTGTCAATCCAGTGTTTCCGTGAGCTGCAGTTATTTATGAACATTATCAGGGAGGTTTATATACTTTGATTTACTGCCTAAAATATTTTAATTTCAACCTGAGTTACTCCCTTAAGCATTTCCTCAGTATTTTTTTTTTCTACTTATCTCTTTCTGCCTCTAAAGAAGTAACTTCACCAGGGCCAATGCCTGCAGTCGGGGTCTCCCACACGTCTGCAGTAGCTGAAAGCTGGGAATTGCACGTAGGCACTTGCTACGGGAAGCGGGAGTCCTAACTGACATTTTATCCACTAGGCTAAGCACTCCTGTCCGTGCAGCATGTCTGGTAAGGCGCTAGCTGGCAGTGATGAATTCCCCAGGTTTTATTACTCTGCATTTCTTTGCTGCTTCTTCCTTTTTGAGGATAATTTTCCCCAGGTTGATAGTAGTCTGAGTTTTTGTTCCAAACACATTGAATGTATCATTCCATTCCCTTCAGAGTTTGATAAGTCTATTCATCATTTTATTGAGCTTTCCTTATAGGGTTTCTTGCCACTCTCAAAATTACCTTGTTAATGGAGCTTTTGATAACTTGATGATTGTAATGTCTTACCCTGTTTTTTTTTGGGGGGAGAGGATGGGGGCTTGTGTTATTTGGGGTCTACTGGACCTTCTGGATTTGCACGTTGATTTCCTTTTCCTGATTTCTCTCCTCCTCCAGGACCTCTGTAATGTGTACATTGCTCTGCTTGATTTTTCCCCTAAGTTCTTTTAGCTTTTTTTACTCAGACTCCTGTGCAGTGTGTTCAAGCTTTGTGACCTTCGCTTCTGCTCTATCTAATCTGTTGTGGAAACCCCTATTGGGATTTTTTTCAGTTCCAAGATTCCCGTTTGCTAGTTTTTAGTATTTTCTATCTTGGTTGAAATCTTCACTCTATTCCTATATGGTCACGCTGACTTCAGTAAGCATCTTTATGATGACTACTGTGAATTCTGTCAGGTAAAGCAGCTGTCTGCATTGCATTAGGCTTAGTTGAACAAGATGGGTGCTTTTCCTCTCCTGTGGGCGCCAGTCCCTCTTTATTTTTCTTGACTCTCTGTGCATTTTTAAAAAGACCAGTCTCTCATCCCCTTCGTGGACTGGGCTTGTGACGACCCTCAGCAATTGCCCAAGTAGAGATGGTGGGCATTGCTTTGTATTAATCCGTACGCTCCATCCCATCAGCGTTCCAAGACAGACAGGCAGCACCCGGAAAAGCAGCAGGAGTCTCAGGTTCAGGACCTGCTTGCTCTGCACTTGGGGGATGAAGGGCGGTAGCAACTGGCAGCCTCTAGGTTAAACTACCTGGGTGGTTCTCTGGCCCTTTGGCCTCTGCAGCATGCCAGGTCCTGAGCCGCTCCCTGGGCAGGCCCCAGGAAGACTGCGGGAGCTGAGGGTTCCCTTCCAGTCTTACGTGACACTGCAGGAGGTAGGGATTATTACGAGCGTTAGCCTTGAGGTTTTTCTGCCAGTTTTGATGGGCTGGGTTTCGTGCCTGCCTCGGGTGAAGAACCTCTCAGTCTAGACCTGGATTTCTCACAAAGGGTGTCTGTGAAGGCACCCAGTACTGAGGAATCAGCGTGTGTGCAGTGGGGTCCAGAGGACCTAGGGCTTCCTGTCCCACCTCTGGTTGACGTCATTCCCTGGGACTGCATTGCACTTCTGGCTCTAAATTCCCAAAAGAGAGAAAAGTAAGCTAGTAATGTCTGTTGAAAATCATCCAGAAAAATAAAATGTGCTAGGTGTAATATAGTAGCAAGCGAGAGACAGGTAATTAGAAAGCAGTATGCCAAACAGATCCTTGAAGAGTGCATACTCTGGAAGGGACTTTCTGTGTTTTCATTGTCTTCATTCTACATTTCAGAAAAAATTACAGGCATCACTTCCTTGATTAATCATGTTAATCCCTTAGTTAAAAGCAAACTGCAAAAAGCAAATAGTTACTTCAGAACCGTTTCTGTAAGAATCCGCTGAGTTTCATTAGTTACCCTAAGTCAGTTGTGTTGCGGTAGTTTGTAAAGAGACTTCACTGCTGGGCTACCACTGACAGGAACCTGAAAGCCTGCCTCTTCCTTCTGCTCCCACCCTGAAATGTTTTAAGTGTGAGGTTCAGATCTGTAATTAACAGGTGAAGTATTACGCATTATAAAAACTGAGAAATCAGAATGACAAGGGGAAAGCAGTAGTAATTCTCCATGTTCACATCTTACTTAGATTTAATTCTCAACAGTTATAAAGGCCACTCTACCTGGCTCCTGCCATGAGATCAGCGCGGTGCACAGGCCGCAGCACGCCGGCCGTGGTGGCCATTGGAGGGTGAACCAACGGCAAAGGAACACCTTTTTCTCTGTCTCTCTCACTGTCCACTCTGCGTGTCGAAAAAAAAAAAAAGTATAAAAAGGTCATGGATCACTTCTCGTCCTTTTGGCTAGCATCAAGTGTAGTAAGAAGTTCATGGAAAATGCATGTTAGCAAAAAGCTATGCAGGGGTGTCAACAGTTATTCACAGCAAAGTGAAATCTTTTTAAATCTGTTTTTCCATGAATGCTTTGATATATCATCATATTAGCTTATTTGGGCAGTGAAGGTGTTACTAAGGGATTTTTTTTTTTTTTGGTTCGTTTTGCCTGTGGCAGTAAGAGCATATTTTAATTCAATGTAAAATGCCAGGAACTCTTGCATTTGTTTATAGAAATGACCTCAGTTTGTCTCTGCCACATTGTAAGGTGGGTCCTGTGAATCTTTGTGTTTTTACAGATATGGAACTTAAGGTTTACAGAGATTATGTAACATGGTCAAGGCCATACAAGTCCTTGCCGGAGGCACCAGGCAGCCTAACCTCAGAGGCCCAGCCAGGTGCAGTGCTACTGTTACACTTCCCAAAATTCTCATCTTAGTACAGACTATAGACTCAGCTCACTGAGCGGTTAATGCGAATTTTCATCATCTCGGCAATGAATAGATTATTTCAATGGGAATAAAGCTGGACGAAGATATTTTCCTTGATTTTTTTTTTTTTTTTTTGACAGGCAGAGTGGACAGTGATAGAGAGAGAGAGACAGAGAGAAAGGTCTTCCTTTGCCGTTGGTTCACCCTCCAATGGCTGCTGCGGCTGGCGCGCTGCGCTCATCCGATGGCAGGAGCCACGTGCTAGGTGCTTCTCCTGGCCTCCCATGGGGTGCAGGGCCCAAGCACTTGGGCCATCCTCCACTGCACTCCCGGGCCACAGCAGAGGGCTGGCCTGGAAGAGGGCAACCGGGACAGAATCCGGCGCCCCGACTGGAACTAGAACCTGGTGTGCCGGCGCCGCAAGGCGGAGGATTAGCCTGTTGAGCCACGGCGCCGGCCATTTTCCTTGATTTATTCACTAATATTTATTGAGCATTTACCATGTGTCAGTGTTATTGGTTGTTTTTGGCCTGCAGCCCTGAGCAGATAGACCAGATCCCTAGGCCTTAGGAGTGCACATGAAGGTTGATAAATTCTGTATGGTGATAGGAAGAAAGACATTCAGGGTTATGTATGTGTTTGGCTGAGTGGGGTGGTAGGCCACCACTGTAGATTAGAGTTGTGGAAAGAGTGATGCTGCAGAAAACACCCATGTCATGTGACTGCATTGCTCTGAGATTCTAGAGCAGATAGAGTAAGATGAGAGAAAGCAAATTAGTAGATGCCAGGGCTAGGGGAACATTTCGAGGGTGATGGTGATGTTTTGCATCTTGGTGGTGGTTTTAGTTGACAAAACTTATCAAATTATACACTTCATACTGGTGAATTTTATTTTATGTAGTATCTGGAGAAATCTGGTTTTTAAAAAGAGGTCACTACGAGAATAAACGACTGGAGAGATGGTGGTTTCAGATAGTGACCTCATTTACTATGGTGAGGACAGCCGAGCTTAGTGGGCACAAAAATCCGATTCGTGTGCACTAAGTTTGTGATGCCCACTCATAATCCTAGAGGAAGTGTTGAGTCGCCAGAGAAAAATACGGACCTTGCGTGGGGGGTGAGCTCTCTAGGGTGCAGGTCACCATGTGCAATGCATAACCACTTAGCGCTCATTTAAAGCCAAGTAAGGAGACGCGTAGTGTGTTTTTGCCTAGCAAAGAGCAAGGCTCCTTCAGCTGAGCTGTGCACAGGTGGAAGCAGTTGCACACTCACACACACACTCACATTCAGCATGGCTGCTGAATTGCAGGTGCCGTGAGAGAAGTGTGGAAGGTAAGGTGCTGTCCTCCGGTACTGCACTGTTGCCTGTGCCGGAGCGTTCAGGGCCCCGTCCTCCCGTTCCAGGATCCCTGGGCCGAACAACAGCTCCTTCCACTGTTTGCCCAGCTCCTGTCCCCTGGAAGAGGCCCTCACTCTTTCTGCTCTCTGCTCGCTTGGCAGCCAACTGAGAGCCACCCAGGAACTGCTGGAGGCCTCACTGAGGAAACCAGCTTTTTAAAAGCCTGGCTGGCATTTTTTTTTTTTTAAATCTAGAGTTCAGGTCACTTTGCTGAACCCAAGAAATAAGTCTGAAAACCTAATTGAGAGCCATTCACCTTTGTTTCTAGCTACTAAGTCTCAGTAGGAAGGAGGACAGGACAGAGCGTGGCATAGCAGAAGCAGTGGGTGTGAACGCGGGTTACTGATAGTACTCTGGAGAAATGAGGTGGGGGTAAAGTAGCTTCAGCTTTAGAATGTGCCACCCCGGTGTTTCCCCCTGCGAATGCTGGCTCTCACCAAGGAGATGAACAGCAAAGCAGGGCAGAAGACCAAGTGTGCAGGGGATGTGGCCCTTCGTTCTCAGAACTCATCTGAGAGGTTTTTGTTTGGCCTAGGTCATAAATTCAAACTAAGTCATAATGCTGATGGTAGATTGTTTTTTTTTTCCATCAGATATTAAAAAGAAAATTTATGACTCTGGCTTATTGATGTTCATATTAAAGTAATTTCAAATCCCTTGAAAAATGTTTGTTAAATAAAGCAGAGTACATTTGTTACTGACAGCTAACTAGGCAGGGAGAGGACAGTCATTAATTTTGCTGTTGAAGCAAAGACCTGTAAAGGACTCCAGTGCAGATGGACACTCTAGCTGTGTGTGACGTGGAAGCGCTTCCTAACAGTGTATAACCACAGCCGCTGTAATTTGGGGTTGTGTGTTCCCCCAAAGCCACAGACATGACCATCAGCGGTCAAGTTTTCTTTCAGACACTGAGCACAGCCACTTGACCTTTCTTTCAGAAAAGGAAACAGTGCCTCTGTTTTGCTTAAAGGGCCGGACAGTGTAACAACCCCAGACGCCTTCCACCACGGCTGCTTCAGTCAGTGCGAAGTTCTTACAGCCAGTGACATTGCAATGAGCATTTTCATCCTAGGTCTTGTTCCTCTCATCTCCATTTTCATGCCTTTACAACTTTCATGGTACTTAAAGGGCTGGACAGTGTAACAACCCCAGACGCCTTCCACCACGGCTGCTTCAGTCAGTGCGAAGTTCTTACAGCCAGTGACATTGCAATGAGCATTTGCATCCTAGGTCTTGTTCCTCTCATCTCCATTTTCATGCCTTTACAACTTTCATGGTACTTAAAGGGCTGGACAGTGTAACAACCCCAGACGCCTTCCACCACGGCTGCTTCAGTCAGTGCGAAGTTCTTACAGCCAGTGACATTGCAATGAGCATTTGCATCCTAGGTCTTGTTCCTCTCATCTCCATTTTCATGCCTTTACAACTTTCATGGTACTTAAAGGGCTGGACAGTGTAACAACCCCAGCAGCCTTCCACAACGGCTTCTTCAGTCAGTGCGAAGTTCTTACAGCCAGTGACATTGCAATGAGCATTTTCATCCTAGGTCTTGTTCCTCTCATCTCCATTTTCATGCCTTTACAACTTTCATGGTACTTAAAGGGCTGGACAGTGTAACAACCCCAGACGCCTTCCACAACGGCTGCTTCAGTCAGTGCGAAGTTCTTACAGCCAGTGACATTGCAATGAGCATTTGCATCCTAGGTCTTGTTCCTCTCATCTCCATTTTCATGCCTTTACAACTTTCATGGTACTTAAAGGGCTGGACAGTGTAACAACCCCAGCAGCCTTCCACAACGGCTTCTTCAGTCAGTGCGAAGTTCTTACAGCCAGTGACATTGCAATGAGCATTTTCATCCTAGGTCTTGTTCCTCTCATCTCCATTTTCATGCCTTTACAACTTTCATGGTACTTAAAGGGCTGGACAGTGTAACAACCCCAGACGCCTTCCACCACGGCTGCTTCAGTCAGTGCGAAGTTCTTACAGCCAGTGACATTGCAATGAGCATTTGCATCCTAGGTCTTGTTCCTCTCATCTCCATTTTCATGCCTTTACAACTTTCATGGTACTTAAAGGGCTGGACAGTGTAACAACCCCAGAAGCCTTCCACAACGGCTGCTTCAGTCAGTGCGAAGTTCTTACAGCCAGTGACATTGCAATGAGCATTTGCATCCTAGGTCTTGTTCCTCTCATCTCCATTTTCATGCCTTTACAACTTTCATGGTACTTAAAGGGCTGGACAGTGTAACAACCCCAGCAGCCTTCCACAACGGCTTCTTCAGTCAGTGCGAAGTTCTTACAGCCAGTGACATTGCAATGAGCATTTTCATCCTAGGTCTTGTTCCTCTCATCTCCATTTTCATGCCTTTACAACTTTCATGGTACTTAAAGGGCTGGACAGTGTAACAACCCCAGACGCCTTCCACAACGGCTGCTTCAGTCAGTGCGAAGTTCTTACAGCCAGTGACATTGCAATGAGCATTTGCATCCTAGGTCTTGTTCCTCTCATCTCCATTTTCATGCCTTTACAACTTTCATGGTACTTAAAGGGCTGGACAGTGTAACAACCCCAGCAGCCTTCCACAACGGCTTCTTCAGTCAGTGCGAAGTTCTTACAGCCAGTGACATTGCAATGAGCATTTTCATCCTAGGTCTTGTTCCTCTCATCTCCATTTTCATGCCTTTACAACTTTCATGGTACTTAAAGGGCTGGACAGTGTAACAACCCCAGACGCCTTCCACCACGGCTGCTTCAGTCAGTGCGAAGTTCTTACAGCCAGTGACATTGCAATGAGCATTTGCATCCTAGGTCTTGTTCCTCTCATCTCCATTTTCATGCCTTTACAACTTTCATGGTACTTAAAGGGCTGGACAGTGTAACAACCCCAGAAGCCTTCCACAACGGCTTCTTCAGTCAGTGCGAAGTTCTTACAGCCAGTGACATTGCAATGAGCATTTTCATCCTAGGTCTTGTTCCTCTCATCTCCATTTTCATGCCTTTACAACTTTCATGGTACTTAAAGGGCTGGACAGTGTAACAACCCCAGACGCCTTCCACAACGGCTTCTTCAGTCAGTGCGAAGTTCTTACAGCCAGTGACATTGCAATGAGCATTTTCATCCTAGGTCTTGTTCCTCTCATCTCCATTTTCATGCCTTTACAACTTTCATGGTACTTAAAGGGCTGGACAGTGTAACAACCCCAGAAGCCTTCCACAACGGCTTCTTCAGTCAGTGCGAAGTTCTTACAGCCAGTGACATTGCAATGAGCATTTTCATCCTAGGTCTTGTTCCTCTCATCTCCATTTTCATGCCTTTACAACTTTCATGGTACTTAAAGGGCTGGACAGTGTAACAACCCCAGAAGCCTTCCACAACGGCTTCTTCAGTCAGTGCGAAGTTCTTACAGCCAGTGACATTGCAATGAGCATTTTCATCCTAGGTCTTGTTCCTCTCATCTCCATTTTCATGCCTTTACAACTTTCATGGTACTTAAAGGGCTGGACAGTGTAACAACCCCAGCAGCCTTCCACAACGGCTTCTTCAGTCAGTGCGAAGTTCTTACAGCCAGTGACATTGCAATGAGCATTTTCATCCTAGGTCTTGTTCCTCTCATCTCCATTTTCATGCCTTTACAACTTTCATGGTACTTAAAGGGCTGGACAGTGTAACAACCCCAGCAGCCTTCCACAACGGCTTCTTCAGTCAGTGCGAAGTTCTTACAGCCAGTGACATTGCAATGAGCATTTTCATCCTAGGTCTTGTTCCTCTCATCTCCATTTTCATGCCTTTACAACTTTCATGGTACTTAAAGGGCTGGACAGTGTAACAACCCCAGACGCCTTCCACAACGGCTTCTTCAGTCAGTGCGAAGTTCTTACAGCCAGTGACATTGCAATGAGCATTTTCATCCTAGGTCTTGTTTCTCTCATCTCCATTTTCATGCCTTTACAACTTTCATGGTACTTAAAGGGCTGGACAGTGTAACAACCCCAGCAGCCTTCCACAACGGCTTCTTCAGTCAGTGCGAAGTTCTTACAGCCAGTGACATTGCAATGAGCATTTTCATCCTAGGTCTTGTTCCTCTCATCTCCATTTTCATGCCTTTACAACTTTCATGGTACTTAAAGGGCTGGACAGTGTAACAACCCCAGACGCCTTCCACAACGGCTTCTTCAGTCAGTGCGAAGTTCTTACAGCCAGTGACATTGCAATGAGCATTTTCATCCTAGGTCTTGTTCCTCTCATCTCCATTTTCATGCCTTTACAACTTTCATGGTACTTAAAGGGCTGGACAGTGTAACAACCCCAGACGCCTTCCACAACGGCTTCTTCAGTCAGTGCGAAGTTCTTACAACCAGTGACATTGCAATGAGCATTTTCATCCTAGGTCTTGTTTCTCTCATCTCCATTTTCATGCCTTTACAACTTTCATGGTACTTAAAGGGCTGGACAGTGTAACAACCCCAGAAGCCTTCCACAACGGCTTCTTCAGTCAGTGCGAAGTTCTTACAGCCAGTGACATTGCAATGAGCATTTTCATCCTAGGTCTTGTTTCTCTCATCTCCATTTTCATGCCTTTACAACTTTCATGGTACTTAAAGGGCTGGACAGTGTAACAACCCCAGACGCCTTCCACCACGGCTTCTTCAGTCAGTGCGAAGTTCTTACAACCAGTGACATTGCAATGAGCATTTTCATCCTAGGTCTTGTTTCTCTCAACTTTCATGGTACTCGCTAAATCTTCCTTAAAACTACGTCCTTCCATCCAAGCTGCGTTCACGGTCTTACTGTCTGTAGTGCTGACTACGGCCACCTGTGTAGGACTCTGTTCCTTTTTTTCAGTTGAGAATAACAAGTGCAGGTCACTATTCCTCATAGCTTGCGTGCAGCACATAAGGACAAGTTCAGCTACCTAAAATAGAAATGTTTCGGTGACCTGGACCACCCTTCTCTGCCATCCTGCCTCACAGAGTCCCTCCATCTCAGCTGCTGTTTGCTCTTCCTCGCTGGGGAAACCCACTTCCTTGCAGTGTAAATCACGTGTGTTTGATGGCCTCCGGTGGATCACTGTGCCGCTGTCCCAAGAGATGCCTGTAGAAGGCTGTTTCTGTGTCTCCTCTGCTAGACTGCAGGCCTCCTGAAAGTAGGAGCTGAGTCTTGAACAATCTGAAAAGATTATAATTAACTGTATGTTGTTACGGGGTAATGGTGTGATGTTATTTCTATAAAGGGAACAGATTTCATGTATTTGATATATACAGCTGTAAGAACATGATGATACTTCCTGTGTTACCCTCCCTCTTCCTCTCCATGGTTTTTGATTTTTGCAGTGAGATATTTTCAATTTTTATAATCACAACTGTAATGTTCTACCATATAAAGAAACGCCACCGGTCCTCAGGAGTATAGACAAGGTAGCCCTTGTCTATATCAGAATGTCAGTTTCACTCAAGCTGCTCTTCACGGGGCAGCAGGTCCAATAGAGCTTCTCAGGGCCAGCCTGGGGAGCTCGGGGGCCGAGCGGGATGATGAGTGTCGGTGGCAAAGGAATCACACCAGAGGCAGGAGATCAGTCAATGCCCAGGGCACAGCCGGGTTCTCAACTTTATTGGGAGGGGCAGAGCTTTTATAGACACAGAAAGAGGGCTATCCAGAGCACAAGGGAACCAAGCCAACCACCTGACAGGTAAGGCAGGACACGAGCCGGGCACGCCCTCAAGGGCCAATCACAACCAAGGACTCAAACTGTTCACGAGTACGGAAATCTCCTGTCAGGCTAGGATTGTGGGAAACGCTGAGTCACTGGGATGCAGAAGTGCGCAAACTCGAGCAAAGGCTTAGCGGCCTTGTTGAGCGGGTGAAGGCTTAGCAACGTTGTTTGCTTATCGATTGGAGCCCTCTGCACATTCATCAGAGGAAAAAAGCCAGTCCCCCACAGACAAATAACACTTATTTCAGTGAACTCAGTGTTCTCCCATAGCATCCATCTTGTTGCTAGTGACAGGATTCCATTCTTTTTTGTGACTGAGTAGTATTCCATCGTGTGTGTGTGTGTGTACAGCAGATTTTCTCTAAGCTGCTACAAACATGTGGATACAGATAACTCTTGCATATACTGGCTTCTCTTCGTTTGGATCAATTGCCAGGAGTGGGATGACTGGGACATAAAGTAGATGATACCTACCTTCTATAATATATATAATGATCAGATTAGGTTAGTGAGCATTTCCATCTCAACTTTTTTTGGAAAGTTTAGATTAAGCCTAACTGAACATATAAATGGGAAATTGTGTGAAATTTGAGGGAGTGCATGCAGCGTGTACAGACTAAGACATAATCCTTAACAAATGTACTGGATCTGCAGCTCTGCAGTTTGGCTCTGTAGATTCTTGACAGTTTTTAAACGCAACACTTTACTAAGAGTAGGGTCATCGAAAGTAGTGCTGTGAATGTTGTAATTCTCTTAAAGCAACTTTTCAACAGATTGCCTACTGGGTGCCAAACTGAAATGATTCTTATTGTTATTCAGTGAAATACTTGGAAACTCATCTGGGAGAGGCAAAGATAATTGCGTTCAGCTTGAGCAGAATGTTTACTTTGAGCAACTGTCGTCTTTGCTCTAGGGGAATGAACAGCTGCAGGAGTACAAGCAGAAGTTCTGGGTCACAGTAATGTAGTGAACTTTGGCGGGTGGAAGCATTACTCAGTTCCACATACAGGTTGAGCATTTTCAGTTGAGGCGTACTGAGCACATAACATCTATGCCAGTGTTCCAAAACACTGCCATCTGGAACAGGTCTGGCCCCAGGCATGCTGGATAGAGTATATGCAGCCTGTTCTAAATTTTCAGTCATTTCCAGCTCAGAATGGCAACATCTGAGGCATTCTTCAGTGCCTCCTCGGCCGGTCGTTGTCTTCCCAGAGGGAAGGGTGCTGTTGAGCTGTGTGGTTCAGGTGAGACTTTACCTACTCTCTCATCTCTGCTTAGGCTGCTGTTGACTTAGGCTAATGATTATTTTCCACCCCTGTTCCAAGGAGGCACAGATAACCTGAGCCATGCCTATCAGACTCAGTGGTAAGCCTTCTATTCTCAGATGACCCTGTATGGAGAGCTTCTGAGAAACGGGAGGCAAGGTCAGAGGCTGCCTCCTCACCGCAGTGAGCGCAGCAGATGAAACAGTCTGAATCCCTTCCTGGTCTCAGCTGAGGCTGAGCGTTTCTCCCCTTAATTATGCTGTGCTGAATTTCCTGTAACCTGTGATGAACAGAATTTTAGCTCATTGCAAAGCATGTGCTCCGCAGGGTTAAAATGGAGTCCCAGCTTGTGACTGATGTAATCTTGACCCAGTTTTTTTTTCATGTGTTATTTGTAAGGTGTACATAATGCCACCTGCTCTCCAGGGTTGTTACGAGGCCTTTGGAAACGTGCAGTATTTTAAAATAAATAAGAGATGCATGAAATAGGTTTAGCAACTTGAGGCAGCATTTGAAGGTTGTCCATCCAGTGACCCATGGAAGGAATGGGCCTATTCAGCCCTTGAAGGATTTCGGAGGAATACACTAGGAGAAGTAGGTGAAAATAGTTTTAGCTGGTATCAAGCAAAAAAATCGAGTCCCAAATCTTCAGTAATAAAAAGCACACCGTTTAGGCAGGACTGCGAAAAACACAGGAGTGTGAGCTGGAGGCATGTATTAAGGAATCTAACCTCTACTGTGCTTTCTGCACGGAGGTTCTCGGTTTCTGCTCCTGTGGAATTAGAGACGTGCGATTTCGTATTCCATAACATTCTACAAACTGTTATGATCATTGAATTGTATAAAGTTCTCTTTCAGAAATAAGCAGTATAAAGTCTTTTTGAAATACGATAGAATATTTATAATTCCACATTGAAATGTGACAGTTGCTTAGTAACTCAACTATTCTCAACTTTAGGGTTTAACTGCCTCTTAGAACAGTTCTGTGCAATGAATGAAAATGTTTCTAGCTATTTTCTTAGTCTTTTCTTGATCTGAGGGGAGGGAGAAAGAGAAATACCCAAGTGCGGGTGCACTCCCCAAATGCCCACAACAGCTGGGGCTGAGCCAGGCTAAACCCAGGAGCCAAAAACTCCATCCTAGTCTCCCACGTGGGTGGCAAGATGCATAGAAGCAGAGCCAAGACTTGACATGCCAGCCTGCACATTACTGGTTTTTAGCACCTTAAGCACCTAATTAAGGTGTTGCGTTAGCATTTTTATCTTAACACTTCAGCCTGAGTGTGCTGTCTCTCTCACACACACCTCTGTTAGGTCACACCGTCTGTTTCAGTGTAAGTAGTATTCAATAGCTAAAAGTCTAGCTTTTAACCTGCTTAGCACAGTGCATGCAACACATTTGAGTTGCTGCTGCAATGATGGCCATGGCTTGTGTTGATGCTTTTGTTACTGTTGTGCAGGTTCGGGGTTTTTAAACACTGGGCACATAGCCCTGCATCTAGGCAGTGGGTGGAGTGGTGGAGACCAGTGATTCCCTAATACTTGAGGGGATAGGCGAGGACGCTGCAGGGCCTGCTCAGGAGGGAGACGGCAACAGGAGGGTCACTGAGACCTGGGGAATGGTGCTGGACAGTCCTTTCTCTGTCTTACTATATCTCGATGATGGGGGGCTGCTGAGATCAGAAGTACCATACCGAAATGACCATCCAACAGGCAGGAAAGCATTACTGTCCCATCCTCCCCGCAGACTGAAGGAGTTGTGCAATGCCTGCGGCAGAATCCTCATGAGTAAGTAACTGTAGTTAAGGATGAAGCAAAAATATTTTTCTTTCAAATTTTGTGTATTATCTTTTCAAATTGCTGGTAAATTATGACCCATCTAATTAATAAATGGAACAATTAGGTATTTCTCTTGGCCTAGCAGTAGACATCACAAAAAAAAAAACTGAGGCTGTGAGGGAGCTCTGACCTGTGCAAGTTTTACTGTGTATTCACTGTCTAAGGTGCTCCAGGGGGCACAAGAAATGATGGATACAGTCCCTACCATTTTGTAGATTTTCTTTCAGGGGGGGAAACAGATGCATACATTTTTCAGGGCAAGGTGCATACCACATGCTGTGTTAGAGTTCTGTCATAAAGAGATAACCCTGGTTCCAAAGGCATATCCGTGTGCGACACGGAGGCTTGGATTAGGGGAACTCACGGGGAACTGTAGGCAGGGACTGACCAGGTCTGAGCCTGCGGGAGTCGCAGTGCAGGGTGCCAGCGCGGTGGTAACTTGGTAGATCTTACGGTGAACCCTGGGGATACTGGTGTTCTGTGAGTGCTGGCGTGGTGCGCGAGTATCAGTGTGCCGTTCCTTGGGAAAGCAACCTGGAGCAAAGATGGAGGGATTCCCTGGAGCGCAGTGTGGAGACCTGGCAGCCCTAGGGATCCATCGGACTTGAGCACGGTCAGCAGTCACTGCTGCCTTCCCTGGCACTGAGTGACCAGGGCCACAGCCCGGGATGTGCCACGTCCAGGCAGGAGCAGGTCTGGGGTCCACACTGCCCTCCGAAGTTGCTGGAATACTTGAACACGGAACGTTGTACCTCGAAATAGGATATGCATTATAACAGGTCTCTAAGGCGTGAGGGGTTGGTGACTGACAAGATTCCATTCTGACACAGAGCAGTGAATTAACAAAAAAGTATCAAATTGACAAAGTTCAACTCCCTCATAGTTCCCTAGTGATAGCCTTTATAGATAATAACTTCACTTTCCAGTACTCTATCTTATTTACATAACGTTTGTAGAAAATTTCATTACTGGAAAGTAAAGCCTAAATTGTTTGTGATTGAATGTATAAAAGATAGTGAGGTGAAACATGTTGTATCCAAAGATATTTTAGTATCCTCACAAAATTTAGTCTGACTTTTCACCAAATCCAATGTGCAGTGAAATCATGTCATGTGACATTGTCTTATGTATGGACAAGAGCAAACATTTCCTGCTAAAACTCAAATCTATTTATCAATCTGTGGCATTCAAAAGAAAAATCTCTCATTTGTAACAGTTCTAGAAATTATCCTTGACCTTTTCTAAAAGTGCAACAGATAATAGCTCGATTATAAAGCATGTGCTACCCACCATTTATTGTGGCTGAAGTCACCAACCGTGCAGCACAGCCTTCTGAAAACAGCGTGGAGCAAGTACCGCAGGAGGAACTGAAAGGGCCTGTGGTTGGTCAAAGGAACTCGACAGTCAGGCTTTTCCTGACAGTCATCTGTCTAATTGGGGTGATGGACAAAAGCAGAGTTGAACCCTGCCAAGGGCAGGTTTGGTGGTGAGGGGATGAGGGAGCAGGAGCATGAAAAAGAGCTGAGCAGACACTCCTGGGAACTGATTGGCATCTGTGACCTCCTGCCAGGATGCAAGGGCTTTCCTTTGCTAACCCCCGTGGACACTCCTGTTTGGAGCAAGGACCCCTGACAGCATCATGTCATAATTGCCAATAGATATGCAACCTCAACCATGTGAGATTCCACTGCACCCCTCCTCTGGCCATCTAGGACACCACAAGGACCGATGACAGCAAGTGTTGGTGAGGAAGTGGAGCTGTGGGCCTCTCATGAGAATTTACCCACCCATTGCTTGGAAGCATATGGCAGCCTTTACTAATGCTCACGATGTATATACCGCAGGCAACATGCAGAAAGGCATGTTGCACAGTGATGTACTCAGAGTCAGCATTGTGGTGCAGTGGGGTACTATCCCGTATGAGCATGGAGCAGAGTCCTGGCTGCAGCATTTCTGGTCCAGCTTTCTTCTAATGTGCCTGGGAGAGCCACAGGAAGCGCCTGGCTTCGGCCTGTCTCAGCACTGCCCCTTACAGTCATTTGGTGAGTGGACCAGCAGATGGAAAATCTATCTTTGCCTCTCCCTCTCACATAAATAGATCATTTTATTAAGTGCTATATTCATAGTAGTCATCACTGGAAATATTGCTAATATCCATCAAAAAAGACACACTGTCAGTGCATTCTGCAGTGTAGATGAATCTCAGAGATAGTAAGTTGAATAAAGGACAGCCATAAAAGCATACCCAGTGTGTGATCCATGTGGCCTAGAATTTTAGGACCCTTAAGAAAAAGGCAAAAGTAACTTACAGTGGTAGGAATCAGAATAGTGACTCCTGATGAACAGATGCATAAGAGGACTATCTAGGGCCTATAAACATGCATAAATACATACATATATGTAAGGAAAAGTTCACTGAGCCATGCTGTTAAGATTTCTGCATTTCACTATGCATAAATATTGTTAAAGAATTGTGAAAAGGACCTAAAGTGATAGCTCACAGGAGAAAAACTGCTGGCAAGTTACAAACTGACACTTCTAAGTTATTCAAGAAGTTACAAAGGAAAGACTGAAATATTCACAAAAATACGAGAAATAATAAAGGTTAGATAGAAAATCATGATGGTTCCACAGCAGTGAATAAAGTGAGATGCAGAGAGAACACATTTTAATGATAAAGTTTAGATGAAATGAAGTATTACCTAGGTAAATACAAATCCCAGTATTAAGAAGGATCAGAGCTGCTATACAGTTGCATAGCTATATAAACTCTCTAGCTTCAGATATCCATAATGGAACTTCACCTATGCTAAAGGGCGGGTGCGTTTCCTTTTTTTTTTTTTTTTTCCTTATTAGGCAGAGTTAGAGAAAAAGGTCTTCCTTCTGTTGGTTCACCGCACAGAGTGGCCGCTGCACCTATCCAAAGCCAGGAGCCAGGTGTTTTCTCCTGGTCTCTCATGCGGGTGCAGGGCCCAAGCACTTGGGCCATCCTCCACTGCCTTCCTGGGCCACAGCAGAGAGCTGGCCTGGAAGAGGGGCAACCAGGACAGAATCCGGTGCCCCAACCGGGACTGGAACCCGGGGAGCTGGCGCCACAGGTAGTGGATTAGCCAAGTGAGCCGTGGCGCCAGCCCTAGTTAAAGGTTTCTGAAGAGCAGATTATGCAATAAAAGGCATGTTTATTATAACAAAGTTGGCAAACACTACCTGAGTGAAATCATGAAGGTAAGGAGTTTATGCTGTGGATGCCCCGGTACAGCAGTGCTAAGTACTCTTCTTCTTCTGCATGGTGTTCTCCACAAGCCCTAACCCCAGTCTAATGTTTAGAAAGTAAAGAGACAATGTAAGATTGTCCAAAGTACCTGAGCAGCAGTCTTCAGAGTGTTGTGCTAGAGGAAGGCCGAGAACTGCCACAGCCGGGGAGACCAGGAAACGTGATGGCCACGTGCAGTGCTTGCACCTTGATTAATCCTGGAAGGAAAAAGAGCAGCATTGGGAACCCCGGTGGGATGCAGGGGAAGGCTACTCCATGGTGTCAGGCAGTGCTCGTAGCTCAGGTCGACAGAGGTGCCGGCTGAAGGGTGCGTAGAAACTCTTGTGCCTGCGCTGCTACTTTCCTGTTCATCGTTCATGTACGTATTTCAAACTATAGAAAATGTATTTTAAAGCACAGATAATACTCCTTTTTCCGCTTCTGCCTCCTGAAATGACTTTAAAATGACTGTGTTGTGGCGAGGGCCTAAGCTAGCAGCGGAGGTGGCTGGGGAGGAGGCCAGCATACCCTGCACAAACTCCGTCCCAAGGCTCACACTTAGGGCATGAGATTCCTGTGAAAGTGGGAGTGGACACAAGGCGACAAAGGGAAGGAGGGTTTGCAAGTCTTTAGTAGCCAGCGCTGTTTCCCAAAACTTGAAGATTTTAATGAGATCATTATGTTAACAGAAGTGTGGTGGCCGGCACCGCTGCTCACTAGGCTAATCCTCCACACCGGGTTCTAGTCCTGGTCAGGGAGCCAGATTCTGTCCCGGTTGCTCCTCTTCCAGGCCAGCTCTCTGCTGTGGCCCGGGAGTGTAGTGGAGGATGGCCCAAGTGCTTGGGCCCTGCACCTGCATGGGAGACCAGGAGGAAGCACCTGGCTCCTGCCTTCGGATCAGCGTGGTGCGCCGGCTGTGGTGGCCATTGGAGGGTGAACCAACGGCAAAGGAAGACCTTTCTCTCTGTCTGTCTCTCTCTCACTGTCCACTCTGCCTGTCAAAAATAAAAAGTCTATAGTAAGCAGCTCCCCGGGCATCCTTTCCAAACCTGGCAGAAGACTGGAAAAAGCAAAGGGTCAGGTCTTTGGACCAGAAATCATGGAGCAGTGTTGAAAGTGTAGGTGCTTAACTAGAAATGGGGTCAGAGGGAAAGCGTAGCTCAGAACGGGATGCTGCTTACTGAGCCTGCTAGTCTTTTCCTCCATCCCAGCTCTCACACTGCTGGCAGCCAGGAAGTTGGACAGCCCAACACAGAAGACCTCAGTATACTGGTATCAGAAATTGCCCCAAGGAAATAACCTACTCCTGCTGCTGGGCCATGAGCATCACGGTCCATAAACCACAACTGCGTGCAGAGAGATGTTACTCAGCGTTTTTATGCTTTACTCTTGAACATGAGCAACCAGTCAGGTATGAGCAGCTAACTTCTTATGCAAAGCAGAGAACACAAGATGTCGTACAGTTATAAAAAGTTGATACTCTTCTTTACAAGTTAAACAACACAGAATAGTAGAGACCTAAATAGCGATAGAGAGGCTGGACCTGTAGACGTCTTCCAGAGACAGCTGTGTGAAACGGAAAATCAGACCAGCATCTCGGAGGTTATAAAGCTGAACTGTAGGACTTTGAGAAATGAACAACAGAAAACAGGAACCAAGAGATCATAAAACTCGATCATTACCTCATTATTATGAAAGTAAATCTGGAATTACAGAACATGAATAAATTCATCATGAAACTTGAGATAAAGAAAATAAAGTTCCCTTCCAAGAGGGGAAAAAAAAACCTCAATGCCAAGTGAGGAATCAGAATATGATCAGGCCTCTCAACAAACTTAAGCTATCTGCAGAAATTCCCAACTCAGAAATCCAGATCTGGTCAAACTGAATTACGTGTGAGGGCAGAAGAGGTGCATCTTTCAGTCAGATGAGATGACAGAACATTTGGTTCCCTCCTGTTTTTCCTGGGTACTGTCTTGGAAGAGGGCCCCCAGCAAAGCACAAGGCAGACCCAGGACCTCAGGAGACACAGGAAATCCTAGGGAGTGACAGAGGTCGGTCCCAGGGTGGGACCGAGGGAGCACACAGTGCAGCCTACAGATGTGACCAACAAGGGAAGCAGGATGCCTGCTAACAGTCTCCTCAGAGGATGGGGAGACAGCTTGGGGAATTCACTCATAGAGATGCTTGCCCAGGCTGACAGAATATGCCTGACACCACAACCCATCACTGCCGTGCCTGCATCTCAGGAGCTGTTACAGGCTTTCGGCTTCTGTGTGAAAACTCCTGAGCCAGTCTGCTTAGGAGGGAGAACGAGGGGGGGGGGGGCAGAGAGGGGAGGCTGCCCACTTGAGGCTGTTCTGGTAGTCCCAGCCACGTTAGACCCAACATGGCCTGAAGGCGGACATGGGGGAGCCCAGGCGAGCCCGCCCTTTGTTGCCAACTTGTGGAATCACGACCCCAGTAAAGGATTGATAAACCTTTCCGGAAAGGGGCAGCTGGTAAGTAATTCAGCCTGTGTGAGCCAGGGAGCTTAACTGAGAAAATGAGGTAGATAACAAAGTTAACACCAAGAAACACTACACTTTTTAATGATGAAATTCAAAAGATAGAAATATCATTTTTAGTAATAAAAGACTAATGTAAAGGAGTTCTTGGCAGGGTAACATTATGCTTAACTGTGATTCAAAGTGATCTCTGCCGTCAAGGTTGCTTTCAAAGGCTCCCTATGTAATGCCTGTCTGTAATGGAATTCCACATATTTCATCTCCAAAAATCCTTTTAGAAAACATTCAATATTCATTGTGTAAATGAAAAGTACTTTGTTCCTGGTGACAATGCTGAGTGAAAGCATGAACTTAAAGGAACTTCTACACTCAGAATGTTAAAATTTACTGTGGTAGTCATTACAGTAAGCATGGCAAAGAAATGACTGGTTTAGTAGTCACTATTCTTTTTCATTATTCTTGCTGAATGACACACTTGACGCTAAAATTTTACAACAAATATTACTGAGGAAAACCAACATCGTCTTCTATGTGTAGAAGACAATGATTTGTCCAATTAACACACATATAAATGCTGAAGCATAAATGTGATGTGTGTAAAAGTAAGCGATGTTCCAGATACTTTGGTCTGTGGGTCTGATAGTTGCTGGTACTTATCTGCAGTATGTACTGAAATCCTGTTAGTTAGAAGTTTTTCTAGGTCTGCAGCAGATTGAACCTTGCCTCTCCACCCTGATAAAAAAATACTTTGAAAAATATCACAGCCGGCGCCGTGGCTCACTTGGTTAATCCTCCACCTGCGGCGCCGGCATCCCATATGGGTGCTGGGTTCTAGTCCCAGCTGCTCTCCTTCCAGTCCCGCTCTCTGCTGTGGCCCGGGAAGGCAGTGGAGGATGGCCCAGGTGCTTGGGCCCTGCACCCACATGGGAGACCAGAAAGAAGCACCTGGCTCCTGCCTTCGGATCAGCAACAGCAACAGCACCAGCTGTTGGTGGCCAACTGGGGAGTGAACCAACAGAAGGAAGACCTTTCTTTCTCTGTCTATGACTCTGCCTGCCAAATAAATAAAGAAATCAAATACCTAAATACCGCATGTGAAACTGTGTACTTACTAGAGGAAAACTTGGGCACAAGAAGTCAACACATCAGCATAGGCAATGGCTTTCCTCGGGTAAGACTCCAAAAAGCACAGATGACACGAACAAAACTCACAAAATCAGATTATAGCAAACTAAGAAACTTCTACAGAGCAAAGCAAGTGATCAACAGAGTACCAAGAACCTACAGATGGGAGAAAATATTTGCAAATCATTCATCTGACACAGGATAGATATCCTGTATCTATAAGCGAATTCAAGAACCCATACAACAAAACCTTAAGAATCCAGTTAAGATATAGGCAAAAGAACTGCACAGACCTTTCTCATCAGAAGTAGTACAAATGTCTAACAAGCAAATGCACAATATCACTGGCTACCAGGGCAATTAAAATCAAAGCCACAGTAAGATATCATTTCACTTCTAGTATGAAAACGACGAGGAGGTAGAAATAAGTAATTAATACCTTATACACTACTGGGAGGAATGCAACTTGGCATAGCCGTGATGGATCCAAGTATGGAAACTCTTAAAAATGCAAGTGTCATACGAGCCAGCTGTTCCACTTGTCCATCTGTATATCCAAAGGAATGAAATCATACCCAAGAGATACCTGAACGCTCATGTTCAGTGCCATTTTCAACAGCCACGCTATGGAACCAGCTTAAGTGTCCATTCATGTATCGATGGATAAAGAATGTGGATATGTATATGTCACACAGACATGCACCCACACTGTTATTAAGCCATAAAAATAATGAAGTCCTGATATTTTCAACAAAACGGATGGAACAGGTGATCATTATGTTAAATGAAATAAGCCAGATAGAAAGGAGCAAATACTGCCTGTTCTTTTCTCCTCTATGAATTAAAAACTAGTCACTGTGAGGCTAGAATAGATTCCTGAGCTGGGAGAGGTAGGGGGAGAGGGATTAAAGGAAGGTTGGCTAACAGCTACGCAAACACAGCCAGGTGGAAGCACCAGTGTTGCACAGCGCACTAGGTGACTGACTGCAGTTCACATCACCGGACTCGACTCTATAAAAGAACCACCAGAGGAGTCCACGGGCCCTGCTGGTGGCCTGGCTTAACGGCTTTCTGTATGTGCTGAAGCACTACACTGCACCACACCGAAATGTGCAAGGATTACCAGTTAATCAAAGACATGTCAATAACATAATGAAAAAGTGCTGCTCTGATATAAATTACCAGGGAGCTGTGAAGCAGGCCTGGGAATGAGAAAAGGTTTCTTCATGGGAGTGGAAAGCCCGCTGAGAGCTGGCAGAGGAACAAGCATCTTCACACGAAGAGAGACGTAAGGCACGTTGACGGAGTCCGTGCCCAGGCCTTGAGCCAGCTGCAGGAAGCTAGGTAGAGACAAGGGCCTGCAAGAAATGCAATTAGGGCTGCAGCACCCAGACTGCCATTCAGAGCGGAATGCACAGTTAGCACACGTAAGTGCGGCCAGACGTGCTGTGTTCTTACCATTTTGCTGTGAGCATACTGGTTTTTTAAAATCCTTCTGCAGCTTTTAAGAGACATAGTATTTGACGTTTTGCCTGGGTCTGCTGTGTGCTCTCCTGTGTCTTAGGTTACTACGTATATTCTACGAAGCAAGCTGAGATTGCATTTAAGATTTGACAACTCATTGTTCCGGCCTCCCACAAGCACGTGTCTTATTCGAACCCTTGGGAGATTTACTACCATTTGGGGTGTCACTTCTGTTGTAGGTAGAAAATAAGCCCTAAGAAGTCTGGGTGGATTACTGAAAAAATGTTTCTAAAGTGTTCACTATGTGGTATATCACTTAAAGGGCAATGTGGAAGCCTCTGCGGACTAGTTTAATTGGAGCAATTCCATTCATTCGCTGCCTCACTGCTTGTCTGATTATTTGGATCATTGGTGGATTGTTTATGTATAACTCCTCCCTTCTTCAGTTTCCATTCATGAACTGTGTCCAGCTCATTTTTCTTCCTGAGCATTTTTTTTCTTGGTAATAGTCCAATCTAGCCCATTCTCTCCAATAAACTTCATCTCTTTTCTGGACTACCACAGTGCTTTTCTAATTGCCTTTTCTAATTCTGGTCCTCACAAAACCACCTTTCATGCTGCATGCTGTTCTGATTCAAATACGGATCCCATCCTGGCAAGGTGCACTACCAGATACAGGATAAAGGGCAAAGTGCTTACTAATGAGAGTATTTGGATGCACTGGGCCCCCTGCTGTGTGCCAGTTTGCAGTGTCTCACACAGATCAACTCAATTTTAAGAATCACCTGTTGAAAAGAGACCATCCCTGCCTCCATTGCACAGAGAGGAAGATTGAGGCCCATGGCCGATGAACACATGCCACACAAATTTAACCTGTGTCTGCCTGCTGCTTATCTTGCCTCATCTCTTTGCCTGTGCATCCCTGATACTAAAATTCCTGTACTTCATGATCAGCAAGTGCTTAAGCTCCGATGTTTTTTTTTCCCCTCATCCCTCTCTTCCTTCTCCTTTATTTCGGTCACGTCTGTTTCTTGAAAACTGAATTGTTCTAGAATCCTATGCTTTCTCTGCGCACGGGTATCTGTCTTACATATTACTCTAATTCTCTTATGATTTACACTTTGTTAGCTGTCTGTGTAGGGCAGTACTGAAGACTGTTGCTGGAGGAATCAAATTAGCAGAAAGTGCACATTGCTGTGACTGTTTCTGATGACACTTCCTAACCGTTTTCCCAAATAAATAACCAGCTCTTTGAGTGCAGAGACTGAGCCTGTTTATTTTTTAAGAACTCCGTATCCACTTCCTCTAAAGGACAACTGTTCCATTTCTTGCTCCAGGGTTAAATCAAATTAAAGTTGAATCCAATCATCTTTTTAAAAAAATCTTTGTGTAGTAAATGACTATCAGTGGAGATAATCATTATTACTACTTAAAAAACCATGTGTCTGATTTTTGGCCTTGTTTGATTTTGGAGGTTGCTTTGACACACTAACATGGTACTCAATTTCCAAGTATCTTAGCTAAGAACTGATATGTAACACAAGATTTATTTCTTACCCCAAAATCAATCAACACCTAATACTAATAGTTTTTATATATATTGAAATTCAAAAAAGAATGTGAGGTGGGACAATCTGTATTTTCTGCCAATTTTCATTCAAACTGTTCTGCTTGTACCTTGACGTGACAAGCACAGGTTTAATTTTCTGGCACGTAATAGACCTTGGATCAGTATTGCTGACTGTGAGCATAAGCAATGCTCCTTCACCTACCCAGGAAGGGAATAAAAACCTACCTGTCCTTTGCATTACTTAGGCCATCGTTTAAACATCGAAGTCATCAGCCTTTGAGATCGCTCACGCCAGAAACCCAGGCTATTTTCCTTTGATGTATACTTTGGGATGATGCAAGACTACGTAGGGGATTGTCAGCAGTTTCTGTTGTTGGTGATGACTCATGCTAAGCCCTCTCAAAGGACAGGAGTAGCAACCGATCCACCTGCCATGGTCAGGGGCTCTTTCCTGCATTGCTGATAGCAGCCTTAACCCTTCTCCTCCTGACTTCTTGGTCCCAGCCTGGCTTCCCAGCTTCCATTGCTTCTGCTTCTCCTGCCAGAATTTTCTCACACACACTCAGCACTCCTGTGTCTTCCATGCACTCCCCAAATGGCCACAGCACTGGAGCTATGCTGATCTGAATGCAGAAGCTTCTTCTGTGTCTCCCAAACAGGTGCAAGAGCCTAAGCATTTCTACTGCTACTTCTACTACGTTTCGGGGCCGTACCTGAGAGCTAGATGAGAAGTGGAGCAGCCAGGACTCGAACTGGCACCCATATGGGCCACCAGCACTGCAGGCAGCAGCCTTACCCGCTAGCCACAGTGCTGGCCGCTGCCACCAGTGCATTTTTCACTCCTATGACATCAGCTGTTTCAGATTACACACATGCTAGTTAGGAATAAAAAGTTCAGACATTCCATTACACAGTAGGGTGACCACAGATAATGTGCTCTATATTTCTCTTGAAAAACAGTATTGTGGATGTTTTCACTTTAAAGAAATGATAAACTTTTGAAGAGAGAAAGATATTTCCCCTGATTGCATGTTATACAATGTATACAAATAACTAAACATGGCAGGGTAGCCCATACCTATGTGCAGTTTTGTATGTATGTTACTTTTTTTAATGAAAAAACACTTTCAGAATGTCAGACTTTTCTTTATACATAACCAGTATTCAGTAATTGCAAAATAAATATATGACCAAAATTTGCCACCAACCCCAAACTGGAACTCTATCACATGTGCTATCTGACTTTTGCCTCTAGAATATCACTCATTTTCTCAGCTACATTGCTATATGCACATGCAACTTTTGAACTAATAATTAAGCAGCATGCATTCCTCCTACGTAGAGGCAAAAAACAAGTAAAGTGCACGACCATTCCTGAAGCTTAAATCACCACATGATACTGTGGTTTGTAACCCACAGACCAGAACTGAGTGGGTCATTGGGGTGTATTTCCCTTCAATGACTTAAACTCATTTACAGTCTTTCAAAAAAGTGGACTGATAAAGAACATGTAATCACTAACCTGTTTTGGTTTGTTTTCCTATGATTACGGAAATGTGTCACAGATTTAATGGATGCTAAAGCAAAACCATACCTTAGGCAATCAGCAGAAAGTATGAAATCTTGTACAAATCACTGCATATGCTTTTAGCTCTAAATGGCTTTCAGCATGTCCTGCTTATTGAGCACTACGGAAACTGACTTGAGTCACTTGTACTTTACACTTAGTATATCAACCTTTCTCCACACTGAGAAACTAGTTCTATTATCATTTCCATATACTGTTGCAGCTGCTTTAGATGACATGTGTGACTGATGACAAATACACCACAACATACACGCAGTTGAGTATTTTTCCTTCCAAGCTGTTCACTGTAGGGTATTCATTATTAACTTGGGGCCAACTACTGTAGAGACACGAGGTATACCACTTAATACAGGAGTAACAGTGCCAAGGTAGAAAAACCCTGCCCTAGAGAATGGACCATGTACCATGGCCCATTGTCTGGGTCAATTTTACTGATAGTAATTTTATATGAAGTTGAATATGCCATGAATTATCCTTGACATTTAGATAATCCAATGTCACGATCTTTATCTGAAATTAGAAAAGCCCTACAAACTAGGGAAATTTGTGAGTCAAAAGTTGGCAAACATTGCTGTGAAGCTATTTATACTTTTAATCTACCCATGAAACCGGAGCCTCCATACTGTCCACTACAGAATTATCACTATTGTATTTCAAAATTCAGTGATCTAATACTTTGTGCCCTTATGCCCCCTAAAATTTCAAATTCCAAATTTATAAGAATAAAATCAAGAGGAATTGTAAGAACACTGCATCTGTATTTTACAGTAAATAATCTTCATCCTCAAATTTTTGGAATTGTGATAATTTTTCAACTTCAACCTTTTCAGATAATACAGTGCAAAACTGTTTCTGTTATTTATCAATGGAATAATCTGGAAACAAAACAGTGGCAATTTTCAAAGTAAACGATGTGTCAATTTCAGATAACAGGAAGACAATAAAATTGTAACAGTATTAAAGTGAGATGCTATGGTCAAGCAAATGACAAAAAAGTATACATACACACACACACACACACATATCCAGCATTTCTAAGAACAAGATGTCCAGTGTCACAGTTTATTTTAAAGTCAGAATAAAATTAAACGCCATCCCTCGTACCTAGCAAGCAAAGATACAAAAGACTTATACAGCTAAATGTAGCTCTTAAGATACAAATGGAAGATGGCGGTATAGCAATAGAATGATCCGAATCACATGGGGCTAAATAGATAGTTCAAAAGGTGAGAAGATACACAGCAGAGATAGAGCTGTGGGAAATTTGCAACGGGACCAACAGAGACCAGGCAGGTTCATGCTGAAAGAACAAATAAAGGGAAGCAGTGGAGGAGTGGACTAGGGAGGCTGGCGCCAGCCTCCAACAGACCAGGTGAGATGGGAAATCATGGACCCATGGAGTTGCACCTAGTAGTGGCAAGGAGAGCTTCGTGAACTGTTTTTGCAGTTCCACACAGGAAAAAAAGAGAAGGCATAAAGGAACAAATAGAAGTCAGGGACCCCTTGCCCATCTCTCCCTAACCCATACCTAGACCTGCACCTAGCTGCGAGAAGTCATCTTGGTTTACATTTCGAACAAAAGCAGAGTACTGCTGCCTCTGCATCCTCTGGAAACGCCCATCAATTACAGGGACCACCTGAGCATACCACCCACCCAGGAACAAGGACCACAACATTTCACAAGAATTTCTTCCCCAGCACACAAGCAGTACAACGAGAAGTAGTCCTAAATATTGAGAACTAGAGCCTGTTCCATCTACCATTAAGAAGAAAGCCTTGCCCCATTAGGTGGAGCTCCATGCACCAACCGGTATGTGGCTTCCACCATGATTGAGAGGTAGGCTGGGCTCCAGTGGGTGGGGCTCCGTGTATGCACTTGCAATGCACAGACACGTAGCAGCTCATAGCAGAAATCTCACAACAAGTAAATCTTCACAGACTAGAGGTACAGTTTGTTAATAAAGGTGATATAACCCTGAACACCCCAGAGACTAACAGCGAGGCATCCCATAACTGAAGAAAGGGCAGGTTACATCAACAGAAATGAAAAACCTAATCAGAAATCCAGAGGAAAGCTACAAAGCTCCCTCGGGAGCCTTACATTGGATACTTCCTCCACCCTGGAATACTGAACAGAGCATCCAAGCCACATCCAGAACAGACCTCTTAGAACTCACCACGAGTATAGACAACACACAACCTAAAGAGAGGGGAAAAATAGAAACACAGAAAAAAAACAGAAAAACTAAAAAAATAAGTACAGTAGGAAGACACTATGAGCCCCCTAACGGAATACTACTACTCTTCCGTAATAGAGGGTGAAGATGAAGAGATCAAGATACACCAGAAACGGAATTCAGAACATTCATCAGACTACTCAGAAGCAATCAGACGCAAACCCACAGTCTACATGAAAATTTCTCCCAAGACAATTATTTTAAGAGAAGTCACTATGAAATACTAGAAATGAAGAATTGAACAGATAAAATAAAAAATGCAGTAGAAAGTCTTAACACCAGAATAGGTGAGACAGAAGAAAAACCCTGTGGGCAAGGAGAGAATAGCAAGATGTATTCCAAGTCTTAAGAGAAAATAAAATTGTACCCTGCAAAGATCTCATTTGTGACTGAAGGAGAAATCAAGAGCCCTCACAGCAAACAGAAATTAAAAGATTTTTAACTACTCATCCAGCCCTATAAAAGATGCTCAAGGATATGCTACACACAGAATACAGAAACAGGAACATCACCACAAAAGAACATGAATGCAGAAATTCACCTAGTAAATTAGAAAGGAAATCCAAAGTAAAATATTAGGACTATTTATGGAAACATGGCAGAGCTAAGTCAATACTTAACAATAGTCACCCTGAGTGTAAATGTTCTCAGCTCTCCAGTTAAAAGACACACAATAGCTGAATGGATTAAAAAAAGAAAACTCATCTACTTGCTGCCTACAAGAAGCACATTTTACCAACAAAGATGCATGCAGACTGAAAGTGAAAGGATGGTAAAAGATAATCTATGATAGCATGAATCGAAAGAGCTGTGTGTGCCATCCTAATATCTGACAAAGTAGATTTTACAGAAAAACTCTTAAATGACACAAATAAAGGCACTATGTAATGAGTAAGGAATCAATTCAACAGGAATATGTGATTATTATAAATGTACATGGATCTAATTACAGGGCATCTGGCTATCTAAAAGAAATATTAAGTAATTTAAAGGGAGCTATAGACTCAAATACAATAGTAATGGGGGACTTAAATACCCCACTTTCATCAACGGACAGATCAACCAGACAGATAATCAGCAAGAAACAGTTGAGTTAATCCACATCAACGACATATCAGAGAGATCATTCACCCAGACCACATCGGATTTATCTCTGGTATGCAGGATGGTTCTATAGTCGCAAATCAATCAGCGTGATACATCTCATCAACAAAACAAAGAACAAAAACTGTATCATTATCTCAATAGATGGCAGAGAAAGCATGTGATAAAATATAACATTCTTTCATGATGAAAACTAAGTAAATTGGATTTAGAAGGAACATTCCTTGACACAATCAAGGCAATTTACGACAAACCTATGGCCAGCATCCTACTGAATGGGGAAATGTTGGCATCATTCCCACTTAGAGCTGGAACCAGAAAAGAATGCCTACTCTCACCATTACTTCTCAATATAGTCCTGCAAATTTTAGCCAGAGGCATTAGGCAAGAGAAATAAAGGGATTCACATTGGGTAAGAGTAAATCAAACCATCCCTATTTGCACATGACATGATTCTATATATAGGGGATCCAAAGACTCCACCAACAGACTATTGGAACTCACAGAATGGCAGGATATAAAATCAATACACAAAAATCAAGAGTCTTTGCATACAAAGACAATGCCCAAGCTGAAAAAGAACTTCTAGGATTGATCTCATTCACAATAACTCCAAAAACAAAACAAAACAAAACAAAAAAACAATCAAATATCTTGGAATAAATTTAACCAAGGATGTCAAAGATATCTACAATGAGAATTACAGAACATTAAATAAAGAAATAGAAGATGACACAAAAAATGGAAAAAAACTTATAGTCATGGATTTGAAGGATCAGTATCATCAAAATGTCCATTATTCTGAGGACAATTTTCAGATTTTTTTTTTTTTCTGACAGGCAGAGTGGACAGTGAAGTGAGAGAGAGAGACAGAGAGAAAGGTCTTCCTTTGCCGTTGGTTCACCCTCCAATGGCTGCCGCGGATGGCGCGCTGCGGCCGGCACACCGCGCTTATCCGATGGCAGGAGCCAGGTGCTAGGTGCTTTTTCCTGGTCTCCCATGGGGTGCAGGGCCCAAGCACTTGGGCCATCCTCCACTGCACTCCCTGGCCAAAGCAGAGGGCTGGCCTGGAAGAGGGGCAACCAGGACAGAATCCGGCGCCCCGACCGGGACTAGAACCCGGTGTGCCGGCGCCGCAAGGCGGAGGATTAGCCTGTTGAACCACGGCGCCGGCCTAATTTTCAGATTCAATGTGATACCATTCAAGTTACGAAAGATATTCTTCTCAGATATACAAAAAATGCTGAAATCCATGTGGAAACACAGGAGACCTTGAATAGCTAAAGCAATCTTAGACAACAAAAAGCCAGAAGCATCTCAATACCAGATTTCAAGACATTACAAGGCAGTTTTAATAAAAACAGCCTGGTACTGGTACAAAAATGGGTACTTAAACCAATGGAACAAAATAGAAATACCAGAAATCTATCCAAGCATCTACAACCAACTTATATTCAACCAAGGAACTAACACCAATCCTAAGAGCAAGGACAGTCTCTTCACCTCATTTTGCTGGGAACACTGGCTTTTCACATGCAGAAGTAGGAAACAGTACCCCTACCTTACACCTTACACAAAAAACAATTCAAAACGGATAAAAGACCTAAATCTACGATCTGATACCATTAGATTATTAGAGAACAATGGAGAAACTCTGGAAGATATTGGCACATGCAAATATTTCCTCGAAAAGACCATGGAAGCACAGACAGTCCAAGTGAAAAATCAACAAATGGGATTACATCAAATTGAGAAGCTTCTGTATTGCCAAAGAAACAGGAAGGTGAAGAATCAACCGACAGAATCTGAGAAATTATTTGAAACTATGCAACTGATAAAGGATTAATAATCAGAAATATATACAGAGATGAAAAAACTCCACAACTATAAAACAAACGACCCAGTTAAGTAATGGGCTAAGGACTTAAACAAACGTTTTCAAAAGAGGAAATCCAAATTTCCAACAGACAGATGAAGAAATGCTCAGGATCACTAGCCATCAGGAAAAATCAAATCAAAACCACAGTGATGTTTCACGTTACTCTAGTTAGAATGGCTTTCATACAGAAATCAACAAACAATAAACGCTGGTGGGGATGTGGGGAAAAAGGTACCCTAATCTACTGTTGGTGGGAAGGTAAACTAGTAAAACCACTGTGGAAGATAGTAGATACCTCAGAAATCTGAATCTAGCCCTACCATACCATCCACCCATTACACTCCTGAGAATTTACCCAAGGGAAATGAAATCAGTGAATAAAAGAGTTATCCATACTCCTATGTTTATTCTAGCTCAATTCATAATAGCTAAGACATTGAATCAACCTACATGCCTATCAACTGAAAACTGGATAAAGAAATTTTGCGATATGTACTCTATGCAATACTTCATGGCAGTTAAAAAAATGAAATTGTCATTGGCAACAAAATAGATAAATGTGGAAAACGTAGTGAAATAAGCCAGTCCTAAAGGGACAAATACCATACGTTCTCTCTGATCAGTGGTAATTAACTGAATACATAAGAGGAAACCTGTAGAAGTGAAATTGATACCTTGAGAAGCAGTGACTTGAACAGCTTTTGTTTTGACTGTCAAGGAACAGGTTTTTTTGTGTTTTTTTTTCTTAATACCATTGGTTCAAGACTGTACTCAACATGGAATTAATCACATGTGCATAAAGTCCATTGAAAATAGATCCCAGTACAAATTAAAAGTAAGAGAGGGAGGAGGAAGTTTGTAAATATAAAGCTGTATAGATTCTACAGACTTACTTCTAATGGTACAGCTAAAAATTCACCATGGGACTCTAAATCTTATTGAGCTCGGTGGTGAAACTGCCATTGTAAGTGTTAAAGTTATCATATTATGTGTTAAATTGATCATGTAGACCTGATTAAGTGTTAAGGTATCATATTAATAAGATGATTTGTCTGGTAATAATAGAATTAAAAAAGAATGTTTCAACATGAGAAGCAGTCTACACAGCACACTCATAGAATGACAGTCACTCTAAATAGCACTCTGACCTCCAAATCAGCCCTTAAGGCATTCTGATCTGTTTGAAAAGCCTATGAGACCATTTCAGGCATGGAAAGCCAAGACACTGTTCCAAAAATTTTGTACATCAAGGATCTCTCTGAATGAGACCCCAGTGGAAACAAAAGGGCATCAAAGAAGGATGTGCTTTGCTCTGAAAGGAGGAGAAAACTTCCACTTTGCTTATCACCTTGTCTGAATACGCAAAGAGATTGGAGATTGTGGACTTAAAAGGCTTCCATAGCCTTGGCAGCTCATGCCAACAGCCTCTGGTGGTAACTGACATCATAAGTAAGTGATGATTGTTAAATAAACAACAGGAGTCACTGTGCACTTACTCCCCATGTAGGACCTCTGTCCTTAATGAGGTGTACTATGAGAATTAACTGTACAACTTGTTCTCGGTTTTTATATTTTGTTTTGAGTGTCTGTGTATACAAATTGTTGAAATCTATATTTAGTATAGAGTTGGTCTTCTATGTATAAAGTTAATTGAAAATGAATCTTAATAGAGAATGGGACTGGGAATTGGAGAGGGAGGAAGAGGTGGGGTGGGTGTAGAGGTGCAAGGGAGGGTATGGTGCAAACAATCACTATATTCCTAGAGTTGTACTTAGGAAATTTGTACTCTTTAAATAAAAGGTTTTTGTGGGGGTAAAAAAAAAAAAAAAAAAAACACACACACAAATATAAGGGCCATCATGCATTCCAAAAGGACATTGGTTCGAGACCTGGCTACTCCACTTCTGATCGAGCACTCTGCTGTGCCCAGGGAAAGCAGTAGCCAACATCCCAACTCCTTGGGTCCCTGCACCCGCATAGGAGACCCGGGAGTAGCTCCTGACTTCAGATTGGCTCAGCTCTGGCTGTTGCTGCCATTTCAGGAGTGAACCAGTTGATGGAAGACCTCTCTCCCTCTCTCTCTCTACCTCTGACTCTACTTTTCTGTAACTCTTTCAAATAAAATTCACAGGAATAAACATTGTTAAATATCTATGCACCCCTGTAATGGAGTGGGAATTGTTAAAGAACATCTATTAGCTTAAAAATATTCTAATTCCATTCTAAGTAAAAAATGCCAGTTAAAATATGCGTTTGTGTTCCATCCCCTTTTGCATCCAAGTTTGTATTTATAAGCATACTGCCTCATGCTCCTATGTTATTTATTTTCAGGGTTTGTGTCTGAAATGAGTTGGGCAAAACTAAATGAAAATAAACACACACCACATAGTAAAGACCTCTCAAGAATTGGAAGGAAATGCAATGTGACTTGAGAAAATTCATGGGAAAATGGAATTAAAGGATAACTTTCTTTGGGTGTTTTTTTTTTTTAAGAAATCCATACATAGTTTTCCCATCATGTAGATTTTCCATAAACTTTTTGAAAACTGTTTTGTTTTTCTGAGAAACTTCAAGGCCCTTTACAACTTACTGCAGTTGGTATTTACATCAGTAAGTTAAAGAATTGTGTTTTTTGATATTTATTCCATTGCATTACATACTTGCAGAAAACACTACTTCTTCAAAGTGATGATTTTTTTCTTTTTTCCAGAATTTCAGCCTTCTTCCCCTTGATCTGGAGTTTGGAATCTCCTAGATACCTGGTTACTATTTCAGTAAAATGGGGAGAACCAGCTTCCTCCCTGGAGCTCTCACTGCAAATATTAGCACACAGGGTGGTATTTTTACCTCTTTTTCATGATGTCCAGCTCTTAACATCTGAACCTGGCAAGAGGACTAAGCTAGCTGTAAATCTTCCCACCCAGACCACACTTGATTATTGTATGATGGCAAAATTAAACGTGAATAAAACAGCTAGAGCATTCGGGGTTCTTGGAAGAATAAACATGAGTTGGAAGTCTTATGTGGACAGTGCAAAGTACAGGAAGGCCATCAATCATGTAAACATCAAGTGAGGAAGCTACTGGAGCCCGTCAGGCGCTCCCAGCAGTACACGGCTTATTCCATTCCTTTTCCCTTGCACTCAGCTTAGGAAAAGGAGCACTGTGAAACCTCTAACAGATCCCAGAAGATTTTCTAAGTGCTTATTCCTGTTGAAAGGTACACTGTGAACAGAGTGCACTCTGACACACTACAGAGGATTTTCTGTGTATATAAAGCGGACGTGTGTAAAATGCCACAGTACTTAACTCCCTGACTCGCTGTCCCCCTCCCACCAACAGGAAACTGTTAAGGAAGCAATAATGGAGGAGCAGAAGCGAAGTGAAAAGGCTGTGGAAGAGGCAGTGAGAAGAGCAAGAGAGGAACTCATAGAGTATGTCAAAGAACAGAAGAGGGTGAGTAGGTCCTCAGGAGGTCTAATTTGTGCTTCTGTAAACCCCACCCATGGCTTCCATAAGTTAATGTGAAATTTTTAGACACTCGCAAACTTAAAAGTACTACAAATATCCATTGTCAATTTGGTTTAGGAATCTCCATCTGATGTTATTCTCTTATTGAACAGTATGTTCTAATCACTATGTCTAACTCAAAATCCCATCCGTCAACAGAAAACAATAGTTATTGCTAAACTCTTAGAAATGGCCTATATTGTTTCCCTTTAACCTCTACTCAAAGATGGTAGGCAGTTCAGATTTTTAGGGATTTTTTTCATCCTTGTACTTTTTTTTTTTTTTTTTTTTTTTTTTACAAATTTGCAAGTAACCTTTAAGCTGCATTTAACCCAGCTATGGTTCCAGTAGACTATGTTACAATTAGATTAAGGCTGCTCTGCCGTGGTTTCATTTCACAGCCGTAGCTCAGAATATGGCTATCAGAAATCAGAGTACCTATTGGAACTTGGCAGAAGACACATCATTCCAGTACAGTGTGCTTTTATAACATGGGAGTCTGAGCAGTAGCTCAATCTATTGGGTCAAACACTGTGTTTTATCCACAGTCTTTAATCTTCAGTAATATATAAGATAAAACATACGTAAAATGTTTAATGTAATCTCTGTAATAAACAGCACTTAAAGTTCTCACAAATTTAGTATGTTTTATTAATTGAAATATATGTGTTATATAATTAAACACTTTCATGTACTATGTATGTGTACATACATATTATAAACATGTGTCACATAATGTGAAAGTCCTCTAAGTAAGTACAGAACATATGAAGAAATTAGACATACAATGTCTAAGTCTAATTAACTGGTGAAATGGCAAGGTAAATCGAAAATACAAGATACTGTCATACAGTTGGTAGGCAAGAAGTGTGCTGTTCATTGGTCATGATACCACAGTAGTCCTGTACTCTCACCTTAAAGTTCGATTTTATAAGACTCGGAGAAAATCCCCACCCCCCGAGACTACCACCGTGTCTCAACACAGGAGCATTTGTCAAAGAATGCAATGCTAAGTCATCTTTCCAGGCAAAGCAGCCACCTACAGAGGCCTGCCTTGTGGGATTCAGTCTGCACAACTTGCCTCAGAGGAGTTACTTCGTTTTCAGCCTAACGTGTTCCTGAATGCCTAACTCTATGAAGATACAAGCCTGAGCCACACAGTCAGTTGGCTTCCCAGGGAGGAATGGGTTCACAGAAATTTCCTGTTACCAGCTCTGCCTGGGAAAAGCTTGTCTTAAAGTATCCAGTTCAGAGGTAATCCTGCAGCCAAGGAATGCTGGTGCCTTCTCAGGGTCATCCTGGACGGATGGCAGCAGTCAGTGAAGACAGATTTCTGTGGCCACATCCCTTTTTATTTAGGGCGGGGGGAGGGAGGCTGTCTACTGTGCAGAGACCACTGACCGGGAGAGCTACTCTCACAGAGCGAAGCCAAATTCAGCTTGACCGCAGCCTTTGTGTGCTGTCTAGCGCCTGACTTCTGGGTTCGTCCCCATCCCTAGCGGCCAACACCTGACTCTGATTCTATAAATTCGATGACTTCAGACGCCTCAGACAGTGGAATTGTGTAATGTGTGTCGTTCCGACTGCCTTGTTACACCTGGCATCTGTCCTGAAGGCCACTTTGCAGTACATCACATTTTCTCTATCGACTGTCATGCCAGTGGACAGTTAGGTCATTTCCACATTTTAATGACACATGGCCAAACCTTATTTGAGCTCTAAACCTGACCAAGACTGTGATCCACATGCAAGACTTTTCCTAAAACAGTTTTTAAATCATATCACATTTCTACCAGAGCAAGTAATGTAGGTACCATAGAAATGCTTAAAGAGTAAGAACCACCTTTTCATCTGGTCCATGTGGAAGGCACTTTCACCCTTGAAGAGAAAGAGCAGTGAACCTCTATTGTGTGTTCTGGCAAATCCTACAGATGTCCCTTAACAATAAAATCCTGACAGTAGGTCATGGCTGTACTTCTACATGCTTACTTCCTTCTTCATAAATGACAGCTAATTGATACCTACGTATGGAGCCATTGTGGGTAAGTGCATGTTCCCAAATAAAACACTGATCCACAGACTCTATAAAATCTGTGCTGATTTTTACCATCTTCACATTATTTTTTAAAAACCCAGAACCTTCTGGTAGCATTATTTTTTGTAATTAAATTATGCTTCTCATGTTAGTGTTTGGCATTCTCTCTCCTCTGAAGTTTACAGTGTGAACTGTAAAATTTTATTCCACTCCTGTTACCAATTCACAGATGATTAAAACTGATTACATCAGAATACTTGTAGGAAATTTATGACTTCCATCTCAAAATTTTGGAGTTTTATTAACAGTACGTATTGTTTTACTATTTGAGTCTTTTTCTCTCTCCAGACAGAAAAGCTATAAAAGGAAGTGGATTAAATATCTGAAATGAACTAATTACCAGACCTCCGTTTTATACAGCTTCATAAAAATTAGGATTTTGTATGTTCTTCTTCTTTCCAAATTCGTATCTCAGGGTTTCAAGTTAATTTTCATTAATATCTTGAGGCTTGGAAAATGTTCACAAATGATGTCTCAGAGCTTATAAACTAATGCTTAGCAGAAACAACTGTTTTAGAACATTGATAATCTTCCGCTTTCCAAAACGACTACTTTAAGCAACTCATCTCTACTCTGTCCTTTTTAAGATGGAGTTCTCTCTGCATTGGTAAAGAATTCGTTTCCAAGACAAAAATTTTCCATTCCCCTCTCCAACTTTTTTTTTTTTAATTAAACTAGAGTCAGCTTGAAATTTTCAACATGGAACACCTCAAAATCCATAGAGACCCTGTGTCCACCCGGGCTTCCATTCCACTCTGTGAAGTCATCTTCTTCCTGCTTAAGACATCTAATGCTAGGTGCTGTCCATGTGCATCTCTTGTCCACAACAATCTTTTCTTTGTTTTGGTATGGTTCCTTGACACCTTCATACCCCTCAACAGATTCCCTAAAGTGTGAAATCTGAAGTGTCTTTCCCCCTATATCTCTGCCTTTAGTCCTTTGCTAGCAGAAGACAGAGAAATATAGTGAGACATTCAGAATACTTAAATTTTCAAATAATTTGAAAATCATCCAACAATATAAAATGCAGTGAAATCATAAATCACCATATATTTTCCTGTGTATCTGAAATCACTGAAGTTTTTAATCAGTTACCCAGTCCTCAACATGACTATACTCTGAATTATGCTACAATGAAAATTAGAATTCCACTGAGTCAGGAGTTTTAACTTTAAATGAGTACTATCCATTTACCAGTTCTTACACTTCTAAGCAATAGATATCTCAATTTTTTTTTTTAAATAATGCTATTCATTATTATCACTTTCCAGACAAGACAGTGGTGCTCCCTGTCCATGTACTAATTTAGTGTCCCTAATTTGTTCTCAAAGTGTATCCTACATTGTTTACTCTTTCACATATTATCTGTACTGTTAGTCTAAGTTATGATCATAACTGAAATTCATCCACAAATAAGGAGACTTTAATGATCAACCGGAGAAAAATGTCAAATTAATGATGAATTAATAATGATTCAGTTCCAGGATATAAAAAAAAAATCTACTAAGTGTTCTGACAGTCTTTGTTAAAATTCCTAACATCTTTCTTCTTAGGCACCCCTCCACCCATGTTATTAAACTGATTTCACAAATTTAGTGTGGGCTTGAAAAGTCTCAGCCTGCAGTTTCAGCTCTCCTCAGTGTTCCATAGCATTGGAAAGAACTGTTTACACCTCACTGTGATTTATGTAATGTGGAAGAAAAGGTAAACAGGAAACTCAAAGAGATTTAAAAATGCATTTGAATATCAGCTAGGCATTTGCAAATACAGGGATTTGCATTGAAAGACCATTCTATTTAATTACTGAAATTTAAATTTTGCCTTCAAACTCTCTCTCAAATCCTTACAAATAATACATCTGGGCTTGTAAAATACAACCCAAGAGGTAAAATACAGCCTGTTGCTTTCTTTTGTAAATAAAGTTTTATTGACATATGTAGCCATGTCCATTCACTTCTGTAGTTTCCCTCTGGCTGGGTTCATGCAGCAGCCACAGAGCTGCACAGTGGTGACAGAACTGGGCCATTATAATTTAAATATTTAACATCTGGTTCTTCACAGAAAACAAGTTTGCCAACCCCCATTCTAGAATCTTCAAAATCATCTGGTAGGGAAAATTTCTTTCTCTCAACCCTTTAACACTTTTAATTCTTTGGTGATGCTCTGGTGTAACTAGACAGCTGAAATCCCTTGGGTGCTATCCTGGAAAAGATTTCTCACCTTGTATGAATCGTCATATATGGCATTATAATACATCAGTGCCATAAACTTTATTTTGTATGAAAGAGAATGCAGAAAAGTGAGACGGGAAGGGCCACATCCCTGACACCTCCATAGGGAGGATTTGTGGTTTGTAATGACCTATAGCCCTGGAATTAGAATGACAAGTCCCAGCCTATCCCACAAACTAAGACTGTTACACATGAGCTAGCTATGAGGGAGGAAGAGTGAATAACATCCAGAAAGCAACAACCACTCACAGCCAAGCAGTGATTCCTAAAAAATAAAATCCCATCCAAATGTAATAAAGGATTATTTTTTTTTCCTCTTAAGAACCAGAATTATGGCCTGTGTTTTCTACATCACCTCCAGGAAAATAACCTTCACTTCAGAGGATTCTTGTAATTCGGATTTTTAGAGAGGAGTGAGGAACAGTGATCTTCCCTTGAAAGGTTTTGTGGTCAAGGCATTGTCAGAACTTCTGAATGATAACAGGACACTTTTGGGGTGGGTGTGGCCGTTTGGCACAGTGGTTAGGCTGCCATTTGGGATGCCTACATCCCCTATTGGAGTGCTTGGGTCCGAGTCCCAACTGTGCTTCCAGGTTGAGCTTCTTGCTAATGAGCACCTTAGACAGCAGTAGGTGATGACTCGAGCACTTGAGTCCCGGACACTCAAGTCAAGAGCCATATTGAATCCTTGGCCCATGGCTTTGGCCTGGTGCAGCCCTGTCTATAACGACTAATTGGCAAGTCAACCACCCTCCGGGAGATTTCTATTCCTGTCTCTGCTTTTCCCATCTGGAGCATGAAAAAAATTTTTTTGAAGAAATAAAGCATTTAAAAAATAACCAAAGTGCTCTTTTAATCCAGTTTTGCTACAGCATTGCTGGATGTTTGCATCTCAAATGATTAAATGATAGTATTTAATCAAAGATGATTTTTCTTTAGTTCCTGGTCAGTTACTTGCATTAAGCATGATTTCTGCACAACTTATGTAATAGCTAATTATGCCTCACTGTTCTCATCTTAATACACATGTTCAGCCAGCTGATCTCCCAGGTTTCTTACAGGTCTAAAATTCTGTTCAGATTCTGAATCTCATTTTCCTTGATATCCTAACGGGTGTTTAACTCTGTATCAATCAATTGCACCATAACTATTTTATACGTTATTTCTGCATGACTACAGAAACAAAAATGGCACTTTTCTGCCATTCCCAAACCTTCTGCTCCTTTCTCATCCAGCAAATTAATCTTGATTCTGTCCAACCTGGGGCAGAATCTACTGTGTATTCAAGAAATAGCACAGGAACAGTTCACCACTTGTAGTCTAAACATGTGCCCAAATGAGCTGGGTCTCATATTTTAAAATGCTGTAGCCTAACCACAGGATGTGAAAATGAGTACTGAGTCTTCCTCACCATTTGTTGTTGCATGTGCTTGGAGTTCTGCCTCATTTTTACATGACAAAGGAAACTTACTGCACTCTGCATAACCTATATTTTAACTTAAGCCATCAAAAAATTATCTTCGAATCTGTACATTTTCACCTATCACAGATGCCACAAAAGCAAATACAAACGTATTTGGATGAAAAAAAAAATAAGCACCACAAACCATTTTGCACAATGCTGTTTCAACCAGCTCATCAAATTAGCCTTCTCTCTAACAAGTAAGTGGAAAATTTGGTTTAGAAGAGAGGTTGAAAAACAGTGAAATAAGAGATTTTGAAAGGTGCTATAGCGCTTATGTACAGTTTTCACATTTTAAACTCAGAAAACTTATGTCATAAACTATACATACTTTCAAACTAAATTTCTTTTATCTCCCCTTTCATATTTCACAATCGTTGATCCTCTGTTTTGCTCAACTCAGCTGCATAGGAACAACTTGAACAGAATTTAATCACATCTGAATTATCACATTCTTTGGTGAGGCAAATGCATGGGTCATTGCCATCTCAGTAGTGGGATAATAAAGAAGACCTTCAAGATACAGTTCAACAAGATTAAGGGCCATTATTCAGACATCACAGAACAAAGTAAACCCTGTTATATCTACAACAAAGTATATAACATATGTTCCAGTTTATAATTAAAATATCTATGTATACACATGATATTGTTGCAGCAGTTAATGTAATCTTTTTACATTAGTTTGGGGATAGAGGTTTTGTTAAAAATGACTAAAGTTCCATACCAAACTATAGCAAATATAAAGACTTCCTTTAGCGTCATTTAATAACTAAGAAATCTTTATCTTTGTTCTCATGTAATTATTTAGAATGCTCATCTACATCTTCACTTCTTGAGTTATTACAGTGGCTTCCCTTATTAATAGAATGTATTCCCCTTAAGTGCTTGGTGCACACTAAAGGTAAAGTAAGTCCTATGATATGGCAGTCAAGAATTAGCACACCCGATGGGGGTGCTGTCACTGAAGGCATGGGCATCGAGATGCTCAAGTTTTTTATGGTGAGAACTAATTAAGAAGGCAAACCAGAGACCAGATCTAGAGGAAACAGTAGCCATCCAGAGGCACAAAAGTGGAAAAGATGAGGACAGTGATGATGAAAGCTGTTATGTAGAGAGCATTTCCTAGGTCGCAGACACTCATCAAAGGATGCTATTTAAGCAAGAGAGTCTATTAATGAAAATAATAGATACTCTTAAACCCCAAGTCTCAGAGTTAGAGTGTGCTAAGTCTGACTCTGGAATTAGAGCTAACACCAAAAATTCCAGCTCAGTGGGCAAGACAGACAAGTAAAGAACATGAACAAGAGGTTCATGAATATGTCGGACAAAAGGGATAAAAGCTGCAGGGTGAAAGCCAGGAAGGACAACAGGATACCAACGACTCATGTTTACGTTCTGTTGGCTGAAATGCCACCATACGTGGTATCTGCCAGACACGTGCAGCTGTGCAGGGCCAGGGGCACCATGTCTTTAAAGAGCTTCAGGTTTTGTTTTGGAAAAGAAGATTATATTAGCTAACTATGTGAGGCTGAAACACTGACTTGAAGCAGTGATACTTCAACACATGGCAGCACTTTACCAAAGGCTCAGTGCACTGTGCAGACAGTAGCTAACCATACATAATTTCAGGAGGCAATGAAGGCTGGTCATCAGGTAGGCGTTTGGCTTCCCATCAACTGGAAATTGTAATGTAGACCAGGCCATACAGTAAAAAGAGGATAGACAATAGCCTATGTGAGAAAAACCATTTGCTCTTTTACAGAGATGAGTCAATTTATATGTGAGGATTTTTATAAAGAAACATGTATTTTAGATTCTTGATAAAGCTTCTGCTTTCTGTTCTAGAATATCTTGGTTCATCATATTCTAATCAATACTTGGTTCAGAAGCTCAGATTACTGGCAGCAGTATGGATGGAGAAATCTTTTTTCAGATTCTTATGTTGCCAAACGCTTTAGCTACACTTAACAGTTAAAAGGTTTATATGTCTATGTGTGTGTGTAGGCAGGTATGTTTCCACATACATATATAGGAACATACCTGAATATACATACATATATACATACAGCTGTGTGTTTGAATATGATTTGTATACATGTGTATGTGTGTGTGTATGTGACTTGAGTATATATGCATGGTGTATATGTGATTTATGTGTATATATGTATTCATGTGTATGTCTGATTTTTGTTACTTGTGGTAAGTTTCTTCATGTGTGCGTATACATGGTGTGCTTGTGTGTATTCATGTATGTGTATTCCTATGTATCCATGCATGTTTATTCGTGTGTGTGTAGTTGTAGACACAGGACAAGGCCCTTCGTCTACCACTGAGCTGTTTATCAAGGGTCCACAGTTACCTGCACTGTGCTTCCCCAGCCAAAGCTTTCCAGCTGTTCTGAAGCACTTAGTAGTCTAAAGTGCAGACATACATCTCACACTAGGTGCTCAGAAGGTCCAGTATAAATGCTTCATTTGTCATTCCATAAAGAAATATTGAGTACCTTTAAAAGACTAAACATTGTACTCAAGATATAAGAAAATAAAATAACTCAGGAATAGAGCTGACATACTAACTAGTATCCATAATAAACATTTGTTTAGCACCTCAAGTTTATAAATATTTAACATATCAACTACTTATCACATGCCTTTTTAATATTCTTATTTTAAAAACCAGAAAAATCAGAGACAGAAATGTTAAGCCTTTTCCGAGATGACATGACATCTAATAAATAGCACAACTAAGAGGTTTTTCCTGTTCTTAGTCCAGTTCTCTTTCCACTACATCACACCGACTGCCGTGTTGACTTCACGTCTACTAGCATTCATTGTGCTGTCTCTGACGTGGCTAGTCATGAAGTGAAAGCTCATTAGTGAGGCCTGGAATTTCTAGAGCCACTACAACGCCAACAAGCCAGACAGCCAGAAGCATGTGAGGTCCTCTTATACAGAAAAGGACCGGCCAGGAAGACAGTGAGCCCATAGGTCACCACCGCAACTCTTTTCTCCCAAGACTTTAGAAAATTTTGCCTTGTTTTGAGTCTATACTTGGAAAAGAAGTTGGTATTTCCATGGATATCAGTCCTTACAGTGAGTCACAAAAGATAACCTAGAAAATTCTGAACTCAAAGAAAGCTGTTTTTGGGAAAAATTCAGCAGTATGGGATCCCAGAAAACTATATTGTATATGACATCAACATTGAAGAAATACCTGGAAATGCCTAACCTAAATGTGCATCTAAGTCATTCAAGTAAATCATTCTGTACTAGCAAAATATATAAAACAATCAACATTGAGTTATCCAAGATTATCCAAAATACTCTATTGCCTACTTTGTATATGAGGGTACTTGATTAAAAACTCATGAGATACAGGCTTACATGGTAAAGTTTTTGGTAAATTATTTCAAAAATTATTATGTATACAGAAGTCTTCCTAAAGTCCATGAAAAGGCATACTATGAAAGTACTAGGCATATGGAAGAGTTATCTGTATGCCCATGTTTATAGCATCTCAATTCACAACAGCTCAAATACGGCATCAACACAGATGTCCATCAGTTGATGACTGCATGAAGAAGGCATTGTCTGTACACATGATCGAATACTACTCAGCCATAAAAAGGAATGAAATCCTGTCATTCACAACAAAATGGATGCAACTGGAGACCATTAGGCTTGGCTTGATGAAATCAGTCAGAATCAAGAAGACAAATATGTTTTCCTTGATTTGTGGTAGATAATTTAGAGTATAAAACCTATTGTACCAGCTCTGCTGTGCCCTGGAAAAGCAGAAGATGGCTCAAGTGCTTCAGCCCTTGTACCTGCATGGGAAACCAGGAAGAAGCACCTGGCCTCGGATCAGACAGCTCCGACCATTCTAGCAATTTGGGGAATGAACCAATGGAAGAAGACCCTTCTCTCTGTCTCTGCCTCTCACTATCTATAACTCTGCTTCTCAAATAAATAAAAATCTCTAAAAAAAAATTGTGTTTATATATATATATATATATGAAATCAACATTTTGAGATTTGATTATTATTTATAGCCCTTATCTACACTCTTGAGGAACAGTGGTGTTTCCACTTAATACTAGTTGAGTTCTTTATTTAGTGGAGGGTTAAGGTTGCGTTAAAGTTGCATTAAAGGTTGGGTTAAGGTTGAGTAAACTGAAAGTATTTCACTAAAAAATGGAGGAGGGAGAGTGGGAGGGATACGGATAGGATGGGAAGTATCATTATGTTCTTAAAACTGTGTATGCAAAACACATGAAATCTGTTCCATTTATGTAAATAAATTTTTAAGAAGGAAATACTATGCATGGATTTCAAAAAAGTTGCACCAAATTATATACTTACATTTTTAAAAACTTTTTGTAAATGCAGAGAAACAGGGAGAGACCTCCCATCAACTTGTCACTCTCCAAATGCCCACAACAGCTGTGGCTTTGCCAGACCAAAACCAGGAGCCAGGAAACTCGATCTGAGTCTCCCATGAGGGTTGCCAAGACCCAAATGTGAACCACCCTCTGCTGCTTCCCAGGGTGCAGAGTAGCATGAAGCTGGAATGGAGAGCCAAGCAAGCTTTCAAATCTAGGCATTGTCATATGAGATGTGGGTGACCCAAGCAGCAGCATAGCCACTGTGTCCTATCCTCACCCAGGAACTTATATTTCAGTTCAATTTTCCTTGAACAATTTGAAGTTCCCTCCTACACTTAACCCTCAAAACAACTCTAAAATAATGTACATGTTTTACTGATGGGAATTGGGAATCACTGTTAATAAATTGCAACCCAAGATGAATAAAATAACAGTGAGGATTTTAAGTCACTTCTTACTATAAACCACGTAGGGAGCTTATAGGATCTGCCTCAGTAATTGTTCAATGCCAGAATAACTTAAATTGTACATGCTTTTCCATAGTGCTCTAGGGATTCTTAGTGTTTCCCGTGTCAGGATTTGGGTAGACCTTTGTCTTTTCATGGCCTGTGTTTAATACTTTTTCAAGCCCCATATGCTCTGCTAGGCAAAGTACAAAGATGTGAACAAAACACCTACAAAATGCCTACTTCTCTTGGAACAGTGTGTGAAATTATGTATCACATACAGTGCATAAATCATTTGAGTAGCTTTTTCAATAATGTGAACTTGTAAAGATCCTAACAAAGACTATTATTGGTTTAGATATCTCAAATATTCTTCTGTTCCTTTAGGTTTTAAAGGTTTTGATTTTGATAATGAGTAGGCATGTTGGGGTTTCCTAATTTTCATGACTTTATTAGCTGGTATGATAAAGGACTGAAGTTTTAAAATAAGATTTTTATAATACTGTACAATACAAATTGGGCCATGAAATTACAAGTCACCTTATTTATGTAGGACCAGTGATTATTGTCTACTTATTAAACTTTTTGTTGTTGTGTGATCTGGTCTAACTAAGCTATTTCTATGATCCAGATCTTCTGTCCTTTCCAGCCTTGTAACACAAATGTCTAAAGCAAAACCCTTTAGGCACTCCCTAGTTTTCATAAAAACTGTCCTAAGTATATCTTTAGAATTAACACACAGTTCTGAAGACATACAATCTAATGCCAAACCTGTTAAAGGTTATGCTTCTTTTAGGAATTTAGTAGAAAAAAAATTCAATTCTTTCAAGTGTATCCAAATACACAAGTCATTCTTCCAAATAAGTTTTTTGTTATGTAGCAAGTTCAGAAAACTGAGTCATGATCCCGGCATATTTGTTTGAAAATCATCCATTTTGTTAAATGCTGAAGTTAAGTTGGCATAGAGAATATTTGGTTTAAAAACTTAATTCTACTTCAGTAGTGTGGAGCTAAAATTTTTCTTCAGTGGCTCATAGTTGTTAATTCTGTTTTACTACATGAAAGAAATTATTGCCGTATGTAAGAACAGTATCATGATTAAGCAACATTCCAGCCTTTGCACCTATTTCTACCAGAGTTGCTTGCGAAACATATAGAAATGTAATAACCACCTCAAGAATGTACTTGTAACAGCTGGATTGTAGAAATTATATATACAGGACTGTAGGCTTACTCTATATCTACCCTGAATGGTTATAAAAGACTATAACCTTCCATCCTAGGATTTATTTTTCAAATAATCAAATAATGAAGAGAGCTGTTTGTCCCAGGATGCTTTTTCAATGAAAACGCCTGACATTATTCTTCAAAATCTCTTTGAGTAGAAAGATGTTGTTACGAACATCTTCTCGATGGTACTTTCATTTGATCAATTTCTTTACTGTATAGTGGTTTTGCATCGTATGTGTATCTTTATCCATTATTTCTTTCCTTTGAAAAAAAGGCAAGGAAAATTAATTTGGTTTGTAACTAATAGTGTCTTGGAAACAGCATGAAAAAATCCTTTTCTGAGAGAGTCAGTATTTTCCTTCTCATATGAAAACAGAGAACCTTCCTGACGCCCCGTCTGGTGCTGATTCACATGCACTGACATGACCTCTCTGTGCTCCCGCTTTGCTCTGGAAGCTTGGTGCTCACTCATTAAATGAAGACCAATGATTGAACATCTGACCTCCATCTGTAACAGGAAGACACCTCATTTATTATCATCACATTATTTCTGAGTGAAGTCCATTAGATTGTGGGTGTATCATATGTCTGACTTAGTCTTTGACGAAGTTGCTAGCCTACATTTACTATGGAAAAAAAAACAAAGAATACCACATGGAGAGTCGTGGCCATCGTTTCCGTCTCTGGAATTCACAGGCCAGTGAGCGTCTTCTCTTCTTTGTCTTTTCAGATACTGATCCTCAATCTCTTCTCTTTTCCTGGCCATTCTGTCATTCCTTTGGCTCACTGTTGGTGAGCTGAGTTGTGATTCCATCCTTAAGATTGCATGATCCTCACTTTGATACCATCATTCACATTGGTTTACCCTTGAAGAATGCATTTCTATCATGACATCCCTTTCTTCAAGAGCTTCAAGTTCACCTAAAGTTAGGTGCCATAAACACTCCGCATTTGGGTGATCCATCTGAAAATTAGCATGCTCTTCAAATTCAGATTGAATTCTCAACTTTAAACTACGAAAAGGGGCGCTGCTTAAGGATAAAAAATTTTTTTAACTAAGTGGACATTTAGACACAAGAAACAGGCTTCAAGGCTCAGTTTCCAGAGCCAAAGCCCAAAAACCTTAGCGTCAAACTTGCCTGTGTCTCTGCTGTCCTAACGAGTGCCGGAGACAACCACTGTGTGTCACAAGCTCCATCTCACTACTTCCACTGCCCATGGAAGCCAAAGACGCAGCCACTCCTGGAGCTTCTCCCTTCACAATGCGTAATTCTTACTCAAGTCTCCTTGGAGAAATATGCTTGGTAGGATTTTGGTCACCTTCCTGTATGTTTACTGAACATGAAGCCAGCTGGGAAAATTATTTTTGTGGATTTTACCTGGTAGGGACAGAACTTATATCCCCCAACCTATTAAGGTTTTTCAAAAAGTGCCAAAAACTAAGATTTTAACAAACAATTGCCACACACTACTTGGCTGTCCAACATAATGCACAGCCTTTGTTAACAATTAAACCTGACCCTCAAAATGCATTTTTCTCCTGCACTTAATATTGGACATCAGCAACATCAACTAAGGTAAGCATGTGCTCACTCTTAGCTCACAAAGGGGATGTCAAATCTTTGGTGTAGCATCCCACCATAAGGCAAAGTGTTCTGCCATGGGGACCTTCCCAAGTCCCATCCCATAAGGGCACAGTCACCTGGCATGGCCTACAAATGAGAATGCCAGGTTGAAATTCTGGGAGGATCAGCTAAACCGAGTTCTCTCACCGTCAGATGCAGCCTCCAACAGCACGTAGCAGGATGCTCAGTGCTGCTCTGCAAAGGGCCAGGAGTACAGGGGTGCAATGTGTCATCTTGAACCCTACACAGAGTAACTAGAGGTCTTCAAGACCACTTGGACTCCAGAAAACAGAGCTAAAGCTGTCATGTTTTCATGTCTTGTACCTTCCACCTTATGGGACTCATAGGTGTGTTTTGCCATGGGGTCTTCACCATGTGCTACTTAAGCTGTCCAGGACCAAGAGACACAGGTCATCAGGGCAGGTGTATTGTGCAATGGTGAAATATTAATAGTCTTCGAGGGACACTTCTCTGTAATAGTACAAAGCCACATGATTTCCATAGCCATACAATTGTTTGCTGTTCCAGCTGTCCTATGGACATAGCAGGTACACGTGTTCTCTCTATTGGGATAGAGAAAAGCCTTTGCCATATTAGTTGTCTGCTTAGTACTAGGAGATGAGTGAAGAAGTAACTGAAGTAAGCGAAACATGTGGCCAGAGACAGGACCTGCTGGGCTGATAGAAGGCAGCCTCAGGTCAAGACTCTGTTTACCATTCAGTGCCCACAAGCATTGCTTCTGGTCAGCAGTCTGCCATGGTGCTGCAGAGCACCAGTTTTAGTGATAGTTCAGAGCTATTAGGCACTAGCATTCAAAAGACATAGCATTTCCCTTTCTCCAGTTTAGCTGACGAAGACCAAGGTGAAGGTTTTTAGTTTGTATCTGTGATGTTATTGCAGGAAACAGCTTCAAGTTCATGTGGTATCCTCTTCACTTAAAAACTTGTAGTGAACTGACACAGAATTAGCATTTGAATACTCTCATAGGTCCTTCTTGCTGGGGCTCAAGTCATCCCTCTGCTCATCAACCTAGCTATCTTAACATGTTATCAAGCTTCACTTGTTCAGATGCCAGTCGATTTTTATCCATGCAGATCATCTGATCAAGTCCCCAAAAACAAGTACCTATAGTTTCAGAGAATCTAATCACAACTCAATGCTTTCAGCAATACCAGAAACCATTGCTCTTACAACTCAATGCTTCTACCTGAGCCCTGGCAGTTCTGCCTTGAAAGCTGAGTAGCCCACTGACACTTCTGGCTACTGAACACAGACCCTTCTTTTCACAGATACTGGATTTTACCATGCAAGGAGCAACAGTGGGGAGGAGTAGCTGGTGCTGATTCCTAAGGGAATTCAGAACTATCCATTGTGACCTTTTGTTTTCTTCTGAAAGTTTTGCTGTGAAGTTAGGAGCAACTCATTTTGTGTTTGAATTCTTTATATAGGTCCCTGTTGGTCGCCCCTGGGTCTCCCAGTCTTCCCTTCAGTAGTCACGATTTCTTTCACGTGGCTGTAATCAGTAATTCATTGCTTTGCTATTCTAGGCTATAGACTGCCAGGTTTTACTTTCCTTCCCACCCCTCCCACGAATACCCTCTGGATTTCCAGATTCCTCAGTCCTTACAGATAACTCACCAGTGACCTGATTTTTTCCAAGGTTCAACTGCCCACAGCTACTTGTAGAACCAATCTATCTGTCAACCAGGTTCTCCTTTTAAGTAACGGAGCTAACTCCAGCTGCTTAAGCAGCAACAGCTTATTGAAAGGATATCGAGTACATGACCAAATTATCAGAGGACTGAAAAATTAGGGACAAGGATACACTTCCATGAACAATACAAAGAAATTCAAAACACTGAAAAATAAACACCCCCATTTGCTGTAGTAGTCCCATCAAGCTCCATGGGAAACCATTGTTGAGTTCGGCATTCAAATGCTTCTGCCATCCTCACAAGCCACGTGATTGCTGTACAGAGACCCCTGATTTCTCACTTCTCAAACTCCTGTATGACTTGACTGTGGTCAGGGGAGCCTCAGAAGCTAAGCAGGCGAGATAACGAGTTTGCTGGGCAGTACTTAACGGAAGTCATACTTCACAAGGCTGGAAATTCATCACACGTAGGAAGGGTATCAAAAATCAGCAAACAGTACAGATGGCCACTACATAGTTGGGGAATGTCTTCCAAGTTGCCATGGTTCTGCAGAAATATTTTTCTCGTGCTTTAGTCTCTTGGCTAATTCTAGAACTAATCCTTTGAAGTCAAGCTAGGTGGGTTTCATTCTTACTAAAACAGGGCTTCAGCAATCGCCAGGCTCATCAGCTGTCTTAAAGCTGGCCATTTGGCCTCCACAATATCTTTTTTTTTCAAGTAATCTGAGATTTTGTATAGTTAATGCCCAAGTTATGTGACACTGTTCAAAAGATATGCAGTGTTTTGGGATAGGTAAGGTTTTTCTTTCCATCTACTTGTCGTAAAAATGGATAGTTTTAAAAAGGTGTTTACGTGCTTGAGTTTAAGTTCTAGAGATTATACTCGTCCTTGTGTTCACAGTTCCACTCCTCCTGGAAATCTATGGATATTTTAAGCACATTGGTTATAGCACTAATTTTGACAGAACGATGGATAGCCCTGAGGTTACTCAAGTAAAACAGAGCATGGTCCGCTTTATTTCTACTGAGTCCCCCTGGAGTGAGTCCTGACTGTTGCTTGTGCCCTTGGCAAAGTCTCTGTTCTCTGTATTTACGTCTCCCTCTTAGCAAGGAGTCTGTTTCTTTTACCCTCTACCCCATTTGCTTGCTACCAGACCTGTGATCCAGGAACTCTAACATTTTTTCAGCTGATTATAAATGTAGAACTGGAGAAAAGGCTGAGAAACTAGATAGCAAAGTGCTGTGTGCCAAACTGAGCCACATATATTATAAGCCTTAAAAAGGAGACACTTCAGTCCTTTCTGTGTGACAAGAGTGTCCTGCGTCTGTTTTCCCTGGCCCTCATCACTCTGTCTCTGGCATTCTGGGGCTATTAGAGAAGGCTGTACCTGTTCAAAGCCCAGCTGCCAGTCACAGCATTCTGCTGGTAACCTAGTTACATCTCTGCCATCCAACTAAGTCTTTTCCAAGTGATCCTGTCCAGTATCAATGATTTTATGAACATTAAATTTGAAGTAAAATATTTTATAACATATCCCAAAGCATTCATTTATTGTACATTGAGAACAATTAATGGAATAGTCCTATCATTGTTACCATGACTTTTCATTTTTTTGCATGTATGTCATTAATAATTGTACTAGGAACATATTAATCATAGCTTCCTTACCACTTTACAAGAATTCTAGTGTCTGCTTTTTATTCATCTGTGGGGACATTTGGCATTTCAGCAAACTTTGTAGCTTCATTTTTCCTTTATAGTTTAGAGTGCTTATTCATCCAGGATCTAGTGTGACAATAATATATTCAACACTCTCCCTTTGTCCTTAGTATTTATTCCATCCCTGTGGTTCACATTTTCCTATTCATATGCATCACGTTGAAAATGAAAATATCTTGTCTGGGGTGGAGCTTCATCACTGGATCAAACAAACGTGTTCTCCTGCTCTTAGTCGGCTTTACTAGTTACGTTACTTAAGAATCGGATGGCCCAAGTGCTTGGGTCCTGCACCGCCATAGCAGACCAGGAGGAAGCACCTGGCTCCTTGGCTTCGGATCAGTGCAGTGCACCGGCCATAGCGAAAATATGGGGGATGAACCAACGGAAGGAAGACCCTTCTCTCTCTCTCTGTCTAACTCTGCCTGTCCAAAAAAAAAAAAAAAAAAGAATCCTGTTAACAGCAGCAAAAAAAGATTTCACGTCTACTTTGTTATAGTATCTGCTTTCATCGTTCACAAAAACTCCTTCCTGTCACTTCTCTCACCAAGTACCATCTGTTCAGCTGCCTGTTTTCCATTGAAGATTGCCACATCCATAGCTGAGAAGCTAGCAGAAACAGCACACATGTTCAAGCATGGAAACCCTAGAATTTACTCAAAGAAAGTAACCCATTTGAACAGAACTCCCAAAACCCAGAAGGACACTGCGATGGGCCACCCAAGGAATATTCCTCTCAGATCAGTGGCAGAAGTGCAAGAGAAAAAACCCAGACACATCAACACCATATGCTTGTGCTTGTATCCTATCTGCTAACATCCCCAAGGCAAGTCTTAGCTGAGCCCCAGGTAAAAGGGCAGAGGATTACAGTCCACAGAAATCCCAGTGTGTCACATCATCAGGCTCAGAAACATTGTGCTGGAAAAGTTTCTCTCTCCCATGGGAGAAGAAAGACTAGGTAAGTGTTGGCCAAACAAAAATGTAACCTACCACAGCATTCCATCTAGATTGGCTACGTGCTCTTCTGCCACATTTACTTCATCCCATCAGTAGCTTGCTTCACTCACTCACTTGCTTCCACTCTCTGAAAAGCTCTTAAAACTTTTAAGACATTCAGTGAACAAACATCATGAAATACCCAATATGTGCCCGACAGTTCTGTAAGTACCAGGGCTAGAAGAGTGAATTACATGGACAAAAACTGTCAGTTGTCCTTTTTTGCTACAAACTCTAGGAAAAAAAAAGACATCATTTTCTGCACTGCTCTGCTCTCGGTATTTAGAATAAGCCTGAACATACCAGATGTTTAATAAAACCTTGTTTAATGAATCAAGGAATGCCTTTAAACAGTTATCTAATCCAACCCCATTTGCTCAGAGTCCATGGTCACAGGGCCTTGTTCTCATTTTGATGTGTTTTCAAACAGAAGATTTTATAGTCAGTCTTGTGAACTTGAGCTACTCCAAGCCTTCTCTGATGAGAAACATCTCTGCTTGGTATTCTGATAAATCTATCTGCACAGCTGACAACCAATCCTTGAATTCTGAAAACTCACCAGGGTCAAATCCCCCTGAGCCAACTTCTGAGGGGATGAACACCATTAGATAACTATATCGTTCACGCTCTTTGAAGTACTATTAAAGATAATGTGGAGGATTTTTTACTTTGAATATATGGCACCCATGGCTCATGAGCACTCTGCTCATCTTGGGTGTTACCCCTTTTGCTTCAAAGATCTACCAGAAATAGGCCGGCGCCGTGGCTCAACAGGCTAATCCTCCGCCTTGTGGCGCCGGCACACCAGGTTCTAGTCCCAGTCGGGGCGCCAGATTCTGTCCCGGTTGCCCCTCTTCCAGGCCAGCCCTCTGCTGTGGCCAGGGAGTGCAGTGGAGGATGGCCCAAGTGCTTGGGCCCTGCACCCCATGGGAGACCAGGAAAAAGGACCTAGTACCTGGCTCCTGCCATCGGATGAGCGCGGTGCGCCGGCCGCAGCGCGCCATCCGCGGCAGCCATTGGAGGGTGAACCAACGGCAAAGGAAGACCTTTCTCTCTCTCACTGTCCACTCTGCCTGTCAAAAAAAAAAAAATCTACCAGAAATAAAGAGTTGTAACAAAAAGGTTACACTGGTCCCATACATAGCAACCACAGAGGTACTGTAAATAGCCAAATAATAGATATTATTACCAAGGTTTGAGTCTAAGGAAAGCCAGGTCACTCAGTGGACTTACTTGCTCCACTTTGAGAACTTTTTCTCAGAATATATATTTACTATACAAAACCAAGAAAAACTTGACAGAAGATTCTCTGAATAGATCTGTTCCACGGAAATTTGGACTGCACTTTCGAGTCAAGATAGGAATGTCCCCAGCCGCCATCTCTGGACCTTTAGTTGTTTTATTGTTTTGCTCAACCTGTTAGTGTCTGCTTGTATATGGTCTAGCAGTTTCATACATGCTTTGAGTTATATTAGATGCACTTAACATAATCATTCCAAAGCTACCACCATTTGCTGGAGAACACATTATTAACAATTAAACCTGGATAATAAAATCCAAGTGATTATCAACTATTGCATATAATTTATAAACATGGTATAGCACTATTGAAAAATCAGAAGGTTTTCTACAAACCTACACCAAAAAACTTTTTTCCAGTAATTTTTTTACAGAATGACTCATTTCATAGGCAGAGTTGGAGAGAAGGAGAGACAAAGGGAGATCTTGGCCATTGTGAGTGAGTGGGCCAAGCTGGAGCCTGGAACTCCAGCTGGGTCTCCCCTGTGGGTGGCAGGGGCCCAGATAGTTGGGCCATCTTCCACTGCTTTCCCAGGTTCACTAGCAGGAATCTAGATAGGAAGGAGAGCAGGTAGGACGTGCACCAGCCTTCATATAAAATCCCACTGCATTGCAGGTGGTGGCTGAACATAATACACCACAACACTGGCCCCCTTCCCAAGATTTTCATTGCCAATAAAATGTTGATTACTGGTGTATTTTACTTATTCTATGCATTGATTGGCACATATGTATTGTGTTTTTTTATACCAAGTGTCATAAGCAAGGTAGACATGATTCTTACTCTTTCAAGGAATGCAGACCAGTAAGAGAAAGGAAAAGGCAAACAGGAGATTACAACACATTAGGGCTAAAAGACAAGTGGAAACGTGTGCTAAAGGACCACCAGCAGTAGGAGTTAACAAAGTCCTCATAGACCGAAACACCCTGCCCAGCAAAATAATTTCTAACTGGCATCCTGACTACTGTGACGCCAGAGCCTACTCTCAGCAATGTAGACAAAGTCATTTTTTTGAAACCAATTCAGATTACATCAATCCTCTGCTTAAAACACTCAAGAGGTTCCATCTCACCCAAAATAAAAGCCAGGGCCATCGTGTGACCTCAGCAACAGCACGGGAGCCGGCTTCCTATTCCTTCCTTCCCTTCCTGAAATCACCAAAGGTGAGGTTTAAAAAGTCATGTAGACTCATTTTCAGAGCCTTCAGATTCTGACTGAACTTAGATTGATTCCTTCTTAAAAAGAACCCTCATTTACTCAGCTGCTAACCTTCTGCTCTTGTTTAGAGTTGATTCATTTATCACTTTGAGGTATCTGCTCCAGTTGTGATAGCCATTAAAACCGAGTATTAAACTATACCCAGGACCAAATATTAGAACTGTGTGTTTCACAATACAAAATCAATTTTCAAATGGAATTTAATTGCATTAGTCTCATTTTACAACAGAATGCTTATTTTAAAATATGCATAATATACTGATAGAATATTCATGAAATAATAAGCATTTCTTTGGGTACAGAGTTTATATTCAAGTCAAATGATTTCTTCCACACACACTTATGCCTAAGAAAATACACCACTAAATGTTATGTAAAATAGAAGCAGCATAGAGAGGAACATGCTCTCCACTTGAGCAAATCCCACTCTTTTTGAAGACCATGGGATTATTCAGTGCTTTCTGCCGTTTTCTGAACTGGAAGGCATACCTGAGGAAGAAAATCACAACAGGAAGAGATGAAATAGTTACCATTCTTTGTAGCACCAAAGACCTTCGATATACTACACGGCGGTGCTGGTTTTCATGAGTTTTGATTTACTGTAGTAACGCTGATAGGATAGCTACACATGCAGAACATACTCCAGAGTAGAAAGCCAGGAAGCCTTACAAGCCTCTCAGAGAATAGTGGCACTGCTTATGGAGTAGTCCAGAATGAAACAAACCCTTAACACCCTATGGCAGGATTGAGGTCAAAAAAAAAAAAAAAGTAAATTCACCAATAATTCAAATATATATATATTTTTATTTTTTTTATTTTTGACAGGCAGAGTGGACAGTGAGAGACAGAGAAAAAGGTCTTCCTTTTCCATTGGTTCACCCTCCAATGGCTGCCGCAGCTGGCGCACCGCGCTCATCCGATGGCAGGAGCCAGGTGCTAGGTGCTTTTCCTGGTCTCCCATGGGGTGCAGGGCCCAAGCACTTGGGCCATCCTCCACTGCACTCCTGGGCCACAGCAGAGAGCTGGCCTGGAAGAGGGGCAACCGGGACAGAATCCGGCGCCCCGACCGGGACTAGATGCCGGTGTGCCGGCGCCACAAGGCGGAGGATTAGCCTGTTGAGCCACGGCGCCGGCTAATTCAAATATATTTTATATGCTGCTGAAGTCAAACCCAGTTCCCCCACCTCAAGGACTCATGAGTCTGTCTGTTATAAGTTAGCATGTTGTGTACGACAGGCTGTAGGTGATTGTGATATGGGACTCCGCTTGTCAGTGCTGTAAGCCTTCAGAGATGGGCACAGCAGCGAAGTCTGAATTTCCTCCAGCACGGAAAATTGTGGCCAGCAGTACTAACTCCCTCCATACCACAGAGTGTCCTCGTCTGGCCCCTCAGGGAGTCCCAGGTGAGAAAGCCAGCAATGTGCGGCTCCACACAGCTCCTCCAGCACCTGCATCTGTTCCCAGAGGTTCCAGTGGGACTCCACCGAGTGAGATTTTCATTGCCCTTGCAAAAAGCTTCAGCTGCCTCCGTGCCTCTACCTGGCAGAGAGGGCCACACTGCTTTGGCAAACCTGGTCTCCCTGCCCTGCCCCTCTCTCCACTCTAGAAGACACACCCAAAGGAGCTAACTTGGGCTAATGATGCCCAGGTAGGAAAACCGAGTCCAGGGCCCTGACTGCCCACTGCCAGGAGCCGTTGTGCATGAAAGAAAGCCCATCTTCAAGTCTGTGGCTTTCAGATTCCTGGCCCAGTCTTCCCTGAAGGCTCTTATGACTGCTAAGTGGGTGGGATCTGAGTAAGGAAGGAAGGACAGGGACAGGAGGCATCTGCGGTCACGAGTGACCCTGACAGTGTGGACAGAGTTCAGAAGCAGAGAGTGGAGTTCCTCGTCTGAAGACAGTGAGGAGGCCAGAGCCTAGGTGAACTTTCTATCAACTCAACTACTCTCACATATATAAATTTTCCTTTGGGAAAATATTTTTCATGATTTTCTCTGCCCATCGTCTACCCGTCTGTCAGAAAGAACATGACGTCCTCCTGTCTGTTTGCCTTGAACGAGGGCAGGATTTCACAGCCTGTGCTTTTACAGATGCCCCACAGCCCGTCAGTCAGCTGCTGACTTCTACAGGCTCCTCCCATTATGAAAAGGCCTTAAGCTGTCATCAGGATAATCCATTACAGTCATTTTGCCTCGCTTTTGAGCAAGCTTTCACCGCAGAAACGCTCTGTGCAGACGAGCGTGAGTCACCTGGACTGGATGTGGTTTGTCAGCAGCGCTGTGACTAAGAGCCGCTGCACACAATGCGCTGGCTCCCCGCTCCATTTCCAAGGAGGCAGTTCTGCTTCAGAAAGTTCATGGAAGATGCACAGGGCTTTCAAGTTTCCCACACCCCAACCAACTTTTCTCTTTTCCATGACTGCACTCACGGAACACGCTAGAAGTAAATGGCTACTTTTTATTCAACTGAAATCGAAGATATGCATTTTACAAAAAGGGAAAGGCCGGCACGCATAGTCGGCCTTTGTCCTGTGAGCAAGAAGCTAAAAGAATTCCTATGCAGGCCCTCACTTCCCTCATTTGTTTTCCGTGGTGAGTGAGATAATGAATGGTTGCAGCAGCACGTGGAGAACACTACTTTCACGGTGCTCATCAGCATATCAGCATCTCAAAGATGTTCTGGGCTAGGCTGTCTTTGCAAAACCTCACACGACTTGACAAGTCCCTACTACAATAATTGACATTCCTGCAATTTTTATTATAAATACAGTTATGACAATAAGACATGGCATTGGAAATGTCACTCTAGGAATCAAAATTATATGATTGCTGAGTTCTTTGCAGCATTATCTTTGACACTGTTGACTCCTTAGCAGCCAGATTCCCCCTGCTACCCATGAAGTACACAAGTGGGTATTGAGAAGAGTGATCACATGGGTAAGCTGGAAGTATCACAAAACCACCTGCAGAGCAAGTGTTCGGTGGCAGCTGAAGTCTCTTCTTGGGATGCCCACATCTCAGAGTGTCTGGTTCAAGTCCCAGCTACCCTGCTTCCTACTCAACCTTCCTGCTAACACACACCCTGGGATTCAGTGGAATGGCCCAAGTACTTGGGTCCCTGCAACCCCAATGGGTGGCCCAGATTGAGTTCCAGGCCCCTGGATTTCACTTGGTCCAGCCTTGGCTGTTGTGGGCATCCAAGGAGGGAACCAGTGGATGGAAAGTCTCTGTCTCTCTGCCTTTCAAATAAATTAAGTAAGAATCTGGTTCAGTGACCACCCTGCATCAGTAGCTTCCTCACCACCTCCCAGGACAAACAGTAAATTACATAATTACTCAGTCTTTCCACTTCCTATAAGACCACCTTTGGGTTTTTTTTCACCCCCAAAAAATGAGCCCAGTCCTGTGCACCGGACTACCTATGCCACTTACAGAGCCTCATACACGCATGTCACTCATCCTGTGGAGATAAGAAAAAAATGCTCTGCTTGATAGCTGACCTAGTGATTTTCAACAGAATAGCTTCATTACAGCTTTGAATCAGCCAGCAGAGGTCCTGTTGGGCTTCCCATTGCTGCCTTAGAAATGCACTACTGAGGCCGGCGTCATGGCTCACTAGGCTAATCCTTCACCTGCGGTGCCGGCACACCGGGTTCTAGTCCTGGTTGCCCCTCTTCCAGGCCAGCTCTCTGCTGTGGCCAGGGAGTGCAATGGAGGATGGCCCAAGTGCTTGGGCCCTGTACCCGCATGGGAGACCAGGAGAAGCACCTGGCTCCTGGCTTCAGATCAGCGCCGTGCGCTGGCCACAGCGGCCAATGGAGGGTGAACCAACGGCAAAAAGGAAGACCTTTCTGTCTGTCTCTCACTGTCCACTCTGCCTGTCAAAAAAAAAAAAAAGAAAAGAAAGGAAAAGAAACGCACTGCCACCTCGAGTGATGGATGGGCTATCGTTGCTTCCGCATGTCCTCCACTGCATCCTACCCGTACATGCTGCCTCGCTTGTCCTGAGAGTAAGAACTGCCACCCATTGTCATTTCCTGCTGAAAGCACTTATTTTTATATTTTTAACAAAACTCTGATGTGAATGTTATTATTCAGCAAGAACCAGGAGAGCTGACCTTACTTAAGTTATGGGGATATTTGTTGAAAATTCCCATGCGTGGAGAATTCCTACTCTTTGCCCAAAGAATAATCTGCTCTGATTCCATCCACTGAGAGATGGCAAAGTTTTTTTGTGCCCTGCACTGGAGTGCCATTCTCCTGGCCTCTTCTCCTCGATACCTGGCTGATAGTAGCCTGTTCCACAGGCCTGACAGAGCCACTCTGGGAAGTGGACACTCCAGGAGCCCAGGGGAAAGCTGCAGCGAATCAGACCCTCTGCACAGCCGAAGGCAAGTGATTATTCATCTCTTTCCTGAGCAACCCTCAGTCGCACATGGGTCCTCCAGCTCCATGCCAGCAGCTGCAGATTCAGACTTCTGTATACTTACAGAATGCACGGTGTGATGCGTGATCATGTATCTGTGGAGGTCTGTAACTGCAAGCAATAGCAACTGAATCCAGCTGAGACTAAGAAGACAGCATCTGCTGAAACCATACCAGAGATGTGCAGAATTGATGGGAAACTGTTCACCAGACTTAGTCATGCGCAAAAGCAACAAGGCATCTTGGGAGGCACAGAGGCAGAGACAGTAACAGTGATCTCACAGCACATGTAGATGGGTCAAAGTCCTTTTCCTCCTTATAGACAAAACCAACCATCGCTGTCTCTGTGTCTCCCCACTGACTGCATCAATTCTCAAGAGAGTCCATTTGACTAGATGTTTGTCTTAGAGACCTAGACCTTGGCAAGGGAGAGGTGCGAGTCCGAGGTGCAGTCCACTGAATAAGGATTGATTCCCAAAGTGGAATCCAAGTTGCCCTTAGCAAAGACAAGTCAAAGCTACATGTCAAAACACAATAGATGTTCAGTACAGCCACAGGCAGCCCTCAGTATCCACAGGAGGTCAGATCCAGCACCACCTCGGCCCCAACTCAGAAATCCACAGATCTCAAGTCCCTTCTATGATTCACAATGATGCTGGTCGATGTCTGGTCACTCCACAGCCCAGACTGTCAGAGTATTCACCGCTGTGCTTGAAGAACCACGTGTTGTACAAACTCATGTACCATACACTGCCTGAATGCCTCTGCTGTGATGGTTCTTTTAAATTAATGTACACAACTATGAGGTCATTATTTTGCAGACTCCTTGCTATTAAACTCCACATGGCATTGACTATGGAAAAATTAAATATGCCCCAAAAGATTCCTTGTTGTTCCACATCCCCCACCAGAGCGGCCCAAGTCTTAACTCAGTCAATGGTACCAGCAGCTCAAAGCAGAATCCTGCGACTCATCCTATTTCTCCAGCTCATCCCAGACCTCCACCAGGGCCTCATCTTTCCTCCCCCGCACTGGGCAGCTCACTAAATTCCATCTCACTTTCTGAAACCCATGGAGTCAGATCCTCCCCCAACCCCCGCCCAACCAAGGCAGTGCCTTCAAAGAGAGCCATGTGTTCCAAATACATACAACACCACCTGACAAATATTTGCTGCCTAAAAAAAAGAGTCAACGTCACAGCAGGGGCCAGGGCTAAGGTAGTTCCCAGTACTGAGATGGGTATTTTTTTTACAGAGCTGAGGAGGAGCTGTGCACACTTTGCTGCTGTGTTGGGAAAGCCCCCGACCCTGTGTCTGGGTCTTGTGTGTGGATTTTATGTGTGTCAGGGGGAGGCCCCGGTATGGTCCTTTGCTGCTGGTGGGGGTCTGAGCCTGCAGTCCCCAGGAGTGCTACTCAGCACTGGCTGATGAGTGTCATTTTCAGCCATGAGAAAGTAAAACAGGTGCTCAGTTCTAGGGTACTTCAGAATGTTATATCATGTTTTCAGTGAAATAATCCAACTTGTGCTCTTTCATTTTATGGGAATGCTTCTGAATGTCATTAAGAACATACATGTGTATATGTGTGTGTCTGTGTCCAGATGGAATGAGGAACTTGACATCTTGTATTAATCTCACTACTTTTAAAATGTGCTGCCAAACAGTATGGCCTCAATGGACCACCCATATTTAAATTTGTATCTGAATAGGGTATTTTTTTTAGTAAATGTTCCTACCTTGTATACAAACTTTTATTTTTTACTTGCAAAGGATTTATAACCCACTCATCTTAACTATCAACAGAAATTCAGCGTAATCTATGAATCCATTTCTATTCAGAAGCTTACTGTTTGGAAGATTTTAATTGAACAGAGTCTCAGAATACCGCATGGTGGATTTTCACTGCGCTCAGGTCACCGGGCAAAGCCTTGTCAGGACCCCAGGCCCCAGTTCCGCCCCTGCACCTCCTTCCCACCACTGCTGCTCCCCCAAGGGAATCTTGTTTTGCCATAAGGAGCATACATTGAAACACTAATTGAAGATTTATCAGCACGTTCTTCTACTAAGTCTACAGATGTCTTTAGAAAACAATTGCTCTTTCGAAGAAGAGTCTCTGACACCGAAGCAATTCCTGCTAAACAGGTCAGAGAGCTTGGCGAGTCATGAATGTGCTTGGACATGTTCAGTTCCGAAGCCTGCAGGGACAGGCGCTTATTTTCCTCTTTAAAGAGAATGATATGGTTTACTTGAAAAGCTCACAATTTAAAAACTAGCAGGGCAGGTGTTCCATGCAGTGGCCTACAGTGCTGCTTGCAAGACTCAAGTTGCATATCGGAAAGCCTGGTTGGAGCCTCAGCTGCTCCACTTCTGATCTACCTTCCTTCTAGTGCACCTGGGAGGCAGCAAATGCTGGCTCAAGTGCTTTTTTCCCTGCTACCCATGCTGGAGACCTGGAGAGAGGTCATAGGGAAATGAATCAAGAGAAGGAAGATCTCTCATTTCTCTTTATTTTCCAAATAAAATTACATAGAAATGTCTATCAACCTGTTGAAATTTCAGGATACCCACAGTTTTGTACATTTATCTATAAAAACAGATATGCAGAGTGACTTTGAATGAATCATGGTCGTGCCACTGACCCATACCTTCAGGTATTTTTGCATTTTTCACCAAAATCTGTGACAGATTTCATATATCCCCTCTCTTCACTTCTTTGCTCCAAAGGCTGTGTTGATCCACACTGACAGTTACTTATGTCCCGTAAATAATGTATGAAAGTATCTAAGCAATCACTTAGAAGGTTTCATTTCTTATTCCTCAGAGCTCTATCCATATCTTTTCTTTGACTTCATATTTTTTTATTTTCAATTACTGAAAAACAATAAACAATGCCATCCTATTTCTTACTCCCAAATATTTAGTTTGGTTCTCAATGCTAGGCCTTGAGTGTAAGCTTAAGTGCCAGAAGCGCCAGCAGAAACCAGGCCAGTGGACCAGCCTGGGATTGACACTCAATAAGCATTTCATTTAGCTTTCTCTCAGGGCTTCACAAGCCTTGAGTATTTCAAAAGACACATTGAGGCCGGCGCCGTGGCTCAACAGGCTAATCCTCTGCCTTGAAGCCAGAAGTCAGGAATTCCATGTGCATCTCTCCCGGGGTGGCAGGGCCCAAGTACTTGAGCCATCACCTGCTGCCTCCCAGGGTGCACCTCAGCAGGAAGCTGTATCAGAAGCAGAGTGGGGACCAGTGCCATGACTAAACAGGCTAATCCTCCGCCTTGCGGCGATGGCACACCAGGTTCTAGTCCCGGTCGGGGCGCCGGATTCTGTCCCGGTTGCCCCTCTTCCAGGCCAGCCCTCTGCTGTGGCCCCAGAGTACAGTGGAGGATGGCCCAAGTGTTTGGGCCCTGCACCCCATGGGAGACCAGGAAAAAGCACCTAGTACCTGGCTCCTGCCATCGGATGAGCGCGGTGCGCCGGCTGCAGCGCGCCATCCGCGGCAGCCATTGGAGGGTGAACCAACGGCAAAGGAAGACCTTTCTCTCTGTCTCTCTCTCTCACTGTCCACTCTGCCTGTCAAAATAAATAAATAAATAAATAAATAGAAAGAGACACATTGAAAGACAGACTTCTGGGGCCGGCGTTGTGGGCTAAGTTGCCACCTGCAATATCGGCATCCTCTATGGACACTAGTTCAAGTGCTGGCCGCTCCACTTCCAATCCAGCTCTCTGCTAATGTGCCTGGGAAAGCATCAAAAAATGGCTTAAAAATTTGGGCCCTGGATGAAGCTCCTGGCTTCTGGCTGCAGTCTGGCCCAATCCTAGCCACTGTGTCCATTTGTGGGAGTGAGCCAGTGCATGGAAAATTTCTCTAACTGTGCCTTTCAAATACATCTTTAAAGGAAAACACTTCTGAGTAGCATATCATCTGTGTACACCTATCTTCAGACAACATCCTCACCCCTTTCAAATGCTCCTGATAACTTTTTATATATGAATTAAATCTGTTTTCATTGAGGTGGTAGTTATGTTCAGTATTTTAATGCATACTTGAGAGACAAACTACAGACCTGGAGGCTATGCTAACTCTCATATACTATTCACTCCGTCACAAGTGAGGGCCAGAGTTGGTAGCAGGATCTCAGTCCAGGTCTCCCACACTAGTGGCGGGGACCCTAGTACTTGAGCTATCACTTCTGTCTCCTAGGGCATGCATTAGCAGGAGGATGGAGTCAGGAATGGGATCAAGGGGCCACACTCCCATTTTCCAGAGTGGGATGAAGGTGTCTTGATCAGTGTTTTCTGTTATCAGAATAGAGGACTGATGCTGTGCATCCGCAGAATGACATGTATCTGTATATGTCGATACAACTCCAAAGTAATCTGAATAATACAATCCTATATAAATATACTCCCTATTTCTTCGTTTCTATTTGAGAGGCCTTCAAAATGTTTGTGGAAAATCCAATTAAAAGATCATGGAATATATAGCCTATTTCTCAACACATTCTATCAAGGACAAGATACTTTAAGTGATGTCAGTCGTTCAGTCCGGCCCTGAAGAGCTGACAGCTCTGTAGGTGCCATCTTTGCTATATCATTAAGTGAAGATACAAGGGTGACCTTGAAAGATGATTTTAAGCTTAGGAAACAAAAGGAAGTCTGCAGGAGCCAGGTCAGGACTTGAAGGTGAACAGAAGGTGAACCCCTAATGATTTCCTACTGAAACCCTTCCAGAATCGGCCTTTGTTAGGATGAGACTGGCAAGCTGAATTCCACGGTGGAGAGGGACCCTCAAAGGAAGCTTCTGCATGGGTTTTCCTACCAACGCTTTTATTACCATTCCCAAAACTCACTCTTAGGATCAGCAGTTGTCGTCATCCTTTGGCCCTTGAGAAAAGTCAGCAGGCACATGCCTTGGGCTTCCTCAGACACTGTGGCCACGACCTTTGCCTGTGGCCAGTCCACATTTCCTCTGGACCACTTCTGCTTCCTGGTAGCTACTGCTTTGATTGTGCTTTGTCTTCTGAATTTTATTGGTGAAGTCACGTTTCAGCTCCTGATTCAGTTTATCAAAGAAACGTTTCAGGGTCTTGTTCTCTCTTCTTTAAAATTTGTTGAAAGCTCTGTGTGCCAATCTTCGGGACACAGTAGTGTAGGCACCATTGAGCATCAACCAACTGAGGAACTGTGGCTGATCCTCTTCATCGAGGGAACATACAATATTTTTTTTGAAATTTTATGTATATCATTTGGTTTATATCATTGATTGTGCTATATATCATCACCTTCATCCCACTCTGGTAGACAGACACTGCTGGCTGCATCTTCAGTATCTTCTCAACTCTTCTTAAAATCAATTATTCTTTTGTAACCTGCTTATTTCTTTGAGGAATTGTCTCCATACATTTTTTTTTTTTTGACAGGCAGAGTGGACAGTGAGAGAGAGAGAGAGACAGAGAGAAAGGTCTTCCTTTGCCGTTGGTTCACCCTCCAATGGCTGCCACGATCGGCGCGCTGCGGCCGGCGCACCGCGCTCATCCGATGGCAGGAGCCAGGTGCTAGGTGCTTATCCTGGTCTCCCATGGGGTGCAGGGCCAAGCACTTGGGTCATCCTCCACTGCACTCCCGGGCCACAGCAGAGGGCTGGCCTGGAAGAGGGGCAACCGGGACAGAATCCGGCGCCCCGACCGGGACTAGAACCCGGTGTGCCGGCGCCGCAAGGCAGAGGATTAGCCTGTTGAGCCACGGCGCCGGCTTCCATACATTTTAAGATTTGGGAGGTAGAGTTAAAGTTATAGGAAGAGACTGAGAAAAAGGTCTTCCATCCGTTGGTTCACCCCCCAAATGGCCACAACAGCTGGAGCTGCCCCGATCCAAAGCTAGGAGCCAGAAGCGTCCTCCTGGTCTCCCATGTGGGTGCAGGGGCCCAAGCACTTGGACCTTCCTCCACTGCCTTCCAGGCAACAGCAGAGAGCTGGTTTGGAAGAGGAGCAGCTGGGACAAGAACTGGTGCCCACATGGGATGCCAGTGACATAGGCGGAGGATTAACCTGTGCTACAGCACCAGCCCCCCATACACTTTTCTTAAAGTACCAATGATTTCAGCATTGTTCTCAAGCTTCACATCAATTTGATGCCTGTTCTTGCTTTAGTTTTGGCAGAGTTCTCTTATCTCTCGAAGTTGCTTTTTTCAACTTGGTGCCTTCTTCTTAACCTAGATCCTTTCTGACATCTTACAGCAAGCTGAAAGCTAACAGAATTTTAGTTCAAAAAAGTTTGAAGTTCACGAATAGTTCCTTCATAGCACATGTTCCCCATGAGCAAAGACCCTCTTCATAAGTATTGCAAACTATATTTAAATAAGCAAAACATAAAATTATCCTCTCTGGAAGTGATGCTGGGAGATAAAGTACTTCTGCTTTATACTCCATTCATTATGTGAATATTGTATATATGTTAGATTTAAAAAGAGAATCAATTTAAACTATTTTTCAATATCCCCATTATTTTAGCATTTTTCCCAATCCAATTTTGAGAGTATATTTGGAATTCTCTCCAGAGCTTTGGCTACAACAGCAAACAGGCTTGACGTGAGTGCTCCAGAGAGAGGTAGGCTAGAGTATTGGTTCCCCATCTGAGCAATGCCCATGCATATGGGCAAACACTGAACGGTGAAGTTGGTGCCAATACTGATGGTGGTGACAGGTCAGAAGTCGTTTGTTAGATCAGTTTCCTACCCATCCACCTGGGCCTGTTTGGAGGTTTCAATAGGATTAGAGAAATATTTACATTGAGACTTCTGGACCATGTTCATACTGCTCGGCAGTATAAACCCACAGGATTAGCTTGGGATTTATATAAAGTCAGTAGGGTAAGATGAGTGCCTGCATCTGGCTCTCCCAACTTGCTGAAGAAGGCATTCTCAGACAGCGGGGCCAGGACAAGTGTGTCGGCAAAGCCAATTTTCAGGAATATGTCGTGTGATGTATTCTTGAACAGAAAGAAGTGAAGCAGAAAAGCAAATGCATTTCTAAGAGATTTGGTGAAAATCTGTCTCTCAACTCCACTGTCTCCATTACCATATGCTTAATCTTCTACACGTGTTACTTTTCAACTTGTCACATTACTACATTTTGAGTCCTCTAATGATGGACATTCCATTTCCTCACTACAAATTACAGATTGCTACCAGTTCTTAGAATGTAGATGAATATCTAGCTACCCCAGCATTTGTCTCCTCTGGGGACAGGACTAACATCTCAGCAAACTCCAAGGCTAAGACATAGGACCTGCTCAGGAACCACAGCAGATGAGGTTTCCCGTGAAATGTTCCCAGCAGTGGTCGCAGCCCCACTCTGCCACTCTCAGTAAGCCGAGCCTATGAACACACCTCTGCAGTACACACAAGGTGGAATTACAGGATTAACATTTTGCTTAACGCTTAGTATTCCCCATGCATCTGTTAAAGTGCCTTTGTATCTTCCTCCCCTTGCATGTGAGGCTGTAGTAAATGTGACAGATGTGATAGTGCATCACTCCAGAGCTAGATCAGAAAGATTCATACTATAAGGTTTCCCCCTCCCTCTCATGCAACACTAGCGTTTGGACCCAGCCACCATACTGCATGGAGAGTTAACTCATCCTGCAGCCAGCCTCCACCTTCAGAAGGGAGAGGGGGTCAGCCTCCAGATGGTTCCAGCTGAGGTCCTCAACACAGAGGAGAGGCAAGCTGCCTCACTGCTGTGTTCCAACTCCCAAGCCACAGTTACTCTGGGCATAATGAACGGATGCTTTAACAGAGTTGTGGGGCAGTTTGTCTTTCAGTCATACCAACTGATACAAGGCCACTTGCCCTGCCCTCATCGATGGATGAAGACAAGGATGAGATTCTTTGGGGGGAGATCATTTCTTCTCTTCATGGTGTGGCCAGGATTCAAATAGTGCTTTTTAAAAGGCCCATGTAGCTCCTATTTTATTTAAAATGCATGGAGAAGTGAGATCAGAGTCCTGGTCATTTTCAAAACTGCTATAGAAAGCAAAGTTCACATATCCAGAGACCACCAAAAAAAGTCTCCTTTAGGTTCAAGTGAGAACCCCCTTAAAATTCTAGGTCGCTTTAGGCTTTGGAATATCATCCAAACTGAGCAATCCAGAATACTTAGTGCATGGCAGAGAAATTTCAACACAGCATTAAATCTTTCAGCTTCATTTGTACAAAACTAGTGAGGCTATTAAGAAGTTAGGCTAGAGCATTCACTGCATGAAACAGATTTAACAAAGTTTGGAAAATAAATGAACTTTGATAAATGGAAATTACAGGTGACAAAGTAAGAAATGTGACATTAACTTTAAAATTTCAAAATGTAGGCTGGCGCCGTGGCTCAACAGGCTAATCCTCCGCCTTGCGGCGCCGGCACACCGGGTTCTAGTCCCGGTCGGGGCGCCGGATTCTGTCCCGGTTGCCCCTCTTCCAGGCCAGCCCTCTGCTGTGGCACAGGAGTGCAGTGGAGGATGGCCCAAGTGCTTGGGCCCTGCACCCCATGGGAGACCAGGAAAAAGCACCTAGCACCTGGCTCCTGCCATCGGATGAGCGCGGTGCGCCGGCTGCAGCGCGCCATCCGCAGCAGCCATTGGAGGGTGAACCAATGGCAAAGGGAAGACCTTTCTCTCTGTCTCTCTCTCTCTCTCTCTCACTGTCCACTCTGCCTGTCAAAAAAAAAAAAAAAACAAAAAAAAATTTCAAAATGTATATAATGTTCTTAAGTTTTTGAAATATGAATTCTTTTGCTGTGTTTAGGCTGATTATATGAGTGTACTTTCCAAAGTCAAAAGTGGAATTAAATGCTCAGTTTATTGTAACTTTAAAGTCAGAGTTACAGAGAGAGAGGTAGAGACATCTTGAAGCTGCTCGTTCACTCCCCAGATACCAGGGATAGCCAGGGCTGAGCCAGGAGCATCATCCATGTCTTCCACCTCGACAGCAGGGGCTCAAACACTTGGGCCATCTTCCTCTGCTTTTGCCAGGCCATTAACAAGGAGCTGGATTGGAAGTGGAGCATCCAGGACATGAACTGGTGCCCATTTGGGATGTTGGTGTCACAGGTGCAAGCCTTACGTACTACACCATGAAGAGTTTCTCAAATCCACGCATATAGTGTTTTCAAATAGGTCATTAGTATGTAAACACTACACGTGAATTTCAAATATTTTTGCACCACCATCTTTGAATTCCATTTTCTACAAATTTTTTCAAGTGTACTTGCATCTATGTATCATAAAAATAAATGCGACCTGCTATTTAACAGAGGGAAACCTCTATTTCACACAGGATTAACAACACTCAATGTAAAATTTAAACAGCATCATAAGGGAATGGAGTACTTTATAAAATAATTTGTGGTTTCTATCATTTTTACTTCCTAGTTTTTGAAAGCAAAAACACTGACTTGTGCAATTTTTTAAAACTTCAGCATTTTTTCTAAAGGACAGTAGTTAAAGTTAATTGTTGTCTCTTCTGGTTTTACTCTTGATTTGGGAAAATTAAGCAAATATGTAGCCAGCCCCACTATGTACCCGTTACTGCTCTGTCTTTGGAAGGATAGAATGCATGCAGCAGGATCCCTGTGACCCTAGTGAGCCTGTGTGTTAGCCGACTGTGGGACTGACACACAGAATGTAACTGGAATGCCAAAATGCCATCTGCTAGTGATGCAGATGAATAGCTGGGGTGCGTTTTCACAAAAACTGAGAGCTGGCTTCAGAGATGCAGTGAGTTAGCATTTCAGAAGCGACTTGAGTGTGCAATGTGATCACTTCACCCACTGGTTGGAGGGAATGCTTGGTGTAGAGGAGGGTGTCTGAGCAAAGGTCAGGCAGACAGGACGGAGTGAAGAGGCTGCAGAGGGGAAGTCAACAGAGCGGTGCCCAAGAATGACAGTGGAAAGGACTTAGGAGTCGGCAACGTGGTCAGGAGGTTAAGGAACCACCTGGGAAGCGCACATCTGTATTGCAGTGCCTGGCAGTGAGTCAGCCTCTGCCTCTCATCCAGCTTCTTGCTAATGGGCACTGGAGGCAGCAGATCATGGCTCCTGTCCTTGGGTCCCTGCCACTCAGTTAAGAAACCTGGATGGAGCTTGGGCTCCACACTTAGCCTTGGCCCAGCCCTGGCTGTTGCAGGCATTGAGGAAGTCCATCAGCAGACAGACACTCTATGTATACATGTATCTCATTCTCTCACTCTACCTTGCAAATAAACTTTTTCAAAAAGTTTTATTTAAATAAAAGTATGAGTATCTTTGTCAAACAATGCTGATGTGCTGCCTGAAATGTGGACTAACAATTGAGCAGTCTTTAATCTGTGGACTCACATGTCTCATACTGAAAGGACCAAGATGCGTATAAATCACCAAAGACGGCAGTACACTTATTGTCATAGCAGCTTTTAATTTTTGAATATATACACATCTATATGAAAAACAGGATGTTTTATGCATAAACTATATTACCAGAATAATGAGGCAGAGGGATGAATTTAGGACAGACCTACCCTTGTAGCTAAGAATTGTATCATAAAGTTTTGAGCTATCAACTTTGAATTAAACATTTAAGAACAGTGTCATGACTCTGTAATGTACTGCTGTGTAACAGGTCTTCTCAGTTCTGTTTGAGACAGTGCACCTGTAACCTTTACTAGCAATGAAGAAAATGGGTATCTCTGATCCAGGAAAACAATATTAGGATGAATCAGTCTGAGTTCTCTTAGAAAAACTTCACACATGGTTAAGGAACATCCATGTACTTGGCAAACACCTAGAGAAGATACTGCTACTAGTATTTCTTTGAAGCATGCCAGATTTGAAAATTGTTGATTTGAACATTGTCTCCATGCACTTCATTCATATTCACTATGCTTAATTTAACAGCAAAGCATTTGTGTACAAAAAGCTTTAAGTTGCCCATCTTTCGTCTTCCTGTTATTCTGCTCTAAAGTTTTTTCATGAACTCTCTTCTATTTGTTGAAATTTGTAAAATCCAGCTAATTCAGGATTAAAAGACACCTACAGTCTTATTTAGGATCAAGTGTCCAAAGCAAACAGTCTTTATTTTTAGATTCACTTTGTTCATTTTCATCAGTCATTTGCTTCCAGATAGATTTGTGGGTTTTGTCTGAAAATTAATGATTAAATAAATTTACATTAAGTCAGAATTACAGCTTTTGTTGTAAGTATACTTTTGATGTTTTTCTAATCTCATAGTCCTTCCTCAACTGGATATTCTATTAACTGCATTACCAAAGATGATTTTGATGTACACATAATTTTAGAGTATGTGGTTCCCTTGCTAAGAACTCAACAATACAGAAAATTTAGCCACTAACATCATCGCTAATATTTATTGTGCTCCTCATACCTCTCGCCTTTTTAATAAATTAGTGGAGTAATTAGAACAAAACTTTAAAATACTGCTTTGCTGCATTTTTTTCAGTTTCTACTTACATGTGATTTTTAGTCTTGCCAACAGACTTTACTATTTTATTTGGGCAACAGACGGACTTTGTAGTCTTCATCACATATGGATATTTTGAAATATTTCTGATCAAGTATTTTTGTTGAGGAACATTTTTGGTACTTCTTTAAATGTTAGAATCTGGATAGTCTTTTACTGTGTTAACTCATTCTTCCTATGCAACTTAATCAACTTTATTTTAAAGGATCACCTCTCCCCAAATTATGTTCCTTAACTCTTCATCTTGTACATTAATTCAGTGCGGCAGTCCTGGGCCCAGCAACGTACACTTTCTAGATACGGTTTTACTGCTGATTCTCAGACACCGAGTGTTGAGCTGTCCTGACCTCCTCATCTACAGACCAGCAGTACTGATCATAATTTAGTCAGTGGTTCCTTTCCATTCTAGCTCGAGACCTCCATGGAAACAGTTCACATGCTGAGCAGCAGGAATGCCGAGGCCTCTGCACAGCTTTCTGTGTAGTTACGTACCAGTGACCTGCTCTACAGAGAGGCTTGTGCAGCGATCCTCAGACCATGGGGGAGATCCCCTCTGCTTTGTGGGGCTCCATGCCACTCTGACCATCACCCCCAACATCCAATCGAGCACCTGTGGCTTCTCTCCACCTACGCAGTGCTTAGAAAGGATGCTCCACACTCCCCAGAGGCCTAACTCCTGCCGCTCTTCACTAAGCCCCGCTCAAACCTGTTTTTCCTGAGCTATGGTTCAAGTCTGTTCCAGACGACTGCCAGACTGGTGCTTCACAGGCTCCTGCATGCGACCTGCTGGTAGCAGCAACTGCACTGCTGTCTTTGCAGACCACACGGCAGCTGTCTTCCTGTCAACCCCTAGCCCTACTTGGTCCCTTCCTCTCCCGCATCAGCAGCCCAGATCAGACACTCATCTCTGTAAAGCTCTCCCACGACCACCACAGCATTTTTCTGTCAAGTTTGTATTGCTATATAGTGTCACCCTGAATTCTAATAAAGAGCTGTCAGATGAGACCCCCTCACCCCTGAACTTTACAGAAAAGCAGACAGGACCTCCAAGTGCCCCGAGGACAAGACTTGCTTTGCCACTTGTCACGCTGAGGTTTTTCAGCTCTTCAGGGCTAGTAGTTCTGTCTGCTGCAGCTGTCTTGGAACATCCCAAAGCCTCTAGAGTACAGTGTCCTACTTAGGGAGCTCTGGAAATGCATCAGTCTTTGCTGTCCAGTCAGGCATGGTGATAGGAACCAAAGGGACACGAGTCACTGGACAGGTGAAATCCAGAGGACTTCTGTGATAATAGCCCTCATTTGGTTTAGCACACACCGTGCAGATTACTGGATCCTTCCACTCCCTTGCATAAGGTCATCTATTTACTTTAGAACACAAAGGACTAAATAGAGTTGTGGGGTATTTGCAGCACTGCCTTGGTTAATGGAGTCCTCAGTACTGTGCACTCGAGGGCGCAGATGTCTGGCACCCTGTGACTGACTGATAGGGTATTGTACTGGCATCTGAACCCTAGTACGTATAGTGGATAATGATTTTTTAAGAATAGTATCCTTCCCCTTTTCCTTACTATGTTTTTGAAATTTTTTTATTTTCATTTTATTTGCAAGGCAGGCATGCAGAGTGAGTGATCTGCCATCTGCTGGTTCACTCCCCAAAGGCCTGCAACAGTTGGGGTTGGGCCAGGCAAAAGCCGGGAGCCTGGATCTCACCCTGGTCTCTCACATGGGTATCAGGGTCCAAGTACTTCAGCCATCACCTGCTACCTCCCAGGGAGTGCGTTAGCAAGAAGCTGAAACTTCAGGAGGAGCCTGCAGTGCTCAGGGGAGATGTGAGAATCCCAGGTGGCTTCTCTTTAACCACTATGCCCAATGCCCACTGCACCACCCCTTATGATGTCACTTCCTAGCTAAGGCATTAGAAACTATGCTTGTTAAAGGCGGAGCATACGAAACATTTTTAGAAACTTGTGCCAAAGTTTTTTCTGAACTTTTCTCACCTATAATATATACAATTTAGAAATTGTATCCAGATAATATTGTAGAATGCAGATGGCAAAGGGGCCACGGATATCAGGATTTTGTTTACAATCATCTGCTACTCGGGATGCTGAGTCAGCTTAGCTGATGAGAAAGGAGAATCGAACACAGAAAACATGCTACAGCTTTCATGCCAGCCTCACAAACTGCCGTGTTGTGGGCCATCAGTGTAGGACATTTCTAACCGAAATGTCACCAATTCTTTGTAAATGCTCCACAGATGGGCAAAGCAAAGGCCAGAAAGATCATTGGACTTAATTGGTTTCTTTGTTTAATGCTACTGCACCTTCTCTTTTTATGGACAAGGCGTTAGCATTAAATTGCAGTGTGACTTACGCATAGTTTCCATCTTAGTGAGAAGTTAAAAACAGACTCTCGCCGGGTTAGAAATGAGCTTTAGTTGGTAATGGATGTTTAAGCTTGGGCAGATACTTTAAGCTCCCGGGGCCACAACTTGTTCAAAATTGAGATAAAAATTTTACGTAACATCATTAGGAGAATTAAGTTAATAAGCACATGTAAAGTGCTTACAACATTACTTGGGAAATCACAAAATCAGTTTTAGAGTAATCTGTAAATATTATTGGGATGAGTTTACATAACTAGACAAGTTTGATGAGCGTATCTTCCTGTCTACCCATTTTGTCTAAAGTCTTAAATTTAAAACTTATTAAAATACATCATTGTTCTACAAGTCATTTGTGGTGACCTGAGATATGTACCATTAAAACGATGGAGAACACAAAGTGAGCATCCAATAAGGAGAGTAAAACAAATGGTGATTCCAGATAAATAGGTACATGCCACAAATTCCATTCTGTTTAGTCAGTTTGGAATTTTCTAGGGACAAGACTATCATCACTGTCTCTAAGACAGTCAAAATTTCAAGTTGATTAGGAACTTTTTTCTTACCCAACATCATAAACTCACTTGGTCATGCAAGATTTCATTCCTACAGTTTTAAATTCATCCCCATCATACATTTTAAATGATTCTTAGACTTTTCCCTCTTAAAGACTTTGCATGCAAATGCTCTATGCAGCAGACAAAAATAACAGGGGGTACCTGCCAATGCATAACAAATCTCATTGGGTACATATATGTGGGCACTTTAGAACTTGGTACTCGAGTGGCATTCGAAGATAGTGCACATTTTCCATGAATTTTTCGAAGAGCACTCCCATGTTCACGTAATCAGCATAACACGGTCATTAGATTTTTTTCACCTTTTACCATTCAGGAAGTGTTTCTGTCCACCCCACACTATAAGCCCGCCCTCCATTTATAAAGCTTACAGTCTGACAGCATAAAGTTGGAAGCTTCACCACTTGAGATTTATATGCTGGTGTATCAAAACGTTTTTGGAAAGTGGAATTAAAAGATCAATTTACTTTGGCACAAAACATTTAAAGCCTGTTCTACTTTCTCCATATTTGTCCATGAACTTTTTGAAGACATCATGAATTTGCCCCCTTGTAACAGAATCTAAAAATAATAATGGCTTAAGCAAGTCCAGAAATAAACAGCTGAATGCTAACATGAACAAAGCCATAAAGGATATGGGATCGCTCTGCCTCTGGTCTCCCGACCCTTAGCACAGGGCCCTGTCACTGAGGGAGGAGGCTGCTGGAGCTCCAGCACGTGCCTCTGTGAGGGCGGAGCAAAGAATGCAAAGAAGACAGCAACAGGCACCTCCCCCACTTTTAAGCTCTCTTGGAGGTCCTACCCAAGAACTCTCACTCACATGCCTTGGGCTACCCTTTGATGGATGGGAGTGGCTGCAGTTTCAGCACATCCCAGTTCTGGATCTACTGCACAACTTCAAGGCTCATTGTTACAAGCAGTTGGTACTAAAGGGTAGCAACTCTGCCCATCATGTTTAGGAGGTGGGCTTGGTGCAAAGTCCTTAGGTCTCTGGGCTGTGCCCTCAGAAGTGACACTAGAGCACTGGTTGTCAATGTCTGTGTGAAGCCTCGTAGCTGACTGTGTGACCCTTCCTCTGCCACCCCTGCTGCACCCAGACCAAATCAACAGGGCCATCCAGCCTTGCACTTGAGCCTTCAGAACTGTGAGCTAAATAAACCTTTATAAAGGTGTTTTGTGTTACTAATGAAAAGCTAGCATGGGAGTGTTTGGAGTGATGGCTCGGCCAAGAGCACCCTGTGCCTAGAACTCAACTGGAACTCCGCCAATGTCACAGAGCAGAGTGTGTATTGGGGAGGCAGTGGGAAGGCTCTGCCATAACCCAACGTCTGTGGTCTTTTCATAGGTGTTCAGCATTAATTCCTGTCTAGTACCTTTATCTGAGCAGCTGCCGTTGTCCTAGGTAGGCACCAGTACCCAAGTTTAGCCTTCTTAACTGAGAGCAAGCACGACCTGCTCACCAGGATGGACGTGGGGGCTTCTCTTACGCGGTTGGATGCATCTGTGAGGCAGCAGAGACTTTCAGAGAACTGGCACGGAGGGGGTTTTCCCAGTTGGCTTCCTCAGTAGGAAAAATCTGCTTTAAAATGTGCCACATGGTGGTGTTGTGTTGTTGTTGTGTTATTGTTTCAAGGCTTCAACCATCTAGTGCATGCCATAAAATCCTGAATGATGAGCAAGGGCAGCCGGTTTCTTTCAGAAGGGGTTGGGGCGGGGCCGGGGGCATCTGTACAGCAACTCCACTTGCCAAAGAGGGATGCTTTGTTCAACTTTGGAATCTAAGGAGTGAGAATTCCTAATGGGGACCGGGTGTGTGTCACGGCTGTGGAGCCATGTGCACTGTGTTCCAGAAGGCCAGGTCTGTGACACCCACTGCCGTTCCACGTCTTGCCTCTTACCTTCTGAACTAAGAGGGAAGCAGTCTGTTTTTATTTTTCTTTTCTTTTTTTTTAAAGGCAGAGTGGACAGTGAGAGAGACAGGGAGAAAGGTCTTCCTTTTGCCGTTGGTTAACCCCTCAATGGCTCCTGCAGCTGGCACACTGTGCTGATCCGAAGGCAGGAGCCAGGTGCTTCTCCTGGTCTCCCATGCGGGTGCAGGGCTCAAGCACTTGGGCCATCCTCCACTGCACTCCCGGGCCACAGCAGAGAGCTGGACTGGAAGAGGGGCAACCGGGACAGAATCTGGTGCCCCGACCAGGACTAGAACCCAGTGTGCCGGCACCGCAGGCGGAGGATTAGCCTAATGAGCCACGGTGCCAGCCTGTCTTCTTTCTTTACAACCACTGAAGTTGACAAATTCTTCATGACTGTGATCCTTACGTGGTCTATTTAATGTGACACTTTTTGTTTAATAAAGGCTTCTGTTGCATCCTCTGGGAACTACTTGTATGTTAATGTAAAGAAGTCTTCGTGAACTTACTGTTTATGAAGAAAAGATAATGACATGGGGAATGGATTGCATCTACAGGGCTCCTGGCACCTTGACAGGTGTTTGCTCAAGTGTAATGCAATGCAAGAAATCCTTGTGTGTTTATAGCCAGGTAGTGTGCCAGTGCCCCGAGCCCTAACTGAAGCTCTTACTGGGAAGGCACTTCAGTGTTGTGGTTTACAGAGCACAATCAGGTGTCACACCTGGATTGGCATCTCGGCTCTGCCACATGGCCAAGGCCTAATTTCTCCAGGCCTCAGTGGCCTCATTCAGAGAGTTCCTAAAGGAGTAGAGTTCCCGGCCCTGCCCTGCCCTTATACAACTCCCTGCCCTTAGTATGGACTGGACCAAGGCAGAGTGCATGATTAACAGATTGTGGCTTCCATCTTGGAGCTCTCACACCTGGGTGCAGGCTTCCCTTCCCTTGTTCTCTGAGATTGCTTGCTTTGGGGGAAGCTGGAGGCCGTATCATTAACCTTGTGGAGAGGCTCACGTGGCTAGACTGAAAGTGGATGCTTTGAGGGCTGCTGACAGCCACTGAGAAAGCGTGGAAGCAGAGCCTTCTCCAGTTGAAATTGGAGGTGATTTACAGCCCTAGCCTGCCGTGCTGCCGGAGCTTCAGTACGGAATGCAGCAGAGGCAGTCCGGGAAGAAGTGCCCAGCTTCCTGGCCCACAGTAACTGTAGGATGACAAACATTTGCTGCTTTTCATTTTAAGCCATTAGGTTTTAGGGTGATTGCTACTTAGCAGTACCTAACTAACAGAGTCTATCAACAGGTTCACCTCTGCACAACAGGTGCTCAGCACTGCCAGTCGACAATTGTTGATGCTTTTCTCCAGACAAGAGAAGGTCAGCCTCTATGCAGCATTGCAGGATCATCCATCCCGCACTGTAAAACTAATCTCCATATTTATGTGGGCATGGATATTAAGAATAAAATTTGTGGACGATCTCTTCTTTTTGCAGATGAAAAAATAAGGCAATATTTCAGTCATTTGAGGGTTTAGAGATAGTATAGGAAGACAAGAACAAGAAATCATGCAGTTCTTTTTTCTACTTCAGAGATTAAATTCAAATGATCAAAGGACAAAATAAGAGAATAACTGGAAAATAAGAATTGCAAACTTCTTTGTTGACGGCCATACCACCCTGAACACGCCTGATCTCATTTGATCTTGGAAGCTAAAATATTTAAAAGCGGAGTTGATAAAAATACAATAAGGTGTCATCTTTTTATCTTCAAAAGTTTCTTATTGCACAACACTTATTTACCATCTTTGTCAGTTCACCAAAGGTCACTCTACAGCGGGAATATCTGCACTAAAGCATGATCTTGAAATAAAGATTATATAGTGTAAGTCTACCCATGTTTTCCAGCATGGAACAAATTTTGTGGAGGCAGCATTGTGGCACAGTGGGTTAAGCCACAGTCTGTTACATGAATCTCATTCCGACACAGGTTTCAGTCCCAACTGCTCTATCTCCATCTGGCTCCCTGCTAGTGCACTTGGAGAGTGGCACAGGATGGCCCAAGTCACTGAGCCTTTGCCACCCATGCGGGAGACCTGGAACAAATTCCTGGGTTCTGCCTAGCCAAGCTCTGGTCATTGTCAGCCATTTGGGAAGTGAACCAGGGAATGGAAGATCTGACTCTGCCTTTTGTTTGTTTGTTTTTGGACATGCAGAGTAAACAGTGAGAGAGACAGAGAAAGGTCTTCCTTTTTCCGTTGGTTCACCCCTTCAATGGCCCCTGCGGCTAGTGCACTGCAGGCAGCACACTGCGCCGATCCAAAGCCAGGAGCCAGGTGCTTCCTCCTGGTCTCCCATGTAGGTGCAGGACCCAAGCACTTGGGCCATCATCCTCCAGTGCCTTCCCGGGCCATCGCAGAGAGCTGGAATGGAAGAAGGGCAACTGGGACAGAATGCGGCGCCCCGACCGGGACTAGAACCCGGGGTGCCGGCGCCGCAGGCGGAGGATTAGCCTAATGAGCCATGGTGCTGGCCAACCTTGCCTTTCAAATGAGAATTCTTAAAAAAAATCAAAACTTTCTATGGGATGCCCTACCAAAATCAGTCTGCCGTTTCAGAATCAGTCCTTATTGTACTTGAGCTCAGCTCTTCAGTTGACACTGGACTCCAGGAAGCAGGGCACAGGCAGGACTCCTGCATAGCTACTGGACAGTTTTATCCATCTTCCCTTTGCCTACACTTCTCCAAAATCTACAGCTTCCCGAAACTTCCAAGTTTCCTTTGCGAGTTGTCAGAATTAGGAACAGATTTAGTTTGAAAAGAGAATTCTGGGGTTTTGTTTTCTCAAATCCATTAAACCACACTCTGGAAGCTTCTGCTAGGAAGTTTAGTTACTGCCTGCTGTCACGCTAGCAAAAATTAAACCTGCACTTCCTACAGCAGCACATGCAGCTTGAGCCAACCGCTGCTGCTGAACTTGTGCTTCAAGTCCGAGGTTGTATTGCAAGGTGGTGAGCCTGGACCGCTGCTCATGTTCTTCCCAGAGGATTTAGGAAAAGCAGAGTGAATAGCCCTGTTTACTGAACTACTCTGGGAGTCTGGAAACAGAACTGCCCGAATATGTAGAACTTACTTCATACGATTCAAAAAACACACAATTCACTTATCCTAAGTCACGTAGAAACACAGTTCTTCAGTTGTGGCCAGGGGAGTTTAAGACTCTTTATACTGTGTTTCATTTAGTCCCAAAGAGCACCTGTAATTCATCTTGTGTATATTACAAAGTTATATGGCTTCTTTATATATTGACGTTTTTTGAACTCTTGAAATAGATGGATGTAAAACATAAAGCTAACGTGTTCTCCAAGTGAACTTTGAATTCAAAGTCCTCCCGGAACATGGCTGATGGCCTGTGAATGCTTTAAACAAGAGGGTAGGCCTACAACTTTCTCAAGGTCAGAGTTCAGGCACCTGGCGCTTCCTTAGTTCACACTATTGCCCAGGCTACATTGAATCTTCTGGATTAGCAGTTATGCTAAACATGCATCTGATGGGACACTGGTACCCTCAAGTGTCTTCAAAGTCTTTCAACACGATTCACAGTGATGCCTTAGTTACATTCCCAGAGAGGGGATTTCATCCTGACCCCTCACATCAAATTTATGCATCTGAAAATGCAAAGACGATTTTAACTGAGAAGTTCTTTCCAGAGTGCACCAATACTTCAGTACGTCCTACTGAACCCCACTTAGCAACAAATCATGGTACAGGTATGTCTGAATTCATGTAAGCCATGGTGATGAGAAGCAAAATTTAAGTATACAGGGCAAGCATGGTAGTATTTAAGCAAATCATGTTCTAGTGTCACAGTAAAATAATCACCACTGACGACTAACTTGATCTTCTTCAGATTTATCCGCCCTTATTACGAGTTTGCACAACAGTCCAGGCTATTGTAGTTACATGTGCGCATTACGTTGTAACATCTATCATCCACCTTCTCCTACCTCCGGACAAAGAGTGGTGTTGGGAGTGGCCTTTCAGCCTGGTGGTTAGCACGCCTGCATCCTATGGCTCCAGGGCACAGCTCCAGCTCCCGATTCCCACTCCCTGCCAGCACAGACCCTGGGAAGAAGTAGCAATGCCTCCCAGAATTGGGTTCCTGCCACCCACACAGAATACTTGGATTGAGTTCCAGCTCCCAGCATCAGTGCCCTGCTGTGTTTGTGTGTGTGTGTGTGTGTGTGTGTGTGTGTGTGTGTATCACATGCGAAATCTCTTCAATTTAAGGGGAAAAAAATGTAGGGGTATCCGAATCATTCTACCTAGAGCAGTTTTAGCCCTTTCTGGGCACTGTAACAGAGGTTATGATGAGTCTCTTGGGTATCCACTGTCAATAACTTAAAAGTCTTTGGAATCACCTTGATAAATGGTAGAATTCTATTATTTTGTCAAGTGAAATAAGCCAAAACCAGAAAGAAATGTTATTTTTCTTGTTTGTGGAAGTTATATATGTATCTTACATAGTTATATATATATATTTATAGTATGTATAGTCATATGTATGTCTAGAGAGAAGAAAAACTGTGTAGATGTCACGATTTGGAATTTAATTATAAATACTGCTTCACTGACCCATACGAATGTAAATGGTCATTACCCTTCTCATGTTGTGGTCACTCTCATGAATCCATCAATCATATTAACATCTCTTTTAGTAGCCTGTGTCTGCAGCTGAGTGAATGTTTCAAAATTGTGTGATACAAAGCAATCTGTAGTTGTTTTCCATCACTCACAGCACCCATTCTCCACAATTCTCAAATCTAACAGTCGTCAAGTTTCTTGCCAGTGTAATTCCAAGATCACTTACTGTTAAAACTGCGTTTGTATTGGTCTCCTTAGATTTGCTGTTTGCTTTAGGTCTTGAAGAGTTCCCTAAAAAAACTGTTTTGTAGGAAATTCTATAAAATACACTTTACACACACACAGCAGAGGTATAAAGCAGGCGAGAGGATCCTCGGGTTTGACAGCAACTGGTAAATGTTGCCCATAGCACAGCTATGTGACATTTCACAGTGCTCACTGGCACAGACTTTTCATGCTGCGTTTCCCAAGCTGAGCTGACCTACAAACTGAACAACTCAACAGAACAAATGCTGCACAATGTTGGGGCTGGGTGGAACCAACCAACAGAACATTACATGGAATCTCAGGACATTCAAAGTGTAGACAAAGCTTGTCCTCATTTCCTAGGGTCATTTCCTAGTGTCTCCTGACAAGACAAACTTGTTCTCACTGTTCAGCAGTCCAGAGCCTGAAACCCAGGTGTTGCCTGGGCCGCGTTCTCCCTGAAGGCTCTGGGTACCTTCTCACAGCCTCCTCTCCTGCATCTGTCATCTGCATGTCTCACCAGGACACCAATGACTGCAGTTAGGGCCCACAAAGATCCTGTTTCCAAATAAGGTCAGGTTCACAAGCATGGAGATGAAGACAGAAGACATCACTATCATTTTGTTAACCTCGTATCCCAGCATTCCCGCACTGCTAGCCTGCATGTAAGAGTTCCTCACACTCTCATCTACAGTCATGCTCTGGGTATTTTTATCTAAGCTTGAAATGCTTTCTCCAGCAGTTAATTTACAAACCTGTACCTCTAATCTGGACCTCTCTGTTGAATTGACTCAGATAACTGCTAACTCAAACATGTCTGATAGATTTAGACAATTTGATCACCTTCAAAGCATAACTGTTTCCTCCGGCCAATTCCCTGTTGCTTCAGTCCACTGCGTCTCAGGAAATGGCACCATCGTTCCCAGAACTGCCTTGTGTTTCTCTTTTCCTTTCATCTGTGCTTCTAATCCATCAGCAATTGCAGCTGGCCCTATCTCAAAGTATATTCTAAACCTGACCTGACGTCTCCACTGCCAAATCTGTTCAAATCTGTTCAAAGTCTGTTCAAATTTGTATCTCATCCAGACTCAAAGTCTCCTACCAGGGTTTTCTCCTATTCTTTCCTCCTGTGTTCTGTTCTCCACACACTAACAGTGTGGTATTTTTCAAGGACAGTGGTCAAACCCCAGCTCAAAACCCTCCAACGTCTTCCTAGGGAAATACAAAGGTATGGAGCCCTCAACTCCCGCCACTGCCTACTCCCTCTGCTACCAGTCCCCCGCCCCATTACTCATTTTGCTCTAATCTTACTGGACATCTTCCCAGTCCGCTATCAAAGCAAGTCTGAATCCACTTTTGTACTTTCCCCCTTGTGGCTTCATCTGCCTGGGAACTCTTCCCCACAGTTTTTGCCCACCTCCCTTCTCCCTTGACGTCTCTCAAATGTCTTAATTACCACTGTCTCCAAGTGCTCTTCTCTACCCTTTTTTCTCCTCTGTGTCTGTCTAACCCTTGACTGTACTTGGTTATTTCTTGGAGCATTTATCTCCATCCCAAGAGTATCATTTTACCTCCTCAAATTCTGTAGAGCAGAAAATGCTATAAAGGCAGACATGTAGCAGTCTTACTCATCAGCACATCCCTAGTGCCTGAACAGTGTCTGGCACACAGTAGGTGCTAAATCATGTGTGTGTCCAGACAGTTTTCTATATTCGTCTTCATTACCTTACTTTCCCTGAAATTCCCTCCACATCCTATCTTGTGCTTGTTTGTCTAAGGAAAAGCCCAGGACTAAGGTTTCCCTGCTGCAGTCTCCTGCCATGGCCCTCCCCTCTCTGATGTATGGCAAAGACAGTCCTTCATTATGTTAGCACATTATTGTTCTTTCTCTGTTCCGTCTGTGTCTCTCCAAGATGATCATAAACCTCTTCAAGACAGGCACAGTACTGAATACTTTTCTCCCACTGGCCTCAGAGCAGTAACAGAACTACTGAGTAGTTTTCAGTTCTTTATTGATCAACTGATGGACTACTGGACTAAATGAATGGCTCAGTTTCAAAACATGTCATCAAAAGAGCAGCTCCAGCATATGATGTGGGTAGGTGGGAAGGCTGCAACAGAGGGCAGCACTCATATCCCAACAGCAGCATGACAACGGCACCCCTGGGAGCCACCAGAGACGGACGTTCCACGATTTTCATTGGAAGTCCTTCCCACCCAACATGACCATGTTCACTGCCCAGTCTGCTTCTGTACTGTGAATTCCAGATCACCAGCCCAGCCTTTCCTATGTGCCCAGAAGAGAATTGCTAAGCCAACCTGACAACTGAGCCCAGGAAGCACATTATTAAACTTTACCATTTGTGCTTGGGTCACTCCCATCTGTCGATCTGCCCAATATCCACTTAGTTTGTATGAAAAATGAGATCATTTTCAGGCATAAATTTCAAGTATGTCCGAATTAAGAAAAGGAGTAGCATAGATAACGGTAGGCCTACAATTTTTCACATCTCCTGGTATATTGGTAAAAGCCAAAAAGATAATGAAAATATAGTACTAAGTAGCACACCCGTGTGTGTGTGTGTGTATACAAGTCCTTGGGGCTGTGACCAGTGTTCCTAAAAGCTGTGCCATTACAGTAACAAGCCAGATTTGCTTTTCATTACTTCTGACTATTGGTATTTAGTCTAGTCGAAGCTCACTGTCCTTATTGTGTTTTGGTGACAGAATTAAAAGCTAAAATCAAGAGATATTTTGTTTTACTTTTGCTGTGGCATATTCTACTCCAAGTCTATGTGCATAAACAACTTTTAGTCAGTTGTACGCTACTAACTGGCTTTCAACAATATACAAGGAAACTGAAGGATGATCAGGAGGAAAAGCCCAACTATCTGTTTAAGAGAACTGAGTTTTTTCATGTGTCTAAGAGCTGAAGCAACAATGTGAGGGAAAATCAAGCAGTGAGAACTGAACTGTGATGTTTGCCACCATGATTCTGGACGTAATACCCGTTAATCCTTGACTGAGTTTGAAAGGAAAGCCGTCAACACAGAATTCCATTCTTTAAGAGGCAAAAAACAAAAAACATGACTGTTTTGTCAAAATTCTTGCCTCAATAAAGGATAATAAAGTCATGCTGAGTAAAACTCAATTGTGTAAATTCAATAATGAGCCAGGAATCTGATGTGAACTCAACATCCTTTTAAGACAAAGGTCCTGAGTGTCCCCTCTCCTAGACAGGATCTTATTATATAGGTTGCTTGGGAAGGACCCACTAAATTGGAAGCGCAATTCTGATGGCCCAATTTCTGTCATCTCATGAAATACTGACATCACCTAGCTGCGCCTCTGTATTTCAGGGATTCTTCCCTTCAGTGGGCTCTGAGTAGGCATAGTCAAAGATCTGAAATGAACCTCGGCAGCTGCCCAAACCAAAACCAGTATGCTCATGTTCCTATGGTCAGTAACTCCAGAGTGACTTCTAGGACAGGAAAGAAGTGGCACTCTTGATGTCTTTGAACAGCTATCTACCACATTTGCTTTCCTTACACATACCCTTTTTGAAAAAAAAAAAAAATCACAGAATGCTCATTTGAATGTATAATCCAGACTGTTTATACAATCACAATTTGAACGTTAAATTTCTTGAGTTTGTGCCTTATTTCCTCTAAGAAAAGTTGCTTTCATCTGCCATCCCTCATTTCTAAGACATTAAATCCAACTTCTTGTTTTTAATGAAGCCATTCAGAATTCCATGGGGGTTCTCCAAGATTGACTTTTTGTGTGTGTGACAGGCAGAGTGGACAGTGAGAGAGAGAGACAGAGAGAAAGGTCTTCCTTTGCCGTTGGTTCACCCTCCAATGGCTGCCGCGGATGGCACGCTGCGGCCGGCGCACCGCGCTCATCCGATGGCAGGAGCCAGGTGCTAGGTGCTTTTTCCTGGTCTCCCAAGGGGTGCAGGGCCCAAGCACTTGGGCCATCCTCCACTGCACTCCGGGCCACAGCAGAGGGCTGGCCTGGAAGAGGGGCAACCGGGACAGAATCCGGCGCCCCGACCGGGACTAGAACCCGGTGTGCCGGCGCCGCAAGGCGGAGGATTAGCCTGTTGAGCCACGGCGCCGGCGATTTTGACTTCTTAAAAGTAGATTGTCGGGGGCGGAGCCAAGATGGCGGAATAGTGAGGACGCGCACTAGCAGTCCGCAAAAAGATAGTTTAATAAAAACAGAGTTACTGTAGCCTCAGGAAAAATCTCACGGAAAAAAATGCAGTGGAAATTCTTCCGGACCCAGTGAATGAGACGCAGAGGACCTAGGGGAAAGTAAGTTTGCGAACGGCAAATCGTGCCTTAGTGGCACGGGAGCTGCCGGGAGGGACGGGAACCGGACGGAACACAGTCGCCATTGGATTCGAGCGCTTAAACGGGAGCCGATACAGGGATCCCGAGACACTGGCGGGGGGAAGCAGACGCCAGGGGGGAAACAGCACAATTGAGGCGAGCCCACACGGACACTAGCCTCTTTCGTTGCCCACCCTGCTAATTCTAGCTATACTGAACGCAGTGGGACGCGCGCGCCCGCCGGCTGAACCGGAAGCCGGGCGGAACACAGTCGCCATTGGAACTGAGCGCTTGAACGGGGGCCGATACAGGGATCCCGAGACACTGGCGGGGGGAAGCAGACGCCACGGGGGAAACAGCACAATTGAGGCGAGCCCAAACGGACTCTAGCCTCTTTCGTTGCCCACCCTGCTCACTCGAGCTAGACTGAACACAGTGGGACGGCGTGCGCCCGCCGGCTGAACCGGAAGCCAGGCGGAACACAGTCGCCATTTGAACTGAGCGCTTGAACGGGGGCCGATACAGGGATCCCGAGACACTGGCGGGGGGAAGCAGACCCCCCACGGGGGAAACAGCACAATTGAGGCGAGCCTGCACAGACACTAGTCTCTCTCGTCACCCACCCTGCTAATTCGAGCTAGATTAAACGCAGTGGGACAAGGCGCGCCCGCCCGCCCGCCCATCACTGAGGCAGACGGAACCAAAAACCCGAGGCTGTAGAAACCTGAAGGGGATCCAAAAACTGGGAACACACCGCGCACACAAACTCCGTTACCTTGACAACCCAGAGAAAGAGTGTGGGGAAAAAAAAAAATGCCAAATAAAAACAGATTCCGAGGGAGCAAGATCAAGGAAGACGCTATGATGACCCCAAACGGAAAAGACACCCCAAGTCAGGATTGTGAAGATAATGAGATAGAAGAAATGCAAGAAGCAGATCTCAAAGAATTGATAAGAACATTAAGAAGTTCTCAAAAACAAATTCTTGAACTACAGAAATCTTTAATGGATAAGATAGAAAATCTCTCTCGCGAGAATGAAGCACTACGGAGAAATCAAAACGAAATGAAACAACTAGTAGAACAAGAAGCTACGAGAGTGACAAAAAATCTTAATGAATTGAAGAACTCAATAGATCAAGTGACAAGCAATCTTGAGGGCCTTAAAACCAGAATGGGTGAAGCAGAGGAGAGAATATCGGACCTAGAAGACAGTGAACAGGAGAGGAAACAGTCAAACCAAAGACAAGAAGAGGAAATTAGAAAACTAAAAGATATCGTCGGGAATTTACAGGATACTATTAAAAAACCCAACATTCGGGTTCTAGGTGTTCCTGAAGGTATGGAGAGGGAGAAAGGATTAGAAGGCCTTTTTAGGGAGATACTAGCAGAAAACTTTCCAGGCTTGGAGAAAGACAGAGAAATCCTAATCCAGGAAGCTCATAGAACCCCTAATAAACATGACCAAAAGAGATCCTCTGCACGACATATTGTAATTAAACTCACCACAGTGAAGCAAAAAGAAAAGATCCTAAAATGTGCAAGAGAGAAACGTCAGATTACTCTCAGAGGATCTCCAATTAGACTTACAGCTGACTTCTCAACAGAAACCCTACAAGCTAGAAGGGAATGGCGAGACATAGCCCAGGTACTTAGAGAGAAAAACTGCCAGCCCAGAATATTATACCCTGCAAAGCTCTCGTTTGTGAATGAAGGTGAAATAAAGACCTTTCATAACAAACAAAAATTGAAAGAATTTGTTGCCACTCGTCCAGCCCTGCAAAAGATACTTAAAGACGTGTTACACACAGAAACACAGAAACACGACCATCAACATGAAAGAAGGTAAACGAAGGGAACCTCACGGCAAAAGATCACAGGGAATTCAAAGCATACATTAGAAAATATCTGGCAAATGGCAGGGCAAACTTACCACTTATCAATAGTCACATTGAACGTTAAAGGTCTAAACTGTCCTGTTAAAAGACAGAGATTGGCTGATTGGGTTAAGGAACAAAAACCATCTATTTGCTGCCTACAAGAAACACATCTTTCCAACGAAGATCCATACAGACTGAAAATAAAAGGATGGAACAAGATATACCACGCCAACAGAAATGAAAAAAGAGCGGGTGTAACCATCTTAATATCGGACTACATAAACTTTAACACAAAAACTGTTAAGAGAGACAAAGAGGGGCACTATATAATGATTAAGGGATCAATACTACAGGAAGATATAACAATTCTCAATGTATATGCACCTAATTACAGGCCACAGGTTTATTTAAAAAATTTGTTAAGAAACTTAAAGGGAGACTTAGACCCCAACACAATAGTACTGGGGGACTTCAATACTTCACTCACAGATATTGACAGATCGACAGGACAGAAGATCAACAAGGAGACAGTAGATTTAAACAACACTATAGCCCAAATGGATCTAACAGATATCTACAGAACTTTTCATCCTACAAGTAATGCATTCACATTCTTCTCAGCAGTACATGGAACCTACTCTAGGATTGATCACATATTAGGCCATAAAGCAAGTCTCAGCAAATTCAAAAGAATTAGAATCATACCATGCAACTTCTCAGACCATGAGGGAGTGAAGTTGGAAATTAGCAACTCAGGAATCTCTAGAGCATATGCAAACACATGGAGATTGAACAACATGCTCCTGAATGAACAATGGGTCACTGAAGAAATCAAAAGAGAAATCAAAAATTTTCTGGAAGTAAATGAGGATAACAGCACAACATACCAAAACTTATGGGATACAGCAAAAGCAGTGTTAAGAGGAAAGTTTATATCAATAGGTGCCTACATGAAGAAACTGGAAAGGCACCAAATAAATGAGCTTTCAATGCATCTCAAGGATCTAGAAAATTTGCAGCAAACTAGACCCAAATCTAGTAGAAAAAGAGAAATAATCAAAATCAGAGAAGAAATCAACAGGATTGAATCCAAAAAAACATTACAAAAAATCAGCCAAACGAGAAGCTGGTTTTTTGAAAAAATAAACAAGATTGACACCCCATTGGCCCAACTAACTAAAAAAAGAAGAGAAAAGACCCAAATCAGTAAAATCAGAGATGAAAAAGGAAATATAACAACAGACACCACAGAAATCAAAAGAATCATCAGAAATTACTACAAGGACTTGTATGCCAGCAAACAGGGAAACCTATCAGAAATGGATAGATTCCTGGACACATGCAACCTACCTAAATTGAACCAGGAAGACATAGAAAACCTAAACAGACCCATAAGTGAGTCAGAAATTGAATCAGTAATAAAGGCCCTCCCAACAAAGAAAAGCCCAGGACCAGATGGATTCACTGCTGAATTCTACCAGACATTTAAAGAAGAACTAACCCCAATTCTTCTCAAACTATTCAGAACAATCGAAAAAGAGGGAATTCTCCCAAATTCCTTCTATGAAGCCAGCATCACCTTAATTCCTAAGCCAGAAAAAGATGCAGCATTGAAAGAGAATTACAGACCAATATCCCTCATGAACATAGATGCAAAAATCCTCAACAAAATTCTGGCCAATAGACTGCAACAACACATCAGAAAGATCATCCACCCAGACCAAGTGGGATTCATCCCTGGTATGCAGGGATGGTTCAATATTCGCAAAACAATCAACGTGATACACCACATTAACAGACTGCAGAAGAAAAACCATATGATTATCTCACTAGACGCAGAGAAAGCATTCGATAAAATTCAACACCCTTTCATGATGAAAACCCTAAGCAAACTGGGTATAGAAGGCACATTCCTCAATACAATCAAAGCAATTTATGAAAAACCCACGGCCAATATCCTATTGAATGGGGAAAAGTTGGAAGCATTTCCACTGAGATCTGGTACCAGACAGGGATGCCCACTCTCACCACTGCTATTCAATATAGTGCTGGAAGTCTTAGCCAGAGCTATTAGGCAAGAAAAAGAAATTAAAGGGATACAAGTTGGGAAGGAAGAACTCAAACTATCCCTCTTTGCAGAGGACATGATTCTTTATTTAGGGGACCCAAAGAACTCTACTAAGAGACTATTGGAACTCATAGAAGAGTTTGGCAAAGTAGCAGGATATAAAATCAATGCACAAAAATCAACAGCCTTTGTATACACAGACAATGCCACGGCTGAGGAAGAACTGCTAAGATCAATCCCATTCACAATAGCTACAAAAACAATCAAATACCTTGGAATAAATTTAACTAAGGACATTAAAGATCTCTACAATGAAAATTACAAAACCTTAAAGAAAGAAATAGAAGAGGATACCAAAAAATGGAGAAATCTCCCATGCTCATGGATTGGAAGAATCAATATCATCAAAATGTCCATTCTCCCAAAAGCAATTTACAGATTCAACGCAATACCAATCAAGATACCGAGGACATTCTTCTCAGATCTGGAAAAAATGATGGTGAAATTCATATGGAGACACAGGAGACCTCGAATAGCTAAAGCAATCTTGTACAACAAAAACAAAGCCGGAGGCATCACAATACCAGATTTCAGGACATACTACAGGGCAGTTATCAAAACAGCATGGTACTGGTACAGAAACAGATGGATAGACCAATGGAACAGAATAGAAACTCCAGAAATCAATCCAAACACCTACAGCCAACTTATATTTGATCAACGATCCAAAACCAGTCCCTGGAGTAAGGTCAGTCTGTTTAATAAATGGTGCTGGGAAAACTGGATTTCCACGTGCAGAACCATGAAGCAAGACCCCTACCTTTCACCTTACACAAAAATTCATTCAACATGGATTAAAAATTTAAACCTACGACCCGACACCATCAAATTACTGGAGAGCATAGGAAAAACCCTGCAAGACATAGGTACTGGCAAAGACTTCTTGGAAAAGACCCCAGAAGCACAGGCACTGAAAACCAAAATTAACTACTGGGATTGCATCAAATTGAAAAGTTTCTGTACTGCAAAAGAAACAGTCAGGAAAGTGAATAGGAAACCGACAGAATGGGAAAATATATTTGCAAACTATGCAACAGATAAAGGGTTGATAACCAGAATCTACAAAGAAATTAAGAAACTCCACAACATCAAAACAAACAACCCACTTAAGAGATGGGCCAAGGAACTCAACAGACATTTTTCCAAAGAGGAAATCCAAATGGCCAACAGACACATGAAAAAATGTTCAAGATCCCTAGCAATCAGGGAAATGCAAATCAAAACCACAATGAGGTTTCACCTCACCCCGGTGAGAATGGCTCACATTCAGAAATCCACCAACAATAGATGCTGGAGAGGATGTGGGGAAAAAGGGACACTAATCCACTGTTGGTGGGAATGCAAACTGGTGAAGCCACTATGGACGTCAGTCTGGAGATTCCTCAGAAACATGAATATAACCCTACCATTCAACCCAGCCATCCCACTCCTTGGAATTTACCCAAAGGAAATTAAATTGGCAAACAAAAAAGCCGTCTGCACAGCAATGTTTATTGCGGCTCAATTCACAATAGCTAAGACTTGGAACCAACCCAAATGCCCTTCAACAGTAGACTGGATTAGGAAATTATGGGACATGTACTCTACAGAATACTATACAGCAGTCAAAAACAATGAAATCCGGTCACTTGCAACAAAATGGAGGAATCTGGAAAACATCATGCTGAGTGAATTAAGTCAGTCCCAAAGAGACAAATATCATTTGTTTCCCTTGATTGGCGATGACTAACTGAGAACCAAAGGGGAAACCTGTAGAAGTGAAATGGACACTATGAGAAACAGTGATTCGATCAGCTCTTGTGCTGACTGTTGTTGTACAATGTAATACTTTATCCATGGTAGTATTTTTTTTTTCTTTATCCTAGTACTAGTGGTTGAACTCTGTAATTAACACACAATTATTCTTAGGTGTTTAAATTTTAACTGAAAAGTGATCTCTGTGAAATATAAGAGTGGGAATAAGAGAGGGAGGAGATGTAAAATTTGGGACATGCTCAATCAGAACGGCCCCAAATGATGGAGTTAGAATTGTGCCAGGGGTTTCCAATACAATCCCATCAAGGTGGCATGTACCAAGGCCATCTCATTAGTCCAAGTGATCAATTTCAGCTCACAATTGATCACACTGATAGGTCTAAGAGTCAAAGGGATCACACAAACAAGACTAGTGTCTGCTATTACTAACTGATAGAATGAAAATGGGAGAGAATGATCCAACATGGGAAGCAGGATACACAGCAGACTCATAGAATGGCAGATGTCCTAAATAGCACTCTGGCCTCAGAATCAGCCCTTAAGGCATTCGGATCTGGCTCAAGAGCCCATGAGAATATTTTAGGCATGGAAAGCTAAGACACTCTGGAAAAAACAGAAGACCTAAATGAAAGATCTCTGCGAGTGAGATCCCAGTGGAAAGAACGGGGCCATCAAAGAAGGAGGTACCTTTCTCTGAAGGGAGGAGGGAACTTCCACTTTGACTATGGCCCTGTGGGAATAAGATCGAAGTCGGCGAACCCTAAAGGCTTCCATAGCCTCGGCAACTCATGACCAGAGCCTAGGGAGATTACTGACGCCATAAACAAGAGTGTCAAATTGTTAAATCAACATCAGGAGTCACTGTGTACTTACGTCTCATGAGGGATCTGTCCTTAATGTGTTATCCAATGTGAAGTGATGCTATTACTAGTACTGAAACAGTATTTTTACACTTTGTGTTTCTGAGAGGGTGCAAACTGATTAAATCCTTACATAGTATATATTGAATCGATCTTCTTTATATAAAGATAATTGCAAATGATTAAAAAATCTTGGTGTTAAACTGGAAATTGCATAGACAATCAATTTTTTAAAAAAAAAAATCATGCAGGATCTCTGTCCTTAATGTGCTGTACATTGTGAATTAATACTATAACTAGTACTCCAACAGTATTATCATTTTGTGTCTCTATGCGAGGGCAAACCGTTGAAATCTTTACGTAATATGTACTAAATTGATCTTCTGTGTATAAAGAGAATTGAAAATGAATCTTGATGTGAACAGAAGGGGAGAGGGAGCGGGAAAGGGGAGGGTGGGGGGAGGGAGGGAAGTTGTGTGGGGGGGGAGCCATTGTGGTCCATGAGCTGTTCTTTGGAAATTTATATTCATTAAATAAAAGCTTTATAAAATAAAAAAAAATAAATAAAAAAAAAAATAAAAAAAAAAGTAGATTGTCAAAGTGAAGCTGCGTCAGGACCCTATCCAGTGTACGCGTCCTCACTTCTGACTGCATCACTCCTGCCTTTAAATGTTTTCCCACCCACTCAGTATACTGAAGAACGTCCTTCTGACTTCTGCTTCTTTTATCAAAGAAGTTCATTAGTGTTATGTGATATGCTAAGACTTATTACACACCTGTTGTATTAAGATAGCATTATGGCCAGCACCATGGTTCACTAGGCTTATCCTCCACCTGCGGCACTGGCACTCTGGGTTCTAGTCCCCGGTTGGGGCACCAGATTCTGTCCCCGTTGCTCCTCTTCCATTGCAGCTTTCTGCTGTGGCCCAGGAAGGCAGTGGAGGATGGCCCAAGTGCTTGGGCCCTGCACCCCATGGGAGACCAGGAGGAAGTACCTGCTTCCTGGCTTCAGATCGGTGCAGTGCGCCGGCCGTAGTGGCCATTTGGGGCGTGAACCAATGGAAGGAAGACCTTTCTCTGTGTCTCTTTCTCTCACTAACTCTGCCTGTCCAAAAAAAAAAGATAGCATGACATCTGCATACATACATACACACACACACACACACACACACACACACACTTACTTCAATTTTCCAAGGGAACAGGATAGAAAGACAAAGACAAAGACCTGTAAGTATGGAAACCTGGTTTATTATTAGAGCTAGAATAGCAGATTACATCTTCTTTGGCTCAAGCAGTTTGTACCGGATACACTAACACATGCATACGGAGATCTGTGTTGAAGGATTTTCACTAAAACAAACTGATTATAATAGCAAAAGATTAAGAACAATCCGCATGTCTATTTTTAAAAATGTAAACACCTGTTTTATATATTAGATTATAAATACACAGAAAAATACGCAACAGGTTAAAAGAAAATGGAAAGTTAGTTCTCTCAGGCACTGCAGTTGGGACTGCCGACTTGGCACGCTCACTCGGAAATCAATCTGGTAGCATCTATCAGTTTATAATATGTAAATTTTGACAGAAATTCCACATATTGGAATGTGGCCAAGAGAAGCCCTGGAACATCTTCTGAAGGGGATGTACTCCAGTAGTCAATTTCTTTATTGCTTCAGAGACTACAAAATAAAGTTGGAATAAACTAGCATGCCTATCAATGGCAGAGTGGCTAAATAAATTACGGAACACAGTTGTGCTTTGTTTTTTCTTTAATTAGATGGTAAAAACTTCCAGTAGTGGCAGGAGAATGAACTGAGCGTGTGAAGTGTCCCATAGTCCTAAGTTAAAAGCCTGTATTTAAACACTCGAAAGCATCCCCAATCAATTTCAAGCTATTTACCCTAAAACCCAGCTTCTTGCAACTGCAAGTAACTGTTTGATGGGGTTACGTGTGCTCTCACTCAGCATTAAAAATGCTCCTTTTCCTTTCTAGTAGATGGCCCTGCCCTAATATGGTTATGCATTTACTGATTCATTCACTGTCCACAAGTATTTGACTATGACACACGCCAGGCCCTCTTCTAGAAGCTAGGCATGGAGTTCTTAGTGAGGTAGACGGGATCTGTGATCACCTGGGATTACAAGGATTCTTATAATCTAGTAAGCAGAACAGACTCACATGAACGCATTAACTGATACATGGAGAGGGCGAAAGGGTTTCTGCACATATATTGTAATCTCAGAATAGACCTGAATGGAGCCTCCGTAGTGTTCCACTGTTTTTCATATGAGCATTTTGCTATGTATAATGTTCTTTTAAGCTCTTAAGATATTTCAGAATTTTATTGTAGTTTCAGTCATCTTGGGTATCTGAATTTCAGAGTGTAATAGATAATTCTTGTGTGGATATGCTTTCTTTTTTTGTTGAGGTGTTATAGAAAGGATATGTCAACTTTTAATGTAACATGTCTATTATTGGGGAGTAGAATTTATTTTCCTTTCCTTTGAATTCCTCCATCATTCTGTGATCATAGGCAATGTTTTGTCACTGTTAGCTTGCTTCTATAAAGCGGAAAAACTTAGTAATGTTTATGATCCGGAAAGCTCTTTAATATAGTCAACTGACTTCCGATTAAAACTCTTGTTTGGTTTTTAACAAAACCTCTTAACAAGGGGAATAGGTCAAGTAAGTTTCAACAATAATAAGTATTTTCTATAGTCTACCTCAATTGTTTTTTGACTAAACCCTATGCATGGTTTAATAATGTTGCTTTATCTGTACTTCTTACTTGGCTCTCTGACATTTGACGGTTGCTAATATCTGATCTATAAGTTCATTAAAAAGTGACATCCTTACAGTGTTTTGTTCTTTCTAAAAAATCACTGATTGAATACACGGTATTTCTCTAGTAAGTGAATACCAGCATCAGTTATAGACTTGACCTGTTTATCACGTCGTCCTAAATGACAGACCAGACTGTACTGTCACCTGCTTTACGAGCACTGCTTACTTTTCCGTATCTTCTCACCTGCAAGTTTCTCATGTGGGCTTCGCAGATTTAACATCTCCTATCCCTCAACTAAATGCATTTTTTTCTCTCTCTCTGCCTCTGCAAAATGAATGAACAGCTCGACCAAGTCATCCGCCAGAGAAGCCTGTGCAGCCTGGAACTGTTCCTGTCCTGTGCTCAGAAGCAACTGAGCGCCTTGATAGCTACGGAGCCCGTTGACATTGAGTAGAGAACCTGCGAGGTGACCCACACTGGCATCGTGTAGATCCTTAGACCTCTCAAATACACGCTGTGAATGATTCAGACGCTTTGGGTTTTTTTCCCCCAACCCTCCCCTCCGCACTTTCGATAATGATTTCCAGATCAAAATTTAGAAGAATTGTAACTGATCTAATTTGCTGTCTGTTGTCTTCTCCTGCACAGTGACCATTACACTGTTAGTAGCAGCAGAAGCCGTCTCACGGTGCGACATTATCACAAGTTAATTCAGTGAACTTTATAGCCCCAGGTTGGCCTGTTCTGTTTTATTTGGCAGAGGAGTAAGTATTTTATTGTTTCACAATGATTCTTGGTAAGATACTAACATGTAATCATTTATTTGACTTAAATGGGAATACCATGGATTTCAGCATTTATCTATTGTAAGTTGGGTATACAATGCTGGTATGATTCAAAGAAAAATCATTCTCTTACTACCGAATCAGTTAACTACAGTGTGGTCCATATTTTTGTTGCTCTACACTAAAAACAAAAACACAAATGAAAATAAAGATGATATGTTATGCAACTGTGATCTGATATGCCACTTAAACTCAAGGGTATGTCTAATAAACGCTTACCTTCTATTTCTGGGCTTCAAATGCACTAGGAATTGATGAAGTGATTCTTCTCATGTATTCAATCATAACAGAATATTGATCAGCCATTTATAGGAACTCTTTTTAAAATACAGAATATATAAAATCTCTTCTCAAACTTCAGAATGTTCTTCAATGAGCAGTGTGCCTCCATGAAAAATCATGAGTATTTGTAACATCAGAACTAAATGTCACTAAAACATGTATGCAAGTGTTTTGTCTTATTTTCTGAAATGCTCTATTCTCATGCGCTTTATACTTTTCTGAGACCTCTCAGTATAATAAAAAGAGCTCCAAAAATTTATTTGGTTTTTATTTTTTAAATTTCTTTTTAAGCATGATTTCCTTTTTAAAAAAATCTTTTGCTCGAACCTCTGTGCTCATTATGGTATTTGCTGTATACCCACCCTTACCTATAATATTTACCAAGAAACCTGCTAATGTTAATAACTACTTAGTTTTTGAAGTACAGCCTACTGATAAAGGGTGGAGAATTTGTTATGCTGGGTGAGGCAGGGACACAGTGCTACTGTGTATCACTTATGGGAGCATGGCATACACAAAGTCAGGAAGCTCGGATCCCGAGACACCTTGATCCAGACACAGCACATCAGCAACAGGTGATAGTCTCTGCCTTCCCTTCATCCCTGCTACCACAGAATGAACAGTTCTGTCTTCTCCCACCTGGGAATACAGCTTTGCTGTTGACAGACTATTGTCTGAAGTAATGTGAACTGGATGCCGATCCATGCAGCAGTACTTACACAACACCACTGCACACAACACTTCTGCCACAGGTGTCCTAGTGACTGAGAAGTATCATCTGGACCCAGGATTCTGATGATTTAAATACCTTAATTCTTCCTAGCTAAAATAGCTAGTAATGTTTTTCAGTGATTGCATTAAGAACTGTAGTGTGGTTTGCTCTGCTTATCTAAAGGGCACACACCATCCAAGGTAGTACTCACTAGGAGAATTAGATGGATCCAACAATGCTAAGAGTCAGTTATCTTGTATGTGACCTTCAAGTGTCAGAGAGATAGTCTCATATTCTGTATCTGCAGCCTTTAGTCTAATATAAGATTTTCTTAGCCCATTTTATATAGGATCTTCTAACTTGATGATTCAATAAATAAAATTGCTTTGAAAGGCTGACAGTAGGAGAGCACTTGGGTGTTGTTAAATGTTAATACTGAGGCCGGCGCTGTGGTTCACTGGCTAATGCTCCACCTGTGGCGCCAGCACCCCAAGTTCTAGTCCAGGTCGGGGTGTCGGATTCTGTCCCGGTTGCTCCTCTTCCAGTCCAGGTCTCTGCGGTGGCCCAGGAAGGTAGTGGAGGATGGCCCAAGTGCTTGGGCCCTATACCCGCATTGGAGACCAGGATGGGGCACCTGGCTCCTGGCTTCAGATTAGTGCAGCGCGCCAGCCATAGCGTCCATTTAGGGGGTGAACCAACGGAAGGAAGACCTTTCTTTCTGTCTCTAACTCTGCCTGTCAAAAAAATATTAATATTGCTATCAGATTGCAACTACGTTTATAGCACATCACCCACGCTGTGCCGTCAGTATTTGTTTCGTGTAGGTATTTTCAGGTTTATTCATGGAGTCAATTAGGTTTCTTCTGGTCCCAGATTACAGGATGGAGTTGCATCCCAATCCTAGAACTTCCAACAGGTAGTTCTATTCTATTCCAGTACCCTGTGACGACCACAACAAAGTATCTAGAAGTTTCCACTGCAGAGACTCTTACGCCCTGTGTAAGTGAAGATGTGCCCTCTTCATAGACCTAAGGGACATTCTAACTCCACCACGTTTGTGAGCCCTGAGACAAGCTGCCTAGTTTGTGAGGTAGAAATGATGGTTCCTCTAGGCTTTTTATGCAAACTCAGCCTATAAAGCGCCCCAAAGGGTTCTGACTGGTGTGGCTACCAGTTCCTAATCATTTTATCCTCTAGAAATGCCCACAAAGTAGAGGTGTGGAAACCCACAAGCACATGGCTAAGCTCTGTTATTCTGTTGCTCACAGCCCGACTGACAGGTCATAGGCTGAAGACCTGACTGGATGTGGCCTCCTGTGCAAAGTTGGGTGCGCATCCACCTTGGCTGCTTCACGCCAGGGAGATGGGCATGGACCCTGCATCCTATCCTAGGCCAGAAATTCCTTCTTCCTTGCCTTGCTTCAGTCTCGCATTCTGTGAGCCACACAAATATCCTTCCAGTACTCTTTTTCCCCTCAAGTTAGCCAGAGCTAGTTTCTATTATGTGCAACCAAAATAGTATTAACCACGGCAGCCCAGCTCAGAGGCCAGCACGTAACCCCTGGATGCTGCACCTCTCAGTTCTCCAGTTCCTCCACCATACTCATCCGCATCAAGAATGGGAACACACTGATTTATTTTAAGGAATGTTAAAAATACAACTGAACCAAAGCCTCTGGTGCCTCACAAAGCCAAGTCCATCACAGATACCCAAAACTATGAACAAACAGTGCCCTTTTTAGCAGTTTCCTGTCACTCAGAATCTAGAGCAGTGGTTTGAGCTCAGTGTTGCTAAATGCTGACTCATGTTCCAAGTCAAAGGAGGCTTACTCAGAGATTGCTTTGAAATCAAAACCAGAGACGTGTCCCTGAGATGGCTGCTACCCTGCACTCAATCAGGTATCTGTAATTAGAATCGCATTACACTTGTTCACTCCTGATCTGACAATAAAACAGAATTAAACCAGAAAATGCTGTGTTTTATACAATAAAAACAAAAGCATCCAGTCACTTGGGAAGAACAAGCGTGGGCTACGCCTGGAAAGTTCTGAATAAGATCCACCTATGTACATATGTACAAACCTGGAAGACATTTGTGAAACTGCATGAGATAAAGGAGACGGAGCAAAGCCCTTGGCCTCTGGTGTTCTGCTGATGTCCCAGGCAGCAGCCCGGCTGCACCCCCACACCACCCTAGCAACAAGCAGAAAGCCAGTGTGGTCCGAAACCACAGGTAGAAGCAATGTCGGAGAGCTCGCAGCCACCATGGCGGCCTTTCCATTCCAGCCAGGCCAAGTCGGATGTGTTTACTGAAAAATAAACACGTCTTCACACACCCAGCAGCCCCAGCAGCCCATGCATGCATAACACAGGGGCTGCTGGGTCCTCAGCCACTGCATGTGTCAACGGAAGGTAAAGGGCTGTGAGTTTTTCTCTGCTCCGATCTGGTTTTTTCTTTTCCTCCAATGTATCCATGCTGCTCAATGAGGTATTGCCCCTTAAATGGCCCCTGCTCCCCCTCCGCCTGCCAGCCAATATGTACTGAACACTTCCAATACAAGATTTATGGAGTATGCGTTGACCTCCTATTTGTTTGTATCTGCATCCTACACAAGGCAGAGTCCATATCTGTTTTATTTATTGTAGCCAGAAGTTTCACAGAGCCCAGTCCAAGGTGAAGACTTGGTTTCTAAGTTCAGAAATAACTGAATTCATAAGTATTGCACTAGCAACACAATAATCCAAAAACCCCCAGCCACCAGATGCTGAACACTAAGCAGACTTCATAAATCTACAGTGTTTCTGTATTCTGCTATGACTCTTCCATTTCCAAATGCTACTCGAAGCACTGAATCACTCTGCTAGAAGTCGATTACCTAAATCCAGAGATTCCTCCAAGCTCGGAAGTACAGCACATGTGGGAAACCTCTTGTGACAACCTGGCTGGTGCCTGCCCATGAGGCTAACGAGTGGCCTCTCCTTGAGAGTGCCAAGGAGCAACGTTAGGCTCCCTGGCCCTTCATCTACAGTGAGGAGTGAGCCAATGCGGAGGTGAGAGTCGATCACGGGATTCTGTGATTCGGGGCTGGGGCTGTGGCACAGCAGGTCAATCCTCTGCCTGCAGTGTCAGTGTCGGCATCCCAGTTGGATGCCTGTTTGAGTGCTGGCTGCTCCTCTTCCCATCCAGCTCTCTGCTGTGGCCTGGGAGAGCAGTGGAAGATGGCCCAAGACCTTGAGTCTCAGCACCCACATAGGAGACCCAGAGGAAGCTTCTGGCTTTGGATCGGCACAGCTCCAGCCGTTGCGCCCATTTGGGGAGTGAACCAGCAGATTGAAGACCTTTCTTTCTGTCTCTACCTCTTTGTAACTCTGTAACCCATTCAGAGGAGTTGTGGCAAGGAGGAGAGAGATGACAGGACTGGGTGAGAGTAGGCCATACCCAGAACAAGGTACGTGACACATTTGGGGATAAAGAGATCTCTCCCTGACCCCAGACAGTGAAACAGAATGGCTTATTGTGAGAAATACCCCGAAATCAAGACACAAACTCATTCAAAAGGTAGGAAATTTTGACTCAGTCCTGGCAAACATTCAGTTCTCAGAAGCCTGGGAGCTGATTTAAAAAAAAAAAAAAAAATGAAGCCACAGAATGTACAAATCGCTGACTTCAACATAGCCTAGATCTTGAAAACAGATTATAGAAAATTCCTTGTGGTAAGATGTGTATGTCATGAATTCGGAGTTTTTGCCTCTTATTTAGGTGCTCTGTTGTGAAAAATGGTCAGGCCCCTGGACACTGCGCACAGCACTACATTTCATGGAACGTTTCTGGTATGGGGCCTGCTTTCCCTCGCTGCCAGAAAGGTAAACGCTCACCTAGTGACTCACTTGTCCAATTCACAGTTATCGGCTCAGGGAGCTATTGAATAATCCTGATTATGTTGCAGCATTACGGGTAAACTATTATGTTTTTATGCTGACAGGTCTTTAAATAACTGAAATTAAGCAAACAGTATGTTTCCTTTTTCTAACTTTGTTTTTTCATCTTAAGGCAGAGAAATTTGTTTCTAACTAGTGCCAATATGCTAGTTTTTGTTGTTGTTGTTGTTTTAGAATACTTGTATCTATGGGCCTTCCAGGCAATGCAGATGAAGTAGCCACAGTCATTGGACAATAAGATGTGTTCCCTTTTACATCAATTGAACTGTTTCAAAGTATCAGTGATTTTTACCTAATATCAAGTCTTACTTCTGTGGCTGTTCCACACGTGAAGAAAACCTTTGTTCCCAAGTGTGTTTCCTGCTAATTCCTTAGAATCTGAGATGCATATTTGACACAAAGAGAGTACTTCCATCCTCTGGCTCATTCCCCCAAACACCCTCAAAGACCAGGGCTCGGCCAGACAGAAGCTAGGAGCCATCATGCAATCCACCAATGACTCCTATGATTTATTCTAGGCTGGCCGGAAACTAGTGGCAGGAGCTGAAGTAGTAGGTGGGCACTGAATCCAAACAACTTAGTAGGGGGTAGCTGTCCGGGTAGCTCAACACCCACCCCCCAAGTTGTTTACTATACCGAGAGCTTTAAAAACTCTATAAAACCCATGAATCGATGCTATGTAGCCCCTACCCTCAAATGTAATGGGGCTGGTACCCTCATTTTTTGTCCCATTTTCTGTGTTCTCAGTGGATCCTAAGGCTTTGAGTACTCTCCACCTGCTATCACAGATGTGTATGGCTCACTCGTCTCTTCTGCAGCTGTCTAGTTATTACTTCCATTTGGATCTGGTTGGTACTTAACAGATCAAAAGCAGTGCCCTTAATTGCTACCCTATGTTTACCACCCTAAGTTCTTTCCTCCTCTGAAACTTCGCTAATATGCTTTATCTCAAGGAATGCAGTGTTATTACTCCAAGTCAGAAAGAGAGGAGAGAGACAGACAGATCTTCCATCAGCCAGTTCACTCCCCAAATGGCCTCAATGGCTGGAGCTGGGCCAATCTGAAGCCAGGAGCTTCTTCTAGGTCTCCCACATGTGTGCAGGGGTCCCAAGGACTTTAGCCATCTTCTTCTGCTTTCCCAGACCATGAGCTGGGAACTAGATTGGAAGCAGAGCAGCCAAGACTTGAACTGGTGCCCATGAGATGCCAGCACTGCAGGCACCAGCTGAACTCAAGAGGCACAGCGCCAACTTCAACTTTACCTGTCCACCCACTCCCTACTCCAATATCAGTGCTGTCAGCTCTCCTTCCAAATGTATCAGGAATCCATGTGCTTTTGCTTCTCTAACTACTACCTTCTTTACAGGTTTGCATGATCTCTCGCCTGGACTTCAGAAGTAGCTTCCTAAGATTTCAGTAGTTGATTCCATTCTTGACAATGCAACCAATGGTCTAAAACTCCAAAGTACTGTGCCAATTTATATATCCAGGAAAATTACTTCACTTTGGATTACAACAACATAAATCATGTAGTAGGAATAGATGCAAACCACTAGTCATTATTTGTATCTCTAAAGAAGGATCACTAACAATTGTCTGCACAAGGTCAAAGTACAACTGGGTTGAAAAAACAAAGTTGTTAAGTGAACAGTGTGGAGACCTCCAAGTCTCTGGTCAGTATGTACCTATTGTGAAAAAGCTTTTCAAAGATTTCAAAAAAGTTTTGGGCTTCCAAGTAAAATTATCTTCTATTTTTCCATGAACTCTTTGAAGTATGACTGTGTACAACATCTGGTGGTATGGCTTAAAGTCAGAGCTGCCTTCTCCTCTCCTCTCCTACAGCTTATTCTGCAAATCATAGTCTCTCTCCTTGCCATTTTGCTATGGAAGGATGTGGGGTGGTGGGAATGCAAAGCAGTACAAGCCACAGAGTAACATAGTGTGGAGATTCCTCAGACAGCTGAAAATATATCTACCATAGGACCCTGCCATCCCACTGCTGGGAATTCACCCAACCAAGATGAAATCAATAGATCAAAGAGTGATCCATACCCCCATGTTTACTGCAGCTCAATTTACAGTAGCCAAGATAGGCGATCAACACAAATGTTCATCAACTAATGATATGTACACACTATGGAATACTACTCGGCCAGAAAAAAAAACAATGAAATCCTGTCGTTTGCAACAAAACACATACAACTGGAAACCATTATACTGCCTGAAATAAGCCAGTCCCAAAATGACAAATACCGTATGTTTTTCTTCATCTGTGGTAACTAATAGAGTACAAAATATCTAATGTGTAATTATTTACATTGCAATCTGCATCATCTGTGCATATACTGTTGAGGAAACAGTTTGTATTCTACATAGACTTACTTGTTATCTTGTGATACAATAAATAGATGTTACATTGTAATTGGTTCTACTTCATTGAAAGAAATTATGATTGACAAACTGTACATAGGTGAAATGTGTAAAATGATCACTTTCCCTTTCAATTATTGTTTACAGCCATTGTCCATACTCCTACTAAACTAGGGAGTTTTACTTTTTACTTGTTAAAGTAAAACTTACTTGTTGAAGTATTAAACCTTTATACTGTAACTTAAATTTTTTAAGGATTTATTTTAAAGTCAGAGTTACACAGAGAAAGCAGAGGCAGACAAAGAGACAGAGACAGAGAGAGATCTTCGCTCTGCCAGTTCACTCCCTAACTGGCGCAATGGCTGGAGCTGTGCCGAACCAAAGCCAGGAACCAGGAGCCTCTTCCAGGTCTCCCAGTGGGTACTGCGGCCCAAGGATTTGGGCCATCTCCAACTGCTTTCCTAGGCCATAGCAGAGAGCTGAATCAGCAGTGGAGCAGCCGAGACTCGAACTAGCGCCCACATGGGAAGCTGGCAAGTTTAAAATATTATTGGGGCCAGTGCTATGGCATGGTCGGCTAAGTTGCCACTTCCAGTGCCTGCATCCCATATGGGTGCTGGTTCATGTCCTGGCTGCTCCACTTCTGATTCAGCGCTCTGCTATGGTCTCAGGGGACCTGGAGTAAGCTCCTGGCTTGTGATCCGCCTAGCTCCACCCATTGCAGGCATTTGGAGAGTGAACCAGCAGATGAAAGACTTTTCTTTCTCTCCCTCTCTGTAACTCTACCTCTCAAATAAATTAAAAGAAAAAAGGGTAGAAGGAAGTAGGCAGAGTGGGAGGGAGGAAAGAAGGACTATCATGTTCTTATTGACTTCTATCTACAAACCATATTCAATCTTATATAAATTATAAAAAATGAAAAAAGCGCAATTTCTATAACAAGGTATTCAGCATTATCAATACCCATGATCTCTAGGAATACCTACAGTGTCGTTCAGGTCTGGGCGAGTTTCATTTCTTTTCTGATGGCGACAGTGGCAGGCACTCGTGTCCACTGGCTCGTCCTCCCTTCGTCCCTCACGGATCAGCAGCTTCAGGGTAATGAAGGGACAGCTCTGTAGGCTGCCCACGAGCAATACTTTCTGCGCTTCCTGCCAACACACAATTTATTCTTTCTCTCCTCCGGCCTTGTGGCACCAGCAGACCATGGCAGGGAGAACTATGAGACGAGGATGCATCCTCAGACTAAGAGCCCCAACAGATGAAGGAGCAGGCCGTTTCACTGCCTGAAACCAGCGGGGCTAGGCAGCAGCTCCAGACCTCTGCTTGCTGTTCTGAAAAGCATTTGAAACATCAAGTCAACAAGGACCGGAAGTCCTTGAGAGTTGCAATTTGTCAGGTATCCCTTACATCTTCTAGCTTGCACACCCTCAACTGTCAGGTGGCCATGCCATGCTTCTTGGTAACATGGATGTGCCTGATAAGCTCACACAAAATGTAGGACTACAACGTGACAGCAACTGGAACCCCATGAAATAATTCAAGTCCATCAAAGGAGTGGGAATACAGGGATGAGGTCTTGTCTTAGTACATCCAATCAGATAGTAAATAAAACAAATTTTAATTTCTATCAACTACTTAGCAAGGTTGGTTGACAGATGTTTTTGAACCACTTCAGCAGCCCCTGGCTACATGTGGCTCTCAAACACTCAACATGTGGTTACTGAATGAGGACAGTGAGATTTTTAAACTAATTTATAATTATGTAGCCTCTTATGATTAGCTATTGTCATACTGGTGAGTGCAAACCTAGATCCCCCCTTACTGGTACAGAAGTGATTTATTTCCTACTCTAACAGAGTCAAATTTGTTTTGTTCCATTTTTCAAGCTTGTACAGTGAATACAAATACACATGGAACACATCGAATAATGGTAACTCAGCAGCACAACCAAGACTCTTACTGCTATGCAGTTCTGATCTATGTGACCCTCGGAGGTAGGCACTTTCCTAGAGTTATCTAGCAAAGAGGTGCACTTGCAGTGCATGTCCATGACTCTACGAGGCAGGCCCTGTTCTCAGGTGTGCGCTTCATGGCAGGAGGCGCACTCTGAGTGCACATGGCTCTTGGGGGTACGTACACTCCTCGTGTGCTCGACTCTTTGAAGAAATACCATACATCGGCCTTGGTTTGCTTTTCTGTGAGGCCTATTCCATCAACGTGTCTTCAATTTTAAGACACAAGCAAAAATTGAGAAACCCCATATAAGGATTAAAACATGTAAGATGAATTTTGGGTGAATGAATGAGAAGGTCTAATTCGTTTTGAGCATTCAACAATTCTTAACTTCATCCCTATGACCAGTGAACAAAAAGCTCCTCTGATTTTGATGGAAATATTACTGAGCTTGTAAAACGTGTCACTTACTGTGTTAAAAGGTGCACTAGTGGACAATGCTGTGCACGGTTCTGTGAAGTCATTATCTCCTTTTAAAGAAAAGGATACTGAGGTCAAGTGACTCCCGAGTGAGTCACTCTGAGTGGTCACGCACAGAGCAGGGCTTCCACACCATCATCCGCAGCCGCATCTCACGCTTTTCAGAAAGGCACACCATGGTTTGTGCCAACTACATTCACCGATTTCTGTTCACCTGGCCAACCATCCCATCCACAATCGGAGCAGTGGAGGAACCCCACCCAAGTACGCTGATGGGATTTCTCACCATGGGCCCCGGCCCGGCATCCAGATCACGTGCTGAGTGTCCTCTCGCCCAAGTCCACGCTCAATCCTCCCTCGGCCTTCTGTCAAAAGCGATGCTGCTGGAACTCAGCTGTGGGAAAAATTGTTTCCCTTCACAGCCAGATTCCACTTTATTTGCTCTCATTTGTCTGGTGAGGAAAGATTTATTTTCTGCAGCTCAAGCCAATCAACAGAGCAACTTAACCTGGCCCACTGGGAATATAAAGTCAAGCAATCCACCACTCCAATATTAGCTAACCGAATGTGGCTACACAGAATCTTCCAGAAAACCAGACTTCTCCCAGACCCTGACAAGCTACTAAGGGCAGTCATCAGTCGCAGTTAATCACCACCACAGGCCCTGAGCATCATAACCTTATAGTGTCAATAAAGCAAAGATTCAGGTTTGAATAAAGTAATTTCACTCTGTTCCAGTAGTTCCTCAGTTAACCAAAAGCTACTAGCTCCTTTCCTACAACCTTACCTATTCATTCAAATTGAAATAAACCTATGTAGTGATAGCAACATCAGAGACCACATCGCCTACCAAGTAACTTCACAATACATGAATGAATATACTTCCCTGTACAACCTAGGCATGCTTCCCTTTGCTCTCTGCTGGACATCTGGGTTTAAGTTACTGTGGCCCAAAGTTGAGCGTTCTTGTTATGTATTCACAAAGCAAGAGCTGTTACTTATGACAACTTTACTTGGAAATGGACTTCATTTTTGTTCACGTTTTTAATATCTATGGAATGACTGACTTTTAAAAATCCTATTCATTTGTCATATGGACTGAGGTGTTCTCATAGTTTGGTCTTCTGTTATGTCTATATTTGAAGAGCACTTGACCAGAGCACTTCCAGCCAGATGTCCCATGAGCAACAAGCTTAGACTCGGGTAAATCCTGTTCAGAGAGGCGCACAGTAGCCCTGGCCCGCCTGGCCCTCGTCTCCCCAGTGCAAGTTCGTGTTTAGAGAATTCTAAGATGCTTTTTCCTTCTGGAGTCATCTAGGACGTGCTCAACTCCCAGCACCTGGCAGCCATCGCACTTCCTTGTGGAGATGAACCCAGGCAGCTTTTGCTCAGGTGTTTTCCCCTGCACAGACGTAGTCCCTTCATCTCTTCCTCCTCCTCCTCCCCCGCCAGCCGGATTCCTGTCTGCTGTGAGGAGTGGTGACGAACACTAATCTGCACTAGACCACACTCAAATGCAGTCAGATCGAGGACTTGGCCTTGTATCAAACCTGAAGCCGAGGGGCAGGGTGGAAACTGCTGCCTTGTGAATAGCCAGCCACCCAGGGCGCACGGCTGCAAACATGTAAATAGCACTCTGTCCCACATGCTTTCCTTCCCCATGCTGTCATGCGACTCCTGCCAGCCAGCTTAACTGAGTGTGATTTGCTATGTTATTTTATTGAACATTTTCTGACAATTTCAGTACAGTTCTGAATGTAATATTAAATCCTTTTCTGGCTCAGCAGATTGCAAAATTGCACGTTCCGTCTCCACATCAAATCCTTGGTCTGGAGGGGAGCGGCAGACATCACCTAGCCCGGCACACCCGCACGGTGCTGCGCCCGAGCTTTCCCGTCGCTCACAAGGTTTCAGACGATCCTAAGCGACACCTCAGCAAGACCGACCATAATACTCGAGATACTTTATACATAGGTTATGTAATTAAGCTTGGCTTTTAATTCTTCCACATTCACACTATTTTTTCTACGTGCTCAGGGATCTCTAGCCAATTCCAGTGGCTGGACCACTAAATATAATCACACGTCTAGGACTAAAGAGAAAACTAGACATGATACATTATGTTTGTAATTTAGTTCTATATTCTTTGTCAGATTCATGTGTCAGCTTTGGCACTGGTCATTTTTTTAAATCCACCTGGCACCCAGTATCAACAAAGTTCAAAAGAAAAGCCATGTTCAAAAACTGTCCGAGGGGCCCATGCTGTGGCATACCAGTTAAATCCACCACCTGCAGTGCCTGCATCCCATATGCACGCTGGTTCGAGTCCCAGCTGCTCCACCTCTGCTGCTCCCAGTCCCAGCTGCTCCACGCTCTCTGAGCCTGGGAAAGCAGAAGATGGCCCAAGTCCATGGGCCGCGGCACCTGCATGGGGGACCTGGAAGAAACTCCGGACTGAAGATTTTGGATTGCCACAGCTCTGACTATTGCGGCCATCTGAAGAGTGAACCAGCAGATGCAAGACCTCTCTCTATCTCTGCAATCCTGCCTTTCAAATAAAAATCCTTTTAAAACTTAACTACCAGAAAATCAACTGAATTCTGATAACATTTTATGGGTATTTTGAGGTGACCAGATACTACATTGGCACAATGTTAAGTTTTGACCTAGCATGAGTTGAAATGTTATTTCACTACATTATGTTTCTCAATATTCTGCAAGAAAAAAACTATTTACAGCCAAAATAAAAATTGCTTTTAAACAAACTCCCAATTATTACTCTGTATTCATTTACAAAATTAAAATTCTCATCACAGCGATTCATTCTTCTCAGCTTTCTATTGGATCTGTCATCACTACAAGTTCTAATATTATTTGGAATTTAAGTTATTGACAGAAAAATCAGATTCCTCAAAAATCTTAGATATGTGGCATTTAAAAGTGGCTTCAAATCCACACCAATTTGAAAAGTTAGCTTCAATTTGTTTAAAAAACTGTATTCTAACAGAGATTCCCACTTACAGCCAGGATCTAAAGGTTGCCTGTTATACTTATGGTTAAGTAGTTTTATTTTATTTCTCCATCTTAAAAGAAGCTCTTCTTGCATTTTGAGTTTCTTTGGATATCATTTAAAGCCATGATTCTATTTCTCTATGCTAAGGCAGGGCATGTGCCTAAGTGATGGATAATATATCCAAGCCAACACTAGGAGTGTTGGTGCCAGATCCTGCAGCCCACTGTGGCATAATAGGTAAAGCTTCCACCTGTGGTGTCAGCATCCTGTATGGACACCAATCGAATCCCAACTGCTCCACTCCTAACGCAGCTCTCTGCTAATGGCTTGGGAAAGCAGCCAAAGATGGCCCAAGTGCTTGGGTCCCTGCACCCATGTGAGAAATCTGGAAAAAGCTCCTGGGTCCTGGCTTCAGATGGACCCAGCTCCAGCCATTGAAGCCATCTGAGGAGTGAACCAACAGATGGAACACCTTACTATTTTCTAACTCTGCTTCTCAAATACATCTTTTAAAAAATTCCCTCATGACCCATTGCAAAGTTCATCCAAATACTAACATCACTCTTCACAGAACTAGAAAATAATCCCACCATTTATAGGCACAAAGCAATCTGGAGCACAGAAGGAAAAGGAGGAGGCATTAACAAGCCAACTCCACAATATTCTCCATGGCTGCGGTCATTACAACAGCACAGTATTAACAACAGACACATAGGCCAATACACTCACTTCCAGAGGCAACAGATCTTCAGTAAATGGGCTAAGAACATACGCTATGGAAAGCACAATAAACAGAGCTGGGACAACTGGTTATCAACACGCAGAACCTCCGGCCTAAACCCTCATCTCTGATCTTATACAAAGCAACTGATTAACTACTTAAATATAAAACCGAAACTATGTATGAAACTACTAGAAGAAAAAAAAAAAAAGAGGGGAAGTGTTTCACCAGGATGTCAGATAAGCATATTTTTCTTAAGAATCCACAAGCACAGGCAACAAAATCAAGAATAGATACATGGGATCATGGCCAACTATAAACTTCACAGCAAAGGAAACAATCAGAGTGAAGAGACAACAGAATTGGGAACATCTGCAAACTGTCCATGTGACAATATCAATACCCAGAATGTTAGGAACTTAAACAGCAATAAAAAACGAAAATGAAACAAAAAACCCTACAAAGACCCAACGGTCTACAGTTATGTGAAAAGATGCTCAGCATGACTTTTTACCAGGAAATGTGGCTCAGAACAGAGAGCTCTCAGGTTACCCTGGTTAAACTACTAAAATGTAACAAGTGCTGCCAAGGATATGGAGAAAAGGGAAACTTCACTCAACTGGATCGATTTGTTAGCTTGATTCATTCCTGTAGGCATAGATCAAACTATATTATACTCCATAAATATAATACATGTGCTTATTATCCTATTACAAAGGAACTTTAGGGCTGGCTCTGTGGTGTATCAGGTTAAGCCTCTGCCTGCAGCGCCCGCATCCCATGGGGTTCAGTTTTGAGTCCTGGTTGCTTCACTTCCAATCCAGCTCCCTGCTAATTTGCCTGGGAAAGCAGCAGAGGATGGCCCAAGTGCTTGAGCCCCTGCACCCACATGGAGATCTGGAAGAGGCTCCAGGATCCTTGCTTCAGCCTGGCCCAGCCCTAGCAGCCATTTGTGGAATGAACAGTGGATGGAAGATCCTCATCCGCTCCCCCGCCCATAAAATAAATGAATGAATGAATCAATAAATAAATCTTTAAAAAAAAAAGTCAGTCCTACTAGAGCAGCTGAGACTCAAGAAAGGATTTGGTCGGGAGTGTGTATGGGCAAAGCGGAAGCAATCCAGAGAATTAAGGGATCCTGGGCAGGTTTAAAAGGATGAGACAAAGAGTGATTATACGAACTCAATGTCCACAGCCAAGAAGCCACTGAAAACTTCAACACAAAAGCAGGACAGAAACCCAGAAACCAGACTGGAACCCCAAGGTAACACAGAAGCAGCAGGCATGGGTCTTGGTGTCCAGCAAACAGCTCTTAATCAGGAATCTTCCAACTCCCCTGACGACAAAGCTGGGTCCCCTAAACTGGGCAGAGCCCTTACGCAGTGAAGTACCCGCAGCTAAGGAATGAAAATAAATGATGATTTCCCTCCCCGCTCCCCTTCCTGGTCAGAAGGCAGAGGAGAAGGCTCTGAGAGGTGACACCTCAGCATTGTCTTTCAAATAAATAAAAATAAAAAAAAAAAAACAACTTGACATTACACTGCAAAAGCAATAGGATATGCATTAGGTCGGGGAGAGTCTGAGAGGGACAACAAGGCAGGTTCCTGCTGACGAAGTTAGGGAGGGAGCTGCCCATCACGGGAGAGGGAAAGCCGAGGCCAGAAAAGAGAATCTGGGAACAGAAAAATAACCTTTGCGCACATTCTTTTCACCCAAGGTTAAGTAATAATATCCTGTTTTGCAGTTTAAAAATTTGACTCACAGAGAGGTTCCATGAATTGCCAAAGGTCAACCACTTAGTCAATGGCAGAACCATTTTCTAGCGACTCCAAATCCACTGTTTTTCTACCTAATTACACTGCATTCTCTTTTGTTTTAAGCCTTCTGTCCAAATCATGCTCTACCCATCCTAGGATTTCGTATCTGAAGCAGCAGGGCCAGGCCTTGGGTAACCACATTAGTTCTTTCTGCTTTTCTTAGCTTGTTGTTTTCCTGCAGAGTAATTACAAACTGCTGTGTGTTAATGACAATGACTTCCATGGTGTTCTGCTTTTCTTCTAATCAGCTGGGTTTTGTGTTTTCTAACTCCACCTTTCCAGCACGAGGGTTCTCAAGTGGGAGAGTTCTAGAGGAACGAACACTAACTAGCTTAACAGCACAGGGAGCTCCACCCCTAATCAGGTGTAATTGCTTTCAGGTAGCTCTTTCTGGTTGAAAGCCTTACAAACCCCTGTTCTTTCCAAGCCATTTGGAGCGAATTCACAGGCAAAACAACAATGCGGTCTACATAAAAGTCATAATTCTGATTTCCATGTGTCATCTGCATTATTGCTCAACCCGGTAGATTATTCATAGAAACGGAAATTGGAAAAAGGAAGAAGTTCCTCAGTATGCTTTGATTAAAGATTCACTGAGCACCCCCTACCAGGCCGACGCTTAGCAATTATTCATAAAAACACGCAAAAGTAATGGAATAATAGTTCTTGCTATGATGTGCAAAGAAAATAGATAATTGTACCATTATTACAGCAGTACTGCCATTCCCATAAATAACCCAAGGGTCAGATTTCTCTGCGCATTAAGAGTCATCTCCCTATGGTATATTTAGCTGAGAGAGATGATCTAGCTCCTATTTGCTTCTGAGTCACCACTGGTGGCCCCTCATCTCAAAGTCCTCCTCTCTTCCTTGCCTACCGCCTCTTCAAAGGCTTTCTGTAGAACCACATCAGGGAGATAGTGGGTGAACCTGGGTAGGCCTTGCTTTCCCTGGACTAATCCACTTTGTTAGTTCAACTAAAACAACCGAGAGAAGCAACTGAACAAGGAAGAAGTTACTCTGACTTACAGTTGGAGATTCACAGTCCAAGATGCAGTGACTCCACGGGTCCAGCATATGACAGAGGCCAGCAGCAGCAGAGCAGGACCACAAGTATGACCTTACGTTGAACAGGGAGAGCGATGGCATGGCAGCTTGGCTTTATAAGATCAACGTTCTCGCAAGAACGGCCTTCAGCGGGCACGCCCCAATCAGCTAAACACCTGCTGCTTGGCCCACCTTTCAGCACCATAATGAGATCACCATGTCTCCACCTTTAATCCATCAATGATTAGCGTAACAGTTGGGCTTAAGTATCTGCATGGGTTTGCATGGCTGAACCCCGTTCAAGCCTTAACAATCTTTATGGCATCACTCTCTTTGATGGCTTCTCACAAAGTTATAAACACCTAGCCTGCTATTCTTAAGCCCTAGGAGAAACCAAAGAGAATTATCATAGATCGTAGAAAAAGATTTTGACCATTCATTTAATATTTCCATAGTCAAAAAGAAAAGAATCCCAACAGTGGGACCCCGACTCCCCTTGTTTCTTGCCCCAGTTCTGTCTCCCCAAGACACAAGGCCCTCCCTTATTTCCCCACCCTCTGCGATCAACACCTACTGTGGGGAAATTCCACTGTTTATCCACAGGGGTTATCACCCCAGGGCTCATCCTCCCAACACTACATTTTCCAAAATCAAAGCTTATTCTTGGAACTGCTAAGAATAAGAAAGTCCTCAGCTATAAACTTTACAATGCTGCTCCATAGCCTCCAAAAGCCCTTGGCACAGCTTTGCAGTTATTCCGTGAATTGGCCTAATTAATCTCTCAGGCACAGCTGTCCTTCCAGCCCATCTCTGTGGGTGGACAGACCTCCTGCCTAAGCCGCTCTTCCAGCACCAGGCCTCCCATCTCAAACATAGGTGGGTCCTACTTACATGGCTCTAGGTGGAGAAATGACTTAGGCCTGTTAATAGATGCAATTTAGAGTATCAATCCTTACTACTATGAGCCATGTAGGGTGCTATAAAGCCAATCAGTTTTAATTTCACTGTTTCAAGAAGGATGGGTATTACTGGAAAATTATGTTAGGATTTGGGCAAGGTTTGAAAGAGATGTGTTCAAAATTTGATAGGGATTTCTTTTTAAATTTTATTTCTGCCTGCTTTGCCACTCTTCTCCCGGGTAAAGATTTTTTTTTTTATTTTTTAAATAATTGGATGATCCAGCTCTCTGCTATGGCCTGGAAAAGCAGTGGAAGATGGCCCAAGTCCTTGGCCCCCTGGACCCACATGTGAGACCAGGAAGAAGCTCCTGGCTCCTGGCTTCAAATGGGCACAGCTCCAGCCATTTGGGGAGTGAACAGCAGATGGAAGACCTCTCCATCTCTTTTCTCTCTCTCTTTCTCTCTCTCTCTCTATCTGCCTCTCTGTAACTCTTTCAAATAAGTAAATAAATCTTTCAAAAAATAATAACTTGGATGTTACCAACATTTAAAAATAATTGTCGGGAACGGACACTTGGCACAGAGGTTCAGACACTGTTTGGTCACATCCACAGCAGTGCTAGGATCCACGTCCCAGCTCTGCTCTCCAACCCAGCCCAGCTCCTGGTTTGGCTTGGCCCAGACACCTGGCTCATGTGGGCATTTGAGGAGCGACCCTCAGATAGGAGATCTGTCTTTCTCTCTTTCCCTGCTTTTCAAATAAATCAAATCAATTTAAAATTACTATAAAATGAACACAGATACTTGAAAAGAAATCTGGTAAAGCAGGCACAGCCCCTTCTCACTCCTCGGGTGATCTCCCACATGCAGGGAACTCACATGTCCTGGCGTTTCAATGCCCCTTTGTCCAAACTGTGTCAAGGCAGCCACGTGGCCTAAGTGGCCAATGTGAGATGATGACGACTGTGGTGACTAACTGTCCCCTGCGGGAGCGAGCATCATGGAGACAGCACATTCTCCCCAGCTCCCCCCCAACCTCCCAGGGAAGGCAGCTATTTCTAGCACGTGGCCAGTGGGCTCAGCGCTAGGATGCCACTTGTCTCCCATCCTGAGATGTCTTCCAACTTGGATTTCCATAGCTCAGCCTTTATCTCTACTACTCTTGGGTCTGAATTTTCAACATGTTCATCTCTCTATTAGAGAAATGAGGTTCTAATTGTCAGGCCCTTGGTCCTCATAGATTCCAACAGCTATGAACAGACATTGTACATCCAGTAACTCCAAGGGTACTTCAAAAAATTCGTGGAAAATACAGACGATGCAAAAACTGCATGTATTAAGAAAAACCACCTGTTTCTAAATACAAACTTTTTTTGGTAAAGATTTATTTATGTATTTGAAAGGCAGAGTTAGAGAGAGGCAGAGGCACACAGAGAGAAACAGAGATTCCGTCTGCTGGTTCACTCCCCCAAATGGCAGCAATGGCTGGACCTGGGTGGACCTGAAGCCAGGAGCTTCTTCCAGGTCCCCCACTTAGGCCATCTACTGCTGCTTTCCCGGGTATATTAGCAGGGAGCTGGATCGAAATGGATCACAAGGGACTCGAACTGGGGCCCATAGGGGATGCTGGCACTGCAGGTGGCGACTTTACCCACTATGCCACAGTCCCTATCTTTTTTTTTTTTTTTGACAGGCAGAGTGGACAATGAGAGAGAGAGACAGACACATCTTCCTTTTGCTGTAGGTTCACCCTCCAATGGCCGCCACGGCCGGTGCGCTGCAGCTGGCGCACTGCACTGATCCGAAGCCAGGAGCCAGGTGCTTCCTCCTGGTCTCCCATGGGGTGCAGGGCCCAAGCACTTGGGCCATCCTCCACTGCCTTCCTGGGCCACAGCAGAGAGCTGGCCTGGAAGAGGAGCAACCGGGACAGAATCCGACGCCCCGATCGGGACTAGAACCCATTGTGCCGGCGCCACAGGTGGAGGATTAGCCTATTGAGCTATGGCACCGGCCAGCCCCTATGTTTTACTTCATTTTCCACCAACATTTTGAGGTAGCCTCATGTGTAGGATGCTAGACTACACAACAGGAATGGAAATAACACAAGAAACATTTGTGGTTTTGCAAGTTTGGTAATTTGTATCAAGCAGAAGAGGGGAAGCTAGGTGGGTCTTCCCTTCCTTCAGGGAGCTGAAATCACACAGACAAGTGTACAGAGAGACTAGGGCAGGTGCCAGGGTTTGGCCCTAGCAGTTAAGACACCACTTCAGATACCGACATCCCATACCTCAGTGCCTGGGTTCGATTCCTGGCTGGAGCTCATAATTCCCGCTTCCTGCTTACCCAGCCCCTGGGAGGCAGTGATGCTGGCTCATGTGGTCATGTCCCTACCACTCATAGGGGAGACCTGATTAAGTTCCCGGCCCAGCCCCAGATGTCACACACAACTGGGGACTAGACCGCAGATGGGAGGAGCTCTGTCTGCCTCTGTCTCTCAAATAAATAAACTTAAAAAATAATAATAGAGCCTCTCTAGGCCCCAGTGGCTGGTGCAGCTGTGAGAACGAAGTGGGTTTAGAGGAGAAAGACATTGGCTGGAAGCCTACAACAGAGCTAAGGTTTCAGCTAAACTTTAAGGGAAGGGTGGTCCATGTGCTCCGAAACGTGCAGTGTGCTATTAATGGAAAAGTCAGCACATCAGGCTGATTCTGTTGCAAATAAGTATTTATAATCACATCCTGCGAGTAACCAAAAACTCCATCATTACACTGAAAAATGTGAAACCTGCCGGCGAGGCCGAGTCCCTGGCAGCAGCCGCAACGTCAGCATGTTCTGTCTCAGCCGCGGGCGGAATGGGCAGCCCAGCTGGGAGCGATGCTCTCGGTGGACGTGGGAGACATTCTTTCACTAAACAAGTATGAGATTTCAGGAAGTTCAATCTCGAAGCTGATGCAAAAACGCAGGCCCCTCGCCAGTAACCACGGTGCACGGAGGAACTCACAGCCATGGGGCGGAGTTGGCTCCACCTGCATCTGGCCCTGGCATGAGACAGACCAGCAAGTCCGCACTGACACAGAACACTAGGCACAAATGCACACCCAGGCCAACAGGGCTGTCCCGCACCAGGCCCCAGAGAAGGGAACACAAGAGTCTCTGGCAGCAAAGCACCGAGGGGCTTACACCCTTACCACCCTTACGTGGGGAGGATGCCGTGTTTCTGGTGTCTATGACTCCATGGTCAGCCATGGAGACTTTAAGTTTTTTTTTTTTTTAATTTATATTTATTTAGTTGCAAAGCAGAGACAGAGAGAAGGAGAGGGAGACAAACAGGGTGTTCCTGCCTACTTGTTCATACCCCAAATGTCTATAATCATCAGGGCTGGGCCATTCTGAATCTAGCAACCTGGGATTCAATCCAGGTCTCCCACATAGGTGGCAGGAACCCAACCACTTGAGCTGTCACTGCTGCCTCCCAGGGTCTGCATAAGCGGGAAGCGGGAGTCAGGAGTGGGGCAGGGCAGGAACCCAGGCACACTAAGAGTGGAATCCAAGGGTCTCTGAACTGTCAGGCCACATGCCGGGCCCAGAGGTTTGTCTCTGAATGCCAGTGGCTGTCATAAACTAAGAGCGGCACCTTCACTTTGGCTCCTCCGAGCATCGTAGTGACTGTGCTGGGTAGGACTGTGTGTGAACTGGAGGCAGAGTTCTCTCCACCTCCAGGATCCCATGATTCTGCGACAAGTCAGACCGACAGGAGACAGACAGGAGTCTTGCAAATGGAGCCCTGTTCTTCAGGGAACTGAGCAAGTTCCAGGCTATGGCTACAAAGAGGGTACCAGGAACACCTCTGTGTGTTTCATTCAGGGTTTTTCCACCGCAACACACACTTGTGTCAGAGCGCAGCATGCAAACACCCAGACCTGCTCAGCTCTGGCTCAGATAATCACAGGCAGACGAAGGAATCCACGCCTTCGGCTAAGTTCTGCTAATTGCTTGGACGGTCTTTGGCTAAATTAGATTTCACCAGCTGACAGCCTGTAGACAGCATGCGTCCTGAAGCTCTGTTTCACTTGGCTCCTGGAGTGTTTTCAGTTAAAAAATCGATGTGTTGGTATATTTTAAATTGGAGGCACTTTATCTTAAAAGCCAAATTTTCAGACTCTCTTTATAAACCAGAGGCTCTGGCAACCTGACTGTCACTGGCCAATGTGGGCTCATCCTGATGTGCCTTAGGGCATGGCCTTCGGCTCTGCTCTGAGGACAGCTGGGCCTGGGTCACTCTTGGTCATGACCAGCGTGTCTGGACATCCTTGGCCTGTACTCACCAAACGCCAGCAGCACGTTCCGCTCAGTCGAGACAGCCAAGTGTGGCAATGCCAAATGTCCCCCTCTGTGGGAAAAAAAAATCCCCTTGCGATGAGAACCACTTCCACAAGCATTTGAGTACTGAGTTCTGCCAAACGGACTTTTAGAGCTGGCAAGGAATTTGTCCAACTCCCCCATTTCGCAGAGGAGGAAACCAGAGCCAAGCAAAGAGGTTGATAACTTGCCCAGGTGACGCCCCTGCCACAGCTAGTGACAGACCCGGCAGTGGAACCAGCTCCTCCCAAGCCATCTGCAGTTTGCTGGAACCTCGGCATGCTACTACTGGCCACATCCCACTAACTTCACACCTGGGTGGAAGGCCCAGCTGTGGCTCTCTTGCTCATGCACACACCTGAGCTGCTCCCAGGGTGAACCAAGGCACACGGAGCCCCGCCCAGCAGAGGCAGCCCACCTTGTTTCACTCCACAGAAAGGGATGCTCTGGCAGCATCTACCCTGTTCTCACTTCCTGTCACTGAACAGAGGGCTGTCTTCGCTCTGGCCAATTTAGGTCATCAGTCTCTCCTGCATTCTTGGAGCAGCGTTTCCCTTAAAGCCGCTCATGGAACGTCCAGCCAGAAAGAAATGTTTGTGTGAAGTAGCGGGTCAGCCTGCAAACGCCCCAGGAATGTGATCACGGCACGGCAGCTGCACGATGCTGTTTACGCCCTTAGAACTCGCTCCATCGTCTCAGGTCTCATCCTGGAGAGAAAACACTTCCAGGAATGTGTTAGGGAGCCCAACAACCCCCCGCCATCGTTTCGTCTGACTTCCAGGCTCCCGGGACCAGGAGCACGCAGCACGCTCATTCAGTTTACACTCTGCCATTCTCTGTCTGTACGGCTTAACCAGAGCCGAAGCCTTCGTAACTGGAAAACACTGCGTTTGCATGAATGCTAAGACCCCTGAGCTCTCACGTGGCAGCACTCACAATCCTGTTGCCTCTGCTTGTCACAGGGGCCACGTGAGCTTTCCCCCAATCTTGAGTCCCGTTTCAACTGGTCTATGACACTGTCATAGAACCCAGAAAACACATACGGAACATCTTCCTCCTTCACACATCTTCAAGGCAGACTTTCCTAACTCTCCATGCAGTATTTAGCTAGAAAGTAACGTTGTCAGATGGTACCTTTCCCCTCTGTGTTGTGGGTCTGCCCTTCCAGGATGGCCTGCTGAGCCTGACAATTATTCGGGAGGGTAGTGAGGCAAGATTCACCACCCGCTTGCCTGCCTCGCCCGCATTCCCTCCAGGCAACATGGCAGATTGTCCCCCACACTGGAGTTGAGGGAGCACTGTGGTGTGATCCCTGACTGTTCAGTCCTGCTCTCAGGCCCTTGGTTTCTGCTCCGGACACAGCTCTCCCTGGCATACCATCCAGTCCTCTCACCTCCTGATCATCTCTTCCCGAAAGGGCAGGCCGTTCTGAACAACCAGAGCCTAGCCTGTGCCAGCACTGTGTGTCAGGCTGCTCTGGGCAGCCTTGATCACGGGGTGTGTTTGGACCAGTGGGGAGGAAGAACAGGAGCTCGGAGGGAGGACTTGGAGAAACAAGATGGCTGTTGAGGGAGGGCTGTGATAAAGACCCAGCCGATCCCCATCACACTCAGAACACAGAGCTGCAGGCCACACACTGGGAACCCAGATCAAGATAGTGCGAGGCCCTGGACAAGACTGGGACTGTGAACAGAGCCTCCACCTGGGACTGAGAGCTGAGCAGGGCCAGTCACTGGATCTCCTCCAATCCTCACTCATTCTTCCTGATCTGACCTTCCCTCTGAGACTGTGTGTGGAGGGACGCAAACATTTTGTTTCCTTTTGCCTCAAGAATGAAATCCAATTGACCAATTTCAGTTTTTGCTCATTAAAAAAATGTTATGGGGTGAGCAACTGGCACAGCCGTCAAGCCCCTGCTGAGACGTCCATATCCGGGTCTGAAACGCAGCTCCTCTGTCCGTTCCAGCTTCCTGCGGCTGCAGACCCTGGCAGGCAGCAGGTGATGACTCAAGTGCTTGGATCCCCAGCACACATGCGTGAGACCTGAACCGGGGCTCCCACCTCGCCATGCCAGGCATGTGAAGAACCAGCCGGCAGATGGAAGAGTTGTCTGTCCACCTTTCATACAAATAATTTTTAAGAATTTTAGGTCAAAATATTACTTAAAGATTTATTTATTTGAAAAGCAAAGTTACAGAGAAACAGAGGCAGAGAGAAAGAGAGAGGTCTTTGATCTGCTGGGTCACTCCCCAGACAGCTATAATGGCGCAGATCCAAAGCCAGGAGCTTCTTCCAGGTCTCCCATGCAAGTGTAGAGGCCCAAGGAGTTGGGTCCTCTTTTACTGCTTTCCCAGGCCATGGCAGAGAGCTGGATCGGAAGTGGAGCAGCCAGAGCTTAAACCAGCATCCATATGGGACACTGGCACTACAGGTGGCAGCTTCACCCGCTACGCCACAGTGCTGGCCCCTAGGATACAATATTTTAAAAGTTAAGTACCAGCACTTTCTCTGAAGGGAGGAGAGAACTCTCACTTTGATTATGGCCTTGTCTAAATAAGGTTGAAGTTTGTGAACTCAATAGGCTTCCATAGCCTTGGCAACTCATGACAAGAGCCCCGGGTGATTGCTGATGTCATAAATAAAAGTGTCAATTGTTAAATCAACAACAGGAGTCACTGTGTACCTGCTCCCCATGTAGGACCTCTGCCCTTAATGTGTTGTACTATGCGAATTAATGGTAGAACTACTACTCAGACAGTATTCTATGCTTTGTGTGTCTTTGTGGGTGCAGTCTGTTGAAATCTTTAGTATATACTGAGTTGATCTTCTGTATATAAAGATAACTGAAAATGAATCTTAAAATGAAGAATGTGATGGGAGAGGGAGTGACAGATGGGATGGCTGCAGGTGGCAGTGAGGTTATGGGGGGGGGAAACTGCTATAATCCAAAAGTTGTATTTTCAAAATTTATAAAGTTTTTTTTTTAAAAGATAAGTACCAGCAAAGGAAAAGTGACTTCCTGTCAAACACTCCGTCCACGTTAATTTAGCGGATCCCAGACACCTCAAGGCTCAGGCTCTCGCTGGCTGTCCCGGAACATGCATCCTCCCTTTCTTCGTTTGCAGCATCTGCCCTGAATTCCAGCTCAGCACACAACATCCCTGTTAAAGACTCCATTTTCCAGCTTTAGTTACAGATTGATGTCACCATGTGACCAAGCGCAAGCCAATGGGATGTGAACAGAAATGGGATTATCAACTTGGGGCCCATGCCCTTACAAAGAAAGGATGTGCCCTCAAGTTCTCTTTCTCCTTTTCCCTGGTTGGAAGCAGACACCCCAAACAGGACACAGAGACTGTGTTGAATCCATGAAACGGAAGGCAGGGGCTGGTCCCCCACTACCTATCCAGCTCCTCCGAGATCATGCTGAGACCGTTATCAGGAGAGACAAACCAACTGCCTCTTATTTTAAGCGACAAAGATCCTACCATTTGTTACAGTAGCCAGACTTGTCTCCTAACTACCACTGGTGTTCATATTTATACCCTCAAGGAATGAGCCCTGAGCCTCCAGCACAGAAGCTGCGTAGTGTTGCTCCTGGAGCAGCCCCCTCAAACAGATCAAGTAGGATGCCTTCCTGAGAATTCCTGACTGATATGGAGCTGCCATGAAATGACACATCTCTTTCCACTGCACAGAACGAACCCCAGCGCCGGAGTGTTGAGGGAGGGCTGTGATAAAGACCCAGCTGAGTGTGCGGCCGGGAGCATTTGCCTGCTGGCTTCTCCCGCACGTGAGCCACCACAGGGGCGGGCAGCCGAGCGTTCTTCTCATGCCTCTGTCCTGAGTCCTGCCACATCAGAGACTGGGGCTGTCTTCAGCTTAAGATAACCCACATTTGGGTCAAGACATGGTAAAAATTATCACCGTTACTCACTGTCAAGTTCACTAATTCACTGCTGGTACTTAAAGGCTTCCATTTGCAATCCCACATGTTTGAAACAAAGTTGTTTAGCACCAACATAGACTATACTCCAAGATATTTTATTTGTTCATCTAAAGTGGTGTGTGTGTGTGAGTATTGCAGGGAGAGCATTTAGTGCAGAGATTAACAACTACTCATGATGTCCTCATTCCATATCACAGTCTTGGGTCTTGGCTCAGCTCCTGATTCCAGCTTCCTGCTACTGCCCACCTTGGGAGGCAGCTGGGATGGTCAAGTGCTTGGGTCCCTGCCACTCAGTCAGTGGGAGACCTGCACCGAACTTCCGGCTCCTGGCTTCATCCTGGCCCAGCTGTACTCTGGCAGGCATTTGTGGGGGAAAGTTAGCAGGTGAACAGTCTCTGTCTCATTGCCTTTAAAATAAAGTGAAAATACATACTTTTTTTTAACACTGTGAACACTGAATGCTGGGGAGAGCTGAGTTGCCAGAGCCATTGTGGCCTCCCTGCGTGACCTTCTTTTTAGGGGTACTGAGGATGCTTGTGGCATCCAGTATTTCCCTCTGTCATCCCTGAAAAGCTCACAGAATAAGAGGGACTGTGATCTCAGCACCTGCAACGCACGTGCACATTCCTGGCCTTGGCTTATGGACTACGCAGGCAGTGCTGTACGGTCATGTCTGTGAACTGCGACACCATCCATCATTTCTGCAGCCACTTCCAAGTTAGTCAGGCTCCTATGATCAGAGGGAGAGGCTCGGAGAGAAATGCCTGTCCCTTCCGTCCCTTCCGCGTACACACTGTGTTCACCAGCAGCCACAGCAAAGTGAAGGGATCGTGTTGCGCTCCTAACCATGAAGGCCCTTGGCTGCCCACTAGGCCCAGCACCGTATGTACCTGCCCTTGTATTGTACACAATGTTTCCTCACGCATTTCTGCCTCTTCCCAGTTATCTGTCATTGGTCAAATGCATTTAACTCATTCACCTTTTAATTTACTTTAAATATTTACTTATTTTTATTTGAAAAAGAAAGACAAAAAGATGGAGAAATTTCCCATTCATTGAGTTACTCTCAAAATCTACCTCAGGCTGGATTAAGACCAAGGACAGGAACCAGGAACTTAGCCATGGTCAAGCATGTGGCTGCCGTCACCTGAGCCATCTCCTGCTGTCTCGCAGTTTGCACTGTAGACAACTGGGTTCTGAGCAGAGCTGCGACTGCATCCCAGGCATGCAAATGCAGGATGCGGGCATCCCGAGTGGTAATTCAGGCACAAGGCCAGACGCCTGGCACTTGTTCGCATTTACTGTTCTTCACTGCAATTCCAAAACTCAAGGCATCTCACCCACGGTCTTCAAGCACAGTGAAATAGAGGTCTTACATTTTATCTTTTTCAGTAATTCTCTGCTGCTCTGAGGAACACTTAGCTATGATCATGTATTTTTTTACGGTGGTGGAGGGATGACTGTTTTCCTTCACTTTGTTTATCTGAAAGGCAGACCAGCAGACCAAGAGACCACTCACTCCCCAGGTGGACCAGACTGTGGCCAGGAACTGGGAACTCAATCTGGTTTTCCCAGGGACTCAACTACCTGTGCTGTCACCAGGGAGTGTATCAGCAGGACTCTGGAATCAGGAACAGAGCTGGGACTCAAACCCAGCATGGATTTAACTGTCCCCTCTGGTGGCTTACTGCTAAGCCACTCACTCACCCCATGGAGGTGGTTTTTAAGAGATTCAAGGGTGATGCTTAGCATCTTCTGGGTCAACGTCAAGACGATGAGCGGTCACATAGCATGGGAGCAAGACAGAATGCATTTATTCAACTGCAAACACTCTTCAAGGATCACTGCAAGCCACAGCCCAGGCACAGAGCTTTGACGAAGAGCCTACCTCTGCCTCAGGAGGCTCAAGACAGATGAGACAGGCAAACGATGAGTGAGTTCATACAGGGTGCCGAGTGCCGGTGTGAGGGACACAGGCAGTGGTGATACCCATGTTTGTCTTGGCAGGGCCAGGGAAGAGACCCTCCTCTGGAAGGGAGAGTCATATTTAAGTGAGGCCCAAGTAGAAGTCGCCCATGCAAAAAAGTAGAGAAGGGTATTGTAAGACTCCAGAGATGAGATCCATCTGCACAGAGTGGGAGGAGATGAGTAATGAAATCTGATCCTGGCAACAAATGCAAAAACCCTATTAAACGCTAGTGAGAGCCAAGAGATCAAGTCAAGAGAGGCCAGAGGTTAGAGCAAGTGGATTCAGCCAAGATGAGAGGGATTCATCCCACCATTGCTGAAGTCTGAGGCTGGTGGAGGAGGGAGAGAAAGCAGAATTTCTCAGTGTCTACCATGTGCCTGAAACCACACACTACCTAATCACGTTCTCACAAAAACCCTGCAGGGAGTGTCATCAGCACTATTCGCAGCTGATAAATGTGAGTATCATGTCTGGGATTCAAACTCACATCTCATTCAAAGCTGTGTTCTAGGCATCTACAGCAATGACCCCAGCAATGATCCTTGGTCAAACAAGGCAGGGCAGGTTTTTATAAACTTCACGGAAGCTATACGTTTCTTTATTTTTTTTAAGGTTAACTTATTTATTTGGAAGGCAGAGTTTTAGAGGGAGGGAGACACACACACACACACACACACACACACACACACAGATAGAGAGTGCTCGCTTCAGCAGCACATATACTAAAATTAGAGAGAGAGAGAGAGAAGCAATTTATCTTCCATCCACTGGTTCACTCCCTAAATGGCTGCACTGGCTAGGGCTGGGCCAGGCTGAAGCCAACAGACAGGAACTTTGTCTGAGTCCCCACATGGGTGTAAGGGCCCAGGCACTTGAGTCATTTTCTGTTGTTTTTCCAGGTTCATCAACAGGGAACTGGATCCGATTTGGAGCATCCAAGACCCCAAAGAGTAACCAGTTGGGATGCCCACATTCCAAGAAGGAGCATAACCTGCTGTGCCCCAATACCAGTCCCCACACTTGGCCTTTCTGTGACCACAGGGAGGCAGGGTGATAGCAACACAAGACTTCCAGGGACTTGGCTATGTTTGGGAAGAGATGTTGACAAACGACTGGAGGTGCGGGCCTGAGGTCCGAGTTAAAGATCTAGAAAAACACCAATGTAAAACCAAATTTCTGTGTAGACGTTAACTGACACTTGGGATGGAAACATAAAGCCAGAAAGAAGAAAACAGTCAAGAGAGAGGGCCCAGCACCCTGGCAGGAGGCTGAAACTACCGAAAAACGTGACCAGAGAGTGGTTCCCAGTGATAGTGTGGCTGAAAGATCCCATGCAGTCATAGGTTATTTGGTTGCTACAGTACAAGCTCCAAGAGTGGCCCCAAATCTGCTGCATCAGTCTGTCCCACACTCACATGGCCCATGCAGAAGGTCCAGACAGGAAGGAAAGCAATGTCCAGTATGGAGGGGCAGCAGACAGGGAAGGCAGAGCAGGCCTAGAAGAGCGTGCATAAGTGGGGTGATGAGGCCTTAGCTAACCGCAGCTGAATTGCAAACAACTCGCCCACAGGTCAAAGATTAACAGAGGGATTGAAGGAGCTGCCGAATGGTTTACAACAGGAGGAATGAGAACCCAGCACAGATTCATTTAAATGTTGAAAGTTCAAGCTGACCTTCTGTGACATCAAATTTACTCCAAGAAGACATTTCTAACAGGGCTGCTGGAGGATTAAGCCGGTGACCTTGGGCAGCAGTTAACGTTCCTCCCACTGTAGTGTTGAGGGGCACAGATGCGGGAGAGAGCATCAGCTATTTGGTGCTGAATAACTAACTACACAACTGTTTAATTTCTCCCCATCTGGGAGAGGACTGGAGATGCCAGTCCTAAACACATGAATAGCCAAGAAAACAGGACTCGGATGTGGGACAAAAGAGTGACAAATTTCAGAGTAAATAAGGAATCCACTCAAAAGGCCAATGCTGCGGCTCAATAGGCTAATCCTCCGCCTGCAGCACCGGCACCCCGGGTTCTAGTCCCAGTTGGGGCACCAGATTCTGTCCCGGTTGCTCCTTTTCCATTCCAGCTCTGTGCTGTGGCCTGGGAAGGCAGTGGAGGATGGTCCAGGTACTTGGGCCCTGTACCTACATGGGAGACCAGGAGGAAACACCTGGCTCCTGGCTTCAGATTGGCAGAGTGCTGACCGTGGCAGCCATTTGGGGGGTGAACCAACAGAAGGAAGACCTTTCTCTCTGTCTCTCTCTCTCTCTCACTGTCTAACTCTGCCTCTCAAAAAAAAAAAAAAAAAAAAAAGAAGAAGAAGAAGAAGAAGAAGAAGAAAAAGAAGAAATCCACTCAAAAGGTTAAAAGTAAAACTGAACCATTAACATCCAAGAGAAGATGGACCAAGTAGTTTTGCTTTTCAGACGAGAGTGTGGTTCCACGTAAGCTTTCTCACGTGCTTCCTGGTACTCCGTAACTGGCCACTTAGTCCAGGCGGCCTGGACTTGTTTCCCGAGCAGATGGGTGATGGCTCCTGAGTCCATGGGCACTGCATTGCAGCAGCTGCTTTGCATGGAGCTCACCTGTTGAGACTGTCTTGACTTTTGGGAATTTTGTCTGGACTAGCCACCTTTTGTCCTAGCTCGTGTTTGACGTTCACAGGGGCGCAGGCTCCTTACGGGAAAGAGAATCCATCAGATTCAAGAGAAAACCCAATAGACTCAAAGGTAAAGACAGACAGACCAAGACACACCAGTCCAGGAAGCAAATCAGCAACAGCAAGCGCTCTCCTTTCTCAGCACGGCCAGAAAAGACAACCAGGTAATTCTCCAACCACTGGACTGTTTGCAAGATTGGGATAAACACCCACGGCTAAGACATAAGTGGAAGGATTATACGGTACTGTTAAAAAAAGGCACTTTAGTTTTTCTCTGAGTATGTTAAGAATTGTATATGAAAGTCAGAAAAATACCTAAGGATGATATCCTACCAGTGTCCAAGTTTTTCATGTCAGCCAGAGATGAACGAACCTTTGGTACATGACATGCATAGGCCAACCATAAGTGTACAGAAATCAACTTCATTGGCTTGAATTTCAGTAAGTAAAACGTTTCCCCACCTACCCACCCATGATGGGCCAACAATGGGAACAGCCAGAGAACCGCCATCACCTGCAGATAAAGTCATCAACCCTGGGAACCTGACTGCAGACCACACAGTTTCTGGTATTTGCACTGAGAATAGACTTTTCCGTTTGCAACCCATGAGGAAAGGCCTTCCTGATGTCTCTCCTAAACTGTCCATGTGTTGTAGCCTTCCCATGAAGGGCACTGAACACAGCCAAGCAGGTGCAACCCTTTAGCCTAGGTTACAGAAAGCAAGCAGTAGCCCCTCTTTGTGGGAACAGAAGTAAATGTACAGCCACACCTATTCATTCCAGGAGACTACATCATGTGTAAGCTACACTGGTCTCCAGATACTGTAGATGCAAAGATGAAGGCGCTCCCCATGCCTCAAAGAGCTTAGTCTAGTGAAGGATCAAAACTCTATAAACTGGGGAGCTGATTTGGAGTAACAGCTAAGACACCACTTGGGACAACTTATCTCCTATTGGAGTTCCTGGGTCCAAGCCCCGGCTTTGCGTCTGAGCCAGCTTCATGCTAATGCGCACCCTGGGAGGCAGAGTGTGATGGTACAAGCACTTGGGTTCCTGCCTTCCACATGGGAGGTTTCGAGGGAATTCATGGCTTCTGATTTGCGCCAGGTACAACCCTGGCTCTTGCAGGCAGTGAAGGCAGCAGGTGGGACATCTCTCAGTCTCCCTCTCTCTTGTTCTCTGTGTAAAATACAATAGGTGAATGTAGGTCACAAAAATCTATCTGTGTACCTTGGCCCTAGGTCTGCCCTGAGCTGTTGGGAAAGGCCTCACAGGGAAGAGTGATGGGAGAGGAGGGGAACAGGACTGTGGCTACAGGAGAGGAGGTAGGGCCAGGGACAAAGTAGGATGCCACAGGCTTTAGCCATGCAGGAGTTGTGCCAGAAGAGGAACAAATGCCTGCTGAATAAATTGAAACGTACTCCTGCATTTGAGTTCACTCAATCTAAGGAAAGCAATTCAAAACAAATAAACTAACAAATTCTGACCTGTTTATTTGTGCTGCCCAGGACAATTATTGTCCCTAAAACAGAAAGGTCACATCACAAGCATGCAACAGGCAGTCACACGGGGATCCACGCCAAGGAGCCTCTGTACTTCGACGGATGCTCTGCTGTTGCTGCCCTGAAATTCTTCAGTGCATTTTTGAACAAAGGGCCTCCCAATTGTGGTATTACATTGGGCCCTGAAAATTACGTAGCTAATCCCGAGGACAGGACATTTTCAGAGAACTTGGAATGGTTCAGTTTTGTATTTAATGTGGAAAGATGGAGAGGGGTAGGGAAGGTTGGACAAAAAGGCAGCAGCATACTCTGAAATGCCTGTAAATCCTGCTAAGAATTTACAGTTTACTTGAAGGAGGAGGACAGACAATGAAGACTTTGAGCAAGGAATCAGCATGAGAAGTGATACACCAACACAACATAGATGTAGAGAGGTAACAAAGCCATCCCCATTTAATCCCTTCTAACTCTTCCAATTTCATTTGTTGGGTATAAAGTTTGAATGCATGCCAACATACAAAGTTCTCCAAGAGAAATCACTAATATGGCAAAACCTGTGAGTTTTTCTGAGACCAGGACACAGGAAAGAGAGAATAAATGCAGGAGGCAGATGCAGAGGCACGGGAGAAAGCTCAGCCTGCTCTTCATTTTTCTGTAACTCAGGCCGAACCCATGAGCAAACCTTTTTTTTTCCCAAATAGTGCATTTTGGCATAACATCCCCCACCTCCCCACCTCCGGCCCATTCCTTTCTTTCAGTGATTCTTGTTAGAAATGCATTCTCTGTTCCACCCCAGTAGTCCTGAGTCAGACTCTGTGGAGCTGTGGCCCAGCAATCTGTTGTTACAAGCCCTCTGGGTACTCCCCAGACAGCCAAAAGCTGTGGCCTCACAGATTATCCATGCCCTGGAACTCAGATATTACAAGAGCAATAATGGAAATATCCACTTGGGAACAGAATTAATCATCAAAATGACTTGAGCATCAAGGAGAAGGTTCAGTCTTGCTCTACACATATTTTCACAGGGATATACATTTAGTGAATGATCTATGGCACACACAACTGCAACACGTTCATAGGTGACTGTGCAATCAGTCCAGAATGACTACGTAACAGATAGTACATCTTAGCTTCTGCCTTTGACAGTGATAGCAAGCAGAACTAAATAAAGATGAGTCTTTTGATTTTCTCTAGGCTAGCATGGTTGTTACCATGAGTGGAATGTTTTACTTATACCATCATCTTCCAAAGGATCATGTCTGCTGATACCACAGGGTTGTTCACACTGTGCAGCTCTGATAACACATGTCCAAAAGTCATTTTCGTTTACACGGTCTTTAGTAGTGCTGCAGGCAAACTGAGTTAGTGCTAAAAACCAGAATTTCTCAGATTCTTTCCATGGTCCTCATGAGTAATCCAATATATATGTAAGGATAAAAGAGTAAATACTTTTGTGATAGTCCAAATTTTTCCAATGGAATTTTAAACAGTTTGACAATTCAGTCTTGTTAAAAAAAAAGTGATATAAAATAAATGCTTCTTCATAAGCAATTGTCCGGTAAATATTATAATTCTGTCTCATATTCTCACAGTGGATTGTTTGCTGAGTCCTTCTGCAGAATTCCTGCAAATTAGAGCTCAATGATCGTCTTTATATTTTACCCAAGGTTTGAAATACACTGAGCTGTCTCTACTTACTTGAACAATGGCCTCTATTATGGTGTCTTTTTCTTTAAATCCAAACATTATAGTCAGCATTTTATGAATTCCCTATCCAAAATACAGGCAATTAAATTGTCTATAAGTTATTCAGAACCACAGAAAATGAAATGAAATGGGAATTTGTACTTTGAAATGAGTTCAAAAATGTGTACCGTTTGTCAGTGGTAGTCTCTGTCAAATAGTCCTCACTCTCTTCTGGTTCTGCTGTGAACAGATGAAATAATCGGATACAGACGTCTCTGGTGAAGATACGTCCTTTCCAGGAGAAGAATGGCCTTTCTCGGCAACTGGGAATTGAATTCTTGACCTTATAGATGGATGGGAGGACAGAATGATGTTTCCTAGTGCCACGATACGTGAGGTGGAATGGGAGAACACTCCCCAGGGTAAAGCGGGGCAGCTGTGGGCATTTGTGTCATCCTTACCAACACACAGGACTGACCGGGAACTGATAGCCAGGGGTTGGGGAGGAAGGCAACACTCAGACCAGAACTCTGGAAAACCTGGAGAAAATGGTGAGGCCAGACTGCCCCCTGACTCCAGGAGTCTGGCTGAGTCCTAGACGAAAGCTGTGACCCTCCTTTAATCGAAAAACTGAGGTGCACCAAGACCTCCATTCGGCTGGTCCTGATGACCCAGAGCCCCCACCCCACTCTGTTGTCCTGTGTCTCTCAGCCCTCATTCAGAACCCCTGATGGACTATGGAAGGAATGAAGCATTTAAGCCAATGATTTGGAAGGGCTCAAAGAATGGTGGTCTGGCGCATTATTTCTGGGCTGTTTGGATAAACGGATCTCTGGTAAGCAGACTTTCAGGCAGTACGGAGACAGTGTTTGGCAGCAAGTACGTCTAAGCATGGAGGCTAGAGTCATGAACTCCAACACACCACCTCTCTCCACTTATTATTATTCCTGGGTCAGGGTTAGGGTCTAAATTGGTGCTGCTGTCTCCTCTTCCATCAGACTCTTGCCTGATGCCTACAAATCAAACTGTTGATGCTATGACTAGAGCAAAGGGAAGCGACCTACTGAAAAATCCCACTTGAATGTCCTACAGGGACTAAAACATCACCTATGAGAAGCCCACTCATGACATCCTTACCTTTTCCTCATCCCTAAGGAGTGCCGTTAGTTATACTACCCATCAATGACCTGGTTGGCCAAGTGGAATTCTGGGAGACACTTGGTTCCCTAGGAAGGGGCTGAGATATAGTAAGAGCATGGGAGTGGGAGGAGGAGGTACTACTAGGAAGACAGAGGGTCATTCTCGGCCTGGAGTGTGCATAGGCAGGCAGGAGCTGGAGGCTGAAGTGCAAGCGCCCTGTGGGCAGATTCAAGTGTGAGACTCTGAACGCACTGACTTCAGTAGAGGTTAGAGGCTGGGTGAGGGGGAGGGAGCCACAGGAACCCCAGACTTCTGCTCTGTCCTAACTGGCACGTGGGTGGCGGGGGTGCTCCATGCTTCTTCCCTGGGCAGGATGTTCTTCCCACCCTCCAGATGTGAGAAATGTTCCCATTGCCTTTCCTCCTCAGCTTCCAGGGAGAATGTCCCCATGCAGAAACACCCTAACATATGGGTTTGTTTCAGAGACAGAACAGGTTGTGTGACACAGACATGGGGCAGGAGGCGCCATGACCCCCTTTCATATAGAACCCAGTCCAACAAGCAGCCTAGAATATAACTGAGATGAATTCCTATCTTCAATCAGGGTTTCAGGAAGAAAACATGGGGCTGGGGAAGGGGAAGTGTATTCCCATGCCCAAGAAAAGCAGCAAAACATCACACGAATCCAGGCCCCTTTATCTTCACCACTTCCCGGATCCATCACTCTAATAGCCCCTAAAACTATCCCCACCCAAATCCCAACCCCAATTCCCACCATCTAGCTTCTCCAGATTACCTCTAGCTGTTTAGTGACAACAAAGTGCACAGTTAGGTCCAAGGGAATGGAGGGGTCTGTAGAGGAAGGGCACCTTCATTTATTTGGTCTTTCTCCAGCAGAGTGTAAACTCTGTGAGATTAGGGACTTTGCTCTTTCTGGTCTGTAGCAACAGTGAGCATGGAGTGGGTTCAATGACTATTGAACAAGTGAATGAATATCCTAGCAGCACACAGCACTGCTGTCCAAGGGCTCTTCACATTGTTTTTAGCCATGCTTACTAACCCTACACTGGAATTATGCCGCTTATTAAAAGGTACAAAACTGGGAGTGGGCACTGGGCCTAGGCATTAAGACATTTGTAGCACACATCAGCGTGCTTGTGTTCAGGCCCCAGCTCTGACTCTTGGCTCCAACTTCCTGATAATGAACACCTGGAGAGGTATAAGGGAAATGGCTTAAATCATTGGATTTTTGCCAGCCACATCAGAGACATGGATTGCATTCCTGTCTCCCAACTTCAGTCCCCACACAGTCCTGCCTATTGTAGGCATTTCAGAAGTAAACCTGTGGATGGTAGGCACTGCTTCTCTTTTTGTCTCCTCTGTATCTCTAACATAAAATTAAAAAAAAATACTCTAAGACTGCATCCTGAGAGAAATTCATGCTTTCTCCTGTTTTCATTGAATTTCTTGTGTTGAGCCTTTTAGCGAGACTATCCTTCGTGAATCCATTTTCTTCATCCGTAACTGGAGCAATGCCAAGCCTAGGATACTAAGATGTGAGATGCGCAGCCTTGAGCTTTTACAGTGAAGACCGAGTGCCTTATCATTGTGCTCTCACTGCCTTTACTGTTAATAAACAGAGATGACCCAAGAGTGACCTCAGAATGAGTACTGTCTTACAACTCCTTCTCCTCCACACAATCCCTCCAGGGAGAATTTTCTTCTGATGATTTTACTTCTGTACCAGTGAGCCTCTTTCCTGTGTCATGTGAAGAAGGGAGCAAACTAACTTATGAAGTGTCTTACCACCTGGGTTAAATAAGGGCTAGGAAAATGTTTTAGGAGGTGGCAGGGTCAAACCTAACTCAAAGGCAGGCACACATCGGGTATCCCCCCCACCCCCATCCCTGAGAGAGGAATCTCTCCTCTATTTTTGTGTACCATGACAACAGTAAAACAGTTTTCCATCCAGTTTTTCCCCCTTGCTCAATCGCTAGAAAACGTCTACGTATTCCTTAAAACAACAAACTTCTTGCAGCTCTGCCCTGGGAGAAAAGGAGACAACCTCAGAGAGTTGAGTTTCCATGGCCTCAGCAGCTGTAGGCTGCAAACTGGACAGCACCAGACTTCTCACCCACGGAAATGCTCTGGTGATAAGTGCCTCCTGGGCTCACCGGAAACTTGTTTTTGGAAAGGAAAATCAATGGGAAATTCTTCACTTGGGAAGGCTGTGAGGTTTCACAGCTCAGACAATAGAGGCAGAAACATGCTAAAAAGCTTGCTGCAGAAAACCCTATTTCAGTCATTGCAAGCACACTAGGAATGGCCAGTTCTAAGCATAGGGTGGCTCTATCCAAGTTCAATAGACAGAGAAAGACTCCCAGGACGCTTCTCAGGACACATCCTCTACACTAGATTTTCCTGATGGTTCCATCTGAAAGAGCAGTGGCCTTGGAATCTTTGATAAAGGTTGGTGATCACCCGGAGCTTAGACTCAGCCTACTTGGACAGCAACGCTGATAAGAACCCACTCCCATTCTCCTCTGATGCCATCTCACCCATCAGCTGTGTCACCTCTCCCTGACCAGCAAAGACTTAGCAGCAGGGACAAGAACATGTTGCCATCAAAGAGTTGAGGATTCCCATTCCCAAGCCCCCAGAAGACAGGCCCACTGGGAATGCACTGGACATCGTGGTGAATTAGAACCCTCTCTCCAGGAAGGCAGCAGGATCCTCCCTGAGACGTCCTGCTGTCTGCACAGTACTGACAGTCATGGTTACTACACCCAGAGCAGGCCCACTGGTGACGTGTGTCAGTCTGGGAATCCTATGACAGTTTCTAATGGCAGAGTCTACTGCTGACCAGCTGTGAGCTTCCTGGGCAAGATTCTGAGCCGCTGTGTAGTTCACCCAACTATGAAAGGGACAGCAACAGCAGCAGCAAACAGTGAAAGGTGCCAAGCCCTAGTCTAGTGTTTTGCCTTCATGAACTAACACAACACTTTGAACACCACCACAAGGTAAGCACTTTTATTATAGGATTCCTTAGTCTTTCCCTCTCTACTCTCTGGTCTAGAAACCTCCAACATGCAGGTAGGATGATGATGTGAGTAATGGGCATTATTTCACTTAGTACTTCTAAAACCATGAGCGAGGGACTCCTCCTTTACCCATTTTACATTGAGGAAACTGAGGCGCTGAGGACGCAGGCAACAGATGACGTCAGGACAGCAAGCAGCAGTGTGGAGATTTACAGCCCCTCTGACCCTCAAGGCCCTGCTCTTAAAGATAACACATCATGGCAGCTGCCCCTGTCTGCTCAGAAGGGAGAAAACCAATTCAGATCACATGCCTGTGAGTGGGAACCTTTCAAAGAGGGTAGCTGAAGAGCTGCTTTCAATGCTCACATCAAAATAAACAGAACTGATAGACACAATCAAAACCTCTGGCTTTAATTTTGTTGTTGTTGGTTTTTTTCTCTCCTTCCTTGGTACAGGATTTTATAATGAGGTTTCCATGAGAAAAGAGATCCTGTGGTCATGTGAAATAATCAACAAAAAGAATGTCGGAAAGAGTACTGGTGAGCCATATGAGGAAATCGCTAACAACATGTTTGTCTCCATACCGGCATGAAATTCCGTAAGTGAACTCTGTCGCAATCTACAGGACAGCAGTAAGCTGCCCCTAGAGGGCGCCAAAGTGACCAGTGCTTTTTTTATTTTTATTTTTTTAATTTTTTTTTTTTCCTTCTCTTTTAACTCTATTTCTGTAGATCTGGCATGGACTCCTTGCATCCCTGAGGGTTTCTCGATGGTCCTTAAAAACTCCCTCAGGGCCTTCCTCTGGTTTGGAATGTGGGCCACGGTCACCCAGAAAGCTAAATGCAGCCGCTGGGTGATAAAAGCCTGCGGTGCGCTGACCTCCGGCTAACCGCAGGGCGGCAGAAAGCATTGAGTGCAACCACAAAGTGGTTCGCTGGCACAGAACCTTCCCAGCCCTTGGAAAGAGATACCAGGGGACGCTGCTTCGTCTCCATCTTGGGAATCTTTCTCTTAACAAGAGGAAAATTCTGAGACCCACCAGTCTGCCATCGCTGGGGCAAGGCCACAGGTGGAAGAAGGGGTATGCACACGCTGTGTGGGATCTCACAGCACAAACCCTCTGATCCTCCAGGAGATGTTTAACTGGCGAAGTCACTCTGAAAGTACAGGCCGACGACCTGTAGTGGAACACTCCAGCTCTTTAGAATTTGGCCGGTTTGGGTTCCTCACAAAGATGTAAGAGGAATTAAACTTAACCCCAAAGTCCTCAGGAGTGCACACAACCCCTGGCGTTGTCCGGTTACCATGGGCTCCTAATGGACACCCTCTGTCAAGGTCACAGCGTGGCACTTGCACACAACTACAGCTTCATGCAATCGGGCAAGGGGAGACTCTGTTCTGAAGAAATTGAGAATGACAGCATGAAGACCATGGGTTCTACTTTTAGAATATTGCCCCTGCTTATTCTTCAGCACTGCCTTTGGGCTTGAAATTGGTGTGCTTAGTGGCCAGTATTGGTTGATGGCAATAAATTACATGAAAGAATGGCTTTCATCATATTGCTCAATTTAGGGATTTCTTTCATTTCAAAGGCAAGGTTAATTACCTCTAGAAAATGTTAAGCAATTACCCACTAATAATAGCGGGGAAGATGCTCCCAGAGCAGTCAATTCGAGGCAGGATGGAAAGTTCGGGGCCGGGGGTGGGGGGAGGCTTTTAGATCTGGATTGATGCTGAAAACTGAAAACTATGTAAAGCTTTTAAAGCCTTTAATGGAGAGACATGAGGCCACTGCCCTCCAAGCAGCCTTGGCTCTCAGTCCGTTCCATTTCTGAGGACTTGCAGGGAAAGCGTACTTGATGCGTACTGCATTTCATTCCTGCCTCCTCTTCCTCTCACTACCACACACCCAGAGAGTGGCAGTGGTCCCACGACGACGTGCACCCTGCACTCAAGGTGAAGACATCCTTAGCCTGGGGTTCTTGAAATTCACCCAAAGGTTTCCAAGTTTGCTCTTACACTGCTGTCAGTTTGACAGGCTACTGGAGCCCTGGGTCCAGGCGGTGCCAACCTAAGGCCTGGGCTCACCACACACACACACTACACTGCTGCATCTCTCCATTCTCCCATTCACCTTCCAGCCACTGAAGAGTAAGAGTGCTTCCAAACAGAATTCTCTACCACTGGCTCAGCTGAGTCCCTGTGGTGGTAGATACAGAAGACTGAACGATCAACACACTTTTTTCTTCTCTATAGGAAATCGGGCTGTACTTGGGGCAGCATAGCTGTTCACATGCCAGACTGCCCTCTCGACCCTTGATGCCCAGTTCTTCTGGGAGGAAAGCTGAGGAGTAGCTTCCTGCAGGTGCTTTGAGGAGTGAGCCCAGCTAGGTGTCTGAGGGTGCTTGTGTCTCCCAGTTGAACTGGAGAGGGTAATGAGTGGTAACCAATAGGTACCTCCATATGGATGATAATCCAATACAAGCAACTCTGGTCAGGAGCTAGCAACTGCTAAGATAGAACTCTGTAGCCAGACAAATGCAATCCCACACCTTTCTCCCCGGGAAAAGTAATTCTCGATTTTATGGGCCTACTGTAGAATGACCTAGAGTCTGCCTGCCTACATATATACATATATATGTATTAAAATACATAAAATATTAAATTAAAAATACATATTTTAAGATTTATTGTTTTATTTGAAACCCACAGTTGCAGAAAGAGAGGAAAAGACAAAGAGATCTTCCACCCACTGGTTCACTCCCCAAATGGCCACCATGATAGGCAGTGCCAGGCTGAAGCCAGGAGTCCAGAGCTTCTTCTGGGACCTCCAAATGGGTACAGGGGCCCATGAACTTAGGCCAAATTCTGCTTCTTTCCCAGGCACATTAGCAGGGAGCTGGATAGGAAGTGGAACAGCTGGGTCTATCTAGAACCAGCATCCATATGGGATGCTGGCATTGCAGGCAGTGGCTTTACCTTCTATGCAACAATGCTGGCCCCACATCCCTGCATTATAGTTTGTCAAGTTCTCAGTATCAATCTTGTGTGTTCTTGGGCATCAACAAAACAGAGTTTACTTGTAATCTTGAAATCAAAGCCCAGAGTTTTGAGTATTGCATAAGAGAGAGAACTATGCATTTGCTGGTATGTGCCTGGAGACCTCTGGATTCTCATTTCTGATAGATGGCAGAAGCCATCATAATATACTGTCTGCATGCCTGATGGCCAACTGAAGACTTACTGTGTAGGCCTCCTTTGAGCATTGGCAATATAGAGGAATAATATTGCACGCAACCAATCTGCCAGCAAACACAAGAGAAAAGAAAGCATCCTTCAGAGTGACAGACAGCAAGAGCCTAAATTCACTTCAAAGAAACCACACAATGTTAGGGTTTCCATCCGGGAGTCAGAGGGGTTAACAGTCGGGGGATCCCAATGGAATCTGGGGTGTAAAATATTTGCTTCCTTCCCCAAATGTTATCTGTAGCAAGAACAAACAGGCCACCCTCCTTCCTTCATAATCTCCAAATTTACCATGACAATAGCAAGGGTACTCCTCCTGAACTCCCACCTTTAGAAGCCAGACAGGATGGAGAATTGTTTTGTGTGTCTGTTTTTGTTTTTTAAGAAAACATTTAATAAATATAAATTTAGAAAGTACAACTTTTGGATTGTAGTGGTTTTTCCCCCCCATAACCACCCTCCCACCCACAAACCATCCCATCTCTCACTCCGTCTCCCATCCCATCCTTCATTAAGATTCATTTTCAATTATCTTTATATACAGATGTTCAACTTAGTATAAACTAAGTAAAGATTTCAATAGACTACCCATATAGACACACCAAGTATAGAGTACTGTTTGAGCACTAGTTTTACCATTAATTCGCATAATACAACACATTAAGGGCAGAGATCCTACATGGGGAGTAAGTGCACAGTGACTCCTGTTGTTAACAACTGACACTCTTATTTATGATGCAGGATGGGGAATTTTTGATGGTTTTGTCCCCGCCTGGTAACTGAATGCCAATCTGTCAAGTTTGTCCTTAAAACCCACTGCCACCAGTCCCTTTGGATCTTCTCTTGGAACCCCCCTCTTTGCCGCTATGGCATAAGGTTTCCAACCTAAATAAATCCTACTTTACTTTCAAAAGCAACAACAAAAACCATATAGGGGCTGGTGCTGTGGTGTAGTAGACTAAGCCTCTGCCTGCGGTACCTGTTTGTGTCCCGGCTGCTCCACCTCTGATCCAGGGGAAGCTCCTGGTTTAAGATCAGCCCAGCTCTGACTAATGCGGCCATTTGCAGAGTGAACCAGTGGATAGAAGACCTTTCTTTCTTTCTCTCCCTCTATCTGTAACTCTACCTCTTAAATAAGTAAAATCTTAAAAAAAAAAAAAAAGCTATAAATTCTCTCCCTCTCCTCCCCAGAAAAGAAACCATTCAATCTGTAAAAACATTGTTCTTCTGTATAGTTCCAAGCATACTGTCACTTACGGACGCAAAGCTCAGTGTCTAACCATTGTTTTTTTATACCTCATTCTACCTTTTCCACAACTGTAGACCTACCTGTCCCTGTTTATTCTCAGCCATCAAATGTCACGGAAATATTCAATATTGGGGCTGGAAAGAACACACAGCAACTTGCAGTCTTATCCTTTCAGTTTATAAAAGAGGAAACAGACTCAGAGCCCTGAAGTCACTTTCCTAAGGTCTCACAACTAGTTAAAGCCAGAACTGGGAAGAAAATCCAGACGTGCTGGCTCCAAGTCCAACAATGTTCAGATCCAAATGTTACACATGACATCTTCTCTGAGAAGGGACTGGCCGCTGTGGGACTGCAGGCAGAGAGCACTCATCACACCACGGTGAAGAGGAGCAGGACAGGAAAAGAGGAAGAATCCCGGGTTCTGAGGTCATTCTTCGTCGCTTCCTCTAAAACTGGCTCTATGGGACAAAGTCCCTTTGTTGTGACCTAAGAAATAGCCCTGGCACTTCAGATATTGAACCAGGAGATTTCTTATGTACACAGGAAGTGTCATCCAAGTTATCACATCAAACTCTAATGTAGGTAGTTAGTAATCCTTAAGTGACTTAATTTTAAAAATATGCATATCCTTCAACAAAATCACATTTTAAAGAGAGGAAAGTTTATTCAAGTATAACAAGAGACGTAGCCTGTGGTGAGGGATTAATGCAGGTGATGACTCTATAGTACTCATTCGTTCATTCATTCATTCATTTCCCCATTGATTTGTGCAACAAATATTTATGGCCAATAGGACAGACGGAGCCATGTCTCACTGTGACTTTCTGACTTAGTTGGTGTGACAGACACTGAATGAGTATGTACAACCAGTTGTACAGGAACACACCAGACAACTGGAGCAGGCTGACTGTCCTCTGTGGCTCTTAATGGGAGCACTGCAGGAAGTGGAGAGACATTTCTGGTTGCTGGAATGCCAAAGGCATGCTGCTGGCCTCCTGGTATGAAGGGGCAGGGGTGCTACCCTATGCTATACCACCGAACCTGCAGCCCTGCAAGTTGCCCTCTATCTCATGGCTTTTCAGACCTTCTGGATTCATGATGATAAACAAATCAAAACTCCTGCTGATCATGACTCACGCCTAGGCTCTGACTCTGGTTACAGATCTACACCAAATGGACAACTCTGTCAAGCACTACACATCTAATGGGTAAGAACATATTTTGTTCAAGAGTTAAGAGCACAATCCACAATCAGGAATGCAGATATCTCGATCTGGGACCTCAAGAAGACAGCTCCCAGGGAAGGTTCTTGTGACTGGTATAAAAAAAGACAGGACTACACCATGGAGCTGGCACCACAAGGTAGAGTCCCAAGATGCTGGAGGTGTGGGTGGGTGGGGTGGGCAGTGCATGTTGGAAGACCAGGAAGGTGGGTGGCGAAGCCCAGTGCATCACTGACATTAGCCTTTTGACCAGTTGGACGCATGGTGGATGCAGGTAAGAGGCTGCGAACTTCACAATGGTGCTCAGAAGGACCTGTGTCTCTTAGTAGCCTACCTGGAACTTCAGCACCCTCAGGTATCATGATGCTCATGGGCACTTCTCCGATAACCTCTTCTTGCCTGACCCTCTGAGAAACACAGGCGCAGCAATGCTGGGCAGCTGGCCCACAGGCAGCTTCCTGAGAACTGGAAGTGGACTGCAAGGCTTTGTCATCATCTTGTGATTTCTTATTGCTCTGCAGATCCAGCCATTTGGTAGTTGAGAGCTTTACAAGCTAGGGTAGAGCAGGGTTCAGGGAAAGCAGACAGGAGAGCAACACAGGTCCCTGGAGGAGGCTGTCCCTAGGATCCCCCCTGAGAAATGTCCTTCACATCATTAACTAAGCCCTTGATGGTTTATGGTTATCAAAGCCATCATGGCTCCATTCTGATGCAAGAATTGAACTTCTGTTCCAAGTCCGTTTTCTGTCTCAGATTCTGATTCTGATTCTTACAATGTCTGCTTTGCAGAATGTGAAGTCCTTGTAGTCAAAGAGCTGAAGCGTGTGGAGTTTGTGACCAGGGAAGCTCCTGTCACAGCAGTCACGGGAAGTGTGCAGCATCAGAGTGGCCAGCCGGCCTTCCTGACTTCTTAGAGGTTGCCCTGTGTGTGAGGTCACTTCTGCTGGTAGCACAGATGAGACGAGCAAGTTACTTTGCCAAGGTCTCCAAATGGTCTCAGATCGCAACTAATTTTAGTCAAAGTGGACTCAATCCCAATTTGAAGCAGGGACTGAGAAGAGCAAGGCTCCGTATCCCGTTACAAGAGCTGTCCAGAATCTCTGTAATACTGTATATTAAATCCTTATAATAAGCTGCTTTGTGAGTCTTGGGGCAGGTTCAGTATTTTCAGTGCAGTGATTACCCTCTGGTCTGCTGGCCAGCTGAAGCCAGAGTTCTCTTTCCCTTGATACGTTTCCATAACATCTCTCATCGGCCCAGTGAAACTTGTTGTTAAGGGCAGAGCTAATCTAATGCAGCCTGCCCTGCGGCATCATGCCAAAAAGCTTGGTGTGTTTCTTTCAGTGATTTCTGTGAGGACGGTTCACTTCTCTGGGAGAGTTTTAGCTCCATCAGGTTAGTTAACAACGCAGCTGCAAAGAACAGCTCTTGAAAACAGCCACCCCAACTCATCCTAGAAAGGGCGCCCCGTTGCCTAGACCAACACCAAATGGAAGGTATTACTTTACCAATTCCATTTCAATTTGTGTGTGCATATTGATGCTTCAATACCTGTGTTGTTCCAAAAGAAATTTGCTGGGACTGGGGGATACATATCATTGAATAACACTGATTTCTGATTCCAATTCGACTGAGTTCCACTTACTTAGAGCTTGAGCTGTGCAAGGCACTGACAACAGACATGAAGAAGGTGATTCCAGGCTGGAGGGGCAGGAGAACACACACACACATTGGATTTCTAAGTGATGTATGTAGAGGAGCGACAGAATGCAACAGTGTGGAGCAATTTTGAGAGATCCAAATGATTTTGCTTTGAATCCTGGGGCCGGGGAAGTAAACACATTGGTCAGCCACGGAGCAGCTGCAGTGTCCCAGATGAGGGAGATCCATCTCAGCAGGCAGGAATGACGCGGGCCCTGGGAGGACACCTCTGCCCACACCCCTGCCCTGTCCTCTCCACCCTGCGTCTGGCTTGCCTGTCGCCCTCGCCCTCACTCTCCCCCCAGCAGTTCACGGATGCTGCTGTCCTTGTTGAGGTTCGTTCCTGGCTCTGTTGCGATTCCCTGGCACCAGCTGCACTTGGCGTCTCCGCTCTTGGACAACGTTTACTGCCCTGGCCCAGCACTGGTCCCTGCACTGATTGCTGAGGCTCCACCCCAGGCTGCCCTCCACCTGATCCCTGGTCTCGGGCTCCAGGAGTAGGTGCCAGCTCAGTTCCAGCCACACCCTCGCGCAGTTCTCAGCAGCGCCAATGGTTTTCTGTTTTGTTTATTCGCTCCTCAGGCCTCACCCTCACTCTCTTCCTGCCATTCTGAAAGAAAATCTGGTGTTGAGGCCTCATCAAAACAAACTGACAAATATATGAAGGAGCAAAAGACTGGATCAAAAATCCAAACAAAATAAAAAGTAAAACCTAGAGAACTTTACTTCTCTTAGCGGATTTGTGTCTTTCTTATCCAGCCCCCGAAACATGAAAGGGCTCAGTGCAGGAGTAGATACTGGAGAAGTACAAGGACAAAGACAGGTGCCCCACGGAGGTGTCCCAGCGGCTCAGCAGAGGACTCCACCTGGTGGCTTCTGCTTTTAAGACGCTCCGTATCAGTACTGTCAGTAGAATACAATGTTAGTCATACGTGTCATTTCATTTTATAGTAACTACATAAAAAAGCAAAAATAAAATGAAATAATTTTTAAAAGATATTTTAGGTGCTGTAGTGTAGTGGGCTAAGCCTCCTCCTGTGGCGCCAGCATCCCATATGGGGCACCATTTCATATCTCAGCTGCTCCTCTTCCGGTTCAGCTCTGCTATGGCCTGAGAAAGCAGTGGAAGACGACCCAAGTGCTTGGGCTCCTATGCCACGTGGGAGACCCGGAGTAAGCTCCTAGCTCCTGGCTTTGGATCAACCCTGCTCTCACTGTTGTGGCCATTTGTGAGTGAATCAGTGGATGGAAAATCCCTCTCTGTCTCTCCCTCTGTCTATAACTCTGCTTTTCAAAGAAACCGTGTTTTATTAAAACCCATTCTCCTTATAAAATAATGCATGAAATTAATACTGATGCATTTTACATTATTTAAATAAAACCTCAGGGTTATCAACTTAGACGCTAAATCCTCAATAAAGTGCAACACAGTTCTACCAAAGGGAGTGATTTCAGCAAGATGGTGAAGCAAGGAGTCCCAGCCCTCGAGTCCTCCACAAAACACAGAAATAGGAGAGTAACATACGGGTCAAGAAGTACTGTGAGGGGTCCAGAATCCTCTCAAGAAACTTCAGTACCCCAGAGGAGCACACAATGAAGAAGAGCCGCACTGAATCAGCTAAGAGCAGCAATTTCACCTCTCACAAGCCAACAGTTCTGAGCCAGTAAGGAGCCCACCTCAGCCCACGACTTTGCTCTCAGTGGGGAAGGACAGGAGAGTACACGACCCCAGGTCCTCGGCCTCTGGCGTGGCACCACACATGCAGCACAGACACAACCAGCACAGTTCAGATGCCTGGGCATCCAAGCACGCGTGAAAGGGGCAGGTGACTGGCTGCAACAAGCATGGCTCTGTGGGACTGAGAGAAGCCTCAGAACCTGGACTTGGCCTCCAGGATGGGGGGGGGGGGGTGATCGTGGCTCCAACATCACAGCTGCTCAGTGTGCTGCCCAGGGAGACTGGTTGGTTTCACGTCACCTGAAGAACTGAAGGGACTGGCATGGTCTGGACATGGATGGGCAGCTAAGAGCTGTAGAGTGTAGAGTGTGTAGAGTGTCCTTCTGTTGAGGCGCTCCCAAAAGCTTTAGCTAGGATTATTAGTCAAGGTGCTTCCTTGGGGTGAGTGCTGTGGCATACTGGGTAAAGCTGCTGCCTGTGGTCCGGGCATCCCATATGGCTGCCGTTTTGAGTCCTGCCTGCTCCAATTCTGGTCCACCTCCCTCCTGGTGGCTTGCAAAAGCAGTGGACGATGGCCCAATTGCCTGGGCCCCTGTGCTCACTTGGGAGACCCAGGTGAAGCTCTAACTCCTGGCTTCAGGCTAGCCCCACCCTGGTGCAGTCATTTACAGAGTGAAAAAGCAGATAGAAGATTCCCTTTCTCCTCTCCTCCTCCCTATCCATATTCTGTGTTTCAAATAAATAAATAATTTTTTAAAAAGGTACTTCCTTATAGAAGCCAGTCCATAAACACTGGGAAAAGCAACTGCATCTTCAAATGTGCAGATACAAGCACAAAGCCACAGGAAAATGAGCAATTGGGGGAATCTGATCCACTTAAAGGAACAAAATAAATCTCCAGTAAAAGATTCCAAAGAAAAGGAAATCCATGAATTAGCTAAAAAGGAATTCAAAATACGAGAGCTGAGGGAAGTGTAGAACAGTGACATGAAATGAAGTCAGAAAACTGATACATGAGAACATCAGCAATGATCCAAGGTGCCTAACAGAGTCACTAAAATGCCACGTATTGTAGTAAAATGGGCATTTTTTGAGATGTGATGATTGTTTACAGCCCTTGTCTCTTGTATTAAGGACAGTGCTTTTTTTCTTCACACTATTTGTTGAACTCTTTTTTTTAAGTAAGCTTTTATTTAATGAATCTAAATTTCATAGGTACAGCTTTAGGAATACAGTGGTTCTTCCCTCCATACCCACTCTCCCATCCTGACACCTGTCCTAGCCCATTCTTCATTAAGATTCATATTTCACTTTATATACAGAACACCAACTGTATACTAAGTAAAGACTTCCACAATGTGCACCCCACCAAACCCAATGCATAAAATACTGTTTGAAAACAAGTTTTATAATTGAGCTCTTTTACTGTGTGCAGCATTAACTTTATGATCATTAAGTAAACTAAAAGTAGACACTTTTAAAAAGGAGTGGAAATGGGAAAGGGAGGATGAAGAAAGGTTGCAGCGTGGGTGGGATGGAGGGTAGGGGGAAGTATCCCTAAATATGTAAAAATGGAATACACGAAACCTGTATAACTTGAATAAAAATTAAAAAACACATAGAAATTCTGGAGCTAAAGAATACAATAACTAAAATGGAAAACTCACTTCAAAACTTTACTAGCCTCTTTGCTCAAACAGAAGGTAGGATCAGTGAAACTGAAGACGGGTCATTTGAAATTATCCATAAAGAGGATCAAAAAACAAAAAAGAATGAGTAACAGTGAAGAAATCTTAAGGGACTTAGAGGGCTTATGGGACAATATCAAGTGAATGTGTGTGTTATATGTAACATATATAATAATATAAAATGGAACTCTCAGAAGAGTAGAAATAATTCTATGTAATATCTGAAAACTTTCCACATCTGGAATAGGATGAAACCCAACAAAAAGAAGCTTCCGTCAACACACAACGTGATTAAACTGTCACCAGCCCAAGAGCAAACGTTGAAGCAGTAAGAGCAGAGCGACACCTCATGTACAGGAAGCCCCGGACTATCCAGGAGCTTCTCAGCAGGAGCCTTGCCGCATCCATGCCAAGTGCTGTCCAGCAAAAATGTTATACCCTCACACTTGAAGGAGAAACAAAGATGTCCAGACAAGCCAACGTTGAGGGAGTTCATTACAATTAGATCTGATTTTTGAGTAATAGCAAAGAGAGCTCTGCAAGTTGAAATGAAGGAATACTAACAGTAACCTGAACACAGGTGAACACAGAAATCTCATGGCAAATATAAACAGAGAGACACAAAGAGAACACCACCAGACGTCTGTGATGCTGTTTGAATTACTAATGCTAGGTTAAAAATTAAGAAAAATTATTAAAAATAATTCTGACTGGGCCAGCATGTGGCATAGCAGGTAAAGCAGCCACATGCAGTTCTGGCATCCCATATGGGCATTGGTTTGAGTCCCAGCTGCTGCACTTCCAATCCAGCTCTCTGCTATGGCCTGGGAAAGCAGTAGAAGATGACCCAACTCCTTCGGCCCCTGCACCCATGGGGGAGACCTGGAAGAAGCTCCTGCCTCCTGGCTTTGGATCGGCACAGCTCTGGCCATTGCCACCATTTGGGGAGTGAACCAGTGGATGGAAGACACCTATCTCTCTCTCTCTCTCTCTCTCTCTCTGCCTTTGCCTTTGCCTCCCTCTAACTCTGCCTTTCAAGTAAATAAAATAAATCTTTTTAAAAAACTACCAAAACATGTTAATGTTAATGGTGCCACAATATAAAAAGATACAAATTGTGACATTAATATAAACTATGTACATAGGGAGGAGAGGAGAGATGAAAAATATAGTTTTAGAAAGTTGTGTTTAATGGAAAAATATTTTACATTACTTCAGCCTTTTTATTTACATGCCTTAATAGAAAATACTTCTTAATCTCACTAGCCACATTTCAAGTCCTCAAAAGGCATTTGTATTTAATGGCTAACATACCAGACAGCAGAATTTTATATCCAATATGCTTAGCTATAAGCTGTGTCTCACAGTAATCCCCCAGTGAGCCAACAGTAGTCCCTGAATGGGAGAGAAAGAATTAAGTACCACTTCTACTTTTTTGGTTTTTCAAAAGGTTTCACAAATACTATCAATCAACAATTACTTTGCAACTTTAAACTTTTCTTCTTGAGCTCATTAAAAAAAGAAAGGAACTGAAACACAACACAGATGGTATTTATTAGTAAAATATAATTTCTCCTCCTTCATAAATTTGCCACTTTCACAACTCTATAAATTTGTGAACTATTGTGCAAATGGCAAATACAACACTAGGGTCCATAAGCCTCTCTCAGAACAAAAGTGCATGCCTTTGGTTTCTATTCAAGATGAATTAGCTTTTGACATAAAATCTCATCCACTCCCAGTCTCCAACTACTATCCATTCATCACGTAATTATTCAACACATAATTACTGAGAGCCTGTGCACATCCTTCAACATCTGGCCATCACCACTGTGACTTAACAGTTAACAGCTCCCACGCTAACCACTCTATTTCCCCTTCGGCAATCCCGTTCCCCAGCCTTCTCTTCAAGTCTGCATCCCCTTCAAACAGAGGCATTCTCGCCCACAACCCTTACTTGGATGATCCAGACTGAGACAAGGATGTGGGTGTGAGTGGTTTGTTTCAGTGGTCATCCAGCAGGAATGCAGAGTTGAAAACAGCCTGGGATGGAGGACAGGCCAATCCCACATACGATGTTGGCCGACACACTACCACTTGGAGCTGGGGTCACTTCCACTGGGGACCCTCTGGAGAACCACACACACTGTGCCCCAGAGTGGTCCCTCCAAAGGACAGTGGGCTGGGACATTTAGCTGCCAACTCTCATCCCTTCTTCTGCCTTTCTGGCCCATTTCTGTGGTAGGACTTTCCCAAACCATGAGGCAGAAATGCACAGAAAGAGAACAGATGTCAGAAGCTGCTTACAACATGCACAGGACGCGCTCGCTGCAGCTGCAGCTGGATTCACAGGCAGATAGAGGGCATGCGAAAGCTGACTACTGCCCACCCAACATTCCAAGTCCTAGAGCCTAGAACTGTCTTCCCATTGTCCTTTGGTTTTCACCCTCCTCTTCGTTCTCAAACCTGCACTGGCCCAATCAAGGGGACTCATTCTCACACATACCGTGACTGTCCCAGTCACTGGATCCATCACCTCTGGTCCTCCGTTTCTTCCCACTCTACCTTTCTGTCCATCCCAAAACACCAATGCTGTTTTTATAAAGCATGGCTCACTGGGCTCAGGGGCTCCCCGCTGTGCATAGCAGAGAAGCACTGGAAACCATAAAGAAAGGAATCTCAGTTATGCTGAGCCCCAGTGCAAGCCAGCGTGGTGGAGGTGAGGAAGGGGTGGTAAGTCTGTGTGCTGGTGTCACCCACCGTAGTCACAGGAAACACTCTGCCTTTGACATAGCCCTGTAAGTCTGCCAGCCTCAGACTCCAATTCCCCCTCCTCTGCTTGCCCTGTCTGTCCTTGCTACTGCTCTCCCCAGGCCCGTCTCCCTCAACACACAGAGCTCTGTGCTGGCTTCTGCAATGGCCTTGCACTTTCGTCTCTCATGTGCACTTGCTGTTCCTTCTGCTCACAATGCTCCATCGCCCTTTTCCACCTGGTTCCTGTCTCATTATTGCTCCAGGCCCAAATTAAAATCTACCTCACTGCGCCGGCACACCGGGTTCTAGTCCCGGTCGGGGCGCCGGATTCTGTCCCGGTTGCCCCTCTTCCAGGCCAGCTCTCTGCTGTGGCCCGGGAGTGCAGTGGAGGATGGCCCAGGTGCTTGGGCCCTGCACCCCATGGGGAGACCAGGAAAAGCACCTGGCTCCTGGCTCCTGCCATCGGACGAGCGCAGTGCGCCGGCCGCAGCGCGCCGACCGCGGCGGCCATTGGAGGGTGAACCAACAGCAAAGGAAGACCTTTCTCTCTGTCTCTCTCTCTCACTGTCCACTCTGCCTGTAAAAAAAAAAAAAAAAAAAAAAAAAATCTACCTCACTGAGAAGCCTTCTCTGCTGTCTCCAAGAGAAAGAATTACCTGTCACCCCAGGTCCCATAAAAATACAGCATTTTCTATTTCATTTTAACCAGCATTAAGTTCTTTGCCTAACAATGTTTTTAATGGAGTATTTTCTTTCTGTCATTATAGCAACAGGCAGACATACCTATCAACTATCAAAAGTGACAATACCAATCCTAATTTTTTTGTATCTTTGATGAAAAATTATCTTCAGAATAGAGCAGTTGGAGGGTGCAGAGAGAAGTAAAATCGGATCATTCCTAAGTAGAAGGCAGTGACAAACTTGAGTTTGCTAAGAAAACCACAGAGATAACGCAGGTTAAGTAAGAGACCCCAAGAAACAGGAAATAGAATTATGTATTCAAATCCAGCAAGTGGCAAGTAACTTACTTATAAACTTATGTGATTATTCCATTGGAAGAGAGCAGATAAAGAAGATAATAAGCAAAAGAAACTAAGGTTAAAAAAACAAAGATAGAATAGGAGAAAATAGGTTAACATTTATCTGAGTTCAAGTAAGACAAAAATATGGGAAACTCTCATATTCAACAAATGATCTTGAGGGGGTGGCACTGTGGTGTAGTGGGTCATTTCCGCCTGCAAACTGGCATCCATAAGGGTACCACTTGGAGTTCCAGCTGCTCCACTTCCGATCAAGCTCTCTCCTATAGCCTGGGAAGGCAGTAGAAGATGGCCCAAGTCCTTGGGCCCCCGTACCAGCCTGGAAAGACACAGAGGAGGCTCCTGGCTCTTGGCTTCAGATCAGTACAGCTCTGGCCTTTGTGACCAATTGGGGAGTGAACCAGTGGATGGAAGACCTCTCTCTCTCTCTCTCTCTTTCTCTCTCTGCTTCTCGTTCTCTCTCTGTATAACTATGACTTTCAAATAAATAAACTTTAAAAGAAAAGAATAATACCAAATGATATTAAATCACAATAAACACAAAGGTAATAAATTTATGAGACAAATCTCATATGCAAAAATTCATCAACCTCTATGCTACTTATGATAAACTCATATAAGGCAAAATGACACTAAAAAGGAAATGAAACAACAGACATGGAGATAGCAGATATACTAAGCAGAAAAGCCTACTGTTAGTAAATTAGAATTTAACAATGGGCTGTTTTACACCTAGTTGTATGAGTGGATTACAGCTACCTGTAGCAGTAAGGATGGCTCTCAAGAACATAATGTCAAGTGATTTAAACAATTTGCCTAACAAATGAATCATGTCATATATTTTATGTATAATTTTTAAAATATTTATTTATTTATTTGAAAGGCAGAATTAAAGAGAAGCAGAGGCAGAGAGGAAGCGAGGGAGGGAGAGAGGTCTTCCATCCACTGATTAACTCTCCCAACTAGTCACAACAGCTGGAGCTGTGATGAGCTGAAGCCAGGAGCTTGAAGCCTCCTCTGATCTCCCACATGGGTGCAGGGGCCCGTGCACTTGGGCCATCTTCCATTGCTTTCCCAGGCCATGGCAGAGAGCTGGATCAGAAGTGGAGCAGCTGGGATTCCAAGCGGTGCCCATATGGGATGCCAGCACTGCAAGCAGTGGCCTTACCCCCTACGTCATAGTGCCAACCCCTGAACAGTAATTTTTTAAAAAGACTTAGAGACTATAAACTAATTCCTAACAGTGATTACTTCTAAGAACTGGGGAATACTTGAAAAGGTGATTCAAGTTACAGGGTACTTAGATTTCTTTTAAAAATTTTTGTATTCAGCCTTTATTGCTGAAAAGTATATACACACAAAAACACATTTACATACACATACATACATATTCTATTTTGTTTCTAAACTTTTTAATTTTTCTTTTATGACCATAATGCAGTGCTGTAATTTATTTTTTAATTAATTTCATTTAAACAGCAGAGAGAAAGGGTGTAAAGACAGACAGAAAGGCAGAGAGAGTGAGCTTTCATCTGCTGGTTCACTGCTAAAATCCTACAACAATCAGAGCGGGGCCAAGGAGAAGGTAGCAGCCTGAAATTCAGTACTGCTCTCCCACATGTGTGGCAGTAACTCAACAATTTTGAGCTACCACCTGCTGCCTCCCAGGGGCACCAAGAAGCTGGACTAGGAAGCACTCTGATACGGCATATGGGCATCCCAAATGGCACCGTAAGTGCTGCGACAAATGCCTGATCCCTGTGATGCTTTTAACACGTTTCCTAAAGCGGAAATCTCAACAGCAAACAGAGCAAAGAGTGATAAAAACCTGGGGAGAAAATGAAGGAATACATGGTCTGTCCAGCTATTTTACTTTAAAATTATAAAGCAGACAAAGACATAAGAGTCCAAATCCAAGAATAGTGACTGGAAGACAAACAGTGGTCAGAGAAAACAGATTTTCCAACCTTCTGTATCCTAGCTTGTCTAAATAAACCAGTGCTTATACTACAGAATAAAACAATGTCCAAATCTGGATTGTTTTTCTTTATATTCTTTTCCATTCAAATTAATTCAAATAATCTTCAATATCTTAAGTTGCCAATGTGCTGCTTTCAGATCTCACAGAACCAGGGGAATAATATTTCATAAGCTTACAAAAAATGGTTAAAGTCCTTCAGCATTTAATGACATTACACAAGCTTATACCTCCCAGCTGAACGGCTGTTGTATAAGAAAAAGAGCATTTTGGTAAAGTCCAGAGTGGCCTAGTAAAGCAAGGACTACTAGATTTTATTGCCTCATGTAAATTTACTTAAAGGTATATTTGAGATTAACCTTGCATAAATTTTCATGACCATGTGCACAGGTAAAACGAGCAAGTGGCTACAGCTGTTCTATTTTAAGTTTGAGACTCACCCTACCATGCTGTAACAGGAGCAAGACCCCGGGATGCATCGACTGGGATATTCTGTGGCCTGTGAAATTACTAATCAGCTCCAACTAAGGAAAAACACTACCCAGAGTTTCCACCAAAGGCTTCAGATGTTTGGTATCCAACACTGGAACATCTTCCCACATGACTCTTCATTTGCTATCACACTACTATTGTTACTATAGTTCTTTCACAAGCTTTTGAACCGGTCAACTAAGTGCTTACTGATCACTTTCTCCCATCTCACAGAACCATTTTATTCCATATTTGTGTGTGTGTGTGTGTACACAGATCTAAGTCCCTTCAGAGGAAATCTTCCATTTCTTAGGTTTAAGGATTCTATAGATTAAAAAGAGACCTTTGAAGGCAGATGTTGCTTCATAATTTCAGTAAATATCACCCTGAAATGACATCATCAAGGAACAATAAACAGTCCCCAGACAACCTAGGGGTTTCCTTGCATTTCAGATAGCCTTGCACATACTGTGCTGTATTATACATTCCCATTAAAAAGTTTAATTTATACATTGCGCACAGTAAGGGCTAAATAATAATAACGCACTATTTAATAATAAAAATAATAATGCACTGTAATATAAGTTAGTTGAATGTGGTCTTTCTGAAAATCTTGCATTGTACTCTCACTTCCCTTCTTCTTACAGTGTTATCAGGTGATACAACGCCTACCTGACGAACTGCACTGAGATGAATGACTTTGGTGTTGTGCTGAGCATTAGGCTACTATGTCAAGGCTATCTGAACACAAGCACTGCTAGATTCCAACAGGCAATCTGATAGCTGAGACAGCTACTACAGCATGGCTTAGGTCTGTGCTGGACAAGGAGGGGCAGTGTAGCATTTCATCATGCTAATCAGAACTGCACAAAATTTGAACTGGGTGTGAATCACTGGCAGACTACACATGTTGATGAACTTCTAGAACACACTGAGAAGGTGTATTGGCTAGGAAACAAGAAGCTACTGGAAAAGGTTAAGTCTAGGTCCCTACTTAAGCCTCAGATGAATTCCAAGCTTGATAGTAAAAAAGCAGTAAGAAACAAGAATATAAAGTGGGGGCACCTAAACAGCACTCTGACCTCACAATCAGCCCTTAAAGCATTCGGATCTGGCTAAAAAGCCCATGAAAGCATTTCAGGCATGGAAAGTCAAGATACTTTGGAAAAAAAATGGTCTACATGAAGGATCTCTGTGAGTGAGATCCCAGTGGAAAGAAGGGGCCCACAAAGAAGGAAGTACCTTTCTCTGAAAAAAAGAGAGAACTTCTACTTTGTTTATGGCCCTGTCTAAATACTGATCGAGTTGTGGACTCAAGAGGCTTCCATAGCCTTGGCAGCTCATGAAAAGAGCCTTAGGTGATCACTGATGTCATAAATAAGAGTGCCAACTGTTAAATCAATAACAGGATTCACTGTGCACTTGTTCCCCATGTACGACCTCCATCCTCAATGTTTTGTACTATGCAAATTAACGGTAAAACTTGTCTTCAAACAGTACCTTACACTTTGTGTGTCTGTGTGGGTGCAAACTGTTGAAATTTTTATTTAGTATACAGTTGGTCTTTATATGAGATGGGAGAGCGAATAGGAGATGGGATGGGAGTGAGGCTAGGAGGGCGGGTATGGGGGGGAAGAATCACTATCTCTAAGCTGTACCTATGAAATTTGTATTCATTAAATAAATGCTTTCTAAAAAATAAAAATAATTTGTTTTAAAAAATATAGTGGGGGCACACATCAAACATTACTTTTAAGTCTCCTGGGACCACATGGTCTACCAGATCCTCCTCCATTCTCACCTCCCAATGCCTCAGATGCAGTGCAACAGAGTGGAAGCAGCTATCTACAAGTCATAACCAAAGGGATGCTCCCAAGACGATGAACAAGATGCCCGGAAATGACTAGGCTTCAGGTGTGAATGTGTATGGGTAACAGACACATTCTCACACTGGCAGATTCATGCTCACACTGGCAGATGATGGCACTCCACCAGTTCTCCTGGATGTGGCAGGAGGAGAAGGCTGAAAAACTTCATCCTGCCCTCTAAACATGGTTAAAGAGCAACCTTCCAATCAGGAAGGGGTCTGTTCAGAAAACTGACTACTCTTCACCAGAGGAAATCAGCACATAATTTCAGTCAATCTAACACAACCACAAATTCCTAAGAAAACAAACACAATTCAGGAAACAAAAGTTTTTAATAAATTGTGAAATTAAAAAAATCTATTCAAAAAATTTTAAAATATTTATTTGAAATGCAAAATTTCAAAGGGAAAGGGACAGACAGAGAAATAGATCTTCTATCAGCTGGTTCACTCCCCAAATTGCTGCAGCAGCCAGGGCTGGGTCAAGTTCCTGGCTCCTGACTTTGGATCGGCTCAGCTCCAGCCACTGGGGCCATTTGGAGAGTGGCCAGAAGACCGGTGGACAGAAGACTCTCTCTGTCTCTACCTCACTCTATAACTCTGTCTTTAAAATAAATAAAAATAAATCTTTTATTTTATTTTATTTTATTTTATTTATTTTTTTTTTGTGACAGGCAGAGTGGACAGTGAGAGAGAGAGACAGAGAGAAAGGTCTTCCTTTGCCGTTGGTTCACCCTCCAATGGCTGCCGTGGATGGCGTGCTGCGGCCGGCACACCGCGCTCATCCGATGGCAGGAGCCAGGTGCCAGGTGCTTTTTCCTGTTCTCCCATGGGGTGCAGGGCCCAAGCACTTGGGCCATCCTCCACTGCACTCCCGGACCACAGCAGAGGGCTGGCCTGGAAGAGGGGCAACCGGGACTAGAACCCGGTGTGCCGGCGGAGGATTAGCCTGTTGAGCCACAGTGCCGGCCTAAAATAAATCTTTTTTAAGGAGGCTATTGCTGTTTTTCAAATACCAATGATAAAACATATAGAGTGGGCAAAATGAGGAAGGTAATACAGAGGAACAAGATTTGATATACATCAAATTTATTTTCAGAACCACTGTTTGTTAACACTTGTGATGCAATGCCTTCAAAGTAATCAGGGGAAATTATGCTGAATTTAGGATTGTATATATAATTAAATTATCCATCAAGTCGGAAGACAAAATAATGATATATTCATTCGTGTAGGTAATGCCCAAGGAAATGTCACTCCCTTTCTGCAAAATGTTCCTTGAGGATACACTACTGTAAAACCAAAAAAATCCAAGAAAGGAAGACGTGAGCGTCAAGACCGGCTGCCCTGAGAGATATTACATCTTAGGGTGTGTACTGTGCAGCAGCCTAGAAAACAATCAAAGTTAGAGTAGGAAGTTGGAGGATCCCAGGTGGAATGTCAACAAGAATAAAGTGAATTTACCCTAAGAGACAGCATGTTTACATAGTTGGGCCTGTGGTAGGCATTTGTCCCAGGGGCTGGGACACCAGTGTACACTGCTGCACCACACACTGGCGTGTGCGGATTCGACTCTCAGCTCCTGCTCCAGGGTTCAGTTTCTTGTCTGTGTAAATCCTGGGACGAAGAAGTAGTTGAGTTTCTGCTGCCTACATGGAAGATCTCAATTAGGTTCACAGCTCCTGGCTCCAGCCCTGGGACTGCCCCAGACTTTTCAGGCATTTGGCAAGTGAACGAGCAGATGGATGCTCTCTCATGCTCTTTCTTTCCCCAGACCTCTCAAATAAATACACAAAATTTTAAACAGTTAAAAAATTGAGTATGGTTAGTGATCATCAGAATACTATTATCCTGATAAGTATAAATAAGGGAAACAAAATTAATCAGAAACAAAGAAAATATATGTACAGAAATTTTGGTATAAATATAGAGAAAACTAAAATGGCATATTTTGATCAACTGTTGGAACTCAATAAAAGAGAACCTATCTGAAATATATGCTTGAGAAAGTTCCCTAAGAAAAGCCTGGTTTTGTGTCAGTCTTAGGATTATATTCCCTCCTCTAAGTTCTCATCATAAATACTACACATTTCTGCAACTTTAAATGTTCCCACCAAATTATCAGTGTTGTTTATGAGCTTATGCACTGACAACATAGAAGGCCTAATGAGAGACACCAAGTTTGGTATTTTCAGAGTACTGGAATAGCTGACAACTCAAAGGTAGCTAACTTGGGATTTTGTTTTGAAAAGTAGAAAAGACATGTCAGCAAGCTACCTTAAGATTTCTATCTCAAAGGTCCAGAAATACAACTACCAAATATCCTGAGACACAGGGGAGAGAGGGCAACAGAGATTAGTGTGGGTGACTTAATTTGCACCTCTCAGAATGTGTTGAGGTTAGAGTTAGACATTATCAAAAACTGATGAAACACGAAACAAATGAAATTTACACTCAAGGGCTCCTTAGCATTCTCAGGCTTTGGGCAGGATCTGGAAACGCATACACAATGTCACATGAAAGACTGTCCTTAAAACACAGTCCTGTAGAGTGGAACCCTTTCGGCCCTGAAGGAAATGAGCTGGAGACTGGAGGGGTTGAAAAATGCACCTCTATTCAGATTTGGGGAAAAGGAGTGGTGAGAAACTTTTGCCTTTCACTTGGACATTTTAATACCTCACTGACTCTTAAATACTATTTAAATTCTGGAACACAAACTCGTGTTGCTTGTCTGGCAATATTGTTGAAAGTATTAAATTACAGTGTGTCCCCCCTTTTGTGCTAACATTTCTTTGCTGTACCCCAAGACCCATCAATGACTCCTATTGCCCCTACTGCAACCACCTCCCTTGAAGCTTCCCATCCACAGCTCCAAACAGTGAGACTTGACGTCACCCACCTGGACAACAGAAGAAAAGCCCGTAAATACTATTTTATTCATTTCAATGGCCACTGTCCTAAGCCTATGACACGTGGAATGACATTTGCAGATCAGGATTTGTTTTTTGTTTTTTATCTCTAGAGAACAGATTAAAAATATCCAATTGTTGATGAAGCAGATTGGAGGCAGAGACCATAACACTCAAGGTACAAGGAGAGGCAGCCAAGTGCTGGTTTGGGCTGAATCACTGCCTATTTGTCCTTAGTGACTCTGACTGCCCATTCTCAGTCATCTACATCCAGAGACTCTGTCTGCATTACCATCTGACCAAGGACCAAAGACAGTTGCAGACCCTGGGGAGAAATAGCCAAAGAGTGCAATGACAAAAGATGGTTGCCCTTGACCCTGACCAAAGCTGAGTACAGAGGGAGGCAACAGAGTGGTGAAATCTACTGTGTGAAGCGCTGAACAATGCCTTTATTACAGTGAGCCACTGAAGGGCAGGATGCTGAATCTTAGTGAAAATTCTCCCCACCCTCCTCAGTGAATGCATTTATATAAAGAAGGTATATATTACAAATGTATTTGAGATACTTAAAAAAGCTGATGAAAAAATGGAACTGAATTAAGTTCATTTTGGTACAAAAGTTTTTGAAGTGTATGCATCGTTTTTTGATAACATACAATTCCCCAAAGTTCTTTGTTTTCTGCTCCCTCGTGTTTTTATTTTTACATGACAACAAAGACAAAGTTTCCATCTGCTTATTCACTTTCCTTAAACAGTCAACACTGACCCAGGTCAAACCCAGGAGCTGAATTCAACCCAGATCTCCTATGTGGGCGCTAGGGACCCAACTAGAGCCATCACTTGCTGCCTCCAGGGTGCACATCAACAGGAAGTTGGAATTGGGAGCTGAGCTGGGACCTGAATCTAGGCATTCTGATGGAGTTGTCCCACCTGGCATCTTAAGCACTAAACCAACTGTTTCCCTCCACAAACTCTGTGAGCTATCTGTGTGTGTGTGTGTGTGTATGTACTTGTGCAAAAATACTTACACAGAGCTTGGCTGTTGTGGTGCAGTAGCTCAAGTTGCAGCTTGTAAAGTCTATATACCACATCAGACTGTGTGGGTTTGAGTCCCACCTGCATTTCTTGCTGACATACACTCTGTCTGGAGGCAGCAGATGATAGCTCAAGTGCTTGGAGCCCTGCAGCCCATGGAGACCCTCATGGAATTCCTGGCTCCTGACTTCTGCTCAGCCAAGAACCAGCTGTTGCAGACCTTTGGGGGAGTGAAAACATAGATGGATTCTCTCTCTCTCTCAGTCTGACTTTCAAGTAAATAAAAAAAAAATTATTCAGGTTGATCTGCTCAAACTGATAGGATCATGTGGCAACAATCTTATTTTTACAGTGCCTAAGACACCACAGCTACTCTGTTCCGATGTTCAGTTCCACCGGCAGTATGTGAGCTCGTCGTATGGTCAGTTATTTTCTGAGGCTGCATAATCAGGGAGGAAGAATAGTGGACTGCGTTCTCCCTCTGTGTCTTAGCTGTCCAGTGTGTTTGGAAGAGCCCCTTCAAATCCCGAGGGCTCAGGTTCCTCACATCAAGGTTCAGTGAAGGGAGATCACTGATTCCCAAAGCCCAGCCTTCAGAGTGGCAGCGTCACCTCGAACTTCACCGTCACACACACACATTTTATGGCCCTACACCAGAGACTTTGGACTCCATTTCCCACATCTGCATTTGAACAAGCCCTCCAGGCAACTCTGACGCAGCTGAAATCTAAGCAGTGCAGTAGCTCTGCTGTAGCTGGGTACTGCTCCATCATGTTGGAAATGGTAAGAGAATCAAACGGACTTTCAATGTGAATTTGTTGGCGTGATTCTTCGATGTCCATGAGAACTGAACCTAACACAGACAGCACTGTATCTGGCAACTCAAACATGTATTTTCTACAGCATGGCATAGGATATTTGCTAATACTGGAGACACTGAGCAGCAGCAGTACAGCGTGCAGAGAACAGAGATGGTGGAGGTACTGATGTGGGCCACATCCAGGTTCTCACCTCCTAGAGACTGAACTAATAAGCACAGATTGCTGTCATGTGCATACAGACAGAAATGATTTGACGGTGAGGCAATAATCACACATTCACACGCGGGTGTGGGCTGCCCACACTAGGTTAGACGCAACATGAGTGGGCCGCGGCCACGGAATTTCCTGCAAATGAGCAAGAAAGGAAGCTGGGAAGACAGTACCTGTGATTGGGAAAGTCGGCCTGAGTCTGCTCGGCGCTGGAAAGAGCACAGGCGGGAGTTGCCGGCCGTCTGCATGCGCTTCTCGGCGGTAAGAGAGCAAACAGGGCAGCACCTTCCAGCCACGGCCGTGGCTGAGGAACATGCTCTCCCACCCGCCACTTCTCTTTATAAGGAAGAGGGTGGTGCCCTGCCCCCATTGGATATGCAAATGAGTGGGGTGTGAGCATGCTCCCTGCACCAGATGGGACAGGTGCATCCTGGGAAGGTGGGTGGCTCAAAATGACATTCAAACAGATAGCATTACATCGCAGGTGTCTAAGAATTCCAGCTGGCCTAAACTCACTTCTTGTTTGCGTATCCCACATCAGTATCAGAGGAACCTCAAGCTATGAGGCCTTAAGGTTCAGTGAACCCTGCTACACCATGGGAATAGAATGTGCTTTGTAGAATTGCTGTAAATGCACGTAAGACATGGCATAAAAACTAAATTCAGTGTCCAGAACACAGTAAGTATTGAATCAGTGTAAGCTGCTGCCCTTTATTACTAACATACCAAGGCCCAGCTAAGTTCACCTTCAAAGAGAGCATTACAGCAGAAGTCCTCCAACGAATAAGCAACACAAAGAGCTCAAAAACACATGACCCGGTGAGTTCACGTGATTGCAAGTCGAGGGCGCACTGAAGCCCAGGTGAGTGGTAGAATGGCAGGAAGCCACAGCCGTAGGAAATTGTTCAGAAGCTTGCAAACACCCCTAATTCTTCTCTGCTAAAACTATTACGAGATAAAAAGAGTAAGAGTCTTCCCCCTCAAAGCCTCAATCCTGACCTTTTCCCATTTTCTTTGACAATTTTGTGCCCTACTCTCATTTTCCATCCCCCTGAAATCTAACACACTGCGGAAATTTTATTCTTAGTCAAACAGCCTCGTATCAGGGATCAGCAGAGTAACTGCTGTGGTGGAGCAGCAAGGCCACACTCAGGGCACTAACAACCCGAGTGACAGCACGTGCTCTACCCACAGAGCCATTCCTGGGGGGTCCAGTCTGCCTCCCTCTCCGCTACAACTTGCCCAGTTCCCTGAGACGCCTACCTGCATCGTCTTCCCCAAGGGCCGTCCCTCTGCACTCCTGCGTTCCATTTGCCAGGAGCAGATTCCTCCCAACGGGACAGTCTCTCTGTTGCTTCAATTCTCACAGCAAAGTCAGAACCCTTCTCTACACTTTATTCATTTTTTCCACTGATTTGCAGAGGATTGGGATTTGGAAGAATATATAAATTTCCCAAGAAATGCTGGGACGGACTTTCCTAGCAGAAACAATATCCCCATGTTTCATAACCCCAATCTGAACAGAGGTCACTTGTCTGAAACAGGCACTAAAGCAAACTGTTTTCTGTAAACATGTTTGTCACATGTCCATCTTTGCTGTCACACAAACCCATAGAACTAATCTGCTCGTCCCCAGAAGCCTCCTCTGCTGTTCTGATGGTTTCCTGTGCTTGGTTCAGTGAGGCAGTTTCTCTAACAAGAATCCTAGTGGACTTCCAAGCTCACACGGGCACTTTGTCCACCTCAGGGCATTCATTCATTAACTTCCAAAGCCCAGGTGTCTACTGACATCTGAAAATGGCATCTGAGGAGTTGGGGAGAGAATGCTAATTTGCAGAACAGAACCTGTAGCAATTCATTTTACAAAAACACATTGACCATATAATGAAAGCCACATACAATGCCTGTATTGGGATTTTCTAATGAGAAAGGAGCTAGTAATTGAAATGATCAGTTCCATGAACAAACGACAAAGCGACATGTTATTGTAGAGCTATGTAGATAAAGCAGAGTAGGACAGCTTTGGTACAACTCTGCGGAGGATGGCCTTAATGATGAGGAGGAGATCATGGGAAAAGAGAAGAGACGAGATATTCCAGTTCTAAGGACTAGCAGACATAAAGGCATTTGCCTTTGAAAATCCTTATGAAAGCTGCTACGATGAACAGAGGCCTGATGTGTCTGCAGACTGGCACGGAGTCCAGTGTGGCCAGGGGGAGAGCGCATTGCGAGAAGACGGAGAGAATTTATGATCCGAAGAGGATGGTGACAGAGCCACATCAGGGCTGTGTGCCACGCTCAGTTTAGACGATGAGTGAGCACTGGAAAGTTATTGGCAGTCCCTGGAGTTATTAAATTAGTTCTGCTTTGTTGCCGTCCTTATCCACCCGTCTCAGAGAAGAAGCTTCTGAAGCCGTTCTGTGTGATTCTTGGTTCTGACAGTTAGAAAACTGTCAATTCAAGAAATATATTTCTAATCCAATTCTCCTGGAGAAACCAACTTAACTGCTCCTATTTCAGTTTTGCGCAGGAGATATTTATGTAAGATTTTCCATGTGCCACACGTTATAATAGGTGTTGTGTGTAGATGGGTAAAGCAGTCTCCACCTTGAGTGGTTATATAATCAAATGGAGCAACAGACAACTAAGCCAGTTACATCAGGGGGTCTGCACAGGGTGCAGGCAGGGAGTCTGTGTGAAGAGACCCAGATCCCACGGGAGAGAGCCTGACTCAGGATCCTTCCCGCTGACGGGCACCCTGGGAGGCAGAGGTGCTGGCTCCAGTGACCGGGAGCCCTGGGCTGACTTCAGGATCCTGACTGCGGTGCTGACTGAGCCTTGGCTGTTGCAGGCATTTGGGGAGTGAATGACCGGATGAGAGCTCTCCTTACCTCTCTCTCCTCCCCGTCTCTGCTTCATAAATAAATGTATGTGCAAAACACTAAGAGTTGACTTTATCTGGGACTTCATGAAGTATTTCCTAGGTTCTGTTGTATTTGACTATTTACTAAGCTTCATCAATAGATCAGTCAGATGAAAAAGTTTAATAATGTTTCCGAAGAATTGACAAGGAAACTAACGCTAAAGTCCTTTCTCATCCTGTTTCATGGGAAAATATATATTTTTTAAAAGTAAAATAGATGAACCTCAGGAAACTGTAAGAAGATAACCACTCTCCACATCAAAGTGGAATTAGTGATTTCCTGGAGAAGTTTTAGAAATACGGCTCTTAGAGTAAATGCAGTTCACTTACAAAAGGAAGCCGTCTGTCTCATTTACCGGGTGAAGGAACTGTTCTCAAAGTCTTTCAAGTGTATGTTTTGGATTGGACAGAGCTATTCTTTGTCCATTCTGCACAGGCACTTTCTGGTCACCAAGCCACTGGTGAAAACAACAACTCGTCTGTGCACTGAGTCAGTATCGTTCCCATTTTCTTAAAATAAGGAAACAGAGAGGGTGAACATTTTACCCAAGGCCACACAGTGAGGCAGTGTTGGAAAAGGATAAAGTTCGAAGTTCCTGGCTCCTAATCCAAGATGCAGTTCATGAGGCCATGCAACTTCCTTTGGAAAACAGACACAAACACTATAAAGCTATTTTTCTCTTGCATTCACAAACATGGAGTCACTGTTTTTTTTACATTAAACCCTCGGAAACTCTGAGAATCAATTCGTTTCCTTGCAAACACTTAAAAAAAATCTGTTCACATTGGTTTGTTATTGTACTGCTGTACATAAATACTGAATTGCTTGTGCTGTTTTCTGTTTGTTCTTTTGTGTTTTTTAAGCAAGAAATAATTTGTTTATTCTTTGAAATGCATGTCCAGAATGAGATAGGTTTATGCTGCTATTTTGCATAAAACTTTGGATAAAGTCCAACACTGGGCATGGCTCTCTTCCTAGTTTCACTGTGTAGTATTGAATATTCAGTTACTTCTGACCTTGTTTGAAAATATTTGACTCAAAGTATTAGAATCTTGTAAGAAAATTATATTCTCACTTTCTATTCCTTTGGTTTCTTTATGTGTATTGGGACAGAAAAAGGCAATGAAATAGGCAGTTTAAGACAATCACATTAAGTACGAGGACCCCGGGTTGTGGTCAAATGTTTTTAAGCAACAAATAGCTCCTTTTCAGGAGCAGAGATCGCCTATCTGGTCATTGGGTTACTGATACTGGATCAGTCAACAAATGTTATCTGTGGTGAGGCGGTGACTATTAGGATATTTCCCCTTTCTCTCTGATTTTCTTTCTCTCTTCCATACATCTTTTCCCTCCTTTTCCCTTTTCTGCTCTCCGACTCTTTTCGTTCCTAATTCTGACCTTTGGATTGTCTTCCTTCTTTGAGCTTGCCCTCTATTAGGCCTTGGAAGGCAGGGATTTAAGACCACACCTCTTTGCAAATATTTCATCATGCTGTGTGGTTGGTGCAAACATGTTCTTTCAACTTGACTCACAGAGAAAGGTTCACCAACCATATTATCTAACTCTTCCTACTTTTCAGTGAAGACATAAAATGAGGATAACAAATAATTATAGAGGGAATGATGTCATCAAAATTGTACACAATTTTAATTTCTCAGAAAGGCAGTTTAGATTAATAATTGAGGCTGTGAAGCTCTGAGCCCAACTACCTGCCTCTGACTTTTTGAGTTATGCCACCTCTCAATATTTCTGCTTGGTTGTCTATGATGCCTGACCATTAATACCAAAGTCATGGTGCTGCTGGGAGGATTAAGACTGACAGAAAAGCACTCAGTGCATAGTAAGCATAACAGCAGTAGCAATTATTATGATTACTAAGATTAATGACAATCCTAAATCATTTGAAAAATGAAATCTATGCATTGAAAAATGAGAGAAAGTGTTTTGCACTTCGCCACCTTAGGAAGCCTGTTGTGACTCTAGAAAGCTGAGAAATTTATTTAAGAACCAGGCATTGATCAAAATACTAGTGATAGAGCTTTTCAGAGCTGCTGCATTAGAAACACACTGTGGACAAGCTGCAAAGGCGCCCTCTGGAGAAGGACACGACTGGGCCTTCAGTGCATCAGCTGTTCCCAGGAAGGCTTTATGCTTTATTAGAAGAGAACAAAGGCCTTGAGGCACACAGCAGAGAGGAGTTCACTGGCAGAAACCATACAGGGAGAAGGAGTTCACTGGCAGAAACCATACAGGGAGAAGGAGTTCACTGGCAGAAACCATATAGGTACCCACATCAAAGGACCAGGAGCTCAGATCAAAGGCAGAGACTAGGAATAAAGAACAAGTTCATCTTTTCTTCTTCCCAAACAACAGGTCTTCAAAAAATGCATGGAAATGCATACTATGGAAAAGACTATGCATGGATTTGTTTTAGCACCTAAACGAATTTATCATTTAATTCCATTTTCCTTGAATATTTTAATGATACCTTATATAAAAACTCTTAATTGCTTTTATGTACTCTTTTAGTTATTTTTCATCAAATTCAGGTAAATAATTATTTTTCTGCCTACCTTAAAAATGTTACTATAGATGGCAGTACTCAACATCTATATTTCTGCAAAATACTTCGCTTTAAAAAATATGCAAGTTAACTTGATATCATAGAATATTAACTCAACTACGTCAATCTCATTATCTTTTACCAGGCTCATATTATTCTAACATTTGCACAGAAGCTGGAATAAGAATTTACATAGGGGCAGGCATCCTGGCTGTAGCAGGTTAAGCCGCTGTCTGCAATGCTGGCGTCCCACATGGGAGCCAGTACAGGTTCCAGCTGCTCCACTTCCAAACCAGCTCCCTACTAATGCACCTGAGAAATCAGGGGAAATGGCTGAAGTGTTAGGGCCTCTACACTCACGTAGGAGACCTGGAGCAAGTTCTTGGCTCTTGACTTCAGCCTAGCCTAGACCTAGCTGTTTTGGCCATTTGGGGAGTGAACCAGCAGACTGGAAGATCTCTTTCTCTCTCTGCCTCACCTTCTCTCTCTCTGTAACTCTGCCCTTCAAATACATAAATAAATAAATAAATCTTTTTCTTAAAGAGAATTCACATAAAAACTGAACATCTCTGTACCCATGTGCAAGTGTTACAAATATGCTTTTATGTATCTATGTGAGTCCCTATGGACCTATGTGGTTCAAAGATTTATATATTTTAGACTTGATTGCCAATGTCAGATTGTATTAAAGGGAAATTTTATTTCTCCCCTCTCCAGGTTCAGGGAGGGGAAGATAGTTCAGCAAAACCTGCAAGAAACGACAGCTTACACACAAAAAGCTGACACTGAAGGTTCGGATTGAGTATAGGCAGAGGAAAGCTGCCAGGATGATGGAGCATGCTATGACAATCCTTAGGAGTGGAGACAGAAATGTGATTTTGAACCAAGCCCAGGGAGAAATGGAACAGAGGCAGCAGGAGAGAGAGAAAGACCTTTAGGAAGAAGTTTAGCAAGTTGACACAGATAAAGGAAGTGGGCTCTAGGTACACAGCCAAGGAGGGTAAGCTGGGTCAATGGTCATGGGGAGATTGATTGATTGACTGATTGATTTTGACAGGCAGAGTGGACAGTGAGAGAGAGAGACAGAGAGAAAGGTCTTCCTTCTTCCGTTGGTTCACCCCTCAAGTGGCCGCTACGGCCAGTATGTTGTGGCCAGCGCACTGGGCTGATCCGAAGCCGGGAGCCAGGTGCTTTTTCCTAGTCTCCCGTGCGGGTGCAGGGCCCAAGGACCTGGGCCATCCTCCACTGCCTTCCCAGGCCACAGCAGAGAGCTGGACTGGAAGAGGAGCAACCGGGACAGAATCTGGCGCCCCGACCAGGACTAGAACCCGGGATGCCAGCACCGCAGGCAGAGGATCAGCCTAGTGAGTTGCGGCGCCGGCCCGGGGAGATTTTTTTTTTTTAAGAAATGGAATGTATTTTGTGTGATTTAGGCAGATCAGATCATTGAAGACAAAAAATGAACTGCATTTCTCCAAATGAAGACTGGATGGCTGGGTGTCTGGAAGAGGCTGATTTCAGCTCGGTTAGAGGAGAAACTTTCTCACGGTGACTGCATGTGGGGTGGGCTGCCTTGAGCCCAGTGGGTGGTCTGACAGAGACTGCGCATCCCATCTCAGCCAAAACCCTTCCTGCACTGCACAGAAGGAGGCTGTACTGCCTGACCTCCGAGAGCCACGCCAGGCCCAGGCCCTTCCTCACGCTAACACTCAGCGTTTCCTTTGTACCAGGTGTTGTAGAGAGAGCTCCACGGGTTATCTCACTGAACCTCCCCGTGACCCTGCGAGGAAGAGAAATATTATCGCATACAGTATTTCCACTGCACAGACAATGAAATCACAGACCAGAGCTGTGTTTTGTTTTCTCGTCTGACCTTCGCGTCACCCCTGTGGTTTCCAACCCAAGTGATTGGGTCTTCAACATGGTGACTCACAGACACCAGCTAGCTGCAACATTCTCCCGCCTGGAGAGACTTTCTGCAGGGGGAAACGTTCCTGAGCGGAGAAGAAGGGGTGCTTCCTCCGAAACCTATTAACTGATACCCACCGCTGCTGCACGCTGGGGATACCACGGCGAGCGGGACCCAACAGGCACACAAAGGGAAACGAGAACACAAGTGCATGGTTAGGCGTTAGCACAGGTGGAGACGTGACCTTGTGTCTGAGGCTGAAGGAAGATATCCTGGAACAGAAGGGCTGGCCCCAAGACGAGGAGAGAGGAAGACAATCGAGGCGGAGAGGAAGCAGGGTGCGCCTTGTGATGGGCACTCAAGGGAAAAGGAAGGGCTGAAGCTGCCACGCTGGCCAGCAGCCAGGGCTTTCGTTTGGCTGCAGGGGATTGTGGGAGGAGCCAGGGCAGCCAGGTCTGAGCTGGGAAAGCAGGCAGGGACATTTTATGACCTGGCTAATGAGTTTGGACCTTTTCCTGAGGGCAATGCTTACTTAAATTTCTATAATAACTTTATTATATATTTATAAAATAAAATTGCAGTTCCACTCCTGTATTCCCAACAATAACCTCCTTCATGTGTGAGTTAGCTTTCAATTGGCTGTATTTTATCTAGAAGCGTCTGCAGTTTTCCATCTCTAGCTGAGGTGAGCTGAGGAATTAGTGCTCCTGTTGGCACTGACCTGCTGTCTCTTCAGACGACTTCATCCAGGAGGCAAGAGAAGTCAGGCTGAAGGCAGCGCCTCCACCCACCTCCCGGATGAGGCAGGGGTTGGCGGGTACAGCAGGAAGTGCCTGGCAGGAAGCAAAGCTGTGGATCTGATCACACAGACAGTTCCCCAGGGCCCTGCAGTCAGCAGGTTTGGGAAAGGAGGGAGGTGGACTGAGAAGGCATCGAGTCATTTGGTTGCACAGCCTTGAAGAATCTCTTGTCAGCACGGCGACTGGGTGGGAGACCCAAGGCGGCAAGGGCAGACCCTGGCTTCTCGCACCTCTGTTTTGGATGCTGAATGACTGCCAGACCCCAGGGTGGCAGCCCAGGAAGGCAGTGAAGCCTTTAGGAGGCGGAGCTAGAGCAGGTCCTTAGGTCACTGGGAATGTGACCTTGGAAGGTAGTTCTTGTGTGACCTTTTGAGTTCTCGCAGAGGGTTATTGGAAAGGCTGCATCCGGGGCCACCCACTGTCCCTCTGCTCTCTGGATCACCAGGAGGTCCCATCTCCACACATGCTCTGCCTTTTTTTTTTTTTTTACCAAAGAATGCGTCATTCTGTTTGGACTTTTATCCTCTGAAACTATGAGCTAAACGTACCTCTTCTATCTACACCAGTGGTTTGTCTCGGGGATTTCATTGTAGTAGAGAAACACTGACTAATCCATTCACCCCCACGCTGCCCCAGGGGTCGGGTCCACAGCCCACACCTGGGCACCCACTCAGGTGTCATCTGTCCCACGAGGATGACATAACGCCCGTTGTCATGGGGCATGCGAGAAGTTCCGGCATTCTATCCCCTAATACTTGCTTCTGCTTGCTAGTTTGCCTGCGGGACACTGTGGAGTATCCTGCAGCACTGAAGTAAAGAAAAGGCAGAGTCTGCTGGGCTGTGTTCTCAGAGGTAGGAAACATGATTTCCATAAAAGACATACACCATCCCACAGATGCCCTCCACGTCCTGACTTCAAAGCCTTGTCAAGATCTCACTGACCAGAAAGCCTGCTGCTTATCCCTGAACGGCGCCTTGAAGGGTGTAGGCTAATGCAGGCACCGTCCCTTTTCCTGAAGTTCTGCTTTGTAAGATTTCAGTGCTCACATAGGAAATCCATGGCACCTGGTGACACTATCCCGCCCTGTCTGAAGATAGTTCCTTCCATCAGCTTGCTCCGATACTACTAACAATGCTGCGTTTGCATCTTACACGATACGGTACCCAAGGGGTTACACATATCCTAAAACAATTTTTCCACAAAGAACCTTCCATGTGAAAGACTTCATTCTTCAGCAATGCTCTCTCCCAACCAACCTTGTGTGTCTTGCAGGGAACAGTAGCACTCTAAACTTGTGCCTGTTGAATAAAGTAAGCCATGCAACATTGTCACCTTTCTAGTAATTCAAAAGAGAAGTCCTTAGGCCCCCGCACCCACATGGAAGACCTGGAGGAAGCTCCTGGCTCCTGGCTTCAGATTGGTGCAGCTCTGGCTGTTGGGGCCAATTGGGGAGCGAACCATCAGATGGAAGACCTCTCTCTGCCTCTCCTCTCTCTGTTTAACTCTGACTTTCAAATAAATGAATAGGTCTTAAAAAAAAAAGAGAGACAGACTTGACCACACAGGACTATGTGGACACTCCAGAGCAAGATGGGGGTCTATAGACATGGTCAAAGTTAAACAAGTACATATATGTATGTATGTATGTATTGGTACTGCACCACAGTCACCTAAAACAGAACTGAAAGATAATGCACATCTTCTGTGAACATTTTGTAGATCCCTCATACGTATGTCTATGAGGCTTGGGAAAGACATCATGGAAACAGAAGCAAATGGGCTGACAGCAGGCACTGAAAGCCCCGGAGGTAAAACAACTGATGTCAGTGACCAGGGGCTAGCAAAGGAAAAGATCTCAGTGACATGATTCTAGGTATAGGCCTGGCACATGGATTTTTATCCTCTCTATGGTACAGAAGGAGATAGAGACTTGACCCAGGGTTGTGGGTACAGAATCTGTGTGATCCAGGTAATGGGTCAATGGACTCACAAGGCAGGTGAGGCTGGAGCTGAAGACACAGCTTAGATGAACTCTTAATACCGAGTTTGTCCCCCATGGAAGCCCCTGGCTTAGGAAGTCAAACAAGAACAGGTTGTAATAGCTAACGCTATGTATCAAGTTAGATTTGTGACCAAGTGAGGACCTGTGTCTGCAAGAGTGTACCTTTCTCCCTGAATGCTCCCTGCTGTGGGACAGTGCAATGTGCAAGTACATCCAGAATGTGTAGCCCTAGCATACTCTGATGAGAACCTATGGGCGGGGAGAGTCAGCAAAGGGAAACCAATATTCACATTCAATGTGAATCAATGTTCACATTCTTAATCGTGCATTTAATCTCAGTTTTCTCAAGCTGAACTAATGAAAGACCACAAAAGAAAGTGGCTTAGAAACAATAGAATTAATCTCTCACAATTCTGGAGACTTAAAATCTGAAAGCGGGGGCTGGAAGGCTGGTTCCTCATGAAGGCTCTGTGACAGAATCCGTGCCCTGCTCTCACAGACCCTGGTGAGGACCGGCAATTCTTGGTGCTCCATGACTCATACCTACGTCATCATTCCAGTCTTACCCTCCCTCTTCTCAGGGTGCTCTCCTGGTGCCTCAATGTCGTACGTGGAGGTCTCCTTATGACGACATCAGTCCTACTGCAGTGTGACCTCATCTGAATGAATTAGATCTGAAATCACCTCATTTCCAGATAAGGTCTGATTCTGAGGTGGTAGGGCTAGGACTTTACAATGCCTTTCTTGGGAATGCAACTCAACCCATCTCACATGGCCATTGGTCTGCATAGGCCCCACTGGGGAGCTATGTCATGGTGGATGGTTAGGAAAACTCACATTTCTGTTCATGCAGCTTTAACAAGAACCCAGAGATCTTCTAGTTTTCAACAAGCTCCTGATAAATCAATTCAGCATCTGCTGTTTATACTTGACAACAATCTCTTCTGAGCTTCTGGGATGTCTGTAATCCTTGGTGCTCCTTGCCTCATGTTGGTCTATCACAAGAAGAGAAAATAGAGAGAAAGGGGAAAAATGAGTGGAACACAAAGAAAGGCACTTCCAAAACACTTTCTCAATATCACACATGTTGTATTTGTTGGACTGAAGCTTCATATTCCACTTAGATTACAAAATTTCAAAATACAAAAGCAGATATGTGTTTGAGAAAGGGGAAAATCCTTGATTAAAAGAACTGTAAACATTTCAAAAGCAGGCTGTCCATCATATGACAGTCAAAGCAAATGTAGAAGTTCTGTTTTGTGAAAGCCTAAAGTAGCACAAAGTTGAAGCGGAATGGGCTCAGGTAATGTCTGTTCCACCATAACCAACCCCCCTGTAGGATCTTAGAAAAAACACACCAGGATCTCTACTGGAACCTTTCATTTTCCTACATATGTCCAGCCTCCGTCATGCGGGCAGGCCCCTGTGTACCACCCAGACTACACTGTTGCCCTCGCGAGTTTAATGTTAGTGTGACATCATGTTGTGCAAGAATTTCACTGCCCTTTAATAACTAACGTACTCAGAGGGAGGCGTTATTTAAAACAGCCTAAGAATTCAGGAACCATTTGGTTGATGAGATCTGAGCCAGTTGGGATCAACTACCCTGTCATCATTCATGCAACAGAACATAAATACAGATCAGATGAAAGGCAATGGGCTGCTCCAGACCCTCACTACTGAAAGACAATGCTTCGCCTGAGTACAGAGGAAGAAATTCACAGACTTTTCTAAACATTCCATACCAGAGTGAAACCAGAGCAACTGAACTGGAGCAACTGGCTCCAACTAAAGGCTTCAGTTCTGTCTTGTAACCCGGCTCTGAGAGGACTTCTGCGTCGTCTCCCCTCAGGGACCCAGCTGCTCGAGCAGCTACCATCTGGAGCACCGCCAGACATTATGACAGAATGGAAGACAAAAAGCGCTAAATCCCAGACCCTGCATCTCTGAAGCTCCCATTTAGAGAAACATGCGCCACTTACAGCTGTATTTCATTTCAGTAGGTGGCCTCTCTGAACTCCCATGGGCATACGAATTATGCCCTGACATAGAGTAAAAGAACTGGCACAGGGGAGTGGGTGTTTGGCACAGAGGTTAAGACTGTGGTCGGGCACCAACATCCCATGTCAGCGTATCTGGGTTTGACTTCAAGCTCTGCTCCTTCTTCCAGCTTCTTTCAATGGGCAGTAGCTAGAGCAGCTGAGCACTTGCCACCTACATGGGAAATCTACACTGAGGTCCCAGCTCCCACAGTCACCCTTGTGCAGCCCTGCCAGCTGCAAGGTTTAGGAGAGTGAACCAGAGAATGAGAGTTCTCTCTCTCTCTCTCTCTCTCTCTCCTTCAAATAAAAACAAATCAATAATCAAACACTATGCAGTTGTTTAACAAGAATAAATCAAACTTATCTGTAGTGTATAGATAACTGCCCATGGGGTAAACTGTTAAATGAAAAAGATAAAAAAAACAACCAATTTGAAACCTGCAAGTATACTTACTTTCATTTAGTTTTGCACTTAAAATGAGAGAGTTTTATGAAGTGTAAAACATGTATCAATAAAACTGTTTTTTAAAAAATCGGTGCCAAACATACAGGTATTGCTTAATATCAGGTTTGGCTCCATGTCGCAGAAATGCAATTACAGTGGCTTGACCAACAACTGTTCGTGCTTTGGGCATGTAACAAGAAAAGTCTAGGGCTCGGTAGTTTGGGACTGGCATTAACTGCTTGGAGAATTTCTTGAGGCTCAGCTGAGTTTCCTGCTGCGCCATCTCCTCTCTGTGGCAAGATGGATGTTTTATCTCCAGGAACCAGATCATCATTCCAGCAGGCAGCTTCAAAGTACAACAGCAAATGTCTTCTCATCAGGCACGTTGTCATTATTGATAGAGTTGATTTTTTCGTTGACCAGAAATAAGAGGAGAATGGAACAATAGATATTGGATGGGTAACTATTCTTGGATCATACTCTTTCATTGGCAATGTAGTAAGGATGTTGTATCATGTCATTAATTTTATTACTCAAAAATATTCACCATCATTTATTGTATCATTCCCCAGTTGCTAAACATTTAGACTGCTTCTTATTTTACATAATCTACAGTTAAAATCCTTGTACAAAAATTTTGTCCAAACTTTTCATGGTTGCTTTCATGTCTTTTTGGACTAATAACATAAAGTTAAAAAATAGTTCAAGATTTTTTTCCCCGGGACCAAGTTTTATCATGTGTAAAACCTCATAATCTTCTTTTAAACACTTGCCAGTGGCTTAGGATCTGAACAAATCTGTCTGAATTTAGGCTACCATAAGAATTTTTAGTTCAGCACAAGAAATTCTGTTTTTTTAATAGTAGGAAATACCTGGGGCCAATATTTAGAATAACAGAATTGGAGACACTTTCCAAGACCGTGTGACTTACATATGCTCAGGGTGGATGAAACTGACAATGGAGTTGAGCAGTACTGCTGGTAGTGCTCGTGGCAGAGCGGAAGGTGGCAGCTGTGGTAGTGCAGGGGCACTGGTGGTGCTGGTGGTGGAGTACAGTGAGGTGAAGGTGGTGATGAAGGTGTTGGTGGCAGGGATGATGGAAGTTGTGGAGGTGGTCTTGGTGATGAAGAGGGAGGGGCAAGAAGGTGGCAGTTCAGTGGAAGTGGGAGTGGTGATGGTGGTGATGTGTAGAGGTGGTGCTGCAGATGATGGGGCGATGGTAGAAGTGATGGTAGCAGAGGTCATACCTGGAGATGAGGGGGATGTTCGGGTTATAGGAAGTGAGGTGAGGATCACATTGCTGCTCAATGTCATTGCCACAGGATCACTGAGGCTGGGTCTTGTGCAAGGTTTTCAAATCTGTTACTGTCACAGCAGCTGGTTCCATGTAGGGTTCACTGCTTACCAGTCATCTCTGTTCTTACTTCCTGTCCTGGGGCTGCTCTGATGCTATGCCATGAGATGTTCATGGACCAGGCTCAGCACTGTTGCAGGCAGACTACAGAAATGTAGGGGAATTAATGGCCAGAAGAGCTATCCTTGATCAGTGTGGGATGTAAGCTGATGAGTAAATGATTCTCCATTTTATTCTCTGAGCAAACCACCTAGTTTGTAAAGCTCATTTATAGAATCCTACAGGGTTGAATTCCTTTTTCTCATAGTAATAATCAACTTTTGGTCTTTCTCTGGCCTATTTTACATTTGCCTTTTGTTAATGCTTTCTAGAATCACATGTTATATTAGATGCCTGATCACAAGTGTTTGTTTCAGATTCTACTTTTAAGGAAACCCCATCACAGGCAAATTGTAGATATAGGAGAATTTATTTTCAGAAGAGACTGACAGGATAATACTATCTAGGCCAGTCATCCATACTTCAGAAACATGACTTCATTTGTTCATGTTTTTTAAACTTTGTCCCTGGCATTTATTCCCCTTGAGACCACTCATAATTTCCCAGTACCTAACATAATAGCTAACACAAAGTATGCGCTCAGTAAGGCTTTGTGAATGAATCAAAGAGTAGACTGAGAATGGCCACTGTCAAAGCCCAAGTGCCAAGGTTACATTTATTATGTCAATCAGGAAATGGTATCATTTGGGAAACCAAAATAGAATTAGAGAACTACTGACTCAATCCTGAATCGTAACAGAGTTGTGTAATATAAGAAATATATCATGAAGCTAAGTCTGACTAGTAGATAGATGAACCGTTGCAATGTGAACAACTAGGTGACCCACTCCAGGCACCTGCATCTTGGGAGAATCATTTGTAAAGCTGGAACTGTCTAACCTTCAAATGCTCCTTGTTTTTTTGTTTTGTTTTTTAATCTAGCTATTATGTATGTTTACTGCCCCATTTGGTAGGAATATCATAATGTTCAAGTTCACAATGTACCTTCCTTAATCCTGGTTGCATTTTAAGGTTGTATCTTTGTTGATTTCAAATCTCAGTAAAGGTGGGCTATTGTGGGTCCATTTCTGCAGAGAATTCATTCCATAGAACCTACATTAGTTCTTGTGTTTCACCCTTTTGGCTATAAGGCTTATTATTAAGTCCTCAGTATCCCCTACAAGTCACCATCTGCTGAAGAGTATCGACTCTGTCCTTTCAAGATTGACAATTGTAGATCTGAATCCTGGACCAGGATTAAGGACCTCCTTTGAACACCTCCCCAACCACCGCATACACATACAACATCCTGAGCAATCTTTTCTCAAATTATTAATCATTGTTCGGGATATAATTTGGAAATACTGATTCTCATACTGATATTTAAATTCAATAAGTAAATCAAAATGAATTTAAAACACAAATCTAGGCTGATTTTTTACAAAGTATTTGTAACTGGCCTTTTGAAACAGTTAGGACTTGTGAGATCACCAGGAGCCCTGGGATCACATCAGAGGACCACAGCACAGCAAATGTGCTTTCTGGGGCTGGCATTGTGGTGTGGTGGGTTAAGTCATTGCCTGTGACGCTGGCATCCCATATGAATGCTTGCTCAAGTCCTGACTGCTCCACTTCCAAGCCAGCTTGCTGTCAATGCACCTGGGGAAGTACTTGGGCCCCTGGCACCCATGTAGCAGACCTAGATGGCTTTCGTGGCTCCTGGCTTTGGTTTTATTCAGTTCTAGCCATTTCTGTTCTGCCACTTGGGGAATGAACGAGTGGCTGGTGTCTCTCTCTCTCTCTCTCTCTCTCTCTCTCTATATATATATATATATATATATATGATCGCCTTTCAAGGCCAAAAACCAAAAGAAACATGTATTCTGGAAGGAAACAAAATGAAATTATCATGGCTCACACTTTTAAAGTTAGATTTCATATTCTTTTTTTAAAATTTATTTACTTATGGGGCCAGTGCTGTGGCATAGTGGGTAAAGCTACTGCCTGCAGTGCCTGCGTCCCATATGGGTGCCAATTCAAGTCCTGGCTGCTCCACTTCTGGTAAAGCTCCCTGCTAATGGCCTGGGAAAGCAGCATGAGATGGTCCAAGTCCTTAGGCACCTGCACCTTCATTGGAGACCCAGAAGAAGCTCCTGGCTCCTGGCTTCAGATCTGCCCACCTCCAGCCTTTGCAGACATTTTGGGAGTGAACCAGCGGATGGAAGACCCTTCTCTCTGTCTTTCACTCTCTGTAACTCTGCCTCTCATTTTTGAAAAGATTTATTTATTTATTTGAAAGGCAGCATTACAGAGAGGTAGAGCAAGAGAGAGATGTTCCACCCTCTGGTTCACTGCCCAAATGGCCACCGTGGCAGAGCTGGGCCAATCCAAAGCTAGGAGCCAGGAGCTTCTTCTGGGTATCCCACATGGGTGCAGGGGCCCAAGCACTTGCACCATCCTCCACTGCTTACACAGGTCATTAGCAGTGAGCTAGATCAGAAGTGGAACAGTCAAAACCAGAACCGGTACCCATATGGGATGCTGGCACTATAGGTGGAGGCTTAAGTGATAATGCCACAGTGTCAGCCTCCATATTCTTTCTTAAAATAAACTTTAAAAAACCTTCTTGATTGGATTGCAGAATCAGCTTTAACATCTCCACCTTCTCCAGTTCTAGGAAAACAGACTAGAATAAACGAGAGACACTAACAGTGCTCTCTCTCTCTCTCACAAAGTAGTCCTAACTAACTTACGACTTCTTGTTGTGTCTGATCTAGCAAAGAACCCATCCTGAGAGAACTTGTAGAGTCAGCATGGTACATGCTTCTGAAGGAGAGGAGTGTGTCCCCAGAAGCTATGTTAGCTGCACTTTCCATTTGTTTGCTCATTTCTATGTACTTACAAGTTTTAAGTGAATTATGGCCAGGACTTCTCAGAGCGGCTAGAACATCCGTTCCACCATTTCTCTTGATAGTCACTCAGCTAGAAGTCCAGATTTCCCCAGATAGCCAACCTCTCTCCCATTCAGCATAGTGCGTGCCTGGCTTCGGTCTTACCAGTAAGACATGGAAGGCAGTGCTTTGTGGGATTTATAGGGAGTCTCCTTGAAAGGAGAAAGGAAGCCTGAGAAGTTCTAAGACACTTATTTCTCTGGTCCCCCTGAAATATGGGTGTGACGCTTTGAACACGAAAAAATGGCTGAGGGTGACGGGCAGCAGTCAGAAAGAACCTGGGTCCCAGTGAATTGGTCACTGAGTGAGAGGGAAAGTTTAGTTCATCTAAACCATGGTTGTTTGGTTTTCTTGAGCTATGCAGGCAAACAGAATCCTACTCCTACTCCTAAGTAAATGGGCTCATTGCCACCAGGTAGCTGGATGTTGCAAGGAGGTGCATCTTGGGTCATGAACTTGACAACGCAGTGCCATTGCTGGTTCCCCTCCTCTCTTTGCTCCTGAACTTCCTCCCCATGTGTGTGAAAGCGCAATCTCTGTGACTCCCAAATTCTAGTTTCTCATTTCCTCTGTTCTTTTAGGCATCAAACAGAGACGCTCATGTGGGATTCTGAGTTTGAAATGAATGAACTGAGGAGTCCAACAGGTTGAGTTTATTACTCACTGTAGGGAGGGAATATACAAACCCTGCCTAAATAAGAGGGTATTACAGAGGATTTCTTATAGACTGGGCTTTGTTTGCATATTCTGGGAGAATCAAGGAGAGAGTTTCACTCTGGGTAGGGTTATATCAGAAGTGAAGGGAGATTCTGTGATTGGGTCTCCCAAGAAATCTCACAGGGAGGGCAGACTGGAGCAAGGATGGAGCTATAATCAATAAAGAAGTAGCTTAATCACAGCCGATCATTCAGCATGAGCAGGGATATTGGAACTTTATGTTGCACAAGGACTTTGTCTGAAATGGATTTACTGTGAGACTCTGTCCCACGGGAAACACCCATGGCTCAGCTCAGTTGTGGGTGTCAGGTCACTGAGATCTAGCTGTGAGCACTGGAGCAGCTCCTGAATGTCAGGAATTGTTTTCTTATGACCATTATCTGTGCCAACAGAATCAGGTGATAGCATCTGCCACTGGGTGCTGTGTCCTTGTTGGACAAGTTCCGATTGTATTTTTCATCACAATTCTTTGTTCCAGCTTATTTCCTGAGGCTGGTTTCCCAATATGATGGGTAATTCTATGAACCACCCAATACCTCATGAAAGCATTTTTCCCCATTACATCAGCCAGAATCAACTAAGACCTTAACCTCTTATAAGACGGTTTGATAATAATCATTATACAACAGGAAGTGAGAACAATTTAGATATAAACTACTTAAAAATGAAATATCTATAGGCTCTGTCAAGAAGTGACACATTTTTTTCTCTAGGTGGGAATATATCCATTTGTTAATTTCTATTTTATGCTAAAGGAATTTTGCTCCTTAAAAAAAAAAAAAAAAAAAAAAAAACTAATGATGTGGTTCCGGAAAATCCCCAGTCTCTATGTGAGTGATAGTCTTTGAGGAAGCACAGGAAGCATAGGTGAAGCTATTAGATCTGAGTTGATCAGTCCTGATTCTTAAAGAATGCTTATTTCCTGGCTAAGGTATCACTAATGAATAAAGAGCAGATGTAATGCCTTAGACAGGAAGTCGAAAAACAGACTGTCACCATGAGAGGGAGAAAGGCTTTGAACAGGGGCTTGTTCCAGCCCTCATAAACAAGCTCAGGCACAGCTAAGGTAGTGGAACAGGCACTAGTGTGCCACAGCTGGGAAATCTGGGCCAGGTTGCTGACCCTGAAAAATTGGTGGGAAAACAACTTCACCAGCCAGGGAGTATAAGGAAAACAGAAAAAGTCAGGTGTGAGAATAAAATGTGCAGGGGTCCAGGACTATGGACTTCTTGGAATGGGATAGAAAAGCACAGGTAAGAAGGTCTAAAACCCGGGGAAATGTTCTTTGAGATCAGATGAGTAAGTGCCTCATTCATTTGAGAAACAGAATGATCCCAAAGACCTGCAGCAATTATTCAGGGCCACGGACAGATGCAGGGAACTCCCCACTGGGGATGGAACCAGGAGAACTGGGTTGAACGGCACCCTCCTAAAATCATGTCTTTTCCATAACCTCAGAAGGTGACCTGACTTGCAAACTGTGTCATTTCAGAGGTAATTGGTTCCACTGGGTTAACACCACAGGAGGTATTTCCTAAGTCCAGGATGAAGAGAACAATGCTGTGTGAAGACGGAGGTAAACAGGAGTGATGTATCTAGTCTCAGAACAGCAAGGACTGCCCACAACACCAGAAGCTAGGAGAAAGTCCTGGAACAGGTCCTGCCCAAGACTTTCACAGAGAACAAGACCCTGCAGACAGCTGCATTTCAGACTGAGCCTCCTGGGCTATAAGAAAAGAGATTTCTGTTGTATGCTACCCAGTTTGTGGTAATGTGCCTGCCCTACAAAACTAACAGACCAGGAAAGAGGTGACAGGGACAACTGTGATCCTTGCTAGACTGGAGGCTCAACTTAAAGTCATGTTGTCATTACTGTGAATTACATTTACTCAGAACCCCCTAGACAATGCGGAGCTTGGAAAAATGCATAGATAGTACAAACCTTAAAAACATTGTGGTAGAAAATTCATCCTTTACTGAGACATGAAATATCATCACTTGATATTAGTGTCTTTGTGCATTTCCCTTGCAAAATTCCCGTCATGAGTTACAGTATGAGTCAAAGGCATCTCTCCACCTTTCTCAGATGGGGAGAGTCCCACGTGTTCCAGGAGACCAAGGGCAGGGATACTAGGAGAACGCCAGTGTGTCAGGATCAAGAGGAAAATCTACAACTTCTGAAAACAATCAACAGATTCTTGAGAAGATGCACTTGGCCTTACTCATTTCTCTCTCACTGCACTTCACAGCACAGAATGGAAGGGAAGAAGAAGATGCTCACGGGGAGGCAAGAAATGAAAATACGCAAAGGCAGACGGCTTGGAGACTTCAACTTTCTCCCTCCTGACATATCTATCCTGACAGAGCCGACCTCAGAAGGCGTTCTTGATATTTTATTTTATCAAGAGAAATGTTTTCAACAAACGAAGACCAGTTATTCCTATCTGTGCTTCTTCCTCCAGCTGTCTGGGTAACTCTTCTAGTCTACAATTTCATCAGCTACCCCAGACACCAGTTCCCTTCTTTCTAACAACCTCAAATTTAAAACAAATAAATACACATAAATGATGTATATTTTAGTGTCTGTGATGACTGTACACCCTTATTCACACCTTTTGTGTTAGAAATTTACAAAACAAAGTCAGCAGGCATTCCATATCTAGGTTACTAGTAGGAGGGCTAGTAATGATGATCTTAATGATGCTGATTATTAAGGTTGTTGTTTGATATTCTTCATTCTGTACTTGCTGTGTCCCAGGCAGCACGCCAGCACTCTGCATGATTACCTCTCGGTACTCACAGTGGCTTTCTAGTAGGCCTAACGTGTTTGCCTCCATTTTTCTCTAGGTCACAAGCTAGTGAAATGTGAACCCATATCTTCTTCTAGAACCTGTGCTCTCACTCACCACTCATGCTGTTAGTTAAGAAGCATGCATCCAGAACCTGTCTAGCAGACATGTGTCTGACTGCCCCCTTCATCCCCATCTAGTAGAACATCTCATTCTGTGCCCCTGTGCTGTGATTACCTGCCACCGCCCACTAAACATGGCTGTTTGTACCAGGACTCAGTCAACCACAGACTGCGTAACAAAATAGGATCCTGTTTGGGGAACTGCATTGATTTCTTTACCTGATACTTTACAGTTTCATGCACTTAGAATTAACTTTGCTGATTTCATTTCCCAAAAGTGAAACAGCATTATCTACAATATCCTACTAAGGGCCAGGAAGTCTTCCAGCCACTGGTAATGCTTGAATGGAAGTGGGGGAGGGGAGGGCACTGACTCCTTGCCCACACCTCTATCCCCTGCACACTCACAGCTTAGTGGGTGAAGGGCAGAGACAAACAGCAAGCCAGGAACTACAGTGCAGTCGGGGCAGTGTCAGTGGTGGGTCTGGAGCTTGTTCAGTTCAGCCACATTCCTAGGTGTGAAACCCCCTTCCTTCATGTTCCTCTCCCTTTTAGGCACCTTGGTATCCTGGGACAATGCTGTAAGTGGGGAAGGGGAGAAAACGTGGCACAAAAGTAAAGATAAGGGATGAGTGGTTGGTTATGCTACCACTTGGGACACCCACATTCTGTACCACAGTGCTGCTTCAGTGCCTGGTTACTCTACAGTTCAGCTTCAGGCTCATGCATCCTGGGAGGCAGTGGAAGACGGCTCAAGTGCTTGCACTCTGCCACCCATGTAGGAGACCTAAATGAGTTCCAGACTTCAACTCTGCCCAGTTCTGTGTGTTGTGGGAATTTGGGGAGTGACCCAGTGGAAAGAGCTCTCTCTATAGATAGATAGATAGATAGATAGATACATACATACATACATACATACATACATACATACATACAGATATATCCTCTGACTTTCAAGTAAGTAAAAAGTAAATCAACATTTTGAAAAAAATAGTGAAAACGAAGGCTGAAGGAACACTGGAGTAGTAACTGGCAGTTGTTCCTGCTGATATGGTGGGAGTAGAGAGAAAGAGGGAAAGGGACAGAGAGTGAGAGAATAGAGCCGTGTTCTTTCTTTGCAGTCAGAGTAGGTTCATCCAAAGGATGCCCAGGGCTGAGGACAAGGGATATTCTCACCTCCAGTTAGGGCTAGGTTCTTTAAGAATAAACCCCAAAATGATTCAGAAAGCCCCTTCTTGTTGAGCAACCTCCTGGGATCAGCATCTGGACCTCCTAGAACCTCCTTGTTGTCCCCTCGAATCTGATCCTTTCCCCTCATTTAGTCAAAAATCAATTTATTTGGCCGGCACTGCGGCTCACTTGGCTAATCCTCCACCTACAGCACCGGCACCCCGGGTTCTAGTCCTGGTTGGGGTGCCAGATTCTGTTCCGGTTGCTCCTCTTCCAGTCCAGCTCTCTGCTGTGGCCTGGGAGTGCAGTAGAGGATGGCCCAAGTGCTTGGGCCCTGCACCCGCATGGGAGACCAGGAGGAAGCACCTGGCTCCTGGCTTTGGATCAGCGCAGCGCGCCAGCTATGGTGGCCATTTGGGGAGTGAACCAACAGAAAGAAGATCTTTCTGTCTCTCTCTGTCTAACCCTGCCTGTCAAAAAAATCAATTTATTTGTTTGTTTGTTTTACTTGTAAAGGAGTGAGGTGTGTGATGTTGACAGAATGAATGAGAAAGGGACAGGGGTGTGCCAGGCTGAGGTCAGGAGCCAGTAGCTCAATCCAGGTCTGCCACATGGGTGGCATGGAACCAATTATTTAAGCCATCGCCTTTGGTCTCTCAAGATGTGTAATAGTAGTGAGAAGAATCAGGAGCTGAGCCAGGACCCAAAACCAGAGGCTGCAATAGGATGCAAGCAACTCCATGCAGCGTTTTACCAGTTACACAAAATGCTACCCCAATTTCCTTCAGAACCTGGAAAAATTCATGCCCTGACCATGTTCCTACCTGTACATCCATTCTCTTTTGCATCTTTCATAAGAGGTTTAGAAGATACCATAAACACTAATCCAAATCTTGGGCACAGAAAATCTGTTTCCTTTATCCTAACGGAGAGAGCACTTATTTCCCAGATATTTGAAGAGGTAGAAGAAATATTTGTGTCACATCACTGTAGGGTAGCAGAGACATTCAAGAAAAGGAAAACTTTTATGTTTAAAAAGTTGACAATTCATATCCTGCTGTACGAACTACAGTGAGACAAACTGAACCAAGGGAATCTGAACAACACCAGATTGACTCCTGTGGAACATAACAACTGCATGGAAGAACTTAGAAGACAGAAAGGCAACAGACCAACCCAGGGAGTTCATTGCACATGGAGAAAACTGCCTGTTATTCCACAAAATGCTCATAATTTCTTCACAAGGGCACCATATAAAGTTGTTTGCTTGGAAATAAATAAACCAGTAGTTTTTGTCCTTATCAGTATGTAATTTTATTTGAGAATTTAAGGAGAAAAATATACTCATCAAACCAAATAAAAACCTCAAGGCACAGACACAATAATAGTTCACATTTATTCAGTATTTAGATTCATTTACAAAACTACTGTCCTGCGGCTGGTGCTGTAGTGTAGTAGGTTAAGTGCAGCATCCCATATGGGTGCCAGTTTGAGTCCAGGCTGCTCTGGCCTGGGAAAGCAGTAGAAGATGGCCCAAGTCCTTATGCCCCTGTACCCATGTGGGAGATGCACAAGAAGCTCCTGGCTCCTATCTTCAGATCGGTGCAGCTCTGTCCGTTGCAGCCAACTGGGGAGTGAATCAGTAGATGGAAGACCTCTCTCTGTCTCTGCTTCTCCTTCTTTCTCTGTGTAACTCTTTCAAATAAATAAATAAATCTTTTAAAAAAATATTGTCCTGCATGTAAAATGTTCTGTGTTCCATAGTCTCCATAGTGACTGAGGTGGCCACCATTTTAATCAGTCTTACATTACAGATGAGAACACAGAGCCTTACCCAACATCGCAGGCATTGCAAGTGTAGAAGCTACGCTGAACCAACAGGTCCTCTTGAGCCAGTGAATAAGGTTATGTCAGGAGAACATTCTGATCTGTTTGGCTTTCAAATCATGCTTCAAATAATACAGCCAGATGGAGAACTTCTGGGGCCCTTTATTAGCCGGCTGAACACCGATGGGTAACTTTTGCTGGGAAAATATGTCCATAGTATGTGCCAAGTTTTCTTGTACCCTAGCTAGCCAGATCAGAAGGAGAGGTCGCTGAGCATCAAGGACACAAATGCTTGGCTTGGGGAAAATCCCAAAGTTTTAGAAATAGAAATGAGGCTCAGTTTGGAGGTTCAATTCACAATACAATGAGCAAACTATAATTTTAGGTTTCTTCCCAATCATAATCATGGTGGAATCTATTGAGAGTCAGAGGTATTCTAATTAGGACAACTTTCTTTACGCTGGCCTTGTAGGCCTTGTGTTTAGTGGGAGCAAAGAATTATTACAGAAACTCTTCTCCAGGACACCATGAAAGTGATACTCTAGACATGAAGGCCTCAGGATAAAACTGAAGAATGACTTCTCTTTGGGGTGCACTTTTTTTTTTTTTTAAGATTTATTTACTTGAAAGTCAAAGTTACACAGAGAGAGAAGGAGAGGCAGAGAGAGAGAGAGAGAGAGAGAGAGGTCTTCTTCCATCCGCTGGTTCACTCCCCAAGTGGTCACAATAGCCAGAGCTGCGCAGATCCAAAGCCAGGAGCCAGGAGTTTCTTCCGGGTCTCTCATGTAGGTGCAGCGCCCCAAGGACTTGGGCCATCCTCCACTGCCTTCCCGGGCCACAGTAGAGAGCTGTATGGGAAGTGGAACCACCTTGTCTCAAACGGGCGCTCATATGGGATGCTGGCGCTTCAGGCCAGGGCATTAACCTGCTGTGCCACAGTGCTGGCCCCAGGGGTACACTTTTTGTTATGGCCAGGCAACCACCATGGAGGCTTACACACCACTCAGACAGTGCATGGCAGAGAAGACAGCGAACATCTACCTCTGCTTTGCTTCTGCTCAACACTCTTTCCCCCGTTTAGTGTTGATACATTCTGATGTGTCACAACCACAGCAACAATAGCTGCCACTTAAAAATATTTATTTTATTCAAGAGTCAGAGAGAGAGAGAGATGAGAGGCTGACAAAAAGCCAGAGAGCTCCTGATGTTGAGGTTGATTTGTCCTGAGAGGAGGAGTGTGGTGGGGGCAAGAAGCGTGGAGTCACCACACAAACCCCGGGAGTCAGGTGAAAGTAGGCCAGAGGCAGCAGCCTGCAGACTCATTTATTTCAGTTGGTACAGCAGCTTATATAGCCAAGGCAGCCAATCTGGTCAAGGAGTGGTCTATGCCCTAACAATGACAGCCTGTTGCCAGGCAGGCTCAACTACCATGTGGTTTCCAAAGCCATTCAATCACAGCTGGTTGCCAGGCAGATTCTGTTACCATGTGGTTTCTAAAGTTATCCAATCATAGCTTGCTGCCAGGCAGGTTCCGTTGCCAGTGGCCATCTTGGCATGAACTTCTCATTCCACCACACTTCCATGTGCTGACTCCCCAAATGCCCCCCAACAACTGGAGCTGGACCAGGCTGGAGCCGGGAGCCGGAAACTCAAAATAGGTTTTCAGTGGACTCAATCCAGGTCTCTCACGTGTGTGGCAGGAAACCAACTACTTGAGCCATCACTGCTGCCTCCTAGGGTGCACAGAATTGGGAGAAGAGCTGCTACTCTGGACTCAAACCCAGGCACTGGATATGGGATGCAGGGGCCCAAGCAGCATCTTAGCTGCTACACTAAGTGCCCATCCCTGTAGCTTGTACATCCTTGTACATCACTGCTACCCAGGTAAGTTATCGTTCTAAATGGTCTTCACAAACTCTATTGATTTTCAAAATAAACTCTTCAGGGAGGGTCTCACTATCATCCCCATATCACAGATGAGAAAGCTGAGGCATACTTTCCTATGTCATTCATGCAGCAAGTGAGAAACTGTCAGGGATCCAAGCTAGATGTTCTGGCTGCGCACTACCAGTCTGTTCTTTTTTGTGAGACTCCAGAAGTAAACTCAGCAATAAGGAAAACAATCCCCTTTTCTTATGCTGCATCGCTGACTCACCTTCCCCTACATGAAATGGGTACAATGTAATGGTGGTTATTTATCTAACCCATCATGGGATGGGGGAACATACTTAGTGTTTCTGTAGTACTTGGAGGCCCATTAAATGTGCAATAAAATACAGACACAGACATCTTTTCAGCTCTGCTTACTGATGCTGCCAGTGGAAGCTGAAATTTCGTGCAAAGCTTTGACTCCTTCTGGTATGCCTTCCTTGTAGTTTTTCTAGCTCTCCCAGGGAGAAGAAAACAAAATGGCTGAGCTGAACCTCTTTGCCACATCAAGTCAGCCTTTCATAATTGGTTTCCTTAATCAAAGCTAATCCTCCTTTTGTGATTAATCATCTTTATGTGGTACACTTACAGGGAATAAGAACTGGAGGAAAACATTAAAGTTGGAGGTAACACAAACTAGTGTGATAATATTGCCACTACAACCAAGTAAAGAAATACAGATGGTTCCCCTTCAAGTCTTTGTTCCTGTTCCTAAAAGGTATGCAAGGGGCTGTTTTTCTTCTCCCATTTGAAGTGGATGTAATGCATAAATGTTAGCTTTGTGTCATTTTGGGGCCCATTAAGAGTTATGCGCCATGGCAAGCTAAAACAAGAGGGTGACCAGGTAGGTAGGGCCCAAAGAAGCCTGATGCATCACAGGGCAGTGAGAAATTACTGGCCCATTATTGACCGATTTGGGGCTGCGATGATCACAATCACTCCAAAAGTAGTGAGTGCTGCTACTGCACTGGCCATTATCTTTCAAGATGGGGAGCCCTGGATTTGCCATTTGCAAGCAAGTGCCCCAGTGTTCTGCAGGAGAAAAGCACTTTTCTCTGGCCTCTCCCGCAGCAGCTCATTGAAGTAAGCGCCAGGCATGTAAACGACCTCCTGAAAGAACTGGCAGACCTGGAGAACACTGAGCCCCAAAGCGTATGTTGTTTGCAAGGCGTTCCGCCCGCTGCAGGCAGGGAGGCGGGCGGAGGTGGGCAGTCTGCGGGCGGGCAGAGGGTGACATGTTTATACAGAGCAAGTTGAAAGGTGGACAACAGGCGAATAGCGGCTTGGGGCTGCTTGCAGGGTGAACTTGGGAGGTATGCTCTCGACTCCTAAGAGCAAAACAGAGATGCTGAAGCCAGCAGCGTTTCAACCCCAAAGCACCTTTCCCACTGGGGGTTAAAGTCTCCACTTCTTTGCAGAGGTAGGCACAAGCTCTCCGGCTTCCAATCCCCCTGGGCACGAGGAGTGCACAAAGTTTTCCTTGGTAGCTAAGTTGTTTTTATGTGAAACCATTTTGGCCGAGGTGGGGATTTCTCACCTGGGTGTCAGTGCTGCCCTTCTAATGTTTATAAAACATAGCAAATGTACAGTTTGAACAGTTATTTTAGGTAAAAACGTCAGCTTCTTCATGGAGTTGGGCACTCTAAGCTCTGTGTATGAGACAGATTCTTAGATTTTTCCAGGGCTGAGAAAAGTTTCACCTTGCTTCACACGGTTCTCAAGTTGAGTTACGGTCTTCACATCTCTCTGCTTTCTGAAGTTCACTGATGGAGGTCAGTGAAAAATAACTAAGAAGAAAATAGAATTTTCTAGCTCACAGGGAGGAGGTAGAGAGGTGGCACAGAATCCTTCCAGATGTTGTTCCAGTGGCCCACGGACCTAACCATTCACTCATTTCTTCTAACTTGTCCACATGTCTGTCATGTGGGTTGAGACTTGGTTGCAGAGCTAGGAAACCCCGTGGGGAGTCATTGCCCTGATACCCACTTTATGCTGCAAACGCAAGTTTCAAAGCCCCTCCACACGACACTCCGATTCCCAGTATTACTGCCACTACGAGGTCCAGATGAACTGCACATACGAAGACCTTCCCCCGAATCATATCATATTTATTATTTATCATATCCACCAATCTGTTTATTTATTTATTGACAGGCAGAGTTAGACAATGAGAGAGATCGAGATCTTCATTTTTCCGTTGGTTCACCACCCAAGTGGCCACTACAGCCAAAGTGTTGCAGCTGGCGCACAGCACCCATCCAAAGCTAGGAGCCAGGCGCTTCCTTCTGGTCTCCCATGCGGGTGCAGGGCCCAAGGACCTGGGGCATCCTCCACTGCACTCCTGAGCCACAGCAGAGAGTTGGACCAGAAGAAGAGCAACTGCGACAGAATCTGGTGCCCCAACCGGGACCACAACCCAGTGTGCCAGCGCCGCAGGCGGAGGATTAGCCCAGTGAGCCGTGGCGCCAGCCAATCCTTTGTTTTTGTGATACCTTCTGGTCCAGTTTGAACACCTGCAGCAGTCTCCTGATCTACATTCCTTCTGCTCACGTCTCACTTCCTTTCAAAGTTGTTAAAATTGGTCAAGGCTACAGCCTTCAATCAATTTCCAAGATTTCCCAAGAGGCTTCATGATATCTATCACGAATATGTTTCAGAACCTCTCATGTCAGAAATGTATGCCTCTTGTATTCCTAAATTTATTTCAGATGAATTAGGAAAATCACTTTTCATGCCTTGTTCTCATCTCATTTATATATTTGGGGAGTGATTTGAGTTTTTCTTTAAGTTTCCTTTTCACATTAAATAATTCCATTTTCTTTTTCCTGGAGCTACATAATTCAAGCTGTATGCTCTAATTTCAGATAATCCAGGTAAATGCTGAATACAGCATTGTACAGTCATAGACCACCCACCATTTTCTCTTGGTTTATTGTGCATCATAGTTTTCTTTTCTTTTTTTTTTTTGACAGGCAGAGTGGACAGTGAGAGAGAGAGACAGAGAGAAAGGTCTTCCTTTGCCGTTGGTTCACCCTCCAATGGCTGCCACGGACAGCGCGCTGCGGCCGGCGCACCGCGCTCATCCGATGGCATCTCTTGACAAGGATCACTCCATCTGCTGAATACCTTCTCCCTATTCCCCATTATCAGTACACTTACTTGTGGCAGTGGTCCCATAGGTACATGTTAAGACCTCAGTTTTGTATATGAAGAAATAGATTCAAAACAGTCAAATACTTCCCCAGAATTCATAGCTAGTGGTACCGAATTGAGAATCACATCTAAACTGCTCTATGTTCACCCTCTACTTTTGTGCCATGATTAGTCAGACTGCTATGAGGTAAAAAATAATCCAAACAAGAAGTCTTCCACAGCAGGTGTACCTGGAGCGATGACCCTCTGTACTGTCTCCATCTGCTGAGATAAACCAACTGTATCTGTCTTGGTCTGTGTAGTCGTGCGCATTTTCCCCTGATCTCTCTTCATCCTTAGATCTGCTTCACCAGGAAAGTCCTGTTAATTGCCTTTTCCTGCTCCCTCAAGTGAACAGAGATAAAAGAACCAGATACAGGGAGCATCACCTAGCTCATACACATTGTAAGTTCCTGAATCTTCGGATCACAAAGTGACATTTGAGTACATACCATCTGTACAAACTTCAAGTAACACCAAGATGGAGTCTTAGAAGGAAACACACAAATCCCTCTTCACCGATTTGAGTACCAGTATAATTTGGTAAGTATCACTTTCCTATGCACTTAAATTATTTGTGAAAACAAGTAGGGAAGATACAAACAGCAAACACTCCATTTCAATTTGTGAACCAAAACTAACCACAAAAGTTTCAAGGGGCTCCTGAACCACTTCAATTACCAATGAAACAAAAAACCAACAGAGCCATCCTGGACCACTTACTGAACTTCTCTACTTTTGGTTAACCACACCCCCTCCCAATCCGATGCATACACACACAACATGTGTTGTCTTATCTTTGTTGTGGGACCTCTTGAATACCCTTTTCCTCTGGCTCATCTCTTGGTTATCGTTTCACCCTGTCCAACCACAACCTATCAGTGGAGATTAGATCTCTACTATCTGGCACTTGGAGGCTTCAGTCAGAGACCCAGCTTTCCAGACAATAGCAGGGAAGTTCAAGGAAGGGCATCTGCCCAGTTTCGAACAGAAAGAAAAACAGACGCTGCATGCACAGGGGACCGTTAAGATCTGCCTTCGTCCTCATCTCTGCGAATGCTCTCTCTGGCTTCCGTCTATTCCACACCATCACTTGAATTGTGTCTGGAACCTAGCACGTCCCTTGGTGTATGACCTCCACCCCTGCCTTTCTTTACAACTGCAGAACCCAAGTATCCACATTATGATAGTTTTTCTATTTGTCTCCTCACAGCACCATAATCTCTATATCTCTAGAGGGAGATACTACAAGCAGCATTAAGAAACTACAAGCCAATTAAGGAATATGATGGGTGACAAAAAGTTCATGAAAAATTAGAGTTAAGTATGGTGCAAAATATCTGTAAAGAGTTAAAATACATACACAGGTTTGTTTTCCATGAATGTTCTGCAGACCCAGTGTGCACAACTAAAATCTGACCCAGTGATTATAAAGGAGCCTTCATCCTTATCCTCACTATGACAGTGAGGATGAACAGGTTCTCCTATAACTACATATAATTTCCATGTCTCATTGGCTTTTAATAGTAAAGGTTTATGTTTTGTCCATGCCCCGAATCTACTAAGGGCCTGCCAGATGTCCTGCTCCACAGTGTCTAAGCAAATCTTTCTGTGACCCGCTGGATGTCAACCACTTGCTGAAGTTACGGTAACTTGGTCTGAAAGGCATGCTGCATGCACTACTATGCTGGACCTTGTGGGGCATCTTGTATTTGAATCTTGTAATTAGCTTATGCAAACTCACTTGGTCCAGAGGTATTTCCTACCCTTCCACCTTTTGGAGTTCCCTAGTTTAGTGAACCAAAGTAATCCTTTATCAATCCTTTTAAAATAAATGTGATTATAAGAGAAAATAAAATAATCCACTCTTGCTTTGGCAGAGTCTGGCTTACGAATTTCTCTGTCACTTTCCATTTTCCATATTCTTGGTTTCATTAAAATTTGTAAAATATTCTGACTTTTTCATATATTTTGCTTTTCAGGTCCCCTTTATTTATAAATGCTCTCTCCTTATTTACATTGCCACAAGGAGAAATGTTTAAACATTTTCCAAATTCTTGTCTTTTCCTGAATTGAATACATTTTCTAGTGTCTTGCATATTGTGCCATTAAAGAATATTCAGCTTCTCTCACATCTTTCTGGGAATTGGACTTGGGCTTCGTCTCCATGTATGGCTTCCATTTGCTGGTTTAATTATTCTTAATTCTTTCTTTCTGAGATTTAACTCTGTCTTGCTTTAAAATACTGATCTTCCAATTTTATACCCTGTACTGTTTCTCCCTGCCTGTGGAATGTCACATAACCATAAGGTCATAAATAAAATGACAAATAACCCATGTTTTTGCATACACAAGTATATATACACTAACATTTGCCATGTTTTATGACACGCTCAAAGATACACACATGAATGTGGCAAGCTCAAAAAATACATCAGTGAGAGGAATATTTAGAATACTAGTGAAAGTGTTTACTAATATGCCTTCTATTAACTGCTGTTTATACTTAGGTCTCCACTATGTGAGATAGAAGTTATAATGTGGTTGTACTTAGTCTTTATAAAAATTGAGTAAATACAGTAATATGATGGAAAACCAAACAAAACACTCGTGTTCTGGAAGCCTGTCCATAACAAGAATATAAGTCATTAATGTAAATTGCCAATTAAGAATATATATCAACTTTTTTCCAATCAAAAATCTGTATCATAGTTTTTGACTAATATAGTTCACTCAGCTGCTTTGGAATACATATATAAATAATTTTACCATATAATTAAGTAGCTACTTCGTAATACAAACAAAATAGTGAGGGTTGTATTATTAATCCATACCCAGTTCATTTGCAGACGTTTGGGACTTCTGCCTAAGTATATACTTGCATATGAAGTAATTAAATAAAATAAAATTTACATCCTTTATGTGCATTATTGTCTAACTCCATATCTTCTCAATATGTACACTGGTAGAGAGATCCACGGGAATGATTGCAAGAATAAGTGTGTTTCAATTTCCCCATCAACACATAATCTCTTCCTACACGATATTCAGTGTATTACTGTGTGTGTGTGTGTGTGTGTGTGCATGTGCATGTATGTGGTGTGGAGGCACACGGGAGAACATTCTCTTTAATTTGGAAGTGCCTGACTATAACACAGAGAAACCAGCTACACAGCAGATTTTGTCCTAATGGCTGTAGTGATCTCTGGGGATGGTGCCCAGTTTGAGGTTAGCAGATAGAGGTCAAGGGAGACACGTCTCTCCAGGGAGCTTCTCGTCTTTTATCACCAACATCCATCAAAGCTGCTGTGTCACAAATGACACTTTCCATTCTTTCCTGCCCCCGTGTTCTGGTACTGCTCAACAGCGGCAACCTGTTGACTCTGGCCTGCTAAGTACTCCTGGCTGGCACCCGAGGCTGCAGAGTGACTTAACTGTGGTAGACAGACAGAATTGTTTCCAATGTACACCTAAGGAGGCCCTCAGCAAAGCAAACATTGATTTTGGAGGGGTAGTTTTTTTTCTCTATTTGCTTTCTGCCAGGAGCCTCTAAATAGGATCCCTATTTTTTTTTTCCTGTTAATATTAACCCATTTAGAGGCTTGCAAGATAAGTTCAAGCCTGTAAGTCTACAGGGTGTCATAAGACGCCATCGCCTTGCCAAAACAGGGCCACTCCTCCTGAGGATTCAGGAGGTGACTGAACATGAACTCAAACCTGGGAGGCAGCCCTAAGTGCTTGGGTGGCCTCTGGTTAACTGCTGGTTCACTGGGTTCCTCCTGCCTCAGTGGGCCAGCTCCCAGTAGTATAAATCATATAGATGTGAACTTCTTCCTGCAGTAACTTGTTTGCTTTATTTATTTGGAAAATTTCGGTAACTGCTCTCTCAACGGCCGGGCTGTTGAACTCGCCATAACTGAGGCTTACTCAAGAATGTTTAGTCTTAACACAGTGTGGTTTCCTTTACTGACTCTCGGGCCACATTCTGAAGAGAGACGTGCTGGTACCGAAGCATGGTGAATTCACTTCCAGGTACCCAGGCGCGTCTCAGAATACCTTGGGTTTTGAGACAGAGTGGGTGGCAATGGTGAAGTGGAACCTCTCCCTAAACAAACCAGAGCCACACAACCATAAACACACACACACCCACATACACCTTGATGTCTTAGGGGTGGAATACGTAGAAACGAACACAGTTTTAAATAGGAATTTTAGATGGAGCAATTTTTAATATTTCTAAGGTAGAGGTAGTCACGTAAATCTCTCTTCTGAAATAAAACTTATTCCACTTCCTCTTGGTGTATTACATGTCTTAAAAAGTGTACTTGAATAAAAGAAAATAAGTACTTTAAAATGAATAAAATCATTCATTGGTAGCAGTGATGTGAGTTTACATGTGGAGCGCCCAAGCCAAACTGTCAGAAAAGATCACATTATCCTTTGTAATTTGCCAAACAGCCTTCTGGTGGGGAGCAGGGGAGGATGGAGGGTGGGAGTGCAAGGGAAGAGGGGGCTTTACTCTGTATTAGGAAATGCAGGGGCCATTTACAGACTTCTAGACCTGTGATTAACAGATAAATGAGGACATTTTTACAAAACTGTTTTAAGCCAGTGAAAACTTTCCTCTAGGGTTTTTTTTTTTTTTTTAAACTAAAGCATTGGTGGAATCTAAGAAGGAGAAAGTAAGGTACAGCTTTTGTGCGTCTGGATTTTTGGCCTTTCTCTGTAATAAGCTGCACCAAAAAACCAAATCAAATCAAGCCCCATTGTTCACAGAATCTGGTCCTTCACAAAGCAGGGAGAAAGTGTTTTCTTCCCAAGAGTTTTGCAAAAACACCCATGCTTTTTTTTTTTCTTTGGACAGGCAGAGTTAGACAGAGAGAAAGGTCTTCCTTCGTTGGTTCACCCCCCAAATGGACGCTAAGGCCAGCGCGCTGTGCCGATCCGAAGCCAGGAGCCAGGTGCTTCCTCCTGGTCTCCCATGCAGTTGCAGGGCCCAAGCACTTGGGCCATCCTCCACTGCCTTCCTGGGCCACAGCAGAGAGCTGGACTGAAAGAAGAGCAACCAGGACAGAATCCAGGGCCCAACCAAGGCTAGAACCCCAGGTGCCTGCAACGCAGGCGGAAGATTAGCCTAGTGAGCCCTGGCGCTGGCTCCATGCTGTTGGTTTTTATGGCTGAGGCTGAGGGGGCTGGAAGGACATTGTCTCTGTTGTTGCCTTCTCCTCCTGCCCATCCCTCATGGTGTAGAGGTTTCTAAATTATCCTTTATATTAAACCTTCTGTTGAGCCTGTTTGCATGTCAGCTTGCATCTCTTTCTTAACTCTTTCACAGCACACAGTACTGTCCCAAAAACCATGCTGTGAATTCAACAGGAGAATATGTGGATGATTACAGATGCCAACCTCAGGACTGATCAGGTGTCCCCCCTGTTCCACTGGGGCAGACTGCACTACCTGTGATAGTAGCTGTTTTGAATGTATGTGGGGAGGTGGTCAAGAGGTAGACTACAACAGAGGAAGGAGCATCAAAAATAAAAAGACCAAGAGAATCACAGTGCAGAGCACAAGTCCATCAAACAGCGGCTTTCACCAAGAACTCTGGAACAAGAGGGGACTCCAGGGAAAAGTGGCATCTTCTTTTGAGCAATCTCTTGATTTCCAGAATGTAGTTGTCTAATTTCAGAAACCTGCTGCCATTTCCAATTCTTCCAACTACTAAGAGCATAATGCAGGAAATTGTAGAGTAGAAATGAGTAGTTGAAGAAATAGAATGGTTCTTGGTCAAGTGAGAACTGTAACCTATTTGAAATCATAAACATATCTGACTCACAACAGGCAGAGATGTTAAATCACTGTTAGATAGTGCTGGCCGGGCTTACTTCAAGAAACACTGCGAAACAGAGTTTCCTCAGTGTCATCCCCTTGAGTTTCTCACTGAGAAGGTCAGGAGTTGGACTTGAAGATTTGCATTTCCAACAAGCTTCCAGATAAAGGGGATCTGTAAGTCCCAGCCTACAGCTGGAAAAAACTTTCTTAAGACATTGTTTTTTGTTAAAGGAGATGATGGAAGTGGTGAGGTCGTTTGGCTGTGGGTCCATAGGAGGGGTCAGGTGAATAGCTATGTGGATGGATAACTCAGGCTCACAGGGGCTTGTACCGGGCACAATCTATGTCTGATGCTGGAATTCCAAATCAATTGTCCTGAACAGTAACTAGGATTGGGAGACACTAGCTGAGTCCTGGACCACGAATCTATGTAAACTGTATCTGCAATGGGCTCTTCCGCGGTAACCTTCCCATGATACCTGTATAAGTTTTCTATTACCCCAGTGAATTGTCTGAAGCAGCCTACTTATGAAAAGAGATTTACTGAGCTCACAGTTCTGGCCCTTGCATTGAACCTGCACTAGTGTAGATTCTCTCACCATCATCACATGGTGGTAGGAGGCAAGGGAAGGAGCATGAATGGGAGCAGGTGATCGCACCTTAAACAGGAAGTCAGGGAGCGTCTGAGGGCAGTTAGGCCAGACCTTCCTAATAATCCTCTCCAGAGAACTAACCCCTGTTCCATGAGAAATCGTTTGATCCCTGAGGACACATACTCAATTGACCTAGAAATCTCACCAGGCCCCACTTCTAAAGATTCCACCTCCCAACATTGCCAAACTCTTAACATTTGAAATCTTGAGAGCACAAACAACACCCAAGCCACTGCAGTGCCCCAGAAGTAACGGCATGTGGACCTTAAGGCTGCTGTAGGACTAGTGCATTGCAGGACAGCCAGCAGAAACAGCAGTGCTGACTTCCTGTTGGCTTCAAACCTTGTACTGTCTTTCAAAGAACCATTTGTGTGGAGTGAATGCACCTGAAAGTTCTTAGATAAGTTGGGAGTGGGTGGGGAAAAGAAAAAGTTTAAAAGAGAGACTCTGTTTTCCTAATAATAAGATTAAGGGATGCAGGAAAGGGTTCAGCTATTAGCTGGAATTTAGTGTGACCTCTGCACTCTGAGTTGGTAGTTCATAATATACCAGTTTGAAAGGAGATTGGTACATCAATCAGATGAAAAGATGACCACAATGAAAGAGGAAAAAATAACCAAAGTGGCCAACACACACAAAGCATCTTCAGCAGTGTGCTCTAATGTTCACTTGGCAGTATTCACTCCTTCTGCCCACTGCTTCACATCATGGGACGAAATCACCAGGCAATTTCAGTTTAATGACACCTGCCATTACGATCATCCAGCTAAGTCCCCTGTTAACCTCCACAAAAGCCCTGCTATGATTCTTTACTGGGATTACATTAAATCTGTAGACTAGTTCGAGAACAATCCACAACTTAACAAGACTGATCTTTCCATTCACCAACACAGTATATTTTCCTATTTATTGAGTTCTCTTAACATTTTCCTCCTTTAATGGTTAGTAGTTTTCACAGTGTGACGATCTTTCAACCCATTGTTGGATGTATTCCCAGGTGTTTGCTGTATTTTGATGATCTTATAAATTATATTCCTATGAAATTTAATTTTCCATGTGGTTTTTAACATTTTATTGAGTTATAAAAGGGGGAGTCTGACTCCCTGTTTCACAGATGTTAGACTTCTGATTGCTCCACATCCAGGCAGAATTGATAAGAAAGCCCAAGTGAACTCCCTTCTTTGGCATAGATGGGACACTCAGAACTGGTAGATCCCCAGCCTTTGCTGGGGAATATTTTCCCAGCCCCACCCCCTAGCCACATGAAGGCCCAGTCCACCCTGCCTTTTTCAAAAGCCTGCCCAGGCCTGCCGGCTCTCCCCCTGCCCTCCCCTGGAATCCCTTGTGTGAATTCTAAATTTCCTTCCCAATTCTCTAAGTATATCAGATGCCCTCAGCCTCAACATCCCACCTGCTGACAAGGAGGGTCTACCCTCTACCTTTCCAGGGTATATGCCAAACAAGGTATACTGACCTTACATCCAGCCATCTCCCTAACTTCACTTATCTCTTGTAGTCTGTGAATTATTTTGAACCTTCCATATCCACAATTCTATCATCTGAATAATGACAGTTTTACTTGTTGTTTTTTAATCCTTTTGCCTTAAAAGACTTTTTTTTATTGCTTTACTGAACTTGTTAAGAGCTTGAAATGTTGACTGAAAGTATTGATTGTGGACTTTATCTTGCCATTCTTAGGAAAATGGTCAGTATTTGACCATGTTATGTGAATCATTTTTTTTTTTTTTTTTTGTAGATACCCTTTACCAGCTCAGCTCAAAGAAATTTCTGGCTATTTCTAGTATGGTAAGCATTTCTCTTTTAAATAAATGGTTTTAATTCATTTTGCCTCCTATTTTTCAACTTGTATTGTTCTGAGAACATCTTTGTTTAATCCTCACCTTTTAAGGATATCTCCACTGAGTACAGAAATTTTGGTGGACTTTTTTTTCTACATTGGCACTTTAATATTTCTTTGTTATCCAGTTTCCAGAGATTCTACTGAAAAGCTGGTTGTTATTCATCATTTTCTTTTCTAATACATTCTTTTTTTTTTTTTTCTTGACAGGCAGAGTGGACAGTGACAGAGAGAGAGAGAGAGAAAGGTCTTCCTTTTGCCGTTGGTTCACCCTCCAATGGCCGCCACGGCCAGCACACTGCAGCCGGCGCACCGCGCTGATCCAATGGCAGGAGCCAGGTACTTCTCCTGGTCTCCCATGGGGTGCAGGGCCCAAGCACTTGGGCCATCCTCCACTGCACTCCATGGCCAAAGCAGAGAGCTGGCCTGGAAGAGGGGCAACTGGGTCAGAATCCAGCGCCCCAACCGGGACTAGAACCCAGTGTGCCGGCGCCGCAAGGTGAAGGATTAGCCTATTGAGCCACGGCACCAGCCAATACATTCTTATTAACGACAGTCACATATTTGACCCTAGAGCTCTTAAACTTGTTCTACCTGTAATGTGGTATCCTTTGACCAACATCTCTCCAATTCCACCCTACCTCCAGCCTCAGGTAATCACAATTCTATTCTCTATTTCTGTGAGTTCAACTCTTTAGAGTCCAAATACAATGGAGATGATGTAATATTTTCTTTCTGTGCTAGGCTTATTTTACTATACATAAAATATTCTCCAGGGTCATCCATGTTGTTGTAAATAAAAAGATTGCCTTATTTTACGGCTAAATGGTATCCTGTTGGCATATACGACATATTTTCTTTCATCTGTTTATGGACACTTACACTGATCCCATATCCTGCCTGCTGTGTGTAGTACAGCAACAAACATGAGAATACAGGCATCTCTTCTCTTCAATATACTGTAACAACTTCATTTCCTGTGGATATATGTCCCATAAGGGACTGTATCGTATGCTGATTTTATTTTTAGGTCTTTGAGGAATCTCCGTAACAGTTTTCACAACAGCTGCACTAATTTACATTTCTATCAACAGTGTGCAGGAGTTTCCTTTTCTGCACATCCTCTCCAGCACTTGTTTTCTCTCAACTTTTTGCTAATACTTCCTCTAACAAGCAGGAAGTGATGTGTCACTGTGACTCTGATCCCCATTTCCATGAGGATTAGTGATGTGGGCATCTTTTCAAATATTTCTTGGCCATTTTTATGTCTTCTTTATGTATATTCAAATCCTTTTCTCTTTTTTAATCAGATAATTTGTTTTCTTGCTGTTGAATTGTTTGAGATTCTATGTTACAGGATTTGCAAATATCTTCTCCCAATGTACGAATTACCTCTTCATGCTGTTAACTGTTTGCTTTGCTGTGTGGAAGCTGTTTAGTTTGAATCACTGCCATGCTTGCTTTTTGTTTTTTGTTTTATTACTGATGATTCTTGGGTTCTTTCCATTTCTTTTCTCTTGATGCTTTTAGGATTCTCTCCTTGTCTTTCATCTTTGAGAATTTGGTGAGTTCTTGTTCGGACTGCATCTGACTGGAAACCTTGATCTTCCTGTGCCTTTACCTAGATATAAATACCATTGCTATTACTTTTTATGGTAAGTTTGCTGTCCCTTTGTCTCTTTCTTCTCCTTCTTGAACTCTTATAGTTTGGATATGTGTCCTTTCAATGCTGTTCAATAAATCCTATAAGCTTTCTTGATGCTTTTGCACAGATTGTTTTTTTTTTTTCTTTTTTCTCCTCTCTGTCAGTTCAGATTCTTTCTTCTGCTTAGTCAGTTCATGCTCTCTCATATTTCTCATTTCATCCCATCCAGCTGCATAATGGAAAGTAACAGACAGCCTCAGAACTTGATTATATATACATATGTGTATATAAATGTGTATGTGTATGTATAAATATATATGTTGATCTCGCTGCTAAGTTTCTATTTTTGATCATTTATTGTTTTCCTCTAACAGTGAATTATTTTTATTTCACTGAGTTCAGTGAGCTTCCGTAAAATAAGTATTTTGAAACCCTTCAGATAGTTCCTATATAAGTATCTCTATTTGGGGTCAGCTACTTGGAGATTAACTGTTCTTTCTCTTTTTATTTATCCTTTGTTTTTCATGTTTCTTGTTGCTTTATACTGATGTCTGTACATACAAAAAATGCTATTCTTTATTATTGCTTTTCTCTGTATCAAATATATCTTTTTGTATCTAAATGCGTATTGTTAAAGAAAGAAGAGCAGGACAAAGAGGAGGAAGACATGAACTCACAGCCAGAACAAGTTTATTCAGGGAAAAAAACTGGTTCGCTACCAACACGTACATAGGGTGAACATGTAGTAGAGAGCCAATACCCTTACAAGCTACTAGACTTACGTAGACAAGGCAGCAGAGGGCCATGGTGGTGGTCAGGGGTGGTGTTAGGTGGGGCTGAACTAGTTTTCATGGGCTTTTAAGGCTAAATGGCTGAGGCAGGGTGCAGCTGGTTTGAGGAAGAGTGTAGACGGGTTAGGAAGTCCCTCTGGAGATTGGATCTGCTTCAGTCACGTAGGCAAGGAAGTCAAATGTCTCCAAGGCCTATGTCCTTGCTCCATCACTTATGAGACTCTCTCTATTACTAGTTCTAATCAGACTAAATGTGCCTGAGTATGGCTTTCTTTATACTATTAAGCTTCTTGATTTGGAGATTCAAATCTTGCCTCACATTTTGAAATTTCTCACGTTTCAAATATCACTTGAGTCTATTCTTTCACTGACCCACTATGTGAAAGCTTTGGATCAATGCTATGTATCCCGTACACTGTTTTTTCCCCCTAACCTTTCTCTCTGTGATTCAATAAGGATATTCTCTATGGATCTGCATATGAGTTCAGTCATTCTCTCTTCTGTATTAAAACTACGGTAAATCCAACCATGTAGTTCTTAATTTCTTACAGTTTTCACTTCCAGAATGTTCACTCGATTCCTTATAATACAGTTTAATTCTTTTCAAAATGTTCTGTTCATGAATTTTGACCATCTATTATACTTTTTAAATTATTTAAATCATAGTTATTTGGCAGTCCCTGTCTACTTCCTATTTATATCTGCTTCTATTAATCGTACTTCATTTGCTTTGTTACAACTTTGGTAAATTTTAACCTGAGCTGGATATTGTGGCAGGCCTTGACTTACACTATCATCCTTAAAAGAGTGCTCAATGTTGTTTGGCAGGCAATTAAATCACAGCAGATCACCTTGATCCCACTGTTTGGGGTGATCATCTTTCTGTATTGCCCTATTCCCAGGGCAGGGCATTCCAGAGATGTCAGCTGAGAGCATACTTTGCTCATAGAGCTTCCTCCAAGCGCCCTGGTGCTGAACTATACCTGGGTCTTCACTCTACAGTTGCCACAAAACTGTATGAAGTAGATCTTAAATCTTCTCCTCTCTTAGCTTTGTAAGATCTCTTTTCTGTTGGCTCTCCTTGAATCTTGTTTGCTATTAATAGCAAAGTATTCAAGGAATATACTTATGTACCAACAATTAGGTGGTAATTTGCATATGAATACGGCTTTCTATAAATGGGAAAGGGTGCTATTCTGTAAATGCCAGTTTTTGAAGAAGAGTTTTGTTTTCCCCTCATTAATACAAAAGAATAAATTAATATCCTAGTATTTATTCCTCAACCTTGTTTATTCACTATAAGCCATATTTCTGGAGGCTGATTAAGTGGCGTAAAATTAGATTACCTTTCATAACCTTCAAAGATAAGAAGAAAAATCTGTATCAAGGTAAATTTACTATTTATTTAACAAATAGGGACTTGAAAATACTACAGACTGCTATTACAAAATAGCATCTCTTGCACATTCCACAAATACAATATATGTTGTTTTTGCTATAGGTTGGGTATTATTCTTCTTTGCATTAGGAATGAACAGAAAAAAGGAAAACAGCCAAGATTCTCTACATTTTTAGTAATACAAAGACTGGAGCCTATCAAAACTAGCAAACTTTTAGTAATTAGAATTAAGATAAGCTTATAAAAATCATCTTCTTATATGTATTAGTAATGATCAATAAGAAAATATATCAGTTAATATGGCAGAGAATTGTGTTGTATTTATACTATCTCCAAATAGTAAAAATGTTGGCTTTTCACTTCTAAATTTTCCACCTCTTATTTTTATCTAAATTTTAAATACTGGAACATTTCATGATAATGTACTGAATGGGACTAACTCTCGTGTTTGTTATAATAAAATGGCAACTAGTTAAAAAAAAATTCCTGGAATGCCACTGGCTAGATTACTGAAATGCTTGGCTTAGTGGAATTCCCTCTTCATAATGAAAGACCCAGTTCTGAGGTCAAGCTCTTGATAATGAGACTCTCCTTGGGAGACTCTAAGCATTCTCTTTCCCAAGAGACAACTTTCCTATTGCTAAAGTGATTTAAACAAGTGTTTATGTCTAAAGGTTTCTAATAACTTTCTTTTATTGGCTTTATTTTTAATTTTGAATGATCATTTTAATGATATTTAAAATACACACTGGTTAATTTACCATTTCTATCAGAATTTTTTGTATGTTATATAACTGCATTCATAAGCTACAGGCTACAAACCATACTGTAGAAATTATTAGTACTATTATTATCTATTATTGTTATTAGAAACAGTAAAATGTATACTCAAGGGACCCAGAGTTCAAGCTATTCTTTCACCATTTATTACTTAACAAATCAGGTACTTAACCTTCTTGCTTTGACTCACTTTTTACAAAGGACAATAAGCAACTTTCCTGACTAAATGATGCAGACTGGGCAGATAAGGATTTCCATCCAGGTTCTATGGTAAACACATCTTTTCCCAAGTTTTTACTGTCACTTGTAGCGCTGATGACTTCCCAAACTATGCCTCCAGCACTGATCCCCAGAGAGATCCAACTCAAGATTTCAAAATTCCTGCTGGAATCACCACTCAAACAAAGCATCAACACCTCATACACACTTTCTAAAGCGTAACACATCATCATTCTCCCAGACCTGGCCCTGCTGCTGTGTTCTCAAGACTGACACACATTACCACGCACTATTTAGTTTAAGAGAAGCACTGTGGAGTTAGCCTTCTGTTGGCCACTTCTATTTGTTCATCTTAGATACGCCAAAGGTCATCTGATGATGTATTCCATCCCAACAACCAGGAGGTACAAGGAGCTGCCTCATTCCTCACTGGAGCTACTGTGACAGCTTCAGTACAGCCTTGCTCTAGCCACCCCTCACATTTACCTTTAGTGCCACTGCCACTGTCCTCTGTTTTCCTGAATCTACAGAATGAATCAGGCTGCCTGCTTAAGAATCTTTAATTCCATAGTAAAGTCATGTGCTGATACTTTCATCCAACAATACTGAGTACCTAATGTGCATCATGCCTCATATCAAGAACCACCCACTTTCTTCTTTTTGCCATGTAAATGATCTGAAAACCTGACCACTTTCCAGTACCAATTCCTGGCACTTTTCTCCACTCACCTCACATTCCTTCCATACTCTACTACATTGGAAAACAAAAATCAATGGGCTATAATTTTTGAACAATTTTAGGTTTACAGAAAAACTATTCAGAAATTGCATGAAATTCCCACAGCTCACCAGCTTGCCTCAAACACAGTTATTTCATTATTAATATGTTACGTTGGAGCTAGTGCTGTGGTGTAGAAAGCTAAACCTCCACCTGCAGTGCCAGCATCCCATAAGGGTGCCAGTTCAAGTCCTGGCTACTCCACTTTCTGATCCAGCTCCCTGCTAATGTGCCTGGGGAAACAGCAGAAGATGGCCCAAGTCTTTGGGTGCCTGCATCCATATGGGAGACCCATATGAAGCTCCTGGCTCCTGGCTTTGACCTGGCCCAGCTTTAGCCATTGGGGAGTAAACCAGTGAATGGAAGAGCGTAGACAGAAGTATAAATTTTTAAGGATTTTTACTTATCTATTTGCAAGGCAGAGAGAGAGACAAACAGACAGAGAGACAGAGAGAGAAGGTGAGATGTTCTCTATCCATTAGTTCACTCTCCAAATGGCTGTAATGGCTGGAGCTAGACCAGACAAAAGCCAGGAGCCAAGAACTTCACCCTGGTCTCTCACATGGGTGGCAGGGGCCCAAGCACGTGGGACATCTTTGGCTGCTCTCCCAACCACATTAGCAGGGAGTCGGATCAGAAGCTTTGCAGCTGATTGGGATGCTGGCATTGTAAGCAGCAGCTTAACCCACTGTGCCACAAGGCAGCCTCCTTGACAAATGTATACGAACACATACCCACCATTACAGCATCCTACAGTTATTTCATCACCTAAAAGTCTTCAGTGCCTCACCAGTTCCCTCCCTCTCACTAAATCCCTGCCAACCACTGACCTTTTCCACTGTCTGGTCATTTTATGTTGTCTGGAATGTCAGTTAGTTGAAATCACAGAGCATGCAGTCTTTTCAGATTGGCTTCTTTACTTAGCAATACATATTTAAGATTTCTTCCTGCCTTTCCATTCTTCCTTTTTAAAAAAAATATAAATAAAGATGTATTTACTTATTTCAAAGGCAGAATTCCAGAGAGGCAGAGGCAGAGAGAGAGAGAGGTTGTTCATCTGCTGGTTCACTCCCCACACTGCAATGGCCAGAGCTGTGCTGATCTGAACCCAGGAGCCATGAGCTTCCCCTGGGTCTCCCACATGGGTGCAGGGGCCCAAAGACCTGGGCCATCTTCCACTGCTTTCCTAGACCACAGCAAAGAGCTGGATCAGAAGTGGAGCAGCCGGGACTCAAACTGGTGCCCATATGGGATGCTGGCACTGCAGACAGTGGCTTTACCCACTACACCACAGCACTGGCCCCTTCATTTTCTTTTACTGCCGAATACTACCGATTGTATATTGGTACAGAAGTTTGTTTACTAACTCATCTACAGAATGAAATGTTGGTTTCTTCCATGTTTTGGCAATTGCAAAGAAAGCTGTTATAAATACTTGTGCGGGAGAAGACATTTAACCTAGTTGTTAAACTTCCTACCTCCCACATTGTAATATCTGGTTTGACTCCCAGCTCTGGCTTTTGAGTCCAGATTCTTGCTAGGGTCCCTGCCACCCACATGGCAGACTTGGACTGAGTTCCTGACTTCTGGTTTCAGACCAAGTCCAGCCTGGGCCATTGGAAGTGAAACAATGGATGGGAGATCTCTCTGTTTTCTTCTTCTTCTTCTTTTTTTTTTTTTCATGTGTGTGTGTGTGTCTTGTGGGTCTGCCTCTGAAAAAATAAATTAAAAATTTAAAACTTTCACATGCAGATATTTTTGTGGGGACCTACTGCATGTTCCACTCCTTTGTGCTGTGGAGCTTCCTTCTTTCTGAACTATTCACTCTTACCCACTTGTTAAGGCCATCTTCATGAACTAAATTCAACTTAATGAACATTTGTTGAATAAATTCTATAGGTAAGTTCCTTTTGTTGGATCCTTAGGAAAAACAATTGGGAATTAGAAAGAGCATAGTTTCAGAGATGTGCAATTATAATGTGACTACAGTGAAGTATTAGTACTGCAATGCAACTGGAACATTAGAGGAGCTACTAACCCAGGTGTGATGATTTAGTGACTCAACCTTCAGGTCCCAAGTCTGCATATCTACTTCTGAATGAAACCCAGGCCTACTCTGTGCTCACTTCTCCCAATCAGAATGTATCCTCCTTTCCTTCATGTTCCAATAGCATGTAGCGATAACTCTTTTTGGACACTTCTCACAATATACGTTTTTTCTTTTTTGTAGGGGCGATGGCACTTCCTTACAACACTTGTAGCTTGCCAAATAATACAATACTTACTTCTCTCTGTATTCTGGATTATACTAGTGAAGGTCTACAGATCAGTAATATTTTTAGATTAGAGCAAATGGAATGGAGCTTATTTCAAAGTCCTTTCCACATGGAGACCATGAAACATACAGGGCAGGGGTCATAAGCACAGGTTTTGTTGGAGACCCAGTTCTGTCACTGCTCTGACATGAGATGTCAAAGTCTTCAGCTCCAACTTCCTCCACTGTGCAGCAGGGAAAGATGCAGTGACACAACGCATGCAAGGCTGCCCACATCCCTCCCAGTCAGGACCCCTCACATGAGCTCTGTTGCTGCTGCTGTGAGTCTTGTAGCTCCTGTAGCTCCTGTGAATATGAAATATTTTTATTTCTCAGTTAAGTAGGGCTATTCTATGCTGGTTTTAAAGATTTTCTTGCATACTTTGGTAGGGTTCTCTTCTGAATGTGTGTGGAGGGAGACTCTGCTGATCTTGTTGGCTCACAATGTGAGTCAGCCCTTTATTTGATGGAATCAGTGGGCCAAACATGCAGGACCTGTTCGTTCTGCCCTGGACACGTTGCTCCTCTTAGGCTAAGGTTTCTCTCTTTAGAGTTCAGTGTGGAGAGCACACTGCTCCATTCTAACAGCAGTGTTCTCTTCTCTGCTTTCTCCTTAAGGGTGATACTACCTCCACCTGCAACTTCAGCCACCATGTGTTTTCCAGTGCCCCACATTTCTCCAGTCCCTATTACTCTCTGACCTCTAGTCCAGCATGGCACAGGTGGACAGGCTGAAGTTGTAGGAAAAGGCAAGGACTCAAGAACATTCATCATGAAGTGGCCACCAGTGGGGCGGTCTTCAGGAAGCTCTTTCCTCTGCATAGAGAGGACACCTGGCACTAGTCCTCTGGGGCTCTGGCTCTGCTCACTGACTAGTGAAGCAGGGAACAGAGCAGTCAAACCACCACCTGCCAGGCACCTCTGAGCTCATCTAACACCAACTGTCTGCAAAAGGAACTTTGAAAACTAATGCTCAAGACCTCAGCTCCACCTCCAAAAGCTTGCCCAAGTTTCTCCTTTGGTCATTTGCAACCTAGAACTACACAGAAAAGTTAATTCAGGGAAACAGTTCTGGGTTTAACCAAATTAACAACATAGCAATCCAACAGAAGTAGACAGAAGATTTTAAAGAAATTTAAAAAGAAAAAAAATTGGTGGCCAGAGTTGTGGTGAGGGGATAATGTTGCCACCTGCGATGCTGTAATCCTACATGAGTGCTGGTTCATATTCAGGCTGCTCCACTTCTGATCGACCCCCCTGATAATGGCCTCAGAAAAGCAGTGGAAGATGGCCCAAGTATTTGGTCACCTGCCACCCAGGTGGGAGACCCAAATGAAGCTTCTAGCTTCAACATGGCCCAGCCCTGCCTGGGGAGTGAACCAGCAGATGGAAGACCTTTCTTCTCTCTCTCTCTCTCTCTCTCTCTCTCTCTGGCTTTCAAATAAATAAAGAAACCTATTTTAAAAAACTGACCAAAAAAAAAAAAAAAGAAAAATATTAACTCCAATGGAAGAAACTTTTATACACGAACCAAATATAATCATAGCATTTCTCATGGCTCATCTCTGAATAATAGTTATGAAATCAACATAAAACTATCTGGCATATCGCTGTAACCACAAATCCCAGCTGTGCTGAATGCATGGGAGAGGACAATATTAGTGTGAAGCAGGAAAAGGAGGTGGAATGCAACATTTGAGACTTTTAAATCTTTATTTTCTGTAACAGCAATTCGAAGTATAGAAATGGTGGAATGATAATAGTATTTGGAGAGCATTACATGTAATAACACAGCTAAAATTTGAAGCAGTGTTTTGGAAGTAGTAAGAATGAGGCAGGAGACTACTTTTTGTTTTCATGAGACTTAGAGAAATATGACTTTTTAAATTATGTTTAGGTGATGGAGTGATAAAAATAGAATATGAAGTCAAGCACTAGATTAAGATGATAAGACTATCAATTTATAACACGATCAGAGTTAAAGTTCAAGAATTATCTAAGAAAATTTTAGGATATAATCACTAGAAGAGGAGTCTGTATCCAAACCAGTGAAGGAAATATCATAAGAAAACAAGGACTGAGAAAGATGTCACAGGTACAAAATATTAATGTTTATATCTGATAACATCACCTACTGCCTTCCACAGTGTATACTAGTAGGAAGCTGAATTAGAAGTGAAATGAGCCAGACACAAACCAGGCACTCTGATATGGGATGTAGGCATTTTAGTTGCTATGCCAATGGCCTGCCCTCCTGGGAAGCTCTTCAGTCCAAGATAAATTGGGAGTGATGATCACCCTAATCCATGTGCATTTTCCTTATACTAATGTGATGTGGGTTTTGGAAACTGCCAACAAAGAAAACCTTGATTAAAGCAGACACTTGTAAGCCACATGCAACTGATGAAAGCCGACTGCATCCAAAACCTTTGTCATGCATCTTACCTTCTGTTGGGTTCTATTATTTATAAATCAGTACATGATACAGCTGCAGGCAGGAGAGTTGCCAGCAGAGAGATGGTTTAATTACAACTAAATGAGGCAGTTACTTCAGATCGGGGTAATCCACGTGGAGGGGAAATATTCTCGAAAGGCAAATCAGTAGGATATGTTGCAATTTTAAGTGTTGCCTGAGTTACAACACTTGGTCACGGGATTGTTTTCAGTGAAAATTTTATGAAGCAATTCACCACACTGAAATAACGCTGTCTTTCACACACCTATAATAAATGTTTTGCTCTCTGTAGTCTCAAAGGTATTTCAAAAAGTTCATGGACCATGGATGTGAAAGTTTATTTGGGTCCAACATATTTTAGAAATCCATCTACAGTTTTTTTTCATAATTTGCATTTTATATAAACTTGGTGAAGACCTCTTGGGAGCACAGCCTTTAATTTTTTGAACCTCATCAAACTTATATTTTAAAATTTTTTAAATTTTTAATTAGTTTTTAACAGATTCAATGTGGTTTGTAGATACAATTCTAAGAACATAATGATATTCCCTCCTTCTCTCCCTGGCTCTTCCTCCTCTTTCTCCCTCTCACCCTCCTTCCTCTCCTTTTTTCGTTTTGAAATAACATTTTAAATATATATTACAGTAAAAAAGCTTACTACTTCACTAAATAGTAAGATTAATAAGTAAAAATCAAAAAGACTCTAGCTTAATGTGAATACAGACAATGGCTATACACAATAACTGAATGGAAAAATGACCATTGCACACATATACAGTAAATGTAAAGTGATCACAGGTCATTAGATCTATAGTAGTATAACACTCCTCTTAATCACTGGTTCAACAAAGGTATAAAACAAAGTTTTACAAAACTGTATTTGCAGCAGTGCTGACACCACAGACGTTACTTTGTTGCTTGTTTGCTGTTTAAATCTTGTCCCACATTTAAGGAAGAACATGAGGTGTTTGTCTGAGTCTGGCTTATTTCATTGAACAGGATTCCTATAGCTGTGTCCATTTTGCTGCAAATAGTAGCATTTCATTGTTTTTTACAGCTGAATAATACTCCATTGTGCATATACTACATTTTCTGACAATGGACGCTGTGGTTGATTGCACACATTAACTATTATAAAGAGTGCTGCTATGAACATGGTGGTGCAGGTATCTCTTTGATAATGGTATGTTCAAGTCTCTGGGTATATACCCAGTACTTGGATTGCTGGATCATATACTAAGTCTATTTCTAGTTTTTTTAGGAAATTTCACACTGTTTTCCACAGTGCCTTCACTAATTTACATTTCCACCAACAGTGAAAAAGTGCTCCCCATTCTCCAGATCCTAGTCAGCATTTGTTATTCTCTGCATTTTGGATTTTAGCCATTTTGACAGGGGTAAGGTGATACCTCATTGGGTTTTTGACTTGCATTTCCCTGATGGTTAATGATGTTGACCATTTTTTCAAATATTTGTTGGCCACTTGTATTTCTTCTTTTGAGATCTGCCTGGTGTTCTTTGCCCATTTCTCAACTGGATTGGTTGTTTTTTTGTTGTTGAGTTTTTAAAAGTTGATGATATATTTGGGATATTGATCTTTTGATGGATAGGTTGTTTGCAATTATTTTTTCCCATAATGTTGGATGTCTCTCCATTCTGTTGATCATTTCTTTTGCTGTGAAAAAGCTTCTGAGTTTGATTTAGTCCAGGATGTTTATTTTTATTTTTGTTGCCTGTGTTTTAGCAGTCTTGTCCAAGAAGTCATCCCCTAAACCAATGTCCTGGAGCCTTTTCCCTGTTTTTCTTCAGCAACTTCATAGTCTCAGGCCTTAAATTTAGTTGTAGATTTATCTGGAGTTGCTATTTGTAAATGGTGAGAGTTATGTATCTAATATATACATATATATACACACACACATATATATATGTATACACACATCTATATATGTGTGTGTGTATGTGTGTATATAATATATATATGTATGTATATATATATATATATATATATATAGTCAGCACAATTGTTCAGTTTGTCCTTATTCCACTATATGGTCTGAGCACTTGTCTCAAAAATCAGTTGGCTGTACATATTTGGATTAATTTCTGGACTCGCTGTTCTGTTCCACTGATCTCTGTATCAGTTTTTATGCCAGTACCATGCTGTTTTGATTAATATAGCTTAATATAATGTTTTGAAATCACATTTTATGATGCCTCCAGCTTAATTCTTGCTCAGGATCACTTTGGCTTTCTGGGTCTTTTGTTATTCCAAATGAATTTTATGACTGCTGTTTATAATTCTGTAAAGAATGTCATCAGTATTTTGATAGGGATTGCACTGAATCAGCAGATTTCTTTAGGTAGTACTGCACAGATTCTCAACAAAATACTAGCAAATCAAATCCAAAGTCAAATCAGCAGGATCATACAACATGGTCAAGTGGGATTTATCCCAAAAGTGCAGATGGTTCAAGATTCACAAATCAATAAATAAATGTCATAAACCACATTAATAAAAACCAATGGTCATCCCAAATGACGCAGAGAAAGCATCTGATAAGATGCAATGCCATTCATGATAAAAATCCTCCACAAATTACGTATAGAAGAAACATTCCTCAAAATTATAAAGGCTATATATTGCAAACCAACAGCCAATATCATACTGAATTGGGAAAAACTGAAAGCAATTCCCTTCAGATCTAGAACAAAACACTCTTATTTAATATAGTAATGGACATTTTGGCAAGAACAATTATGGATGAGACAGAAATAAAGGGCATCAAAATTGGAAAAGAGGAAAAAGAGGAAGTAAAATTACTGATGTTTGAAGATGATATGATGTTGTGCATGGAAAAAACTAAATACCCACCTAAAAAGTGTTAGAAATAATAAACCAATAAATCAACACCCTGATCAGACCCGACAGAGAGAAGAAGGCGTATGTGCGGCTGGCTCCTGACTATGACGCTCTGAACGTTGCCAACAAAGTTGGGATCATCTGAACTGAGTCCAGCTGGCTAATTCTAAATATATGTTTTTTCACCATAAAAAAAATAATAAACCAATTCAGTTAAGTTGCAGGTTATAACATAAACATACAAAAAGAAAAAAGAAGAAAGAAAACCCAGTAGCTTTCTTGTATGCTAATGATGAACTCACAGAAACAGAAATCCCATTCATAATAGCCACCCAAAGTAAAATATTTAGGAATAACCAAAGCAGTGAAAGATCTCTACAATCAAAGTTATCAAATGATGGTGAAAGAAATCATCAAGGACACACAAATAGAGAGATACTCCTTGCTCATGAATCAGAAGAATCAATATAAGAAAAATGTCTATACTGTTAAAAGCAATCTATACATTGAATGAAACACATACAAACTTATCTTTTAATTTCATTTTCCATGAAATTTTAAAAAATGTTAATTTCAAAGGCAGAGTGATGTGACAGAGATAGAGGAGACAGAGAGATTTTCCATTTGCTGGTTTACTCCCCAAATGGCTGTTAAGACCATGGCTGACCCAGGCTGAAGCCAGGTGCCTGGAACTCCATCCATGTCTTCCACATAGGTGGGAGGGGCAGTGGCCCAAGTATGAGGCCATTTTCCATGGTGTCACAGGTGCTTAACAGGGAGACAGTTTGGAAGCAGAGCTGCTGGGACTCAGACTAGTGCTCTGAAATGGGATGCCAGAGTTACTGATAGTAGTTTAACCCACTGCACCACAATCCCCGCCCCTTCATGAACTCCGATCTGCTTATTCATTCCCCAAATGGCCACAAAGACCAGGGTTGGTAAAAGTCAGAAGCCAGGAGCTTCATCTGTGTCTCCCACATGGGTGGCAGAGGTCCGAGTACTTGAGCCATCTTCTGCTGCTTTTCTCAGGCCACTGGCAGGGGCCAGATGAGACGCAGAGCAGCCAGTACTTAATCAGTGCACATATGAGATGCCAATATCACAGGCAGTGGTTTTACCCTCTGTGCTACAATGCCAGCCCCCAGGAAAATATTTGTTAAAAACAAACAACAACAAAAAAAAACTAAAACCACAACCGTCTGAAGCCAGGGATGTGGTGCAGCAGATTAAGCCATGTCTTGCGATGCCCACATCCCATCTCAGAGTTCTGGCTTGCATCCTGGCTTCTCCACTTTCAAGCTAGCTTTCAGCTAATGTGCATGAGAAGGCAGCAATGATGGTCCAAGTGCTTAGGTTCTTGCTACCTATGCAGGAGACCAGTTGGGAGTTCCAGGATTCTTGTTTTGACCTGGCCTAGACCTGGATACTTCAGACATTTGGGAAAAAGTCTCTCTCTCCCTCCGTCTCTGTCTCACTCTCTCTCTGGCTCGTTCTCTCTCTCCCTCTCACTGCCACTCTGACTTTCAAGTAAATAAACAGACCTTGTTTTTTAAAGCCACCTTTTCCTGTATTAAGAAGGCTTTATTCTTTGCTTCCCTCCGTCTATCTCATTTAGTTGTGCAGAGTCTACTTCCTCCTGATGTCCCCTTCCAGTACTTAACCCAACCCCCAGTATCATCACATCAGACAATAGGATTTCAACAGATATATCTGGGAATATCTAGATATTCAATCCACAGCAAGAAATAATGTTTCTTTAGAAAAGAAAAAAAAAATCTCAAATCATAAGGTGGTCTACATCTCCACCTTATGGAGTCAGAAAAAGAAGAGCAAATTAAACTCAAAATAAACATGAGGAATGAAATAATAAAGATAAAGTTTTCAATAAAATTGCAAGCAGAGAAAAAGTATAAAAACAGATGAAACCAAAAACTGGTCATTTGGAAAAATGAAATATAATTGGAAAATCTGTAGCCAGACTGATGAACAAAAATGAGAGCAACCAACACTTGAAAAATCTCAAGAATCAAAGACCCTAAAGATATGCAGACATTAAAATAATAATAATGGAAGAAGATGAACAATACTATGACCATAATTTGCATAACTTAAAATAGACTCCCAGATATTTCCATTTTGCATCTGCTTTCAGTAGCAAATGGTGGACATTGTGACGGACACACACTTAAACAGCTTTTCTCATGGAACAGGATACTATAAACGAGCTCCTTCTCTTCTACTCACAGCAGCTTTCCTCTTGAGAAACGATGCCTAAAAAAACTGATTCAGAGCCTAGGACAATGCCTGCTATTGTCACCAAACACAATCAAGGGTCCTGCTCACAGGCAAGGAAGAAATGAGGAATAGATATCCACAGTCTGCCTTACACGCTCTCGTGCTGGGTGGCCACCGCTGCTGCTAGACAAGAAAGGATAACCTCTCGGGTTGTGAACTTCACAGAAATGGAGATAAATGATCAATGTTTCTTCCACTCGGGAGGTAGTGGAACACAAGCCTAGTAAAACATTCCTTCTGAGGCCGATCCATTTTTCAAAAGATCAATTTCTTTACAACATGTAGTGATACGTGACTTCAGCTTCCTCTTCAACCACAGAATTTGCCGAGGTCCAACTTAATATCACCATTTTCAGTGTCAAGAGCTTTCTAGCAAGATTAGTTTGAAAAAAGTAAATTGGTTATAAAAGATATAATTTAACATGAATTATGTCTCTCTAAAAAATGTGAGAAAAATCAGGTGAACACTAACTGCTTTTGAAAATGTCCCTGAACCGAGGAACTCAGAATAAAAAAATTGTATGCTTATTTTGTTTGAGGGGAGATGAGAGATGGCGGGGAAGATCCCATCTACTGATTCTCACCCAAATGTTCTCAATGGCCAGGTTGCCAGGGCTGAGCTGGGCACAAGCCAGGAGTCTGGTCTCTCTCGTGGATCTCCCTCATGGGTGACAGAGATTCAAACCACTTGAGCCATCACCTTGTCTCCCAAGGTCTGCACTGACAGGAAGCTGGAGTTGGTAGCTGGAGGCAGGAATTGAGACAAAGAACTCTGGTATGGGAAGTGGATGTCCTAATCACTAGGCCAAATGCCTGCTAGGAGGAGTTTGGAACTGTTAAGGAAGTCCATTCTCTCCCTCATTATTATTACTATTTTACCAGGAAGTAAGGAAAGGACTAAATATTAGTTTACGTATTTCAAAAATTTAAGGACTGTTGGGCAAATTAACAAGACTACATGGTGCATCAGCCGTTGAGCTGGAGATGGACAGGGGAGTATCTGGCACTTGGGAACTAACTGTCCCCTGCTGCTCATTCCCAGTGCACATCTGGATAGAGCACAATAGGACACTCGTGAAAGGCACAAGCATCGACGGGCAAGTGGCTGCTGCCCCCAAAGCTCTGCCTTCATACAGGTTTCACTTGGCTAGGCCTACTGAAATCAGAAGTCTTGTATCAAGGCTTTTAAATTCCTTTTTTTCGGTTTAAGACACTCCTGGCATAAACCTGCTTTTAAAACATTCTTGCTTGCTACTTTATTAACTTAATCTCAATCTTCAAGCCATAAAACTGACCCCATGGCATGGAAGATGCTGTTTTTTTTAATTGCTGTGTTTGTACCCCATTTTCATTTAATGTCTTTCTTGAGAGAATGGGATTTAAATCAACCAACTTGCTTATTGTTTTCCATTTGTTCCATTTTGTTCTTTACCCCAATTTTCCTAGATATTCTTGCAATAATTGATTCTTCTATATTATTTCCTTTTATGTCCATAGTTAGTCTATTCATATATCTTAAATTTTTTGGCAATTTTGAAAGGTTTTAAGAATCAGAATTTATCACAATCAAATTCACAAACCACAGCACTTCACAGGTAGTATAGAACCTTACAACAGTGTGTTTTTAATTCCTGAGTCCCACCTTCAGTTATCACACTTCTTGTTCTTACATGTACTACAAGCTCACAAACTGGTATAGTACTAGTATTTTTGTCATAGACAATCAATTCAACCTTTTTTAGTATAAAATTCTGCAAGTTTTTACCAATGCAAATGGTCATTTAACCACCACAATCAATAACATAACAATTTTATCAATGCCCTGATACCCTAGATTTTCCTGTGTCTTATGTAATATCTCTCTGGCAGCTTTTGGTCCCTTTCTTATGAATCCACTTTTATATGATGTGATGTAAGTAGAATCATAGACTCTATACCATTTGTGAGTATCATGCATCTGGGATTCAGCCATACTGTATGTACATCAGTTTATTCTGTTCAGATGAATGGAATTCTATGGTAGAACTAGTCCACAGTTTCATATTAAGACTGAAAGATAGCCGGCGCCGTGGCTCAACAGGCTAATCCTCCACCTATGGCGCCGACACACGGGGTTCTAGTCCCGGTCGGGGCGCCGGATTCTGTCCCGGTTGCCCCTCTTCCAGGCCAGCCCTCTGCTGTGGCCCAGGAGTGCAGTGGAGGATGGCCCAAGTGCTTGGGCCCTGCACCCCATGGGAGACCAGGAAAAAGCACCTAGCACCTGGCTCCTGCCATTGGATGAGCGCGGTGCGCCGGCCGCAGCGCGCCATCCGCGGCAGCCATTGGAGGGTGAACCAACGGCAAAAGGAAGACCTTTCTCTCTGTCTCTCTCTCTCACTGTCCACTCTGCCTGTCAAAAAAAAAAAAAAAAAGACTGAAAGACATTAGGGTTGTTCCCAGTTTTTGGTGATTATGACTAAAGCCACTACACACATTTGCATGCAGGTGTTTAATAGACATATCTTTACTTGGTTAGCTGTCAAGGAGAGAGACTTCTGGATTATGCTAGTGCACATTTAATTTTATGGGACGCTTCTAATGTGCTTCCCCAAGTGAATGAACCACTTCACATTCTCTCTGACAATGTCTAGGAATTTCAGTCACTCTACTCTCTCACCAGGGCTTATGTGTGTGTGTGTGTGTGTGTGTGTGTGTGTGCGTGCGCATATGTGTGCTGAATTTCAGCCACTGTAGTAAGTGAGCAGTGGTATCTCACGGTGGTTTTAATTTGTTTCCTTAGTGATTAGTGGTCCTGAATATCTTCTCTGAGCCATCACAATTCTTGTTGATTTCTGAAAGCCACAGCAATCCTAACAACATCCTAGTCAACCTACATAGAGAATAAGGCAACTGACTTTCTGATGACTAAGACTCCACTGTTTCCTTTAAAGGAGGGGTAGACTACGAGAATCAGTTACCAAGCCTTGGACAGCGTAGTTCTGAAGGAATTCCCCAGAAGTGAACTCTGATGCTGTCAGAGGATGAGACTATTCTGAAAGGAATCAAACTTTCTGCTTTCTCCCTCCTGAACAGTCTTTCGTTTATGTTCATCTCCTTGAACACCTAAAACAAAGCCACTTTTACAATCACCAGGCAAATGCAGCAGCCTGTTAATGCAGTGTTATGGCTGACCATGTAAATGTATCAAAGGTCAAGTTTCAGGGACAGTTCCCATAGCAATTGTATCTTGGCCACTTAACAGATCACCAGCAACCATCTGCAGAGTATCCACAACCAGAGGAAGTGTTCCTCAATAGCACTGGTCCTTTCTGTCATTTAAACTTTGGGCTATGCTGTCACTTGCTTTCTGAAATAAATATCACCATTTAAAGAGCATTAGATTTCATTTCTGTTACTGACAGCTCTTCAAACTGGCCTCCGTAGTGTGATGGTGATAGCGTCAGCTATCCTACAGTTGTCCACTTTAGCTCGTAATAGTATAAAGACATCTCTACACTTTGACGGAGAAACATTGAAAAATCTTACTTGGTAAATTAGAAGCCAACTTTTCTAAATATTTATTTATTTTATTTGAAAGTGACAGATAGGGAAGGAGAGACAATGAGAGAAAGAGAGAGAGAGGGATTATCAATCTGGTTTATTTCCCAAATGGTCACAATAGCTGGGGCTGGGCCAGGTTGAAACCAGGAGCCAGGGACTCCACCTAGGTTTCAACACTTGGGTGGCAGAGACCAAATTACTTGAGCCATCATCTGCTTCCCAGGGCCATCAGCAGGGAGCCAGACCAGAAGTGGAACAGCTCCAATGTGGGATGCAGGCAAGCAGCAGCTTCACTGCCGTGCCACCAGGGCCGCCCCTGGAAAGTGCTTATTAACTGTAGTGTAAGTCATAAAAGTTAGGAAAATTCATCACTTGGCAAGTGAACACAAGGGGAAAATATATTAAAAGAAAAGGCGGGGGGCTGGCGCTGTGGCATGGCAGCTAAGGTCACTGCCTGCAGTGCTGGCATCCCTGTGGGTGCTGGTTTAAGTCCTGGCTGCTCCACGTCTGATCTATCTCTCTGCTATGGCCTGGGGGGGTGGTGGAGAAGGCCAAAGTCCTTGGGCCCCTAAACCCGCGTGGGAGACCCGGAAGAGGCTCCTGGCTCCTGGCCTCAGGTCGGCACAGTTAAGGTACAAGGCTGGTATCATATTCCTCCTGTGTAATGAATTCCTGGTATATCTCTTATACCACAGGCTTCCTTATAAAGAATTCTCTCAACTTTTGATATCTATGAAGGCATTTGTGTTTTTTGAAGATTTATTTATTTATTTGAAAGGTGGAGTTACAGAGAAAAAGGAGAGACAAAGAGAGAGAGAAAGATCTTCCAATTGCTAGTTCATTGCCCAAATGGCCACGGCTAGGCCAGGCCGAAGCCAGCAGCCAGGAGTTTCTCCTGAGTTTACTACAGGGATACAAAAGCCCAAGGACTTGGGCCAACTTATGATGCTTTCCCAGGTGCATTAGCAAGGAGCTGTATGGGAAGTGGAGCAGCTAGGACTGGAACTGGTGCCCACATGGGATGTCGGTGTCACAGGCTGAGGCTTTACCAGCTATGCCACAATGTGGGTGCCTAGGCATTTGTTTTTATTTCTCAAAGTTGTTCACTAGAATTCTTGTTTGGCACGGTTTTGTTTCATTTTTCTTGTTATATACTTGAAAGATGCTGCCCACTGTCTTCTTACTGATGCTGTTGCCTTCATACGTCTTCTGCCATCCTCATGTATATCCTCCAGTGTGTAATTATCTTTTCATTCTGTTTGGTTGTAAAGTTTCTCTTAATCATTGGTTCTCAGCAATTTGGTTATAATGTGTCTTGGTCTAGTTTTCTTTATGTTTCTTATCATTGAAATTTATTGAGCTTCTTGGATCTATAAGATTGTTTTCATTCAACTTTGGAAGATTTCAGCCAATACTTTAAAAACAAAAAAGATGCAGTTACAGAAGAAGGAGAGACAGATTTTCATCCATTGGTCACTCCCCAAATGACTGCAACAGCCTAGCACTGAAGCCAGCAGCCAGGAGCTTCACCTGGGTCTTCTGCATGGGTAGCCTCTTCCACTGCACTCCTAGATGTATTAGCAGAGAGATGGACCAAAAGTGGAGCAGCTGTGACATGAAATGGCACCCGTGTGAGATGCTGGCACCAAAGGCAGCATCCCAATCCATTAAGCCACAACACCAACCCCAGCCATTAATTTTTAAAAGATTTTTTTCTGCTGTCTTTTCCTGGGGAACTTCAATTATATACATATTGGACTCACTTATTCTTAGTGCCTTTTTAAGAATTCCTTTCTCTTTTTTTAAAAGTATATAGTTTGTATTGCTGTGTCTTCCAGTTAACTTATCTTTTCTTTGGCAGTGTTTAATAATCTTCTGCTAGTTCTATCTGGAGTATTTTTATCACAGTCATTGTTGTATCCAACTTTGAAGTTTGAGGAGATTTGCCTCTATTTAAATTTTTGAACAGGGGAAATTCCATATGCTGTTTGACTAGCAAATTGCCTACAACAGCTAATGCTGGGCCAACCTGAAGACAGGGGAGGAATTCCACTTGAGTCTTCCACATAGGTGGCAGGGGCCTAGGAAATTGAGCCATCATATGCTGTATCCACATACAACAGCAGGAGGCTATATCAGAAGTGGAAGGGGACTTGATCTCAGGCCATCTGATATGAGATTTGGGTATTCCAAGTGGTGGTTTAACCTGTTGCATCACAATGACCACTCCAGGGGTCATTGTCTTTACCTGCTTATGTCAAGATAATGTTTTGAAAATATGGAGTGCAGTGGAGGATGGCCCAAGTCCTTAGGCCCTGCACCCGCATGGGAGAACAGGAGAAGCACCTGGCTCCTGGCTTCGGATCAGCACGGTGTGCCATAGCACGCTGGCCGCAGCGGCCATTGGGGGGGTGAACCATTGGAAAAGGAAGACCTTTCTTTCTGTCTCTCTCTCTCACTGTCCACTCTGCCTGTCAAAAAAAAAAAAATACTGTTTCATATAATAAGTCAATTTTTTTCATTGCCATGAGGAAATATGTGAAGCAATCCACTCCATTTCATTTCAGTCCATTTTTCATTGCTATAATGACATATATGAGTCATAGGAAGTTTATATAGAAATAAGATATATTTAGCTCACATATTTTGAAGCTGAGAGTCCAAACACCATGGTGCCCATGGAGAGGCATGAAGACCAGTCACTGTTCAACCTCAATGTATATATATAATTTCATTTGTTAAAAAAGACATGAAAGTAGAAAAGGAAAAATGCAAAAGAAAGACAATAAATAACTATGATATCATAGAGGATATTTCTCAGATCAAAATAATATTCTTAAAAAAGACCATGTATCTGCTAATAACGATAGAATTAAAAAGTAAAGAATATTCCAACATGGTAAGCAGTCTACACATCAAAGTCATAGAATGACAAATGTTCTCACTAGCACTCTGAACTCAGAATCAGTCCTTAAGGCATTCGGATCTGGCTAAAAAGTCCATGACATCATTTCAGGCATGGATAACCAAGATACTGTGGCAAACATGATTTTAAAAGCTTTCTTAAAAAAAAATCAATATTCTCTAAATATTTAAATTTTTCATTTCCATGCCCATGCTCTCCTTACTTTTCTGTGAAGTTTCACGACATTTGTTCTTTGATGAAAGTCAGAATAATGAAACTATTTGGTTTACAATTAATTATCCTAAATCTGTTTTGCTATGACAGGACAATATTGTGAAGTGTTAATTAATTTATTTCTAAAGCTTTTATTTAATGAATGCAAATTTAACAGGTGCAACTTTAGGAATATAGTGGTTCTCCCCCATACCCACCTGCCCATCCCCACTCCCATCCTTCTACTCTCCCATTCCATTCTTCATTACGATTTGCTTTTTATTAACTTTATATATAGAAGACCAACTCTATACTAAGTAAAGATTTCAACAGTTTGTACCCACACACACAATGTAAAAACTACTGTTTGCGAACAAGTTTTGTAGTTAATTCTCATAGTACAACTAATTAAGGCCAGATGTCCTACATGGGAACTAAGTGCACAGTGACTTCTGTTGTTAATTTAAGAATCAACCACTCTTATTTATGACATCAGTGATCACCTGAGGCTCTTGCCATGAGCTTCCAAGGCTATGGAAGCCTTTTGTGACCACAAACTCCATCAGTATTTAGACAAGGCCATAAGCAAAGTGGAAGTTCTAACCTCCCTTCAGAGAAAAGTACATCCTTATTTGATAGCTCCTTTCTTTCCAATGGGGTCTCACTCACAGAGGTCCTTCATGTAGGATATTTTTTGCTGTAGTGTCTTGGCTTTGCATGGCTGAAATGGTGAAGTATTAATTTAAATATCTGAGAATATATATTTGGGCAACCACAATTGTCCTCAAATTAGAACAAGATCCTTTAAATTTGGGGAAAGGCAAAAGGAGCTAGATTAGAAAAAAAATGAAAAATAAAAAACATTTCCTTATGTGGGTGGTTCTAAAGAAAAGGCCTTCATCATGCTATAGCACAGTAACTTCCAGGCGTCAGACTGGGCAACTTCCAACTCCACTGTGACATGAGCAGAGGAATGAACACAGCCACATGGCAAGTATAAGGGAAATAGACCTAGGGCATGTTCTCTGAGTGCCTCAGGCTCCACCAAAGATGTGGGTACAGCCAAGTGTTTTATCATAGTAAACTCACAGACGGGTCTAGGAAGAGCTTAAGATCTCACAGAGAAAATTAGGGGGAAACTTTAGTATATGGGAAGTCAGACATTGCAGTGGATGCAAATGTGGGGAGAGCAACAGTGAAGAATTGTGCCTGATGCTACAACCATTTAGGGGAGTGAACAAGCAGAAGGGAGAGCTTTCTCCGACTCTCTAATAAATCTTTAAAAAAATAATATGCCTGTTGTTAGGTGACCAATGCCTCCTCTGCCTCCATCAACACAACCTGGCAAGCAGCACTGAACACAGGAGCAATTCTGAGAAGATAGAGCCCAGGGGGACATTTTAACTTTAATGATGATAAACCTTATAGCATCTGTCTGACATGGAATTGATCAAGATTCCATTTCCTAAAACCAGGCACAACAGGGAATCAAAGAAGTATCATATGACTTTGTAGAAAGACAGGAAAAATTTTGCACACATAAATATACATTCAAATTTTGTGAACCTTGCATGTCTACAGTTGGAAGTCACCTGAGATACTAGTTTGAAGATATTGAGATTCCTAGGTCATAACTCTAGCTTTTCTATCAGTTCCTTATGGTGTTTTGCCTTAATTTCTCTATTTGTAAGAGCAAATCTGGCATGTTTCCTCCTCATACACTGTAGGTACCTGGAGTGAGCACATCATGTGGTTCCAATTTTTCAGAGTGCGGGTTCAGCCATGTAAATATCACCATCAGCTGTCGAGATGGGAGGGAATTTTGTGTATGACTTTTCCCTGGATTGGCATTCATGTTCCCTCTTTCTGCTTACTTGGTATATAACATGGAAATGTGTTCCTATGAGCTTGGAAGAGAAGTATATTTAAGGTAGAGGCTTATGTGGAAAAAAAAAGTCCTTGATTTTGTTAAAAACAATCTGATACACTGCCCTGCCCTATCTTGGTGCTATGAAAATTCTCCAGAGCCTGAGTCCTCAGGATTGAAGGATACTAAAATTGGGCCACTTGGGTACCACTAACAAGAGCTATTAATGTTTAGCATGCCTCAGATACTTCCACCGACTTTTGAGAACTGGCCCTGGCTTAATGGGAAAAGGTTTCCTCGTACAGAACGTTCCCTGCCTCCATTCAAGGAGGGCAGCCAGCCAGAAGAACTGGCTGCATGTTTTTGAGCCCATGTAAAAGGAGCTGAGAGCAGACACCTCTGCTGTAGACCAAGCCTGGCAGAGAGGTCATCTTTGTTGCAAGTGGCTGAGGAACAGCCTCCCCTGCTGATGATTGGTGCTATTTTTAGCAACAAGCTGAAACTTTTCATTCTTGAAATTGTTTTCATTTCCACTCAAAGAGGCACACTGCATGTGTTGGGGGAAAAAAAACAAAATAAGAGGCAAAAGGGCTAATAGGAGCCGTGTGTCTCTGTAAAACAAAACCCGATGAATTTGCTTCCCCTGGTGCTGACATCTCAGTCCTGGCACGGGGTGGTTCTAATAGCTGTAGGCTAAAACAATAATTTCCATAGTGCAGCTCCTAATGATAATGTAAATTTCACTTAAGTATACATGATTACATAAAATTACACAGAATTGCCACAGACTTTGTGCCTAACTGTTTATGGAGCAATATACATCTACCAATTTTTCTTCCTCTAAACTCAATAGAAGACAAACAACTTTGACTCCAGGAGAAGATACAAGTCTACAGCCCTGGATTAATGTGCATTCAAATGTGAATTCATTCCCATCACATGTTTTCTGGGTGCTAACAATGACAATGGGCAATGGGGGAGGAGTTCACCACATTTGCCATCTACAGAGGCCTACTTAGAATGCACCCCATGGGGAGACCAGGAAAAGCACCTGGCTCCTGCCATCGGACGAGCGCAGTGCGCCGGCCGCAGCGCGCCGACCGCGGCGGCCATTGGAGGGTGAACCAACGGCAAAAGGAAGACCTTTCTCTCTGTCTCTCTCTCTCACTGTCCACTCTGCCTGTAAAAAAAAAAAAAAAAAAAAAGAATGAAGTGTTTCATGAAGTCACCAGGCGTCTCCAGCCTGTGTGTTTGTGGCAATGGAAACCCTTCAAAGGCACTCTGGACAGGCAGAGTTAGTGAGAGATAGAGAGACAGAAAGAAAGGTCTTTTTCCATTGGTTCACCACCCCCACCAAGTGGCTGCTACTGCCAGCGTTCTGAGGCCAGCACTCCACACTGATCCGAAGCCAGGAGCCAGGAGCTTCCTCCTAGTCTCCCATGCAGGTGCAGGGCCCATGGAACTGGGCCATCCTCCACTGCACTCTCTGGACCACAGCAGAGAGCTGGACTGGAAGAGGAGCAACCAGGACAGAACATGCGCACCGACCGGGACTAGAACCTAGGGTGCCAGCACCACAGGCGGAGGATTAGCCTAGTGAGCCGAGACTCTGGATTGCTGACTTGGGTGCAGGTGCACTTCAGTGTATCTATTTTGCCATGGATTCATCCCACATGGTTGTCCTGTCTCACATGAATGTGCTGAGCACCCACAGTGAGTGGGAGTGTCTCTTATCTCTGTGTTCCTCAAGAGCAAGTTCTGTGTTCTTCTCTTTTGTCTCCTGCTCAGACCCTCACACCTGGCTGGTCTTCAGCAACTACGTGCTGAATTAAGTTGAACTGGTGTGGGACCAGTCTTCATATTATATTTTTATTCATGCTAACTTTTAAGATGCGGAGCAGGGAGAGAGAGAGAGAGAGAGAGAGAGAGAGAGTTCCATCTTCCATCCACTGATTCACTCACCAAATGAAAACAAGAGCCAGGGGTATGACAGGCCAAATTCAGGAATCAGGAACTCAATCTAGATCTCCTTCATGGGTAGCAGGGACCCAAATACTTGATCAATCAGCTGCTGCCTCCAGGATGCACATAATCAGAAACTTCGAATTAGAAGTAGAATGGGGACTTGAACCCATGCACTTCAATATGGGATACAGGAATCCCAAGTAACATCTTAATCACCATGCCAAATGCCCAACCCTACTTTTCATATTTTAAAGTACAGCAAAACTTGTGGCATGAAATAACAGAAATATAATCTGTCAGATGAGGCAGAAAGGAGATGCTAAGAAGTACAATGTGCTTTGGGGATGTTTGGACAGGGTTGGCAGGGAACTTCACTCAGAAACACAGGGAGGGGAACTAACAGGGATTATTATCCATTCACTAATATTCATAGCAATTCACTAAGATATTTTTATTCTCATTTTACAAAAGATGAAGAAATTGACATTTAAAAAGGCTAAACACTGCACTTCCCAAAACCTACGCAGTTAGGAGTAGACCTCTTTTTCAAGTTCTAATCCTCAGCTTCTACCCGTATGCTGTGTTCTCTAAAGAGGCACATCCTACCTGTGCCTCTGGAGCAGGGACCAGTGTCTGTTCCAATTTACTGTCCCTAAAATACCTTTAACCAAGCCACCTTTAGAAAAAAAACTTTAAGCTCTAAGATATCTACAACAATATTTCAGCCAAGCATCCAAGAATAATCCCATAGATTTTCTCCCTGTTGAATGACTCCCTCATATTACAGGTGATTCCTGAGAGCAGAGTGGCCTGGAGCTCACAGCCACTTGACTCTGACCCTCTCCCACAGGTATCCAGGACACAACTGCTCCTTCTGGGTTATGGTGAGTGGTGACACAAAGTAGCTTCAAAACATTCAGGGAAAATGACATTAAAAATTTCTAAACACAGAAAAAAATTTCTAGAAAGAACAGGTTTCATGTATTTAGATAACTTTCATATCCTGATTTTATTTCCTTTGGGTAAATCCCCAGGAGTAGGATGACTGGGTTACATGCTAGATCCACTACTACATTTCTGAGAAACCTCCATACTGTTTTTTAATTTAATTTATTTATTTAAAAGATTTTATTTATTTATTTGCAAGGTAGAGTTATATACAGTGAGAGGGAGAGACAGAGAGAAAGATTTTCTGTTCGCTGGTTCACTCCCCAGATGGCTGCAAAGGCTGGAGCTGCACTGATTTGAAGCCAGGAGCCAGGAACTTCTTCCGCATCTCCCACGCAGATACAGGGGCCCAAGGACTTGGGCCATCTTCTACTGCTTCCCCAGGCCATGGCAGAGAGCTGGATGGGAAGAGGAGCAGGTAGGACTAGAACCAGTGCCCATATGGGATGCCAGCAGGCACCACAGGCAGAGGATTAACCCACTGCGCCACAGAGATGGCCCCATCCATACTGTTAAATTCCATTAATGTCAAGTCATTTTTCTGAGTAATATCAGCCACTTAGTTGATACACAGAGAACTGATTGTCCTGGGAATATACCTATACAACAGTCGTTTTTACATTGTCAACAAAGGGGAAATGGATGGCTTTTTAACACTTTTTAGGATTAGGAAATAAAGAAGTCAGAAGGAGCAAAAATCAGGACTTAGGGGGAATCCTTGTGATTCCCCACTGAAATGCTCAAAGCCTCCCCCTGCTGGATGGGAGGACTGACCCGCAGCTTTGTCATGGAGGCCTCCTTGGTGAGCTTTTCCTGGTGTCGCTTTCACCACCAGCATTTGCTACTCACTGTCTTGGATTTTAGCCATTCTGAGAGTGGTGAGGTGACAGCTGATTGTGGCTTTGTGCATTTCCCTGATGGCTGGTGATGTTGAGCATTTTTTCATATATTTGTTGGCTATTCGTATTTTTTCTTTTGAGAACTGTCTATTGAGGTCTTTTTACGTTTCTTAACTGGACTGGTTGTTTTTTTGCTTTTGACTGTTTTAGGTTTCTGACATATTCTAGATGTTAATCCTTAGTTAGATACGTAGTTTGCAAATTTTTTTTCCTATTCAGTTGCTTCACTCTATTTATTGATTGTTTCCTTTTCTGTGCAGAAGCCTCTGAGTTTGCTACAATCCCATTTGTTTAGTTTTCTTCTGTTGACTCTCACAGACATTTTTTTAGAGATTTATTTATTTTATTTGAAAGGTAGAGTTATGGAGAGGCAGAGAGAGAGAGAGAGAGAGAGAGACCTTCCATTCACTGGTTCACTCTCCAGATGGCCGAAACATCTGGAGTTGTGCTGATCCAAAGCCAGGAACCAGCAGCTTTTTCAGAGTCTCCCACGCAGGTGCAGGGCCCCAAGGATTTGGGCCATTCTCCATTGCTTTCTCAAGCTATAGCAGAGAGCATGATGGGAAGTGGAGCAGCCATGTCTCCAACTGGTACCTATATGAAGTGTCAGCACTGAGGCAGTGGCTTTACCCACTACTCCACAGTGCCAGCCCAAGACTTTTTTTAAAAAGTGTAACTTTACCATTATTTCACTCATGTTGTAATTGTAAATTTGATAATTGTTGTTGCTTTAATTTTAGAAAATTCATGTTGCTATCATAAGATTTCTTTTCCAACAGATGTCTTTTTAAAAATGTTTTAATTTGTTTATTTTTGTTATATTTGAAAACCTGAGAACCAGAAAGAGACAGAGACACAAGTCTTCTACATGCTGGTCTATCCCCCAAATGGCTACAACATCCAGGGCAGGATTAGGCTGAAGCCAAGAGCCCAAAACTCAGTCTGTTTCTCTCAATGGGTGGCAAGGACTCAAGTACAACTTCAGCCATCAGCTGTTGCCTTCCAGGGTGTGTATGAGCAGGAAGCTGTACTAAAAGGAGACAGGACTCAAACCAACAGCTCTGATACAGGATGTGGGCATCCCAAGTGGCATTTTAGCTGCTGGGCCAAACACTCCTAACGTGCTTGGCAGTGCTTCAAACCAGACCGTATTCAGACATGTTATCACAAGTTAATATGAGTTTGTTTTGGTGCAAAAATAAAATGTGAAATCTATGCACAGTTTTTTCATAGTGTGCATTTTTCATGAACCCTTTGAAGACTCCTCATAGTGGAGGCAGTGGTACTGTATTTGTTCTTCCCCAGAAGGTGGAGCCTTCTCTGTGGTTTGGGGGGAAGAAAGGCATCTAATCAATTTGTACAGAATACTGCAAGAATGGAGCAAGATGACTCTTTTCTCATGACTTGTATTTTGGGAAGAAAGGAGAAGTGCAGAGAATATGTCTCTACACCACACATGTTCTGTCACTCATCAACACATTCAGTAGCTAGAGTATTCATTTTCCAGCTACAAAAACAAAAGGTCCTATGTAATTATTCTGTAATTAGCTGGTAATTACAACATCGTAAGTGGCTATGTCAGTGTTTCTAGACCTTTCAGTCTGCTGGGTAATTGGATCTGGAATTCTTATGAGAACTTGGGATCTTCGAAAGTGCTTTCTTGTGATTGGTGCCACATGAGACAGAGTGAGGCTGAAATGCACCAAGAGTTTTGCAGTGGCTCTCAGACCACATTCTCTAAACACATGTAAGAGCTCTCCACAAACAACTCTGGGTTGTTGTAATTCAAATCAATAGTAATGCACACTGATCTCCAGTAAGCACACATTTTGGGCGTGAAAGCAAGACCCATGAATTTTCTTTACACAAGCACAGTAGACGTTTCACTATGCCTACATGAATGAAGAACCAGTGGGGGTGTCCAATATGGGTATGGGAGTCCTAATAGCTGTGAACTATGTGGGGCCCTGCATTGCCATGTGAATTTTCTCCCTCTGAGATTTTCCATCACTTCACACGGAAGGTTTCAAATATGAGGCAATACTTTTGGAAAATTTAAAACAATAATAAAATGATTTTATATTCCAACCTTGCTCAGAAAAAAACCTCAGCAAGAAGGCCATCTCTTACTCATCTCAATGTATTCTCTGCTACTAATTACACATTTCTTGCAGTCCTGTGGTTCCTGCCTTGACTAACATTTTGCATGTTGCTCAGTTGAGACAAGTTCTCCAATAAGTAGTTTGGGGATGAACAAAGAAAGGGAAGAAATTGGAAAGTCTGAAGTAATTCCAGTATTTATAGGGGCATGGGTGAAATCCAGTAGCTTGATACTTTCTGGCATATAAATGAGGGGTGAAATATAAAAGCTTATTGGCAGCATACGTGAAATGATGAAAAACATGGGAGACAACCTCTAAATCCATTCCATAAGAGTAGAGAATTAAGGAGGACTTCTTAAAGCCTTTTTTGGAAGGTGTCATTCCTCTTACATAAAGTTAAGCTTTTTTGTAACATGAATGTTAGGCTTCACACATTTATATTTTTTCTTAACAGAATTAATATAATTCGGGGTAAACGCTGTGGCATAGTGGGTAAAACCACCGCCTGCAGGTGTCAGCATCCCATATGGGCTCTCTCTCTCTCTTTCTTTCTCTCTCTTCCAAGTAAAGTGAAAATAAATTAAGTTTAAAAACATTTTATTAGGGGCTGACGCTGTGGCACAAGAGGTTAAAGCTCTGGCCTGCAATGCCTGCACCTCATATGAGAGCAGGTTTGAGTTCTTGCTACTCCATTTCTGATCCAGCTCCCTGCTAATGCACCTGGGAAAGCAGTGGAAGATGGCCCAGGTCCTTGGGCCCATGTACCCAGAGTGGGAGACGTGGAAGAAGTTCCTGGCTCCTGGCTTCAGACCGCCTCAGCTCTGGCCATTGTGGACATTTAGGGAGTGAACCAGCAGAGAGAAGACCTTTCTGTCTCGACCTCTCTCTGCAACTCTGTCTTTTAAGTAAATAAAATAAATCTTTTTTAAAAAGTTTGATTAATATGTAACACTTGTACCTTTTTATGGGGTACAGTACAATTAATTTATACTCTTAATACTTTTGAGGACCCCAAAGAGTTTTTCTTTAAAACAAAATAAGGAATCCACTACATATTAACACAAACAACAAATACTAAATTGAAAAACAGTAACATATTTCAAACTGAAAAATATTAGTGGGAAGATTGGGATTGTTTTATAATGTGGCAAATGTTTTACAGTTCAAGCTCATTGGAAGACACATTTGCATCTGTGTTCAAGCTGCTACGATAGGTAGTTTTGGTCAAACTTTTCAAACTTGAAAAGAGAATATTTTGTAAGTTTTTCAGATATTTATGGATGTTATTTCATACTGTAGTAAAATTCTTCAAAAGTTCCTTAAGGCAACCCTATCAATGGAACCCTATCAATGAATTTTCATACTCCATTAAAATCAATTGATTAATCTTATACTTTTATATACATTCATAACTTGGTATCATCATTACTAGGATTTGAAAAAGACAAGTTTATTGAGTTATGCAGATCTTCTAACTACTGACATTTTATTACATTATGTAAACATTATCACATTTTAAAATAACTTCACCTTTTTAAGGGTGAGCACTGTGGCATAGCAGCTTTAGCATCTACCTGTGGTGCCAACATCCCATAGGGACAGTGGTTCAAATCCAGGCTGCTCCGCTTCTGATCCAGTTCCCTGCTGATGGCCTGGGAAAGCAGTAGAAGATGGCCCAAATGCTTGGGCCCCTGAAACCACGTGAGAAACCTGAAGGAGCTGTTGGCTCCTGGCTTTGGATTGGCCCCACTCCAGCTGATTTGGCCCTTTGGAGAGTGAACCAGTGGATGGAAGACCTTTCTCTCTGTCTCTCCCTCTCTCTAACTCTGCCTCTCAAGTAAATAAATAAATCTTTTTTTAAAAATAACTTTACCTATTTGTAAATATCATTAGTTCCTTGGCAATAAAACTATTGATTGTTTTCCTTGTGATAATGAATTATTTTAAAATATTTTGCTTATTTGTTTACTTATTGATTATGTATTAGAAAATCAGAGAGAGAGAGGGAGGGAGGGAGGGAGGGAGAGAGGGAAGGTGGGAAGGAGGGAGGAAGGGAAGGAGGAAAAGAGGGAGGAAGGGAGAGACCTTCTATGTACTGGTTCACCTTCCAGATGCTTGCATACAGCCCAACCTGGGCTAGGCTGAAGCCAGAAACTAGAACTCAATGCAAGTCTCCCACTTGAATGGCAGGGACTCAAGAACTTGAACCTGCTGCCTCCCAGAGCTGATATTAGCTGAAATCAGAGAAGCTATATTCTAACCCAGGCACATTGATTAGGATTATGGACATCCCAAGAGGCTCTCAACTGCTGCTCCATACTCCTGCTGTTTCATTTTGTGTGTGTGCTTGGGAGACCACCTACAAAATGCCCAAGTCTGAATAATCATAATTTGTCCCTAAGTTGGTTTTTCAAGCAAGAAGCTACTGTCTTCAAAAACCCTGCAAGAGGTCACACAATGCAAAATAAAACCACAGCATGTTCCTTGTTTTTTTTTTTGTTGTTGTTGTTTGTTTTTTGTTTTGTTTTGTTTTGTTTTTTTGACAGGCAGAGTAGACAGTGAGAGAGAGAGACAGAGAGAAAGGTCTTCCTTTTTGCCATTGGTTCACCCTCCAATGGCCACTGAGGCACCACGCTGATCCAATGGCAGGAGCCAGGTGCTTCCTCCTGGTCTCCCATAGGGTGCAGGGCCCAAGCACTTGGGCCATCCTCCACTGCACTCCCCAGCCACAGCAGAGAGCTGGCCTGGAAGAGGGGCAACAAGGACAGAATCGGTGCCCCGACCGGGACTAGAACCCGATGTGTCGGCACCATAAGGCAGAGGATTAGCCTGTTGAGCCGCGGTGCCGGCCACAGCATGTTCTTTGGATGCAGCTTTCTTGTTGAGTGTGCAGTCTTTTGCGTACTTCCCACCCCATCAATAATACAGTCTGGGACGCAAGATTTGAGACCCAGAAAATTAGTACTGTTTACTACTTCATCAATGATATTCTTAAGTATAGTTGACTTTTTATTTTTTTTTTTTTGACAAATGTGTAATAGTGAACAACGTTTAGTACAAATTGGCACCACTGCCCTAATTTTTGCCAAATACTGAGCAGTTGTACCCATCATCTCCTTGGCAACATTACTGCAAAATATCAATCCAACCAAAAGGCAAGGTTCATCATGAATATACTTTCTTTTTTTTTTTTTTTTTTTTTTTTTTTGATTTTTGACAGGCAGAGTGGACAGTGAGAGAGAGAGACAGAGAGAAAGGTCTTCCTTTGCCGTTGGTTCACCCTCCAATGGCCGCCGCGGACGGCGCGCTGCAGCCGGTGCACCGCGCTCATCCGATGGCAGGAGCCAGGAGCCAGGTGCTTTTCCTGGTCTCCCCATGGGGTGCAGGGCCCAAGCACCTGGGCCATCCTCCACTGCACTCCCGGGCCACAGCAGAGGGCTGGCCTGGAAGAGGGGCAACCGGGACAGAATCCGGCGCCCCGACCGGGACTAGAACCCGGTGTGCCGGCGCCGCAAGGCGGAGGATTAGCCTGTTGAGCCACGGCGCCGGCCATGAATATACTTTCTAACCTCTGTAATGCTTTCAGGAACCTCAGAGGACCTAGGTAGTACTTTAATGACTGTTCTATAGTCATTAAATATTATGATGATATTAAATTCCATTCACCAAATTCTGTAGATATTCTGGAGAGACAGTGGCTCAGCCCAAAAGAAACAAATGACATTGTCTTGGTCTTCAAGCAAAGTATCAAGTTCACTGTATGCAAGTTGTTCTATTTAGCTATGCTTTTCTAAGTAGTTTATATTATATTATATTTATTATATTATTTATTTGAAAAGCAGAGAGATACATATAGAGGCAAATCAAGATCTTCTACCTACTGGTTCACTCTCCAACAACTTGAGTTGGCCCATACTAAAACCAAGAGTCAGAACTCATTCTGGGTATTCTATGCTGATGCCAGGATCCAACTACTTGAGCCTAACAGGGTGCACATTAGCAGGAAGCCAGAAAATAAAGTGAAGTTGAGTCCCAAACCCAGGCTCTCTAATATGAGATATAGATGTATTAATTAATATGACAAATGTTTACCTATTTGACATGCTTTAAGCTGAATCCATATTGACTTTCTAAAACTATATTTATTCAATTTCTGTTATTTACTTTAAAGGCAAGGTGGGGGAGAGAGAGGAGAAGAGAGGAGAGGGGAGAGGAGGGGAGAGGAGGGGAGGGGAGGGGAGGGGACAAGAAATAAATCTCCCATCTATGTTTCACTCCCGAAACCCTTGTAACAGCCAGGGTTGTGTCAGTCCAAAGCCAGGAGCCTGTAACTCAATCCAGGTTCCCATGTGGGTGGCAGGTACCACAGCACCTGAGCCATCATCTACTGCTTCCCTGGGTGCATATTAGTAGGAACCTGAAGTTCGAAGTGGAACTGGGATTCAAAGGCAAGCACTCTAACATGAGATGCAGATATCCCAAGTGGCATCTTAACCCTGGTATAAAACACCTGCCCCAAGCCATATTATATAAAGAGCATAACTATCTGAGAAAATATTTCTTGATTTAATGGATTTAGGCACAGTTGGAAACAAAGAGGCAAACAGAGCTTTTTGAATTTACAGTTTCTGAGATGCTTAGAGTTGTGATGATAAAGGGGACAGCCCCAACAAGGAAACAGAGTGTTACAAGTTCTGAAAGAGAGGCTGGTGAGATGTGCATGGGTCTCCAGGGAGGAAGTCTCAGTGAGACCAGCATTGAGTGAACCCCTGGAAATGGTTCTTCAAGGGCGGCTTCTGAAAGCCAAGTATTTGCCCCTGCAGAATGGCATAATCCACGTGGTTCTCCTGGGTTTCCCAGCTCACTCCTTTCCTTCGCTCACACCTCAGATTTTAGTTGTAATCCATTCTTTGACTCAGCAATGAAAAGAGAAAGTCTTTTTTCTTTCTCAGTAATCTGATCACATACAACAGACAAAATAAGAGGAACTGAGCTTCTAAAATGATATTAAACTCAGTTATGCAATGCAATCCTTTTAGAAAACATTTCTTCCTCTGTATTCTTCCTAATCCCATGAATAGATGTGTGACAAAGAGACACAGTTATTAACATCACCAACAAAAGTCATCTTTCCATTCCACTCCAGTTTTTAAAAGTAATGCATACAGGGCCCAGTGCTGTGCTGTACAGGCTAAGCCACCGTCTGCAGTGCCAGCATCCTACACAGGCACCGGTTTGAGACCTGGCTGCTCCACTTCTGATCCAGCTCCCTGCCATAGCCTGGGAAAGCAGTGGAAGATGACCCAACTCCTTGGGCCCCTGAACCTGCATGGGAGATCCAGAACAAGCTCCTGGCTCCTGGCTTCTGTTTGGCACAGCACCAGCTGTTGTGGCCAACTGGGGTGTGACCCAGCAGATGGAAGACCTCTCCCTCACTGCCTCTTTTTCTCTCTCTGTGTAACTCTTTCAAATAAATAAATATTTTTTTAAAAAGATAAACTAACTGTTAAAACATTACTCCACGTTGTGATGATGTATTTGGTTTCATAATATCCTGGGTTTCTGTTTTTATTAATTTCTTGCACTTTGATACGTTCCTGGTAAGGTAGGGAATTATTCAGAAACTACTGTGGGTCCATGCTGATGACCTCTCTACACACAACACACAAACACACAAGTGGTTACACATACAAAATTCTATGTGTATGTACTCACACACACACTCACCTATGAGGGGTCTCCAAAACACTGATGAAAAATACAGACATATTATTAAAAAAGAAAGTATGAATTTCAAAATAATATTTCAATTCTATTTTTGTGCAAGTTTTTTGAAGTACCCTTGTAAGATTTGAGGCATCATGTTTTGATACTTTCTGATGATTTTTGTTTAAGAACTTTAGGTTTGGATTATTCTAAGTAGAAAGATGTCAGCACCCCAAACTCATCAACGTCACTGAGTGATGTTGTAGCCCAGTCTCCCAGATAAGTCAACTGTTTAGGAGACTCGAATATCCTCCTTCTAAAGTGTTGTCTCTGCTTAGTCTTGAGATACACATACTAGGAAAATTCCCGTAGTTATTCCTATCTACTTTCTGAATAAATATTTTTTTCTGAATACAAAGGCCTATATCATTGGTGTCCTAACTCAAGATAAATGGCTGAGAGCAATACCAACACTTTTCTTCATAGAAAATTACAGCACTTTTTATTCTTCAACTAATTTTGTCTTTTCCAAATCCTAACTTACTATATTAATAAAATACATTATTTTATACATATGTATTTATACATATTCGGAATGTGTAAGATACATTCTGAATGAAGAGATATCTAAGGTTCTATTACTCTGCCAATACTGTGTATCTTAAATAATACATATACACATTTTTACAGTCAAGGCAGACAGTGGAAATGAAGTACTTACTATAGTAGAATGAGTGACTCTTTTTGTTCTTCATTTATTCATCTGTGTTCTCCACCCAACTCCCTTCCTCAAGGGACTGGTTAGGATCATTCGCAGAAAAACAAGTCTTTGATTGTTGAGTTTGGCTTATTCTGCTGTTTAGAAGGTGCGACAATTTTATTCCTAAAATGAAAGAGACAGATTTTGTAAGCCAGAACACACAAGGGAAATCCACTTTCCTTGAAAAGTCTGGCATCTTCTTAACCTGGCACTTAAGGCACTTCTACAGAAGGTCTACTTTCCATTTACACAGAGCGAGAGCAGCCTTCAGGGTAGTTTACAGGCATGGCCGCACAGAACTGACCTGGGCCCTTCAAGGAATGACCAGTGTGCATTCAACATACCTGCTGCTGGGAGAGCCTTGGGACCTTCCTCTGTTTACTTGAGACTCTCTCTGCCTTTGATCTGGTACAAAAATTCCACGTTTTCCTGAGACAACCCCAAAACATCCCAAGAGGCCTTTATCTTGGTGTCCTAACTCAAGGTAAATGGCTCACAGCAATACCAATACTTTTCCTCATAAAAAATTACAGCACTTTTTATTCTTCAAATAATTTTGTTTTTTTCCAAATCCTAACTTACTATATTAATAAAATACATTTAAATAGAAGATAGATGTAAATCATCTACCTCATATTGTTAGAGGAATTAAGATGGTTGAAATAGTGTCAACTATGAAATCATCAGAAATATCTCAGAATATCAATAGAAATTTTATTGAGCAAGTCCCCTGAAAATGTTGGTGATATTTCATAAATAATCTCTATGGTTATCCAAACATTTTTGTCTATTTTCCTTCATTAAAAATCATATTTCAAACAAATTATTAGCATGTTGTACAAAATAATGCATTTGGATATCTATTCAAAGCCACAAAAGAGAAAATACAATTTTTCAAACAAACATAAAATTTGGGGACTGAGACCAAGGTCAAAATAGTATAAATGTAAAAATAAAATGAGCTTGGTATGCATTTGTAGAGAGGCTAACATTTGTTGTATAACCTATACAATCATTTATATTAGCATCCATTTGCAAAAGGTATTAAAACTCAACTAGGATTCAAATTTTAGATAGTCATTTTTCTTATTAAAACTTCATTATGAGTAGATATCGGATTGCAGTGGTGCCTAAGTGACACCAAAGCAACTAGTGAGCATTTTGGTGCCAAGAAATGGGTTTGATAGACATTCCTTAAGTGAATTGACTGACTTGGACTGTTACTTTGCCAACTTCTTTTTCATGTAGACACAGTCTAAGAGAAAAATAGCTCTACTTATTTCCTTTGGCATTTATTAGGCAAATGGGTTCCTGTAGACAAGTTGTTCTCCAGTAATAGAACAGCTAATAAATCTAACCTGAAGACTCTTCTTAGGCTGCCGATTATTCTTGAGTGTTTGAGTTCTGTTTTTATCCACCCAGAGTTTATAGTAAACTTGGTTTTTCTATTGCTCCTAACTCCCTTCATTCTGTTCTTGGCCATATATGGGTAGGATTCAGTGCTCAACAAAACTTTAAAGTCAAAACATAAAATATATTTTCAACAAGTTAAACATTTCACCATCCTAATGACTCGGTCTCTTGAAATTTCATTGATTCTCCTATAATGTTGAGACATGAATTCCCACAGAGTTCCTGATGTCTAAACAATTGGGTCAGTAAAGAAGCAAACTTGTGGTTGCAAACAGAATTTTTATTTACCAAAATCTATTTGAAAAACAGAGAGATAAAAGAGACAGAGAAAGAGAGGAGGAGGAGAAAGAAGGGGGGGGGGAGAAAGAGAGAGCATGTCTTTCATCTGCTGGTTCATTTCCCAAATGCCTGTTCTTACTTTTCAAATAAAAATAATGATAAAATTAAACAGAAATTATAAAAGAGTAACCTGTCTTTCCACTTGATTTTTCCAAACAAGAAGAGAAAGCACACACTGCACTAGCCTTATCTTAGTACAGCAATATCTTAAAGATATACAAGGGCACATCAAAAAGTTTGTGGAGAAAAGAAATGACAAGTTGATTGGGATGCAAAAAATTGTGAACCCTAGGCACAGTTTTCATAAACATTTTTTATGAAAGACCTGTGAATAAATTTTCACTTCATTGTGTCCAAATAAACATAACTTTTAAATCAATTTTCATGAATTTCTTGAAGCACTACATACATGTCAGGGCACACACATTTCAGATACTGAGTTCTGAGTTGTGAAAGGTGCACATGGGAGGCTGTTTCTGCTGCAGTCACTGTCCTGTGACCTCTACCCTCACAATGACAACACCATGGAACAGCCTGCTGACATAATGAGTCTGCACACCAGCACCTCCCTTCCTCCTTACATTAGGAAAGAATTCCATATGTGAGCCTACCCGTTATCTCCAAGGAAGGGCCAAGTGGTTTGGATAAAACAAGATCTTAGCTGAACCTTTGCCTTCAACTGAAATTGAACCTAAATCATGTTTGAGGTTCACAAAGTTGAGTTAATGTTTTCCCCTTTATTTTAATTTTTGTGCATCTCTGCACTTCCTGATTTTGGTTGGGAGTAGAAACCAAAATACCGCAAGAAAGCTATTCTTGTTGCATTTCCAGCCTTTCAAAGCCAAAAAGCACTAGAAATCTCATGAAGAAAACAGTTCCCACCTAATTTCTAGCCCCAAAAGGTTCAGATAAGTTTGAATAAACTTTGGATAATGTTGCATCTATTACTTGGAAAATATCTAAGACAGGCAGTGGTAAAAAGCTCTGGGATGATAGAAAGAGAGAAGGAAATAAGATGACAACAAATTGGACATTTCTTCAAATCAAACTCAGGATGCTCTCATAATCAAACCAGCATTGGCTTCACAGCAACAATGCCAAAATAGCACAAAATCTGGATGAAAAATTTGAGCTCAGCTTTTAACTTCATAAGTGTTGCCCTCTTCAACCTACTCTTCACGTTTAGATTATCTTTCAGTTATTTAAAATGAAATCCGCAAAAGCAATTTTTAAGTATCTTTATTTGCTACTCCCTACTCCTTCAGGGATCAGAAGTCCTTAAAGGTATATTAATGTTTCCAGCACTTCATTGTGTGAAGTTGTCTGCTGGTTTATAACAGCACTCATGCGTTCCACAAGGACTTCAGGAGTTCTTAGTATGTGTGCATTCACTAGAAGGAGCTACAGGTGAATGCTGAGTCAGAGAGGTCCTTTGCCTTGAGAGCTCCTCCCTGGTGGAGGAGACAGGTAAGTGAATGAGCAGAACCTGACAGAGGCTCCTAAGGAGAGCTGAGGCTGGGGAGGCTGGGGGCATTTGGGAAACTCTAAGAAGGCCCCTCAGGCGGTCTTGGTGCTTATGAAAGATCGGAGGGATCTCAGGGACTGCTGACCAGCGGGATGAAACGTACGTTCTCTGGGCCAAGGTTTGCCTCTGTTATCTTAGTTTTTGGTGTAATGTGACAGCATCATGACCCGCTGGCATGAGGCAGGTCAAAGAGAAATGATGAGACTGTGAAGGCAAAACTCTTAACTCCAGACAAGCGCTTGTGGAGGGCCCAAGTCGAGCTGGGAAAACTGAGAAGCAGAGTGGTCAAGAGCATCTGACACAGAGACCAGACAGGACAGGCTGCAGGGCAGACACAGAAAAGGGCAAGGTCAGAGGTAAGGAAGACTGGCAGAAGGGAGGGTTTAGGGACACAGGTCCAGCCTTCCTTTGGACTCTGTAGGATCAAGATGTTTATTATTATTCTTTTGTTGATATTATTAGTTAATGCAGTGAGGTGTTATGGAAACCCATAGAGTCAGACAGACACAGTTTTAACTCTTGGCTCCACACCCTTATGAGTTCTGTGGCTTTGGGTGATTTAGTTAACCCTGCTTAGCCTCTGTGCAGTGGTGATGATGACCTTCCATCTTAAGGCTGAGAAGCAAGTGAGATCCGTGACATTTTATACATCCCCGCCATGCACTCTGCAAGCTAGGTAGTTTACCTCCCTCTTGCTTCAAAGCACTGACCATTTAGCCTCGGCATGGACTTCTCTCTACGCAGCAGAAGGCCCGCCTCACCTGCGCATCAGTTCTCTCTCCTTATGAAAAGCACTTTCCCTTCTCTCTCACTGCAGCTCTCAGTCTTGTGCTTCCCAGGGTGTCCTTATTCCCCAAACACCAATGATGATCATCTCATTTTAGAAATGGAGAAGCAGCATCAAGTTAAGTCATTTGCCCGTGGTACAGGCTGACAAATTATGGCTTTTGAGTCAAATCTGTGCCTGTGTGAACCCATAGTCCGAGTTCCTTCCACTAGCCTCACCCTGTATCTGCAAGGCAGGGAAGAGCACACTGACGGGGAAGCAGAGTTCTGTAGACTGAAGTCTGTGCAGCGAAGCAGATCCAGGAATACTCACATCAAGAGGTCCTGTTTTGGGGAGAAGTCCACATATATTTCCTTACTCTGCCAATGAAGTAAAAACAGGATAAAGAAAATCTTCATAATCTTTACTAACAACTGGGAGGGGCTGGAGCTAAGCTATCCCTACTCTTGTATGCAGTCAAGTGAGTAGTCCATTCTTTGAAGATAAATGCATTTCTGTTTAAAGATATTCTATATAAGCTGGTTCAAGTATTAAAAATATGCAAGCAAATAATCCACCAGTCAGTATTCTTGCAAAAAAAAGATTGAAAAAAAGGCTTTACCCTGAATACAGACAGCTCATATGTTGGCCACCAGGGCAGATCTGAAATTTAACTCTGTCTGAATTCATTGCATGAATGTTCAGGTTTGCCCTGGACTTCCCAGCTCATTTACAGAGAAGGAGAAAGTTGACCATCAACAGCAACGAACGTTTTGCTGTTTTCTTTTGCCAGTGATGGGTACTTTGTCCAAGACACAAACCTTGATTCTCTAGGCCTGTGTGGCCTGAGATGGCCACCACAGACAGACATATTCATAAAGAGAAGGCATGACATCTCTCTTAGATTTTCTTTCTACGTTAAGATCGTGTAGATTTTTAAGATGAATTTTCTCCCATGAAAGGACTCATTCATTCCTCCTAGGGCAGAACCTTTAAGTAAAGACACACTCATAGCTGTCTGTTTGCCAGAAGGGCAGTTTCAGGTTTCTCTAGGGGAGGATGACCACAAATGCCACTCTCCGGCCTCAATTAAAGGACTCATCTATAGCTGGTGTTTGAGGTTGAGCCATATACAAATAGAATTAGGGCCAGCCTTTACCAAGGTGACTCATGAGAAGTGCCCTGGGCTCTGCCCTGGGCAGGGCCTCTCATCTACAGAGGACCTCCTTGGTTTTGTGGTGTCTCAAGCAGAGTACTCTGTGGACAGGGGGAGATGGGGAGTGAGTTTGGGGAATACAGTGTAGTTCCTATGCAGGTCTCAGATCTCTGTGTTCTTCAACCACATTTCTTTCTTTTGACCCTGACTTAATTCAATGATTCCCCCATTTCATGCATTAGATAAAATAATAATGAAACGCACCTGTTATGGGTTTAACTGACAGCCTGCTTCCCTATATTCATATGTTGAAGTCTTAACCTCAGTACTTGAGAGCATGACTTGATATTTACAGAGACAAGAGAGCTAAAGGGATGTCGTCAGGTGGCCCCAAATCCAACACATCTGCTGCTTTGCATAAAGCCTGAAGATTATGACGGGGGGGGGGGTGTGCACAGGGGGACTATCATGTGAAGACAGGGAGAGAATGTGGCCATCTACAAGCTCAGGAGAGAGGCACAGAACATTCTTTCTCACAGCATACAGAAGATACCAACTGGCACCTGGATCTTCCACTGCCCCTCAGACCGTGAGACAGTTAACTTTCCGTTGTTGATGTTTCTTGTCAGTGCACTCTGTATGGCAGCCCTAACAAACTGACCTAATACCATTTACTGACCAGTAACTGTAAGCCAAGTAGTAGCTCACCTGTTACAAATACATTGTCGCCTCTAATTCCCACAACATCCAGCCACATTTACAGATGAAAAAACTGAAGGTCAGAAAATCTAAGTAATATACCCAAGGGAACACTGCAAGTGGGAGAACCAGGATACCTTCCCAGATGTTTCTGAAATCCGTTTGATTTACACTACTTTGTGAGCTAATATGACAAAAAGGCTCAAATGGAACTGGATGAAAATAATCTCACACAGCATGAGCACAATTCACTTACTGATATTTACCAACACAGACGTGATGAAATTAGGAGACCTAAGGTTAAAAACAGTCTCCAGTTTTAAGTTTTTCTTTTCTTGGCTAGAGCTTTTTCCTTAAATGCAATGCAATTGTTACATCCTTTAAAGAAAACCTTAGTATGGATGACTTTTTTTTTCATAAGTTTTCTTTGCATGTATCTGTTAGATAGGTCCTTTGGAATTTCTGATTTATAACTGTATTGAGGGCAGTGACTACAATAATTTAGTTGGTCTGAATTTAATTCTTCTCATACGATTTAAAGCACAAATTCTTCTCTTACTGAAAGAGCTAAATTTGCCACTGCAGATCCTATAACACTACCTACATTTACTTAATCTCAGTATAATAAGTATATACCTGATATATGGAATATACCTGAGGGTACTTCAAAAAATTCATGGAGCCTGCACCGTGGCTCACTTGGTAATCCTCCGCCTATGGTGCCTGCATCCCACATGGCACCGGGTTGTAGTCTCGGTTCCCCTCTTCGAGTCCCGGTCTCTGCTGTGGCCCGGGAGGGCAGTGGAAAATTGCCCAAGTGCTTGGGCCCTGCATCCACATGGGAGACCAGGAAGAAACACCTGGCTCCTGGCTTTGGATTGGTGCAGCGCTGGCCATAGCAGCCATTTGAGGAGTGAACCAACAGAGGAAGATCTTTCCCTCTGTCTCTCTCTCTCTCTCACTGTCTATGACTCTACCTGTCACATAAATAAAAAAAAAAGTTCATGGAGAACTGAATTAAAATATAAGCATATTTGGGCAAAAAAAATATTTTTGAAATCTATGCACAGATTATCAAATTATGCATTTTCCATGAACAAAACTGGAGCTGGGAACTTAATCCAGGTCTGCTCTTGGATGGCCGTTGCCCATGGCTGAGTCTCAGGGTCTGTGCTGGAGGAAACTGGAATCTGGAGCCACAGCTTGGCACTGAATCCAGGTATTCTAATAAGGGATTTGGATGTCCCAAACAGTGTCTTACCTGCTAGGCCAAATGCCTGCCTGCAACTTTTTTTTTTTCTTTTTTGAAAGAGAGGTGGGAGGGGAGAGTGGAGAAGAGGGGAGAGCAGAGGGGAAGGGAGAGGAGAGACAAGGAGGAGAGGGGAGGGGTAGGGAGGGGAGTGTAGAGGAGAAGAAAAGGCAGAGGAGGGGAGGGGAGGAGAGGCAAGCTCCTGGATCCTGGTTTCAGATCAACCCAGCTCCAGCCATTGTGGCCATTTGGGGAGTGAACCAGAAGATGGAAGACCTCTGTGTCTTTCTCTGTAACTCTGCCTTTCAAAAAATAAACAAATCCAAAAAAAAAATGCTGGTTGGGGCTCCAATATCCCAATCAGAGTGCCTGGGTTTGATTCCTGGCTTGGCTCCCGTCTCCGACTTCCTGCTGATGCAGATGTGGGGACACCACTGATGACTCAGATAACTTGGTTTTGACTTTTATATGGGAGACTTGAATTAAGTTCCTGGTTTCTGTCTTCAATCCCAGCAAGGGCCTGTTTTGGACATCTGCAGAGTGAACCAACAGGTAGGATCTCTCCCTGTCTTTCTCTCTGAAATAGATAATTAAAAACTAAAACAAATTTGTCAGACTTCTCTGAGAGGATGAAAATTTGTTTGAGGGGCTGGGGATGGCACAGTTGAAGACTTAAGAGAACTTTCAGCCTCAGACTTAGGATGTCTATTATTTTTGATTTAATTATTATTCAGTCTTCCATAAAAGATAAAAATATTACTTATTGGGACTTTACTTCTTGCTGCAAACTCTGATGTTTAAATCACTTTATTTTTTGACAGGCAGAGTTAGACAGTGAGAGAGAGAGAGAGACAGAGAGAAAGGTCTTCCTTTCCATTGGTTCCCTCCCCAAATGACTGCTATGGCCGGCACTGTGCTGATTCAAAGCCAGGAGCCAGGTGCTTCCTCCTGGTCTCCCATGCAGATGCAGGGCCCAAGGACTTGGGCCATCCTCCACTGCCATCTCGGGCCACAACAGAGAGCTGGACTGGAAGAGGAGCAACCAGGACAGAATCCGGTGTCCCGACCAGGACTAGAACCTGGGATGCCAGCGCCACAGGCACAGCATTCGTCTAGTGAGCCACGGCGCAGGCCAATCACTTTTGGTTTTTCATTCAAATGCTATGACTTTTATTTTTACATTGTGTGTCACTGACTAGTTAGATTTAATAACATTTACTGAATTTTTACTTTCTATCCCAGATTTGCTGTTACATTCCCCTTGTGCTCCATAACACTTTCGTGGAGGGTAGACAAAATTATGAGAACACACAGAGAAGACTTAAGGCTACATATCCAAAGTTAGATTTTCTTGGAACAATGAAGATACCGCTTTGTGGTATTTTACTTTCATTGCTCCCAAAGAAAAGTTGGTTGTCTGTCCGATTTTTCAATCCTTTGTTCTCTAACACAGTAATTCTTCCTCATGACTTTTAGCATTTACTTTGTATGTTCAGTATCTGAAGATCTAGCTCTTCATGAAGCCATACATCCTACTCAGCACTTGCTGAACTCACTCAACGTGAGGACTTGGGGATTGCTTCAGCTCTGCAAAACGTGTTTGGTTGTGTCTCTTATTCCATCCTTGCCTCAGGGCCCTTCATGCTCATCTTCAGGATCTATTCCCTGGCTGTGAGGAATTCTGCCTCATCCTTGATCTGTTCCCAGTCCTGTTCACACATTCTCTGATGTTCTCTTGCATTCCTTCCCAGAGAATTACCAGGCCTAATCTGTCATCCCTACATGGACTCTTCAACTGCATTCATTCTGATGCTAAATCACTGGAATTCTTTTTCACAATAATCATTTTCATCTTTGAGATCTTTGGTTGGTTCTTTTAAACTATTGAATTAATTTATTTTGAGAGAGAGATACAGAGAGAGAGAGAGAGATCAACCTTCCATCTGCGGGTTCACTACCCAAATGCCTGTAATAGTCAGGGCATGGCTAGGCTGTATCTAAGAGGTGGGAATTCAATCCAGGTCTCTCATGTGGGTAAGAGAGATCCAAGTTGTTATTGTGTCCAAGGTATTCATTAACAGGAAGCTTAAATTAGGAGTTGAGCCAGAACTCAAACCCAGGCACACTGATGCAGGATGTAGGTGTCCCAAATATTGCCCTAACTGCTAGGCCAAACTTAATATTACGGTAACATCAATGTGTGATAATCCTTATGAAATTATTTTTTATTCTTTTTCAAAAAAATTAAATGGCTTCATTGACACAGCACTCTAATATTATGCTAGCTGTCCACGCAAAGCATATCCATAATTCACTGGAATACAGGATGCCCCTAAGGTTGTGTAAACTATCAACGTAACTACTCTGCTATTCCCGGATGCAGAATTCTACAGAACTCTGTAAGATGCAGTTGGAGCATAGTGCTGTTCAAGACTCACATCCTTGAGGATCTCCTGTCTAGTTATTCTACCCATTATTGAAGATAAGTTTTCAGATATTATTTGCAGATACAAGTTTTCAGATATTGTTGCTGAACAGTGTATTTCTCCCTTCAGTTTGGTTAGATTCTATTTCTGTCAGTATTTTGGGGTTCTATTACTTAGGATGTATATGTTCACAATTGTTTTATCTTCCTGATGAATTATTTTATCATTATAAAATGTACTTTTTTTTTTTTGTCTAGCAGCAAGTGTTGTCCTGAGGTCAGTTTTGCCTGGTGTTAGTGTAGTCATTCTGATTCTCTATGGATGCTGTTTAGGAAGCACACCAATTTTCTTTTTTTTTAATTCAAACCAATTTCATCTTTGAATCTAAATTATTTTCATTTAGACATCATATGGTTGGATATTGTTTTTTTAATCTTGCCTGATAAAACTGTCTTTTGATTAGATTATTAGTTCATTTAAAGTTAATATTGAAATGGTTGGGATTATAGCTATTTTACTATTTATTTTCTATATATTTCATGTCATGTTTTCCTCTCAATCAATGTTTTCTTTTTGTGTAAAGTGAAAACTTCCTGGTATAATATTTAAACTCCCTTATTGATCTTTTCAATGTATTTCTTAAGTTATTTTCTTAGTGACTTCTTTAGGGCTTACCTTTGAACTATTCAAGATCTTCTTAAAATTTATATTAACTTAATTCTAGTTAGATATCCAAAAGTTTTTAACACTATTCCTTTTCCATTTTTTGTTATTAATTTTATACTACTTATATGTATATTAAAACCTAATGATTTTTAGTATAATTATTTCTATTATTGTATGTCCTTTGAAGAGCTGAGACAAGAAAGGAGTGAAAGTGCTTAGTCATGGTTTTCTGTTAACATTATTTACTATTTGTGATTTCCTCTAATTGTTTCTGTGAATTCCGGTTCCTATCTGGAATCACTGATTTACTGTAATATAGCCGCACCCTCAACCACCTCTTTTACCTCTAATACATTATATTTCTATGTGTTACAATCCAATAGCTCGATTATATACCTATTTTACATAGTTGTTTTTAAAATCAGTAAGGAAAAATACACATTGAAATTATTATTTGCTATCATTTGATTTCAGTTTGAAAACTTCCCTTAGACTTTCTGTGAAGTCAGGTTTCCTAGCCACCAGTTACTCAGTCTTTTGTTGATCTGGGCATGTGTATTTCACCTCCATTTTTGAAAGACAGTTCTGCTGGATATTAGATTTTTAGGTGACAATTTTCTTCACTTTGAAGAATCTGGAATCCACTGCTTCCAATGAAAAGTCAGCTGTCAGTCTTACGGGGTCTCCTATATGTGGCTGGTTTCAACAGTTTATCTTCCAATATTTTGCCTATGATGTGTATGGATGTGGAGTATTCTGCCTTTTTTTCTACCTTGAGTTCTTTGCTCTACTAGGACATTTAATGTTTTTCATCAAATGTGAGAAGTTTTTAGCCATCACTTCTTTGAATATGTTTGTTTCTTTTCTGCTCTTCCTTTCACGTGTACTCCCACTGGGGACTTACTAGTCTGCTTAGCGCTGTCCCACATTTCTCTGAGATTTTGTTCCAGTTTACTCACTGCTTTCTCTGTCTTCAGATTATTTGATCTCTCTCAAACTATCTTTAAAGTCACTGTTTTTTCTTCTACTAGCACAAGTTTACTGGCTAGCCCTTCTAGTGAATTTCTCATTTCAGTTACTGTATTTTCCACCGTAGAATGTCCTTTTGTTTTTGTACTAATTTCCATCTCTGTATTTCTCATCTCTATTTGTTAAAAAGCTGTCATTCTACCTTCTTTTGTTTCTTTTAGATAGTTTTCCTTGTTTCTTTGAACATATATCATCAGCAGTGAGTTTTAAGTGTTTGCTAAGTTCAACAACTGGAATACTTCAAAAGCATTTTCTCTTAGCTGATTTTTTCTATATAAAAATTATATCCTTTTGTTTCTATATATGTCTCATGTTTTTTAAACTGGAATTTTTAAGTAATATATCATGGCTCTACATGCTAATTTCTATACCCCCTATCCTTCCATGGACACTGTCACTTCTGTGTGATTTGTTCACTTAGGGACTTTTTGATAGTTTATTTCCACAGCAATTTACAAGCTTTGTTGCTGCCCTCCGAGAGGGCAGAGCCTTGGCTACATGCTCATTCATTCTGACACTTCTCCCCAAGAGGTGGTAGTGGTTTTATTTTATTCTCTTGTCTTTTATTCTTTTCCCTTGAACTCCTTGTTTAGTTTCTAGATATTTTACTTTCAAAGACATCACAGTCAACTCAGCATCCACTAATTGCTAACTGATCACTCCACTGCTACTGACAACACTCTACAGCATAAATTGCTCCTCCATCTGATTCAGTAAAATTCATACTCCTTTGAAAGCCTCTTTGAAGCAAGTCTTTGAGGCATTCTCTGACTGAATACAACACTTTTTAGCTAAATTTCCCCCCTGATTTTGCTGATTAAGCTTCTGGTTGAGTCACTGTTTTACTTGTTGCTATGATGGAGCTACTAGTGTCTTAATTGCTCACTATCAAATTATCCATAGTTTCCAACAGCACGCTTAGATCTGCCCTTCCCAATGCTTTGTACCAGGTAACAGCACAGCTGCAGACTTTTCTGTTCTTAGGAACTGCCTTTCCCCTTGGTCAGAATCTTTAACACCACTGTTCTGAGTGGGTGTTGGGGACAGTGACTCACTTCTCTCAGAGAGATGCCCTTGTTCTGTAAGCAGAGGCATGAGTCGACTGACAGCACCTGGGTCTTCACACACACCTGTTCTAGCATGCAACCTCTGCTGTGTATGTGAGCTGAGGCAACACCACTGTGACTCCAACACTGCACTGGGATAGAGGTTCCAAATGGCTATGAGGGGAAGAAGAGAGTCCAGACCTGTCAGCCATGCTAGTTTGAAGTAAGAGTTTGGGCAACACAGGAATAGAAGTGATAAGAAACACTGGCAGTATGCTTCTTCTGGAGAGAAACCATACCTCTACACTGGGGGCTGGGAGAGGGTACCCTATATTCTCATATGTAACCAACTGAAGAGAAGTTACTGAGTTAAGGGCAGGGAAGGTGAATACTGTGGCTCAAGTGACAGAGATTACTTCTGTTCAAACCAGCAGCTATCAGAATTTCATGAATAAATATTTCTGCATTTGCTGTATGACCTTTGGGCACTTCTCAGAGACGTTTAATTATTATTTTCACTAGTTATAATTGTTTTTTTTGGGGGGGGGAAGGATCTGCATGCCTCATGATGCTATCTCTTTTTTAAGTCTTCTTATGATGGCCTGATTATATTTTCTAGTAATGATAATCTTGACTGCACAATGCAATCAACTGAAAAGCTGAAAAAATCCTAATACTTTTGGCCCACCCCAGATATTCTGCTCTAACTGATTTCTGGTTCAGTTTAGACATCACAATTTTAAAAAAGTTCTTTAGATTATTTTTATGTGCATTTAAAATTGAGCAGCACTTCTTTAAAATGAGTCTCAAGACTCTTTCTCATAGGTTTTTTTTTTCTTGTTTTTCTTTGTTCTTATAATTTCCCCATAAAGAATGTAGAACCTGGAAGTCAAAGTGGTTACCTGTGTTTTCCCAGGTGTCATCATAGAGGCTGCAGACCTGAATCACATTAAGGATTCTCACTATGCCACACTGCCTTATAAAAACTCTCACCTAATTTACACTTTCCAAAAACGTTTGAAAAAAATTTGTGTAATCCTTCAAATTTCTGCACAAGTTGATATTGGCTGGTATTTAATGTGCTTGATGTAAATAGGCTTGTTTGACAACTATACCTTGAATCAATGATCAAATTCAACAAAGATAGACAGTGCATATATGGACACCAACTGTCTCTAACTGCCATGTATTTTAACAGTTAACTGCAAAATTCTGCTCCTAGGAGAAAGTATCCTAAGGAGTTGATGATTCACTCCTCTGCTTAAAAGTCCGGTGACCACTACTGCCCTAATGCATTTGGTCGGTCAGAAATACAAAAAAGCAGGTGAATACAAATATGGGTAGGTAGGTTTCAAATGACAAGAGGTGAGGACAATTTTACACAATGAAGAGATATATTTTCTTCTTTCTGAGGAGGAGAGAAGCGAAAGGCTAGCCAAACTTGAAGAAGAGAATCAGAAGTCTTGCATAGCACAAAAAGAGCAATTGTTACTTTTGAAATTCAAACTCTCCTTAGAGTTTAGTTTTTAAAGGGCAGTTGACTGAAATAAAAACAACTCTGGTTAAAAACAAGTGGTGATTCAGTTTAAATGCTGAACAACATTCAACTTCAACTCTTTGGAGACCAAACTTAGGCTGTGGGACAATTTGGAAACATCAGAAAACTGATCATGGTCCCCAGGTTTTACTAAAAGAGATCAGTTTAAACAGCTTAACTTCATCTACTCCACCCCAACACTGGGCAAAAACAAGGATGGCGGCATAAATGATGGTTTAGCTAGACCTTTATGGCAAATAAAAAGTTTAAATAGGTTTTGAAGTTTTTTATGAAAACTCAGATTCAGTTCCCTTTGTCAAGGGTCATGAAAAGTATTTGCCTTTTTATTAAGACCTCATGGGATTAAAATTCATAATCTGTCAGTGGAAAAATGGGGTGGGTCAAAGGCTCCTTTAATATTTCATATCACACAATCACATATTTAACCATTTAGGCATTATGCCTCTAAGCTATGATCATTCAACTCAAAACACCTCTATCAAAGCCCTTATTTATCCAGATATAGAAGTAAATAAGGCAGTTGTGCAAATTATGAAATAAACAAAATTGGTCTTTTGGTGCTTAGCTAATTTTTCTGTGTCCAATAACCAGTGTGCTTAATATTCTCCATTTGTCTGGCTAGATCTACATTCTATCCTTTCCCACGTTTATCTGCGGCTGAGTGCTGGAGCTATTTGGAATCCAACTGGAACACTTCCTTGGTCTCTTTCATTTGCATTTAACCAGTGAGAGTCGAGGCACCAGGTTAAAGGTAGGAGGAGTGTCTGCAGCACTTTCCCTGCAGTCAAACTCTTCCTGACCAAGGTATGGTCAAGGCTCATTCCTGGAATAAAGATATTTTTTTCCATCAGTGGCCCTCTCCACAGCGACAACCACAGCTCTATCTGGGATTACTGAGCTATCGGCTGCCGCTGTTGCTAGCCTATTGGTGGGTTTCCTTCTCTCCTTTTTAGTTCTGGCTTCATCCTTACAAATAATCCCTTCAGCAAATCTTGCTCAATAACATCTGTTGGCTGTCAGTTTCATCTGTATATGAGAAAAAGGATTAAACTGGTTAAACAGTCACTGAAACCAGACTAATTCTAGGACATGTGTAGAATGGTTTTAGAATAGTTACTCCATTCTCCCACAGGGAATAACTACCAACAAAAGTACAGTGTGTATGTGTGGTTTCTTGTGCTTTTAGAGTTTTTACATATTTCCAGTTACTTAGCTCTAGTAGGTAGCTGAATTTGTTAGTTTTAACTAATCTTTTAAAGTTTAATTTTATTCAAGAAATCCTATTGAGTGGCAACTGTGAGTCAGTCAATGGAGTTTATAGTTTAGTGGGAGAGATAGACTGAGGCACCTTGCCCTTATTGTGACTAATTCATTCCCCCTACACACTGCCATTCACTTCAAAGCTGGTGAATAAAGAAATCATTTTCAATTATTTATATGGAAAGTTAAAATGTGTTCCATCTTAACACAAAACACATTACATTCACAGACAGAAAAGCATACCAACTGAGAAATTTAAATAATTTTGTATAATAAAACTTTGAAAGTGAATGAGTGACATTTTAATACAGAAGGCAAATGTTATAAAGATTTATTGTCCTTCCCAGAGGAAAAAGAAAAGACCAGATGGTGTGCAGTGACTGGTAGTAAGGATGTGAGGAGCCATTTTTCCGAACATGGCCAGAGTCAGGAGACCCTCTATCATACATGCATTACATTGAACACCTAAAAGTTTTCTCATATTTAATCTTTCTGCACATTGCTTTCACCAATTCTTCAACTTTTGGATGCATATGGTTGTGCTGCAAACTGCATTTAACTATATAAAGTTAAAGAATGAAAGTCCCTTTACAGATAAATAAATACAAACACAACAGCATGTCAGAACACGTGGTAATAGCTCTGCACATAATAAAATAAGCCCTACAAGATGCTACTTCTTTATCCTTCTTTCTTGATTTTAATGGAGGTGAAAATCATTTGAATTTAATTTAATTCCAATCAGTAGTATTTAGTACATTCACAATGCCGTACAAACACTACTTCCCTCTAGTTCCAAAATATTTTCATCACCAGAAAGGAAATTGTGTATTCCTTATGCAGCATCTTCTTCCTTAGTGACCCTGAACCCTGGTAATCACCATTCTGCTTTGTGTCTGTGAATTTACCTATTCTGCATATATTACATATGAACAGAATGTGTCTCCTTTCTTTTATTCAGCATGATGTTTTGGAGCTTTATCTATTTGGTATTTTTATGGATGAATAATACCCCTTTGTGTGTGTCCAAACATCTGTTGATGGACATTGGAGCTATTTTCACCTTTTGGCCAATGTATTTGTTTTCCATGCTATAAGCACGCATGTCTAAGTATTTCTGTGAATACCTGCTTTCAGTTATTTTAGGTATATACTTTGGAGTGAAATGTGTGGATCATGTAACAATTCTATCATAGTAGCAGAACCATTTTACATTTCTATTAGAAATGTAAAAATGTTCCAAATTTTCCACATCATCTCCAACTCGTTAGTTTTTAATATAGCTATCCTAACAAGAATGAAGTGGTATCACATTATGATTATGGTTTTCATTTCCCTAATGACTAATAATAATAGTGAGTTTTCAATGTGATTATTGGCCATCTGTATATCTCCTTTGGAGAAAAATCTATTTTTTTTTTTGAGTGAGTTGTTGTCTTTTTCCTATTTAGGTTTTTCACATATTTGGGAAACTAGACCTTTACTGGATATATGTTTTTCAATTATTTTTTCACATTTTGTTGGCTATCTTTTTAATTTCTTTGATAATATGTTTTGATATACTAGTGGTTCAGGCAAGACTCCTAGGAAGACTTTCATCTTGGCATAAATAGGAGTGAACAGGACAAACAAACAGTTGGAGCTTGTGGGTTCCAATGAGTATTCCAAAGTGAGAAAAAAGCAAATTTAAATACCCAGAAATGAGAAATCCTGTGATAAATGAATAAATGTAAATAATTCAGTACAGCTGGATAGGTTAGGAGTCAAAGAACTATGATCTTTCAAGTTGGGTTTTAAAATGTTGGCTTTAATACTGAGGACAATCAGATCCACCAAAATATTTTGAACAGAGGAGCAACATGGCCAGTTTTGATGGAAACGAAGATGACTTCACTAGCAGAGGAAAGAATACAGTGTGTGTTGGGCAGTGGTGAGTGATGACTTGGCTACCCAGCCAAGAGATGATGGTGGCAGTACAGTAGGGAAGAAGTGACTGTGTATGAGATTTTAGGAGCTTGAACTGGCCAGCCTGGATGACTGGCTGGATAAGCAGCATGAGGAAGAGGGCCTCAGGAACCATTAGGACACGGGAGTATCACTGAGGCAAGAGGAACAACACTTGACTTCTTAGAAAGCAAGCACAGAAACTGACCCTCAATTATTCACTCTCCAAGCAGTTATTCTTGCCTTTTAATGTCATATATTTTCCAAGACACTGGGGATGCTGCAGTTTCCAAAACAGACAAGACTTCCACTTCTGTGGAGTGTTCAGACTATCAGCAAATTATATTGGAAGAAATGAAAGAATGTGGTGGGGAGGGCAAGAGCATGGAACAGAGTAGAGCAAGACAGGACTGGAGAAGAACACTGCAGTGTCTTGTGGATCATCAGAGATTTGGGGCTTGAAGTCATTTGCAGCAGACACCACTAGTCAGCCACTAAAATCAATTCTCTCTTTAATTGTTATCAATGTGAAAGTACTTGAAACAATACACAAAAAAAGAAATTAAAATTAAAAGGTAAATTTAAGGGTGCATATTTGGCCTAGCACTTTGACGCCTCTGGCCCACTCTGGAGTATGTGGAATTTGCATCTGATTGATTACAGATTTGTGCTAATCTGCATCTTGAGAGGCAGTGGTGTTTGGTAACTGGGTCCTTGCCACCCATCTGGACTGCGTTCCTGGCTCATGCTTCATTCTCTTGGCTGCTGTGGGTATTTGGGGAGTAAACTGGCAGATGAGAGCTCTCTGTTTCTGTCTCAGAAACAAAGAAACTAAGTTATCTGATGTCAGCTACCTTATGAGTTAGGATGAAAATTTTTCCAGACTGGAGCTAATTCACTTGACTAATAAGGGATGCCAGCGCGGTACCTGTTGCATGAACTGATGTCCCCACCTTTTCCATTTTCAGTCTAAGGCTTGGATTTATATGTACTCCACTTGTCTTCAGTGCCATCCAATGAAAGGAACCCAGTAGTGAAGCCTCTCTAACCTATATTACTATCCTCACCAATAGTCTCCAAGCTGCTACTTTATTCTTGGCTTCCAGCATGAGTGGGAAAGGTGCCTGTCCCCAGGGATGGGCACTCCAGGCCCTGGAGTTGTGGGGTTGAGATGCTTCAGCACCAGGAGCTGCTGTTTCATGTACAGAAGACTTCTGCTTCCCAAGGGTTTCAAATGTGGCACAGGCAGGCTGAAGAAGCTGGGGTGCAGGACGAGGAAGGGGAGGAGAGGAGGGGGACACAGGTCACTAGGCCAACAACCTTGGTTTGAATCTACTTAGAGAAGGAAAATACAGCCTGTTCTGAACCTCTGCCTTTTTCTAAGTGCCCATCCATGAAGATTAAGCATTGTTTATAGCAAGAGGAAAACTCAAAATTCTGTTTTACCGTAAAAGTTATTTAAAAAATAGTTAAACCTTATTCATTATAATGGCTTTATTACAAACATAAAATAGTTGGTTAATTAATGTCTTTATTCTTTAACAATTACTGGTCAACTGGGCCAGACACTGAGGTCTTGGATGTGCTATGGAAGAATGAAATAGCTTCCATGACGGAGCAAAAACTGTTGTTACAACAAGTACTACGACGATGCAGTTAAGAGGTAATTGGAGCCGGCGCTGCTGTAGCTCAATAGGCTAATCCTCCGCCTTGCGGCACCGGCATACCGGGTTCTAGTCCCAGTTGGGGCGCAGGATTCTGTCCCGGTTGCCCCTCTTCCAGGCCAGCTCTCTGCTGTGGCCAGGGAGCAGTGGAGGATGGCCCAAGTGCTTGGGCCCTGCACCCCATGGGAGACCAGGAGAAGCACCTGGCTCCTGGCTTCAGATCAGCGGGGTGCGCCGGCCATTAGAGGATGAACCAACGGCAAAAGGAAGACCTTTCTCTCTGTCTCTCTCTCTCTCGCTGTCCTCTCTGCCTGTAAAAAAAAAAAGAAAAAAAAAAAGAAAAAAAAAAGAGGTAATTGGGCTTATATCTTAGTTGGGTTCGGCAGAGCCAGATCTCAAGGCCAAGATTTGTATACAGTGAATTATTAAGGAAGTGCTCCAGGTAAAATCGATAAAAATGTGGCAGAACTGAGACAGGGAAATAGGAACCAAGAAAGGGTGCAACCTGAGGCAAAGTTGCAGTCTTGCTCTGATGCAGTAGAGGCGCACCAGAGTTTAAATCACGCTTCAGAGCATGCTCAACTGGAGACCAGGGGACCTGGGCTTCCATACTGTGTACCAGTCAGTCAATGATAATGTTAATCGAGGGGGCAGGCATAAACTCCCAGGAACTCCCTGGCTCTCTCTACAGGCAGACAAGGTGACTCTAGCCCAACAGCACTCTTCAAAGAGTTTCTCACACGCAGGAAGGAACAGTGCTGTTCGAAGTCAAACTGTAGAAGCTAGAGAGTGATGCGTTGAAATAGGAAGGGGAATCCACAGGGATCTGAGCTGAGTGACAAAGTATCTTCAATCCCCCGATAGCTAGGATTTGGGAAGACCCCATGGAGGAAGTCTTATTTGAGGGCATCTTCAAGGATAAGCAGGAAGTTTCAAGGTGGACAAAGGAAAGAACTGCAGATACGAGCGCAGTGAGGTCTAACGAACACTTGCATCTGCTCAGCCCTCTGATAATGAGCTGGGATGGTTGCCTCTCCCAACACCCATATTTGTTTCAAAGCTAACCTCGGATATGACCCCATTTACTCTACAAATATTTCAGAATACAGCTCTAAAAATACTCTCGAAAAAATGTAACTCAGCATTGTCATACTTGAAAAGGTAACAATGATTCTTTACTCTCCTCAAATGTCCAGTCAGAATTAAAATTTCTTCCAACTACACAATATAAAATAAATAACACATTTATGCTGCACAATGACTAATTATGTGTTTGTACATATATATGCATGCACATACGTGTGTGTGTGTGTTTGCAGTCTGCTTGACTCAGGACTCAGAGGAAGCTTGTGTATTGAGTACAGTTCAGTCTCTTCTACACGTTTTGCAAGCAAGAGGATCTCTCTCTGCACCTGCCTTGTGTTTCTTGCAATTTATTAGTTACGGAAGTGAGGATATTTGTTCAACAACATTGTCTGCATTTTCAATCTTCTTAACTGCATCCCTAGCAACTACTCAAAGTCAGATGTAAGTTGCTAGGTATATCTAGAAATATGATGAGTTTTTTTATTTGTTTGTTTGCTCATTGATTTTAAAAAATACTTCCTAGCCATGAAGTTCAATTTTGCGCTACTTGTATCTTTTAAAACTAAAATAGCTTTTACTTCTTGACTTAGTGATTTGACTTTCAGTTATTTACCCTCAATACTCCGACAAGGATGGACATTTGACCTAGTGGTTAACACACTGGTTGGGATGCCTGGACCCACGGTGCAGTACCTGGGTTGGAATCTCTGTCTGGCTCCTGATTCCATCTTCTTCCTGCAGTAGATCTTGGGAGGTAGTGGTGATGACTCAAGTTGGTGAATTTCTGCTGTGCCTGTGCAAGATCTAGACTGAATTCCCAGCTCCTGGCTTCACCCTGGCCCAGCTCTAACTGCTACAGGCCTTCAACAAGTGAACCAGCAGAATCTCATCTCATCTCTCTCTCTCTCATTTGTCTTTCAAATAAATAAATAAAAATTTCAAAAAGAAATAAAAACCTTCCATAAATACAACATTTATGCTGAAGGCTCATCTCCAATAGCAAAATATAAAGAACAATCCCAATGCCTGTACATAGGAGGACACTGGTTGACTATGGCACATCCCACAGTAATATCATGCAGTAATTTAAACAATGAATAAAAATTTTATGAGCTAACATGGAGTAATTTTCAGAGTTTCAGGAAGCAAAATATATATATTTATAAATATTCATAGACTTATAGGCTCAGTTTTACAAAAAGAAACAAAGATCTGATAAACCATAGAGAAAACTTATTACTTATAGGGTGAGAACAAGGTCAGGGAAGAGAAAAAGGTGGGACTTCTCAGAATACACTGCTTTTTTTTTAACTTTTGAGTCAGGTAAACATTTTCCATATTTAAACATGTTACCTGTAGCCTTAAAATTTGATCAGAAATATATCATGAGAAATGACTTCTGTTACATAGACTTTTCCTCATAACTATCCTTTCTCAAAACATTTCACAATTAGTATATATTTCACTGCAGATCCCCAAAAGGAACCTATCACTTTAACTCACTGTATAAAAAGCTAAGAATTATCTAATAAAAAGATAGACTTAAGTAACATTTTTTGTGGTCAGTGCCATTCTTTTTTTTTTTTTTAAGGTTTATTCATTTATTTGAAAGGCAAAGTTACAGAGAGGCAGAGGCAGAGAGAGAGGTCTTCCATCTGCTGGTTTACTCCCCAGATGGCCACAATGTCCGCAGCTTCTGAAGACAGGAACCAGGAGCCAAGAGCCAGGAGTGCCTGGTCTTCAGGTCTCTGATGCGGATGCAGGGGCCCAAGGGCTTGGTCCATCTTCCACTGCTTTCCCAGGGCCACAGCAGAGAGCTGGATGGGGAGTGGAGCAGCTGGGACTCGAACCAGCATCCATATGGGATGCTGGCACTGCAGGTGGTGGCTTTACCCGCTACGCCACAGTGCCGGCTCTGGTCAGTGCCATTCTTTAACAGACTTGGTTACTGCTCAGGATGTCCTCCAGTGATGTTTTGACACATGGTGTTGGCTTATATTTTTACAAGTTGTTCAAAACCGATTTAACATCGTAGCATTCCTGTAGGTTTTCTTTGAAAGAGGACCTTAAGATCACAAGGTTGAGAATGTGCATACAAAAATACCTTGATCAAATACTCGGAAACCTCATATCCAAGGTCATGTTTCATGAGTCTCCAAAGATATTATAAATGGAGGTATTTCTTATAACCTAAATCAGCAAGATATTCCTTTAGTGGCCTTGAGGAAAAAACATTCCAGAACAAAAGGAACATTCTAGGAACAGTGTCCTCTCTTTCCTGTGGATTGTCAGGCCTGTTCTGTGTTTTACACAGGCTTCTTTCTGCAACACTGGGAGCTGTTAAAAGCATTCTCAGATAATTCAGACAGGAAACTAAAGGGGAAATTTTCCTTTATAAAGGCAAATATTGAAATGCAAATGAAAGGCTTAACAGTGACACCATGGAGGTACATCTGCAAGGCCACATGGGAGAGCAGCAACAACTCTGATGGTGAAATGGGGGCGCAGAGATTCAGGGTGGGTTCTGCTGGCTGAGAGGTTTTGAAACATGCTGGAGGGACTTACACTGTGGAGGGAGCCTGCTGTCTTAGGGCAGTCAGCAAAGGGTGTGTTCTCAGCTGAAAGCACTGTACTTTAGTACAAGATGCTGGGGTCTTTCCCCATACCTTATCCACCATGGGCATGGATGGCCCGCAGCATAACTTTTTAATGTTATGTAAAAATAAAATATGTGGTCCTTAATTTAGATGAGCGTATCTTACTGTCATCATGCCACATTTTCCTTAGGATTTATTTATTTATTTGAAAGAGTTACAGAAGGAGAGGAAGATGGATGGGGAGAAGAAGAAGAAAAGGGAGGGAGGGGGGAAGAGAGAGAGAGACAGACAGGCACAGGTATCTTTTATCTGTTGGTCCACTCCCCAGAGCTAATTCAGGCAGAAACCAGGAGCCAGGAGGTTTATCTGGGTCTCTCATCTGAGTGGCAGGGGCCCAAACACTTGTTGCATCTTCTGCTGCTTTTCCCAGGCCACGAACAGGGAACTGGATCACAAGTGGAGGAGCTGGGACAGGAACCAGTACCAATACATGATGCCCGTGTCAAAGTGGCAGCTTTACATCCCACGTCACAACGCAGGCCACGGGACGCCTGCCCACCACGCCTGAGGTGAGTGGCATCACTGATGATTTTCTAGAGTCTCTGGCCTGGCTTCCAATTTAGATTTCTAAGATTTGGCTTTCATGGATTGCACTGTCTTGGTTCTTCTCTCATCTCATTTATCTACTCTCTTCCTTGCTTTTGTTTTTTAAATCTTAATTCTCTCACTGTCTGATTTTATATTTGGTCATGGAAGCATTATCGTTTTTTAAAAATATCTTTTCCAGGTAATATTTCTGGGATTCCAAAGTGTATAATCATATCGAATGAAAATTTTCATCTCCATTTGAAAACCTTGTTTGTATTTTCCTGACCTAATTTTTTGTCACATGCTTAAAGAACAATGTTAAAAAGGTGAAAATTTAAAATTCCTTAGTCCTGCAGCAGTGAGACTCTACATTCGCTCCTGTGCCCCACAATCACACTGGAGCATGTCCCAGGGAGTCACCAGTCACCAGGGAGTGCCATGGTGAGCTCCTACCAAAGCCTCCAGAAGGAGGAAGTCTGCAGAAATCATCACAAGGTTCACCTCCCATGGTCTGAGGCTCTCTGGAGAGGAACTGGAGGCTTTTCCAAGCAAGCCCAAGGAACCTTCCCCTGGTGGAATGGAGAAATGGCAAGGGCTCTACGCCTTGTGCCTGCGAACGCCTCCCATTGGCTCCCTGCAACTTGCATACTCCACCTGGTCTCCAGATGGTGTGGCCTCCATGTGCACATAGACTTTTTATTTTTCTTTCTTTTTTTTTTTTTTTTGAGGGATGGGGGTGGAGGGAGGGCTCTGGAAACTTGTCAGTCATTTTTTTCTTTCCTTTAAATTAAATAAAAACTCTAAAGGTTTTCTAGAGCTGGGACCTACATCCTTTCTTCAATGCACCTGCAACACTACCCTAATTCTACCCAAAACCCAGGCATCCTTTTAATTTATAGCCATGATGCTGCTGGACTACATTCCTGCCTGTATTTTATTTTTTTTAAATTTTATTTATTTTACTTGAAAGTCAGAGTTACACAGAAAGAGGAGGAGAGGCAAAGAGAAATGGAGGTCTTCCATCTGCTGGTTCACTCCCCAATTGGCCACAATGGCTGGAAACGCACCCATCCGAAGCCAGGAACCAGGAGCTTCTTCCAGGTCTCCCATGTGGGTGCAGGGGCCCAAGGACATGGGCCAGCTTCTACTGCTTTCTGAGGCCACAGCAGAGAGCTGGATTGCAAGTGGAGCAGCCAGGTCTCCAACTGGTACCCATATGGGATGCAAGCACTGAAGACAGTGGCTTTACCCGCTATGCCACAGCAGCGGCCCCACCTGTCTGTATTTGCACCTTCATCCTAAATCATTTTGTCTTTCGCACACATGATGTTCCAGATGTATGTTCCTGCAATTACTTTTAGAGAAACACTTATGAGAGACTGTGTACCTAATAATCTCTCTGAAGGTGCCATTATCTGTGCCTTTGATGTTCTTCTTTTATTATTTACATGAACTTTTTATATACCTTTTATCAATAAATGCTATATTCAAAAATACATTTCTTGGCTCTCCTACGTATAGAACCTTGGCCTTTGTCTTAATACTATTATATATCTGATTTATTTTTCTTAGGTCAGTTTTAGGCTATGCAATAATTTGCTTATACTTGTTTACCTTAAATCATCTACTCTCTCATTAGAGTGGAAACAGCATGTAGTTGGAAGAAAATTTGTCTTATATATTCTGGAATCTCCAGTGTCTTATTACAATGCCTGGCATGAATTAGATGCCCAATAAAGGGAAACTTATTATTTGAGTAAGTTAATCCCTTTATCATTAACTTTATTCCAGAAGTTTCTCAAATTTCTGTTCCACTTTACTGATTCAACGCAGATTTCCATTCTGCCATTAGAACTGCTGTTTCATTCCATTCTTTTTTAAAAGAGTTTTTAAACCCTCAGGCAGGTGCTTTTGTACATGCTGTTATTTCAATCTCTTTACTTTTTATGGCTCTTGATCCAATTTCTGAATGTATATATTTAGATCACACACAAGGTGCTGTGTGAGTTTGTTGTTTCTGCTAGAGTTATTGTCAGAAGTGTGCTTTTCTGTCACTGTTCTCCAAGAAGGTTGGATTCCCCCTAACCCTGAGGCATTTGGCAAACTGTGGAGATGTTTTTGATTATCACAAGTGGGAGGAGGAACTGCTGACATCTGGTGCGTACATACCTTGATGCTGCTTAATGTCTTCCAATGCACAAGACACATCACCTAACAGAAAATTATCTATTCTACAAAGTCAGTAGTGCTAAGATTCGGAAATCCTGTTCTAGGTGATATAGGGGAGAATGACATATGCTAAATGATGCTACAGAGATTCGGCCAGCAATATCCAGAAAACAGGAAATGCAATGTGGGAGACAAATTGCAAGGAACAACAACAACGTAAAGACAGGAAGGAAACTTTGGGAGACGGGAAAGAGAAGGAATAAGGGAGGTAGGGATGACAGGAGGTCACACCTCCACAGTAACAGGAGTGAGAACCACACAATATTTAATACACAGACCTTATCTGTATCCTGATTTGATGTGATAAATTGCTTAACATTTAGTTGACAATTAGGGAAGTTGAGACCCGGATATTTCATGGGATTAAAGCACTGTTTTTTCATTAGGTTTAATAATGTTTCATAGGTTTGATAATGGCATTTAATTATCGTTTACAAAAGAGCTCTTATATTTCAGACACTTAACTGCAAGGTTTGTGCATGACATGATGTCTAGGATTTGTTTCAAAATAATCCAGTTAGTGAAAGTCAGTATAGGATAAAGATGAAACAAGGATCATTCATGTGTAGTTGTTGAATATGATTACTCTTCTGCTACTTTCCGGTGGCTGTATTTATGACCTTAGTGCCCTGGAAGACCACACATTGATTATCTCACATTTTCTCTGTGTCAGAACAGGAGGTATGGCTTATCTGGTCCCTGCTTTGTGCCTCCCAAGGCTGCAATCAGAATGGCAGCAAAGGCTGGATTATCACTGGAGATTCAACTAAGGGTCAGCTTCAAGGCTTACTCAGGTTGTTGGCAGAAGTTTGTTCCTTGTGGTTGCAGGATTGAAGGCTTCACTTTCATGCTGGCTGTTGGCTATAGACGGTCTTCATTTCCTAATTGTCACCCAACAGTTCCCGTTATGTCAGGATACAAGACAGTAATTTTCACAAAAGCAGCAAGACTCCACACACACACACACACACACACACACACACCCCAGAATGAAAGAAAGCTGTTTCTGATACTACCATAAGCTGATAAAATTACTCAGGTGTGAACTCATGTTTCCTTTTACAGGAAAGGCAAGATGATTCAGAAGGCAGAAACCAGAGTTACAGAGGAATTATTCTTAGGCCTTTAAACTTAGTAGTTGTCTGGTTGGGTTTCAGAATCCCTATGCAGAAGATACTTCTTTGTATCTTCTAATGGATCCTATGGAAGGGGAACGTCTATCTCATGTCTGTTCAACTGCCAAATTTTGCAGGTTTTGGTGTAGTGGCTTAAAAAGCCCCAGCCTGCAGCACCAGCATCCCATATAGGCACCAATTCGAGTCCTGGGTGCTCCACTTCCTATCCAGCTCTCTGCTATAGCCTGGGAAAGCAGCAGAAAATGGCCCAAGTCCTTGGGGCCCTGCACCCATGTGGGAAACCCAGAGGAATCTCCTGGTTCCTGGCTTTGGATTGGCGCAGCTCCAGCCGTTGCAGCCATCTGGGCAGTGAACCAGTAGATGGAAGGTCTCTGTTTCTCTATCTGACTCTCTCTCCCTGTAACTCTTTCAAATAAATAAAATAAATATTTTTTAAAATATATAACTTGTTGTTTTAGTTTTTATTGATCCACAAATCAAAGGAACTATGTCCAAGGAGTCACATCCATACTTGAATGTGACTTATTATATGAGATTCTAGAATTTGAGTTAATATTGTAATGAGATAAGACTGCTGAGAAACTGAATGTATTTTGCTGGTGACAAGTTAGGAATAACTGTGGGCCACAGTACAGCAAACTGCAGGCTAATTCTTATGGTGACTGCCCATCATCCCTGCCTCCTAGTGCTCAAGGTTCTGTGTGATCCTACCTTTAAATGTAGACAGATATTCTAACTCTCTTAAAATCAACTGAATATGACAAGGTGAGGGACATATATGACTATAGGTCTGTGGTCATGTGACTCTATTATCAAAGATCTGAGAGTGACCTCTTACCTAGAGATAGGCAAAGGCTGAAGCCAGTTTTTTGGCCATAAGAAAATTAATTTGCTGACAACCTCAATGAATACAGATGTGGGTTCTTTACCAGCTGATCCTCAAAAGAGAGCACAGGCCCAGCTAGCACACCAACTGCAGCCTCGTGCGACAGAGCAGAGTCACCTAGACTGTGGATAGATTCCTGCTCCATAGACCCTGGGAAATAGTAAATATGTGGTTAAGGTTTGGGTAATACTGCTTAATGTTAATAAGTATTTAATAAACCACCCTTTTTCAAAGTAAAAAAGTATTTTGAAATATCTATTATATGTTTTCTTAGTTTTAGTTTTAAGGTCTCCATTCCATTTGGCTCATATTGTTGTGTTGCTGTGTTTGGCCTACTTTTTATTGGGAAGATCTCCCTCCAAGCCCAGGATCTGCTCTCAAAGTGGACAGGTGTGCTAAGTCAGTTCTCTGTCTCTAGCAATGCTTAGAGGGCCATTCATTCCTGCCTCCCCTCCGGCCTATCACTTGACCCTAAAGATGGTGTGCAGCACATAGCTGGTGTGATATGCAGCTGGCATCCATGGACTGTGAGTTCACAGCTCTGAGGCAAGGTGCTCTCTTGCTCTAATTGCCTGGTGCTGTTACTAGGGCCAAAATTTACATGTAATGCGCAGTGCTCTGTGGACTGATACAGCACACAAAACACTTTTCCCCACAACTTCCTGCTATGCCTTCTCTTTGTGCCTCTTCCTGCATTGTTTTTCTGTAGCTGACTATACTATCCCAGAATGCAAACTCTCCGTAACTATGCACACCGCTTGACTGCTAGCAACCATGTCCAGAAGTGTTACTTTGGAAATGGAGAAAACAAGAACGGGCCGTTGACGTGGGAGTAAAGCTGAATGGGATGGGAGAGCAAAGAATGGCGATGGTTTTGCCAGAAGCATTCCTAAACATTCGTTCCACAGGTCCCTATCTTCCACTGTAGCACACACCCATGACCCTGTGGGTTAAGGCCAAATTTTCTCACCTTTTTTCAGGGCTTTCTGTCTGATTCTGATTAAGAGGGTGGAGTGTTCACTGTGCAATCCAATAGCATGGATTTCATTCCATTTTCCTCATGGGTGATTCATTCATGGAAAATCTCCCTATTCTTCTATCTACTGTGTTGTCATCATTGTCTTTTTGCTTAAATTCATGAATACTTTAATTTAAGGAGGGATTTATAAAAGCTGTTTTAGACATAATATCTGCTACAACTATACCTTGTATATCTTAGTCTCTTGTATGGATTTTATTTCCTTTATGTTTGTTTGAAGGGTGGGGGGGGGGAGAGCAAGAGTAGGTAAGCACTGGGCTGAAGCCAGGTGCCAGGTTCTCTATCCAGGTTTCCTATATGAGTGGCAGGGACCCAACTGTTGGACCCATCGCCTGCTGCCTCCCATGGTGCATGTTCACAGGAAGCTGGATCAGAAAGAGAGCCAGGACTCAAATCTGGACGCTCCAATATGGGATACAGGTGGCCTAACTGCTGGTCTGCAACACTCACCTCTGTTTTAGATTTTAATAAAAGACTGTGGTACTGGGAGATGATGTTGAATTTTTGGACACACTCCGCACAGAATTCAGGTTTATGTCAATCAATTGCACCAACTTCTTCTATAACAAAGGTGTGAAGGAAGTGGCATTCACTGAATATTGTGTTAAGTAGTGCGCCAGACAGCAGAGGGCATTTTTCACATGCAATTTCGTATTTCATTTTGACAAAAAACCCATCAATAGCTGTTTTCTCATTTGAATGAGAATGTAAAAACTTCACAGACGCATGTGTTGAAAACTGGTTAACTAGCTCCAAGTGTCACAGTGAGGAACGTCAGGGTCCCAGTTTTGGTACCCATGTGGCTCAGGTGTGGGTCCCATCTAGTCTTCTATGCAGTGGGCTTGTGTGTCTCCCATGTCTTTGACCTGTGATTGTGCAAATGCAATGGGCCCTTGGAGCTCCTGAACTGCATCTCTGGCTTGAAACAGCATCACTCCTCTGATCAACATGTAACCTGTGTGGATGGCAATGGTCCATCCTCTACTGGACACAGTAAGGCTGTTGGCCAAGTTGTCTCAGTGTGGGTGGAATATGGTGATTCAACCTCAGAGTACAGCTAGGCGTGGTGAGCTGAAGGCAACCTTCTTCCCCTGCACCATCTGGAAGGCTGCTGCCCCTCCACACTATGCGGGTCAGTTCTTGATCCCAGCTGGCACCCACCCCACCCCATTCAGTAATGGTGGTTTTGTACCTGGGGCTTTTATTAGTCACTTTGGATTCTTCTTCTTCTCCCTCAGGAAATTCTCCCTCCGGGCTCAATTCCATTTTTCTTGTTAGATTTCTTTGAGTTACAGATACTTTACTGATTTGGTAACCACTAAAATCTCTCCAATCTTTCCCAATCATATTTTCAAAAGAATTAAAATTGAGCCATATCTTAGATTTATGTCTTCAGCCACTTACAGAGAAAAGGCAATTCCTAATTATCAAAATCTCTTCATCTAAATTTCCCTGCAAAATCTGTGTCTCCTTGAGGGAAAGATAATGCACATACATCACTTTTCTTTAACAATTTGTGGGCCTCTGTTTTAATGAATATTTTTTTTCCAACTTCTCCCCTACCCTGGTCCAACAACAGGTTGTGTCTGTAAATAAGATATAGGCCTTATACGTTATGTGTTCCATAATACAATCCTCTGCTTTTTAGTGGGAAAGCTACAATATATGATCAGTGAATTCTGCATAAAAGGAAGACAAGTCGCTCCATCTCTGGATGTATCAGCCTTGGCTCAGGGTAAGGTCAGTATTTCAGATTCCAAGACCAAAATCTCCTAATGGTTCAAAGATCTGGTTGATAAACAGCAGAGGGCCTGGGTCAGTAATTTTTCTGCAGAGAATCAGATAGTAAAATAGTTCAGGCTTGTGGGCTATTAGCCTCCATCACAATTACTCAGTATGAAAATAGCCACAGAATACACACATGTAAATGAACAGGCCTGGCTGTGTTGATGTAAATGAAAATGGAGACCATGTCCAAAGAATGACTGAGCAGACAAAGACAGTTAAGCCCCATACATGACCTTAACTGCTTGATTTGCAGACATAAGTGGAACTTCAATTCAGCTATTTCTTTTAATGCCAATATTAAAGAAAAACAGAATTAAGATCAACCAATTGAAAGCAGCCAACACACTTATATAACTAGAGATTTTCTTTGGGATTCTTCAAATAAGGCAACTTTATAACTGGAACCACATATTTTCTTTGTATTTCTTCCACATTCACCCTATAAAAACCTGTCTCTTCTGTTTCTTCTATGGTGTCCCCAGATCACTTATGGTTTGGAGTTGCCCTATTCATGAATCACTGCTTTCTCAAATAAACTCTTTAAAATTTTATTGTGCCTCAGTTTACCTTTTACCAGCTGTGACCCTTGTACTAATGCCTGGACAGCTGTAGCATAGAACTATTCTGAAACAAAACTTCAAAAGAATTCAGGAAAGCCATCAAGGCCAAAGGTGAGTATGTTCTCATTAAAGCCAAAGCTCAAAGCATGCCTACTGGCTCCATCAAATGCCTTGTTTTGTTTTTATCTGCAATTCCACCCTGTCTTCTTTTTCTAAAAAATTCCTGCACTAGATACTGGGAACGTGGGAACAAAAACCAATAATAACATCCCTTTTCCCTACCCAAGGTCTGAACCAATTGAGAATAAAACAAAGAAGCTGGCATCTGACAACCAACATTTTACTTTTATTGCTATGAAAAGTGAAATTGGAGGCTGTGGCTTACAAGGGCAGGCAAGTGAGATTCTTCATGTTGAGTTCCAAACTTGGGAGGGATGTTGCTTATTTTTTCTGATCACATTTGCAATCCAGGTAAGTACTTTCACTAGGCCTGAGCAGGAGTGAAGACGAGGTTTTCCCCCAAAGGAATTCTTCATGGATAATGTCAGCTCAGACCAAGAGGTCAACAAAAACATCTTGTGGTAATGACGACTCCACAGCAGGTGGAGGGAGTCACTGAGAATTTTTGGCTGCAGGATATCGATAGAACTATTTTCTGCAGTCACTATGGAAGAGCAACTATTTATATGGTGGTCTTACTATGTTGCTTCCCAATGCAGTGGATAAGTAAAGAACAAACTTCAGATAATTTTATGAAGTTCCAGGTTTATTTTCTTATCGTTTCTTGTGCAGTAACCTGGAAGCTTTAGATCAACTGCTACAGATCTGTAGCACCATGACACAGAGCCTTTCCTTTGCCTCTATCAGCACCTCACCCAGTAAAGGCAGGATGGAAGTCCTTAGTAATACTGCACACACAAATGCTCAAGTACAAACCTTCTAAGGTCTTAACTCCTTAGCCTCACAATCTTGTTTAAACAGTTAGCAATAACTCCTTACAGTATTCCCGGGAGTGGACATTTAGCCTAGTTAAGATGACCATGCTCCACACTGGATTATCTGAGTAGGACTCCTGTCTCTGGCTTTGGCCTGAGCCCATATCCACGCCATGGTTTGCATTTAGAGAGTGAACTAGTAGACAGAAGCTGTTTCTGTCTTGCTGTGTTCCTCTCTTCCTCTCACATAAATAAATACCACCACCCTTTCCCCAAAAAACAGTACCTTCCAATCGCTTAAAGTACCCCGCTCTTTGATTCATAGACATTTAGATTTTTCTGTCTTGCTTTTCTAACTACTTTCTTTTAAGAAGCAAATACTAGTATCCCAAGCATAGTACATACCCAGAGGTGATGGGCTAACTGAAAATGGACAATAATTTTTGTAATAAAGAGGCATCTGCTAATTTGTTACTAAGTTTTATTTGAAGATTGTTGTTGTTTCTGAGGCCTTAGTGAGGTCAGGAAAATATAGAGGCTCCTTTAAAAAGGGAAAATGAAATAAAAAATAAGTTTCCTATTTTCCTTGGTCTGTTGCCTAAGAAGGTTACTGTAGGAAATGTAAATAGACCACAGGAAGCTTTAGAAATTCAGCTCCTTGATTGGAAAAATGGAAATTCTGTTTTTTACGGAAATAAAGTAATTCTATGAAAATACAGAATGCAGTTGGTTATCATTGAAAAAGGGTTTGTATTTTAGATTATGGTTTCTTTGATAGAGTACAACTCTGGCACCAGCCCTTCCAAGTATATTTCTGAAAGCAAAATAAATGGAAAACTGTTTTCTGTCTTTATTAAGGTCTTTCTCTGTTCTGTTTGTGAAGTGCCAGGAGAAGGAGCACACAGTTCCTGGACCGCTTTCAGAGAGGGAATGGTGAGGGAGTGGATGAGGCCACTCAACTGGAAGAAATAATGTTTCCCCCAGGCATGGGCACTTTTAGTCCTCTAACTGGGAGAAAGAGCACCCTGCCCAGGCCTCTGGTGCTGGTCTCTTCAACAGAAAAGAACCTGAGAGATCATAGGTGGTAGAGAAGATTTGTTTGTTTGCTAACTATAAAGTCTGCATGACCCTAACAGGCTTACCATTATTTCTTTTTGGATTATTCTCTTAGTTCTCCTTGACCACCACACATGCACAGACATAGACACACACAGACACACCAACACACATATTATTTCCCTTGTTTCCACTCCATTCATTTTGAACTTTGTGTCATCTCTTGATGAAATTCAACTTAATTTTTCTTTCTTTGAACAGACTTTAGCATGATAATTATAATATCTTGAAGAAAGTCTTTTTTAAAAGATCTTTTAAACATGTTCATTCGAAAGGCAGAGAGAGAAGCACACACACAAACACACACACACACACACAAACAGAACTCCTATCTAGTGGTTCACTCCCCAGATATCTACAATAGCTTGATCTGGCTCAGGCTGAAACCAGGAAGTAGAAATTCAATCTGGGACAGACACTGAAATCATCCTCCGCTGCTCCCCAGGGTGCCTATTAGCAGACACTGGAAAGGGGAGTACAGACGAGATCCAAACTCAGATACTCTGATGTGGGATGTGGCCATTTCAAGCGATGCCTTAACTACTAGACCAAATGCTCATCCTACTCATGCCTTTTAATCAATATTTCTCGGCTAATGCTATATGCCGAAACCTGGCAATATAGAAAGGCTTACCAACTTGCTGGAGCACATGACAGCAAACTGCAGTCCACGGGGCATTTAACACTTCTCTTGATTTTGTAAATGAAATTTCACTGAAACACAGCCACACTCATTTGTGTATACATTGTCTGTAGCTGGTCTTGTGCTACAGCAGCAGAGTTGAGCAACTGCCACAGAGACACTTGGATGAGCACAACCTGAAGTATTTACCACATGGCTTTTCCAAAAACTGTTGTCCGACCACAGTCCAGGAAAGCACACACGTTCTGTATTACTTGGACCTAAAGAAGACAGAGCTGAGGAAGGGCTTCTGGAGAGGCCAAGCTTTCCAGTCGGCCCCAATACCCATTCTGCCCATCTTTCCTTGACAAACAGAACTGGAGTTCAGCTGGACAGTACTGCCTGGGATGTAGATTACACATTCCAGTGTCTTGCAAATAAACGGAGCCGTATAATTTAGTTGTAGCTAATGGGATATAGGTAGAAGTATCACACACGGCTTTTTGGAAATTTCCATAAAGGAGGGAATGGGACCCCTTTCTTCTTGGTGGTGGTTGCTGGGGCTTGAACAGTGAGCCAATACCACAGCACACAGGATTGGTGAAGCAACGAGAGAGAATGCATTCAGGTCTGCCTCCCTCTCAATTCCACCTGATGAACAGAGAACTGTGGTGGCCGAGCGGCTGCTATGTTGGCATCTTTCTGTTTAATGAAACAAACTCTAGAAGCACTTCTGAACTCCATTTTTAACTCTCCTTCTTGGGTGTAAATCTTTCAAAATCTTTGTATTAAAGATCTTTTCATTGACATGTAATATACATGCAGAGGAGTGCACATGTCTTAAGTTCAGGTCAGTGACTTTTTACAGATGAAACACTGTGGCATAAGCAGTGGGTCACGTAAGAAACGCATTATTTTCAGTACCCAGAATGACCCCACTCTCTTCCTAGTGGTCCCCACCCAGAGCAGCCACTCTCCTGACTTCTAAAGAAACTGATTACCTTTGCCTGTTTAAAAAATATTTTTTATACAAACAGGAACACATACTATGTATTCTTCAATGTCTGACTTTTTTTGCTAAACAATATGTCCATTAATTTTATCCATATCTTATAGTATACGTGTGGTTGTTTAATCTTCATGCTATATAATATTTACTTATATGAGCATATCTGAATTTATTTATCCATTATACTCTTGATATACATTTCAGTTATTTTTAATTCTTAGATTACAAAAAATAGTTCTAGAACAAACATTTTAGTACACACCTAGTTGTGAACACACATTTGGTGTGGAATTCCTAGTCATAGGGTATGCACCTATAGGTTCACCTGTAATAGATCCTACAGTTTTCCAGAGTGACTAAACCACCAATGTATGAAATATCTGAATTGTTCTACAGCCTTGTTAATACTTGTGATTTCCCATTTTTTCATTTCAGCAATTTTTGTGTATATGTAGGACAAGTACATAGAGTTCCTATTTGCAAATTTCTCATGAGTAATTTTATCAATTGTGTACTGCCTCAATACTGCATGACAAGCAACCACAAAATGTCAATGGCATTCCACAATAACCAAGTATTGATCTCAAATATGGAATCAGCTGGAGGTGATTTGGCAGCTCTACTGCTCTTGGCTGGGATTATTCCCATGGAACAGTGTCCACTGACTGTCAGCTGCTCGGGCTGGCTGCAGCTGCAGTGATTGGGCTACTCAGCTCAGCTCTGCTTATCTCTCCTTCTCCAAAATTCGCAATAGAAATAGCACAGGTGCAATAACAAACCCAACTGGACAAGTGCGTCACAAACCTTAATTTGCATGGCATGTGCTTATTAGTCATTAGTCGATTAATGTGAGACACAATCTAGCTCAGATTTGAGTCAGTCAGTTCTACCAGGTTACATGGCAATGGACGTGGACACAAGGGTGAGAGAATAAGTTGAGCCAAGCTACTAGTAAGTTTCCATATCTTTCACATGTTACCAGCCATTTTGATACTGATGCAGCTATTCAAATCTTTCCTATTTTTTCTTGCATTGTCAGCCTTTTTCTGATTTATTGATCTTTATATTTCTGGATATGAATTTTTTGTTGGTTGCAAGTGAACTCCCTCTTTATGCCTCAATAGTGTCTTTGAAACAACAGAAAGCCTTCATTTTATTATTTTTACTTTGATGCTCTTTTGTCTATTTAAAAAGTCTTGTTTATTCCATAGTTATAAAGGTGTCTATTGTCTTTTTACTAAAGTCTATATTATATATTATCATGATATTATTTTATATTTTATCATGTAGATCATGACTCACTTGCAACTCATACTTGTGAGTAGCTTGAAATAAGAGTTAAATTAGCTCTTCCATTATGTTTATCTAATTAACCAAGTAGCATCTCTTAAGACTTCATTACAATGCAACTTTTGTCACAAGTCAGACGGCATGGATATGTATCAGTATATACCCATGGACATATAGATAATAGAGATCTTTTTCTGCACACAGTGTGAAAAATATTATCACCTAGTTTTGGCAGTTCACTGGGAGTTCACATCCAGACTGTGTTTATGTATGGAGAGGTGTTCTGCGATCATGTTAGTTGGGCTACCAGAATCTCACCTGATGTGAATTCTTAAGTGATAATTGGAATAGGAAATCATGTGAAAGTTTGATTCTCTTCACTGACTGACTAGGGATCAGAATAAATTTGTTATAAGGAAACTCATCTTTTTCTTGTTAAGCAAAAACTTATTTTTGAAGTATGTTTAGTTTAAAAACTTTCAATTGGGGGCCAGTGCTGTGGTGCAGCAGGTTAATGCCCTGGCCTGAAGTGCCAGCATCCCATATGGGCGCCAGTTCGAGACCTGGCTGCTCCACTTCCAATCCAGCTCTCTACTATGGCCTGGGAAAGCAGAAGATGGCCCATGTCCTTGGACCCCTGCACCCTCGTAGGAGAAGAGGGCACCTGGGAAGAGGGCAGTCGGGAAGAGGCACCTGGCTCCTGGCTTTGGATCACTGCAGCTCTGGCCATTGCAGCCAATTGGATAGTGAACCAGTGGATGGAAGAACCCCCCCCCCCCCCCTTACTCTCTCTCGCTGCCTCTCCTCTCTCTGTGTAACTCTTTGAAATAAATAAATATTAAAAAAACTTTTCAGTTGAATTTATAAAACTTTATAGATACTATATCTATCCTTACCTTGATATTTTATATCTATCGCAGTTTTGAAAATGTTCATACCAAGATTTAGATAGACATAAGTGTGTCAAATGCATGCCAGCTTTCCCTCTGCACAAGAAGCATTTTACAGCAGAACAATGACTGTTTGGTATAAACACAGAAACTTTCTGAATTGCAGAGTAGTGAGAAATGCGGTGCCTAAATTTCCAGATGGAGAAGCGGTGACAGGGAATAGCACTTCAAATGTTCCAGGCCATTTGGAATTGCAGCGTAATGGACCAGCAAGAGAAATGTTCATCATGACATGCCTGAGTGCACCTGATTCCTGATCAGGCCAGAACCCTAAAGTTTTGATTTCTGTGTTGTTTACCAGCAATGACTATTGAACACAGAGAGAGTATAGCACAGACATAGTATAAAACCAAAACTTAGGTTTCTTATCTGATCAGATACTTGAAGCTACCTTATTAGTCAAAGACATGCCTGATATCGCAGGCACCTAACTTGCAGTGGAAGAAGCAGGTAAAATGTTTCAACAAGAATAGCTGAAACAGACTTAAAGTAGTCTAAATCACCTGTGAAATCGTTTCCTGGCTATGATTCCTCAAATAGGTTTCCTTTGTTGTTTCTTTAAACTACATATGATAAGTTTTAAAATATTTTCGGAATCCTGGAAAGATAGACTTCATTTAAATTGCTTGTATTGCAGGTGACAAACTGTACAACCCACAAAAAAAAAAAAAGATACATAAGAAGTTTCTGTTCAAGGCTGACTATAACTTAAAGAATGATGAAGCAGCTTTTATTCAAACAATCTCCTTTGTTCCTTAATTCAAGGAAAGAGAAGGAAAAGTTATTGATCTGGTGTTTAAACGTCATCGTCAATGGTGGATGAAGGACCTCTACACATTTCTCACAACTTTTATATGTGAATATTACATCTCTCTCTTTTCAATTTACAAAGACAAAACTCATATATTAGCATAATGTCCTCCAGAAATAAGTATGTGAGGTGATGGCTATATCAATTAGCATGATTTAGCTTGATATATATATATATATATATATATATATATATATATCAATCATAACATAACATGGTACCCTATGGATATATACAATTATTACCTCTTAATTTAAATGATTTTTAACAGACATCTTTATCACTTTTGAATTCCCTTTTACAATTAGCATGCTACTAAGACAACAGTAAGTACTCAGTAACACTTTAGAAATGTAACACTCCAACAACAGAGCATTAAGACATTCTAGTATGCTCACCCACTCTTCAACCTATACTTAGATTGCATTCCTAGAGAAGAGAGAAATTTATTAAGTTAGAGTCATGCAGATTTACATTGGAACTGTGGAAATTGACACTAATACCAGGAGACAGACTGGGGAGTTACTAGAAGATACTGAACATAACCAGCAAGACTAGAAAGGATGCAGTTTAAAGTCCAAGGAAGAAAAACAGCTTCAAAAAGAAAAGAGTGGTCTATGATGGTGGGGTCCCAGAGAGGTCAAGTCAAGCGAGACACAAAATAGATCGTGAGATTTGGCAAACAGAAGGTCACTTCTGACTCCAGACAAACCCATTTCAATATAATGACCAACTGTAGTGAGATCAGCAGTAGTGACCCAAGGAGTGAGGGAGAGAGGATGTGGAACAATACGAATAAAGAGTTTCTTCAGGAAGTATAAACTGCTACAGAGAATAATTACGGCGGCTGGGTTTCAGAGAAGGAAAAGAGCAAGGAAACTTCATGGAAAAGGTATGAGGGGGAGAAAGCAGATTCATGAATCACCGAGGAAGAAAATAGCATAGATAATAGTTTGAGTGGCACAGGTAAGGGTAGTACCACAAAGTGAAACAAGAAATGATGTTCAGGGCCGTGGTTAAGCCCTGCTTGTGATGCCTGTGTCCATAGTGGAGTACCATGGGTTAAGTCCTCGTCTCTGCATTCCCATCCGGTTTCCTGGTAACGTACACCTTAGGAGACACCAGGTGATGGTTCAGGTTCTTGAACCTCTGCCAACGACATGGAAGACTCAGACTGAGTTGCAGCCTTCTAGCTTTGGCCTGGCGCAGGCCTGCTTGTTCTGTGAATATTTGGGGAATAAACCAGCAGATGGGAGCTCTCTCAGTGTCTGTGTTTCTGCCTTTAAAGTAAAGAAAAAGTAAATAAATAAAGATTTTTTAAAAAAGTAAAAGAGAGGAAATAAACCAAAAAATCATGGAGCTAGAAGAAACAGGTCATGATCATTGGTAGAGTGTGGGGATATTAGCTGGAAGATGATTTAGAAGTTTTAAGTTTGCATGATTAAGAATCCAATGGTGTCATGAACAGAAATAGGGCACTTGGAAGAACAAGCAGATTTTCCAAGAGGCAGATAATGAGCTTAACACAAAAATTATTGAATATAAGATGAAAAATGGAACTTTTTGGTGTGAAGGTTGAGTTGGCAGTGGGATTTGTATGCTACAGGAATGATTTCATACAATATGTTCATGGTATCCTAGAATGTGAAGCACCTGGTATTTTAAATTATATTATATATAATATAATTATGTACATATATTTAAATTATATTGTAACGTCATCTTTATTATGACTGTTTATCAAATGACTCCAAAGCAAGTTCTCTAGTCTATAAATAACCTTTATTGACAATTCATCTGACAGTCATTCACTTCAAAAATGGAGTCTTCTCTTAGGTCATGATGCATGAAGAGCACTTTATACAGTGCCCAGACCACAGCTGGCACTCAATGAAACATTGTGTCCTCTGAGGATAAGGGCCCCACTCTGGTGTGTCTAGAATTTGTATCATTCTATCTCAAACTGTACAGTAACTTGGGAATAGCTTATTCATGAAATGTTAAGGATGACAGTCTAAAGTGAAAGCAAGGCTGAATATTACAACAGCTCATAAAGAGATACCACAATGACACAAAGTCTGGAAAACAATGTGATTTGTCCTTTGTATGTTTTTAAGAGTAGGGAGCTAGCACAATCCAATAAATAAGTAAATAAGTGTGCCTGATGCTTTTCCATCACTCCCCAGGGAAACTGGTGTTCTGATTGATAGCCATGACAAGGATAGTTCTATTTTGTTCTTGCTCTGAGCAATCCCTTGGGTGGAGAAGGTCAACACTTGGGCTGTATGAGTGTGACGCATATTTCCTTCAGGCAACAATCAGTTTCCTTTTTCCTATTCTGTTCTCCTCCACACCCTCTGATAAACAGTCTGGTGTCCAAAGGGTAACCATTCACCCGGAAGGGAGTGCCTGGTTCAGATCTGACCAGTCCCTTTCCCAGGTTTGGTGGTGACTGGTCCACTGAACATGAGTGAATCTGTGCCCTGGATTGTAACTGTCTTTGTATGTTATTAGAATGAATCAATTTTCCAGAGCCTATTGGGCAGGCTAATAAATAGGATGTGCCTAAGCCAGCCCTTTGACCACAAGGAGCCCACAGATTTGACCCTCCCTGAGGCTTGTCTGCATTTGTGTCTCTGTTTGACAGTGCTACTATAATGGTTAATTTAACTAATTATGGTCAGGAAGCCAAACTGTTCATGTGCTTTCAGTCAGCAAGCAGCAGGTGGCCACTGTAGCTTCATAACATCATTAGGAAAGCAATACAGTGAAAACTGGAACTTCAAAGAGGCTAATACAGCATTGCTAAGCACAAAAGTTTATGAGGAAGGGGAAGGAAGGGAAGACATAGCATCCCAGGATGATTCCTTTGATTTTGGCCAGGGACACTAGAGTGAGGCCAATCTGACAGAATCTACAGTTAATTTAAAAAAACAAACAACAAAAAAACCCACTTTTGTTGCCTTTTGTATTCAAAGTATGAAATAATTGCAACATAGTTTTCTTTTATGGAAAAGAAAATAAGTCAGGTAGTACTTTTAAAGAAAAGATTCACCAAAGTACTTCACAATGTTTACAGAAAATGGAATTAATGATACTTTTATATTGTACAAAGAATTTTGAAATCCATGCATATTTTATCATTAAATATAAAAAATGAACTTTTTCCCATTAGCTTTTTGTTATTTTGGTTTTTTTAAGGAATACAAATTTCTTAAGTACAACTTAGGAATATAGTTATTCTTCCCACCATCCTGCCTGCCCACTCACACTCCCACCCCTCCTCCTCCTCCTTCTCCTCTTCCCAGTTCAATTCTCCATTAAGATTCATTTTCAGTTAACTTTGTTCACAGATGACCAACTCTATACCAACTAAAGATTTCAACAGTTAGCACACACACACACACAAACACACAAATGGAAGCCTTTTGAATCCACAAAATCTGTCACTATTTAGAAAAAGCCATAAGCAAAGTGGAAGTTTTTACCTCCCTTGAGAGAAAAGTGCAATCTACTTTGCTGGCTACCTCTTTCCATTGAGGCCTCACAGAGATCCTTCACATAGAAAATTTTTGCCACAGTGTCTTGGCTTTCCATGCCTGCAATTCTTTTATGGGCTTTTCAGCGAGACCAGGAAGCTTTAAGGGCTGATTCTGAGGTCAGAGTGTTATTAAAAGTGAATGTCACTCTGAGTCTGATTCCCATGTTGGAACATTATCTCCTTTTTAATTTTCTATTATTAGTTCCAGACACTTGATCCTATCTATGTGTTCACTTTATCACTTAATATGATCACTTTAACACTTAAGATGGCATTTTTATCAAGAGCTTAATGGGATTTGGGGTACCAAGACAAGTTTTTAAACTGTACCCTTAGAGTAAGTCCATAGGAATGTATACAGAACTATACAGCTTTACATTTACAAACTTCTCCCTCCCTCTCTTATTCCCACTGTTATTGTTTACTGAGATCCATCCTCAATTGATTTTATACACATATGATTAACTCTGTTAAGAGTTCAAAAAATAGTATGAAGAAAAGAAAGTGAAAAAACAAACAAAAAATGAAACAATTCCTTGACAGTCAAGACAAAGGCAGCTCAAGTCATCTCTTCTCGAACTGTCAATTTCACTTCTATAGATTTTGTTCCAGGTGCTCTATTAGTGCTCCTGGGTCAGGGAGAAAATATGGTATTTGTCTCTTTGTGACTGGCTTAATTCACTAATCCATTAACTTTTTCAGGATTTCAAAAACTTTCACCAAATTTAATTCATCTCTTATTTCTCTTTTCTAAGAACCTTTTGAAGTATCCTCATCAATTAGCATCAATTCATTTCAAAGATTACTATCCGGAGAGAATGCTGACATATTCATTTTCATTGTTTTCACACCTAAGCTCTTATTTTCTTATTAGTTGGTAATAACTAGAAAATTATTTCAATTAGCGATTGTAAAGCTAAAAATATTTTTTGAAATATGATGCTGAGGTTATTTGGAAATATGATGCCCAAAATAGTAGGAAATGATAATGATATTAAAAAAATGTTCCTATCAGACCACCCTTAAGTGATGTGGAAGTGCCAATTCTCTTCCTAAGTTATTCTTACTGTCTAGAATCACACAAGAAATATTTTGCAAAACCACCTGGAATTCTAACCAACACCTAGGAAGCGTGACTTGTAGGTGAAATCTCAGCAGGTTTTTAGAGCCCTTGATGGTACCAAACCATACAACATCTTTAAGAGACTGACATTTCATTTATAATCAAGGTCACATTAGATTTTATGTAAACACTGTTTGGCCAGACTCCATATCCAATACTCTTTTCAAAAGTCATAGGAACACAAAAGTAAAGTTAAAATAAATAAATAAAATTCATAGAGAACAAGAGCCTCATTGTCTAGCTTGGCAAATTTACCTGAAGCTGTACTCGCTCTCTTTCACATACGCACACTTTTTAAAAAATCTTTAATTGAAAAATTGAGCCTCCAGCAGCCAAAACATACACTGCAAAGCTAAAGACGTTTGGGCATTGGCATCTCTAAGAACCTGGCACTTGTGACTGCTGTAGCCAGTTTTCACACTGTGAGGCTGCTTTTGATTTATTGCTGTCATAAAATGCAACTAGGTGTAACGCTATGATGATTTGCGATTTGTTCCTAACTCAAAGGACTCTGGTGGCCTCTTAAACTTATTATAACAACTCATACTAGGAAAATGGAACTAACTTGACAGGATTCGTTCCTTCAGGTCACACAGAAATTGTGGGGGTTTTCCCACCTGTGTGAGGGGTTTGAGTGAAGTGGGGGATGGGTGCATGGCGAAATGGGAAGAGGAGACTGTGTCCCTGGAGGCCTTTATTCTAAAACAAGCAACTAGAGGTTATGGAGGGTGAGTATTAGATATTTAGACATCTCTGTGCAATTAAGAGCACTTCTAAAAAAATCACCTAGGTTCCCATTTTACTGGGTCCTCTCTATTTTTCATGCTGCTGTGATGGTTACAGTGAGCCAGCTTTCTCCTGCCAACACGTGACAACAATATCCAATATCTGGACCATAGCAGCCTGATGGGACCCTGGGGAGAGAATGCCTCAGATGGGCAGCCCAAGACCTCAGCAGGAGTGAGTAATTACAAAAGGCTCCCCACCATGTGTGTTAATACTTAGAAACAGAATTAAATATCAACACTTTGCCTCTCCTGAGAGCACACACATCTGAGCACAGAGACCAAGGATAATACCATGCCAGCCTGCAGTCCGGAAAGAAAAATCTATACTATCTGTTTTAAATCACTTGTCAAAAATGGGGTTTTTCTGGAGCTCCCTTCTTTGGGGAAGAAAAAATGCAGAGCGGTCTTTAGTGTCAGTTCCCTTGCCTTGGCATTGAGTAATAGCTATGAGACATGGCAAAAGGTTGCCCCATATCAGATAGGGCAGACTATCCACTGTCACTCAAAAACATGTATTTGAGGGCAGAGGACTCAAATGCACATCCTCGAGCTGCAGTACCAACCTGCGGCCAGCCTCAGACTTCTCTAAATTTCAGCTTTCTTACAGATAAAAGGTAGTATATTCTCTGGCCTTTTAACAGATTTGCAAGAAGGAACAATGATTTAGGTCCCTGCTTGGGCTGTGCGTGGTGGTGATGGTGGTGGGGGATGGGGTGGGAGGTGGTGGTTCAGCAGCACTTCTGCATTGTGCAAAGCAGTTTGGTTTTGGTGGAGCTGCAAAGGGTTATCCTACTTCCTGCAGAACTAAATCAACACCATCAGTGAAATCTAGCTCCCAGTAGAATATTAACTAGCACCTGCAGGGGCAGAAGCATGACATCCCTTGGCAACATGGTTGTGAATAAATAATAGCTTATGGTCGCACCCTGCAGACTTCTCTGCAAGAGAGAAGTTAAACTGTAGGAAACAAAGAGTTGCAGTGCCTGTTCTCTCTTTCCAAAGCCCTTTCCAGAATATGACAAAAGAAATGACAGCACCAATGGCAAATTATAATGATGATCCTGGCTTGTCTGACCTCCCTCAGTCAGTTTTCCACTCTAATAGGATTCCATGTCTTACATTAGCTTAATTTAGTGGATGGTGGTATAACAGAAAGAAAAAAAAAAAAAACCAGTCCTACTCCTGCCTCTGCTACCAAGACTGAGTTAATCACTTAAACACTTTGTGCCTTAGTTTACCAGTTCACAAGATATGGGCAGGGAGGCAGAGGGCTGGGTAAGTGGGCAGATTAGTGTTTAAGTTTCTGCTAAGTTTGGGTATTTCTGATGATGATGTTACAATGCAAGGATGGTGCAATGGAATGTTAAAACAGGCTGAGTCTGGTAGATGGGGAATTACAGAAGTAGCTTCCAGATGTTCAGCATTTTCAATGGGCAAAGATCTTTTCTAAACAATTTATAGGTCTTTTTTCCTTTCCTCTTCACAACCAACATCTGAAACGGGTGTTGTTGCAATGCAGGTTTTAAAGATGAAGAACCTGAGGTATAAAGAAGGGCTGATTTCATCAAACAGCATATCTGGGAAATAGTAGAGGCCTCACTTCAGCCTACATCACGTGGGAACAAAGTTCATTGGCTTAAGCTCCAAATTATAGTGACGGTTTACAAAATTATTTGTAGAAGAACTGTAAAGTCTTAGTGTGAAAGAATTCCATGACTGAGTATTGCTGTTTGCGGATCTTGGAAGTGGACTACTGAGAGTCCTTTCTTGCTGAGTAACAGAATTCCTACTCCGGCAGCATTTTTGAAAGATCACACTCAGATGAAGTTTTTTTTTTTTTTTTAATATGACACTTAGATACCTTTACTCAGGCCTCCCGCTGGTCTGGAACAGACTGAAGACAGAGGCGGCCATGCTTCTTGTTGAAAAATGTGTCATGTAAGGCCCTCCTCACTTCAACAACTACTCTCCTACTTGTTACCTTCTTCCTAGTTGGCTCCAGAATTTAAGTCTTTGAAAGGTAACTGAAAGTAATTTCTCCATAGAAAAGGGGTGCCATGTTTCTGCTTTCACGCAAGCAAACCATGAGATTCATATCTGATATTCCAAACGGCAGGTAGGAATTGGTATTTGTGAAACTGTTTCCTAGGCAGTCAAGCTGTGGTGTCCTGCATTTCTACATTAAGTTATATTTGTAAAAAATATACTCTAAATCCTCTATTTTGTGCATGTTATCTTATTTTTAAGATTAATTTTATTTTTACTTTAAAGACAGAAAGGGGGCTGGCACTGTGGCTCAACAGGCTAATCCTCCACCTGTGGTGCTGGCACACGGGCTTCTAGTCCCACTCGGGCTCCGGATTCAGTCCCGGTTGCCCCTCTTCCAGGCCAGCTCTCTGCTGTGGCCAGGGAGTGCAGTGGAGGATGGCCCAAGTGCTTGGGCCTGCACCCGCATGGGAGACCAGGAGAAGCACCTGGCTCCTGGCTTCGGATCAGCGTGGTGTGCTGGCTGCAGTGCACCGGCTGCAGCGGCCATTGGAGGGTGAACCAAGGGTAAAGGAAGACCTTTCTCTCTGTCTTTCTCTCTCACTGTCCACTCTGTCAAAAAAAAAAAAAAAGACAGAAAGGGAGAGGGAGAGACAGAAAAACAGGTCTTTTATTTACTGGTTCACTTCCCAAATGACTGTAACAATCAAGGCTGAGCCAGGCAAAAACCAGGAGCCTAGCACTCCATAATTCCAACCAGGTCTCCTATATGGGTCACAGAGGCCCAAACACTTGGGTCATCTTCTGCTGCCTTCCCAAGGGCATTAGCAGGGAGCTGGATCAGAAGCAGAGCAGCCAGGATATAATTCAGCACTCCATTATGGGATGTTAGCATCAAAAGCAGCAGCTTAACCCACTGTTCAACAATGCTAGCAATAACTTATATTCATATATAAAGAAAGAATGTATTTTGCCCATTCCCAGAAGGTTTGGATTTATGTATTTTATTTATTTATTTATTTGGCTGGATGAAAGGATACACTTCCTCTGTTGCTCATAACTAGAACAGAACTCAAATTATGGCTGAGATGTCACCTGAGAATAATCTTGGATCTGCTAGGATTATGGAGAACATGTAAATCAATGAGTAGAAAAATGAATATATTTTAAACACACTTGATAAACACATACTTGATAAACACTATTATTATGATCCAGCAATAGTTGAGGTTTCATTAGTTACATATTCTCAAGATATATACTTAAGGTTTAAAAAGCTAGTGTAACCTAAATACAGTGTAACTCCATTTTAGTAGCCATCCTTTTTTCTCCTTGAATTTATATCTCCTTGTCTTCTACAGTACATGGTCCAGACCTCTTTATGCACCTGTCTTCTCTATTAGACCATTTCTCAAGGGCAAGAGCTATCTCTAATTCATCTTGACATGACCAAAATTCAGCACAATGCCTAACACACTGTCAAAAATCACTACAAAAACACTCTAACGCATCTCACCAAAACTCAGCATTGTACACACTAGTCATTGATATTCAAGAGTGTTCTTTAGTAGTTGATTATAGATAAGTATATCTAGGTTGCGTTCAAATAGGTTTTCTTTCAAGTTCACTGTCCAGTTGGCTTGGCTTTTTGCTGTAGGATGAGCTCAGATCTGTTCTTGCGAGTCATACTGACTGATCAACAGTCTATTGGAAAAAAATTTTCTCACGGTAAAGGCAGGAACCTAAGAGGTAAAGCCCAATAGCGCTTGTGCATATACACAAAAACTCACACAATCGAATGCCAGCTTATGTTTTGTCTTTGAGGTTTTCATTGGTCAAAGCAAGTCACTTAATCAACCTTAGCGTTAGTACCCTGGAGAAATATACTGCACATCTTACATAAGAAACAACAAAATCACAGGACAAAAAGCATGGATGCCAAATAGAACAAAAGCTAGTAAGGCAATCTAGCATAATAGGAACTCTGTGAAGACTAATGGATTATTGAATACATGTGCCTCTTCAAACCTTTTTTGAGTTCCTAACTAATGACTACCATCAAATGCTGTGAGATTTTGCTCAGAATATTACTAGTGGTTGGAACATGCTAATAATTTTAAACCCAGAAATTATTCCAGTAGCATCTGCACCAGAGAGATTTCCCAAGGTGGGGCTGGGAGCTCTGCAAATATTCTTACTGGCAGTATATAGCATTTCTTTTCATGATCCAGACCTGGGCCAGGAAGAAAAAAGAATTAAAAATAGAAAAGATTTATAGAAATGCCCTCTAGTAGTTGAGCTCATAAATATGTGAAGTCTGTTGTCTTCAGTTCTTTTATTTGATTGCAATACTTTGAGCCAGTTGCTTTGACTCATGTATCCCACATCCCAGGAGTAACTGATAAATTTTTCTCCTCCAGACAATAAATGCCTATGATACACTGAGCTAGAACTCTGCAACCAGGACCCTGCAGGACGTCACTGCTCTGCTGAGACCCCCAAGTTCCTTTTGAGAACCAATGAGTGACTTCTGCCACATTTCTGAGGCTCACACACCTGCTTTGAATAACAATTTGCTGCCCATGCCTCTGGATTTCCAGGTGGTATATTTTATTGCTTTCCAAAGCATGAAATTTAAACGTGAGTTTTCCCTGATGTAAGATTAGCAAAAGCACCTTACCAGCAAGGTTTTTAAAATAAAGAGGCTATTTCTGGTGATTACCTCATATTTTAAGAGCCCATTAGAACTATATAGAGAGTTTTCTAAAAAAGCAAAGAGTGTGAGACATTGAAAGTTTCAACTGGTCATCCCTCTATTAAAATATTATGTGTAGACTGCCTCAGATACTGTTTCAAGTTACAAACCAACATGTGATGCCTTGAAGTCTAGAGATGGAGTTCTCACATCTACTTTTCAAAGAAATGTAAAGTCTTTTATGTTGGAGGAGTGGTACAGACCAAAATCGTTCTAGATGGCATGGGGACCTGACCAGTTGTCCCACGTGGTGTGGGGTCATTTTTCACTGTGTCATAGAACATAACATGATCCTTATAAATGCAAAACCTATTTAAGTGAACACCAAGTAATTACAACGGTGCACAGCTGAGATTTTATATGGTACCTTGTTTTACCAGGGCTGAAATGTAAAGCAAATAAAATAAAACTCTACTCTACTGGCCATGCAGATTGGTTGCCTAGAGTATAATCATCTTATTGGTCCTTGTAAACCCTTGCTTACCTGTGCAAATGTTATTTAGAGGCAGCTCATTAAGACCACGCTCACCGCTTTGTACTGACACTGCTTCTACTGCACAGGGCCCAGCACTAAGACCTCTCTGTAGGTTTGGAGCAACTGTTCAAAGTAGAAGCAAACAGTACTTGCGGGAAGATGTGCTGCTATCTCAAGCATACAAACAAACTTCACTGCTCTTTTTTAATATATATACTTTGAGATACAGAGAGACAGGGCAAGAAACACACAGTGCTCCTAGTCACTGGTTTACTTTTCAAAATGCCTACAATATCCAGTGCTGGGCCATGCCAAAACCAGGAGAAAAAAAAAAAAGGAACTCAATCCAAGTCTCCCACATGAATGATTATTTGAGCCATCACTGGTGTCCCTCAGATCTGTATAAGCAGGAATCTAGAGTCAGGAGCTGGAGCTGGGTATCATACCCAGGTACTCTCACACAGGACATGGAGTCTTAACTGGCATCTTAACTAAGCTAAATATTTGGCCCTGTTGCCTTTTATCTCAGGAAAACAATCATTTGAGCCATTATTATAGTTCTAATCTGCTACAAAATCATTCTGGGGCAAAATCAAAAAGCCTTTTTGGCACTTCCCTATAGTGTATCATAAATCAATATCTTTCCATGATTTTTATCTCTATCTCTGAAGAAATAACACTAACTTAAAACATTTTAATAATGTCTTCACACTTGGATGAGAGAATAAAACATTATGGCCAGTGAAGGCTAAACATTTGAGTTAAACTATTGCATTTTAAAGCTGAAGAAAGTAAAAAGTCAGAGAGAGAGAGAACAGTATGCACAGGTGACAAAACTGCCAGACCAAATCCCAGATCCCTGCTCACTGTCCAGAGCTGCCTGCTATTGGAAAATCATGGTGCAATTTGTACTGGGTTTTATTGGTCTGCAAACTGAAACTGAGACACGTGTAATGGATACAACTGGAAGCTGGGACCAGCAAAGCAGCCTCCAGTATCTTTCCCATAAATCAGTCCTTTCCAAGCATTCCCCCTTGGCCATTTACTTAAGCCTCTCAAGAAGTAGTAGTACTAGTTAGGTTATATACGACATCCTTGGTACGCTCCACAACTGTATTCTCCTATGATGTGCCACCCATCACACAGGGCTGTTGAAACTTAAATTAAATGTAAAAATTCAGGCCCAGCAGCTACCTGAGGTGACACTACTGGAAACAGAACATTTCCACTACCATAGATAGTTCTACTGGACTGGGCTGCTCACCCTCAGGAAACGACGTTTGAACCTTTTCCGGATCACACTGGAGTCATCAGAAATGCCTCCCAGAGTGATGAGTGAGGTAGAAATCTGTTCTGAGAACATTCTGGCTTCTGTCCCAGTACTGCACCCGCATGCCACTTTCTTGTGGAGCTCATGTGTGTGTCCAGGAGCTCAGCTCTCAGGCTTTTCGTGGTCATGTAGATGTTTCTGCCTCATGAAAGCAAACAAACTCATTGTGTGAGTTTTCTTTTTTTTTTTTTTTTCAGATTTATTCCTTTATTTGAAGGTCTGAGTTATAGCGAGAAAGGGAGAGACAGTGAGAGGAGAGAGATCTTCATCTGCTAGTTCATTCCCCAAATGGCTGCAATGACCAGGGCTGGGCCAGGCCAAACCAGGAGCGAGGAGCTACATCCCAGGTCTCCCACATGGGTGCAGGAGCCCAAGCAGTTGGGCTGTCCTCTGCTGCTTTCCTAGGGAGCTGGATCAGAAGTGGAGCAGCCAGGACTGAAATCAGTGCCCATAAAGGATTCTAGAGTGCTGCACATGGTGGCTTAACCTGTTGCGCCACAGCACTGTCCCCAGTTCTGGGAGTTTTCTGAGGAGACATTAGCAACTACATTGTGGAAAATGCACCTTTAGATAGGAAGTGAAACTTCATCACTTTGATTTTTTTCCCTTTTAACAAAAAAATTTCATTAATTAAACATGATTTATTTTAGTTTAAGAGTTGTCAATTTGAACTTTATGTCTCCACGAAGGGTGGAATAATGACACACTAATTTTTTTTATGTCGAATTTCCTGATGAGATAAGGTCCTATGAGGCCATACTGTTGTCACTATTGTGAGCTGCAAATATACGATGCCATGGGTACATCTTTTATCGGCATTTCTAGGAGAATAAGCAGTTAAACAAGTGTATGTGCTTCTGGGACTATATGGCTGTTTCAGTGACTGACTTCTCTGATGACCTGAAATGTGTTTGATCTGCAAGACTTTAGAAGAGAGAATAATTCCCTTGTGCTATGATCTACTAGAATAAAAGTCTAAGTAACGTAAGGGAAATTTAAATAGTGACAAAAATAACAAGAGAACTGCCAGGACTCTGGAGCATAAGAAAAAAACCAAAATGATTGAATAGTTATTTCACGAAGGAAATGATGAAAAATATCCTGCCTGAGGGGAGCATGTATAGTGATTAGAGGGCAGGTTCCAACGGCCATCCCATCACCTAGATTCCAAAGTTCTATGTACAATTTTCTGTGAGTTTCAGGAACTTAAGTATGTTCCTTAAGGAAAGTCCAGAATAACTCTTATGAGCAATATGCCACTGCAAATGGGTATGGTCTGGGAAATGATCCTTTTATGAATGGAATGGTGTTATCCTAAAAATTCATGGATTGAAGCTCCATCTTCTAATTTGACTATATTTGGAGATAGGAACTTTAGGGACATAATTATGATAGAATGAAGTTATAAGGGTGGGACCTTAATCCTGTATGACTGATGACTTTAGAAGAGGAACAGAGTGGTTGGTACTGTGACACAGCAAGTGAAGCCACTACCTGCTATGCAAGCATCACATATGAGTGCCTGTTCAAGTCCTAGCGGCTCTGCTTCTGATCCATCTCCCTGATATTGTGCCTCTGAAGGCAGTGGAAGAAGGTCTGAGTATGTGGGCCTGTACCATGCATGCGGGAGACCCACATGGACTTTCTGGCTCTTTGCTTTCACCTGCACTAGGCTGTGCCCTTTGGGGAGAGCATCAGTTGATGGAAGAATCTCGCTTTCCACCCCACCTTCCTTCCTATGCCCTCCACTGTATTGCTCTCTGTGTACAACAGAAGACAACATGTGAAGACACAGTGAGAAGATGACCATCTCTAAGCAAGGAAAAAACCTTATCAGACACTAACAATCTTGATGGCATCTTGACCTCAGACTTCTAACCTCCATAATGTTAGAGAACACTTTCTGGTTGTTTTAGCCATGTGGCCAGTGGAATCTTGTTACAGCTGCCAGAGCTGACAAATTTCCCCAAACCAGTTTTCCATTTATCAAAGCCTTCTCACATCCTGATCCCAGCTTTCAACCACTGCTGCTGTCTCCTTCCTCTCTTTACTGCATTCATCCAGTTTTCTCTCAGCAAAGTAGCTTCTCCTCCAGGTGGATTTGTGTCACTAGTATTACACAACCAGCGCAAGACCACCTGGCTGAACCTGAGACTTCCAGTAGTTATTTCCTGGACAGTAACTACATATGTTCCCTCCTGAAGAAAGTGGTTCTTCAAGGACTATGTCTGATAGGATATCTTGAATAGACTTTTGGGTATCTTGATTATCTAGACCTGTCTTCCACAGCTCAGGTCCCCTCCCTTTGCACTGCCACAGGGCAGTCCTAATCCTGCAGTCAGGCCTAACAGCCCCGAGGATTGGCAGAGACTTCATCTAGATGACAAACTGCCCCTTTTGCACGGCTCCCACAGGGGTGTTAATAAAAGTTAACTGAGGTCAAGATGATCAAAAATAGTTTGGTCTGTTAAAGAGATACTTATATATTTATGTCAGACATCCTGGAATGTGGAAATCACTTAAAACATGATATTTCCACAAAAGAATTTAACATTTATTTAGGGAGCTCAAACATACCATTAAAAACTGTGTTGTAATAGTAAATACAGATTTGTGCATTCCACAACTATTCATCGGCTAGGTTCCCAAGTCTTGCTAGGAGAGACCAGTCCTACTCCCCAGCACTCAAACCTTATATTTGTAACTGCTGGATATTCAGGTCCAGCCCAGGAGAAGGTCTGGTTCCCAGCAGATAAGCTGAGTTTATGACTGTAAGGAAGGGAGTGAAGGTAGCTAGTCTTCCTGGTACCAGAAGGACAAAGGTTAAGAAACAAAGATATTCTCTGATTAACATCAGCGGGCTATACACTAGGACTAATGTTCTTAAAATGATGTCAATTATCATTTATTAAAACCATCATTTAAACATTTGTAATTTATTAAAACAAATGGCTGTTTCTTGTTGATAATTTGTGGTTGGCCAGTGTGGTTATGTCTTTGGTGGAGAAGACCATTAACTGGTTTTTAAAATTCCTGACTCTTGAAACTTATCCAAGGATCTGACTCAACTGGTATGGGTAGGGTGTGGCTCAGGAGCTCCCCAAAGTAACTGAAATAGCAGGGATCCCCTAAATAAAGTGTAATAGACAATGAGCATCCAATGGAGCAGTGACCAAGCAGAGAAGCAAGGAGAAGAAAACCAAGCAGAGAAGCACACATTGTATGAAATATCATCATATGGTCTAGGTTTGCTTACCATCTTTTCACAGCCAACTTTCTTATCAGCGCCCAGGCTGGTTCCCTTCCAGACTCAGCCTGGGAACTCTCCTTTCCGTTCCCTCCCTCACCCCTCCCTTCCACTGGAGGCTACTGGTCACACAGACAGAATAAGAGAGTAGAGAAGAGAAACAATGGCACCACTTTATGTGTCAGAATTAGTGTGATTGATAGAATATTTTTCACAGCAGTTTTCTTAATAGCATGGAATACAGTCAACCAATAAAAGAATCAGATATGGGGGATCAATATGGTCCTGATAGTTCCAATCAGTGACAATGAACTACTGATACTGAACAAGATCAGAATAGGGATGAAAAGAGTGAATCACTTTCCTTGGTGCAAAACATAATGAGGCATCGAAAATGTCAGCCAACAAGATAAATAATCCCTAACAACTTAATATATTTTAAAACAAAATGAATCAAAAAAATCCATGAACAAAGTGTTAAAACTTTAAATAAAGACAGGATGGTGTCTCTCTGTTCTGTGCTTCTGTCTTTTCACACAGTGCTGGAGGGTTGTTTTCAATCACCATGTTATTCACGGCTCTGTGGCATCTGTGTCCCTCACTAGGAACTCTCTGTAGAGGCTTATGAGGGTTGATAATGAGGTATGAACAGATTATGCGATGAAGAGTTTACATAGAGTCACATTTTTTGATTATACAGTATATGTCATATTTGAGTTACTACAATTAAAATACCTGAGAGGAGCTCCATAGGAAGGAAAAAGCTTAATTTTGTCTTACAGTTTTAGAAGCTCACAGTCTAAGACTGGGTAGCCCTACTGGCTAAGTATCTGTTGAGGCTGGAAGACAGCAGAGAGAAAATCACAAGGTGATCTAGAAAAGAGGAACAGAACAGCTGGACCCAACTCAGCTTTTCTAATTATCCCTCTGAATAGATTCCCAAGGCACACATTCATGTCCAAAAGATATCACACTAAGCCTACTGGACTCCATGATTAGATCAAGTCTCCACCTTTAACACATTGTTTAAGGATGTGCTACCCACAAAAACATAAAAATATTGTCATCATTATGGAAAATGTGAAGACAGAAAATCTCACAGTAAAAGCACAAAGGAATTCCAAAGCAAACAATAGGAATATTTACAGAAAAATGTAATATTTACATTCATTTTTACATTTATATTTACAGAAAAATGCCAAGTCACAACTTTTCAACAGTAACCTTGAATGTAAATGGCCTAAACATTCCAATTAAAAGACAGAGACTGCCTGAATACATCAAAAAAACAACACCCATCTATTTGTTGCCTACAAGGAAAGCATCTCAGCAACAAAGATACACACAGACCAAAAGCAAAAGCTTGGAAAAAGATACGCCATGCTAATAGAAAGCTGAAACCAGCAGGTATTCCACGCTAATAAGAAGCTGTAACCAGCAGGTACACCCATCCTACCATCAGACAAAACAGACTTCAACAAAAAACTGTTGAAAGAGACAAAGAAGGGCACTACATAATGGGGATCAATTCAACAGGAAGATGTGACAATAGTAAATGGATATGCACTCAATGCCAGGATGCCTGTCTTTATAAACAAATGTTAATGGATCTCAAGGGAGACATGGACTCCAATGCAATAGTCATGGGGGATTTCAACACTCCACTTTCATCAATGTACAGATCATGTACACAGAAAATCAACAAAGAGACAACAAAGATAATCTACACTATGGATCAAATGGACAAAGACGAACACTGAATCAGTAACAAAGACACTCGCAACAAAGAAAAAGTCCAAGACCAGATGGCTTCACTGCTGCAGTATACCAGACATTTAATGATGAGCTAATTCCAATTCTTCTCAAGTTTTTAAAACAATTCTCCCAAACTCATTCTATGAATCCAGCATCACCCTAATTCCTAAAACAGAAAAAAAAACCAGAAAGAGAAATACAGACCAACATCCCTAATGAACACAGATGCAAAAATTCTCCACCCAATACTAGCCAACTGAATCCAACAACACATCAGAAAGATCACACACCCATACCAAGTGGGATTTATCCCTGGTATGCAGAGATGGTTCAACATTTGCAAATCAATACGTTTGATACATCACATCAACAAACTAAAGAATAAAAACCATATGATTATTTCAATAGATCAAGAGAAAGCATTTGATAAAATGCAACATCCTTTCATGATGAAAATCTTAAGCAAATTCAGTATAGAGGGAACATTCCTCCACATAATCAAAGCAATTTATGACAAACATACAGCCCGCACCTTATTGAATGGGGTAATGTCAGAAGCATTCCCATTAATATCCACAACCAGAGGAGGATGCCTGCTCTCACCACTGATACTCAGAATAGTCTTAGAATTTTAGCCAGTGCCATTGGGCAAGAAAAAGAAATCAAAGGGACACAAAATTGGCAAAGAGAAAGTCAATTTATCCCTATTTGCACATGACACAATTTTATATATAGGGGGATCCAAAAGACTCCACTGAAAGATTACTGGAATTCATAAAACAGTTTGGTTAAGTGGCAGGGTATAAATTTAACACAAAAAAAACAGCTTTTGTATACACAGACAATACATGGCTGAGAAAGAACTTCTAAGATCAATTCCATTCACAATAGCTACAAAAAATTTAAACACTTTGGAATAAATTTAACCAGGGAAGTCAAAGATCTCTATAATGAAAATTATAAAATATTAAAGGAAGAAATAGAAGACAGAAAAAAATAGAAAAAAAATCTTCCATGTTCATGGATTAGAAGAATCAATATCATCAAAATGTCCATACTATCAAAGGCAATTTACATATTCAATGTGATCCCAATCAAATTACCCCGAACATCCTTCTCAGACCTAGGAAAAAAATGCTAAAATTCATATGGAAACACAAGAGACCCCAAACAGCAAAAGAAGTCTTAAAAACAAAAACAAAGCTGAGACATCACAATACCTGATTTCAAGACATACTACAGGGCAGTTATAATCAAAGCATCTGGCTAATGGCAAAAAGGAAGGAAGGGAGGGAGGGAGGACAGGAGGACAAAAAAACGAAAGGAAGAACAAAAGAAAGAATGAAAGGAAGAACGAAAGAAAGAATGAAAGGAAGAGCGAGAGAAAGGAAGAAAGAACGAACGACAGACAGACATGTAGACCAATGGAACAGAAACAACCTCCAGAAATAAATACACACATCTACAACCAACTTATCTTTGACAAAGAAGCTAAAATCAATGCCTGGAGCAAGGACAGTCTCTTCAACAAATGGTTCTGGGAAAACTGGATGTCCACGTGCAGAAGTATGAAATAAGACCCCTATCTTACACCTTACTTTACTTGAAATTTATCAAGGACATAGATCTATGACCTGATACAATCAAATTACTGGAGAACATTGGGGAAACTCTGCAAGACATTGGCACAGGGAAAGATTTCTTGGAAGATTCCAGAAGCATGGGCTTGATCAAAGCCAAAATTGACAAACTGGAGTACATCAAGCTGAGAAGCTTGAACACTCAGAAAAGTGAAGAGAGAACTGACAAAACTGGAGAAATTATTTGTAACCTATGTAACTGATAAAGTATTAATGTTAATAAAGTATTAATGATGCATAAAGATCTCAAAAAACTCAGTAACAAAACAAAAAATCCAGTTAAGAATTGGGAAAGGACTTGAACAGGCATTTTCAAAAGAGGAAATTCAAATGGCCAACAGACACATGAAAAAATGCTCAAGGTCACTAGCTATCAGGGAAATGGAAATCCAAACCACAATGAGGTTTAACCTCACCCCAGTTAGAATGGCTTTCATACAGAAATTAAGAAAGAACAAGTGATGGCATGGATATAGGGAAAAATCCACTGCTAATGGGAATGTAAACTGTGCAGTCATTGGGGAAAACAGTATGAAGAAAACTCAGAAATCTTAAAATATATCTACCATATGACCCAGCAACCCCACTCCTGGGAATTTACCCAAACAAAATGAAATCAGCAGATAAAAGAGTTATCTGTACCCCCATGTTCACTGCAGCTCAATTCACAATACCTAAGATATGGAATCAACACAGATGTCTAACAACTAATGACCGGATAAAGCAATTATAGTATATATACACTATGGAGTACTACTCAAAGGTTGAAAAAGAAACAATGAAACTGTCTTTTGCAACAAAATAGATGCAAATGGAAACCATTAAACTTAGTGAAATAAGCCAGTCCCAAAAAGACAGACACCATATGTTTTCCCTGATCTGTGGTAACTAATAGAGTACATAAAATATAATGTATTGTAGTGAAATCATCATTTTGAGACTTGCTAATCATTTACAGCCCTTCTACTATTGAGGAACAATGGTTTTTTTCTTCATACTACTTCTTGAACTCTTTACTTAGTGTAGGGTTAATCTTATAAGTAGAAAGTAAACTGAAAATACATATTGGTAAAAATTAAGAGTGGGAATAACAGAGGGAAGAGGATGGGTAGGAGCATGGGTGGGAGCAGGGGTAGAGTAGCAGTATCACTATGTTCCTAAATCTGTATAGATAAAATACATAAATTTGTATTCCTTAACTAAAATTTTTAAAAAAGAAAAAAATACATTATCATTAGCCTGTTAACAGTTAATCTATGACTTTGGGGACAAAGCCCACAATACATGGGTCTTTGGGAGACATCTAAAAATATTATACAAGTCATAACAGAGTATTTATTGTGCCTTCTCATTTGGTTCAAGACAGGGATGGGTGTTTTGTTAAGTGTACAGGCTGATGCTTCAGGCTTCAATATACTTGTTCCACCACTGAAAGTGGACAATCTATCCAGTTTTCAAGGAGGACAGTGAGTGGGGCTGGTAGGACATAGCAGTCAGCTCCAGTGCATTGCTCATCTATTAAGGACAGAGGGTCAGTAACTCACAAAGATAAATGTAACAGTGGTGGAAGTAATCCTTGTAATTCAGATGCTAAATTGAATGTGTCATTATGAGTAACAAAACCAGGGCCCCTCTGTAAGCCCATCCCTCCAAACCAGAAATTTCCTCTTTCAGTGTTTTCAAATAAGTATGCTGTTTTATTGAGGAAGCTACAGGACTAGTGAAGCTTGTAAATCCGTGTGAGGAGACAGAAAAACATCAAGAACAAGAAACTAAAGTTATGGTGGGGTTTACTCCTGGAACATACATCATAAGTTAAAAATACACCAAGTCAAACACATTTAACACACATAACCTGTACAACATCAGAGCTCAGCAAAGCAGCTGCACATGGTACAGTGATGGTTCTTTCTCTCATCAATGCTCGGCTGCCTGGGAGATGCTGTTCACTGCTACTGCCCAGAGTCATGGGTATAGCATATTGTAAGCATGGGCAGGATCAAAATCAAAGCTACATGTATGACTTCAGTACCACTGTAATGTAGAAAAACTATTTGCTTGCACCATTCTAAGCAGGCAAATATCTGCAATAGGAAAAATGTCTAAAAGAGGAAAGTAGGATGGACAGGACAAATGCCAATGCAGATGAGAGGAACATTAATTTCAACTGGCATCAGGACTTCTGATCTGTCAGAGACATATGGGCAGTCAGTCCAGGGTAGCAGAAATATCACAGGATCTGCAACCGGAATGAACTCAGTTTGGATCACAGCTCTGACATTACTAACTGTGAAACCTTTGACAAAACAGGATTTCCTTCCAAATTTCAATTTAATCATCTATAAAAGGAATGACTAAGCCAGTCATTACTACATGAATGAAGTAAGAACAATGCATGGCTTATAAAATCCTTGCATAAACATTGCCTATTATTTTTAATAACAAATCACACAGACATAATGGTTGTATTTAAGTGACAAAGAATAGACACAAAAAAACAGATAACATTGGGGTTTAATCCCAGGAAAACTAAGACAGTGGTATCATAAGGGATAACCGGTACCAAATATATTTGTTTCCTATGGTGCATAACAAATTTAGCTACATGAAACAATACATAAACATTTAGGATCTTAGTTTCTACAGGTCAGGAATCTGCCTGTGGTGACACAAGGGCACAAGCAAAGTATCAGCCAGGCTGTGTTTTCTCTGGAGGCTCAACCTGAGAAGATTCCTCTTTTAACTCACTGAAGGTGTGGGTAGAATCCATTTCCCAGAGGCTACCCCTGAGGACTCTGATTTGCTGCTAGCTCAGAGTCCTCCTTCAGATCTAGAGAGACTGCTTGCCTGCAATTCTTGGCCCTGTGGATTTCCTCAATGTGGCTGCCCACTTTATCAAGCAAGTAAGGAAACTGCCTCCTCCAGTCTTGCAAGCTGGGTCATCTACAACGTATGGTATTCACCAGAGTGCCAGCCCATCCCTTAATCATTCACAATTAGAAACAACCCTCAGGATCCACCCACATCAACAGCAGAGGACTACGGACAGCAGGCGGCAGGAAATCAGCAGGTCCACCACAGTGAATGAGTAGGAAAACCAGGAGACACAAATTGTGGACTTTACACAAAGATCTGGCCCTAGCTGTGCACTGTTCCAGACTGTAACAAAGACAGCACGCAGTCCAATTCAGCAAACAATGGGAAATAGAAAACCAGAATGATAAATAAAAGTGGTTGGGCCCTGAGTTTTTTTTGAATTCTGGTGATTGTTTATACTGAATAATCTGCTCAGTTTGTGCGGCAGACATAATTTCGGGTGACTATGAAATTCATATTAAAATATTAATAGAAATGATTATTCTTTGCACACATAATACATGACAGAACTATTCAAAGTACTTGACAAATAATCCTCATAAAACCATATTTTAAGTAGGTACTCATATTAGTCCCCATTTTACAGAAGTGCAACTTGAGGCAGGAAGTGTTAAGAGTAGCTTGAGCGAGGTCATGCAGCCAGGCAGACACCAGAACATTCCATTTGGCAGTTAGAGAATTGGTAGGGGCAATCCCAGAGAGGCCCTGTCCCCATACATCATGCCCTTTGCTCTACGCCCATTCATTAAAAAAAAAAAATGTTCAGCAACTCTGTGAGGCAGGAATTTGCACCTGTGTTTTACAGGTGAGGAATCAGAGACTCGGAGTTCAATGTAAACCTTAAAGACCAAGCTCATGGTCATCTCTCCTCTATGAAAGGAATCCCAAGCAGGCCTGGTTTCCCCCTTTTAAAAAATGTTTATTTTTTGGCGGGCGCCGGAGCTCACTAGGCTAATCCTCTGCCTGTGGTGCTGGCACCCCGGGTTTCTAGTCCCCATCGGGGTCATGGATTCTGTCCCAGTTGCTCCTCTTCCAGTCTAGCTCTCTGCTGTGGCCCAGGAGTGCAGTGGAGGATGGCCCAGGTCCTTGGGTCCTGTACCGGCATGGGAGACCAGGAGAAGCACCTGGTTCCTGGCTTCGGATCAGTGCAGTGTGCTGGCCGCAACGCTCCAGCCATAGTGGCCACTTGGGGGGTGAACCAAGGGTAAAAGAAGACCTTTCTGTCTGTCTGTCTGTCTGTCTGTCTCTCTCACTGTCTAACTATGCCTGCCAAAAAATAAAAATAAAAAATATTTATTTTTATTCATATATTCATATATTCATATATTCATGTAGTTCATTATTCAATTCTAAGAATATAATGATACTTCCTTCCCTCACTCCCTCCCTCCTTCCTCTTTCTTTTATTTTTTTCTCTATCTTTATCTTATTATCACAGGCCTGATGCTCCACTAAATAAAGAATTCAGTAAGTAAGAAGTAGAATGACCACTGTGTAGCAGGACTCTAGACAAGGGTTATGAACAATTTTTGCTTCACATGCATCATCAATGAAGCAGGGCACAGGTGTCTGGGGTGGGGGTAGGGTGGACAACACACATCAGGGAAGAGAGCCATACCTGCAGAGTTGTACAAACTGAGGACACAACTTGTCTTCTGTTCATTCCTCCCTGTGATGGTGAGACCATGACAATGCCAACAGTCTCTTCTAAACAGTGGGATCAGGCAATACCACCTTCAGTGTATCCAGATTTCCCTGTGCAAACAAAGACAACTGTTCTTAGAAGCCAAGAAGTAACCAGTATGGCTGACCCGATCATCTCTGTTGTGAGATCCACCATTCCTGTTGGCAATGGTGGGGGAGGCACAGAAAGATTCTGAGAGCCTGAAATACTTTCTAGTCGATAAATGTAAAAACACAGAGAGCTGCAAGGTGAGGGCCGGCACTGGGGCATAGTGGGCTACGCCTCTGCCTGTGGCTCTGGTATTGTATGTGGGCACCGGATGGAGTCCTAGCTGCTCCTCTTGTGAACCAGGTCTTCGCTATGGCCTGAGATCAGTGGAGGATGGCCTGAGTGCTTGGGCCCCTGCACCCATGTGGGAGACCTGCAAGATCTTTTTACTTTGCGAAATGGGTTGAGATTTCATGGTTATGAAGCCAGGGCCTGTCCATTTTAGCTTTATTTGCTCTAGTTTGCCACTTCTCTGTGCTAGCTGAATTTGGCTTGTACACTGATATTCAAGTGCATAATCTGAGTTTGATTAACTGTGCCATTCTGAAGAACATCCTCAGAGCTCCAGGCTGCATTCAGACTCCTCTTGAGGGTAGCAGCCCTGGGGTGGGGCCATACGTTAAGCCAGTCTTTGCAGAAGATTCCAACACAACACAGCCCTTTCCAGCGATAGCAGTCACCTGCGTCTTTGCAGGATGCTATTCCTGCCGTTTCTCTTTTCCTTGTTGCTGAGCTGAGCTCTCAGTTTTCTGGGAAGTGTGCAATCCACTCTGACTGGCAGTTCTCTCTCAGCTGGCAGTGGCTGAACAAACAGACTTGAGATGCAAACAGACTTGAGGCAAACAGCGCGGAAGGGGGAAAAGCCTAATAGCTATTTTCGGCTAATGTGTTTCCTGCTAGTTCCACCTTTGAATACCGCCCCCTTCACCCTAGAGAGTTACTGTCTGTGGCCCATTCAGATTATGGAGAATCAGCTGTGGCCACGCCTGTGGGGACTCCAGCTGCTAGAAGGAGGAACTCCCTGGTCTGCCAGTTGGCAGATAGGATGGAGCAGAAAACCTAATGGCTACTCGCGTATCTTCCTCCTCAACTGAGACCACCAAAGGGGGGGGTGGGAGCTATTAATCCATCCTGTGTTAATCAAGAACACTGGATTCTATTATGAAACCATTTCTCCCAGAGTCATGCTACTCATTTGAATTCCAATTCAAGTTTGTTGAAACAATAACAGTAGAAGGCATTACCATGTCACAAGATACCACACTGCACTGTGATTATTTTTTATTCTACTTGGTTCATAAAGCAAAATAAATGTTGAATAACCAGTAGTGTGGGTTGTAATTAGTTTATATGTTTTTAGAATAAGAAAAAGTTCCATTTGCAATACAATGTATTAGTTAATTCAGTAAGTTTTCTCTTCACTGTGCTATTAAAGATGCAAGTTATTCAAACTACGTTATGATATGCAACATTCTTTTTGCAGAAGAGGGAAAACATTCAGCAGTATCATGTATCCTGTGCACATGTGATCTGGAGGGTAAAAAGAGCATTTGCCTTGTTGAATTTGTTTTTAATCAGTGATTTCCCTAAAGGGATCATTTCTAGAAAACCTGTTTTTTTTTATTTTTTATTTTTAAGGAGTTCATTGCAATGGGGAAATACAGAGTGACTAAACAAAATTACCCACTGGTGAGTTTATTTCCAGTTCCCACCCAATCTTTCTTTTTAAGAACTTTTCTCCTCCTAGTCTTACTGTCAAAGATACTACACTAAAATCTACACCAGCACAGTATCACGTCAGATTTTATGAACAATACTTCTTGCTTTTTGTCTTTCTTATTGCCCATGCATCTCTCATCTTCTTCATCAAACTCTAATATATATTTTTTGGAATCAGTGGCCAAAGAGAAATAAATAGGTATCGATTAAGTATCCAATGTCTTATCAGTAACAATGGGGATTTCTATATGAAACATCTTTTCTTTTTTAATTTTTTTACAGGCAGAGTTAGACAGTGAGAGAGAGAGAGAGACAGAGAGAAACATCTTCCTTCCGTTGGTTCACCACCCAAATCGCTGCTATGGTCGGTGCACTGTGCCAATCCGAAGCCAGGAGCCAGGTGCTTCTCCTGGTCTCCCATGCAGGTGCAGGGCCCAAGCGCTTGGGCCATCCTCACTGCACTCCCGGGCCACAACAGAGAGCTGGACTGGAAGAGGAGCAACTGGGACTAGTACCTGGTGCCCCCAACCGGGACTAGAACCCAGGGTGCTGGCACTGCAGGCAGAGGATTAGCCAAGTGAGCTGTGGTGCCAGCCAATGAAACTTATTTTCAACCTAAAAATTCCATATCTAGTCAAATTAGTAATCAGATGGTTGGCCATAATTAAAGTCTTCTTCACAAAGGCAAGGCAAGAATCCCAAATACTTGTCTCCCACAGGCCTTTTCACACAGTTACGTGGGGGGCTGGTGTTGCTGCAAAGCTGTTTAAGCCACTGCTTCTGAAGCTTCTCATACTGGAGTGCCAGTTCGAGTCCCAGCTGCTCTGCTTCAGATCCAGCTTCCTATCAGTGTAGCTGGGAAGGCAGCAGACAATGGCCTAAGTGTTTGGGTTTCTGCTCACCCTCGTGGAAGACCAGGGTGAATTTCTTGGCACTTGGCTTCAGTCTGGCACAGATCTGGCTTTTGCAGCCTTGTTAGGAGTGAACCAGCAGGTGGAAATCTCTCTCCCTCTCTCCCTCTCTCTGTGTTGCTCTGCCTTTCAAATAAATAAGTAAATCATTTTTCAAAAAGTTATTTGGGCTTGTATGCCAATACAACAAGATAGTAAATAAACAAAAGCCGATACTGTTTCCAGGACCTACTCTATTAAAAGCAGAAAACAGTGGCATCTTGTCCCAGATTCAGTTTGCAGCACCCCTAGAAATCCTGTTTGAAACAGGAGAATGGAGGCCTCTAGCTAGGATTTGGGAAATTCTGAGGTTCTGTTAGAGTCAAAAGAAAGACTGCAAAGAAAGACACCCCTTTCCAACCTGACTGCAGGATTATTTTATCTTGAAATGGCATGTGTGTGTGTGTGTGTGTGTGTGTATGCATATGTATATATGATATATACATATATATATATATATATCAAAGAAATGCAGTACTAAACATAGCATTTCATGTTTTCAGAGCTGAATATTTTTACATGCACACATGTAAAAACTACTGATTTTCAATGAGCTCCAGCTCCTTACTCCAACTTCTTGCTAATGCAGACCTTGGGAGGCAACAGTAATGGTTCAACTGAGTTCCAGCCACCCATGTGGAAGACCTGGATTGAGTTTCCCACTTCTGGCTTTGGCTCTGGTCCCACACCAACAACAGCCACATGGGCATTTTCAAAATGGATCAGGGGATGGGAGTGTCCTCTCTCTCTCTTCTCCCAAATAAGTAAGTAAAATAAACATAATGATAGGAATAATAACCCCTCCTATCTTTTTTTTAAAGATTATTTATTTGAAGTCAGAGTTACACAGAGAGAGGAGAGGCAGATAGACAGAGAGAGAGAGAGAGAGAGCAAGAGAGAGAGGTCTTTCATCCAATGGTTCACTTCCCATTTGGCCGCATCGGCCAGAACGGTGCCAATCCGAAGCCAGGAGCCAGGAGCCTATGCCAGGTCTCCCACGCGAGCACAGGGACCCAAGGACTCAGGCCTTCCTCTACTGCTTTGGTAGGCCACAGCAGAAAGCTGGATTGGAAGTGGAACAGCCAGGTCTTGAACTGGTGCCCACATGGGATGCAAGCACTCCAGGCCAGGGCATTAACCCGTTATGCCACAGCATCTAAAAAATCTTGGAATTATACCCAAGAGAAGATCCTTCTCTGTCTTTCCCTCTCTCTGTTACTCTGCCTTCAAATAAATAAATAGTTTTAGAAAAATAATTTAATGATACATAATTTCAGTTTTATGTATACTTTATAATACATATTCACATTATTTGAAACAAAATAAATAAAAAGCTCATGGAAAGTAGAATTTAAAGATGAGATATTATGGTGCAAAAATATTTTGAAAGCCATACATACAAGTATAATGCTCTATTTGTATGTGGTCTTCATGTCTAAATTTAATTTTGTAAACTAATAAACGAAAGTATGTACATTTTAAAAAAGACTATTGATTTTCAATCAGTAGAATCAGATTATGAACAAAGCAGAGAAGATACTTAAAATTCTAAAATGGAGGCCGGCGCCGTGGCTCAACAGGCTAATCCTCCGCCTTGCGGCGCCGGCACACCGGGTTCTAGTCCCGGTCGGGGCACTGGATTCTGTCCCGGTTGCCCCTCTTCCAGGCCAGCCCTCTGCTGTGGCCCGGGAGTGCAGTGGAGGATGGCTCAGGTGCTTGGGCCCTGCACCCCATGGGGAGACCAGGAAAAGCACCTGGCTCCTGGCTCCTGCCATCGGACGAGCGCGGTGCGCCGGCCGCAGCGCGCCGTCTGCGGCGGCCATTAGAGGGTGAACCAACGGCAACGGAAGACCTTTCTCTCTGTATCTCTCTCTCACTGTCCACTCTGCCTGTCAAAAAAATAAAAAAAAAAAATTCTAAAATGGAATATAAACATTTTACTTTAGAAGAGAAGAATTGAAAAGAAGAGTCAAAGCATTAATGTCTTCTTTTTACCATATGAGAAATTGAGTACTCTCTGTGTGATAGAAGCTGTGTGCATTATAGTATGTGGCTTGAAAACACAAGTGATCAGTGAAAATTTGAGGGCAGAAATGTTACTGTATCAGGATAAGAATTTAGTACTCTCACTAACAAGCATCAGAAACCCCTTCTGGCTCACTTAAACGAAAAGGCAGAAGAGTAGAGAACTGGAGAATCTGGGGCATTAAAGCCAGAAAGCTATTGAACATTTGACACAGTTGGACAGTCCAGCTCTCTGCTACCGCCTGGGAAAACAATGGAAGAAGGTCCAAGTGCTTGGTCCTCTGCACCTGTGTGTGTGGGAGATGCAGAAGAGGCTCCTGGCTCCTAGCATTGGATTGGTTCAGCTCTGGCCATTGTAGTCATTTGGGGAGTGAATCTGCAGATGGAAGACCTCACTCTGCCTCTGCAACTCTGTAACTCTACCTTTCAAATAAATAAATAAACCTAAAAAAATAAGAAAGAAAGAAAGAAAGAAAGAAAGAAAGAAAGAAAGAAAGAAAGAAAGAAAGAAAGAAAGAAAGAAAGAAAGAAAGAAAGAAAGAAAGAAGAAAAGAAAAGAAAAGAAAAGAAAAGAAAAGAAAAGAAAAGAAAAGAAAAGAAAAGAAAAGAAAAGAAGAAAATGTGACACAGCAAATCAGTCTAGCAGCAGAATTCCTGGGGTAGTGGGGCATGAGGCAGGACACAGACTGTACACACAGCAGAACTGGGAGGTGGGGTGCTGCAAGTAGTATGTTGCCGGACACCCAGGTGCACCATCCCACCACAGATGTGCCTCTGGGTCTTCACACTGCTGCTACGGATTCCAGTTCTGGGGTATGTCTACTTGTAAAGCCTTGCTCCAGCAGAGAGAACCCAGGTAAAAAGAAGCCTGAGGAAGCACGTATCTGGTGTTTTCTGGGTCTCAGCCAAGAAGCTACTCTGCCTTCTATCTGGTAGGCTGGGAAATTTCCCAAAATAGCAACTGGGTTCAAAAGATGAGTAGCCAAAATAATGATAATGATAATAATAGTGATAATAATAAACAGCCAGACAATAAACAAATGATGTTCATGAAACACTGAGAAGACAGAAAGTATGAACTATCTTAAGAGAACTAAATTTCAATCTACAACCTAAGGAATCAACTGAAAATTTCTCTAGATTGTAAGTGTACATGTATTTAGGGATATAGGGGTAAACATTCAAAGAACTTAAACCAAACATCAAAATTAAAATTGGTTGTTTTAGGGGAAGTAAGACTTTGGAAGGGTGAGATTTGGGGAATGCTGATTCTCACTAGAAGTCTCCATGTGCAGTGAATTTGTACCATGTGCAAGTATTACTTGGAAAGGAAAATAAAAAGCCAATTTTGGCTGCTGGGTGAAAAGTGAATGTTCATGAAGGCAAAATGCACTTCTGGCAGAATCAAGCACTACTTGGCTTTAGACAATGTACTCATCTGCAGAAGCTTTTAAACAACAGAATGCAAATATCACCCAAATACACACGTGGTAATGGTTATTCACTGTTTACATAAATAAATACTGGTTCCGTTTTTGTTGTCTAAATCACCTCCGAATGTGCCCTGCCTATAAACTCCCCACTCCAAATGATTTAAGGTTAAGCAACTGGAGCACGTGAGAGGATTTACTAATGGATCAGGATTTACTGAACAAATTCAACTTCAGAGAAACGAATGAAGGGATGCTCTAAGAGTTGAGAAACCAATGAGAAGAAGTAAGGGAGAGAATCAAGAATAGAAAAAGCTTCGACATTCTCTGAGAAATTTATCTCATTCACATAGGAAAAATGAAAAGCTAATTTTTTTTTTAATGAGTAGATGAAAACCTGACCAAAATAAACCTTACACATTGCGCGTCCATTCTGACAAGGAAAAGAGGGCTGCACAGGAGAGCGAGGGGTGAGGGTGGCATCAGGCTCCAGGCACAGTGGGGAGTGTGCAGCTGCTGGCTGGTGCACTGCCCTGCTCCTGGGCTCTGCAGCAGTGGGGGACTTGAGCAGATAGAAGAGGGCATGTCCAGAAGCAAACACCACAGACAGTCAGAATTCAGAGATTAGAAACAGCAAAAGCACACAATGTGCTGTTCACGTCTGAGTTTTGACAGCTGATGCTTTCTTCGCTCCCAGTGCGGGGCCATCTGTGATGGGTGGGGCAGGTGACATCACCAGGGGAGTTGGAGCTGACTGCCCTAAGCTAGGAGATTCCCGCCAAAGCCCTGGCCTTGGCTAGTCGCCTCTCAGAAGGAAACTAGTGCTTCTCCCTTGTGGGTGCCCACTGAGGGTGGGGGGCTGTTGGGGAGGGGAGGGTGCCAATTCCCTTTCTTCAGGGACAGGATTATGTAACCTGTGACTTTTATCTCCACAAGGGTGTGTCTCCTGAAGTTGGCAACACAGGCAATCAACAGCTGTCAAGTGTTTCATTTTAAAATTTCAAATAGGTACATTTTTTAAAACTTCTTTCACTTTGCAATGCTTTTGAACTTTATTCATTTTTTTTTCTTTTTTAACTTGGGAGCTTAGCACCTTAAGTCATCAGCACCAGGAGGCCCGAGGGCAATTTGAGAAAATCATTCATTCAGCCTGTCTGGCACTCAGGTTTGCTCACTCCTGAAAGGGCCTGGCCCTGCTCTAGGTTTTTTTTGGTTTTGTTTTGTTTTTTCCCATTTAATGTTTCGCGATTCTGTGACTGAACTTAGCAAACCCATTTTTTTTCCCCTGGGTATTTACTCATAATCACGTTTCTTTTTATAAACAGAGATCACCAACAGTTTTAAGTAGAAATAAAAATTTAGCTGTAAGATCCCTTTGACTACATACACATACATGTATAGTATAGGAGAAAACTTTAATGTATAGTATAGGAGAAAAACTTTTGTTTTCTGGGCTTAAAAATACATCTTATTCATAATAGCCCAAAATTAAACATCTACTAACTAATGAATGCATAAATTATAAGGGACTATATCCATATAACTTGGCAGTTGGTAATACAATTTGGCAACAGAAAGAAATGAGGTTTGACTACATACTACCACATGGGTAAATCTCAGAACATCCTAAACGAAAGAAGTCAGACACAGCAGACCATGGAGTTATGATTCCATAGATATACAGTATGTAGAATAGACAAATCTATGGAGAAAGCAGATTAGTGATCACCATGAACCAGTCATGCATTCACTGGCTGGACAAAAGAAAGAGTGTCAGAGAATCTTATGAATTTACTCTAAGTTTTACATGACAGAGGGTCTTCCTAAGGAAATAAAAATGCACAGAAACAGCTAAGCTTGAGTACTTTTATTCTATATTTGATGAAGAATGAAAAATCATGGGGAAAGGTAGAGGCTGAGCACAGCACACTTGGCAATGTCTGTCTGCACATTTCACGTGGCCTTCCTCCCTCTTCAGAGGTAAGGATGCAAGCAGAGGTGTTCTTGGTATAAGGAGGGTTGTCTCTCCCAGGGCGGCTTTATGACCTGCATTAGGAACCAGGTCAGAGTGCTTCTTGCACCTCCTATTTCTCAAATTCCTTGAGCTTAAATAGCACAAGCTTCTATACTTGAAAACAGCATGCCCTGACCCCCATCACCTAGGACCTAGGAGCACAGGAGTCTGAGAGCTGGGTCATAATGCAGAGTGACCACTGTGTCCAGGATGGTTCTTTCTGTGGTGATGAGGATGTTCCAATATGCATACAGTGGCATGCTCTTGAATATACTAAGAGGCATTGAATCATACACTGTAAATGGGTAAACTGTACAGCATATAAATATATCTCAGTAAGTGTTTCCAAATATCTCTCCGCCATCTCAATAAAGCTGCTTGTAGGGGAGGAATGCATCATATTTTGAGGTCTCAGGATTGGTCTCCTGACATGACAGGAGCTTAAGTCTTAGAGCTTTGACTGACAGCAGTAACACTTAGGGCTCAAGTTCATCAGAGTGTGTAGCTCCCCTGAGAATGACATGCAGTGATCACCTGTGGAGCCAGACTCCGTACAGATACCTGAGATGATGCACTTTGCAGGGGGTTGGGGGCAGGATGGTCAGCACGTCCCTGGGCACAGCTGGCTTCAGTCTGTGTGCCTATGTCCTCAACCCTCTGCTACGAAGGCCCTCTGCTAAGTGTTCCCTAGTGGTCTTGTGTGCCTAAGACACCCAACCCTGCCCACGAGTCCGTTTATTGAGATCAGTGGCACTGGGTATCCCATGCTTGAAGAAAAGAGGCAGCAAGGATGAGGCTCCCCCAGCACTGTGGCCTTTATCTGGTCGCCAATCCACTATCCGAGATGACTCACTGAAGTTTTCTGCTGAGGAGTCAGTACCTCTGGGCACTTGGATGGGAAATGGAAGTCGTCCGCTTTGGATGCTCATCAACTATTCCAGGTCTCCAGATGGACAAACAGGGAGATTTGCAAAGGATCAGGATGGAGTGTGGGCATTGCTACTCCTACTAGATGGGAGTAATCTGGGACATTAGCTGGCACTACAAAGGAAGGGCTAGAAGTCCTCACTTGGGTGTCTCCCATTCATTTATTTACCCAGTTAACATTAGCTGGACACTCAGACACTCTGCTACATCCTAGTGGGCCAGAGGGGAAAGGTGCTTTCCACACTGCTGCTGCCTCTGATGGAGCAGAGCCTGCTGGGGAGTTGATTATGCACTGAAGAGCGGCAACACAAGGCAGAATCAAGTGCAGTTTGGTTTCAGAGATGACATGCCTACTCAGACAAAGTAATCATAACTACTGTTTAAATGGTGAACGTAATCTCTACAGGAGTAGACAGTGTTTATAAAATACCAGTGGCAGGATGTGAGGACCCAGACCACACTGTTTCATTGAAACTTCACACAGGAGTCTAACATGCAACCCAAGTTAATAAAATTGTTGCTCTTGGTAATTCCTTAAAAATCAGAGAAACAGGGGTCTGACATTTAGTGCAGCAGTTAACCACTAGTTAGGCCATCCACATCCTGTGTCGGAGTGGCCTATGTTCAAGTCCCCAGCTCTACTCTTGATTCCAGCTTCCTGCTATGTGCAGCCTTGGAAGGTGGTGGAGTTTCTGGAGTCTCCTGCTACATGCACCAGTGAGAGGGCTCACGTGCTTGGGTCCTTGCTCCTGATGCGGGAGCCTTGGATCCAGTTCTTGGCTCCTGGCTTCAGTCTGGCTCAGCCTTGGCCAGTGAGCCAACTCCCAGCAAATCGAAGAGCTCTGTCATATTCTCTCTCTCTGTCTTTGGATTTCAAATAAATAAATAAAATCCAAAGTAGAGAAATAATACAGCTATAGTCTTTGTAAATGCTGAAAGGAAATTTGGGTAGCATAGCTTAACAGAGAATTTTTTTATGACTTTTATATTTATTAGCAAAAAATTGTCAGGCAATTGACTTAAATCAATATTTATCAATACTTTGGTCTCAGGAGTCGTTAGACTATTAGAAATTACTGAGAAACTAAAGATCTCCTGTTTGCGTGTGGTTTATCTATGGATATGTATTACATCACCATATTTACTGTATGAGACAAGCGAAGATGTTTTATAATAATTTATTTAAAAACAACATTGACAAACTCACTACATGACATATCAACTCTAACCCCTACTGCATAGTTTTACAAGCAATGAGTAACACCATTAACCTTTTGCAACTTCAGGTGCACATTAACGGATTCAAGCAGCCTCTAAAAATATTTGGAAAACAAACTGTGGCTCTAGTAAATTCTACAGACTTTTGTGCTTGTCAATTTTCTTGCAACATTACCATGTGAGGGACTTTAAAATTTTATGGAAAAACAGAATTAAGACATGCATTCATTTCTGCTGCAATTTTTTATATCCATGCATAAATTTTTGTAATATACCTTTCCACGAACTTTTTGAAAGCTTCTGTATAATTTTTTTATGTAACACCTATACTGTATTAGGCACTGTAAGTTGCCTGGAGATGATTTCAAGCATGAGGAGAGATGTGAACAAGTTATAGGTAAACACCACACTGTTTCATATAAGGAACTTGAGCACCTGCAGATTTTGGTATCTGTAAAGGAGGGGGTGGGGTCCTGGAGTCAACCCCTCCTGGATACCAAGAGACAACTATATTTTCAAAAGCAACACAATTTGGTGAGAATAGAGGCACTCTTTTCACATTTTTCAATTCTCCTTAGTGGCTGGCTTAATAGGAGTCAGCTAGAGACAGCTTGCTCTGTTTCCTTCTGTTGTGACTTCCCACATGGTGCAGCTGCTGGAACACCCCTGAGGGGCACCCCAGAGAGAAGGAGAATGAACAGGACAAATGTTGCCTTAGGACTATGAAAATAGCTTCAATAGCAGGGACTCCACTGACAGTCTCAGGGATCACACTGTTGACTTTTAAAAGTATGTCTTTATTTTCATTTTATTTAGAAGACACACACACACACATCTTCCCCAGATGTCTGCAACAGCCAGGGTTGGGTCAGGCCACAGCTGGACCAAAAGTCAAGAACTCAATGTCACTCTCCCATGCAGGTGGAGGGGACTTAAGTACTTGAGACACCACCTGCTACCTATCTCCCAGGATGGGCATTAGCAGGAATCTGGAATCGGAAGCAAAGCCAGGACTCTAACTAGACACTCTGATAAGTGATGTGGTCATTTCAAGCAATGTCTTTACCACTATGCCAGACACTCCCTTTATTACTCCTGCACAACTGAGATTTCTACATCCATTGTTGCAGCAATCCTGCCCTTTTTTTTGCTTTTTTTTTTTTTTTTTTTGACAGGCAGAGTGGAGAGTGAGAGAGAGAGAGACAGAAAGGTCATCTTTTGCCATTGGTTCACCCTCCAATGGCCACTGTGGCCGGCGCGCTGTGCTAATATGAAGGCAGGAGCCAGGTGCTTCTCCTGGTCTCCCATGGGGTGCAGGGCCTAAGCACTTGAGCCATCCTCCACTGCACACCTGGGCCACAGCAGAGAGCTGGCCTGGAAGAGGGGCAACCAGGACAGAATCCGGTGGTCCAACCGGGACTAGAACCCGGTGTGCCGGCGCTGCAAGGCGGAGGATTAGCCTTAAGCAAAATGGGTATATAAGGAGCATTTCACAACAGAATCAAGGCAATATATGACAAACCCACAGCTAGTATCATACTGAAAGAGAAAAAGCTGCAATCATTTCTCTAAGATCTAGAACCAAAAAAGGATGCCCACTCTCACCATTGGTATGCAATACAGTCCTGGAGGTTTTAGCCCAAGCCATTAGGAAAGAAAAAGAAATCAAAAGGACACAAATTGGAAAAGATGAAGTCATATTATCCCTATTTGCAGACTGCATGATCCCATTTATTGGGCATTCAAGAGACTCCACTAAGAAACTACTGGAACTCACAGGACAGTTTAGTAAAGCTGCAGGAAATAAAATAAACATACAAAAATTAATAGTTTTTGGATATACAGACAATGCCATGGCTGACGAAGAACGTGTAAGGTAAGCAAAATTCACAATAGCTACAAAGAATTTAAATTCCTTGGAACAAATTTAACCAAGGGTGTGAAAGATCTCTATAGTGAAAACATTAAAGAAAGAAACAAAAGACAAAAATAAATGGAAAAATATCCCACGATTCTTCATTAGAATAATATCAAAATGCTGATGCTACCAAAGGCAATTTACAGATTCAACACAGTCTCAATCAAACTATCAACAACATTCTTCTCACACATAGAAAAAAAGATGCTAAAATTCATATGGAAACACAGAAGACACCAAATAGCTAAAACAATCTTAAAAAACAAAAATAAAGCTGGATAAATCACAATTCCTGATTTCAAGACATACTACAGAGCAGCTTTAATCAACAAAAGATAGACATGTAAACCAATGCAACAGAATAGAAACCCCAGAAATCAATCCATGCATCTACAACTAATCTTTGACAAACAAGCTAAAATCAACCCCGGGAGATAGAGCAGTCTTCCAAAAATGATATTGGGAAACAGGATTTGTACATGCAGAAATATGAAACAAGACCCCTACCTTATACCTTGTAGAAAAATCAACACACAATGGATCATGGATCTAAATGTAAAAACTGATAACACCCAATTACTAGAGGAAAACATCAGGAAAATTACTCAAGGCATTAGCATAGGCAAATACTCCAGCAAAAGATCACAGAAGCACAAGTAATAAAAGCAAAGATAGACAAACAGGATTACATCAAGCTAAGAAACTTCTATACTGCAAAAGAAATACTCAAAAAAGTAAAGAGGCAACAGGCGGAATGGTAGAATTATTTGCAAACTATGCAACCAATAAAAGATTAATATACAGGATCTACACAGAGCTCAAGAAGCTCAACAACAATCCATTTAAAAAATGCAGAAAAGACATGAACAGATATTTTTCAAAGGACTAAATACAAATGGCCAACAACACAGGAAAAATGCTCAGGATCAGTAGCCATCGGGGCAATGCACACAAAAACCACCCTAGTTAGAATGGTTACTATCCAAAAATCAAAACATAATACATCCTGGCAAGGATGTGGGGAAAAAGGGTACCCTAACACACTGTTGGTAGGAATATAAATTATTACAACCATTATGGAAGACAGCATGGAGATTCCTTAGGTATCTGAAAATAGATCTAGCATAAAGCCTTGCTCTCCCACTCTTGGGAATTCACCCACATGAAACGAAATCAGCATATGATGTCCCTCAGCTGATGACTGCAAAAAAAATAATGAAATCCTTTTTGCATCCATTTTGCTGCAAAAGCAGCATCTTAACTGCTCCAAATGCCTGCCCCCATTAACAGCAGAAGATATCAACTACACCCAGTAAGGGGTAACAACTTTATCCAGTAAAACAGCACGACTTAAAAGGATGGTAACATCCATGGTTGATGTGAATGTAGGAAATGCAGCACAAAATTTGCACTAATGGTTGAAGTGCAAACTGATACAACTGTATAGAAGCCAGAGAGTAAATATACAAGTCCTGAAAAATGCCTATCTTCAATCCCAGAAGATTCCGTTCTAGTAACTTAGAACGTTCTAGTAACTGAGTTGCAAGTACTAGAATGTTAATTTTGTAGAGATTCAGAGCTTAATTGCTTACTGGGCCAGACAGGTTACAGAAATGTGTGAAGAGACAGAGTCTGGCTACAGCAAGTACCTGCAGTGGGAACCAACTACAGCAAACTTCTATGCCTGATGACTTTGAAATTTTGAAAACACTGTAAGGGTCAAATGAATCATCAGCCTCCCCTAAGTATATTTTCAAGGATTTATTTATTAACTTGAGAGACAGCATTACAGACAGAAAGGGAGAGCCAGAGATTAAGGTCTCCCATCCGCTGGCTCACTCCCCAAATGGCTACAACAGTCAGAGTTGAACCTATCTGAAGCTACAAGCCAGGAGTTTCTTCCAATTTCCCAAGCAGGTGCAGAGGCCAATACACTTGGGCCATCTTCTACTGCTTTCCCAGGCCATAGCAGAGAGCTAACCGGAAGTGGAGCAGCTGAATCAGCAACCATATGGGATGCTGGCACTGCAGGCAGTGACTTTTGCTACACTGCAGTGCCAGCCACAGCTGTGTCACATTTTAAAGTGCTGCTGACTGCAATGCCCCGGATTCTCCAGTCTTCTAAGTCCTCTGTGTTTTTGTTAAGTGAGCCAGAATGGGTTTCTGCTATTTGGAAGTAAGAATGCTAAGTTCTAATCCTGATAAAGTAACACTTCTGTCCTCAAATCCTCACTGATCATGTTGTAACTTCAAGCCACACACTAGAATTCTCAAAGCTTCTATGAAGCACAAAGAGTACTCAATTTCCCATCTGGTAAAAAGAAGATTTTAATGCTCTGACTCTTCCTTTCAAGTCTTCTGTTCTAAGCACTTGGTCCATCTTCTACTGCTATCCCAAGCCGTAGCAGAGAGCTGAATTGGAAGAGGAGAACTTGGGATACGAACTCGTGCCTATATGAGATGCCTATACTGCAGGTGGAGGCTTATCACACTATGCGACAGTACTGGTCTCACTGTGGCATTTTGTAATATCTAAAACTTAGAAATAACATACTACTGAAAATGGTTAATTAAGTTATACTGTTACCACTCCACAGAATATTTCTTGTATATGAAATGGGGATACTATCCCATACATTTGTAACCTTACATGTGAACACTGTCCTTAAATTACCTGAAGGTGGTAGGTGTAATAGTGTTTACTTTACTTCCCTAAGCAAACGCCCTTCGAGAGAGAGATTACTCAGCGCTCGTCTGATCTCAAGCTACAGAATTCATATGGCTTACATTAAAAAAGAACACTTACCGGTTCACATAAATGAGAAATTCAAGGATTGACCTTGAAATTTTGGGTGCATCCAGACCTCCATTTTTTTAAAAATTATTTATTTATTTATTTATTTATTTAATGACAGGCAGAGTTAGACAGTGAGAGAGAGAGAGAGAAAGGTCTTCCTTCGTTGGTTCACCCCCTAAATGGCCACTACGGCCAGCGCTGTGCCGATCTGAAGCCAGGAGCCAGGTGCTTCCTCCTGGTCTCCCCTGCAGGTGCAGGGACCCAAGCACCTGGGCCATCCTCCACTGCACTCCCGGGCCACAGCAGAGGGCTGGCTTGGAACAGGAGCAACTGGGACAGAATCCAGCGCCCCAACCAGGACTAGAACCCGGTGTGCCAGCGCCGCAGGCGGAGGATTATCCAAGTGAGCTGCAGCACCGACCACAGACCTTCAAAAACACAGGTCAGCTGTGTCCCAGCTCCATGTCTCTTCCCTTTGTCTTCACTCTCAGGCAGGTACTTCCTATGGTGTGACAAGATGTCCTTCAATAACTACAAAAAAAAAAAAAGCCTACCAAATTTGAAACCTGTGAAATCCATCAGGACTACAAAAATCCTAGGTATGGCTCTTGTTGGACTGCACACGTGACTGTGGACCTACCCCTAATCAATCAGTGTGACTTAAGTGGGTCAGCCTGGATAAAGAAGCCAGTATTGGAGTCATGGATTCCAGGATGTTGATAATGGGAGTGGAGCAAGTCTCTCAAAGGGCACCAAGATGTTGTATGCAAAAGGAGACTGGAACCTGGGCAGAAACAGAAAATCTTCATTGTCGGATATTAGGCCATATCTTCAGCCCTCCAAGAGTCCAATGTGTTGTCTTAGTCATCTGCACATAGTAGAATCTAAATCAGCAACTATCACAATCATGTTTAAAAATCGCCAGGAGCCTTCAGGAATGTCCCTTCCTTTTTTTCCTTCACTCTAGGTGGGTATCATGAATACAGGTGTGCAAACCCAAATGTTAACAGTAACTCCTATCTTGGCTCCCTTGTTTAGCCCTACAGCACTATTGCAGATTGTTGCCGTGAGAAGAGAAGTGCTCTTTCAAGTATCTTATTATCATCACCACCTGCTTGTTGCGCAATATATAATAATAAGCACCATCACAATGGAAGGCACGGAGTGGAGTGGATGCTTATAGCAGCATATCTAAACAGAGATAAACAGTTAAGAATGAAAACATCTTTACACGAACACATTTAAACCAAATCACAGAGTCATCTTTCAACAATGTCAGGGCAACACCTATATTGATCCAATTAATTACTAGGCTGACTTAACTACATACATGTACAATACCATAAAAAAAATAATATTCCTGTGGATAGACCGCTCAAGGCAATCTTTTTTTTTCTTCCTCTGTGGAACATAACTTCATTCTGTGCTGTATTTTTCTAGGAGTGTAATGAGCCAATTTTAGGGGAGATGAAAGCAGGGAGAATGACAAGATTGGCTCCGAGTACTTCATTCTTACAGATTTCCATCATTTCTACCATGGCATTCCTTTCGTTAACCTCAAAATATCATGCATGATCCAGTTTGGGGGTGGATATTTTTGCTCCATTGCCTATCCAACATAATGAGCCATTTGTGTCATGAATGTCTCGTCCTATCCTCCTACCCAGTATGATTTCATGTCTTTAAGTGCTAACCTTAGCAACCCTTATTGAGTGAGGGAAGCAGGAAGGAATGCCCCTTTCTGGCATTTACCAAATTAGAATCTGTCAGGTCCTAGAGACTGGGTTCTGCCTTTTGGAAATAAAAAGCAAATAAACACAGATGCATAAACAAGCCCAAACAAAAATCACCGTATTCTAAGGGCTGTAGGAAAGTACTTTCAAGCCTCTTGCTCTTGTCCCCAGGCTGGAAAAACAAAAGGTAAGCTACTCTTTGTCTGTGGAAGGCGTTTCCTAACGAAACTTTTTTTTTCCATCAGTAAATTTAGTTCCCTCCTGCCACTCTCCTTCAGAGACTGAATGTGAGAAAATCCAGCTCTGTTTTCTCCTTCATCAGTGCTCGTAAGATATTACAGGAACAAAGTAAGGACACTGGATCTGGGTCCTGGAAGATAGTCTGGGGCAGCAGACTCTTCTTCTAGATGTCACGGCAGCTCAGAAGACGCCTCCCTACTTTGGACTCATGACACTGGTGTTCCCTTAGACCTGGTGCCACCAGAGAGAGACTGATCTCAGCCCATTCATTCATTCACTCCCCCTTTCATTCTTTAAAAGGCAGCTGTAGGGGCCGGCACTGCAGCAAAGCGAGCAAAGCCACTGCCTGCAGTGCCAGCATCCCATATGGGCATTGGTTCGAGTCCCGGCTGCTCCACTTCTGATCCAGCTCTCTGCTACGGTCTGGAAAAGCAGTGGAAGATGGCCCAAGTCCTTGGGCCCCTGCACCCACGTGGGAGACCCAGAGGAAGCTTCTGGCTTTGGAACAACACAACTCCGGCAGTTGCAGTCAATTGGGGAGTGAAGCAGCGGATGGAAGAAGACCTCTCTCTCTCTCTCTCTCTCTCTCTCTCTCTCTCTCTCTCTGACTTTCTCTCTCTCTCTTTCTGCCTCTCCTTCTCTCTCTGTGTAACACTGACTTTCAAATAAATAAAAAAAAAAAAATCTTTAAAAAAAAGGCAGCTGTAGCTAAATCATGGCTGTGGGCAGGTTGTGGCTTAACCCACTGTGCCATAGCACTGGCCCCCTTTGCTATATTTTGTGTTTGTTTTATCCAGTGATATAACCACTTGATACATGTGGCTACTTATATTTAAATCAATTGAACTAGAATTAAAAATTAAAATCTTTTCTTATACTAGCTACATTTCAGGTGCTCAGTGGCTACCTGTACCTTAGTGACCCTAAAATTTGTGCAGACTTAGACATGTCCATCTTCCCATAAAGACAGGAGCAGTGTAATTTAGGTTAAATTCTCCAAACTACACTGTGGATACCTCTTTTGCCTAAATTCTATTGAAATTTTTTACTATACTCAAAATACTGCTTGTTCTCTGTGTATACACATGAAACACTGTGTTACACTGTGTGGGTTTACAAAGAGAAATACCTTCACCTTTAGTAGACCTCAAGTTAATCATCTTGAAGAAGAGGAAAGAATGGCTCATAATTAATGACTACACAGATTGCCTGATGTCTCAATATCTATGGTACCTGCAGTTCCAGGGTCCATAATGATAGACTGATGGGTCTCTGCAGGGGAATTTCTTTTAAAAATAAAAACTGTAAGTTTCTGAACTCTGGGATGGAAGCAGAAATCAGCCAGTGTGGGAGTGGGGTGTGTAATGGTGGAAGGTTCATTTAAATAAGTCTTGGGATCACAGAGCTATAGAATCCACCCATTCTTCATTGGAAAGTTCTGAATGGCAAACTAAAACAAACACCTATGTTATGGTGCATCAGGGCCAAGTCTGTTCAAACACTAGCTGATTTTTTTATTTCCAAATCTGGAAATTAGTCAAAATATTAGGAATCTAGCCTCTGGGAGAAAGGATATCAAAGGTGAATTCTTGACAGAGGAAAGGCAGAGACCCCATGCTGGTAGCTGGAAGGGACGCAGGGAGGGAAAGCCTTGTGAGTCCCTAGGAGATGTTGTGGCTGGTATGGGAGAAGGGCATTCCTTTCCCTTCTTGTGTTTTCTTCATGTTATCAATCTAGCATCAGTAAAGTTTGCCAGCATAGTTACCCACACTGTGTTGGGCTTTGGAGAAGAATATGAGGAGTGTCTGTCATGTCTTTGCTTTAGGGTTACAAAGAACTGAAAAACTCACAACAGTCTGTGTTCCAGGTACAAGTCAACATGCAGTGGTTGGGAGAGTACTGGAGCTGCACCAAGAGCTCACCTTTCAGATTTATATCCAATTGTAACTTATAATTTGGCTTTTTAACTCCCATACACCAGGTTTTAGAGAACATGTTGTCAGCCATAGCCTGATTAGCAGCAAAACAGGGAATAAGAGCAGGCCACATAGAATGTTCAACAAATACTGCTACTTTATGAAGATCACGTTAGACATGCCAAAGACGACTTGACTCTCCATGTGATATTCCAAATTTGTAAGCAAATACAACTGGAGAAAGAGAATTTCGATCAGACTGATAGGGAAGGGTCTATGGTTAGTTCTGTTATTCGTTACTAAGGCCATCCACAGGTGGCATCCTTTTGCCAATTTCCAAACAAGTGTATTCATATCTAGATATGGAGGACATAGGAATTCTCCTGGAGAATTCCAGTCCATGAGGGATGAAGAGGGGCTACTTAATCCCATATTGCTGCTTCTCTTCTCCAGTAATGGAAAACTCCTCTTTCAGTTCAACTACTCATCACATGCAGTCACAGTTAGTTTATTCCTTCTTCAGTCACAGCTTCTTGTAGCCCCAATCTGAAGTTCCAGTCAACAAAATATGAAAGAACAGGCCATGCGATATTTGTCCTAAAATGAAACCTCCATTTGTTTCATTTCCCTGCTTCACACTGGTATGATCTGGAGGTGACCATTTGGACAGAAAAGCGAGTGTCCTGGGGAAGACGAAGAACCAGCTGAGGGAAGCCAGGTCCTGGTAACACTGCTGTGCAGAGCTTCCCTAGAGGGCGGCTTCATCCATGAGGAGGTAAATAAACTCCCATCTGCTTCGAACTATGTTACTTGAGGTCCCTGCTCCTCTCACCCCAATAACCACATAATAAAACCTATCACTAGAAAAGGAACTGACACTCAGTATTATCATTCTTTAAAAATACTAGTGGAACTCATTCTTATCAGCATATATACTTATCAAATTGACCTAAAGCAATAACGACATTAATTTCTGATAAAAATATACAATCGTTTAAAACCGCTTAAAATCTTAACTGAAACTCATAAAGTTCACATAAACAAATGATGCCATTTGTTTTAAAATTTGCCAGATTAAATATATCTAAACTTATTCCACAAAGAAATCACTACCTTGCTGTTTTAAGACACAAATCAGACAATACTAATAAAGGATCCTTTCTTAGACACGTTACCCAGATATCAGTTGGGGCCATCTGCCCTTCAAAAGTCTTAAGCCTTTCCCAGATTTCTGCAAATGTAAGGTGTTTGCTTTTCTCTTAGTTGTGTCTGGCTTTGGTTTCTGGCGTCTTCCAAGGCTGTCCAATCTGTACCTTGCAGCTAGGGAGGTATCTTCCCTGTGCAACCCCTCTCTTCAATCGCCTCCCTTCCAGATCCTACTCACAGGCGACCTCTGTGTATGCTTGTGAGTCTGTGGATGTGCAGAGACTCAGGGAAGTGGCAGAAGGGTATGCAGAAGCTGGGCACTCATCTGCAAACTGCATGTTAGGCTTCCCTGTTCTTGAAAAGCCTCCTTACTGTTTCCACTATCTTGAGTTCCAGCTTCCTACCTCCTTCTCTTCTCTGTTTCAGCCAAAATAACTTACAGTTGCCTTCTTGGACAGACTTGTTTACTTTTCTCATTGTTGAGGATATCCAATACATGTCCTCAGGAAAATTTTCCTTCCCTAAACATTTTATCATAATATTTTCCTAAAAATGACCATTCTTTCCTAAAATGAACTCTGGTGCCCGATGGCTACGTTTAGTCCCATCAGCTACTCTCCAGGGGGAAATGAAATTTAATATATCCTATTTTGTGGTTAGGTGGTTAATTACTTGGTTTATGACTTCATAGCTTGAAGTTTAGGAAAATGTTATGATGTCCTGGCTTTTTTATTATTATTACAATAGGACTCAATGTAGTATAATCAAATCTTGAACTGCTACTGCATTGTCTCTGTATTTTTGCTTTAACTCTGAGTATGAGCCTACTTGTCTAATCTCATTCTTCTATCTGTACTCTCAGAGGGACTGACCGAGGTCCTGATAGAAGATCCCGACCTTTACCGCCAGCTTCACACTCCCCACATGCCCTGTGTCCCTGGGAGTGATTCTGTGTACCTCACCTGGTTATTAATTACTATCCTCCTCTTCCATTCCCTGAAGCCCACTCAGTTACCTTCCTAATAACCTGGGATTCCACACTCTCCCTACGAATGCACCAACGACCACTACAGACTTTGCTGCTTCTGCAGGCATTTTGGAGACGTGTTCTGACAACTGCCTTCAGGACAGAATATTCGTCAATAGCATTTGTTTCGTTGAAAAGAATACAGAAATACTTTTCCAGTAGTTAAAATACATTTCAAGTGCCAGTTCTTTAACATGTGTTAGAATTCAATGTGCTCCATCAAGGCAGAATCTTAGATAACTTGAGGTCACACGCAGGTAGATTGGTTTACTATGTTAGTCAAGGTTCTCCAGAAGAATAGAAGCCATACTAGGGGGGAGAAGGGGATTTTGTTTTCAGTGCTCTGGTGTATGGTGGGATTTTTAAGGTTCTTTAAGAAGATTTTACAGGTAGATCATTAAAAGTAAGTACTTAATTGGTAATGAATACTTTCTCTTATTTTCTATACAGAGTAACTATTAAACACAAAGAATATATGTTATTTAGTCAACTCCTTTGGCAACAAATGCTCCACAGTTACCTTTGGTGCTTGAAGTATATTCCTAGTGCCTTTCACTGCTCTAATGTTGCAGGTAGCATGAGCTGTGTAAACAGAAGTGAAGGAGTTCTTAGAACTCAGTTTGCTCCAGGGATAGGCCCTTGTTTATAACATCTCTTCTGAGGCAGTGACGTTACAGAAAAGCTGCTGAGTATCAGATCCTTGGCAATAGTTTATGTTACTGAGTCCTTCCTGATCCAGGCATTCTTTTCTGAAAAATTTTGTTGGCACCAGATTCAATTTCTTCTGAATTTCTATAGTTATTTTAGTAAGCCACATAATATAAACCTCAATTATATGCTTTTTCATGTTACTATTGTAGAAATTATGTAGTGTTTGGAGTTGTCATGATTTTGGAAGGAGAACAGAAAATCTTAAGTTTGAATGTGCACTTAGTATTTACTATTTGGTTTTACCCAAATAGTACCCTGTCTGAACCTCTGTGTATCATGTAAAAAATGGGAATAATAACTTTGTTTTCTGGGTTTTTGGAATTAGTTTAATAAAAGTACCTTCAGAGACACTCCTCTGAATAAATTCTAAATATTATTATAATAGAAAGTTTCTTTTTAAGTTAATTTACTTTTGTTTATTTGAAAGAGGGGAGAGAGAGAGAGAGAGAATGAGAGAGAGGAGAGAGAGATATGAAGATCTCTTCATCTGCTTGTTCTCTTCCCAAATGCCCTAGAAAGCCAGTGTTGGGCCAGGAAAAGTCAGGAGCCAAGAATCTGGTCTCCTACATTGCTGACAGTGACTCAAGTACTTAAGCCATTATCTGTTACTTCACAGGGTGCACATTAGTAGGAAACTGGATTGGAAGCAAGGGCAGGACTCCATCCCTGGGACTCTGATATGGGATGTGGGTATCTCAAGTGGCAACTTAACCTGTTACACCACAATGCCCGCCCCTATTGTATCTTTCATCTCCTCCAATATACATGTAGAATACATCCAGCAAGTATGAACATTCTAAAATTTAATTCTACTTCAAATTTTAAAAATTTCATTTATCATAATCTTATGAATGCTAATAGAAGACACGATACTCCTGAGTCAGACAAAATAAAAAGTATTACTAAAAGTAATGACAGTAGACAAAATACTAGGCTTTATGAACTAGTTCTTGCTGTGAGGAGGAACAGAAAAAATATAAATACAGTTAATTGCTTTAGAAGATAGAAATACTGAGCTTACAGAGAAGTAAGTAAATGCCACTGTTCCAGAGGGAGCTACAATCACAATCATTCAAGGCTGCAAGAAAATCTGAACTTTGTTCTGAAGAATACTGCTTCTAACTTTCAAAACAGTTTGCTGTACAAACACCCTTGAAAAGAAACTTCAGAGGGAAAAAGAGAGAATCAATGCCTTGCTCAGAAGACATGCAGAAATGTGTGAGACCCATGGAAAATTAACTTTCTATAATATGGTTATTGGGATAGAGTCAAAAGACAAATTCAAAGCTTAAGGTGTGGGTTTCAGCTGTGACAAAATAACTGGACTTGGACTTGTTACTCTATAGTAAGCAGTGAGAAAACTGGAAAGATACATGTGGCAATGGTTTTCATATACTGGGAACATGTAACAGAGGACTCGTATTCTTCTGGGAAGGGAAATGAATGAGGTGGGCCCTAGTATGCCCCTTTCTCTCCTCTTAAGAGATTTTTATGCAACTCAGAGAAAGCAACGACCTACCCACCAAGGCATGGCACACTGGCTAAATCAAAAAGACGGAGAAAACTCCAGGGCCGCTGAGGGGCCTGGCATGTTAGGGAGGGAGGAATACACAAGAAGAGGGAAATGCACAGGAAGAAAGTTCCCAAAATCTGAATTAGGGGCTCATTTTAGATGGCAGCTTAATATTCTGTGAATATATAAGGTAGAATTCCATGAGAGAATGCATCCAAAATTCAAAAAAAAAAAAAATAAACACAAAGACGGGAAAGTATAAGATAAATAGTTCGTTCAGTTCACACAGCTCTGGGAAATATTTAAGTTCTAACCACTCTGTGTGGAGAGTTCTTATTTAAACCCTGAACCATGGATGCCCTCAGAAAAGCCATGCCTTAGTAATGGGATTAAAGATTCTCCAGATTAAAGTCGCTCTAGACCCTCTCTCACAAGCTTGAACGTAGGAATCAAAAAGGTAAAGTTCATCTAATCTAACCACATACATGAACAAAACCAATATATTTTACAGCAATACAATAACATCTAGCACTTAAAGATACAAGACTCACAATCTGTTAAGAAAGTACTAGAGGAACTGGTGCTGTGGCATGGCGGGCAAAGCTGCCACCTGTAGTGCCAGCATTCCATCTGGGTACCGGTTTGAGTCTTGGCTGCTCTACTTAGAATCCAGCTCTCTGCTATGGCCTAGAAAAGAAGCAGAAGATTGTGGCCCAAGTCCTTGGGCCCCTGCACCCATGTGGGAGAGGTGGAAGAAGCTCCTGGTTCCTGGCTTCAATTGGCACACAAGCTCCAGCAGTTGTGGCCATCTAGGGAGTGAACCAGTGGATAGAAGACTTCTCTCTCTGGCTCTGCCTCTCTATGACTTTGCCTTTCAAATAAAATAAACAAATCTTAAAAAAAGAGAATACTAAAAATACCAGGATGCAGGAAAATGCGACATATTAATATGTGAAAAACAGAAGCAATATGACATACAACCACACAATAGAAACATACTGAGAAATCAGACATGGTGAAATTAGTAGAGAACACTGTAAATCACCTAAAATCAGCATTTTAAAAAATTGTATTAATTTAAAGAAAACATATTTCATAGATAAAATTCTAAGAAAATAACCATAATCCCCTTATTCTCTCAGTTCCCCTCCTTCCTTCCCCCTTTTTTCTCTTTAATTTTTGCAATAACATACTTTCAATTTACTTTATAATCACAGCCTTAATGCACCACTAACCATAATGTTCAACAAGTGAAAGTAAAAAGGCCACTGTTCCAAAGGCATATAGACAAGGGGTATAAACAATAATTAAAACTAGTGTTTTCAAAAGAAAAGCAGGTGGCTGGCATTGTGGTGCAGTGAGTTAATCTACTGCTATAATGCCAAAATGCCAAGGTAGTGCTAGTTCAAGTCCCCCCTTCTCCACTTCCAATCCAATTCCTTACTACTAATATGCCTGGGAAAGCAGTGGAAGATGACTCAAGTACATAGGCCCCTGCCACCCACATAAGAGACCAGGATGGAGTTTCAGGCTCTTGGCTTCAACCTGGCACAGCTCTGTCTATAAGGGTAGTGAACCAGTAGATAGAAGATTTCTTTCTTTTTCTTTCTTCCTTCCTTCCTTTCTTTCTTTTCTTCCTTTTTCTCTTTTTCTTTCTCTCTCTTCCTGCCTGCATGCCTCCCTCTCTCTCTTTCTCTCTTTTCTCTCTCTCTCTCTCTCAGTCTCCACCATTATCCTCTCTGTAACTCTGCCTTTCAAATAAATAATCTTAAAAAAACTAAAAAGATCAGGAAATAAAAATACATGAACATAACAAAAAGTGGAAATATATATAAAGTGCTCAAACGGAACTTCTAGAGAAGAAAAAGATAAAATTTTGAGGTAGAAATACACTTTAAGGAATAAAAACAGTTTATAACTTGTGAAAGAAATGGTCCATGAGCTAAAAAAATAGAGTGATAGAAATCATGTGAAATGAAGGAGAAAACAGGACAAAAGGCTAAATCTTCTAATAGAACTGCTGTGATCTTTCAGACAACAGGAAGTGAGAGATAATACCTGTAATTTGTAACTAAAAAAAGGAGACAGAAAAAGCATATGAAAAGACAGTAGCTGAAAATTTCCCAAATTTGATGAAAGCTAAAGAGTCACAGACCTGGGGCTGGATGCAGGGGGAATAGTGGGTAAAACTGCCACCTGCAGTGCTGGCATCCCAAATGGGTGCCAGTTTGAGTCCTGGCCACTACACTTCAGCTCTCTGTTATGGCCTGGGAAAGTAGTAGAAGATGACCCATGTCCTTGGGTCCCTGTACCCATGTGGGAGACCTGGAAGAAACTCCTGGATCCTGCCTTTGGATTGGCATAGCTCCAGCAGTTGTGGCCATCTAGGGAGTGAACTAGTGGATGGAAAACCTCTCTCTCTCCCTCTCTGCCTCTCTGTAACTTTGCCTTTCAAATAAATAAATCTTGAACTAAAAAAAAATAACTCACAGACACAACATTCAACAAAAGGAATTTTGAAAACTAATAAAAAAGAAAAAATTAAAAGCTACAATATGGATTAACAGATACAGTACATCCAAACAAAATTAATAAGTATAGCACATTTCTCATCTGAAGCTATATGAGACAGAATATGATACCTTTTAAAATGATAAAATGACAAGTAGACAGAAAAAAAGAAAGTGGCAATGTTACACAATACCATCTACCATCTTCATGCAACTGTAGAATACAATATCCAACAACTATGAAATTTACTTCCTTTCAAAATGCACATTTTTTTAACCAAGAAAATTCTTATGAAAGACTTCAAAACAAATCTCAATACATTAAAACTGATTAAAATCAGACATAGTATGTTCTGTTACTTTTATGGAATTAAATTGAGATAAATAACAGAACAACTTCTGGAATATCCTCAGATATTTTGAAAGTTGAAAATACTTCTCTATTAATTGCCTGTGAGTCAAAAATGAAGGCAGAGGGAAATCAGAAAATACTTTGCACTGAATGAAAATGAAACAATACTTAACAAAATCTAAGAGATGCTGCTTCGGCAGTAGTGAGGGACATTTAAAATTTAGTTTTAAATACACATAGTACAGGAGAAATTACATATCAATAATGTAAGAAGCTAAAAAAGAACAAATAACATGTAAAATACAGAAAAGGAGGCACATAAAGATAATGTGAAGATAATAGATATACAACAGAAAATAGAAACAAAAGACCGATATTATATATCAATAAAATTGATAAACATCTAAGTAGGTTGATCAAGAAAATAGAGAAACAAAAGTTACCAACATCACAAACGAAGCAGGGATCTTGACTACATATCCCAAAGACAAATATGCTAAAGAATGTTATGATGAACTTTGAGCTAGTAAATCTGAAACTTAGCTGAAATGGACAAACTCTTTGAAAAGCATAAGTTGCCAAAGAATAAATGGGAGGTTATGTTTCTGCCTAAGATACAGAAAGTCTCAACTTCATATACAAAGCTCTTACCACACCACTGACAAAAACCCGGATAATCACCCAAGTAAGCAAAAACAAAATAAAACAAATAAGATATTTTCTTGAGCCCACCAGAGACCTGAACTTTTACGGCACCAAATGATCTAAATTCCTTGGTGTGGCAAAACCTTCCAAAGAGAATGGGGACATGGAAACTCCTCACTTTTGGCAGGGCATGGAGGGCAGAAGTGGTCATCACCTAATTTGGTAAGAGAACTCTGTTAACATTTAAAAGAAAAAAACTTCTGAGGGCAGAATATGGGCTGGCATATTTATTTGTAATATCTGGCACTCAAGCATAAAGGGGTTTTAACATGCTCTCACAAACATGAGAAAAATGGGTCAGTGTAGGAGAGTAAGTCTTTTTCAGAGGAATAGGAAAGTAGATGTTGACTGATCAAGAATGGGAGATGGGCACTGAGGGGAAACAATCCCAAAACATACATCTTCTAAGAACTTACATTTAAAATACATAAATTACTTTTTGGATCAATAAGAGAACCAACCACTCACAAAAACTTGCCGAAAGATTTGAACACTTTATCAAAGACACTCAGATAAAAAAACATTAAAAGGCTCAACAGCATCAGATATTAGGGTAGTGCAATTACTTTTGTAGAGATATAATTCACATGTCATGAAATTTAAGATTAAGTTGTATAACTCAGTAGTTTCTGGTATCTTCACAAGGCTGAGCACCCACGACTGCCTTTTTACTCCAGAGCGTTCTCATCACTCCAGAAGGAACCTCATGTGCGTGAGCAGCCACTTCCCACTCCCTGTCTTCTCAACTCTGGAGTGCTCATCTACCTGCTGTCTCTGGATTGCCCTCTGATGTAGGGCTCATACAAATGGGACCGTGTACCCTTTTCTTGACTTTCTTCACATGCCACAATTTGTTCAAGGTCCTCCCATGTAGCAGGGGGCTATGCTTTTAGTCCTTTATCTGGCTAACACTCCACTCTATGGATGTGCCACTTTCACTTAGTCATTTGTCCACTGATGGCCATTTGGACTATTTCTACTTTCCAGCTATCATGAATACTGTGACTAAAAATATTCATGTGTGAGGTTTTATATAAATACACATTTCATTTCCCTTAGCTGTATTTCTAGGGTGGAACTACTGGATCATATCATGACTTCATTTAGAGGAACTCCCAACTTTCCTCCACAGTAGTTTCACCGTTTTTTATTTCCAACACCAATGTATTCAGCCACTGCTTTCTCTTTATCCTTAGAAGCAATTGTTTCACACTTTGTTTTTAATTACTACCATCCTAGCAAGTGTGAACTGGCATCACATTGCGGATTTTATCTGCATCTTATTAATAACTAATTATGGATATCAAATACCTTTTCAAACATTTTTAGTCCATTTCAATATCTTCTTTGAAGACATGTCTCTTAAAATAATTTGTCCATTTTTAATTGGGTTATTTTGTCTTTTTGTTGAATTGCAGAAATGCTTTATATATTCTAGATATAAAATCTTTATTACACATGTGATTGGAAAATTTTATCTCCCATTACATGGGTTCTGTCTTCACTTACTTTGGAGTAATTCTATATACACAAAAGGTTAAATTCTGTAGCAAATGTTTCTTGATTGTTGCTAATGTTTTTATGTCATATCTAAGAAATCATTGCCTAAGCCAAAATAATGAAGATTTACACCTATATTATATTAGAAAAGTTTTATAGTTTCAGATATTTGGGTATTTGACCCAGTTTGAGTTACTTTGTTTATGTGATATAAAACATACATCCATTTTTTTTAACATGTGGATAATCAGTTGCCCCAGAAACACTTGCTGAAAAGACTATTATTTCTCTGTTGAGTGCTCTCGAGACACTTGTCAAAAATCCACTGACCATAGCCATATGGTTTATTTTTGGACTGTCAATTCTACTTCACTGATTTATTTGTCTATCCTTATGCAAGTAAAATATTTGACTCATTATTATAGCCATTAAATAATGTTCAAAATTCAGAAGTCTAAGTCCTTCAAACCAGTCCTTTTATATAATCTTAGAAGACTGGTTGGCTATTTAAATATCTTATAGTGTCATTGGAGTTTTAGGATTAATTTGTATGTGTCCACAAACCAAAAAAACCCCTGAAATTTGGATGGGGATTGTGTTGAACTTAAAGGTCAGCTTGGTACTGATATAACAGTATTGCCATCTTAACAATATCAAGTCTCCCAATTCATTAACGTAGATGTCTTTCCATTTAAATTTCTTTCAAAACAATTTATATACCTTTTATTGTACATACCTGGAATTTCTTAAATGTATTACTCATTATATTGATGATAATGTAATTTTTTAATTTTCATTTAAAATTGTTCATTGTTAGCATACAGAGTTATTCTTGAGTGTTCATGTGTTGATTTCATGTCCTACAGACATGCTGGACCTGTTTATTAGATATAGTGGTTTTTCTATTTCTTTAGGATTTCTATGTGTACTGTGTGTATACATGCATCTCTGGCATACAGAGATAATTTATTCTTTCTTTTCCAATATTTTTTAGAAACTGAATTCTAATTCAGAATTTTTTTTTAAAAATTATTTATTGGCTGGCACCATGGCTCACTAGGCTAATCCTCTGCCTGCGGCACCAGCATAGCGGGTTCTAGTCCCGGTCGTGGCACCGGTTCTGTCCTGGTTGCTCCTCTTCCAGTCTAGCTCTCTGCTGTGGCCTGGGAGTGCAGTGGAGGATGGCCCAGGTCCTTGGGCCCTGCACCTGCATGGGAGACCAGGAGAAGAACCTGGCTCCTGGCTTCGAATCAGTGCGGTGCACTGGCCACAGCACACTGCCGGAGCGGCCATTGGCAGGGGGGGTGAACCAACAGAAAAGGAAGACCTTTCTCTCTGTCTCTCTCTCTCATTGTATAACTCTGCCTGTCAAAAAAAAATTATTTAGTTAGTTCATGTATCTGAACGACAAAGAGACAGATGGAAATATATATATATATATATATATATATATATATAATTAGAAAAGAAATAAAATTGAAACCATTAAAACAATATAAGAGATAGCAAAATGAAGAGCTGGTTTTACAAAAAATAAATAAATAAAATTGACACACCATTGGTCCAAATTAGCAAAAAAAGGAGAGAGAAGACCCAAATCAATAAAATTAGAGAAGAAAGAGGAAATGTACAACAGATACCACAAAAATAAAAAGAATCATCAGAAATTACTACAAAGAGCTGTATGCCAACAAAATGGGAAACCTAGATGAAATGGATAGATTCTTGGACACATATGATCTACCTAAAATGAGCCATGAAGATGTAGAAAACCACAACAAACCAACAACCAAGACAAAACTCAAATCAGTAATAAAGACCCTTCCAAAAAAGAAAATCCCAGTACCAGATGGATTCACCACTGAATTTAAAGAAGAACTAACTCCAGTTCTTCAAAAGCTATTCAAAATTATCAAAAGGGAGAGAATCCTTGGGGGGTGAACCAACGGATAAAGGAAGACCTTTCTCTCTCTTTCTTACTGTCCACTCTGCCTATCAAAAAACAAAGAACAAAAAAACACAATGAGGTTTCACCTCACTGTCATTAGAATGGATTTCATACAGAAATCAATGAACAATAAGTGCTGGCGAGAATGTAAGGAAAACGGTACCCTAATCCGCTGTTGGTAGGAATGTAAAATTGATAAATTGGACAACAGTATGGAGCTACCTCAGAGGTCTGAATATAGACCTATCATATAACCCAGCCATCTCACTCCTGGGAATTTACCTAGGGGAAATGAAATTAGCATATGAAACAGCTATCAGTACCTCCATGTTTACTGCAGCTCAATTCCCTGACCTCTGATAACTAATAGAGCACCTAAATGGCAACATACAGAAATGAAACTGAAACTCTGAGAAGCAATGACTTTGAACAGCCCTTCTGCCAACTGTTGAGGAACAGCTTTTTATTCTGTAGTTTTTTCTTTCCCTTTCCTTTATAATATTTTCCTTATTTTTTTCTTTCATACTAACCACTGAACTCATCACTTAACAGAGTTAACCATATATATATATATATATATATATGTAATATATATATAATATATATATATATAGTTAATTGAAAATAGATCTTAGTAAACAATAAGAGTGACAATAAGAAAGGGAAGAGGAGGGAGGTGGGTGTGTGGGTGGGACGATGGGCACAATGGGAAGAATTACCAAGATCCTAAAGTTGTAATTGTGAAATGTATGAAGTCCATAACTGCATAACAGCATACTCCTGCATGCATTCCTATGCTTAACAACTTGCTATGGGACCCCAAATTCCCTTAAGCTGGTTGGTAAAAATAGAAGCTTAAGTGTTAGGGATCACATGGATAGGATTAAGCAGCAAAGCAACAATACAGATAGTACCAAGTGTTAAAGTGATCATATAAATAGGACTAAGTATTTGGAAATAACTATAGACAAAATTAAAAAGGAATGAAGGCTCCAACATGGGAAGCAGTCCATACAGCAGACCTATAGAAAGATGATCACTTTAAGTAGCATTCTGACCTGAAATTCAGCTTTTAAGGCATTCTGGTCTGGCTGAAAAGCCAGGGGAGCATTTCAGGCATGGAAATCCAAGACAACCTGGCAAAAAATTTTCTGCATAAAGACCTCTGTGGGTGAGACCCCAGTGGAAAGAAGTAGCCACCAAAGAAGGATGTACTTTTCTCTGAAGGGATGAGAGAACTTTCACTTTCCTTATGGCCTTGTCGAGCTAGTGGATCCAAAAGGCTTCCATAGCTGAGGCACCTCATTTCAAGAGCCTTGGGTGATCACTGATGTCATACATAAGAGTGTTATTTGCTACATAAACAAGAGTCACTGTGCACTAACTTCCCATGCAGGACCTCTGTCCCCAAAGAGTTGTATCACGAGACTTAGTAGTAAAACTTGTTCTCAAGAATCACTTCCTTTTAGTGTATTAATGGAGAATATTATTAAGTCTCATAAGTTATAGTTATGTCTAAGAGCTGGCAAAAGATGTATCATTCTTGGGTTCTTTAAAGATAATTAAGTTTCTAAAAGGAAAGAAGGGGGAGGAAGGAAGGCAAAAGAGGAAGGGAAGAAAAAAACAAAACCATCGTCAAGAAGCGATGGCATTGAACAGCCCTTGCCTAGACTGTCGAGGAAAAGTTTGCTTAGTTTTTTTTTTATTTTACTTTTTCTTCTTTCTTTCTTTCTCAGACTAAACAGGAGAGGGAAGATGAAGAAGGGTGCAGCAGCGGGTGGGAAGAATTACCATGTTTCTAATATTGTATGAGATACAAACAAATACTTAAAAAGAATAACCTGTTAATTATTCTTCTTGTATCTTTTTCTATCTCTTTAATCTAAGCTGCAGCCATAGTGTCCTTTATAAAACACCTAACTGTTGTAGTTAATGATCCACAGGTCTGTCTGACAGAAATCCAACCCCTTCCATTGCCCCCTCCACCTCTCCAAGTCATTTATTTAACTACAATTCATCACAGCAGAGATTCACTGCACTATTCTTCCTGGGATATTTTGTACTTCTCTTTGCTCTTAATTCACCTAACATATTTTCTGCCAAAAATTCTCCCCTACTCTCCCCCAAACTGGTAGACACATTCATTTTGGGGTGCAGCACCTTTATACTTTTTAAAAAATCTCTCTTCCCAGACCCTTAGATGGAGTTTCTTACTACCTCTTTTGGTCCACGTTTTATCCTAAACCTATTTCAACTCAAAAATATATTGGTTTCCATGCTTCTTTTTTGCTCTCATATGGAAACATGCTCAAAAGTAGGGACCTAATTCATCTTCGCACTCTTCTTGGAATTACAGATGTGTGACAGGTATCTGTCCCACGACTGAATGGGCAAATGAGTGCGTATTAGATTTCAGTCCTGCTGGACAAGGAAGTAGAGTAGCAGGATGTCAAAAGCATTGCAAACAGAACATTCAAATGGAGGGACCAAGGCTTACAAAGACTCAGAGCAATAAAAGCCAGTTAGAGGCCGGCGCCGTGGCTCAACAGGCTAATCCTCCGCCTTGCGGCGCCAGCACACCGGGTTCTAGTCCCGGTCGGGGCGCCGGATTCTGTCCCGGTTGCCCCTCTTCCAGGCCAGCCCTCTGCTGTGGCCTGGGAGTGCAGTGGAGGATGGCCCAGGTGCTTGGGCCCTGCACCCCATGGGGGACCAGGAAAAGCACCTGGCTCCTGGCTCCTGCCATCAGATCAGCGCGGTGCGCCGGCCACAGCGTGCCATCCGCGGCGGCCATTGGAGGGTGAACCAATGGCAAAAGGAAGACCTTTCTGTCTCTCTCTCTCTCACTGTCCACTCTGCCTGTGTAAAAAAAAAAAAGTCATTTAGTATTATTATGTAGTATTATGTACACATATATATGTACATATTATTATTATATACACGTTTAGAAAATTGATACTGAAATGGTACATAAAAAGAACTTGAACATGTCAATTGTACCATACTGTGGGCTTAGAATTTTATTCTTGAGGCAAGATAAACTGGTATCAAGGAACTGTATCTGAGGCTTCTCCAGTTTCCTCCAGAGTATGTCCTACAATGGTCCACCCATCCTTAAAACTATTAATTCTCTAAAAGGTATTATTTGTATATTATACCAACCAAAATTTGCTGGCCATAAATCCCTGAAGCAGAGGGTAAGTATTCTAAAAACTTCTTACATCAGCTGTGGTAGAAATAAGCATCAGTTCTCACGTTGAGCCAAGACCTGCATTTAAAGTTTGGTGTGCAGCAAACATATTTGTCTTCCTTATTTTTTGGGTATCAACTCCTTTACCTATGTGTACAATTTTAAAACACCTGCATCATTCCTTATGAATTTACATCTGCTGCCATTAGACCAGCCCTGAAACTCAGGCCATCATCAAAGCCTAGGATGTGACTATTAATCAGAAATCTACACATAATTTTGAAAATTATGTTTACAAAGTTAATAAACCGTTAAACACCACCACGACATACTATCCACACAGTGATATTTTTCTCCGTTTTGTTTCTCAGAAACTACTGAAATATTTCCTTGTCTGTTTGTCTATTATTTCATGCATTCATTTACTTATAGAGGAAAGAATTTGTCCAGAATGTTACGGGGATCCAGGGAAGGATGCCACATCCCAATCTTAAAATTTTGTCTCCCTATTCACTCTCAAGAATAATAATGGGAGGAATGCAGTACAAGAATGTATCTCACATTAGGAAAAACAGTTTCAAAGAGGTCCGATGATTCGTACAGGTGTAAATGGTAAATTCAGAGCACAGCTGAGACCTGAAGGCTGGTTTCTTTCTCCATTAGTATCTTCACTTCACTGAAACCTAATCGAATTGTTTTAATTCTATTATGTTTTCAGATATATTCTCTAAATGAATGAGCCATCATATCAAATGTAAAAGATAAAGCTAGGTCTGGGTGACATCACAGTCCATAATTAAACAGTTTTGTAGCATTACCAGCTGAAAAGAATAGATTCCCATCTGAAAACTTCCAGACAGCAGCTGAGCTATGACTAAAGCTGTGTGAGATATTGCAAATATCTTGCAGTCCATCTTATTGAGATTTTTATGGTAGTATTTTAAACTAAACACTTTTTACATAGAAGATAGGATATCAGAATCAAATGGACAAAAATATAATATATATCTGCACTTTTTTTTTAGCCTTTGGCTTTTGTGTCTTTTAATGACTTCGATAATGAAATGGTCACACATAGTTATATCACATGTAAGAAAATTAAAGCTGGCGCCATGGCTCAATAGGCTAATCCTCCGCCTAGCAGCGCCGGCACACCGGGTTCTAGTCCCGGCAAGAGTGCCGGATTCTGTCCTGGTTGCCCTTCTTCCAGGCCAGCTCTCTGCTGTGGCCTGGGAGTGCAGTGGAGAATGGCCCAAGTGTTGGGCCCTGCACCCTATGGGATACCAGGAGAAGCACCTGGCTCCTGCCTTCGGATCTGTGCGGTACGCCGGCCACAGTGCGCCGGCCGCGACAGCCATTGGAGGGTGAACCAATGGCAAAGAAAGACCTTTCTCTCTGTCTCTCTCTCACTGTCCATTCTGCCTGTCAAAAAATAAAAAAATAAATTTAAAAAAAGATAAAATTAAAACATATCTAATAATTGTCAATCATGTTACTGTTTCCAAAGTGCTTTCACATATGATACAACACGTTTTTAATCCACACACATCTGGTGGCAAATGGGGCAAGTAACATCTTCAGATGGGAAACTGAGGCCCAATGGGACGTGATTTTCTTAATTCCACAGATAATAAACCATCAACTTGATATACCAGGTTCTACATTTCCAAAATCTTTACATTCCAAATGATTTACTAGTTCTCCCAGTCAGAGATATTTAATTAATTAGGTGACCCCTGAAATCCCAAAATCATTCTATACTTTTGAAATAGGATGTCAGTTCATTAAATCCATTAAATCCATCTAGTTTTTTTTTCTTAGATACCTATATGAAACATAGTGGGACTATAAACATGAATAAGAAATGAAGCCTGTTTTCAGAAACTGGCTACCCAGGTGAAGACAGAAATGTATCTACACCATTACTGCGTCTAAAGGCAAGTGTAAACTCTTATGGCCCCTAATTTATGATGGTTCATATTAAGACATTTCAGCTTTAGGGTGGTAAAAAAGTGACAATCATTCAGCAAAGAACATAGTTTCAACAGTGTTTTCCCTCTCATTATGCAAGATAATGTCAGTGAGCCAGTCCCCCTCAACCACTCAGCAACAACCAATACTTTACAATGTATTGTATTTCATAAACTATGTAAGATATTCAACGCCTGGTTATCAAATAAGCTTTGTGTTAGATGGTTTTTCCAAACTGTAGTTCAGGGTAAGTGTTCTGCACACATTTAAAGCAGGCTAGGCTAAGCTATGATGTTAGGCAAGCTACGTACTGTAAGTAAATTTTCAACTTATATTTTCCTTTATGAGGGGTTTATGAAGATGTAATCCCATGCTAAGTCAAGAAGCATCCGAACTATGGGGGACAGGTGGGGGCAAAATATATTGGCTGGGAACTGAGCTTTCTGGAGAAAGATTGGCTGGCTAAGAAAAACTATTGTGCAGCTGCTTTCTTCCCAGGCCATGGATGAGGTCTGCCCCTTGATACTCCAACACAGCCACAGTGCACTGGCTTTGCCTCTCCTCCTCCTTGACCTCACTCAGGAGCACCTTAGGTCAACTAAAGACAAAGAGTCCCAATGTTTCTCCTCTTTATAATGCCCCTATAACTTTATATAAACTAATTTATCTACATCTCATATCTTCCAAGTTCTGTATACATGTATATGTGTCAGTGTTAAAGAGACCATTCCCTTAAAAATCATTTTATGCACTAAGAAGCTTATTTCTGTAAATGTCTAATGAATTCTAAGTCATCTTGAGCATAATTTGTGCAGAACTTGTATAGGTATTGTGTTTGTGTGTGTGTGTGCATGTGTATGTCACAGCACTAAAAGGAGCAAGGAAGTCAGCTCAGGGTCTCTAGTTCCGGCTGCTTCACTAACTGCTGTTGACTTTGGATAACTTAGATAAAAATTTCTGTGCTTCCCTTCTCCCATACAAACTATAGGAAGGGTGGAAATACATACTTATTGCTTCCAAGTCTAGATAATTCTGTAATTTCTTCTATGACATAAACTGTATTTTGTAGGCAGCCAGACCTTGTGGGGTTGTTCTGAAAGCCTCATTCCTGATTGATTGGCTCACTTTTGGTCTTCAGCTTGACTTAGCCAATTCCTAACTACCTGCTGTCAGATGCTTGTGGGTTATCCACTATTGGTCCAGCTCTTTATATGCAACAGGTTGAGTTGGGGGCTGCCCCAGAGCCCACATCACAGGCCAGATTCATCCAAATATGGAACCAGAACCAAACCCTCCCCTAAAGATTGCTGGATTCCAGGCAAGGTACTCCCAGATCCTCTTGAGCATGTTCATGTCAGGACTGCCTAAAAGTTTGTTCATAAACATAAATTCCTATGGTAACCTAATAATAGGGAACTGAAGGGAGGAATAAAGCTTTGGGGAATTCCTCCAGACTCCCCACTGAGGCTGCTTTGCAAGACTCTCATAAGAACTCATGCAAGGTTACAGTTCTTTCATGCAATTACCCTGCACTGTTTGTGTTTTCCTGATGTATGTTGCTCACATCAAATCAGAAGTGAATCTAAGCCTTCACCCTCAGATATAATGTGAATGTTTGGGAGGTTCCAAACAACTTTGGTTTGTTTTTAAATTTTAATAAGTTCAGTACTTCCTGGGTTTAGCCAGGCCAGGCACACCACAGGACGTTTCCAGCCTGAAACCAGAAAGCGTGCAGGCACTCAGAGAAGAGACTGATGCAGTGAGCTTTCCATGCCACTTGCCAGACCTAAAAACATCTCATGTGGTTAGCTAACTCATGGTTATACCTACCCAGAACACATAATATATAAAGGGAGATTTTATGTATTGGCAGTCTCCAGTGCCCTATGCGTGTGCTAGCCCTCTTAAATGAGTTTACTCCCCTTTATATTTCGAGGAAGGAAGGAAGGCTGGCCTTTTCATTAAGAAGATGAATGTGAACATTTCTTGACAAGCAAGGACAATGTTTCCATGTTCAATTTACTATTAAAAGAACTCTAATAGTAATTGCTGTTGATGAGGAGGAAATTGAGGCACTGACATTTTGAATAATTCAGCTCAGTGTTGTGAGTCACCCATCCACAGTATTCAATTCAACAACTATTTAATTGAATGCTACTGCCAGAGTACCCATATAATTATAGACACTGTAGAGGATTAGAAACTTGTAAAATTTTAGGACTTTGAGAACCAAGTGGTCATTCAGGAAACCACGACATAGTATCTGGCCTCAAAGAGGTTACATTTCAGTTTAAGAGACAGTGTTAACCTTGTGAATCTCTTGGCAAAATCTAAGGTGTAGGGTGAATATCTCCTTTGGCCAATGTTCTATCTATGCACTGCTCTTCACAGCTATGCTTGTCTCCAGAGATGTTTATACCAACATTGCCTGCTTTTTTGCTTTCCAGCTTCTAAGAATACCTAACCATAACTGTTAAGTCCAAATAGGCATCTTTCAGTCAACGTTGATGAATATTCTCTGTGGTATTTGGCACCTGTTGTCTCAGCTTTTCCTCCACCACCCCTAAGATTCTTTAAATAAAATTTCCTCCTACACTGTTAAAGAACATAAACATCTATCCAATTTATTAAGCCAGAGGTGGTGCTGGGTAGATGACCTGGGGCTTTGGGGACATTATCAGATGCCATCCATTCTACTCAAGAATTTGTTATCAGTCATGCTCCTAGCTTTGGACACTATTTCAGTGCAACTTGTGGATGACTTTCAAAATCATCTCAAAAAAATGAAATCAAGTTGTTTCCCCACTGAAAATACTCCACCGACTCCATTTTCCCATAGGAAAAGCCCAAAGTCCCTAGTATGATGTGGAAACCCCTTCACTATCTAGATAGTTTGTCTTCTCCTTCACCACACACAAGTCATTCTCAGCAAATTGGGGTTCATTCTTTGTTCACCATGAGCTCCTATTCATACTGGTCAAAACTCATCCACTTTTCTATGTCCAGGGACCCCTCTGTACACCTTTATCCACTTTATTCCATACTTCTGTTACAGCCCTTGCCAAGCCACCCAACTTTTCCAAAGACAAGGATTACAAACAGGGAACAGGTGTTTAGCCTAGATGTTCTTACCCCATATTCGAGTGCTTAGACTGCCTGGCCAGCTCCCAGCTTCAGTAAACCAGAGGGTGGGATTGTTCTCTCTACCTCTGTGTGCGTGTCTCTCTCTCTCTCTCTCTCTCTCTCTCTCTCTCTCTTACGATCTCCCTGCCTCTCAAATAGTTTAAAAAATTTTTTAAATAACAAACCATTAAGGCCTATTTCAGAAAGTACAAATAGTTTACCTGGTTAAACTGAGGGTTTCTGTGGCCCTCGAAGTAGGAAGATGAGATGGGTAGTCATTTACAGATTTTAAATAAGAAAGTTACTTCATCAGATTGGTATTTTAGAAACTTATTCCAGTTCTGTGTAAAATGGATTAGCAGGCCGGCGCCGTGGTTCACTTGGCTAACCCTGCACCTGAAACACTGGCACCCCGGGTTCTAATCCCGGTTGGGGTGCCAGGGACTAGTCCTGGTTGCTCCTCTTCCAGGCCAGCTCTCTGCTGGGGCCTGGGAGGGGAGTGGAGGATGGCCCAAGTGCTTGGGTCCCTGCACCTGCAGGGGAGACCAGGAGGAAGCACCTGGCTCCTGGCTTCAGATCAGCGCAGCACCAGCCACAGTGGCCATTTGGGGAGTGGAAGGAAGGAAGACCTTTCTCTCTGTCTCTCTCTATCGCTAACTCTGCCGGGCAAAAAAAAAAAAAAAAAAAAGATTAGCTGACTCCATAGTTAAAAGGGCCTGAGTGAGGATAGGCAATGTAGCTATAAAAAGAAGAGAAACTATTCCAGAGATATTTATACAGTCGAGTTACCAAATCTGAGAGACATTTATTTGCTGATTCCATTGTTGTGTATTAGACTTTGCTGTATTCTCCAGGTTTGTTGTGAAAATCATAAAACAATGTACCTGCTCATACAGAAATCCATTTTGAAGCAATATAGCTTACAACAGTAGACTCAATTATATAAATAATTGGTAATGATTGTTTTACTGTTACATATTAAATAACCCAATCAGCTAATCACTGGTAAAATATTTTATTTTATTTTTTTGACAGGCAGAGTGAACAGTGAGAGAGACAGAGAGAAAGGTCTTCCTTTGCTGTTGGTTCACCCTCCAATGGCTGCCGCGGCCAGCACGCTGCGACCAGCGCACGGCACTGATCCAATGGCAGGAGCCAGGTGCTTCTCCTGGTCTCCCATGGGGTGCAGGGCCCAAGCACTTGGGCCATCCTCCACTGCACTCCCGGGCCACAGCAGAGATCTGGCCTGGAAGAGGGGCAACCGGGACAGAATCAGGTGCCCCGACGGGGACTAGAACCCGGTGTGCCAGCGCCACAAGGCGGAGGATTAGCCTATTGAGCCACGGCGCCGGCCTGGGAAAAATATTTTAAAATGTATCTTCTGATATACCATTCATCAAACTAAGTTTTAAATTGAATATAAAATGTGAAACAACAAAAACAATGGATGAATCAGTCATAGTTAATATAAACATATAGTAGTATACTTCAAAAAGTTCATGGACAATAGAATTTAAAAGGTGATTTTCTTTTGGTGCAAAATATTTTGAAATGCATATATAGTGTTTTCATCATATGCATTTTCCCATAAACTTTTTTTTAAAGATTTATTTATTTTTTGAGAGGCAGAGGTTACAAAGAGAGGGAGAGGTCTTTCATCCACTGATATACTCTCCAAATGGTGGCAATGGCCAGAGCTGTGCTGATCCAAAGCCCGGAGCCAGGAGCTTCTTCTGGGTCTCCCATGTGGGTGCAAGGGCCCACACAATTGGGCCATCTTCCACTGCTTCCCCAGGCCATTATCAGGGAGATGGATTGGATGCGGAGCAGCTGGGACTTGAACCAGCACCAATATGGGATGCCAGCATCATAGGTGGAGGCTTAACCTACTAAGCCACAGTGCAGGCCCCTCCTTAAGTTTTCTAACAGGTCTTCCACATTCAAGGCATTTACAGATTTTCTGAACAGAACACCAAAGATACAAACCACATGAAAATGAACAATAAAATTTTCTGTACAGAACTGAACCTCTTCTGTTTATCACAATATACAGGAATCTGGTATAGTAACAATGTAAAAGGTAGATAACGCATTAACATGGTATGGAAATATTTGCTACCATAATACACACACCTTTTTCATTTGGCTTATTCTAGAGGACGTCAGGAGAAAAGCTTGCATCTAATGGCTGAAAATCTACTTGATTAAACATGCAGGCAAAGGAAAAGCAGGAATCTTGCCTTGGTTTTATGAAGGCAGTAATTGAGAACCCATATTAAGTCCAGAAATTCAAGAGCCATAAGCATATATAATTCTCCATTATACACTCTGTTTTTCAGGAAAAGAAAAATGCTACTTGAGCCTAATCAAGCATTTCTACCCCGAAGCTTCCCACTGCTTTACTCTGAATTCCTTACACTAGTTTCAGGAACCAAATAATTTCCACATATCCATGAAGTAAGTAATGAGAACCTATCATGCCCGAAGGCACTGTGCTAGATGCCTCCTTTTACCTGTCCCCATAATTAACTTCCGCAAAGATGAGTAAGACGGTGCCTTTGCCCTCAAGAATCTTGTGCCAGATAATTAAAGAAGAAATAATACTGACAGTGTAATCTGTATCGTACTGGGATGAAAGCATCTGAATTGTTCTGTGGTCCCAGGATAGATGGGTTAATTTTTCTGTGGAAGATACTGGCAAAAGAAAAATTTAATGGCTATAGCATAAGTTCTCCTTTTTGGTGAAATGGAGTCCTAGTTTGTAGGGCTGTCAGCACAACACCTTCTAAAATGTCACATTCCCTTTCCATGATGTTTAAAAGGCAAAGGGAGGTAGATTTAAGAGAGGAAGAGAGTGACACTTATTAGTTTGAATGAGATCACTGGAGTCACTCTGCAAGGTCCTTTAAGCAGCCAAACAGGGCTCACTGCAGACAAAGATCAGTTCAAATGACTTCAAAGAAGCCAAACATTTCAGCAAAGGAATACACAGAATGTTACGATGTTTGCCTCAAACACACTTTTGCATGGTAAATCTAGAGACTTCTGAATTTTGATTTGAATGCATTAAACATGTTCAGTCACACACTGCACAATGCCAGTTTGGTCCACGATGGACCACCGAGATGAGTGACCCTACTAGATTATAATGACGCTGAACAATTCCTTTCACCCTGTGACATCATGGCTTTGTAACACCACAGTGCAAAGCATCACTCACACATGTGTGCTGATGATACTGTAAACACATCTACTGTGCTGCCAATCACATAAAATTGTACACATACAGCTTTGCATGTACAATACTTGATAATGATGACAACTACATAACTGATTTATGTATTTATGATGCTGTACTTTTTATCATTATTATGTAATCCTGCCCATAAAAAATTTGAATGGCAAAACAGCTTCAAGCTAGTCTTTTAGGAGTATCTAACCCTTAACAGGCTGAAGTTAATCCGTGGTGTTTGTGTCTTATGTCTTCATTTTTAACAGTTAAGTTTAAAAAATAAAAAATTAAGTGAAAAGCTTTAAAAGACGCAAAAGCATATGGAATAAAAATATAAAGAAAGAACATTTCATATATCTGTGCAGTGCCTGTTTTCAGGTATTATTGCAAAAAAAAAAAGTCAAAACACTATAAAGTTGAAAACTTGCAGTTAGCTAAGGTTAATTTATTATGTGAAAAAGAAAAAAAATCTTTATAAACATAGTGGAACCTAAATGGCCAGTGAAGATAAAGTCTACAGCAGTAGTCGGTGATATCAAAGGCCTTCATGTCCCTCTTCACTCACTCACCTGAGTCATGCAGAGCAATGTGCAATTCTGCAAGCTCCATTCATGACCAGTACCCTATACAGGTACACCACATTGTATCTTTTATACAGTATTCTTGCTGCCCCTTATTAACATTTAGATATGTTTAGATACACAAAGAGTTACCACTGTCTTACAACCGCCTCTGTACATTAGGCATTGAATCATGTTGTACAGGTCTGTAACCTAGGAGCAACTGGCTAGACCATACAGTCAAGGCATGCAGTAGGCTAAACCATCCAGGTCTAAGTAGGCTCACTCCACAAAGTTCACATGATGAAATCGCCCACTGCTGCGCTTCTCCGAACATATCTCTGTTCTTTAATAGCACAAAGGCCATGCAAATCTTCCACAAGATATCTCACTGCTACCCAAAGCTTCACACATCCATAGCAGAACCCACTGAAGCCCATCCACGCCCTGCCATTCTCTCTTCTTGGTTTCCATTGGCCAGGTTTGCCATCCCCAAACTCCCTGCCCCATTAGTGCTGCCAAGCCTTCATGTTTTCAGCTGCTTCTCCACTCTGTGAGAAGTTCACGTGGGAGTGGATGGGCTTCCAGCTGTAAGCACCAGCTTCCTTTCAGTTCCTTTACCACGTGGCTTTTTCATGCTCATCATCCTCTTTCTCCACTCACCACATAATCTCCAGGATTGTGTTCTACAAACACGCTTTTGAAATGCTCCTCTTTTTCCCTTTATTGAAAATTTCCCTTAAGACTTCCCTCTTTCCAAAACTAACTTTCAAAGTTTGGGTGAAGCAAAGCAAAACAAAAGTAAACAAAAAACACTTATTCGGGGACCTCCTAAAAACCTATTGAAGTAGGAAAGAGGTCAAGACTCGGATTCCTTCTCTAAGTGTCGTGCAGAAATCTCTAAACACCATTAGGAAAACACAGCACAGTTCCTCCCCCATTATCTCCCCCGCCCTTCAAAATCTGAGGTTAGCTAAGGACACAACTTTTGGGATATTTGTGGGTTCTTTCTGACCCTCAGTGATTATTAAATAACATATTTGGGTTACAGTTTTCCCCTGAAATGTGGTTTATTTGATTAAGTGATGTACTGCATGATGTTCTTGCAACTTCAACTGCCTCACATATTTTTGCTATTTATATTTATATACATGCATTGTTTTTATATGAAAAAGGAAAGAAGTATTCAACTAGCAGACAAATATGTGCTTTTTCTTTTTTCTGTGAGGTATGGAAATCTCTTAGAAAAAATGCTCAGCTCGAGAAATCAGAACACCTGGAGCCATCTTTCTATAATGAAGTCACTCCCACCCTCATTCTGCCAGGGAGTGAGGCAGAGTTTCCACAGTATGCATGTTGCTGACCTGCCAAAAGCAGGAGAGAAGTAGAGAAATTGAGGAAAGAGAAGGAAGGGGAAGCAAAGATCAAGGAGGGAGGGAGTATGGAAGGAGAGGTGGAGGAGACGAGGAAGCATGCACCCGTCATGCGGGCTGTTCGTCTACCATGCATGTCCCTTCACATTCTGGCCCCTGGGTTACAGGTGGTTAACATCCCATCTTGCTCTAAGCTACAACATTGTTTGACATTACACCTACTACTTCTGAATTTAAAAAAAAAAAAAGACATTAAAGATTTTGACACTGAACTTTGCAAAATAATTATTGAATCAGAACATTTTCTATTAAGAGTTCATCTGCAGAGTCTCAGACGTACTGATTAAGATGCCACTTGGAACACTGCTATCTTTCATCAGGGTGCTTAGGTGTGAGTCCACCCTGTACTTCCAACATGGCTTCGGCTTCCAGTTAATGTGCACCCTGAGACACTGCAGATAATGGTTCAAGTACTTGGGTCCCTGCCACGCATCTGGCTTAGGCCTGGCCCAACCCCAACTATTGGGGGTATTTAGCGATGGAAGGATGGAAGATCCCTCTGCCCCCATTCTCTATGTCCTGGCCTTTCAAATAAATTTAAAAATTTCAAAGTAGGAATTTGTTGTTTTTAGGAAAAAGAGTTCATTTTGTATGAGTCCCAGCACAATTTGATGTGGTATGATCACAAGGGGGTAAATGTTCCAGTGAGCATGCCCAATTCAAAATATTCTTAAAAACATACATATCTGATTTTAGGAAAAAGACCTCCTCAAGGTAGTTTATTTAGCTTGAGCACAGACATAAAATTGAGCATGGCCTTATTAGGTTGGCTTTGTTTTCCTGAGGTTACTGAAGAAAAGAGAGCTTTGCCAAAAATAAACAAAACACAGAACCATCTCTTTGAACGTGAGAATTCTCCAATGCCCAAATATGATTAAAAACCAAGATGGTTAAGCCTGTTTGATCAGTGCGCATGCTGTAAAACCTGTTCCGAGTTCCTGGCAATTTTATGGTCTTATCTGTGTGGTCCTTTTCTTTAGAAAACATTCAAAATGAGGTTGCCCAGTTGGAACTCAGCTAAGTGCTTATAGAAGGCGTGAAATACAGTTTAATGCCCATTGAGGGTGATGCCACCAGGGCACCCCCATCTCACAGCAAAGCCAAGTGCTTGTATCTTCTCAGCTTGCTACATCTTCCTGAGAAGGGAAAAAGAACTCAAAGAAAATAACATGACCAACTGCAGGACAGTATAAAAGCAGACACAAATGCCTGGCATTTGTGGAGTTTGCCTTATAAAGACTAACTGAATTTCACTGACGAAAGTCTGGTGCACACAGCAGATCTGTTACTTTCCCATTCTATTTATATGTCTATGAAGTAGATCATTGTAATGAATACAGATGGGCAATAAGTACAAAGTTATTGCATAATTTTTCAAAATTTTATGATTGCTTTTCCTACTTCCTCTTAGAATAATGGTCTCCCTGTGTAGCCTGTAGACCATTCACTCTATCTTTGGTATATTTTACCACTTCAGCAGATTTTAATTTATGAGAGACATACTAGAAGTGGTATGTAAACAATCCACAGAATGAAACTGATTTGTAAGACATGGACGGACCGAACCAGTATTGAGTTACTTCTGAGATCACTTGGCAAGTGCAAGTGTGTATGCATTTACCCTCTTTCTTCTTCCTCCTGCCTGCTTCTCAGTTTGGCTACTGCTGAATTGGGGATTGGAGGGAAAACCAAATGAAAGCCACCCACCAGCGCACAGCAAACAGAACGGCAAATGTCAGTCTTAGGATGGGAGGTGTCACAGGACGGAAAGTTTCTCTTTGAGTCTGCATTTGTAAACCAGGCCTCGCCAGGGTGAAAGGCGCCAGTTCTAAGTAAACAAACAGCTTTACAAGATGAAGTATGCGAATGGCGGCTCCAGCATCTGTGACCTGCATTGGATGGAAAATGACTGACCCTTTGAGATGTTTAGCTCTTGCTGCTGCTACTTCCTTCCTCTTCACTCTCAGCTTCAACTCCTCTCCAGATGCCATCAGGACAGGAAAAGCTGCCTAATGTGACAATTCCCAGGCATGCACAACTGATCCTACTTCACAGCTACTCTGTCATGTTGTGTCCTGGGGTGTTCTTTCCCCTTCAAACTCATTCCTCCAATTGAGATTCCCATCTGATTTTGAACTCCCAGCTGAACTGACTCTGATCTACTGACCTGAGCACGATGAGTAAGACTGGAGGGTGCTATGGAAACCCCTTGGAGGAAGTGATCCTCTCCCGCTAGGAGGGTGGTAAATCACCTCATGCGTGAGCAAGCTGAGGAATGAGCCATGGCTGTGGAAACTTGCAGCAAGGTGACAGCAGCTGGTAGAAAAGCATATCCACATTATGAACCATCTTGAAGAGCGTAAGGGAGTGTATTCTCATGCAGGTACCTCTTCACTACAAATGAATACTAATTTTAAATATGAGCATTCAGAGAGGGGAATAAAATATGGACAGATAAAATTAGCTGAAGCTTGTATGTGATTATGTATATTCCAGCTGGCTTACAGAGAATATTTTTTTTTGACAGGCAGAGTTAGACAGTGAGAGAGAGACACAGAGAGAAAGGTTTTCCTTTTCTGTTGGTTCACCACCCAAATGGCCGCTACAGCTGGCGTGCTGCACCGATCCGAAGCCAGGAGCCAGGTGCTTCCTCCTGGTCTCCCATGCAGGTGCAGGGCCCAAGCACTTGGGCCATCCTCCACTGCCTTCCCAGGCCACAGCAGAGAGCTGGACTGGAAGAAGAGCAACCAGGACAGAATCTGGCGCCCCAACCGGGACTAGAACCCGGGGTGCCAGCACCACAGGCTGAGGATTAGCCTAGTGAGCCACAGCACTGGCCAACAGAGAATACTTTAAATCTGTATTGGAAAAGATGTAAACATTCTAAAACAACTTTTATAATATGGATTTAAAATGACTAAGGATGTGTTGAAAGATAAGGATACCAGTAATAAGTTGGCCTGTGGAGTAGGTTCTCAAAGTTTTTTCTAATGTACTCCCTAAAAAATTCCAGGAAATTTGAAAAACCATGAACCCTCTGACACATCTAAAAGATTTCAACATAAGTTTAAATGGTTGTAAACAGTGAAATTTATGATGGTTTATGACACTGATGTTTTAGACTTCTCTTAAATAAATCAAATGGAATCTAAATAGCACAGTAGGTTGATAAACTATTATCCATTAACTTTTTTACCCATTGCTAATGAATAGCTACTTCTCAATAGTGAGGTATTTTTTCCTTGAATTTATATTTCCATTCTACTTACCCCCATAATATTTGCTTTCCTTTTTCTTCTCTCTATCTCTTTAAAGATAGAGTTGGAGAGGGAGAAGGAGAGGGAGAGAGATAGGTACTTTCCTCCACTGGATGAATCTCCAAATGGCTACAATGGTTGGAGTTGGGCTACTCTGAAGCCAGGAGCCAGTAGCGTCTCCCAGGACTCCCTCATGGGTGCAGGGACCCAAGCACATGGGCTATCCTCTATTGCTTTCCCTGGCACATCAGCAGGGAGCTGGATCAGAAATGGAACATCAGGGTCTCAAACCAATGCCCATAAAACATTAATAAAAAAATGCCCATATGGGATGCCAGTGCCACAGGCGCCAGCCCCACAGTATTTGTTTCCTAACATATTTTCAGGCTTCACATTATATTACTTCTCATGCTTATATACTTCTCTGCATATTTTATTTGATGTTATATTCTAAATGTAAAATATTTTCTTATGGATTGACTTGTGATTATTATATAACTGATCAAACTATAAGAATACAGTCTCCAGTTGATGATGGTTCAACTTCATTTCTCTACTTAAAGTAAGCTTGTCTGTACCTCTCCTTATAATCAATCCTCGAAACCAAAAAGGAATCCTGACTGTCACTGACAGTGAAGTGCTAATAAAGCTCTAGGAGGGAAAAAATTACTCAAATCAAAGAGGGCGCTTACAGCTAGAATCTTGAGCAGCATTTATGTGAAGGGGGCTGTTGGTTAAAAGTAGCTGGTCAAACAACTCACAAAGGGAACTAGAAACCAGGAATGCACAGCATCCTGCGAGTCAAAGGAAAACAAAGAACTCCAGGAGAAGAGCTGCTTTTTGATGCCAAAGCAATTCAGAGAAGCCACCTGAAACAGGACTGGGAAAAGGCATTATTCCTCAGATGTCCCAACAACAACAACAAAACGATGCTGTTTCCTGAACATAAAACATGAATTTTGGCATTTTAATCCTGTTATAGAAAATCTGAGGTGTGGTAAAAGCATGTGGTATTTCCCCACCATCACCTTTAGAAGGGGAAAATTAATAATCTTTCCTCAATCTTCATGAATTGAAACAGAATTCAGCAACAAACGGCAGATTAAAAAGAGAAAAGCAAGTTTATTAATGCAGATAGTGCACACCACATGGGAGAAAACAAGGCAGTGCTAAGAAGTCTGCCTTAAATGGCATTTCCACAAAGAGCAATGTACCATAGCTAAGTAACGGGACAAAGGAAAGGAGTCGCACAGTTCAAGATGTGGGAAGGGAAGTTTGCTGGGAGAAAGTGTGCCCGCAGATTCTCCCGGTGAGGCAGTCTCTGACATGATAGGCAAGCCTCATGAATCTACAATCAGTCTTTAAATGGGAACATGGGTGGAATATGGTGGAAATTTCTTTTGTCTTTGAGAATCCTGGTCCTGCTTTTAGGCAAATGGAAGACAGAGTGCTCCTGGAACCTGATTGTCTTTAGCTCAACATTTCTTTGGATAAATATTCTAGTTTCTTTTCTTTTATCCAAAATAACTTTTATGTGTGTCTTTTTAGAATTTGTATTCTGATCCAACTGTCTACTTAGCTATACATGAACTGGTGGCAGGTTCTCCAACTGCTCTTTATACTGAGTGTTGACTTCAGGACAAATCCTCTCACTTTATTATTTATGAAATTTCTCAAAACTGAATTTTCACAGTTAAAAGTTTTTTATTCATAAAAATATATCTGTTCATTTTTTGTTGTTTTTATTTTACTCAGTAACTTTTTGTAACCTTCTCTATATGAAAGTCTCATTTATCTCTTGTCTATTTTTAGATATCTTAAGTTTTATTACTATTGGTAAGGAAATATATTTTCCCATTGCTTTTTTGAATAATTGTTTTTGTAGTGATCCTTTCATAAGTGTTAAGTGTTCAACTCTTTTACTAAGTTCTTAAAAATGCATTTGTAGATTCTCTTGGATATTTCACATGCATTAATCTTAACCACAGATAAAGATACTTTGATGTTTCATTTCTAATTTTTATTCATTTCATTTCTTTTCCTATCTTCCAGGACTGGACAGAATGTGTGATAGAATGTTAAATAGAAACAGGGACATATAACATCTTATTTTGTTTCTAACACTGTACTAATGCACCCAAATGTTACCATTATGCTGTTTACTGTAGTTCTTTCACAGAAACATTTATCAGAGTAGAGTTCCTACAGTATCAAGTGGACAAAGTGCTTCTATCACATATACATAGTTAACTATCAAATGATTGCATTTGTTAAAAGAATAATCTTTCTCTCACTTTAAAATCTGAAATTATGGTTTACTATGTCACTACATCTATTGATGTTGGATCATCCTGGATTTCTGGGAATAATGCTGGTTAGATGTGATCTTTTAAATTTCCATTGATGAATTTTGCTTACCGATACTTGCATTTTATTTGGAATTTTTTCTAAGCATATTATAAAGGAAAATTGTATGAATAAATATAAACTGCCATATGTATCTATGATGTTGTGTTGGTAATTAGATGACTGGTAGTTGGGGGCTTCTGGATGGCCTCAAAATGGGGCACTGTTAATAACCAGTTATGTGGCTGGCGCCACAGCTCACTAGGATAATCCTCAGCCTACAGCACCAGCACCTCGGGTTCTAGTCCCAGTTGGGGCGCCGGATTCTGTTCCGGTTGCTCCTCTTCCAGTCCAGCTCTCTGCTGTGGCCTGGGAAGGCAGTGGAGGACGGCCCAAGTGCTTGGGCCCTGCACCTGCATGGGAGACCAGGAGGAAGCACCTGGCTCCTGGCTTCAGATTGGCGCAGCGCGCCGGCCATAGCAACCATTTAGGGGGTGAACCAATGGAAAAAGGAAGACCTTTCTCTCTGTGTCTCTGTCTAATTCTGCCTGTCAAAAAAAAAAAAAATAGAAACCAGTTATGTGATTATAGAGTTGGAACTTTCAGTACCACCTTCCCAACTCTGGAGGGGGGAGGCAGCAGTTGAAGGCTGAGTTGACCACCAATGGTCAACAACTGAATCAATCTTGTGTAGGTAATCGAGATTCCAGAACAACTTAGAAGGACTGAGTCCGGAGAATCTCTGGGTAGTCGAGCCTGTAGAGGCTCCGCGAAGACCTTGGAGAGTGATGGAAATTCTGAGAGCCTTCCCCCATACCTTGGACAAATGTGTTTCTCCCCTCTGTTCATCTGTCCCCCTTGCAGTATCCTTCAGAGCGAATGAGTAAAAGCAAGTGCAGTTTTTCATTGGCTCTGTTTGCCCGTCTCGCAAATGAATCAATCTTGAGGGTGCCATGGAAGCCAGTTTCAGATTTATAGGCAGTTTGAGAAGCACAGGTCATGACACAGGTCTTGCAATAAGTGTTTTAAGTTGAGGGCAATCTTGTAGCACTGAGCCCCCAACATGCAGGATCTCTAGGTAGATCAGGTCAAAGTAGAATTTTAGGACATCAGCTGATAACTGCTGAAAAAACTAGTGTGGGAGAGTGGGCAATAGGTTTCCTCCAATCCCTTATAATCTCTTTCCCTGTTTTTGAAAAATTTGTATAGGATGGTGATTATTTTTATCATAGTAGTTTGGTAAACATATCTAAACCTATTGTCTTCTGCTGGAAGACACTTTTGACTGTCACTTCATTTCATAACAAACTTAAATGAAATAGTATAAACCACACTGTTTTAGATGTGTTGATGGTTTAATGAGCACTGATACATTGCTTTATTTTTAAAATCTCAACTTTAGTTATCATTCTTTAGTACTGAGTATTGTTTAAAATATTTTAAAATTTGTATTTATTTTCATTTTTTATTTGAAAGGTTGAGAGACAGAGACAGACATCTTCCATTTGCTGGTTCATTCTCCAAATGCCTAAAACAACCACCTCGCACCTCGGGGCCAGGCCAGAGCCAGGATCCCAGAGCTCAGTCAGGCTCCAATACGAGTGACAAGGCATGAACTAAGTGAACCAGCACCTGCTGCCTCTTCGAGCGCACATTAGCAGAAAGCTGGAACGAGGCACTCTGACATGGGATGCAGGTATACCAACCATGGTGCCAGATGTGTCTCCCCGACTCCCGCCCCAGTATCGTTTAATTATGACTTTTTAAATTAGTATTAAATTTTGCCTATTTTCATGTAACTGCATGCTGATTTTTTTTTACCCTATGTACTGTTTTCTACATCTTCACACCCAGTTTTCTTAAGTGTGTTGTGTTTCTTCCTTCCCTAATTTCTTGACTGCAGCATTTCTTTATACTTTTTTAACTTTTATTTTTATTTATTTGAAAGACAGAGTTACCGAGAGGTAGAGACAGAGAGAGAGAGAGACTCTTCCATCCACTGGTGCACTCCCCAGATGGCTGCAGTGGCTGGAGCTGCGCCGATCCGAAGCCAGGAGCTTCCTCTGGGTCTCCCACATGGGTGCAGGGGCCCAAGGACTTGGGCCATCTTCTACTCCTTTCCCAGGCCATAGCAGAGAGCTGGATGGGAAGAAGAGTAGCTGGGACTAGAATCGGCACCCATATGGGATGCCGGTGCTTCAGGCTAGGGCTTTAACCTGCTGTGCCACAGCACTGGACCCTATTTATATTTTCAGCCTTTTCTTTTTCTTTTTTTTTTTTTAACCAAGCTAATGCTGTCATTCTTCCTTTGTCAGTGTCTCCTCGTTCTGGTAACTTTTACAGTTTAGGCTTTGTTGGTTGTGTTGTGTGATTTCACAAAAATATGTGTTGCTATCAGTTGATTTTAACTGTTTCCTTTCAGAAATCGGAACGCTCTCTCAATGTGATGAGCATTTGTTTGAAACAGAATGAATCAGCAATTATCTCTTTGCTGCTTTCCTCTACATTCTCATAGATCTTAATAGGGCTAGATATTGGATTTTTGATTTGAAAAATCATTTTCAATGGGAAAATGTTCTCTGTATGTCTTTTTGGTTTCTTTTAAAACTCCCTTTCCCTGCCTCCTCTCCCCTAAGCAGCTTTTCCATTTTCTACATGTATTTGCTAAGCCCTTTGGGCTGCCTATCTAGAACCTGGTTCTTGGATGAGGCTTTGGGGTTCCTGCTCTACAGGGACATTGGACTATTCTATTCTAGATAGAGTCATGGGGCCAGTTGGCAGTTCAGCTTGGTTCCTGGTCATGAAGCTGTGTTATATTTTTATCTTCCTGGTCTGTAAATCCTTATAAAGCCACAGTGTTAGACAACAAGTTGATAACTGTTGTGAAACCCTGCCTTTACACCTAGGAAACATCTCACTAGATACTGACTTCAAGCAGTAAGGCTACCTCTTACTCCACTTGCTCAGAGGACTACTGGTGTGGGTTTCCCTTGAGGAAACAAGACTTGGTTCCCACACCTACTCTTGGCCATAGATATCAGCAGGACAATGACTTCCATAATATTTACTGCTTGGCATTATTTCAATTCTACTTCTAGTACATTAAAAACCTCATATTGCTTTTAAACACAGTAGGTATTTTAAATGATTTAAGTGATTCCATAGCCTTGGCAGCTCATGTAAGAGCCTCAGCTGATCACTGATGTCATAACTAAGAGTATTAATTGTTAAATTAACAACAGAAGTCACTGTGTACTTACTCCCCATGTAGGACCTCAGTACTTAATGAGTTGTACTATGAGAATTAACTGCCAACTTGTTCTCAAACAGCACCTTATATGTTGTATGTGTGCACGGGTATAAACTGTTGAAATAATTACTTAGTATAGAGTTGGTCTTCTGTATATAAAGTTAATTAAAAAAGCAAATCATAATGAAGAAAGGGATGGGAGAGGGAGTAGGAGGTGGGACAGGAATGGGGATGGGAGGGTGGGTATGGGAGGAAGAATCACTATATCCTATAGTTGGACCTATAAAATCTGCATTCTATTTAAATAAAAGTTGTAAAAATATAAACTTAAGAAAAAACTTGTTTCAGTGGATTTTTTTAAAGGTTTATTTATTTCATTGAGAGGCAGTTAGAGAGAGGAAGAGATGACAGATTGAGATCTTCCATCCACTGGTTTACTCCCCAAATGGCTACAACATAAGGGCTGAGCCAGGCCAAAGCAAGGAGCAAGGAGCTTCATCTGGGTCTCCCACATGGGTGCAGGGGCCCAGGAACTTAGGCCATCTTCCACTGCTTTCCCAGGCACATTAGCAGAGAGCTGGATCAGAAGTGGAGCAGCCGGGACAAGAACCAGCACCAATAAGGGATGCCGGCAGTGTGGGGCACAGCTTAACCTGCTGCACCATAGCACCAGTCCCCCCTTAAGTGACTTCTTTAAAAACACTTTATTTATTACTGCTTATGGTTCAGAAGAGCAAAGAACTAGACTGATTAAAATAGGGTCAATTAAAAATGAAAATAAAATGAGACTTTGAAGAAACTATATAAATAGAGTACGCTAAGGTGTGTTTTTTCATGTGAGTACTATGAGGGTGTTTGAAGTAGTAGTTCCTCTGATATCAAAGTTTCATAAAGGGTAATAAAACAAAGCCATTAAATACCAATACTTATTTTCTTTAAATTTTATTTATTCATTTTAATTATTTGAAAGGCAGAGAAATATAGATCAACAGATAGAGAAAAAGAGATCTTCCATCTGCAAGTTTGCTTCCCCAAATGCCTCTTACGACTGGGACTGGAGTAAGGAGCAGGACTAACAACCAGATCTTCCACATGGGGAGCAGAAACCCAATTACATGTGCCACAACCACTGTGTCCCAGGATCTGCATTAGCAGGAGTCATGGACAGAGCCAGCCAACAAGAACTCAATCTAGGTCTCCCATGTGAGTGGCAGGAACCCAACTCCTTGAGCCATTCCCTCCTGCCTTCCAGGGTATGCTTTAGCAGGAAGGTGCAATCAGGAGCTGAGCCAGGACTCAAGTTCAGGCACTCCACCACAGGTGAACATCCCATGAACCACCTTAACTGCTCCACCAAATGCCCACTCGGCAAACATAAAGATGTTCTCAAATGACCACACGATATACACGAGCACCTCAGCTCACGAGCTGCCCATGGCCTGTTCCCTTCCATCCTGATCCCCACCTAGGAAGGAAGACTCTACAGCTCAGAGCTGGATTATGCAAGACCTGCATATAAACACCCAAGCAAGCATTCTTATTAATGCCTTCACAAAATGAAATTTTAAAATATACAAATATAATTTAAGGCCAATTGATGAGCCAAGAATACCTAACACTCAAATCTAGGACACCAAAGAACAAACACAAACGTAACTGGCATTTGGGGGCAATGGGAAAAAACTGATGAAACACATCTGACAACTCAGAGAAAGTAACATGCATTCATTCAACAAACAATCAAGCAGCAACTATGTCATAAAAAAATGGTGACTGTGAGCCAGCGCCATGGCTCAATAGGCTAATCCTCCACCTGCAGCGCTGGCACCCCAGGTTCTAGTCCCAGTCGGGGTGCCAGATTCTGTCCGGTTGCCCCTCTTCCAGTCCAGCTCTCTGCTGTGGCCCAGGAGTGCAGTGGAGGATGGCCCAAGTGCTTGGGCCCTGCACTTGCATGGGAGACCAGGAAAAGCACCTGGCTCCTGGCTTCGGATCAGTGCAGTGCACCGGCCACAGTGGTCATTGGGGGATGAACCAACAGAAAAGGGAAGACCTTTCTCTCTGTCTCTCTCTCTCTGTCTACTCTGTCAAAATAAATAAATAAATATAATAAAAATTTAAAAAAATGGTGACTCTTTTTTTAAAAGATTTTTTATTTATTTATTTGACAGGTAGAGTTACAGACAGTGAGAGAGACAGAGAGAAAGGTCTTCCTTCCATTGGTTCACCACCCAATGGCCACTGTGGCTGGCGCACTGCACTGATCCGAAGCCAGGAGCCAGGTGCCTCTTCATGGTCTCCCACATGGGTACAGGCGCCCAAGCACCTGGGCCATCCTCCACTACCTTCCCAGGCCACGGCAGAGAGCTGGACTGGAAGAGAGCAACCGGGACTAGAACCCAGGGCCCATATGGGATGCCGGCACTGTAGACGGAAGGTTAGCCAAGTAAGCCTATCATCTTTGAGGACAAGAACTCACAGAAGTGCTATATTGTTGGCTGAAAAATTTACACAAGGAACATCAGCAGACACGTTTATCTTGTTTGTTACTTAATAGACATCTGTCCTGCTTCCAGAAAACTCAGAGCTAAATTTTATGCTTAATTATAATATTATCTAATATTTGCAAATAATTATCTCAATTTATCATCTATTGAATTTGGAATCCCTTTCTCAGATGTTATTCCTATTATAAAGTTCTCTCAAATTGTTTTTGGAATTAAGATCCTAGCAAGTGAGTTTGGGACATTTTTTCTAGTGTTTAAGACTCTAGTTGGGACACCTGCATCTCATACTGGAGGGCCTGGGCGAGAGTCCTGGTTCCACTCAGGATTCCAACTCTCTAGTAAGGCACACCTTGGAAAGCAGCAGGTGATGGCTCCACACCCAGGTGGGAGAATCCAGTGGAATTCCTGGCTCCCAGCTCCGGCCTGGCCTGGTCCATCCTCACATATTGTGGGCATTTGTGAGGTGAACTAGTAGATGGGTGATCTCTCTCTCCCTCCCTCCCTGCCTCCCTTCACTCCCTTTTTCCCCCTCAAATAGATAAAACAAGATCAACTGAAAATGTTAAAACATATTAACAAGTGCAGCGCCAGCACACCGGGTTCTAGTCCCGGTTGGGGCATTGGATTCTGTCCCGGTTGCCCCTTTTCCAGGCCAGCTCTCTGCTGTGGCCCCGGAGTGCAGTGGAGGATGGCCCAGGTGCTTGGGCCCTGCACCCCATGGGAGACCAGGAAAAAGTACCTGGCACTTGGCTCCTGCCATCGGATGAGCGCGGTGCGCTGGTCGCAGCACGCCAACCGCGGCGGCCATTGGAGGGTGAACCAACGGCAAAGGAAGACCTTTCTCTCTCTCTCTCTCACTGTCTACTCTGCCTGTCAAAAACGAAAAATAAAAAAAAAAAACATATTAACAAGTGGATTATTACATAATGAATTAATGGTATTTGAGCTGGAAGGGTGAGAAATACAGAATGAGTTTAATACTGAGTCTTCAGTCTGGCCTCAGAATCAGCCCTTATGGCATTCATATCTGGCTCAAGAGCTCATGAGAATATTTTAGGCATGGAAAGCCAAGACACTCTGGAAAAAACAGAAGACCTAAATGAAAGATCTCTGCGAGTGAGATCCCAGTGGAAAGAACGAGGCCATCAAAGAAGGAGGTACCTTTCTCTGAAGGGAGGAGAGAACTTCCACTTTGACTATGACCCTGTCTGAATAAGATTGAAGTCGGCAAACTCAAAAGGCTTCCATAGCCTTGGCAACTCATGACTAGAGCCTAGGGAGATTACTGACGCCATAAACAAGAGTGTCAAATTGTTAAGTCAACAACAGGAGTCACTGTGTACTTACTGCTCATGTGGGATCTGTCCTTCATGTGTTGTCCAATGTGAAGTAATGCTATATCTAGTACTGAAACAGTATTTTACACTTTGTGTTTCTGTGTGGGTGCAAACTGATGAACTCTTTACTTAATATATACTAAATCGATCATCTGTATATAAAGATAATTGAAAATGAATCTTGATGTGAATGGAATGGGAGAGGGAGTGGGAGATGGGAGGGGTGTGAGTGGAAGGGAAATTATGGGGGGGGGGGAGCCACTGTAATCCATAAACTGTACTTTGGAAATTTATATTTACTAAATAAAAAAATTTTAAAAAAATATTGAGCCTTCAGAAGTCCTGATCCAGCCCAACCTCACACACAGGAAATTGCCAAATGTATTTTATTTGTGTTTGTATGGTGTGTAATGTACATGAATGACTGTCTCATTTCCTTCCTGAGAATTCTTCAAATGGAATTTTATGTCTGGTTAGAAATAACACAATTTAAGAAAGATGTGGATACACTGGAGAGGTTACAATGGAAACTATTTAAAATGATTGGGAATCTGAAAACCATGGTCTGTAAAGGGAAATGGAAAGAAAAACTAGACTTATTTAGCAAAAGGGGAAACAGAAAGAGGCTAAGAAGAAGATGAAATGAGGCAATTAGGGGGAAATAATTTTAAATCATAGCAAAGCAAGATCGGACTTTTTGAAAGGTCCATTAATTATTTCACTTAAATGTCGAAAATACTTAGTCAGGAATCTTTAGAAATTTTTTCTAAATGGAGGTTTTTCATAAACCACCTTTACTCTCAATACGGCTTTACTCTTCAGTCTTCCCACAAAGAAAGTATGGCCAATTCTTTGGCTTTAACAGCAGTATTTGAGTCAATGAAAAATGGACGTGGGCACCTCCTTGTGGAGGGATTGTGTTACGGACCCTGGAATTTCTGCCCATCACCTTTGGATAATGCAGGCGCTAAAAATATGCTATTCTTCCAAGAAGTACCCAAAAGACACCCACTACAATTCAAAGAGGTGTGGATGGCAAAGTGCAGAGGCATCACCTGATTAGGAAGAAGACCTTGAGCTCCAGTCTCAGCTCTTTCTCTAGTTGGCAGGTAGTCACTCACCCTCTTGAAGCATCTTTCCTCATCTTTAAGATGAGCTGGAAATGGAAGGAAATCTCTGAGGTGTTTTGGAGTTGATCAGCAATGCTTCCATGGAATTCTGAGACTTAACATTGCTGAGGTCAAGAAAACCCAAAAATAAAGAATAGGATTCCCCGCCTTCGCTTGCCCCGCTGCTTTCCTCAGAGTTGCATAAGCATGCCAGCAGAAGCAACAGCTCTGGAGGACTTTCACTGTCCACTCTGCCCTCGTTACTGAGCTGTGTCATGGCCAGACTGCTTGTGAGCTTCACTGGTAAACCCTGACTGCTGCCCTTTCCAAGCTTAACTCTGACCCCGGAACAGCTCTACTTGGCTGCCACCATCATGTTAACCTCATTTCACACTAGACCTTTCTTTATATCCTACTTAACAATGCCTTTTCAATATTCAGATAGCTACTTTGATTGCATTAAGAATTTAAAATTAACTACAAGCAGAGCAATCTCGCCAAGCCCAGTGCTTTCAACTCTTTGTTTCCTTTTCAGCATTGGCATGCTTGGGGTGCTGCTTTGTGTGGAAAGTCCTTCCACATCTTTACCCCTGTTCACACTTTCCCCATCCATCTGATGACACGAAACCGCTTGACTCATAAAGAGGAGTTAGAGAAACAGAGGTTAAACCACGGGCACCAAAATTGGTTGTGAGTCTGCGAGTGTGGAAAAAGTGGGAGAATCCACAAGCATGTGGCTTTTAACCGTCTGTCTCAAGTGCTACAGCAAGAGTTTGCTATTTAGAAGGATCCGAATGCACGTTCCCTCCCACCCCCGAAAGAGAAGGGTCTGTTGTACCACAAAACATCGCCCTTTCTGAAGTCTTCAGGTTGGGAACAGAAGTAGCAACAAATGTCAATTTTCTTTTCTTTTTAATCAACACTGAGAAGTCTTCCAAGTCTCTTTTAAAATTCTTCTGTGTTGTTGATCTTCTTCCACCTGCTTCTCTTCTCTAGTGCCACAGTACAGGCAAAAATGACTACAGCAACTGCTTAGAGAATGCTTGCCATTTACAAAGAAGCACTAAACAGTTTAGGCATATGAACACATCTAATGTATAAAACAGCCTCATGCCATAGGTACTTATGTCTCCTAAACACACAAGGAAATACAGAGATTAATTAACTTTTCCAAGTTCTCAGAGCTAACACACTGGAGATCTGGGATTTGCACTCAAGCAGTGTAGCTCTGAAGATTACGTGCTTAACCGTCATGTTCTTTTAGGAAGACAGATGGTGCCAAGTTATAACAACAAGGCAAAGAAAGCTTTAGGTCACCTCTTTCCAGGACAGCAAGCCAGGTACAACTAGGTTCAGAATAAAATTCCCTGATTTTATTTGTGCCCTTGGAGTGCCTACAGAACTGCTACTCTCCAAGCAGGTACTCAATGAAGAGCCCTGAATAACTAACTCTTGACCATCGACAGTTTACTGACTGAAGTCCTGTAAATTAGCTTTCAGTGTTCCAGTGCAGAGTGCTGGAAGAGACTGACACTGCAGGCACTCAAGCTAGTGTAGTGGCGATTCTGAGATATACCAGAGAAACGAGGCACCATCACATAATTGGCAGCATTCAAGTGTTGTGACCCAGTGCTGTCTTCAGGGGCACCTCAGCATGGCCAGCAGAGATACTGACTTGTAATAACTGACTGTGAACAGTTCTGAGCAATGGGACACATCAGAATATACTTTACTTAGACTGAGATAGGCACAGGAAGTTTAATGCATCTCATCACTCCCATTCATCTCCTTCTATTCCTTCCCTTTCTGACTTAAAACAAGGAGTTATCTGTTTCATACTTTCATTAGTTTTTAGTTTACTCCATTAAATATTGTGTTGAGCACTGACAATGGATCAGGTTTTTCTTATAACAAATTACTCAATCCAGCAAGTTGATAAATTTTTCATCATTCTTGGGGTCAATGCTTAGTCATCCTTAAATTTGACTATGATTTATAACTATAAATACGCTGCCTACTCTAGACATTCAACAGAACTGCATGAAATTCACAGTTCTCTAAATTTCTTCCAACTTCATATTTCAGTTTGACTTACGTTATTTTGACATAAGAAAAGTTCTTCTCTGTGAATTTCAAAGACAGTGCACTAGAAAGGGAAGTTCATATATTTTTCTTCTATAATTCACCATCAATTTGCAAATTTGAGAGTATATAACTAGAATCAGAGTATTTTCTTCCCTTGTATCTCCCACATTGTGTGGGATTGTTAACTACATGAGTCATATAGTTAAAACTTTTGAAATTTTCTGACTTAACAATAAAAAGTAGAAGAACAGACCTCCTTTATCTTTGAGGATGGCTCTTATCATTTATAGACAGTCGCCCAGGGCTATGAAATGTTGAGTGTGTGAGTGATAGATGAAGGTCAAGGAGGGGGGTAGAGTGGACATTCACTCAATGTCTGTCAGTTTAGCATTCGTGTGAGATCTATTTAAATATTTTTGACTTTTAACCTTAGCAAATCAGTGTCCCTGACCTGGGAAACATGAAAGAATTCAAAGCAGGAGGGAGGGTATAGAAAGATTTTCCTCATGGAAAATAAAGGAGAATGATTTTATTTTACGAAACATAAAATAATTGACATGCTAGGATTACTGCATGAGTTGCCTGGGGCTGCCATGAACAAAATCCCACATCCTGGGTGGCTTACACAACAGAAATCCATTGTGTCACTGTCTTGGAGGCTGGAAATCCAAAGTCAAGATGTTGTCAGGGTTAGCTCCACCACAGGGCACTGAGAGAGAATCACCGGGGTGCGGGGAGGAGGGGGGAGGGGGGAGGGACTGTCCACGCTTTTCTCCTTGCTTCTGGTGACACTGATATTCCTTGGCTTGCAGACGGCCTCCTCCCCACGTCGTCACATGGTTTTCCCTTGGCCCATGAATGCTCAACATCTACATTTCTCATGTTATAAGGACACAGTCATCGCAGATTAAGGCTCACCCAAATGAACTCTTAACTTGATCACCCCTATAAAGACCCCGTATCTACAAAATGTCACATTCAAGCATACAAGGGACTTGAACGTATCTTCTTTGGGAGAGAGATAACTCATAGCAATCACCAGAAAAATAAACTGACATTCACATTTAGAAGTAAACCTAATAAATCTATATTCATTAAATAAAACCTCCCCAGTTCTTCCTCCTCTTACAGCCTCTGTCTTTAGGCTAACTTATGCTTGCCTTGAATAAAGAGTGTGTTTGAGTGCAATTTTCCACCTCCTGAGACTCTAAATACATTTTCAGATAGATTTGTATCAACTCCAGGGGAATTGTATCACAGATTTGTATCAATTCCAGGGTAGTCCTGGGGCAAGAACTCTAAGTCACAGTACCAAATCTGTCATTAATTAACTGCTTGCTCAAATCATTTTGGTTTAATTTTTTATCCCCATTTTCTTATCTTTCACATGGCATTAGTGTACATGACCTAACTATCTCACTAGAGTACACAAAGCAATTTAGGGATTGTAGTCTGATTTGTTCAATTAAATATCCTAAGTGGGAAAAATCCTGGCACATAATAGACAATGAATAGTTATTAAATTCATGAATGAATGAACAGTCTTTCTATAGATATTCAGCTTATATAACTCACCAAAAAGTTCTCTACAAAGGACAGAACTTGTGAGACGGAGGAACAAGTTTGGAGATAGAAGTCAGGAGACAAGGTGCCTCGTCTCAGGACTGTAGCCCCACTATCTGACCTAGCCTTAACTTTAAAGTAGAGGGGAGATAACTTCAAAGTCTTCTTTTATTCCAGTTCTAAGCCAAACATTCTTATGACATGCAATGCAGTGTCAATGCATGTTCCCAAGTCCCATGTAGTCCAGGTAAGCTCCCTCGTAGACACTGTACCTGTTGTTAATACTTAAGCCTTTTTAGGACTATTACTACATGTACTGAACTTGTGCCACATCCTTCAGAACCAGCTATCATGGAACCACTCCTAAGTGCTCGGGGTGGAGTCCTGGAAGGAAAGCAGATGCAAATTCTAGTCAGGCTTTTCCTCGTGTGCGTTCTCCACACTTGGTGCAGAACCACAAAGGAAGTTTCATGTACAGGAAACTACCAGGAATGAAAAGTAGTGGGTTTGGATGACTTTCCCATCGTAGTGGGAATTTGGAATTCTTATAATGCAAATGAATACTAAGCCCATTTAGAATCAGACAAACAAAGTGATGATTATTTTATGTCCCTGGGCCCAGAGCAAATCTCCTTCCAGCTAATCTAGTACCTATTAACATTTACAAAGTTCTTTCTAGTAAAAGACACGTCTCTGGGGAATAGTTCATGCCTAGCTATTTCATGCCTTTTCACACTTGGCAAAAAACACATCTACAAATCTATGTTTGATGTGGAAATTTTTCCCTGTTATAAGGATTCTGAATTTTGAAAATTTCTCTCTCTTTCCCCTCCTCCATCTATAACTACCTGGTTGTGAAAGAAGACCATGGGGAATAATTCCGTAAGCAACATCACAGTTAGACTGCAAGCAAATGTAATTCTGTTATTGGATTGATGACTGGGAGCGGGGACTCAATCCTCTTCTACCTGTGAAGACATTATTCACTGGCTCCAGACATACATGCACAGTCCACCCAGGGTGTCCGGGGTTCTCTCTCAAACATCTCTTACACTTCTAGAAGTGCTAACTGTTGAGTCTCCTTTACCTTTCTGACCCTGTGGACCTGTAAAGTAACGAAACTGTTTTAAACAGGCTCACCCAACAAACATTTATCTGCACGTGTGTTTGCACAGTCCAGTGTACAAGTGTGATTTTCATACTTGAGATGGGAAATAAGATATAAAAATCCTATCAACCCTGAACCTTCATGGTTTCTTTTGGAATCTAAGTTTCTTGTGCAATCTTATGATTTCTTGATGGTGTCCACTTCCTTGTTCAAGGAATTTTCTATGTGGCAGGATGTGTACTAGATTATGGAGCACAAAAGAGAAGATCACACGAAACTGACCTCAGAAATCTCACAGCTCAGATGGAAAAGGAGATACAAAACAATTACAGCAGTCATAGCGGCAGAATCACACAGATAGGATGTATGACTGGACAGATGGATAGATAGGACATAACAGCTTGGGAAGGCTTGTCCCATCTAGAGTTTGGTTTCATCTAGGATGACTGGAGGAAAAGGTCATACTCATTTTGGGCTTTGAAGAACAGAAAGAGATAAACTTCCTGGCAGAGAGAGAACACTATGAACAAATGCATACTGGGTATGATAAAGTAACAGTGACCAGTTCTGCACAGCCGGAAGATGTGATATTTGAGGTGGAGTAGCCAGAAATAAACTTAAAAATTTGGACCAGGTCTTGGCACTTCCACCAGGACTGAAACAACCTCTCCTTGGGCAAGTCATGTTTTGGCAGCTCAGCAGCTACCCCTACTGGCAAGGCAGAGCTGGTGTCCAGATTTCTGAAAAGGGTCTCCTCTGTGTTCTTTCTGGAACAATATTTTTAAAAGTATACCCTGTGTATCTGCAGCTCTAACCCCAACCCTTGTTTTCATCCCTTCCCCCAGCCATTCCATGACCAAGAGCTATGAGTTCTAATGAACCATATGTGCTCTAGTGCAGCTCATCAACATGGGGACTTAAGGCCAAGGCCACATTCAGCTATATAGAGATACATTTAGAACTTGTGTGGACATGGTTAAAGCTGCTAAATAACTCTGCATTCTGTCCACTTAATTCTACATAATATCACAACTAATAGCTACTACTACTTTTAAAGAAACGTAGAGAAATGTACACAACAAATTTGTACAGCCCTAATCAACTATTTGCATTTTCAGTGGTATTAAGTTTGAGGAAGATTATTATACAGTGTGGCTCACTTCCCTGTTCAGATGGCCTCCACCTGAATGACTGATTCATTTTATCTTTAACAACAGTTACATGATAGGCACTACCAGAGTCTTACCCCCATCAAGCAGAAGGCTCCTGGCCTAGGCTCCTGCAGCATTTTCTGCAGGAAAAGGGGCAGGTTAAACTCAACTGTTTCCTGTGGATGAGTTCTGCGTTCAGATTCTCAGATGAATATAGTACTCCTGATTTCTATGCCAACCATCTATCAATTAGCTTTCTCGATACACTGTCCAAATTAAAAGCCTACTTTTATCCTGCAGAGAAGTTTTGGATCACTAGAGTAAAGGAAGGTGGTTTTCAGAAATCAACCTATGTAGCATTTTCCCTAGGGCTTCAATGGAAAATGGGACAGAGAGATGAAAGGAATGGGTAAAACCACGAGATTCCTTCAGGCCTGTGGTCCTTCGAGTATGTCTCAATTTGGATCTTGATTCTAATACTCTGGAAAGGGTGAGACCCAGGTCCCTTCCTTTCTAGGGCACCAGAGAATCTTCTCAGGTTTCATTATCTGCCTTCCTGCAGGGATGTTTACAGGGGCCCTTATTCTCTGTGATAACCCAGAAGAACTGGAGGTTAGAAGTGGGTTCCAGGTTATTCTTACCACCATGGAGAGCCCCCCTGAAATCTTTCTAGTTATCTGAGACTGGCACAGCAGACCCTCCCTGGGCAGACCCTGGGAACAGTTAAGACCTTAACTGGGACTTTACTTAAATCTAGGTGCTCTTGGGGCAGAGGTATTCTATTCTAGCTGAGAAATAACAAAGGCCAAGTGTCTGTGGCTCCTTTTGTGCTGGGAGGAGCTGCAGAGAACTGGGAACTTACTGTGGTTCATGCCAAAGTGCAGCCCTCGCTTAACAGAGCAAAATGTGCAGCATGGAGACTACAAGGAGAAAAGAATTTCACTTCCTAGGAAAGTTGGACTCTTCAGCTGTAATCCCTTCCTGCTCTCAAAACCTTCTCACTTTGAGTGCAGTGTAGGCACTACTCTGCATAAATCAAGTGAACAGAAATGATTCTAGGTGTTTCAAATTGAAAGTGTGTGGAATAAAGGGAAATGTGCCTAGAAAACTATTGGAAGAACTCAAAGAGCAAAGATTGACTTTTCTTGCCTCTTGGCTGCAAAGTATACAGAAAATGCTGCAGGAGCCTAGGTCAGGAGACTTCTGCAAACTGCTTCTGATTCAAAGCTGTCTTGGCCCTGATCATGGAAGGAGAAAAACTCAACCCAGCACGGGGTGGGAATGGTGCTGAGCGCCCAGGGTGATACGCTGCCTAGTGCACAGCTACTGCTGTGTTAGTTGGGCTTCCACACACACCGAAGGGGCAGGTGAAACTCAACTGTTTCCTGTGGACAAGAAGCACAAGGGTTAGCTTCTCAAAGATACATTTTTCTATCCACATCAAGCAGTCTGCTCACGGGGACTCGCCAAAAGCTCACAAATCCCACATTTGAAATCGCCCTTCTATAGCTTTCCTCTCTCCTTTCTCTCAACACAAGCACTTCGACAAAGTCAAATGGACTTCCATTCATCCAAAAAGTATGAAAAAAAATCACGAAAAACTATGCATGATTTCAAAAATTTTGCAACAAAATAAACATCTTAAAATTTCATTTTTTCCACAAAGTTCTTGAAGTCCTCTGGTATTACTGAACACTTTCTTTTTTGCAATGGGCCTTGATTTATGTCAGTTGCTACACAATGTTAAGGAAGAAAAGGACAAAAAGAAAGCACGGCAAGTAGGAAGAAGCTAGGTAAAAATATATAACTGCAAATTTTAAAAAATTAAAGTGTTTGGAACTATAAGAGAAACAAAAGAGAGGATGAAAAAAATTCATAAAATGTTTATGCACTCACAATTGGCTTCATGAAGAAAGGAAAGATATGAAGGAAGGGAGAATCTGGGTATAAGGAGAGAACAGAGGGCATTCCAAATGTGTTTGCTTCTGTGGTTAGATCATGGTCAGTGGAGTGATCTACCATGTCAGGGCTGAAGGTGGCCTGAAAAACGAATGGAAAATCATGCTGATGAGAATCCACAGCACTTCTCTAACACATTCGTCCTCCACACCTTGAGAGATATGAGGGATGTTCAAAAAGCTCATGGAAAATTCATACTATGAAAAATGCATGGTTTTAAAGAAAAATGTGAACCAAAATATATTTGCCTTTTAACTTCATTTTCTGTGAACATTTTGAAGTCTCATCCTAGGAGCTACTGACGATTCTTATTACCAGTCTCTGTCTGAAAAGATCCAATCCATGAGTTCTATGTGGATATATACAAAATCAAATACTTTTAAATGGTACCAAAAGAGTATACTGGGGATTATCAGACAGACATTAACAGATCTCAGCTCTATCAATCTCTAGTTGTGATATCTGGAACAAAGTCTTTAACTTCTAAGTTTCAGTTCTGAAATGTCCTTAAAGAGGAGAGGTTACACATCTCCCCTAGAATTATGGTGAGAAGTAAAGAAAGAAGCGAAACGATGCACTTCTCAGGTGCAGAACATGAAAGCAAACATCCAAAATTCACTAAGTGCCCTTGTTTTCCTTTAATAAACACAGAAACTAACCACCAGATAAGCACATCTAGGTGCATGAGAATTTTCAGAAACCAGAATAATGCCAGGAATTACCACCATCCAGTTCTGTTTAAAAAGTAACAATAAAAAACTAACAAAAACAAAAACAAAACAAAACAAAAAAACCACACCACACTTTCAAAGTAAAATACACTGGGTAAAGTTTCCATAGTTTGGAATTTGACAAAGCCTGCCTACATGCCAGAACTTCACATAAAGTGTCTGGATTCTGCACTTAGGGAATCAGTGTCTCCATCATGCACATAAAATATGAAGAGTTTCTTTCTCATCAAGCCATGGAAGAATGACTGATTGTGGAATGCCAGACAAGATAATTAGATGGTACAGACAATAGCTATTATCACAAGAACTAACACATGGTAACTTGCAGGCTACTGTGCCAGAACTGTCAAGAGTCCTCAAACTATATACAGCCTGGAATCCATGGAAGGAATCACTCCATAGCCTGGGCATCTGCAGGAGCAAATGAGGGGGCAACTACTTCACCCCAAAACAAAGTGATTTGATAACTCCGACTTATTTAACTTTCCTGGCGGAAGGATAGCAAGTACAATGTAGAAGTGCCTTCTAACACTGCTTTAGGGGCAAAATATTTTTTTCTTTGTCTGAGGGTGGGGAAAATCTGGCCCCCAAAACCTGCAGGTGTATTTTTCTTGGGAAGTTAGATTGCTAGAGAAACAAAAGATTTGGTTCGTTTGCCTTGGCAAGTCAAAAATGCAATCCTAGGGGAAGACTTTATTTAGAAACTTTATTTTTCCCCTGTTAACTTGAATAGTTTATTGAGGGGGAAAAAAAGAACTATAAACGGTTCAAAAGTTTGCAATTATTTTTGTTTTGGTTTTAAGAATAAAACACTATCCCCCACCCAGGTGAATCTCACTATAGATGAAGTTCACTTTTAAATGGCTACCATTCAGTTCTCCAGAAAGCTGTTTAGGCTTGGATGTATGATTTTTAACTGCCCCTCAGTTATCACCACTATCTGCTAGATCTTCAACGGGCCTCCTGCCCTAGGCCTCTCCCAAGTTGATAAAGACACTTACTTCTCTGATTAATGCACTCTTTCCGATGATCTCCAAATCACTGATGCTGGCTTTCCTCCACCCACCCCCCCCTTCAATCTTCAACCCACTCCCATCTAGCTTCTGCCCCATTACTGCAATGAAATTGAACTTACTGACATCACCAGTAATTACCAAGTTCAAAAGAGACTTCCTGTCTTTACTGTATATGATTTATCTGGGCAATTTAATACTGTTGACCATAACCTCTGCCTTGAAACTATTTTTCCTTCAGCTGTTTTCTGGCTCTGGTATCTCTGGCTCCATCTTCTCCATGTCCTTTGATGACTTCCCTATAAAACGAAGAGCATTAGAGTTCACTCTTTCCCCTCCTTATGCTGGAGTGGGTGATCTTGCCTACATTCCATGGTGTCAATTCTCCCATATAGCCCAGTGGCCACCGTAACAATGTTGCTAGTTCCCTTAGTCTCCCACTCCCTAGTCCCTTACTTTCACATGCCCAGGAGACATATCATCCTGGATACCCTACAGGAAACTTCAATGTTCAAATATGTTTTTGAACATATTTTTGAACCTCACTGCATTCTCCCACAAACCTGATGCTTTACTTTATGCCAAAGCAACGTGTGCCATAATCTAGTTGCATAAACTACAAAGCTTTGGGTGATTTCTTTTTAATGTCCAGAATTCCAATTCCTGCTAAAGGTACTTCATCTGTATAATCTGATCCTTTATTCTTTATTTATTCTGCCACAACCTTAGTTCAACTCCTACATATTTCTCTTGTGAGATCAGTACAGAGAATTGTCTTTTTTTTTCTATCACTTTAAAAAAAATTTTTTTTATTTTATTTTTTTTTTGACAGGCAGAGTTGGACAGTGAGAGAGAGAGAGAGAGACAGAGAAAGGTCTTCCTTCAGTTGGTTCACCCCTCAAATGGCCGCCATGGCCAGCGCTCTGCCGATCTGAAGCCAGGAGCCAGGTGCTTCCTCCTGGTCTCCCATGCGTATGCAGGGCCCTAGCACTTGGGCCATCCTCCACCACCTTCCCGAGTCACAGCAGAGAGCTGAACTGGAAGAGGAGCAACCGGGACTAGAACCTGGGGTGCCAGCACCACAGGCGGAGGATTAGCCTAGTGAGCTGCAGTGCCAGCGTCTATCACTTTCAATACTTTCCCTAATCCATTATATACACCAAATCTGTCAGCTATTATCAGGAATTATACCTTTAAGATATATTTTGTTTCCTGTCTCTGTGGTATAAAAAAAGTGTGTAAAGAAAAATCAGAGGGTAGAAATGTTTAAGACAGAGACAGAATTTAATATTCCTAATCTAGGGGAGGCGGCAGAATCTGGCTGTAACCCATGCTTGTCCGTCTACTTTACCTGCCTCCATTTATGTCCCTGTGCACCCTTGTCCTTAGCTAAACATTGCCCTATCACAGTAGACTCATTTGTGTGCCTCCCTTCTTTTAAGAATTTTCCTTCACCAGAAAATAAACCCTTTCCCTTTCATCTGATAAACCCCTGCTGATCTCTCAAATTATATCTCAAGTATTGGCTCTTCTATAAAATGATACTGAAAGTTAGTGAGTCTGTGGACTGCATGAATTTACACAGACTACAAAATTTCAACACTAATAATCTTCGGTTAGGCTTAAGAAAACCAAGACGTCTCTGATGTTCCAATTCATAGGTCTCCATTCTGTCTCAGTTGGAATGGTCTTCCCAGTAGCTTTTCGTTTTTCTAATTATACAAAGGACTAATTTGTGGTACTGTGTTTAATCCATTTATTCTGCTTTATTCAGAGAGTGGCTCAGAACTCTTTCATTCTGCAATTCCAGGAGAGTATAATGGGAAGTAATACCGTTTAGGTAAAGAAATGGTTGCGTGACAATGTCCCATGAGAAGGTGGGATCAAATTCTCCCAGCCTTTGGGGCTTGGGATGCATTTCCTCCAGTGGCTGCTCTGCAGGTTCAGGTCCTTTCTATCTATTGAGCATGTGGTATCTGCTGCCTATTGTCAGAAGCACTTCATGGTATCTTGGTTTTGGAATCACCAAGGACAACACAATGCAGCCAAACCCTGTAGGGAAAAGCGCTCAACCTAACACGGGAAAGATGAGCTTCTGTGAGAAGCGATCAATGCTGCTGTATCAGGAGGCTCACAGAGGCAGTCAACCTGCACATACATCTGTGTGCTGCTGCAGAGGGACTCCAGCCTTCCCTGCAGGAGACATGTGCTGGAGGGTTGGCCAGGTGTCACACGGCACATGCCCAAGCAGAACAAAGCGGTAAACACTGAGTCTAAAGTGGGGGAAACTCCTGCACAAGATTCTAAGTCCATTTCTGGATTTAGGTTGCCAGGACTCCATTTCTGTATGGGGAAATGTTTTAGGCCCAATGGCCACTCTCATGTCACAACAGGAAGTGAAAAGATTGGATGAATGACAATGTCTTTCCCAACATTATCCATCTCCTATTCTTTCTATAACCCAAATTTCCTTAGAAAATGTTGCTTTTCCTCACACATTTGAACTCATTCCCAGTTTACTGGTTTACTTAATGAGGTCACTTACTAATCTTTGTTAGTATGTCTTAAGCTCACTTTTTACATGATGTATTTTTTCACCTATTCAGAAGTATGAGGTTGGCATCCAATATACAAAATCAGGATGGAAAGAAAAATTTCTTTTATTTATTTATTTGTTTATTTTTTTGCTTTTCCCTCCATGTGAACTAATACCCCAACTCACTGTAAAAGCAGCTACATGGCTTACAGATGCTCATGAATTTCATTTTGCTCTAAATTGCAGGGAGAAGGTAATTTATCAGAGCCAGAGGTAAGCCTTGGACCATTCTTTGGTAGCATTTTCGAATGATCTGGGGGAATTGAAATGGAAAAAAAAAAAAACCCAACTACTTAACATTTTAATTCTAACATATTCAGCTAACTTATGAGAAAAAAAAGGCAAGGTGAGAATCCCCTGGGACTGATGGCAAATTTAGAAAATGAACCACAAAATACCCAGAAAAATGTGTTATTAAAAATATTTCATGCTTTTAACCAAGAGATAGTTCTTTCTGTTTCTTAACAGCATGCATTATGTAGGCAGGAAATGTAACTGTAGCATTGCTCAAAGAAGTATCTGGATGGTTGAAGAAAAAGAACAGACTCACGGTAAGCAGAAGACATTTTACTGAGCTAACCCAAGAATTTAATAAAATAATGTATCCAGGGTGGGTACTGTGGTACTGTGAGTTAAGTTGCCACTTGGGATACTCACATCCCATATTGCAGTGTCAGTTTAATTCCCAGTTTGAGTCTTTGCTACTTCATGCTTCTGATCCAGTTTCCTACTAATGCACCCTGGGAGGCCTGGCCTGGTAATGGGGTTCCTGTCATCTAGGTGGGAGACCTGGATGCAATTCCTTTTTCTGGTTTCAGTCTGCTCTAGCCTTCACTGTTGCTTGCATTTTAAAGTGAATCCCTTTCTTTCTCTCTCTCATTCTATCACTTTGTCTTTCAAATAACTAAATAATTGTATACATAAAAAAATGCACCCAGGGTCAGTTCTATCAGTTCTCCAAAAGCAGCAGGTCCCATAGCTAAGTCTGTAATTGCTCCTCTCTCACACCTCACTTATCCAACACAGACCCTCAGCTCTTCCTTTCATCCGAGTCCTGTTGCCTTAATCTCTCGAATTTCCTCCAGCCTAAGCTCGACCCATAAACAGTTTCCTTGAAAGTCCTCTTTTCTTACAGAAATCAAAGCATTCTCCTCTCTAGGATTTCCTTTGCCAATAGAACATCCAATCCTATGGAAAGCAAAAACCAATATAAAAAATGGTGCTGAGGTACACTTACTGAAAATGAGCAAGAAAAAGGAAAAACATAGGTTGACAATAGTCCCCTTCTTTAAATCAGAAAAAAGTCCAAAATAAAACTGCATTCTTTATGGTTGTCACATCAGTGCTTCCTTTGCTTTGCAAACACCTGCTGAAGCCAGGGCAAGGGTAGGTCATTTAGTCTTACTGGGCAGGAGTGTGGAAAGTTGGGCATTCGTGGACACACTGTGAGCCAGACCCAACCCCAGGAGAGGGAGCATTTGGACTGGAACTTGAGGCTTTTCTTTGCCTCTTTATAGCCTATGGAGATCCACATCTGCAGGAGCGACATAGCTTTGTTTCCACAAGGCCAGTTTTACTCCAGTGAAATCCATGTGCATGTTGCCCTAGTGAAGAAGCAGGGACTGGTTATGCAACAATCATGACAATGGAATTCACTTATGCTGGAGGCTGGAGTGCAAGCAGTGCCATGACTCGTGATGCTGACATGCACAAAGCACTTTTGACCAGAAGGGCACTGCACTGATTTTCAGGGGCATTCAGCTCAGCAGCACATCTTTCCTAGAACTGGTCTTGATCATTTCCCTCCTTTCTTTCTGCATTCCTTTTTGCCCTATTTAGAAAAGCGTATTTCCTAAGTTGATTTATGCAGGGGAGAGGGGAGAGAAAGAAATCCCATCTGTTGGTTCATACCTGCTGTGTGCCCATAGCAGTCAGTGTCAGCCTAGGACAGAAGATGACAATCAGGAACTCAAGTCTCCCACATGTGTGACAGTGATCCAATTACCTGAACTATCACTACTGTCCTGGGAAGCTGGAGTCAGGAACTGTAGCTGGATACTGAACCCAGGCACTCCAGTGTGGGACAACAGTGTTTTAACCAGCACCTTGGCACCTAGGTTGAAAAGCCACCTCCAGCTATGTTCTCCTTCTTCCCATTCCCAGGCCCTGGTGCCTCTGGGCTGCTGAGTACCCTGAGAGCCCCAGCTTAGGCCTGCTTGCCTACCCCCTTCAACATCACATACCTTTAAATGCAAAACACATTAAAACAAATAGCAAACTCATACACAAAAACATTATCCTTAACAACCATGAAGATAACAAAGCTAATTAAAGTTATTGATATGAGAGAATCAATAATAATGGTTACAAGTTGCAATTCTGATCACATACCAAGGGCCTTTTCAGCATTTTCACGCACCAGCTCACAGAATCCTGATCCAAAGTCTCTAAAGTAGTTACTTTATCATACCCATATGACACATGATAAAACTGAGACTCAGAGAGGGTTGATTTTATCCTCTGTCAAAGGCCCAAAGCAACTGGACAAGCCAGGATTCTAATGCAATGTGTCTGTAACCCAAGGCTCCCTGTGTTACACTCTGTTTCAGTCTGACTCTTCCATTTTCCTACTCTATATGTCAGAATAATATTACTCCATTTTAGTTAGGACTCAATGTTTAGAAAAATCGGAACACAATCAAATTATTTTGGAGGTGAGGGGAATGGTAGAATGTAGAGATGTCTTAGAGTACCATCAGGGCTAAAAATGCAACAGAACCTAGAAGAGTAACAGTTGAGGGACTTGAAATTTGGGGCCTCTCTGCCTTCTCAGCTCCTCTCTTGCAAGTCAGCTTCTTCATTCCCACACTCTATAGACAAATTTCTGACAAATGCCAGTGGGGAAGACCATCTTAATATGAAAGGCAGAGTTACAGGCAGGTGGAGAGGGAGAGGGAGAGAGAGAAGGGGAGGAGGAGAGGGGAGGGAAGGAGGGTGAGAGGAAGGAGTGTGGGAGGGAGGCACAAAGAGAGAAACTCTTTAATCCACTGGTTCACTCCCTAGATGGCTGCAATAGCTGGAACTGCACCAATACAAAGCCAGGAGACAGGAGCTTCTTCCGGATCTCCCTCACTGGTGCAGGGGCCCAAGCACTTGGGCCATCTTGTACTGCTTTCCCAGGCCATAACAGAGAGCTAGATTTGAAGTAGGGCAGCCAGTATTCAAACCAGCACCCATATGGGATGTTGGCGCTGCAGACCGGGGCTTTAACCCACTGTGCCACAGTGCCCGCCCCCAATTCAAGATTTCTAGAGAAAAGATTCACATTGCTCAACTTAGATCATGGACCCATACCCTGGACTACTGTGTCTCAGGGGTCCAATGGCTGTTGCTATTGCTGATCGTCATGACATTATTTTTCTCAGAGATAAATTGATTATGTGTTCCATGCTTACAGCAAACATGTAGAAGACCTTCATTAAGGGTGGTAATGAGTCACTCAGTTCCTAAAATCTCAAAATGCATTGCCTGTGGAGTTTATATATTCAAAACGGAGGGATGTGGAAAGAAGTAACTTATCTATTTTTTTTTCCTTATGTTAAACCCCAAGCCAAGCTTAATCAAAACTGATACAGAAGACAGTTCTCCTTTGACACACACACCTCAGTTCTTAACTCAACTACTGGAAAAGCAACAATCATTTTAACATCAGTATATTCCGTTTTACAATTATAAGCAAAAGCACTGAAAATTCCATCATTCAAATATATTCATCAATAGGCATGTCTCCAGGTAAATTAACGGCCCATCGGCATGTTTTGAAAATCGAAAACCACTCTAAAGTGATAGTTCCAAGTTTGTATTCTGGAAAACTCTCGAGTTACATGATACCGACAGAGGTCCTTAAGTTATGAAATTTGCTTAACTTTGCGTGGTCCGGCATTTACCTGATTTTAGGAAGAGATATCTCATGATTATTAACATTACAGTGAAAACAGTTTGGAAAATACTTCCAAAAAGTCTATGAAATAATCTTTTATGTTCGTGAGAAGGCAGGTTTCCTTTTGCTAATTGCAAATTAACACAAATTCCATTTTCGTGAACAGAATTAGATCAGGTTTCAGAAAAACCAGATAGTAATACCTGTTTCTAAAGATAAAACTGAGGAGGGCTTTAGTTCAACTGTTAAGATGCTTACTCAGATACCAATTCCTATATCACAATACATGGGTTTGAGTCCCAGCTCCACTTCTGATTCCTGTTAATGTGAACCCTGGAAAACACCTATGATGGTTCATGTAGTTGGGTCCCTGGCACTCACGTGGGAGACTCAGATTGAGTTTTTAAATTCTGGCTTCAGCCTGACCAACCATGGATGTTGCAGGCATTCAGGAAATGAACCAGAAGATGGAAAATTTGTTTTTCTGTCTCTGTGCCTTTCAGATAAATAAAAATAAACTAAACTAAATAAAGATAATACAATTATTCAGAGGGTAAATAAATTCCCTAAAGTCCTACAGAACAATAAGTTCAAAATTCAAGTCTCTATTGCTTTATCTAGTCCCTTTTTCTACGAGTCAATTTAGGGAGCAAAAAGTTGCTTGAGATGTAATTAAAGATAAATAGTCTTTAATTTTTTCCATAAAACTCACCAGGAAACTTAATGAAACAAAGGGTCAGCTCCTCAGATGTCTATTTGTACAGAATCTGTGATTACTCAGAAATGCCCATATAAATCCCCTAGCAGACCAAGCTCCCAGCAATGTTTTAGGTACCTAGTCTATTTAAAGTCATAGTACAATTTTTCTAAAAATAGTACATTTAAATTTGTTTTTATCTAGAACACAGGTTACAAAACAAGAGTTTATCTTCTCAGTCCCGTCTCAGTCTTGAGAAATCCTTCTGCCTTAATTTTTACTTTAGAAAGTCTACGAGTCCCCTAGATGATTCCTACAAATACATTTCATCATTTGCAGCTATTTGCTTCCAAAGTAACAGACTATCAAATGCCAAGAAAAGGCATGTTTGCTGATGTCAACCAAAGCTCTGATTGGTTGACATCAATTCCCAAAGCCAGGTAAAGACAAATTTGCACGCAGAGGTGGACACTGACACTCTGTCTCTCTGTCCACTGCAGCATCACTAGCCCTGGAGGCCAACGATGCTGAATTCCTGCCACTTTCGACATGCATTCCTTTGTTCCACCAAGATGGTAGAGAAACAAATGTTTTTAAGTTTTATTTGTTCTTTGGGACAGCCCTTTGCCCAGCAATTCAAATGGATGGAAGACAACAGTGACAAGGCCATGGGCCATGTTCTCACTCCCAGACAGGGTTTATGCAATCTGATCCACGTGAATCCATCTTGGCTTCCTTATTCCTTGGAATGAAGTCTTTCCTGAGTGGATTCTCTGTTCTCTTTGGTCTTTTTCCACCAGTTATTCAATTTTCTCAGACAGGACAAATCCTAAGATGGATGCAATGGAGGATCTTTCTAGAGCCTTGGCTCTAATAGCCTACACCCAGCTGTTCTTTTCTAATGGGAGAAGTACTCTCTCCTTCACTGTTAGCTGTAAAACAGCATAAAGCTGTTATGGGCTGGGCAAGTCCAGCTGCAATGAGAGTATCACTTTCCTAAATAAACAGCAGTGTTAAAAGTAAGAGGCTCCATGGAGTGGTGAAAAAGTCCTGGCCTGGGAAGCAGGACATCTGGACGATGGGTCTTATTAGTTGCCTGGCTGCACTTGAGTCCTTTAATCTCCCTGGTCTTCAGTTCCCTAACTTGCAAAACCCACTGCACACAATGATTGCTATGATTTTATATAGCCATAATGTTCTACCCTTGAATAGGTGAATCTAGGCCAAACATTTTTACAAAGGACTTGAATGCATCTACATGCAACTTCACATAGAACATTATTACTAGTGCCATATCAATAATATTATCTGCCTTGTTGTATAGATAAATAAATCAAAGTCTGAAAGTACTGTTAGCATGCACACAATGATAGCATAAGGGTTCCACTCGGAAAACAGAATGAGATTATGCCAATTTCCCATTGATCCTGTTTTCTTTTCCATATACTTATCAATGGTTCTGAATTACTCTTGTCTTCAAAACCAAGATAGGTCAGTTTTGTCACCGGTAGTCCTGCGTCTTTTCCTCCCTTCCCCTCTCACGCCTAACTGCCTGATTTGAACTTCACTGTCTTGCTCCTTAAGTAGTTTACTGCTGAAGAAGCATCTTCAGTCATTGCTTCTCTCTGGTGTTCTCTCCATTCCCAGTATGTTCTTCATGGTACTGGCAAGTAATTTTATTCAGCATAGATATGATCACACTCCTGCTGCTTATAAACCTCCAGAGATTCTTTATGGACACATAGTGATATCCAAATTCTTTTTTTTTTTTAAATTTTTGACAGGCAGAGTAGACAGTGAGAGAGACAGAGAGAAAGGTCTTCCTTCTGTTGGTTCACTCCACCAAAGGCCTCTCCGGCCGGTGCACTGTGCTGATCCGAAGCCAGGAGCCAGGTGCTTCTCCTGGTCTCCCGTGGGGTGCAGGGCCCAAGCACTTGGGCCATCCTCCACTGCACTCCCTGGCCACAGCAGAGTGCTGGCCTGGAAGAGGGGCAACCAGGACAGAATCCGGCGCCCCGACCGGGATTAGAACCCGGTGTGCAGGTGCCGCAAGGTGGAGGATTAGCCTAGTGAGCCGCGGCGCCGGCTGTGATATCCAAATTCTTTAGCCTGTCATTCAAAGCCCTCAAAATGTTGTTCCAATTTATGTGTCAATCCTTATTTTTCTAACCATCTGGGGTAAATGGAATTATTTCCAGTTCCCCCAAACCATTGTGAATACTAACCTGGTTCTTCGGCTCAGGGTACAGGTATCCTATCTCTACAACAGTGCTCCCTCCACTCCATAGATACAAATCTCAACCATCTTTGAAAGCTGGGCTCTGATGAGCTCTTCCTCCATAAAGCATTCCTCCATGCCCTCCATTGGAAGTCCTTTCTTCTCAGTCTTCTACCACTTTGTAAGGATCTTTACCTTGCAGCCCTTATACAAGTGACTTTGCATTCATTTGATTAACATCTGTCATCTTCTTCCAGACTATAAGCTCTCAAAAGGCAGGAAGCCTGCCTCTCTGCCAATCACTGTGTGCACAGGATCTATCTCAGTACCTGTCACACTGTGGTTGTTTCGCAGGTAATTCATCAGACAATTAGTTTAATGAGTACCTCCTAAAATCCATCATTCTTTAAGTCCTGGGACAGATATTTGGATCCATGACTTTTCTTTCATAATACATTGTTAGTTCTTTACACAAAGTTATCTCTGATTCTACTGATATCCCTCAAAGTAAAACATCTTCCTGATAGTTAAGTCACTAACAAGACAATTTTGGGAAAAGGACAACCTTTGGAATTCTAGAGGCCAAACTAATGTTCAGGAAGCCCAAACTCATGTCTTTTCCATTCTGACATGGATACATTGAGAGCACACAGATTCAGACCAATGGGTCTGGCCTTCTGGAAAACAGAATTCTTTCTAGAACTCAAGCCGTTTTTTAGTCTTTATCCACTTGTCTGACCACTGAGGGCACCAAAGGCAGCTGATCTGCAGTTTCTGGTTTTAGGAAAAAATCAAACAAAAAACAAACCAGGAAAACATACATGGTAAATCCTAGAGGAAAAACAGAATGGGCCCACTTTCACACTTTGCATGAGAAAACTGCAGCGAAAACCTAAAGAATTAACTTTTCTCTGAAGTCGTCTTCAATGAATAGATGCAAAAGCAAAACTTGTCACTATTACTTAAACCAGAGCCCCTTCTATTTTTTCTGTTAAATCAACTGATCTCCAAAGAAGCCCAAATCCAAAGCAAGGGAAAACAGCTCTTATTTACTGTGCAGTTTGCTCTACTGATGCTCTTCCCAGAAATGAATCCCTGTGCCTCTTACACTTCCTTTCACAGGATGCTCTGATCTGGCTTGCCTGTGCTGCACCACGCAAGTTGTTTTGCCTGGCTTAGTCCATCAAACAGAAGGCTCAGCTGCCTTTTCTCACACTCTGAATCCAGCAGACCATTTCCTTGGTCATCCACAGAGTTGTGGAGGGTCTCGTCTCCTAGTAGACTCAGTCTTTGCCAAGTTCTAAAATGCTCTTATCCTTCATGAAGGATGTTAAATATTTGCTTGTTGCCCAAGACATCTGGACACTGTGTGAGTTACCTCCTCTCCTTAGGGTGGGGGTTATTTAAAATCAGATCATTCCAGTTTAAAAAAAAAAGTTTAGGCATTTTCAAACCATTTTGATAGAACTTGGTAACAAACAAAACAAAAACCTTCCCAGTTGTAATTTCTACTCAATAGCAGGTGAAACAATAAAAAATATTGAGCAAGAAAATTTAATCTGTATCCTGAGAACTTTAATAAATTTTTAAACAAATAAATCCATGTTGATCTTCTGGTGTTTTGCCAGCAAGTGTTTAACAAACTTAACAAGCTGTATTTAATACCCAGACAATATGTTGTATACTGCAGGCAATGAAGACTAATGCAATGCTTTGGGAATAAATAAATAAAAGCATTAGTGAAGCTAAACATAATTTCAAAACAGTAATGGAATGATGATGGAAAACATTTTGGCTAAGACACAAGGGGTACCAGCAGTCCTCCTGGTTAAAATCCATCCAATTGGAGCTGAGTACATGGGCCTACCATTCTCTCTCTAGAAAGGGACAACGTTTTAATCTGATTATATAATCTTTATTACTTATGACCAAAAAAGCTCAACGTTAATCCAGAATTTATTGACGGCCATGTGGGAATCATGAGATTTGGTATTTCTTTCCTTTTCTTTTTCACAGCCCAGGGAATTTCCATAAAGCTTCAGAAATAAAGAATAATTTTATAACAAGACTTTTTTTTTTTCGTAGTCATTGTTCCTCAAGTTAGAGTAACACCTCATTTGTCTATCATCATTGAGGGAATCCATGTCCCTCATAAAATAATTTCCCAACAAAAGAAAACAAGTTTAGTGTTCAAAAGAGTAGATTTCACTTAGGTATTTTTACTGGCACTCTTTCTAAAAGATATTACATGTTGAGGGAAGATGTGACCTTTTCTGATGACTCAGTTATCATCTCATGACCATCAATCACCACTAACAATCACCAACTCCTCATTCTGCAAGCATACTGGAATCTCTCACAGGCTAGAAGATGTGTTCCTTCTGACCCTCTCTACCTTGTATTTACCTCTTAACTTTTTTTACGAAGTTTTTTTTTAATTGTAATTCACATCATACAAGTCACATATTTAAAGTGTACAACTCAATAATTTTAGACTATATATTTTATGTGGATCAATACCATAGTCAATTTCAGAAAAATTTTCAAAATCGAATTTCTCCCCCTTAAGGGTTACCATCCCTTCCATCCTTTGAATGGTGTAACATGAGTATTTCAGTTTCTCCGCAATTGGACTGATACTTGCCATTATCTCACTTTTTCATTCTAGATGTTCTAGTGCATATAAAGCAATATTTCAGTGTGGTTTGATTTGTATTTCTCTGATAACTAATAACAATGAGCAATCTTTTCATAAGCTTATCATCCATTTGCATATCTGTGGGGAAATGTTTGTGCAAATCTTTTGCCCACTTTTAATTCAGTTATTTGCCTTTTTACTTGTGAGTTGTAAGGGCTCTTTACATATACCACATATAAGACCCTTAAGGGATATTTGAATTATGTTTTACTCCAGTCTCTGGATCTTCTTTGTACTTTAAAAAAAAACTCCCCTTTTACCTTAATTTCCCTCTTCTTTTATTGTCCAGCTATTTAAAGAAACTCATTGCAGTCCTCATAGTCCACTAAGTATCTCATCCCGTTAATTCTTAAATCTCACTGAAATGTGATTTTAATGTCTAACATTCCTTTGAAACTTTTCTGATTAGGACCAACCAGGACTTTCTACTGTTAAATACACAGTTTTAAAATAAGTTCATTCCACTAGTCAACTGATATTTGGAAATTCAGTCTTCATTTCTATGAAATTTTCTTCTCCCTTAGCTCCCATGATACAATTTTCTCTATATTTTATTAATATTACAATCCTTTATCTTCCTCCCCTGCTCTTCCATCCTTACTCTTAAATACTGATATTTCCAAGGATTTAATCTCTGATATTGTTTTCAGAGTTCATATTCTTCTTGAATTATCTTATTTATCCTTATGCCTCCAAATCTACTGATAACTCCCCAAATAAAGATCCAGACCCCACCTGGTTCCAGAGCCCAGAACTTTTTTTTTTTTTTTTGACAGGCAGAGTGGACAGTGAGAGAGAGACAGAGAGAAAGGTCTTCCTTTGCCGTTGGTTCACCCTCCAATGGCCGCCACGGCCGGCGCGCTGTGGCCAACGCACCGCGCCCATCCGATGGCAGGAGCCAGGTGCCAGGTGCTTTTCCTGGTCTCCCATGGGGTGCAGGGCCCAAGCACTTGGGCCATCCTCCACTGCACTCCTGGGCCACAGCAGAGGGCTGGCCTGGAAGAGGGGCAACCGGGACAGAATCCGGCGCCCCAACCGGGACTAGAACCCGGTGTGCCGGCACCGCAAGGCAGAGGATTAGCCTGTTGAGCCATGGCGCCGGCCCCAGAACTATATTTTAACTGTCTATGAATAGCTCCTCCTTAATGCTCAGAAACCCTTCAGACTGTTAAAATATGCCATTTTCAAAATCCAAAATAATTTCCCTCTTCTACTGTTTATCTTCCCTAATTGTTGTGTCACTAGGTCAAGGAAGCTTAGAACCACGGATCTCTTTCATGTTATCACACTCATATTACCTTCTATGTATCCTCCTAATCTTCCACTTTAATTTCCTCATTGCTGTCAGTTTCTTTCACTGAACTTTCATAATCACTTATTAGAATCATTTTAGGAGGGTTCTACCACAGTTCCCTTTGTTATCATCCATATCCAATCACCTCTGTGACTCTGGCCAGCACTAACTTCTAAAACACAAAGCTCTTAATGACATTCAACACATGAACTACCTTTAATGACTGCCTGAAATCCACAGAATTCAAGCTTCCTTCCATAAAATATCAGGCCCTAATGAATGTTTCCTCTCCTGCATTTCTGTTTTCAGGTCTATCCACCCCTTCATCCAGAAAATTTAAACTATATGCTATATTCATACTACCCATTGATGTGTACAAAATGACTAGAAATTCAGTAGCCTAATATTATACACATTGAAAGTTCTTTGAATCAGGAGTATAGCAACTTTAGCTGGGTACCCCACTCAGGATCCCACTAAGGTTAACCAAAGTGTTGGCCAACTGAAAGCTCCCATTGAAACTTAACCAGAGATCTCATTCCAAGTGCCATCACATTGTATGTAGGGCTAAGTTTCTTGTAGTTGTATGGTATAGCTTAACGTGCCTGTTTTATTTCTAGCTATTGAGTCAGGACCATGATCAACTGCTATAGGCAGTTTACAGGTCCCAGCCATAGGCCCTCCCTACCATATAGCAGTCTGCTCTGAGAGGGCCAGCAAAATAGCTCTTTATCTCTTGAAAAGCTCACATCATTAGTTGAGACTTACTCAAAATTAGCCATTTTCATTACTCCAAGTAACTGATTACAACCTTAGTTACAACTGTAAAATTCCTTATGATAATGTGATTGTACATAATTAAGTGACATCTTTGCATAGTCACAGGGACTTCCTGCTCAGGCTCAAGGGGATGGGACAATGCAGGGAACATTCAGTGACTCTGGGGTAGGGGTAGGGATAGTTTTTGGGAAACATCTTGGAATTCTATCTACCTTACCCAATGTGCTCTTTTCACTACTCCAAACCTTTACATATCCCATCTTGTCTTGTTATTTCCATTCCTACACTGTCAATTGGCTTTTTTTTTTTTTTTTGACAGAGTGGACAGTGAGAGAGACAGAGAAAGGTCTTCCTTTTCCCCTTGATTCACCCCCTAATGGCCGCTGCACTGCACTGATCCAAAGCCAGAAGCCAGGCACCTCTCCTGGTCTCCCATGCAGGTGCAGGGCCCAAGCACTTGGGCCACAGCAGAGAGCTGGCTTGGAAGAGGAGCAACTGGGACAGAATCCGGTGCCCAGACCGGGACTAGAACCCGGTGTGCCAGTGCTGCAGGCAGAGGATTAGTCTATTGAGCCCTGGTGCCGGCCTGTCAATTGGCTTTTAAGGTTGACTTCATAAATGACTTAGCTATTCAGCCTTCAAGACAAAGCATTTTCCTTTTTTGGTCCTCCAGCTGCACTTTCTCTTTATATCTGCATGTGCTTACGTTTTCCCAATGAACTGTACATTTACAAAGGCTCTGGCTTTTGCTTCTCTAATCCCACACATGTATTAGGTTCCTCAAAAATGAATATTGAATGAATTAATCTACCTCTCCATTATGCAGCAAGACCATGCTAAACTCATAAGGTGTTAAAGTGAACAGCAACAAATGTCCTCATATTGACACTCTTAACCCAGGTTCTGTTTGTTCTCCCTTCCCCTCTGTATTATCAGATTGTTAAAATGCCACTGTTTCTTCAGAATCTGGTTAAAAAACTGCTTTTTCTAATATATTGCTTCCAACCTGATGAAGACTGGCAAACACAGTAAGTATGTTAGAATTAAGGGTCAAGGACGAGTACACTGGCCTTCAGTTGATGGTCAAAAAGTCTGTTTCATAGATACAGTACATGATTTTTAGCACAGAGTTTGAAAAATGTAATTTTGTGTTTTTTTGTGGGCATGACTGGAAATAAGCTAACAGTTGTCAAGTAAGTGATTTTTAAATAAAAATGGCCTAGTTTTATGTCATAAGATTAATTAGCAATTTTCATGGGAGGTACCTTAAGAGAATTTTTCTACTAGTTTATCATTCTATTTATGTAACTAATGAAAGCTTTCAATGAGCTTGAGATTAAGTTTTTAAAATTGGAGAAATGAACTCAAAAGTATTTCTTCCAAACTCATATAATTCACTTCTATTTCTGTCATTTCATTTATGAGTCACTGGAGTAGAGAGAAAAATTATTAATGTATATTTTATTATCAGGCCTCAAGTCCCCAGTGGACCACAAAAAAGGGGATGTCAATGAAAGACACTTCAGCAGAAAATGTCAGAAATTTTGAGTTGATCCTGTTCTATACTTGCAAGAGCTAAAATGGGAACTTACCATTCCACAAAGCCCAAGGGGCACACATAATTTGTACATAAATTTATATGAAATTTTAAACTGTGAGCTTTCATGCAAACTTTAGTGCCCATTTCCATAATCAACAGTTCCCCTGTTAAGAAAACCTGAGGATGGATAAGCTCAGTCCTTAGCCTATACTCATGCAAAAATAACACCCCTGGGGTGTTAAGAGTCATTACTTTAAAATAAATGTACTAGCAGCAATCCAGGGTCCCATTGTTGTTTTTCCTACTGCCTGGTTTAATGTAAAACAGGTTTAACAGACAACAGTGAAGAAATACTCTCAGAAACCAAATATAACCTTCATATTAGGTCTAAATAAAGGAAAACTGTTGATTTTGGTACAAAAATTTTGAAATCCATGCATGAGGGACCTTAAAAAGTTAAATGTATTATGAAAAAATTATGCAAACATTGTAAAGGTTTTTGCACCAAAATAAATACACCTTTTCATTACTTCTTTCTTACACACTATTACATACTTTTTGAAGTATCCTCAGGTCTTACAGAATGATAGATTAGGCTGGACAGTGACTGTCATGTGCAGACAGCAATGACAGCTATACAGAAATGTGTTTTTGGATAACAAATCTAATAATAAAGCAGATACCCAATTTTGATATGCCACAGCATTCAAGAAGACACATAGTATTAAGAAACAAGATAACTATAATATAATAGGCTCATATGGAATGAGAAGGAACTAGGTCAAGGAGCACCAAACTTTTATTCCTCTCTTTTTGCTGCAGGTTGGGAAATGTTTGTTAGCAGAGATTCTATAAACACATCCCCACGAGGAGGGAGTAAACCTTTGATACATCAATACAGAATGTGCCTATACAGTGTAAAACAAGATCATGAATAGATGACACAACAAAAGAGATGGTGATAATCAAACATCAAAAAACTGCAGATACTAAACCCAGACATTCCCTACAATCTATATATCCCATATGTTAAAAATTTTAAAAAATAATACCACCCCTACAGAGTGATTGCCTTCAGTATAAAAACCAACTCTAACTTGCTCACCATATCATCCCCATCACCTACTCTAATGTTGGCTCATACAGGCACCTACTAAATCTTTATCAAATGAAATAATGATGCCATTAAATGATATGAATGATGTGGAATGAAATACTGTGACTCAGTACAAGCCCTGTGCTAAAAATATGTGATAATAAAAGAGAATCAGTTGATAACAGAGAGTCGACATTTGAAGTGATGGAGAAGAATCAGACCCAAACATACAGAGATATTTCCCCACTTTAAGTATCTCATCTTCTCCAGTGAGGTAAGATTAAAAGGGCTTGATAACTCACGTGCCTGTGACACCAGTGTAAACTTTATTCAATTGACAGAGGCTTAACTTAGGACATTTTTCTTAATTTACCATAGTGCGAAAGCAATATGAATTCAAGCAGAAAACATATGTTGAATTTTGACCTTTTCCCAGGCTAGCAGTAAGTGGTATGATGCTATCTTCCATGCTAGACAGCAGCAATGAGCCCTACCTACCATCAGACAGACGATCACTAAGGTGGAAAAACTTAGACTCTGCAGTGGACTGTTGCTAAACTATAATATTTGGTATATTAGATCTATTAAATGTATTTTCCACTTGAGATATTTTCAACTTAAGCTGGGTTTGTCAGGATATAACCCCATTTTAAGTTGATGAACACCTGTATATATTATTTCTAGTTATTTATATTGTACATGAAAGTTTAGGTGAACTGTGGACTATAACAAAGTATTGCTTCAGTCATTTTTAAATTCACATAAAGTCTTAATAACCACAATTGTTTTAAATGAATAGTACCTTAACTTCAGTAAATCAAGTAACACATTGCTTGGGCTTCTATGGGCCAGAATATATATAGTTAGGATTCTTATCATAGTTTTTAAAAAGGGTCTGTGTTAAAAAATAAATAAAAAGGGTCTTTGTGACACCAGATCCTGGCTGCTCCACAACAAATCCATCTCCCTACCAATATGCCTGGGAAATCAGCAGATTATAGCCCAGTTCCTTGGGCCTCTGCACCCATGTGGGAGATCTAGATGCGGTTCCTAGCTCCTAGCTTCAGCCTGGATAACACTGGCCATTCCACCATTTGGGTAGTAAACCAGCAGATGGAAGATAACTCTCTTTCTGTGTAACTCTGCCTTTCAAATAAATAAATTTTTAAAAAATAAAGTAAAAACGGCCTGTACATGGAAATTGATTTCTACTGGTGGATTCCTCCAAGCTTAATCAGGGTAACACAAGCACAGCAACGATTTATACCAGTAGATTCTGTGATATAACGCTAACTAAGTAAATGAATAATCTTGTTTCTTTGAGTGAATCCTTTTGAGAATATGAGAATGGGGTGAAAAACTACAGTGATTACAGTATTTTAGAGCAACCATAACTTTAGAGCAAATAGTAATTTTAGAGCAAATACATTAAAACAAAGCAAATGAAATATAGAAAATCCACTAGATTGAGAGGGGATTTATGCAAGTATAAATGTGTAGCTTTTGCTACCTTATGATTTTTTTATAGGGGAGAGCACGAACGCAGTCCCCCACTACCACAAATTACGCAGTTGAGTTTCCCACATTTGGGGAAATCACAGGGGTCAGCACTCCCACAGTGCAATGGGAGAGCCTCACCCTGGGAAAACCACCTGCTTGGTCATGGTGTCTCCCCTGCCAGGTAAGTATGCTACATTATGATTTAATGCCAAGAATGGCCACTTCTTTGCTGTAAAATAGTTGAACCATCTAACATCTAATTTCCTTTCAATCTCCAACATTCTCAAAGTATTAGCCTGATTGGTTTTTGTCGTGGTATTTTACTACTATCCTATTTATGATATTTTTATAAAGCTTTTATTTAAAGAATATAAATTTCCCAAGTACAGCTTATGGATTACAATGGCTTCCCCCCACCCCCCATAACTTCCCTCCCACCCGCTGATTCTCTTGAATTTATATCTTGAAATCATGATTAATTGATTATCCAAGCCCTGGGTTGCTTTTCACCTATTTGATACTATAACTTTTTAAGTTAAATTTGAGTTTGTAATTAGGTCATCAAGAAAATACTGTGAGCAAAAACCAGGCAGACAAAAATAGATTCCCAGTAAGTCTTGCTGAAGACTGAGTAATAATGCTGACAGTCGGTATTGGGTAGCAAGGAAAGGGGGAGCAGGGTCATGTATTACTGGGTATAACATATTGAGCAGATATGTCTGTTGACAGAAGACTGGGAAAAAAATTTCTGAAATCAGCCTCATCTACCACAACAGCAGTAAAAAAACTGAATGAAAAAATTTGTATATAACAGAAGTGGTTTAAACACTTCACTTACTTTCCAAGATATACTAGATGTGATAAACCATTCTAGAAGAATAAAGAAGATTCTATCATGGAAATACCTATGCCCACGAGTTCTGGATTCTGAAATATGTTTATTCTTTAAGCCCTCACCCTAGTAAGCTGATTTCAACACTGCACACAGCTATTTCATCAGCGGCCTTGGAATACAATTTTAAAAGCCTCTGAAGATGCTTTGTGGAATCCACTGGCAATGAGATGTTTACTCTGGGAGTATTGCACTAGGAAATTCAGTTACTACTTGGGACTGGATCAACTTCTGGATTTATACTGTTTTAGTAGAATATATAACATACTGCCTCCTTAAAAGCTGAAAGAACAAGACACATTTCTTATTAACTTATTTGAGAGGCAGAAAGACACAGAAAACAGACTGACAGACATACTAAGAAAGAGAGAGAATCCATCTCCTGGTTCACTCCCCAAATGTATGAAAAGGCCAGGGCTGGGCCAGGGCCAAAGCCAGAAGCTGTGAACGCAATCAGGAAGGAACCCAAACATTTGCTATCACTATTGCCTCCCAGGGTATGCACCGCTGGAGATGAGAACTTAACCTGGGCACTCTGATATGGAATACAAGCAACTAAACTACTAGGCTAAATGCCTGTACCAACATGTATTTAAGAGAGACAACGATCAAAGAACAATATCTTCCTATTTATTTCACCACAATGCTTTCTGTCTTTGGAATGACCAGGACTCCAGTGTACTGGTGGAATTCTCTAAGAATGTCAGCCCTTTGGCTCACAGATTTTTAGCAATTACCATTTGTCTCTGTATTTTATGTTTAAGTATGCCATCCAACAACAACAAAAAAAATCAAAAATTATAATGCCACTTGTGAGATCTCAATAAAAATAAGTTAAACTGAACTACAACCCTCCCTTACTGGCAGAATACACACGGTTCAACAGTCAACTGATCTGCCTTTTAAAATTATTTTTCCTAAACCTCCTGCTTTAATTATTTCTTATTCTCCCCTCAGGGGCTATTGCTAGCAAAAGGCCATAGCAACCTCTTAGATATTTATAAACTATTTCTGTAGAGACAATAAAACTTCTGGTGCACTAAGTTAAATAAAGAGCCAGGCAGCTGCCATGTCTTCCACTCTCTGAACCTGAATGAGATGTAGTCCCTAAAGATTCTGAAGGGAACATGAAAAAAGTTACATGCTTATAGCCAAAGCATTTTTTGTACCTCATACCTTTGATTCCTAAGAGCCTGTGACGGTCTTTCTTACAACCGAGGTCTTTTTGCTGGGAACATTAACTTACTTTGAAGAAAACTGATCTATCTTTTTTTTAAAGATTTTATTTATTTGAGAGGTAGAGTTACAGACAGAGAGAGGGAAAGACAGAGAGAAAGGTCTTTCATCCATTGGTTCACTCCCCAAATGGCCACAATGGCTGCAGCTGCACCAATCCGAAGCCAGGAGCCAGGGTCTCCCATGCGGGTTCAGGGACAAGAAGCACCCAGCCATTTTCCACTGCTTTCCCAGGCCACAGCAAAGAGCTGGATTGGAAGAGGAGCAGACAGGACTAGAAGTGGTGCTCATGTGGATTCTGGCACTGCAGACAGAGGTTTAGCCCACTATGCCACAGCGCCAGCCCAAAAACTGGTCTTTAAGAAACTTCCTCCACAAAAACCATAAGATAAGTTTTAGAAATCATATATACTAAATCCTCTTCTTTTAGTATCTTAATGGGTCTTTGTATATTAAAATATCTAATTTGTACTGTCTTCAAAGAACATAGTTTTCTCTATTTAAACTTTCACAAAAACTCATCTTACCTTTTTGCCTTGTTATTGTGGCAAACTACATTTTTACAAAACATGTCCCAGGAGATGCTGCCTTTCCCTTTGTGGAAATGAAACATAAGAGGCTTCAGGTTTTCCTTACAGAGCCAAAATGCTATTCAACTTGTTTAAAATTACTCATTATCACAACTATTTCATGAATTACACTGTTTTTTTCTTCGTTTTTTGCCTCAAGGAGAAAACAATGGGTAACTCAGAGTTCACTGAAAGTCTCTCCATTTGCCCATCGACCATATGTTAGGAGTTACTAGAGTTTACCACTCAGTGCTTACAGTTTTTGAGGCATCTGCCTTCCTGTTTGTCTGCTCCTCTCTGCCACATGTCACTTTACTAGGTTTCAGATTAATGGTGTGTTTCAATACCAATAACAGTAGCAGTAACAATATGAAATATAATAATACAACCTTAAAACAAATTGTCTCTTAGAAGCAGAGGATATATGAAGAAATCTCCACATGGTATCCTGTTCTCTTCCCTGGAATCAACATAGGAAAAGCATGAAATTTCTGAATGAGATGGAAAGTTTGAGAAGTAACTAAAACAATAAGTATGCCTGGAGGAAAGATCCAGTCACCACTTAGGTGATACTGTAAGTATATCTGAAAAGTCTTCTCATATTCCTTGCCTTTAATTATTTCTGATTCCTTTTGTGTTCTTGTAATTGTTCAGGGACTGGTTGAGCCAAAAGGACCGGTAGGATGTTGCTCAGCTGGAATAGTAAAGTTGACTTCACGGCGACCTGAATGTGTAAGGTGGAGAGAAGCTGAAACGCTTACTTCACTATTAAAATGCTGAAAGCCATTCAAACCGCGTTCCTCTGCAGCTGTGAACATCCAGAAGCCGGGCGTCCTCTGGAACTGCCACTTGTTAGTAACAGCGTTCAGACTTTTGAACAAAAGCAGGGCACAACAATTATTTCAAAGTGATTTGGGACCTAAAAGTCTAGGTCTCCTTTTAGAAGGTAAAATTCTGTGTTTCACAGTGCAGACGTCAAAGTTCCACACCTTTTAAGACCATCCATTTAAATGAGGGCACTTGACTTGCTTCTGTTGCTTGTATTTTGGGAGCCCCATCCATGAAATCATTATCCAGATCATGGAGATTCATCCCTTACCTTTTCTTCCAGTAGTTTTACCATTTCAGGCTTTATGTCTCAGCCTTTTATCCATTTTAAATTAATTTTTGTACATGATATGAAATAAGGGACTAATTTCATTCTTATGTAAGTAAATATCTAGGTTTCCCACCAGCATTTATGAAAAAGACTGTACTTTAACCATTGCATATTCTTGGTACCTTTGCCAAAAATCAATTGAATAAAAATACTCTATCCTGTTCCATCAGTTATTATCTCTTTTTATGTAAGTGCTATGTTGTTTTGATTACAATAGCTTTATAATATGTACTAAAATCAGAGAATGTCATTGCATAAAACTGAAAAGCTTCTGCATAGCAAAGCAACCAACTGAAAAGAGTAAAAGGTAACCCACCAACTGGGAGAAAGTATCTGCAAATCATAATGGTGGTTAGGGATTAATAACCAAAGAATATGAGGCAGTCAAACTATAAAGCATATAAGGAACTCAATAGCAAGAAAATTAATAACAAGACATAAAAATAGGCTAAGGCCCTTAGCAGACATTTCTCCAAAGAAGTTATAGGAATGGCATATCACATACAAAAAAAAAAAACCTCACAAACTCACAACTCAGAGAAATTCACATAAAAATCACAATGATGGCCGGCGCCGTGGCTCAACAGGCTAATCCTCTGCCTTGCGGCGCCGGCACACCAGGTTCTAGTCCCAGTCGGGGCGCCGGATTCTGTCCCGGTTGCCCCTCTTCCAGGCCAGCCCTCTGCTGTGGCCCGGGAGTGCAGTGGAGGATGGCCCAAGTGCTTGGGCCCTGCACCCCATGGGAGACCAGGTAAAAGCACCTAGCACCTGGCTCCTGCCATCGGATAAGCGCGGTGAGCCGGCCGCAGCGCGCCATCCCCGGCAGCCATTGGAGGGTGAACCAACGGCAAAGGAAGACCTTTCTCTCTGTCTCTCTCTCTCTCACTGTCCACTCTGCCTGTCAAAAAATAAAAAAAAAAAATAAAAAAAATAAAAAAATAAAAAAAAAATCACAATGATATAACACTTCACATTTGTTAGAATAACTAGTATAAAAAGACAAAAGATAATAAATACTGGTAAGGATGTGGAAAAAAAAGAACACTTGTACTCTGTTGATGGAAATGTAAATTAATACAGTGATTTTAGAAAATAGTATGAAAGTTCCTCAAAAAAAACAAAAATACAATTACCATATGACAATCCTGAAAGGATTAAAAGGCATGTCAAAGAAATAGCTACAGACCCATGTTCATTTCAGAAGTATTCACATTTTTTATTCTCAATAGCTAAGACATGGAGAAAATGTGGTATATATTCCATGAAGTCTTTACAAAGCAGAGAATTATAGTTTTGGTAGAAACATGGATAGATCCAGTGGACTTTATATGCTAAGTGAAATAAGCGAGGCTTAGAAAGAAAACTAGTGTATGAATTTATTTGTGTGTGGAATCTAAAAATATCAAACTCACAGAAAAAGAGAGTACAATGATAGATACCAAAGGCTGGCAGGAAAAAAGAGGGATGGGCAAAGGAAAGATGTTGATAAAGGGGTACAAAGTTTCTGAACTGAAACTACTGGAGGAATATATTTTAGTGATCTACTGCACTGCATGGCCAACACAATTAATAATTATAATATATTATATACTTCAAAATTCCCAGGAAAGATTAACATTCTCACCATAGAAAGGATACAGTGGTGAGGTAATAGACATGTTAATTAGCTTGATCAAATCTTTTTGTAAGGTATACATAGATCAAAATATCACATAATACTCCACTGTCATACACAACCATTATATTTTGATTAAAAAGAGAACAGGAATGGGAGTTCAGCCTACCAATTAAGATGTCCACAATACTTATCGAAGTGCTTGGGTTTGAGTTCAGATTCTGGCTACGGATTCCAGCTCCCTGTCAACGCAGACCATGTGAAGCAATGGTGATGGCTCAAATAACTGGGTTCCTGCAACCCATTTAGGAAACCTGATTTACTTTCCCAGGTCCTGGCTTGAGACTTGGTCCAGGCTAGATACTATGGCTATTTGGGAAAGAGGGGCTCTGTTTCTCTGATAGATAGATAGATAAAAAATTTTAAATTAAAGAATGGTACTTAGGGCTGGCACCACAGCTCACTTGGTTAATCCTCTGCCCACGGCGCTGGCATCCCATATGGGTGCCGGGTTCTAGTCCTGGTTGCTCCTCTTCCAGTCCCGCTCTCTGCTGTGGCCCGGGAAGGCAGTGGAGGATGGCCCATGTGCTTGGCCCCTGCATCCACGTGGCAGACCGGGAGGAAGCACATGGCCCCTGGCTTCAGATGGGCATAGCTCTGGCCAGGGTGGCCATTTGGCGGATGAACGAACGGAAGGAAGACCTTTCTCTCTGTCTCTCTCTCTCACTGCCTAACTCTGTCAAAAAAAAAAGGGGGGGGGAATGGTAGTTGGTGGGTGAGTGTTGTGGTGCAATGTATTAACATGTCACTTTGGATGCCCAAAACTCACAAGGGAGTGCTGACTCCTGGTCGTGGCTACTGTGCTTTAAATCCAGCTCCCTGCTAATGTTCATGGGAAGCAGCATACTACTGCCCAAGTAATTAAATGGTCTCTACACGGGAGACCTGGATGGAGGTTCTCAGCTCTTGGCTTTGGCTTGGCCCATTCCCAAACTGGCAGATAGAAGATCTCTTTCTCTCTCTCATTCTCTTTTTCCCTTCTGCTCTCCATCTCTCTTCCTTTCTCTGTCTCTCCCTCTTTCTCTGTCACTCTGATTTTCAAATAATCAAAGAATTTTTTTAAAAAATGGTGCTTAAATACTTATGTAATTGCTTGCTTGACTCTGAATTAAACTTGGTGAGATAAAGGCATAAAACAGGACAGACCACATTAAAAACCCTACTTACAGGTATACCTATGTACACAGGGCTTCCATTAATTTAATATACTTAAAAATACATCAATTTACTATGGCTTATTTCTGTGTTTAAGAAATAAATTTTTATGTGTTCACAGTTTATCAATAAAATAGCCTCCTTCAAATCATTTTAATTAGAACATCACTGATGTGTAATTCCTAAACTGTTAAATTTGGCTTGATAATCACAGCAGAAAGTTGCTATCTTCTGATGTTATCTCTCCCCATCTCATTTTTCTGATCAGAAGACACCAGAAATTCTCTCCTCTGTTTTCCAGGACTCTATAGCGAGGGGCTAATGGTTTGAATTCTGGCTCTGACACTCAGCAACTGTGTGGCCATTGTGCTTTCATCCATGTACTGTGTAAACTAGTTTCCCCACCGTACTAAGAACTACTATAGAATGATGTGTCACATGTAAAACATTCAGCATGAATTATGCATTTGGTTAAAATATTACCACTTTAGTTTTAATCAATCATGCTTCCCTGGCTTTTGGCCTTGGCTAATTTCAATCTCTCAACCAGGAATGTCTTTTTTCCTATGTCTTCACCAAATGAACTTCTCACTAGCTTTTTTTAAGTCCCAATCTAATTTTAGTTTCCTTTCTAAGCCTTTCTGCTTCCTGGCAGAGTCAACTATTCTTCTTTCTCTGGGTCTTTATAGCCAACTTGCAAAAATGTGTGTTATTTAACTTTCACCAACTATCTGTTGTATGTGACGCACTACATTAGCCATTAGGAGTCCAAAGATGAATATGACCTAATCTCTATTCTTGATATAATGCAGATTTAACATATTACATGAAAACTTTTTGATCTTCTTTACCACAGTATGAACCAAATAATGCATGGCCCATGCCTTACCTATCTTTATGTAATTAGCACTGTATGCGCCATGAAGAAGCACTGATATATGGGGCATGAATTGAGTTGAATTATAGCAAAGACAGATTACCATTTAATCTCCTTTAGTAGAACTCTATGCACGGTTGAAGCATCCATATGAAAACAAGCCAGGATGGGTCTGTGGCCTGGCAGGGTCCTGCATATGGGAAGGAAGTCCAGGTTGTTTTCGGCATTGCTCCAATGCAGATGGCCATTGGCTGAACCTCTCGTTCAATCATACCATTCTCTAAAGAGGACAGAATATCCTTTCTTGGAAAAGAGTAGAGTGATGTTTCACCTTTTAACTTCTTTTTTCATCCTTTCCAAATTGTATCTAGCTCTCTATGATCTAAAACAATATTCATCATAAACTCCAAAGTGTAACACAAACTTTCCCTCTCACTTTCCTCTTTCAAGCCTCTTCTAGAACATTCTTTCTTTTGTTTAAATTTAAACCTGATAATTTGATTAAAACAAAATAAATTATTTTGCAATGTCAGGTTTTATTTTAATTCTGAATGTAAACATTTCATCAAATCCATCGAAGTCTCCATAGCAGCTCACTTTCATGAGCTTTGACCATTTAGTTGAATGATTAAAGAGATCAAGGAATACTGAATTCTACTTTACAGAACATATCAAACCAATGCTGTTATCCCAGTCTTCAAGAGAAAGACCGTTAGTGATCTCCTGGTTCTGAAACACAAATGCACCATCCACCAACTCAAGAAGGTGTCATAGAGAATATCCCTTGGAGAACTGATTACAAAGGAAGATCCTGGAGAGCAGCATCGTGGGAGAAAACGAAGTAAAAAACAGAGAAGAAAGAATAACTGAATGTTGATGAAAGAGATGAAAGACTATGTATTAGTTTTTTTTTTTTTTTCAGGTTGCCTGAGTAGTTTAAACAGAAATTCGCATCTCATGGTTGTGTAAGTTAGACGTCTGAGATGAAGGTATCAGCAGGTAGGTTTTGTTTCTGTGAAGAAAACATTTCAGGCTTCTCTCATTTCTGGTAATTTTCTGGCAATCTTTGGAATTTCTTGGCATATACCAACATGCACCTGATGTCTGCCTTCATGTTTACATGGCATTCTCCTGTGTATGTGTATCTGTGTCCAAATCCCTCCCTTTTATAAACACCACACTACTGGAGTAGGGTCCCATACTACTCCAGTAGGATTCACCTCACTTACTATGTTTGCAATGACCCTACTTTACATTCTGAGGAACTAGGGTTAAGAACTTCAGCAGATCAATTTTGAGGGGACACAATTAAGCCCATAACAGCCACCTTTTCTTAAGCAAAAAGAAAGGATCCCTGTTGCTCCTAAGAATTTGAAGCATGCATGGCAACAGGGATTCAGTTCAACACTGGAGATGCCCAAAATCAAGAAGTTAATTGACTATGAAATAGGAAAAAAGATGCAGATTAGGTGTGGATTTTAACCAGTTCGCAAGAAGACAACTGCAATGTCTAAGAAAAACTATGCAGGAGAATTTCTGCCATCTGCATTTGCCCTGTGGGAGGCCCCTCAATGAGTTGAGTCCCAGACATATTAATGAAGTATCAATGTAGTGAAATAATCAAATAATAAGGCAATACGCCTTGATTTCTCAGACTTATTTGCCTTAATGTTGACTTTTTCCTTTGTGATACAACTTGTTGATTTTTTTCCTTTTTTTTTTTTTTTGGTTGGTATGACATTCAACACAACACAGGTATGAGGTAATAGCTCTCAAACACAGAGCCCAGTGTCTTGAGCATTTAGAAGCATAATCTTATTCAACTGTAATATCTAAGAGCTAATGAGTTCTTTATTGGTTGAGACTGCGTTCAGCCCATAACAATATGTAATCTCACTAACAATGTATTAAACATTTGTGGATGGATGTGTCTTATGTGGGAGGAAATAACAAGATACAGCAAGATATTTTAGTGATGCTAAAGAGGATCTGGGCTCTTTCCATATGCCAAATATCCTACATGCAACTTGTCTTTTGTCCTGCTGTTGCCAATGGATGCAAAATAGCTTCTGTATCTGCAGTCTTCATGATCTGTTCCTTGAGAGGTGAAGGAAAGAGAAAGTATCGAAGAGAAAAACAACAATGGAAACGACAAACCCATATCTTTTGCAATCAAGATTATCAGTCCCATACCTAGAAAATATCTAATTATTTCTCAACAAGAATTGTCACATGATATCTGTGGCTTCATAATAGATAAAGACAAATGCCATGAAATTTTTAATTTTGACTATTCTCTTAACTCATCTCCTGGAGATCTATACCCCTATCCCCACTTAGACATCTCAGAGACACTTAAACACCATTTATCCAATTCAAACTGAATTGTCCTTCTACCCACACTGCCTCCCCACAGATTTTTCTCTAATCCAGTAAATATCCAAAGACAAAATTCTTGGTACATTGCTCAAATCTTCTTTCCACACTCTATATTTAATTGATAACAAGGTGTTACACATTTTTACCATCCATGTATCTTCTTACCTTTTTCTTTAACTTTAAATTGTTTTTGCCTTAGTTTTGGCCTTCATGTCTCTTTATTGGAAGATTATAATTATCTTCTCAATGGTCATCCCACTTAATACTTAACTATCTCTTACCCAACTTCATACTGTTCAAGGAAAGATCTTCCACAAGGCAAATATAACTAATTACAGCCATCTATGAACTCCCTTTGTATACTTTCTTGATCTGTCCTGTGGCTACTTCAATCCTACAAATTATTTGTCAAGCATACCAAACCCTCCTGTGTTGTTTTAAGTACTTGATTTAAAAGTGTTGACTCAGTAAAGTCTACGCAGAAAGTACATTTATTCCTTACCCCATTTTTTTTTAAAACCCATTTTGCTGAATTCTTCTTCAATGCACTCAGATAAAATCTTGAGCTTACTCTTTGAGTTTTCCTAGCAATTATTAAATCAACAAATATTCTCAAGTGTCATATATTTAAAATTCCAATAAAACTGTATTAAAGTTTCAATCTCTCATTTAAATTATAACTTTTTTCCATTCTCTAACTCAAGCTTAGAGACCTTCATCTGGCAATGTGGATACTTCTCTTGTTTCTTCTTGGATCTAATGCTCTTCTTCACTCACTAGGTTATTTTATGTCCTCTAGAATTGGAAGGCAGAAGAAGAAATTGGAGAGGTTATAGAAAAAGGTCTGAATAGCTGGTAATGCCTATGGCTTTCTTTTCAGTCATGGAAAATGTCCAATATTCATTCCTTTGTGATTAATGTCAGACCCACTACACCTCAGTCATGAAGGATATTCAACTTATAGCTTTCTGATTTAGGACATGCCTCTCCTAGATAGCTCTTTCAATATGATTCTTGGTCCCAGACCTCCAATATTCTATTTAGCAGATTATTCTGCTGGAATTATCTTTTACTTCAAAATGGACCATTTGGGTAGGAACCCATTCAAGACTCAACCCTGCTTTTGTGTGTAGGCTCTGTGACTGTCCCATGGGATGCACTTGCCTTTGCCTCAGCTCTGGTGACGAAGGTTGTTCACTCCCACTATAATTTTTTCTTCTCTCTACTACTGGGGGCCACTTCAGCTAGCTTTTTGCCTTGGAATTCTGTTTAGTACATCTTTCTGATGCGTGGGAGCAACTCTCAAAGTCTCAGATTAGGTTTTGGAAACATTAGCCTGTAAGAACATCCACTCCATTTGTGTCTAGAGATTAGGGAGACACCCAACTCAATATCCCAGCTCCACTGTTACAGGGATAATAACTGCACAGCATACAAGTTAACACTTTCCAGAAGCATTTATCCTATCAATTTCTCTTAATAAATACTTATACTCCTACTGCATAGTCGGGTGACAATTATGTTAGGCTATGTCTGACATACCACAGATCTACCCCAAAGACTCAGAGCCTAAATAGAGCAAATGTGGTTTTGGTTTGTGATTGATGCCTACCATGGATCAGCTGGATACTGATCTACACAGCTATTCCAAGACTGTCATTTCAAAAGGCATCTCCAGGTTCTATGCAACAGAGAAAACAGAGCTGTCCACTGCCTTAATCAGGCTATGATAAAGCCTCTTCTGACATCTGACAGAGAACTAAGTGCAGCATCTGAGATGTACGTCTTTTCAATGTCTAGTAGTAATTCTTCTATTAGTAGAACACTATCAATAGTCTCACCACAAGGACTGGTAGTGCCCAAGCTGTTGGCATTTTCTGAGTGCTAAGAGATGATCTTAGAATGTACAAGGTTTTGACATTCACTATTTTTAGTTGGAAGGATCATCTAAAACTGGAAAAGATTCCATTTTATCACCCCCAGGTAACCTCCATGCGGTAACATCCACTTGCAATACATTTCCTTCCTTAAACATCTGAATAACTCATATTTCTGTTTTATGTCCAGGGAACTTAATAATATTTCCTAAGAGGTCCCCTCTGAATGTTTACCTTAGCTAGAGTGATATTCTGTCTCCATGCTCCATAGTATCCTGTACATAAATTCATCAGAGTAATTATCCTGTTACACAGTAATTATTCATTTCCATATCTGTCTCTCTCCCAACATGTAAATTCCTCAGAGGAAGAAACCAGTTTTATTCATCTTTGTAAACTCCAGGGTCTAGTACAGTAACCAGACTGTGATTAAAAAAAATGAATCAACTGAGTCAATGAATAAACTTATTGAAAGAAAAAAATAAACATAATTTAAATTATTAGACACCACCATTGAGAGTTTGCCTGTAGGGAGCCCCAGGAGACTGCTTAGTTTTCTGATTCTTCAGAGATTATGATATCAGAAATTCACTTTATATATGGAAAAAATAGCTCCTTTTTGGTGTATAATTTTCCTATGATCCTCAGTAAATGAAATTTCCTACTTCAAATGACCACAGATCTCAGCTGCAAAAGAACATTTAGTCTTTCCCATAATACATTACAATACATATATTTATAATAAGGGTCCTTTCAGCAATAATTCTCCAAATAACTTCATGTCTAAAATAATGTTACTAAATCTCCCACAGACAATTTTTTTTCTTTTGGGAACTATTCCAGTGATGTAAATTATCTACATCAGAGTAAAAAAATTAAATATTGCCTTCTAGCAAAGGGTCAAATGTTAATTTTGTACTCAAACGGCTTATGTAAGAGTTATCAATATAATGCCATGAAATAAATGAAAAAGGAGAGATGTGAAAAATAATTTTAAAGTGTTTTTAAAATCTTTTTTGTTCTAATAGGCCTAATATAATTTTAATTTATAATATGTGTTCAGTTATCTCCTAGGTGAATACTGCATCTCTGCTCTCACCTAAATTTAAGTTATTTCAGAAATATAGACCATGGAGAAGTGATCACAATTTCATGTGATAGATATCTATGCATAAATTCAGGACACTACGAAAGCAGACGGAAGGGTCAATTAATCTGTTCGATTTAGCGGTCAGGGACTCTGGCCCAGATGAAAAGAACACCTCATTTGAGTCCTGAAAAGCAAAGATGCAGGTAGTCAAGAATATTAACAATACTGTTCTAAACATGGAGAAATGAGAAAAAAAAAAAAAAAGACGACCTAAATGAAAGATCTCTGCGAGTGAGATCCCAGTGGAAAGAACAGGGCCATCAAAGAAGGAGGTACCTTTCTCTGAAGGGAGGAGAGAACTTCCACTTTGACTATGACCCTGTCGGAATAAGATCGAAGTTGGCGAACCCTAAAGGCTTCCATAGCCTCAGCAACTCATGACTAGAGCCTAGCGAGATTACTGACGTCATAAACAAGAGTGTCCAATTGTTAAATCAACATCAGGAGTCACTGTGTACTTACGTCTCATGAGGGATCTGTCCTTAATGTGTTATCCAATGTGAAGTAATGCTATAACTAGTACTGAAACAGTATTTTTACACTTTGTGTTTCTGTGTGGGTGCAAACTGATGAAATCTTTACATAGTATATACTGAATCGATCTTCTGTTTATAAAGATAATTGAAAATGATTAAAAAATCTTGGTGTTAAATTGGAAATTGCATAATTAATCAATTTTTAAAAAAATTTTTTTAAAAAAAATCATGTAGGATCTCTGTCCTTAATGTGCTGTACATTGGGAATTAATACTATAACTAGTACTCCAACAGTATTTTCACTTTGTGTCTCTATGGGAGGGCAAACTGTTGAAATCTTTACGTAATATGTACTAAACTGATCTTCTGTGTATAAAGAGAACTGAAAATGAATCTTGATGTGAATGCAAGCGGAGAGGGAGCGGGTAAGGGGGGAGGGTTGCGGGTGGGAGGGAAGTTATGGGGGGGGGAAGCCATTGTAATCCATAAGCTGTACTTTGGAAATGTATATTCTTTAAATAAAAGCTTTATAAAAAATAATAAAAAATTAAAAATGCATATATATATATATATATATAAACATGGAGAAATGTATACTCAGAGGCCTAGATGCAACAGGATAGAACTACACATCCAGAAGAACTCAAGGTACCTTATGACTAAAGCATAGTAACAACTTCATATCCTCTCATAAGCCACACATTTTTTTATGGTTGCTTTTAAATATATCGGGTTAATCCACTGACCAACAGTCATTGTATAATGAGGTCATTACAAAGCAAGCATTCAGGGTTTGCAATTATTACTCATGCCTTTCCAAAGTTATATTAACATTTTTTCCCATTATATTCCATATTCATTTATTCGCATCTATCACTGGGTGACACATCTTTTCAGATAAAATCAGATTACATACTTTATCAGTGAAAATGGTGGAATATGATTTCTACAACATTTCTGCTCCATAAAAGAGAGCACTGATAAAAGCTGTTACATCAACTTTTTCAGAATTCTGGGAATTAACTAACAGCTTTCAAAAACTGAGGGAGCCCAAAATCAAGAAAATTGGCTGAATCATGGTAAGAACAGTGAGATTCACAATATTTTAACTTGAACTATTCTAATTTTCTGTTGACTAACCCTGTGGTCTTTGAACACTAACAGCCCACAACTGCAGTGAAAACCAGCAATCTGGCAACCACTGGAAAGGAAAGAATAGGTTTAGAGCTTCTTGAAAGCCACATTCCCAGAGAATTTCTATTATTTCACCTCACTAGTGGTTTCCTGGAAGACACCACTTGGAAGTCTGTCTCTATTTTACCTAGATCTGAACTCACTTAGTGTAAATACCCTTCATTCTCGGGATGGCTGTAAAAAACAAGCAAACAAACCCAAACAAGCAGATGTAACTGCCTAACAATACAGACTTCTTAAGAGTGGATAAAAGTTAAAACAAACAGGAAGTCAAGAAAAATGTTAAAAAATAAAAGTTGCTGAGCAGGAGCTTTGCACAGCTCTCACATATTCCTGGGAATCTGTATGCTTCACAAGTGCCAGGCTTTTCTCATTTGTAGGGTTGGATGCATGCCAATGAAAAACTGAAGACCCTAAGCCTTCCTCTCTCTACTTGGAGAGATTTTTAAAATTTTACTTCATTTTTACTCTACTTGAAAGGCAGAGAGATATACAGAAACACACACACACACAAACACATACACACAGATATCTTCCATCCACTGGTTCAGTTTCAAAATGACTACAACAACTGGGGCTAGGTCATGCCAAAGCCAGGAGCACAGAATCCAATCCAAGTCTCCCAGATGTGTGGCAGGGAGCCAAGTGCCTCACAAAGTAACCTTGAAGTCTTTTGAAAGCAGGAATGTAAGACTAAAGTGAAGTTGCAAAACGTCTGGTTAACTATCAAAGGCAAGCTCAAGATAAAAACAAAGCCCCTCAGCAAAGGCTGAAAGACCTATGGCCTCTAAGCATTTAAGGAACTCTCTATCTATTCACTAAGCTAACCAAGCATAAACTCCTGTCTTCAAATGTAACTGACACACATTTTTCAGAACTAAGAAAAGTGAGTAAACAAAAAACACACGCAACAACAAACCATGAAGAGAGAGGCAGAATCTGATTTTGAGAGTTGTTACATTATTTTTAATTTCCAGTTAAAAATGAAAGATATGAGACACATTAAGGAGTAAAAGAGCATGGCCCATTTAAATACACACACACACACACACACACACACACACACACAATGAACAAAAACTGACCAACAGCAATCTCAGATTCTGAGCTTACCTATACAAAGATTTTCTATCAGCTACTTTAACCGTTCTTTGAATTAAAGAAAACCATGTCTAAAGAACTAACAGAAAGTATGAAAATGATGTCTCACTTGATAGAGAATACCAATAATGAAATGGGAATTATATTTTAAAAAGAACCAGACAGAAAATTTGGAGTTGAAAAGTATCGCAAAGAAATAGAAAACAAGTACTAGAGAGGCTCAGAATTGTAACTGAGGAGATTATGAGAAGGAATGAGAAAACTTGACAGCTGAAATTGTCCAGTTTGATGAACAGAAAAAATATATTGGGTAAAAAACATGAACAGAGTTTAGTCCATTATGAGCACCATCAAAGTGATCTATATAAGTAATAGTACTAAGAGGAAGGAGAGAAAAAATACTTTTTTAAAAAAATAATGGCTGAAGGGGCTGGTGTAGTGGTGCAGTAGGTTAATCCTCTGCCTGCACTGCCAGCATCCCATATGGGTGCCGGTTCTAGTCCCAGCTGCGCCTCTTCCAAGCCAGTTCTCTTCTATGGCCTGGGAACAGCAGAACATGACCCAAGTCCTTGGGCCCCTTGCCCCCACGTGGGAGACCCAGAAGAAGCTCCTGGCTCCTGGCTTTGGATTGGCACAGCTCTGGCTGTTGCGTCCATTTGGGGAGTGAACCAGAGGATGGAAGATCTCTTTCTCTCTGGCTCTCTTTTGCTGGCTTTCAGAGAAGTAACTCTTACTTTCAGGTAAATAAATAAATCTTAAAAATAAACAAATAAATAAAGGCTAAAAACTTCCTAAATTTATTGGAAAACATTAATCTATACATCTAAGCTTAGTGACTTAAAACAGGACAAACTCAAAGAGATTCATACCGACAAACTACGTAATCCAACTGTCAAGGCAAAGACAAAGGATCGTTAAAGGAGGGAGAGAAATTTGACTTAGCATATGCAAAGAATTCCTCACCAGATACCACTGGAAGCCAGGAAGCTATGGGATGATACATTCAAAGTGAGTAAGTAAAAGACTGTCAACAAGCAATTCTACTTTCAGAAAAACCATCCTTTGGAGATTAAAGAGAAATTAAGATATTCTGAGACAGGCCAAAACTGGTCAAATTCACTGCTAGTAAACCTATCTCACTACCAAAAGAGCCTGTGAGGCTGAAATAAGAGTTATCAGCCAACACTGTGAAAACACATGGAGAAATACTTAAGATCAGTAAAGATTTTATGTCCCATGGGTAAACATAAAAAACAACATTAATATATTTTTGTTTTTGACTCTCTCCTACTCATCTGGCTTAAAATAAATTACATAAAATAATTATAAATCTAAGTTTATGAATATGTAATTTATAAATATGTCATTTGTATGACAATAACGTTTAAAGGAGAGGGAAGAACAAGGGTATATTAGGGGGCTTCAAAACTTCATTTGAATTGGAATTGTACGATAAATTTATTTTGGTGCAAAAATGTTTGAAACTCATAATATACATTTCTAAAACTTCAAAAACTTCTCATTTAAGAATAAAGTTCTGTGTACAACTGAAAATAAATTGCCATCAAACTAAATTAGGTTGTTATAAATTAAAATGCAACTTGAAACAACTAAGACAATCGTAAGAAAATAATGCTAAGGAAAATGTGAGGAAAAAGGGACACTCATCCACTGTTGGTGGGAATGCAAACTGGTAAAGCCACTATGGAAGTCAGTTTGGAGATTGCTGAGAAACCTGAATATAGCCCTACCAAACAACCCAGCCATCCCACTCTTTGGAATTTACCCAAAGGAAATTAAACTGGCAAGTAAAAGAGCTGTCTGCACCTTTTCAGCTCAATTCACTAAGACATGGAATCAACCTAAATGCCCATCAACAGAAGACTAGATGAACAAATTATGGGATATGTACTCTATAGAATACTATACAGCAGTAGAAAACAATGAAATCCAGTCATTTGCAACAAAATGGAGGAATCTGGAAAACATCACGCTGAGTGAAATAAGCCAGTCCCAAAGGGACAAATATCATACGTTCTCCCTGATCGGTGACAACTAAGCACCTAAAAGGAAACCTGTTGAAGTGAAATGGACACTATGAGAAACACTGACGTGATCAACCCTTGTCCTGACTGTTGAGAAACAACTTACTATTTTATTCCTCTTAGCATTTTTTTATTCTACTTAATACCACTGGTTGAACTCTTTAATTAACACACAATTATTCTTAGTTGTTTAAATTTAACTGAAAAGTGATCCCTGTTAAATGTAAGAGTGGGAATAAGAGAGGGAAGAGAGGTACAGTTCTGCACATGCTGACTTAGACTATCCCTAATGGTAGAGCTAGAAATGTGCCATGGGATTCCAATTCAATCCCATCAAGGTGCCATGTACCAATGCCATCTTACTTGTTAAAGTGATCAGCTTAAGTTCATAATTGATCAAAAAGATAGGATTAAGTGTCAAAGGAATCACATAAATAAGACCAGTGTCTGCAAATAATAGATAGAATTAAAAAGGAGAGGAGGATCCTACATGGGAAGCAGGATACACAGCAGACTCAAAGAATGGCAAATGCCCTAAACAGCAATCTGTCCTCAGAATCAGCCCTTAAGGCATTAGCATCTGGCTAAAAAGCCCATGAGAGTTTCACAGTCATGGAAAGCCAAGACATTGTGGCCAAAAAAAAAAAAAATGACCTAAATGAAAGATCTCTGTGAGATCCCAGCAGAAAGAACAGGCCATCAAAGAAGGCGGTACCTTTCTCTGAAGGGAGGAGGGAATTTCCACTTTGAATATGGCCTTGTCTAAACAAGATCGGAGTTGGTGAACTCAAAAGGCTTCCATAGCCTTGGCAGCTCAAGACAAGAGCCTCGGGTGATTACTGATGTCATAAATAATTTGTCAATTGTTAAATCAACAACAGGAGTCACCGTGCACTGCTCCCCATGTAGGATCTCTGTCCTTAATGTGATGTACTATGTGAATTAACGGTAAAACTACTACCCAAACAGTACTCTATACTTTGTGTGTCTTTGTGGGTGCAGTCCGTTGAAATCTTTACTTAGTATATACTAAGTTGATCTTCTATACATAAAGATACTTGAAAATGAATTGTGATGAAGAATGGGATGGGAGAGGGAGTGGGAGATGGGATAGTTGTGGGTGGGAGGGAGGTTATGGGGGGAAGAGCCACCATAATTCAAAAGTTGTACTTTATAAATTTATATGTATTAAATAAAAGTTTAAAAAAAGAAAATAATGCCAAGAATTGAAATGGTAAACTAAAAAGTATCTATTCAACACAGGAGAGAACAATGAAGGATTTGAAAAAGAAAAAATTATAGCACGGAAGACAAATAACAAAATGGGAGATATTAATCTTACCCTATCAACAATTACCTTAAATGTAAATAAGTTAAAGTCTTAAGTCAAAAGGCAGAGATTGGCAGAGGAGATAAAAATGTCCCAATTATATGTTGTTTGTGAGATATGCTTTAGATCGAAAGACAATAGTAAAATTATATACATTAATTAAACTGTAACTTAAAAGGAGCTTAAGTGGCTATACTAAAATCAGGAAAAATAGACCATAGGACCAAAATGTTAATAGAAACACAGAATGACACTTTATAATAGTAAAGGATCAATATATCAAAAAGATGTAACAATTACAAACATACATGCATAAAACCAGACAGCCTCCAACTAGGAATCAAAAACAATAAAGACAAATGGATAATTACATATTAACAGTTGCAGACTTTAATATATTACCTTTAATAATGGACAGAACTAGAAAGTGACAGACAAGGAAATAGAAGACTTAAATACTACACAAAGCAGCTAAACCTAGAAGATACTGGAGAACACTCTCCCAAACAACAGTAAAAATGCCTTCTTCACAGAATGATCCAATTGTAAAACAGGCAAAAGATCTAGATAGATATTTCTCAAAGGAATCAATACAACTGGACAAAAAGCACATGAAAAGATATGACATTTTAGTCGCTAAGCAACTGTAAATAAAAAATACAATGAGACAATACTTCAAATCATTAGCATGATTATAACTGTAACAAAATGATGACAGTAAATGTTGGTGATAGTGTAAAGGAACAAGGACTCTTATACACTGCTGACAGGCACATAAGATAGTCAAGCATTTTGGGAAATGGTCTCTCCTAGCTGAGTAGGAGAACCAAAACTGCACTGGAGACAACTTGTCAAAGGTGTGCAAAACCAGCAATGTTCCAGAGATTGGAAGAAAACAAAGGAATCCGGGAAAATAATAGACAAATCAAGAAGGTGAGAAGGGATGGTTGGGGAAAAGGACTTTCTGTCTGGTAAACTCCTATCCACACTTGAGCTCCAGGATTGTGAAGCTACCCCACCCCACCCCACGCCCCAAAAAAAGGTAAGCCTACATGCTTCCTGTTTAGTTTCTCACCGATCAGTTCTGGACATTTACCAGTAAATGATTCTGCCTATATGCCAACTTTTTAGGTTCAAGTTGATAGATACACAAAAGATCACTGAATTGCTCCTGAAGAAACTTCTACATTAGTTCATTGCTAACAAGAGCCATTAACTGGCTTTTCCCATAAAGACCACTCTGGCCTTAACTTACCACTTATTTTATTGACAGCACTCTCAAAGCATCCCTCCAACTACCAACCACCTTGTCTTCTTATATGTAGGCTGGAAGGCATGGGGACTGATTCTAAGTCAACTGTGGCCAGTCTATCTTTAGAATTTGTCTGTATTTATTTCTAATTATATTGCTAATTTTATATTTTAGAAAAAACTTCAAGATAGTAAAAAAAAAGTGTCTTTCTTACGTCAAATTAGGAAATAATTCACTATTTCTACACATATTATTTGGACATAATGGTGAACATGACTACATCTTCATTATTTTAAATCTTTTATTTGTTACAACTGTAACATAGGCTAATATATTGGGTGTGCCTTTGTGTTGGTTCAGATGTCATTTTCTCATAGCAGCCTTTGCTGATTACTCTATGGAAGGGACACCCCCTCTTCCCAGCCATATTCTCCATTATATCTCCAAATTTGCAACAATCCATTTTCTGTGGCTATTAAAGAATATAGGAGCCTGATAATTTATAAAGCTAAGTTTTATTTGGCTCCTGGCTCTGTTGAAGGAGCACATGCTGCAGCATGGTAGAAAACCAGACAGGAGAAAGAGGCACATGCTGAATACAGGTTCATGCACAACAGAGATGAGGGGAGGTTCCAGGCTTGCTTTGTAACAATTCTCTCTGACAATGACTTAACCTGCTATCTGGGGAATGTAGTTTGAAGGTGGAGCCTTCATCATCTATTTGCCTCTTCACAGTTCTACTGTCTTCAAACACCCTCACTTTGGAGACCTGGCCTCACCATGAGCCTTGGAGGGGCACAAACCATGTTCAAGCCATAGCACTGCACTTCAAAGCCCTTCAGAACTTCAGAAATCATCATATTTTCTCATTGGTTTATTGTGCTACTCTCCTCATTCATTGAAACATGTTTTAATAGGGTAAGTGGATCTGTTGTCCTATTTATTCTGATGTCATAAATGCCTACAATGATTCCTAAGACATGGTAAATAAGTATTCAATATTTGTTGAGTAAGTGAGTAAATAAATAAGAATTCTTAAAAACTTGGAGTTCATCTTGATCTTCAAATACTTTGCTTTATCAAGAGTTTTATATATCCAATGTCCTTTTCCAATATGTCCCGTTTCTCTTGATTCCCATGCTCTGAAAATTTTGCCAAGTGTTATTATTCATATGATCTTAGAATCCAGACATTTATCTACCCAAACTATCAGTTAAGGACCACCAGCACGCTAGCAAGTGAAATAGATTGAAGACATTTCCATAAGAAAACTTAACTTCTCCTAGCACTCAGGTTCCTAATCACAGAAGCAACTTTCTTGGGAAAAATTTATATTCAGGGAGAAACATGTAGACTGTTTCTTGAGCCATACTTCTGCATTATGTCCTAATCATTTTCAGATTATTTACTTTATCCCTCAAATCTGACTACATTTTTACAAACTCTAACCTTGCCTCAATCAACACAACAGCATCTAGTTTACCTAAATCCAGTTTTGTCCTGCAAATCCAATAGCCAGATATTTCTGCAACAGAGATGCTGTGTTATTTACCTTTTTAAAAATATAAAATTCTCCAATATTTTATACTAGTTTTTAAGCTAAAGTCCACATTTCTTAATATAGTGTATAGGAAATTTAAGAGTTCAGAGAATGAACCCCAATGTATGATACTATGGTATGCTGAGTATTTTAAACTGAAGTACACTGGAGAGGCTTTAAGATTCCTTAGAATCAAGGTCTGTCCTGAGCTTCTCCTGCCCTACTTCTCCTGCCCAAAGTCCTATGTAAAAATCACAATTCCTTGACATTAAGAGGAGTCATAAAAGGAAGTACCCCTCTGCCCCAAAGCAAACCAACAAAGGTCACTCTTTCTCCTATCTCTGGAAGACCAGAAAGGCCAAGAAGAATCTGAACCGGCCTTGCTTCAATCCTCTCCCCTGTCCTGTTACCATGAGATCACAGACTTTCATCCAATCACATTTCTATACATCTGTCCATTCTTTTTTGAATGGAAGCATAAAAGCAAAAAGCTTTCCCTCGGTCTTGGGGCATTCATTCTGAAGGCTCCCTTGTCACAAAAAAATCAGTTAATTTACTCTGTTTTTCTCTTGTTAGCCTGTCTTTTGTTATAGGAGTGATAAATAAGACAGGATGTGCAGGAAAAAACATCAAACCTTTCTGCTCCTACAACTGTCACAACCCACCTTCAGGTACCCTCTATAACTTTATTTCAAGTCAGATTCCAAACTTCATTCAGTTCCTAGGGAGAAACATTCTGACTCATCCACTCACAATTAAGCCTCTCTCTCTCTTTCTCTCTCTCTCTCTCTCTCTCTTCCATTTCCCCCATTCTTGTCCCACTCTCACTCTTTCCATCCCTAAGAGGTCTCTGTCAGCAGAATAATTTTCTTAAGCTCATCATGAATTGTTGATTGCTAATGTACAAACATATACTTGAGTGGCATACTGTTCACTGCTTGTGAATCCTGCAACCCTGCTGAATTCACTTATTTCTTCAAATAATTGTTGGATAAATTCCAGGGTGTTTTCTACAATCATTTCACTTGTACGTCTTTAAGTTCATCTCCTGGCATTCTTGCCCTAACTATAATCTCCAGAACAACACTACCAGAAGTAGTGAGAGTGGCTATCCTCACCTAATTCCCAGTTTTGAGGGAAAACACTAAGTAGGATGTTAGCCATGGATGGGGTGTAATTTGAGTGTGTCCCTGAAGACTTTATGTACTGAAATGTAATCCCTATTGCAAGGTACAGGGGGCTGGACACTTAATTCTGATTACTGTGTTTAATGGTGGGGCCTTTCAGAGTTGATTAGAATTAGATAAGGTCATCAAAGTAGAGTCCCCACGAACTGAGTAAGAAGAAGGGAACTAAATAAGAAGAGCGAAAGAGAGACCAAGTGAGAAACATGTGTGCTCCTCTCTGACCATATGATGTTTTACCTAGGATTCTGCCATAAGAAGACCATTATCAGATACTGTGGCAGAAGCCTTTGTCTTTTAAATAAACTTGTTTCTAACTGACATGATTAAAGCTGTGACAGAAATCTTCCCAAGGTCAGAAAAAGAAAATGGGAGGCATCCTTCCTGGGAATGAAATGTAGTTGTTATCTGCTTGCTTATGAATGCTTCCACTGCAGTTATTCTCCCCTTAGATGTAACCATTTCGGACTTTGCTTGTTAGTACACAGCAAAGATGTTTACCTTTGCCAGACAACATAGGGCTCACATCATCAGTAACTGTGTATCCGTGCACAGTACTGTACCAATTCCTTTGGCTGCCATATAACATTAGAATATCCAATCCAAAGTATGCAGGTAACCATATAAGGGAGATAAACGAGCTAAAACCATATGTAAGAAAATACCCTCTCTTTGTTTGAGGCTCAGGACTTTGGATAAGGAATTCCACTTGGGCCTGATGCCCGCATAATAAAAGACCACTTCCCTTTAAGTGGTCTCAGTGTCTTGTCTCATGGATCCACACAGATCCTGCTGCAACAGGGCCGCTTGACCTTGGATCTTCAGACAAAATAAATGTCTTCTCTATAAAGGTACCCATTCCCAAGTGTTTTATTACACAATGAAAATCAGACTAAAGCATCTTCTATTAAATCAAAGATATTTCACTCTGTTTTATTTCTTTGTAACAAGCTTCCACAAACTTAGCACCTTAAAGCAATGCATACTTATCATCTAGACAATGTTCCATGTGCTCTTGAAAAGAAAATATATCCTGTTGATGCTGGGTAGAGTTTTCCATGCAGGTTAGACAGGTTAAATTGTTCTGGGATCTCTCACACTCTCTTCCCTGTTCACTTTAAGGAAGCAGTGGACATGTTGGGGAACTGAGGGGGGCCTCAGGCCAACAGTTTACAAGAAACAGAGCTCTCGGTTCAACAACTGCAAAGAATTGGCTTCTGCCAAACTGGGTGAGCATGGAATTAGCTCCTTTCCCAGCTAAGCCACAGATGAGACTACAGCTCTGATTTACATCCTAGGCAGGGGATCCATTGGGACATATTTTGATTCCTGACTCACATAAACTGAAATGATCTTCACTCACATGTAGGATATTAATAAAACTGCTGCAGCCCTTCTTATGGTTACTGTTTGGGTCCTGTTTGCATGGTGAATCTTCTTCTGTGTTTTTACTTTGGATTTACTTGTGTTTTGTTTTATTTTAAATTTTATTTATTTACATATTCATTTGAGAGGGAGTGACAGAGACAGACACAGAGGGAGCGCTCCCATTTGTTGGTTCACTTTCCAAATGGGGGCAACAGCCAAGAATAGGCAAGTAACAGCCAAGAACTGGGAACTCCTAACAGACTGCCCATGTGGATAGCAGGAACCCAAGTCCTTGAGTAAGCACCTGCTGCCTTCCAGGGTATGTTTAGTCAGAAGCTGGAACTAGAAGCAAAGCAGAGACTCAAACTCAAGCACTGTCCTATAGCATGCAGGCATCTTAACCAGCATCTTAACTGCTATACCAAATGCCTCCCCCATTTTTGTGTTTTTAAATCTGAAGTCTGTATCTCATAGGGAGCATATATTATATCAAATATACAACCACCATGATGCTGTATGCCTTTTAGTTGTAGTGTTTAGTCCATTTGCACTATGCTGCTTAGAGTCTATGTATCTCATATCTCTTTTAATCCTTGGTCTCTACCTTACTGCCTTCTTTTTGGTTAAATAGATATTATTAAATAGATATATTGTTTAGAGTGCAATTTAAAATACCATTTATACTACTGAGGAAGTTTTGCTCTGGGGATAACAAATCTTCAGCTTACCACAATCAACTTTAACACTGACTGAACTGTGGTAAATACAGCAACAATGTCAATCTGCAAGCCTCCACTTCCGGATTCAAATGAAGCCTACCGCCTCTGGAGGCAACACTGCAGATTGTGAGACCAGTTCCAAGCTACAGAAATTGCAGGGATTGCCAAGGAATTGTAGAAAAAAGGAAAGCCCACAGCCTCCCACAGTTACCTCTGACACTCTTGGAGTCTCTCAGTAACAATGCTTCTCAGTTTGTTTCCTACCTGTAGACAATGGGAAATAGTTGCTTTGCTTATTTTGTCCAGCTTTGCCCTCTTCTTGCTATGGAGAGAACCACCAACCTTGGGACAGTACCTCAAGTGTGGGTGCCACTTGCGCCCTTCAGTTTCAACCTTACTTCTGCTCTGCTCTGGCTGCTGCTGCTAGCATTCAAGCTGCTATTTAGTGATAACTCTTACAGGTCCTTCTAAACAGAAAAGTCTCTTTCCCAGCCGCTGCTGTGGCTCACTTGGCTAATCCTCCGCCTGCAGCACCAGCACCCCAGGTTCTAGTTCTGGTTGGGGCACCAGATTCTGTCCCTGTCGCTCCTCTTCCAGTCCAGCTCTCTGCTGTGACCCGGGAGTGCAGGGGAGGATGGTCCAAGTGCTTGGGCCCTGCACCCACATGGGAGACCAGGAGGAAGCACCTGGCTCCTGGCTTCAGATTGGCGCCGCAGCAGCCTTTTTTTTGGGGGGGGGGAACCAACGGAAAAGGAAGACTTTTCTCTGTCTCTCTCTCTCACTGTCTAACTCTGCCCGTCAAAAAAAAAAAAAAAGTCTCTTTCCCAGTCTACAAAGTAGTAGGCCTGATTTACTGGGAAAGAAGTCATTTCATAACCTACTGTTTAACACAAATATGCTCTAAGTAAATGATTTAATTAATGGCTGTTTTATGCATGTTTAGCATAACTACATGACTAATTAATTAACCACTGCCTTATGCACATTTCCTGTAAGTAAATGATTAATTCAATTAAATGCTAATGGCTACAATCTAGATCTCGTGATATTTCTGGTGGTCTCACATGTTATTTTATGATACATATTCAATTGACAATTTAATTTAGAGCATATTTCCAATCTCAAATTTAAAGGGAAGAGAAAAAGGAACTGAAACATGTTGGTCTAGATTATCACTAATAAAATATTCTAGCACTAAGTCGAAGCATCTGTAGTCTTTTTACTCTTGGCTAAAATGGTGACTCTGAGAAAGACAAGAAATGGTACATTTCTCCGATCTGCAAGAAGAAAAGGCTCCTAGGATTTTTTTTAAAAAAATAGTCATTGGATTCATTTTAACAAAAAAAAATTACATTTTTTTTCAGCATGCTCATCTGAGAATGGGGGTGGGCGTGGTATTGCCATGAAGAGAAAAAGTGACATTTTTGTGTAAGAAAAGGAAAAAAGAGTACAGAGAAAGAAAACTTTAATACTTTGGGTAGCAGTAAACTGAAGAAGTGCAGCTTAGGTTAAGACGCCATTTGGCACATTCCCATACCATGCTGGAGTGCCTGGTTCATCCCCCACTCCTTTGCTTCTGGCCAAGCTTCCCACTTATGTGTACCGTGAGAGGCAGAAGACAGTGGCTCAAGTACTTTGGTCCCTATGTGGGAGAAGAGAATTGGGTTCCTGGCTCCTGCCTTCAGCCTTGCATAGCGCATGCTGTCATAGGCATCTAGGGAGTAAACCTGCAAATGGAAGACATTCTCTCTCTCTCCCAGGAATAAAAATTTAAATAAATAAAAAGTTTAAAAAGAAATACAATTTACTTGGAAAAATAATTTATATATAATCAGACAAGGCAAAGACTTTCCAAATTCACAAGTTTCCTAAGAGTCACCTCTGTAAGGCCACCTAAGGGAGTGGAAGTATTTGAGAATGCAAATGATGACTTGAAAGGCATTCCAAAACATTTCACATCAAAGACATATAAAACCAATGGAAGAGAGGCCAGCACTGTGCTGGGCTGAGTAATAACCTTGTCTTTCTCAATACACATTGACACGCCATGTCACTCGGCCTCCACACCAAGCCTGGGGGACAAGCAGCACTTTGTGGCATATTTTCAGAAAGGGAGGGACTAGCAATAACCTCCCACCCTCGGAAACTGCCTGGTGCCACGGGAATGTCCTTGGCCTTCGTGGAGAAGGTGATCTGAGGCCACTCGTGGGCCACAAGTTTTGCAGTCTGCAGTCATTACCTGGAAACTCAGCAGAACGATAGAGTTTAAAAGAAGCCTCCACAGATGACTAAGTTTTTCCTAGAGACTTTCTTAAGCCCTGGAGAAAGGTAGCTTATTCTGTGTAAACACTGCCAAGGGTGTTTGTGTGTGGGAGTGAAGAGTGAAGTGTTTGGGTGGTGGGGACGTGAAGGGAACATTTAGAAAACGGCAAGACCAGCCCCAAGCAGGAATGAAACGATGAAAGGATGGCCCGAACCGCCTGCTGGCGCAGCTGATGAACAGGAGTCTGGGGACCACAAGTCAAAGCTGTGGAAACCCAACTCCCAGCAAAGTGCTTGGAAATAAAGAGCAAGAAGAGAGCCTGAGAGAAATGTCTTAAAATTCCAAGAGGGAATTAGGTTACATCTCAAAAAATAGATGTAGAAGGTAGAGATGCCGGAGCGATGCAATCTGCTCCAAGGGAAAAAAGAGACCATTTCTCAGTGATGATGATGACCCCAAAGGTTGAACGAGTGTCTTTCCTGTAAACAGCTGTTGGCCAGATGTCCCAAAGCCAATGGCAAACGATAACACAGAACTTGGCCTGTCCTGGTGATACAGCCGTGGAACCAGTCAGAGCTCAAAGTCTCTGCTGAAGGCTCCTCAAGCCTCAAGTTTCAGTGTCTCTAATCCAACCAGTTTTTCATTGGGGAATTTGTTATTCATTCTCATGAGGAGTTTCCTGAAAGATCAACAAACTCTATCCTCACAAATGTGACTCACCCTGGGAATGGTGACGGGAGCCAGGTCTCCCCAGGCTACATGGTGTCTGGGGCGCCCAACGGTGGGCTTGGATGGTCTCCCAGGAGTGGGGACAGTGGGTGGCTTCTCTGCAGCCTCTCAACAGAAATAGGTTGTCAGCAGAGGCAGCTCTGGGTGGGGACAGATTCCCAGGCGCGTCTCATCACTGAGTTGCAAGAACGGTGGCTTGGGTTGGCATGGCCTCCCTCTGGCAATGGCAGAACATTCTCCTGTCAGCACCATTCACAGGGCCCAGGCTATTTTTGAGCTTGTTGCTGACAGTCTAGTAGGGACAGTTAACAACACCATGGACTGCAGCCCACAGCTGGGACCCTGCTGAGCAACTGGGTGGCATATCTTACACCCATGTGTAACTGAACATTTTTTTAAAAGTTTCTTTCTTTATTTGAAAGGCAGTGACAGGGAGAGAGGGAGAGACAGAGGGGGAGAGAGTCCATCTACTGGTTCACCTCTCAGATGGGCACAAGATCCCGGACTGGGCCAGGCTGAAGGCAGCAGCTGTGAAGTCCATCTCATCTCCCATGTAGGTGGCAGTTGTCTCAGGAACTTGGGCCATCACTTCTTACCTCCCAGGAACATTAGCAGAACCTTGGATTGGAAGTATGGAGCACCTAGGACTTGAACCAGGCACTCGAATATGAGATGTGGGCATCCCAAGCAACAACTTAACCCAATGCTGCCTCTGAATTTGCTTATATAGGAACAGATCTAAATGACACCACCTACTGCCCACATGTAAGCCACGTAAGCCTAGGGTCAGTGATTCTTCAGTGATTTGGGATGAGTGTAGGCACTGACAAGAAGGCTTTTGGGCCCATACCTACACTTGTCACAAGACTGATATGATATGGAGGCAGCCACATGTGAATTTTAATCCAGCCTAGACCACTCATTAACTGTGTTCCTTTTTAGCTACCTGACTACCTACCTAGCTCAGCCTTAGTTCCCTCATTTAGAAAAGTTTATACTAAACTGATCTCCTGTATACAAAAAGAGTTGAAAATGAATCTTGATGCGAATGCAAGGGGAGAGGGAGCGGGTAAGGGGGAAGGGTTGTGGGTGGGAGGGAAGTTATGGGGGGGGGAAAGCCATTGTAATTAATAAGCTGTACCTTGGAAACTTATATTCTAAATAAAAGTTAAAAAAATAAAAAAAATTTTAAAAAGTTTAATTTTGCAAATGGACTTAAGGGTCAAATCAAATGCCATAGTTAATTTCATGGTACATAGTTTGGTCTCTCATTATATAATCTCTTTCCTAAAATAAAAAAATGAACTCAAACAGTAAGAATGCACTGACATCTTAATTCATATCCCTAAGACTAGAGATATCTGGACAAAGGTGAAACCAGCTGATTTTTATTGGGAAAAATGTCACCTTCTTGGTGTTCCATTAGGTGCAGTTGTAGCAAGAAGGGGATAGGGTCCTCCAGGGCAGGCCTCAGCAGAAGAGTTGGCAGTCCTGCTAAGTCCCATCTGACCACATCACCTGAGAGCCAGAGAAGCCTTTTTGGGGCTCTCTAGAAAGAGCAGTTTTAGTAGTAACAACCTCTTTAGAATCTGTCTTTCCTCTTGATGGAACAGAGGCCTGGTGAGGGCCCAAATTGTCCTCAGTGAGCTGGGTCAGACATGTGTGTGTGTCTGATGACCTGGGAACCAGCCTGCCGGGATACATATGAGGAGCTAAGTAGAGGACTGAACTATCCATCCCAAACAATTAATACTAATTGAGCACCTGTTAAGGATTAGGCATTGGAAAAAGCCCCAAGGACAGAGATGTCAACAGAGTGCAGCAGAGAAAGAGAGAGAATCAGGCAGAGGGGCTGGGGCCAGTAGAGAATGCTTAGCTGAGGAGCGAATGAGCTGCTGTGCGACTGTTGGACTGGACTCTGGTATGAGTTCAAAGAGGGCCTTGTACTGACAGGGCCTGCAGGCTGCCCAAGTGACAGCAGCCTGCAGTTCCTAAGCACATGCAGGGACCGCGTGCTGGTTGCTGCCTGGTGCACAGAGAAGCTTTCAGGGCAAGCCACAGATATGCTGCCCTCCACAGCAGTGTCCAAGGACAATGTCTGAAATACACACCTGGGGTTGGAGGAAAAAGCAGACCATTAAGTGGTGATTCACAGGACTCCGCTGTGAACATACCTGAGATATCCATAGGGGTTCCCAGACCTCAGTGACGGGGGCTTTGCCTCCACAGGGAGATGCAGAATGACAGGGATGTGTGAAATGACCAGGAAAACCCACAGGAGGTGCTGTTCTCTGAGGGGGTATTCAGAGGTGGTACTGAACCACTCCTCCTCTGCCATTAAATAGAGTGTGCAGTGGACAGGGGAGAGGAGCTTTGAGGAGCAGGCACTTGGGGTAGAAACACTGGTAGAAGCTGCTGCTCAGAGCAGGGCAGAGGATCACCATGATGTGAGAGCAAAGGGAAACACACCGCCTGCTCCCACCTGTAGTGACATAGCTCTGCTCATAACCTTTCATTCTGGGTTAATCTATGTGTTTCTTTTCACTCTCCTATGTCTGTTATTTTAATCCATGCAAAAGCATTTTTATCATTTATTTTTTAGGATACACATTTTATTTCATTTTATTGTTTTTTTTTCATTTTCACTTTACTTGAAAGGCAGGGAAACAGACACAGGAAGAGAGAGCTGGCTCACCTCCGAATGCATGAGACAGCCAGACAGGACTAGGGCAAAGCTAAGAACCTGGAAACCAATCCAGGTCTCCCATATGGGTGGCAGTGACCCAAGTATTTGAGCCATCATCTACTGCCTCCTAGGATATACATGAACCAGGAAGATGGAATTGGGAGTAGAGCCAGAACATGAGTCCCTGCACTTTGGAGATGCAGGTATCGTAAGTCAAAATGCCCACCCCCAAGAATACAATACTCTATGCTACATATTGATCATACTTTAGGGGAAAACCTAGGAGGATATACCATATGCCTTTGATATAAGCTTTTCTGTGTGTCCTGGCCCAAATATTCCATTGCAAATTTTCTATTTTACATTTCCAAACATCGAAGCAATTCTTTTAAGTGGTTATTTTTAGTTGTTTGTAGAATCTCTCCCAGGGCAATGAATAAATTGAATACTATTGGTAATAATAAAAATAATAATTTACTTTTGACAGAGGACTGTACAGTACTTCTTGTGTTCAGACCTCTGGACAAGCTATAAAAGAAATCGAACCTTTATTCTTCCCTGGTGGCCTTACTCCTGCACTGGTTTTGTTAACATGTTCAAATGTTTGCTCTGACTTACTTTCCAGAGCCACCTTTTAAGTATGGAATAATTTAACTATGGATCCTCTAATACTGGTAACAAACTGTGGTGAGATTTTTGAGGTTTTTTTTTTTTCTCAGATTGAAAGCAAAAACCATCAATGTGTAGATGCATACAAATAAGAATGTAGAAATCTTTTGACTTGTGCTTGGCTCTAAACAGCTTCATAATTTCTTTAATACATGTATTCAAGTCTATTTCCCTTTTGAAGTTTTATAAATAAATATGAAAATTTTAGAAATTTATGTGTGCTTTATCTGTAAATTTATATGTAACAATTTTGCTTATCTTTAAGGTGTTTTCTCCCTTAATTTCACATAAAATGTCATATATAACTATAGTAGTGTCTATTTCCAAGAAACAACTCCTGAAAAATGTCTAATTTTTACATCTTGCTAGCATTAAGAACACTAGATTCTACAGTCTCCACCAGAACTGTGAAATCTAGCCAGAGGCCTTTGTTGGTGCAAAGGAAAGAACGACCACCACATGGGACTTGGTCTTTTCCAGCACCAAGAACCATCAGCAGAGGTGAGAATAAATGCATGACTTCTGTAGCCCATTACTTCGAATTGTCCTCCTTGTGATCAAAGAACTGTTACCACTTCGTGTTTTGTGGAAAGAAGTTGTTATTCTCACCCTAGAATCATGATCATTAGCATTCACTGAAATCTCACCCAGCAGTATTCAATGCTGGCTTCATATCTGAACTACCTGGGTTGAGATGGGTGTTTCACCCAGCAGTTAAAGACTGCTGAAGATGTTCATCTCCTACACTGGAATGCCTGGGTTCAAGTCCTGGCTCTGCTCCCAATCCCAGCTTCCTGCTAATGTATACTCTGGGAGGAAGGAGTGGAAGGCTCCAGCTACCCAGGTGAGAGACCTGGAATGAGTTCCAGGTTCCTGGCTTCACCTGGCCCAGTCCCAACTTTTGCAGCCACTTGAGGATTGAGGAGTGAACAAGCAGATGAGAGATCTCTGTCTCTCCTCTCTGTCTCTCAAATAAATAAATAAAAATTTAATAAAATGAAGATCTAGAACCACCTAGGGAGCTTTAAAATACACTGGAGTCTAGGCCTAAAATTTCTAGGTTTCAACCATTTTTTTTCACTGTCTTAACCATTTTTAATTGTATACCTCAGTAACATGAAGTACGTTCACATTGTGAATCACCATCCCCATCCATCTCCATTTTCTACACTTTCAGTTCAATTAGTCTACTAGCCAGTAAATTAGGGCAAAAATTAATTTTAAAAAATGTAAATATTACAAGCCAATAAAACTGATCACTCCCTAAAATTTATCCACTGAGATTACACTTTTTTTGATGGGTTAGGAAATTATAACGACTATAAACATTACCACAAAATATTGAATGCCACCTTTCCTTTAAAGTGTTATATGCCCACTGTGTAAACACGAAGAACCATATCCTGTACAAACCCCAAGAGATATATTTCACTGTCAAAATACACTCGCCGTAGGTCCTGGGTTCTCCATCAGGAACATCAACCACTCTAGACCACAAAAATACTCAGAAACAAAAACTGCATTTGTACTGAACACAGACCGTTTTCGTGTCGTTTCGCCCTAAACAAGACAACGGCTTCTACAATGTACTACGTGTTGTAAGTAACCCAGGAATGGTTTAAAGTGCGTGGGAGGATGTGCATAGCTTTTATGCACGCACCGCGTCATTTTACACAGGGGAGGCGCACCCACGGGCTCTGGTATCGCAGACGGGTTCGGGACCAATGCTCCACGCAAACGAGGGGCGACTGAATAACGGGGCTCATTCCATGCCCCGGAATTAACTCCGGGGTAGAACCGCGGAGACAAACCCTCATTAACGACTTCAACAGTACACGCTGTGCTCCTAAACAGCAACGCGGCCCGACCCAACTCACCTGCCACTTCCCGCATCGCCACTCTCCTCACAGCAGCTCCGAGCCTCGGCCTCCCACCCAGGACGCGACGCCAATCTCCTAATGGCTCAGGCCCCACGTGGGAAAACCACGTCCAGGAAACCAGAGGCGGCGCCGCCACCTGCAGTCCTCCGGAAGCGACCGCCACCGCGTGACCCGGCCGCAGGGGCGAGCCCCGACCGTCACCGCAAAGTCCAGAACCCGCAGAGTCCCGGCGGCTGGCGGGTACAGCGCACGCACCTCGGTGTGCCTCGACGCGGGCCTCGGCGCCACATACGTCTCCACGAGGTGCGCGTCAGGGGCTCGGGGGCCGAGTACGCATGCGTGCCGCCTCAGCTAGTCCCGCGAGAACCTGCGCGTGAACGAACCAGACAGAGGCACGTCGCTCGCTGGCGGGTTCGAAGCTTCCTGAGGTAAGAGGGAGTCGCGAAGCCGCCACTGGATTCGTGTGGGATCCCACACGTGGAACCGTGGTACTGACTTTGCGGAGTGTTTGTTGCTGGGTGTGTGTGGAGCCACAGGTGTCTGCGTTGTTTCCTGTGACTGGTGGCGTTTCTCTGAGGTGATTGGAATTTTTATGTGGACGCTTCTGGGCTGCAGAGAATCCGAATGCTGTTTGCAAGGTGCTCTTTCTGAGCGTCCATTAGCCGGCGTGGAATCTGACCGGTAGTGCTGAGGATTAAGTGCTTCCGTTGTACCTGGTCTCTGTTTGCACATTATTTCAGGAGTCTGTATGTGAACTTTGAGGGGATTCTCCCACGAACGAGTTTTGACACTTAACCAGTTTATTAATGATTCAATTAAAATCTTAAAACTGCGAGGGAGTTTGTGATCATGCCTTCTTTTTTTTTTTTTTTTCTTGATAGCCAGTCATTTGTGTTTTTAAAAGCAATTTTGGTGGATACTGAAGTCTGAATACTTAACCTAATTAATAGATTTTTATCAAACTTATACTAGTAACATTAGTAAGATGAGATTCTTTTCATTATACAGTAGTCCTAACAATTGTGTGATATTAGCATATGCACTCATACCACAGGGTTCAGCTCAGAAACACTAATTAGCTCACTCAAGGTCTGAAAGCCACCACAAGTGGCAGATTCATGAACTGAATCCAAGCCTGTTTGACTGACAAGCCTATGCTAGTCCCAGTAAGCCGTATTGCAAGAAGACAAAAATAATGAAATGACTTGAGAACATAAATGATAAAGCAAATATTACTGATTATCTTTGTGGCAGAAATGAATGTTTCCGGCCTTTTAGAGTGTTGTTGCTACTTAGGCCGAAGAAGAACTAAAGCAGTGAATACTTAGGAAGAAAGGAACCAAAGAGACAACAAGGAAAAACATGGTTGGGGTGAACTTTCTGGCAAAGCAGATTCAGCCACTGTCCGTGACTCTGACATCCCAAATGGCTGCCAGTTCTTGTCCCAGCTGCTCTACTTCTGATCCAGCTCCCTGCTGATGATGCTCCTGGAAACCAGCTGAAGGTGACCTAAGTCCTTGGGTCCCTGCCATCCTTGTGGGAGACCTGGATGGAATTTCAGATTCCTGGCTGCATCTTAGCCCAGACCCAGCCCAGCTGTGCAGCCATTTGTGGAGTGAATCAGTAGATGGAAGATCTCTCTGCATTTCTCTCTCTCTCTCTCTCTCTCTCTCTCTCACACACACACACACACACACACACACAGCCTCTTTCTCCGTAACTCTGCATTTCAATAAACATGTAAAAAAAAAGAAAAATGGGTTTAGGTGTGGCAGTGATCGAGAATGACAGGTTTAAAAAGATTAGTAATTGCATCTTTTGATGTACAAGGCTACTTACAAATTATGTTGCAAATGGAACTAAAAGGTAAAAGAAAATATTGAAATCCCTACAAATCTTTTTCATAAAATGAATTTTTCCATGAACATTTTGAAGAACCCTTCTGTAAGCTAATAAAGCCAACTCCATTTAATATGGTTTAATATCCCACAATTTCCAAAGAAGACTAAAATAATGAGGTTTAAATGCAAATTCAAGCGAGGCTAAACATAATAGATGAAGAATGTGAAGTCTATACTACAGGTAAAAATTATCAAGAAAGTGAAAGAAAACATTATGCTGGGAAGCCAATTTCACTATTCACATGTATTTCAAATTCCATGTTTCAAATCCCTGACTCCAGAGTTGTCTAATATGCAAAGATCTGTTTTTCTGCTTTGGAACCATCACCTTTAAAGCTGCTACTTAGATGACTGCACTGTGGTCTAATTTCTGACCAGCTTCCTAGTCCAAGAAGATATTATTTGACAAACCATGACTTGAACCTGATAAGAGTTACCAAATCATAGACATAAAAGATTAAGCAACATACTAGGATCATTCTAGGCATGGCTTTGACACAGAATCAGTCTCCACCTAGTTATCAGAAAACTGATTTTAGACAGAGATTACACCCAAACTATGACAATAAAATTACTCTGGAAGTGCCTCCCACTGAGATCACAAAAGCAAGCATTCTCTTTTTCTCCTCAACATCAGTTTTCCAGCTTGAATTAAAAAAAAAATATTTGGAGCCAGTGCTATGTTGTAGCGGGTAAAGCCACTGCCTGCAGTGCCAGCATCCCATATGGGTGCCTGTTTGAGTCCCGGCTGCTCTATTTCTGATCCAGCTCTCTGCTATGGCCAGGGGAAGCAGTATAGCATGGCCCAAGTCCTTGGGCCCCTGCACCCATGTGGGAGACCCAAAAGAAGCACCTGGCTTCTGATCAGCGCAGCTCCAGCCGTTGCAGCCAACTGGGAAGTGAACCAGCAGATGGAAGACCTCTCTCTCTGCCTCTCCTTCTCTTTCTGTATAACTCTTTCAAATAAATAAATAAATCTTTTTTAAAAATTCAATGTAGATGCACATTAAGAAAAGCTGAACTATGGGTAGGAGTTGCTGGACTATTTCCCAGGTCACGAATTTCTAAAAAGTCTGAAAATCTAACAAGATTTTAAAACCTGAACATACGTGAACTCCTTGTTAGCAGATAACCTGATAAGCCACGTGAGATAAGATGTTAAGAACCCTGATTATTAATTCAAGTGGCCTAACATCTAATGACTATTAATCCTAAAAGATCAGAGAAAACAGGAAATATTTTAATTTTTTTATTTTTTATTATTTATTTGACAGAGTTATAGACAGACAGAGAGACAGAGAGAAAGGTCTTCCTTCCATTGGTTCACCCCCCAAATGGCCACTACAGCCAGTGCACTGCACCAATCCAAAGCCAGGAGCCAGGTGCTTCTTCCTGGTCTCCCATGCTGCTGCAGGGCCCAAGCACCTGGGCCATCCTCCACTGCCTTCCCGGACCACAGCAGAGAGCTAGATTAGAACCCGGTGCCCATATGGGATGCCGATGCCACAGGCGGAGGATTAACCAAGTGAGCCACGGCGCCAGCCCCATACAGAGGAAATCTTTAAAGAAATAATGGAAGAAAATTTCTTGGAACAAAAGAAAATGAGATTCCAGCTAGATGAGCAAAAACAACCAACACCCAGGTATAATAACAACACAAAACATAGGATACCTTGGATAAAGAGATCCTAAAGACCATGGGGGGGGGGGGGGTGAGGACGGGAATCACGTCTTAGAAAAAGAGAAACTAAATAAGCATGGCTTATAGTCTAACAAAATGGATACATGGAAGATAGTGAAGAAATCCATTAAAAATTGTGAATGGGAGTGAGCATTTGCCCTGTTAAGTAAGATGCCTATATTCCCAAATCAGAGTGCCTAGTTTGACTTCTTGCTCTAACTCTACACTCCAGCTTGCCTAGAAGGCAGATGGTAATTGGGTAAATGCCACCCACCTATATGGGAGACCTGGATTCAATTCCTGGCTCTCAGTGGCCCCAGTATGGCTCCAGCCTAGCACAACCTATTGTAAGCATTTAGGGAGTGTACCAACAAATGGTAGCTCTCTCTCTATCAGCCCCTCAAATATACAGAAATAAGTTTTAAATACAGTATGGAGTGTTTTAAATAATTTCAACATAAAATATTTAATGTTTCACCTATTAACTGGGTGACTTTAAGAAAAATTATTTTCAAACTAAGAAGTTTGTCAATTCTCATTCATTTGTTTATCAAAAGACTTCTAATAGATGTGCTTCTCTAAAATAAAGTAATAGGTCATGAAAAAGGAGAATACCAGAACGAGCACAAAAGGAATTTCAACAAAGGAAGGAAATAAAGCCTGGGTATGTTCACTTCCTGCCTTTGCCTTAAAGGGTGCATTTATAGCTGTTGGAGTGATTTGGGCCATGATCCTATAGAAGCTACTGGAACAAAAGCCTTGCCCAGTGGCCTACATGATTATTTTGGTGGGATATTTTTTTTTAAAAGATTTATTTATTTGAAAGGCAGAGTTACAGAGGCAGAAAGAGAGAGAGAGGTCTTCCATCTGCTGGTTCACTCCCCAGAGGACTGCAAAGGCCAGAGCTGTGCCGCTTCGAAGCCAGGAGCTTCTTCTGGGTCTCCCACATGGGTGCAGGGGCCCAAGGATTTGGGTCATCTTCAACTGCTTTCACAGACCACAGCAGAGAGCTGGATCAGAAGTAGAGCAGTCAGTTCTTGAATTGCTACCCATATGGTATTCCAGCACTGCAGCCGATGGCTTTACCTGCTATGCCACAGCACCAGTTCCGGTAGCATATTCTTTATCTAGGAGAAAACTCAGTAGTCTGGTAAGCTAAGCAACATCATAAATGCCTCATGTCACCTCAGTTACCTTAGAAGCTGCTCATAATGTAGCCAGTCTTAGTTTAAAAATAACTCATGCCCCTTATCTGCCTATTCAAAGGCAACAATTTGGTGTGGTGGTTTTAGGGCAGCACTTTCAAAATATGGTTCAGAGTCAATGACTTCAGGATTACCCTAGATGCTTATTAAGAATATGGACTGGGGACCAGTGCTGTGGCACACTAGGTTAATCCTCTTTCTGTGGCACCAGCATCCCATATGGACACCAGTTCTAGTCCCAGTTGCTCTTCTAGTTCAGCTCTCTGCAGTGGCCTGGGAGGGCAGTGGAGGATGGCCCAAGTGCTTGGGCCCTGCAGCAGCATGGTAGACCAGGAAGAAGCACCTGGCTCCTGGCTTTGGATCAGTGCAGCACCAGCCATGGCAGCCATTTGGAGGGTGAGCCAACGGAAGGAAGACCTTTATCTCTGTCTCTGTCTCTCTCTCTCTCATTGTCTGTAACTCTGCCTGTCAAATAAAAAAACAAAAAGAATATAGACTGGCCAATACCAAACTTTCCTTTGTGTGTGTGTGTGTGTGTGAAGCAATTCCTTGCTTATATTTGCTACAAGACACTCTAAGTTCATCTTGGATTCTCCCTGTCACAATTTTAGAATTCTCCATTGCTGCAAATCGTGTATTTTACAGAAAACTATTTCAGCACATCTGCCATTACAATGAGGAATCAGCAGCTCTAGCTGCAGGTGTCAGAAGAGTTGAGACAAACCCAGGCATTTGTATTCCTCTGAATGTAGAAACCACAGTTCTGGATAAAACACTAATGTTTATTTTGAGTTCACGTCTGGGGCTCCTATGTTCTGGTGGTGGAGGTCTTTTCCCGGGCCTGTTTCCTCCAAAGGTTGAGAAGATCGAAAATATTTCCCATCTTGCACACCTCACCTGCATGGGCAGAGCAGGAATCTGACAATGTGGGCATGTGAACACTTCTGCCACACACACCTGTACTTGCAGAAACTTCACCTCAGTTGTGCTGATGAATAAAACCCAAGACTTGTGTCTGTTACTTAATTATCATGGAGATCAATGCTGTAACTTAACTTGGCATTCTCAAGTGTGAATGAATACATGCAACATTATCGTTCCCTTTTTTGTTTATAAACTGTGATACTATCTCCTTCCATCTCTTCCACTTAAACGCTGCCAAGACTTATTAAACTGATATGAGTTAGTCATGCCTGGTACTAAATGAGTTAGTGTTGTTGTAACTTTGGGAAATTCACTGGGCGTGATCTACTTTAGATAAACAAACTTACCTGTAAACGTTCCAAAGTTGAAAGCTTATTTCTAAAACCAGAATTTGATCATAAGATACTATCTCTATGTATTCAATCTTTTTTCAGCAAACATTCTCTCATTTACTGGAAAATATATGTTAGAAATATACATTCTCAGTTCCCTTTTATATATTAGTTTTATTATCACTTTGTGTCATACAGAAAAGAGATTTGAGCATGGTTGTTTATTTCTCAAATTCTGGTGTCAGATGACTTTACTTTCAGACTTGTTTGGGCCAGATCCCCAGGTTTACCAAAGATATCATTTGATAAACAGCATCTAGGAGATCCATCCTTTCTCTGCTGTACTGGGGAGGATGTCCAAAGGTGACTCCACAAGCTGGTAAGACTTTCAGATATCTCCATATGACTTGGAAGAGCTTATTAGTCGTTAAAAAAATTTTTACTTGATCAGGTTATCATGTCTGATGTTTTACCTGTGGATTTCAGAGCTTTATTAGAGCATTTTCCATCGTTCAGCTTGATACAGAATCACATTAGTGCAAGCACCTTCAAATCATGGTGCTGAGCTGTGTGGCAGAAGTATACTAGAAGCAGTAGTGGTGGTGGTGGTGGTGGTGGTAGTAGTAGTAGTAGTAGTAGTAGTAGTAGAAGTGTTAGGTAGGAAGTCAGATATAAGCTTATGTGTGTGTGACAAAGGCCTAAAGAAAAGACATCTATGTCCAGCATATGCATCTGCATCTCAAAGTCATCCTGATAACGTTTCAGGGGCAGCCCAGTATTCACATCCTGCCCTGTCCCCTTCTAACCCGATAACCTGCCAGGTGGGGGTCCCCGCCCCTTCTGCCTGACAATCTTCCACGATCTCCCAGATGCTGCCCAGTATCTGCATTTCAAATTTCAAATACCCTGCTCTGGATCCCAATTCTCCAGGGGATCTTGCTCACCGTTCCTCTAAACTCAGGACAGCGCCAGCTAGGCTTCCTCCTGTCTGATACCTTCAGGGGAAAACTCAGATAGGAATTTCTTAATATTTACATCCATAAAATCCTTTGTTTCAGGAGGAGATGTATGAAGACAAAGACATACCTCCTTAAAAACCCCCCAGCCTCAACCGGACTGCGCACTCAGCCCTCTGCCTCTATGCTGAGTTGCCCCTGTGCCTGCCCAGGTATAATCTCTCCACTCAACCATGTAAACTCCCTCCTCCCCCCAGTACGCTCGACTGAGCACTTTCTCTCAGGTTCTGTCTGGAGAGGTGCCCATCGTTCTTAAGGATGTCCTTTCCCTAATAAACTTTGTTACTTTACTTTCCACTACTCTGTCTCACGCCTGAATTCTTTCTTGCGCTAAGACAAGAACCCTGCCATTCACCAGTAACAGTAGTAGTAGTAGTAGTAGTAGTAGTAGTAGAAGAAGAAGAAGAAAAAACAAGTGTCATGATTTGGAGATTTGGTTGTGAGGATCATGTGTCCCTGCCCATGGGCATCTCAGCACATAGTGAAGCTATTTATTGTTAACCAGTAAGCTTAATCCTGATCCAGCCTCTATCTTCAGAAGAGAGACAGAAGAGGGGAGGCTGAACACAACTTGAATTCTCCTTCTCAGGGCCCGGAACTCCCTAAGCAGGGTTGCTTTTCCTAAAGTTGTTCTCATGATCACCAGATGGTGGGTTCTCTTTTTCATTCTTGAAATGAGTCACAAGGATTTCCACTCCCACAGCTTTCATTTCTTTTCCCCTGGGCAGCTCTTATGTTTCTGGCCCAGGCTGTGGGGATACCCAGACCTCCCTCCCCAGTCATGCTGCCCCCTTTTGCTCCCACTCGTGTTTCATATCATTCTCTTTGGCTGCTGACATTAGCTCTGTGGTTTAGAGCTTAATCTGCCCATTGTCTCTTTCTGGATTGCATTCAATCATGGATTCAACAAATATTTACTGAGAAATTACTATAAGCAAAGCATAATAGTTCTGGGGCTGGGTATTTAGCATTAAAAAAAAAAACCCACAGAACTCCTCATGGGTATTGCATTAGGTAGCAAACAGTAAGTAAGCAGACACACAATGAGATAGAGATGAATATTCTGAATGAAAATGACACAATAGAGGATTCCAAGGGTGGGGCTAGGAGTAGGAAATTATTTAGCATGATGAGGAACAGGAAACATCTCTTTAAGGAAGTTATGTTTAAGCAGAAACCCACGTGAAAGGAAAAGGAAGGCAGGGAAGATCCAGTGAGGAGCAGCAAGAGCCAGTGCAAAGGCCACAGGCTGGACTGAGTTTGCTGTGTCTGGGAAAAAGCAAGATGATCCTCGTGGCTGGAGCACAGAGTAGTAATGGGAACAGGAAGACAGCATTGGTGAGGAAGTAAAGGGTCACTGCTTAGGATTTTGTTTATCATGGCAAAGAGTTCCAACTTTATTTGGAGAATGGCGGGAACCCACAGGAGGATTGGAGTGGAATAATGGTCTCTTGGTGTGGGCAGTTGTGGCTTCAAGCCCTCTGCTGCTTCTTGTGCATTAACAATCATTCTACCATTATTTCTTCCAGTGTTATACTATCATCCCTTTGGTAGAGGGATTTTATTACAGTTGTTCATCAAGAGCATTATCTGAAACTCAAACTCATACAGTCCTGCCTGTTAAAGGACCCTTGCCCATGCATTGGTCCAACACTAGGGTCAGAGTTTACAAGGCTTTGGAAGAAGATAGCAGCAAAAGTTTTGCTGTTCTCCAAAGCCCCCTTCAGTCTCACCAGTTGTATTATTGTGCTTGGAAGAGTGTTTCCAAATGAGTCACCTTCTGCCCTTGAGGTCAGTTTCTCCATGCTGCGCCTTTGCTCCTTTATTCAAAGACTGCTAGCAGGTCCATCTTATCTGCCTTCTCAAATAACCGCCTGTGCTCAGATGTGGGCATCCCTTTGTAACCTGTGTTCACCACAAACACTGTCCACTGTGGTCTTCAGAGTCTTGGCCTTTGTGCTGGTGACTCATTAGCATGAGTGCATGGTGGCTCCTGGGGATTGTCCTTTCAGTAGACAATGTCATAAGACCTCTGGAGCACTTAACCAGATAGCCAAATTTTCTTCCTCTGGACATTTTGCCTTTGATTTCCTTAACTTCATGTTTTCAAGGAAGGTGTGTGCCTTTTTTTAATGTCTGCTTTCCACCCTGTTGTTATTTGGTCATTAAGCAAATGTTTATTTACTAACCAGGCTCTGTCTTTCACACTGGGTGAGGAAGAGGTACAACTAGCAGCTGAGAAGGCATCCAAGGAACACATGGACTCCTCCAGATCTGCTGTACCACTGAAGGACGTCTCGCCATTTTTTAATGTAGTTGCTTTGCTGTTGGCAAACAAAAAGCTACTGTTAATAACTTTGGCTAACATGCCTTCTACTATTACGTAACAGTATGGAGAATAAAATGGTTCTCAAGTTTGATCAGTTGCATCTTTGTGTGTGATTGCTGGATCTGAGGCCTGCACAGTCAACAGAGAAAGCAATTCCTTTTCTTCTTATGAGGAGAAAAAGATGCTATTCTCTGAAGATGTTCAAATGGGTAGAAAGAATCTGTGTTTTTCCTAAAAAGTACCCAGTACCTCAAGAGGCAGCCGAACCCACTGTGCCATAACGTTGGCCCAACAAAGCAATCTTTCACATCTTCTCCATAAGGTTATCCTTTGTTTTTGTGTGTACCAAATTCTTCTGCACAAACAAGATATTATTTCTCCTACCTCCCCCCACTCATTAAATGAGCAGACAGTGTGACTAAGGATATTGTTCTCAATTTGACTTTTCATTTTAAAATTAATTAAGAATGATATAACCAACAACCCTGCATTTCTTTTGTGATCAGGCCTTGGCATGCAGAGACTGAGACACTCTAGAGGTGCAGTTGTGTGAGGCCACCCTGGACATACCAGGACCATGCTCTGCTGTGGGCACTTCCTTACCTCTGCCTTCATCAGAACACTTGCAAGGCAAGAGTCTCAAAACACTTTTTTTTTTTTTATTTTGGACAAATTTCAATCTGAAAACCTCTTATTGCTGCATTTAAAATATTTTTTAAATTATATGCCTTATTTTGACTGATTTGAAGTTGCTGCTTTCTGTTCCTCTTTCCTCTTCTGTCAACACTTGGTCTGGGTTCTCAGACATTTACAGTGAGGACATTTGTTTAATTCCTTTTTACCCTCAGGTTTCTGAGTGCTGCATTCTGACTCTATTGTTATGTTTTATGTCAACCTGCTGCCAGATGTGCTGCATAGGACTGGAGCATACTTACTGCCAGACACAATCCTGAATTCATTACCTTGTCAGGGTTTTGCACTCTTGATGGGACCTGACGGATAAGCACCTCCATGAAAAGGATATTTACCCAACACCAACACCTGCCAAAAAAAAAAAAAAAAAAAAAAAGAAGGAAAACAGAGAGGCAAAGAAGGTGAAGTGATAGAGAGACTTTTTAAAAAAGTTATTGTTTAGCAGAGTCTGGAAACATGATTTCTGCTATTGCCAAAAGCATCCCATCAGCAACATAAGATCTAAAATGTGAGCTAATGGGAAAACCTTGAACGTCTCCCTTCTGACACAACATGGGTTAAAATCAGGACAGACTTCTGAGAGGAGTGAACATTGTGATCTCAGCGGGAGTCCCTGTAGGGTGGTAGCCATTTGGATTACAAAATCATCTCTGGTAATTAAACACATTTGGCTGATTTAGTGTGTGGGAGAAGTCATGGATGAGCAAAGAGGATGATTTGATTTGGGGCTGGAACGAGGGTGGTCTTGCTAAGGCAGGGTCAGCTCTCGGGCAGGAGGCAGGGGCAGATGACATAACCCCTGGGTAATCAGGGAACTGAAATCATGGCTTGACATTCTCATGATCCCCTAGTCCCAGCACAAACAGGGAGAGGCGAGGAAAGACATAGTTGTCATTCTAGGCTTAGGTACACAGGGCCAGTCTCTTTTCTCTGTCCCTACTATGCCTCTCCCTGATGGCTACTCCTCTGGCTACTCCACTCACAAGCCAACAAACAAAACATAGTTCATTTTTCTTATCTAATAGGAGGGGGACTTTGAGAGTGAGAGGAAAAGCAGAAAATAAAAACATTGTTTCTTTTGTTTCATTCCTAAACATCAGTTTGGGCCAGATCCAACTATAATTTCTCTACTGTCTTTTCCAGAATCATGCTTCTTGTGGTACTCGGATAGCCAATGAGGAAAAAAACCACTGGATGCTGGAGAGTCTGATCAAGCTCAGTGGAGTGGAACCAGAGTAAGGCTTATCACAGAAGCTTGACCCTTTCACTTCCCATATGAATTAGGTTCCTATAAATGAAAGTGTTCTGACACCATGATGTGCTTTCAGACCTTATTTTGCAAGACTTTAAGCTCTCCTCTTACAATTTCATGGATTATTAAGTGGTATCTCATGAACAAATATGTCATAGGTCTCTATGATGCTAACATGTAGCACATAACTCTAGGAGTTCCAAGGTAGGTATCATTGCCAGAATTTTTTTAAAAGCCTTTTTAAAAAATTTATTGGAAATGCAGAATGACAAATAGACAGGGATAAACAAAGAGAACTTCCATCTTCTGGATCACTTCCCAAATAGCCACAACAGCCTAGGCTGTGCCAGGCTAAAGCCAGGAGCCTGGAGCTCCATCTAGGTCTTCCACAGGGGTATCAGGGGCCAAAGTATTTGGGCTAGCATCTGTGGCCTTACCAGGTGCATTAGCAGGAAGCTGGATCAGAAGTGGCACGGAGGGACTCAAACCAGTGCTTCAGTATGGGATGCCAGAGTTGAAAGTAGCAACTTAACCTGCTGAGATAAGCTGGCCCTTCATAACATATTTCATCATTAAGCCCTGTTATTGTCATTTTAACTAAAAATATCTCAACTGGAGTTTTGAGAAAAATAGAAAGAATAAAACTTCTGTCATTTAAAAATACAGGTTAATGATTCAAAGGAAGTATAGGTCTAAAGTTATAGCTCCGTTGGATTTGAATAATTCTGGCGAATATGAAATATCAAAGCCACATTTGCATATTTAAGTTTAAATGTTTTTCCCTGAATTACCTGAAAAATCTTAGATTAGGGTTCTGTCCTTGATCTTACCATTTTCAATATTTTTATTAACAGCTTAGATAGTACCATAGAATGCATGCTTATCAATTATACCAAGGACTACAAACCAGAATAGAAGACAGATTTGTTGAATGATAGAAAGTAATCCCAATGACATAACTAATAGGCTATGTTCAGCAAGTTAAAATTTAATGAGCAGAACTTGAAAGTCCTTCTCTAGAACACTCAAATCTAAGCTGAGAATGGAGGAGATGTGACTAAAGAGCTTGTTTGAAAAATTTTTACTGTCTTCAAATTGACAGCAGACTTACCATAAGATCATGCTGAAGAGTTTGAGACTGCATGGAGGTTATAGAAAGTGTGGAATAAGCAATCTGAGGTAAATTGAAGCCCATTTGCATGCTTTGTGCAACACTCCAAGAAGGAGTAGCCTTGAGCAAGGTTATGTCCATAAAGACCCCATCTCTTGTGAGTGGACAGCCTGGTATGTATGAGAGCCTGAATGAACATCACACCCTAAACTCCCCGGTGCAATAAGTGCAGCATGAGTCACTGGAATTGTTGCACGTTTTAACAATACTCATAAGTTTTGTCTTCCTAACTCTTACCACTCAAGTAATTCTGGCTCATTGACAAAGTCCTATCACATTCCTTGGCAATAGTGCTCTTTTAACTGGTCCCTTTCAGTCTGTTTCTATTGACAAGTCCTTGTTCAAAACAAAATTCTGATGGGGAGGCCATTAGACTCTGGTCACTGTGGCACTTTAAATTCCTACATGAACAAATCAAAGTCTGATGTACACAATAAACTTAAACTAGAAACTGTACCCATCAGAAACCACCAACTAATCCCTAACTAGGAACTTTCCACTCTAACCCATCAAAATTGTCTTCTTTGTCTTGCGTCTTCAATCAGATTATAAAAATTCACCATCCTGCTCATTCCAACAGAATGCTATCCCAATTAATGAATCGCTAAATGCTCAAATAAACTCGTTAAAACTGAAACATGCTGCTGTGTTTCTTTTATCAGTGTTTACTAAGGTCTTACAATTGTACTGGTGTAGCTGTCACCTCTTCCTGGCTTGCCTTTGTGTGTATGTCCACTAAAGTTAGTGTTTCACCAAACTGTGGTTAGATGATCTTCAACCTAAAGCTGTCATTCTGTCTGGAGAAGCAAAGTAACACTGATATAAACAAACACAGAGTACTTACTATGTGCAAGCATTATTATATTGGCTTAACATAGATTATCTTATTTAATATTTGCCATAGCATGAGACAGGTAATGGTTTTCAATGTTGAACAAAATGAGGTGCTTATAGGATTAACAATAAAACCTCAAACAGTCAAGGCAATTGTGAGTAAAAAGAAATCACGTTACCTCATTTCAAAATCATATTACAAAGTAATAATGATTGAAAGAGTATGATGCTGATGTGAACATACACAGACCAATGGAACAGAATACAGAGCCCAGAAATTAACCCATAAACCTATGGTTAACTGCTTTTTGACAAAGCAATCAAGACCATGCAATGGGAAAAAAAAAGTCTCTCCCAGAAATAATGCTGGGCAAACTGACTATCTGTATGCAAAAGAATGAAATTGGATCCTTACCTCACACCATATTAGAAAATCAACATAAAATAGATTAAGAATTAAATTGAGAATTTGAAATTATGAAACTACTAGAAGAGAACACAGGAAATCTACCCAACATTGCTCTGGGTGGGGTTTTTTAGATTTTACGGTGGAAAGTACAGGCAACAAAAATAAAAGTAGGTAAATACAGTTACAACAAGGTACCAAGATTTTAAGGTGAACATTTTTCCTAACAGTTAAGTTGCTGATTAACATGCCCACATCTCATATTGAGATGTGGGTTGGATACTTGAATCCAGCTCCGAATTCCAGTTTCCTGCTAAAATGGAACCTAGGAAGCAGCAAGGATGCTGCAAGTAGTTGGGTTTCTGCCACCCATGTGAGAGACCTTTATTGAGTTCCTGGCTCTCAGCTTTAGTCCCTAGCCATTACAGGTATTTGGGGAGTGAACCAATGGATAAGAGCTCACCCCACCCCATACCTCCCACCTCTCAAATAAAATTCTAAAAATTTTAAATAAATTTTGAAAAGCTCTTGCACAAAAAGTACTTAATTAACAAGGTGAAAAGACAGTCAGTCTACAGACTGGGGGAAATGTTTTCAAGCCATACCTTTGATAAGATATTAGTATCAAAAATATATGAGACTTAAACAGTTTTACAGAAAGAAAACAAGCAATCTGCTTAACAAATTGAGCAGACATTTTCAAGATAAGATGTATTAATAGCTAACATGTACACAGAAAAATGTTCAGCATCACTAAACATTAGAAAGATGCATATTAAAAGCACAATGAAAAACCACATCACTCAGAATGATTGTTATAAAAATGATGAAAGATAAAAAGTACTGGTAATGATGTGGAGAAAAGTAACACTTGTATACTGTTGGTGAGAATGTAAATTTGTGTAACTTATGGAAAACTATATGGATGTTTCTTGAAAAAAAAAGCTAAAAATAGAATTAGCATGTACCTGTTATTTGTTTTTGACAGGCAGGCAGAGTTAGACAGTGAGAGAGAGAGAGAGAGAGAGAGAGAGAGAGACAGAGAGAAAGGTCTTCGTTTTTCCATTGGTTCACCCCCCAAATGGCCGCTACAGCCAGTGCACTGCACCAATCCAAAGCCAGGAGCCAGGTGCTTCCTCCTGGTCTCCCATGCGGGTGCAGGGCCCAAGCACTTGGGCCATCCTCCACTGCCTTCCCGGACCACAGCAGAGAGCTGGACTGGAAGAGAAGCAACTGGGACAGAACCCAGCGCCCCAACCGAGACTAGAACCCAGAATGCCAGCACCACAGGCAGAGGATTAGCCAAGTGAGCCGCAGCACCACCCGCCATGTACTTATTATTAACTTCCACTTCTAGGTGTTTACTCCCAAAGATTTAAAAATTAGTACATTGAGATTTTTGTGCATTCAGAAATATTCACCATAACCAACATAAGGAATCAACCTGGTGTTCATCAATGAATTAATGGCATTAAAGACAATATGCTGTATTAAAGTGGGTCATCAGAAAGTTCATGAAAAGTGGGTATTATGAAAAAATACATGAATTTCAGAAATGTTTTTACACCGAAATAAACTCACACATATTTGTTTTAACGTGTCTTAACAGCATGTAATTTGAAGCATTAGCAATGAGAAGACATCAGTTTACAACAAGCCCCCATTAGAGCAACATGAATTCTACTAAAAGCAAGAACAATCACCCGATTTATGGTGAAGCTTAGGTAGAAGAATGATGAAATCATTGAAGCCTAATTATAGGAGGTGATCTTATTAATAGCTATATCAATTTACAAGGAAAAATTTATCTTCTTGCATAATTGAAGAGAACCAACAATTAAGAGCAGAAATGCCAAAGTATCTTAACCAGGTCAACTGCAAACAAGAGCAGAGCTTTCAATGGATTTTACAACCACTGGAATAAGAGCCTGAAGCATTCTTTGAAGGATTATAACAGGAAGTGAAATATGGTTTTACCAGTGTGATCCTGAAGACAAAGCACAATCAAAGCAATGGCTACCAAGAAATGGAAGTGATCCAGTCAAACCAAAAGCAGACTGGTCAAGAGACAAGGTCACAGTAGTAGTTTAGAGGGCTGCTACAATCACTTCTTAATTGATTTTTGGCACCAAAAAAGAAAAAAAATGATGACATCTGCTTATTGGGGGAATATGTTAACAAAGTTAGCCTAATCCTCAGCCAAAATACATCTGGGAAAGTTTGACCGTAATTCCTTCACCATGAAAATGCTTCTGCTCATTCTTCTCATCTGACAGGGGTAAATTTATTAGAGTTCTAATGGGCCATCATTACATGTTTGTCTTAGAGTCTAGATTTGGCTTCTTATGACTTCTTTTTGCTTCTTAGTCCTAAATAATCTTTAAACAGTATCCATTTTTCTTCAGATGACAAGGAAAAATAGGCTCACTTGACATGGTTACATTCACAGGACCCTGAGAGCTCCATGGAGATGGTCACATTTTATAAATGTATCTGAACTTGATGGAGCTTATGTTGAAAAACAAAGTTTATTAATTTTATTTTTTTCATTCCATTATTCTATGAACCTTTTTGAATCTCCTTTTATATACAGTGGAATAGTATTCAGTCTTTAAAATGGAAGAAACTTTGTCATTTGTGGCAACATGATTGGTACTGAAGAAAGTTATCTAGGTGAAGTAAGCCACACATAGAAAGACAAATACCATGTATTCTCACATATATGTGGAATTTAAAACATCTGAACTCACATAAGCTGATAGCAAAATTAAAGATATGAGGGGCTGGGTAGTAAGAGAATGGGGACATGATATGAAAGGACGCAGATCATCAGTTATGTAAGAGGAGTGAGTTTGGTCTTTTTTTGTTAGATCAGTTGCATGTATGGCTAATACTGGAATAATACATATTTCAATGCTTCTGGGAAGGTGGATGTCAAATGTTCCCACCTTGGAACATTTTATTATAAAATCCTATCACTTTATATGCCCTAAATATGTACATTTATAATCATCAATACAAAATGAAGAACAGATGAAAAGAAATGAGTGTTTAGAAATACAAAAGCTGGTAAACATCATATAAGTTAGATATTTCGAAAACTTCCTGTCTGAAATATCAGATGCTTCTCAATATTGCTATTTAATGATTCTGGGTAATTAGTCTGTCATATGGGCTGTTACCAAAAAATTCCTCAATAATTCAGAAAGAGAGGAAAATATAATTGAAATAAAATGTTTATACACACACACTCATATACTCAAAAACCTTACCCAGTCTTACATCACATCCAGTAAATAATAACTTGAGGATCTGAGTTTCTGCATTTGACTCCAGAGCCTGGATTCTTGTTAACTATGATGCTATATTGTTTCCCCATGTCCAGATTCCCTGCTTCCATGCACATATTCCTGGCTGCACCTATTTAGTTGTCTTCTGATTCCCAAGAGCATCAAATTTGTTAATTGACTGAAATATGAAATCTTACTTTGGGTTACTTAAGTTTGATTTAAACACTATTACTTTATCCTATGATGGTTAACTGTAATAACCACTGTTAGCTCCTTGTCAATCTTGCTTACAAAGTCAGCCCTAGGCAGGTGATTCTTCATAACCAGTCCCTTACTGAATAACTAACTACTTAAACCAGAATAGCCAAATGCACTATGAACTGATTGGAATTCATCTCCCTGGGGACAACCTTTTTGTTTGATTTAGGTTCTCTCAAACCACCCTATGCTTTCCATCTCAACAGCTCTCTCTCAGGTTTAATCATGAAACATAATAGTCAATTCATTTTCTGTTTGTTGTCTGTATTATTTTCAGTAGCATGCAAATTACTGGCAGAGAGTTTAACCACCAAACAATTAATTCTGAATAACATGTTAAAGATAATGCTAATGCAAAGCCATTGATGTAACCTGTACAAAGTACTTCACATACCAAAAAAATCATGAAAAATGACTACTACATTTTTAGAATTTTTTCTACTTCTAAGGATGACCTTTTCCCATTTGCTCACATATTTCCAAAATAATCATACATATTTTGTTAACATTCCTAACAAAGTTTACCAATTACTAAATTGTGTGTATTTGATGGCAGTAGTACTTTATTTTTTATGGGGGAAAATTTTTTTTTAAAGTTATATTTATTTATTTGAAAGTAGGAGTTACACAGAGAGAGGGAGAGGCAGAGAGACAGACAGACAGACAGACAGAGACAGAGAAACAGAGGTCTTCTACCTGCTGGTTCACGCTGCAGTTGGCCACAATGGCCGGAGCTATGCCAATCTGAAGCCAGAAGCCAGGGGCTTCCTCTGGGTCTCCCACGCAGGTGCGCTGGTCCAAGCACTTGGGCCATCTTGTACAGCTTTCCCAGGCCTTAGAAGAGAGCTGGATGGGTAGTGGAGCAGCCCAGACTTGAACAGTGCCCATGTGGGATGCTGGCACTGCAGGCAGCAGTTTTACCCACTAAGCCACAGCACTGGCACCAGGAAAAGCTATTTTTAAGACTCATTAAGTCTTTCTTTTTTCCCCTCTTTGGACAAAGACATAATATATAGTAAATAGTAAAATTTTTCACTCTAAGCTTTCTCAAGGACCATTTAAGTTTTCAACATCATACTTAAATAACCTAGTAAATTTAAGTTTTAAATTTTGAGAGACTTGACCGGCGCCACGGCTCACTAGGCTAATCTTCCGCATGTGGCACCAGCACACCAGGTTCTAGTCTCAGTCAGGGTGCCGGATTCTGTCTCGGTTGCTCCTCTTCCAGGCCAGCTCTCTGCTGTGGTCTGGGAAGGAAGTGGAGGATGGCCCAAGCGCTTGGGCCCTGCACCCGCCTGGGAGACCAGGAGGAAGCACCTGGCTCCTGGCTTCGGATCGGCACAGCGCGCCGGCTGTAGTGGCCATTTAGGGAGTGAACCAACGGAAGGAAGACCTTTTTCTCTGTCTCTATCTCTCACTGTATAACTCTGCCTGTCAAAAAAAATTTTTTTGAGAGACTCAACAGAATTCACTCTTTTTCGTGTAGTCTTCTTTCAAAGGCTCATTAAGAGGACTGTGTCCTAATATTAAAATGGTTATAACTGCAACACACATAATAACATTCAAGTAAGTTTGCCTCTCTCCCCCATACCCACAGGCATCATATGTGTGCTTCATATATATAAATACACACACATATATGTATACATATATAAAACAATTATTGTTTCTCTACTAACTACTATCTACTCCCATCATATTCTGTTGCTACTATTACTATTAACGGTGTGAAATTCCTGTATAAATTCCACACACAATTCCTTTGTTCAAATAAAAAGCACACATTTTATCGTTCAGCTTTCTTTTAGCACAAATGTTTGGAATTTTGAAGAAGTCTGTATCTTTTTCTTTAATTCTTTCATTGTGTTATACCTTAAAAAAACTCCACAAATTTTTCCAGGGTCTTCTATTTTGTATAAAATTGTATATATTAATTTCCTTGTGTGTATTTGTAATTTTCCATTTTAATATTATAAATTATAATCACTTTTACAATGTCAATTCCAGTTTTTTTTTTTTTTTGCTAATATTGGATTTGTATTTTGACCTTGTTTCCTTAAACTAAGCCAGGACTTGGAATGGACAGTTTAAATTTTTAAAACACTACCAGGACACTGGACTCCAAAAAACAGAGTTGCAAACAAGAAGAGTCTGAATGACGTATGACAGAGTCACATCTCTGTTTTTCATGATTAAACTCTTAATCCTAAACCAGGTGGAAGAGAGAGGAAAGTTATGATCAGCTATCTGTGTTTGTGCTGCCAGGGTGAAAACAAACACACAGAGAAACAGAAGGACCTGGAACAGCTGGGCTTAGGGAGAGCTGTTCTGGTCACCTGCTCAGTGATCTGCTCACTTCAAAGCTTGCTTGAGGAGGATGTGGAGGGAATTCTAAAAAGATGAACAGAGACACTCCCCAGAGAAAGACACAGCAAATTTGCTGAGAATGTGTTCTGACGTGACAGACTGTTCACTCATCAGAATCCTTCTCTGCCTCTCTGCTTTTTTCTCAAGCAAGGAGCAGATCTAGACAGGTCACTGAGTTTTGAAAAATCAGCAATGAACAGAAATGAGTCACCGTGGGACCTAGGTGCCACTCAACAAAATGAGAGCATGACAACAACTGTTACAAGTAATAGATTAATAGACTTCAAGGCATTTACTTGGTATATTCCAGATAAACCACTTTTTAGGCTTTCAAAGAAATTAGTGAAACAGTAGCGTGGAAGAGAACAAAATATCAAGTGTTCACCCTGTGGCTGTCAAACCCAGCTCCTCTCAAAGACCTCCTGGGAATCCATGTTGCTAGAGTGTTCCTTTTTGGTGCCTTACCTTCAGATGCCACCATAATCCCTGGATTCTAAGTTCTGCCTCCTCTGCCATAGGAACCAGGCTGGGCAAGAACCGGTCTTCCCTTCTGAGCTTCTTTTCCTTCATCACCACTCTCTTGTGCAGCCTCTTGGCCAAGGCTGGCTCCAGGGCCATTGTGAATGGTGAGGTGTCCACTCCATAAACATTTACAAGAGGAGGATCACTGTGGCACCCGTTGCTCCACCTTATTCAGAAAGAGACAAGATCTCTCATTTTTATATCAAACGTAGATTTTTCTTCCAACTAATACTTTGAAATTTCTATTGATTTCACAATTACTGGAAATGGTGGTGTTAGTATTGTTCATAAAACCCAAAAGAATATGCACTGATAAAAAGCAACATGTTGGACACGAGGACAGACATAGGTCACAGCCTATATTTCCATCTGATCGTGCCAGAAAAAGATTGAAAAAGTGATGTTCTAGTGCGTAGTTTTGTTCACAATTGTAAATTTTCATAAAAAAATTGTAAATAGAGAAATCTTTGGATCAAAATTGCTCATTGCTACTCCTGCCAATCAGTGACTTTGTTTAGCAGATAATGCAAGGTGATGTTACACTCTGAATCACAAAACGGATGAAAACTCAATCAGGTAAGAAAAGTGACTAGCACAGATTATTCCACAAGGAAAGGCACTGAGTGAATGCATGGGAAAGTCATCAAAGTGCAGAGAAGATTCAGGAAAGGAATTTGACTGAAACCAAGTATCAGCAAGTAATAGCTCCTGAACAGGATGTGTGTTCAGACCCAGAGAAGCAGTTGAAAAGAGGCCACAAGCTGTGGATACTTTGTGTAAAGTGCAGTTACACAAATGTCAAAGGATGGTTTGGGGCTCTGTACTTTGTTGGTTTCCTGTCTGCTTCTCTGGCTTCTGTAGTCCAAGTCTTAGCACTGAGCACTGACTGGGTTTTCTAGTCCACTGATGAACGCCTGATCATTGTTCTTCCCTTGTTAGAACTCTAAGTTAAATCTGTTGCTAACCCAAGTGAACACTGGTGTCCCACCACATAGGGATAGTCATTGTAGTGACAGTAACTGACAGTGCCATGCACTATTTGAAATACTTTACACAATCAATTTATGAAGTCATCACAGAAGCCATATGAAATGGGCATTACTATAATCCAAGCTTATAGATAAAAATCTGAAAATAAAAAAGTAAATGATTGGCTTCACTTTACATCACTAGTTAATCACAGAGCTGGAAGTCAAGGCTGCAGTTGACTCCAGAGCCAGAGTACTTCACCACTAAGCTTCCCCGCCTTTTGGTATACTGTACTACTTACTAAATGCTACGGATTCCTGAAGAGCTAGGAATTTCTGCTCTACCAATAACTTTCCATAATATCCAGCCTGTGTTGTAGGTAAAAATACACTTTCCCCTCTGCCACAGCTATCACTTTTCAATGGATACCACCTATTTCCTTTTCCCTTCAATGAACATCTGTTTCATAGCATCTAGGTGACCTGGTTAGAACACTGCAACTGGAGAGAGGTGGGTGTTGTTACAGTGAATTCAAGCCAAGGCAAACCTTGAAACCTAGCAGGCCAAACGCTCTCCAGCACAGTGCACAATTCTGCTTGGTAGACCAGATTTGATTCAGCCATCCAAGTAACTTGTCACTGCCTGGTTTCCATAAGAGAGCGTACTGTGTATGAGCGTGCGTGTGCATAAAACTAAGTTTTCTTTTCACCTTTATATCCCAGGCCAAATGGCTACAGGGATATAACTTAAAAATATTGTAGGTGGAAACAATTCTATTTACTTTCCTATCATGTATTTTCTATGTAGAAAGGGATACTTTTCTACTTCAGAATAAAAAGAAATACTAGAAGTCAACATTATTTTATATAATGAAGATCATTTATTACCTTTTGACTTTGAAGCAGTTGCTAATGTGAATTGATTTCCGCAACACTCCTGTGTGGAATGTTAGTCTACCCTGTTCTACACATGCAAAGCAGGGTGAGTGAGTTGAAATTGTGGCTGGGGTTGAAGTCCAGTCCAACTTGTAATGACAGCTGCCCTCTCTGTTAGAAATAATCTTCTTTCTCTCTATCTCTCTCTCTCTTACTGTCCACTCTGCCTGTCAAAAAAAAAAAAAAAGAGAGAGAGAGAGAGAGAGAGAGAAATAATCTGACCTTCTTTCTTGTCCCTGAATACATAGGTCTCAGTGTCCCGAGTGAACACTATGCCTTAATTATTATGTATCCTGCCATTCTTTATTCACTCACATATTCTACGAGGCTCTGGGATTCAGCTATAAGGCACGCTCCAGATGCTGGGATGCAATGATCAGAACATTCTGCAGAATATGAAACATAAGTGTAGATGAATGTCTTCCCTGCAGTATGAGAACTGTAGCAGAGCCACATCAAACCACTGAGGGATCATTGCAACAGGCAATTAACTAAGTGGGCAGAGGAGGGGAGGCACGCAGCTTCCACAGACGGTGATAATGTAATTGTCTCAAAGATGAACAGGAATCTCTCATGTGGAGAAGGGAAAAAGGCACTCTCATTAGAGGATAAGGCAAGTGTAAAAACAGGACAAATGAGGTCCTCTGGCCTGATTTAAAGGTGGGTGGCATAGTGAGGCTGGAGTGATTCCAGGGAATGTTGGACCAGCACTCAGAGGTAAAAATAAAAGAAGGAAGGATGGGAGAGAAGGAGGGAGGGAGAGAGGGAAAGAGTGGGAGAGAGGGAGGGAGGGAGGGAGGAAAAGAGCTTGTACAAGAACTGTCTATTGGGGCCAGTGCTGTGGCACAGTAAGTTAAGCCTCCACCTGTGGTGCCAGCATCCCTTATGGGGTGCTCCTTTTCTCATCCAGCTCTCTGCTATGGCCTGGGAAAGCAGTAGAAGATGGCCCAAGTCCTTGGGCCCCTGCACCTACACGGGAGACTTGGAAGAAGCTCCTGGCTCCTGGCTTTGGATCGGTGCAGCTCCGGCCATTGCGGCCATTGGGGAGTGAACCAGCACATGGAAGACCTTTCTGTTTGTCTCTCCCTCTCACTGTAACTCAACTGCTCAAATAGATAAATAAAAAATCTTAAAAAAAAAAAAAAAAGAAGAACTGTCTATTGAGGTCCTTTGCTGATTTTTTACGTGGATGGTTGTTTTATTGTTGAGGATGATTTTTTTTTTTTGAGTTGCTGATATAGTCTGGATATTTTTACCATTCTGTTTGGTATCTCTTCACTCTATTGATTGTTTCCTTTGAAGTGCAGAAGTTTTGGAGTTTTCTATAATCTCATTTGTCTAAATTTGCTATTGTTTCCTGTGCTTCAGGTTGGGGGGGGGGGCTTATCCAAGAAGTCAACATGTAAACAATTTCTTGAAGTGTTTCCCCTACCTTTTAATCCAACAATTTCATAGTCTCAGGTCTTAAATTTAGGTTTTTAAGTGGCATAGTAGTTTAAGCCACAGGTGGTACTGGCATCCCATGTGGGTACTGGTTCGTGTCTCAGCTTCTCCACTTCCAATCTAGCTCTCTCCTGGTAGCCTGCGAAAGCAGCAGAGAACAGTGAAAGTGCTGGGCAAGTAGTGGAAGATGGACCAAGTACTTGGGCTCCTGGCTTCAGATTGGCCCTGCTCTCACTGTTACAGTCATTTGGGGACTAACTGAGTGGATGCAAGATTTCTCTCTCTCACTCTTGCTCTTGCTCTGGCTCTCTCTCCCTCCCTCCCTCCTTTCCCCTTCCCTCTCTGTAACTCTGCCTCTCAAACATATTTTTTTTTTTAAATTCAGGTTTTTGATCCATCCTGAGTTGAATATTGTATATGGTGAGAGGTCGGGATTTAATTTCATTCTTCTACATATATACATCCAGTTTTGCCAGCACCATTTATTGAAAGAGATTCTCCTTTCTCCAACATAAGTACAAAACAATGCTTAGCATCATCAGCCATCAGGGAAATGTAAATCAAAAACCCAATGAAATATCACCTCACTCCCATCAGAATAGCTATTATCGGGCTGGCATTGTGGCTCACTAAGCTAATCCTCCACTTGCGGCGCAAGCACCCCGGGTTCTAGTCCCGGTTGGGATGCCACATTCTGTCCCGGTTGCTCTGCTTCCAGTCCAGCTCTCTGTTGTGACCCAGGAAGGTAGTGGAAGATGGCCCAAGTGCTTGGGCCCTGCACTTTCCCTCTGTCTCTCTCTCTCACTCTCTAACTCTGCCTGTCAAAAAAAAAAAAAAAAAAAAAAAAAGGAAAAGCTATTATCCAAAAGTCAGAGAGTGACAAATGCTGGTGAGGATGTGGACAAAGGGAAACTCTTAGACACTGTTGGTGGGAATGTAAATGAGTGCAGCCATTTGAGAAACTAGCATGGAGATTTTTTTTTAAATCTGCAAACAGACTTGTCATATGATCTAGCAACCCCACTACTGCATATGTACCCAAATGACACTGAACACACTGCATCAAGGAGACAGCTTCACCACCATGTTTACAGCAGTACTGCTGCCAAATATGGAATCAACCAAGGTGCCCATCATCAGGTGAATGGATAAAGAAAATGTGGAATATTTATTATTCAGCTATAAGAAGAGTGAACTTCTATAATTTGCATCAAGATATTCACACTAGAAGACATTGTGCGGTGTGAAGTAAGCCACAGATAAGAAATAAGATTCAGAAACTTAAATACTATATGCTCTCCCTTATATATAGGAGCTAAAGTTTTAAAAAGTCAAAAAAAAAAAAACCAAAAAAGGAAAGAAATGCCTTTGTGTAGCAGCTTTGTTGCAAATATGGTTTTGTCAAATTTCATTTATATCCTTATCAAATTGTTTAGAATGATATAATACTATGGCTTGAGTGATTTGTGACTATTTTAAAATTTACTGCATATGAGTAAAATTGACATCTTTTCACTTGATTACTGTTTATAGCCCTTGTCTATATTCCCAATTTGCAATGGCCTTTTTACTTTTTTATTTGTTAAACTATTTAGTGGAGCATTAAGCCTTTGATTATCATGTAAATTAAAAATGCATTGTCTCAGTAATAAAAAAAGAAACTAGACCAGATTGTGATGGACTTTATAGTCTATTGAAAAGAGTTTGTATTATATTCTGTGTGTTCTAATGATCTTTATATGGAAATGGAGGAGTGAGAGGCAGAGAGAAACCAGTGACTGAACCAACTGTTTGATGGGCAAAGGGACATGGTGCTTAGTTTCTAAGAGAAAACCAAAGGACAAATGTAAAATACGATAATTAGTAGAAATTACTGTTTCCTTTCAACTCGAATGCAATTTTTAAGTAAGAAGCTTCTCCAGGAGATATCTTTTAATTTCTAAAGACATATTTCCTTTGTTCTCTCAAATGAGGAGGCCTCCTCTAACTCTAATATTCATGTTGTTATTTGTCTTTTAGCATATTCTTTCCCATTGTTCAAAAAATCCATCATCTTATGAGGCTGCTTCATAGCTAAATTTCTTTGCCTTGAGTCATCACAGCTAAAGCTAAAGGGACTATCTCAGAGAACTGATCTCCATGCTTCTCTTGTCTGTCCTATCAGTTTTCTGATTTCCCTTAAAACACACAATCCTATGAAATTATTCCTTTTATGGACTATCAGGCTTATGAGTGAGTACAAAACCTTCCTACCCCAACATTTTCCAGCAAAACGACTTGAAGATGTAACTTTACCTTTATTTGTAGACGGTGAGTGAGAACTGACAAATGCCTATAAAGGGCACTGCCGGACTTCTTGGTAATTAAAAAGTTCTAAATATGTAACTTACATAGGCTCCAAGCAGGGATGGGACCTTCCAGTCGTGTTTGAAATGGCAACTCTCTAATGCAATGGCAGCAGGCAGTAATGGAAAATCCTGCTTTGGCCAGAAAAGAAGAAATAGGTTTCATGGTTAAAGGTGTGGCAAAAAGGTTTTGTAAATTAACGCATAAATCAGTCAACTTTTATTTTAATTAACTTAGCCAAAAACACTTCTATGAAAATAAAAAACCTTGTTGGAGTTTAGAACGAACCATAAATCACTCACTAATTTAATGATGTATAATCCATATACAGAAAACTGCAGAAATCCTCAGCATTCAGCTCAGTGACTATTCATTGGTGAATACACCCTTATAACCTTTCCCCAAATCCAGAAGGAAAACATTACCAGCATTCCAGAAGGTGCTGCCCTGCTGCCTTCCCGTCACTGTCTGCCTGGTCCCCAAAGGTCATCAGTCTTCTGACTTTTATCCATCTGGTTTAACTTTGCCTGTTTCTGAATTTTGTATCACTAGAATAGCTATAAATGGAATAACATAGAATTATTTTATATCTAGCTTCTTTTGGTCACCATTTTTGCAAGGTATATTGTGAAGTTCCAGATTTTTCTTTCTCATTACCTTATAGTATTCCAGTATGTTACTATATAACAGTTAATTCATTTTTTTATTGATGGACATTTGTGTGATTTACAAGTTTGAGCTACTGCTAATAGGGCAGCTATAGGCATTCTAGTCAATTTAGTTTCTGGTGTGCATATATATCTGTTGGGTATTTGCCTAGAACTGGAATTTTTAGGTTACAGAGTGTGTATGTATTCAGCTTCAATAGGTATTGCAACAAGTTGTACAAACTGATGTGCCCATTTAAATTTCTATGTATTGTATATAAAAATTCAAACTGTTCCACATTATTGCCAGCATTTGGTATTTTCCTTTTTATATTTTAGCCATAATAATGATAATTTAGGTTCTCAACACAACCAGTAAATTTGGATGTCTGGATATTCTTCTTTGTGAAGTGTCTGTTCAAGTCTTTTGTCCATTTATAATTGAGTTGTCCATTTTATTTATTAAAGTTTCTGTATGTTCATACATATTCAGAAAAAATACATATGTACTTATGAGAACTTTGTTAAAGAGACCATTGCAATTACTTTTGCCCACTTTATAGGTTACCTTTTCACTCTCTTCATGGTGATATTTTGGTAAATCAAAGTTTTAAGTTTTAATATAGTAATACACTTTACCTTTTACTTTATGTTCAGTACGTTTGGAGTCCTTTAAATATCTTCCTCCTCAAAGATTTTTTGCTTCATTTTATACTTAGAACTGGAAGCCACCTGGAATTGATTTATTTTGATGATAGATGGAGGTTAAGCTATATTTGTATACACATGTATCCATTTTGCCTAGTATCCTATTTTTAAAAAGGTGCCCCAATCATACTCTGTGGTCCATTAACTGAATGTAGGGAATTTTTGTAAACCTCCTAAAATATCCTATTAGTTAGTATAGTGTTTATCCTTATGATAATACTGCACTGTCTCGGGCAGCACTGCTGCTCACTAGGCTAATCCTCCGCCTGTGGGGCGCCGGATTCTCTCCCAGTTGCTCCTCTTCCAGGCCAGCTCTCTGCTGTGGCCCGGGAAGGAAGTGGAGGATGGTCCAAGTGCTTGGGCCCTGCACCCACATGGGAGACCAGGAGGAAGCACCTGGCTCCTGGCTTCGGACTGGCACAGCGCGCCAGGTAGTGGCCACTTGGAGGGTGAACCAACGGAGTGAAGACCTGTCTGTCTCTCTCTCTCTCTCTCTCTCTCTCTCTTTCTCTAACTCTGCCTGTCCAAAAAAAAAAAAAAAAAAATACTGCACTGTCTTAGTTAGCATAGCTCTATAGTTGGTCTAGCTACCTAGTAGTTTAATTCCTCCATACTTGTTCTTATTCAATACAGTCATGATAATTTTTTCTTTTCATTTCTGTTTTAATTTTTTGATCAGCTTCTAAATTTTGTAGAAATACATGTTATTTTGATTCAGTTTTTTAAGACATATATATTAACAGGGAAATATTAAAATCTCCCTAGCACCAACTCTTATAGTTCACAAGCATTATATATCCTTTCATTTGTTTTGTTCTTCTTTAATTTTCTCAATAATGTTTATAATTTTCACTGTAATGACTTTCTAGTTGTTTACTACATATTTGTTATTGGTGTACAGCAGTCCAACTGATTTTTGCAGATTAACCTTGTTTCTAGCAACTTTGCCAAATTCACTCTTCTGTGATTTCTCTGTAGGTTATTTATATCATCTCTGAACAATTCTATTTCTGCTTCCCTACACATTTTTAATATTTTGCTTTTGCTAAAAAATAAAGCTGTCTCAGGTTAAATTAAGGGCACTGCTGAATAGAAATGAAATACCGAGCAAGCTTATTTCAATCTCAACATCAAAGCCAAACTTTCAATATTTCATCATCTAATATGTGTTTTCTATATGATGTTTGTAGTCTTCCTCTATCAGATTAATAAATTTTCATCTATTCCTAGTTTCCTGAGAATATTTTGACCACTGTTGAATTATAGCAAATATACTGTCTATATTTTTGAAGATTATTCAATGATGTTTCTCTTTTACTCTTCTATGCAACAGAATTTGTTGAGTTATTATATGTTTTAAACAAGCTTGCATTCATTGAGTTAGCTCAGCCAGTATGATTATCTTTTATACATTTAATTGTTTGCCATTTGTTTTGAATGTGCTTGTATCTATATAACTGAGTGATTGACCTTGTAATTTTTCTTTCTTATAATATCCTTGCCATGCACTGGAATCAATCTTATGTTGACCTCATAAAACAAAATACAAAGATTTCCCACTGTTTGAGATCTTTAGACACGGTTATATAAGACTAGTGTTAGTTCCTTTATAAATGTTTGGTATAGTTCACTGTTAAAGCTGTTTAAGTGAGCCTGAAATTACTTTCTGGAAGGTGCTTAAATTGCGCATTCAAAGGCTTATGTAGCTACTTAGATTTTCTGTATTTTTATTTTATTACATTGGGTCTCACTAAGAATTTGTCCATTTCCTCTACCTTTTAAAATTCATTACCATAAAGCTGTCAGTAATAGTGCTGTCTTTCTGATGTCTAAAGGATGTACTTCAATTACTTTTAATTGTGATTAGCATTTGATATCCTTTTTTCTCTCTCTGTTCTATCCTTTTTTTTTAAGATAAACTTTTTTTTAAAAGATTTTTATTTATTTATTTGAGAGGTAGAGTTACAGACAGAGAGAGGGAGACACAGAAATAGAGTCTTCCATCCACTGGTTCTCTCCCCAAATGGCCACAATGGCCAGAGCTGTGCCGATCCAAAGCCAAGAGCCAGGATCTTCTTCTGGGTCTCCCACGTGGTGCAGGGGCCCAAGCACTTGGACCATCTTCCACTGCTTTCCCAGGCCATAAGAAGAGAGCTGGATTGGAAGAGGAGCAGCGAAGACACAAACTGGCGCCCATATGGGATGCCAGCACTACAGGCCAAAGCTTAGCCCTGTACACCTGAGCTCTGTCTGTAACTCTACCTCTCAATAATAAAGTTCACAAAGCAGAAGATTCTTGAAGAAGATAAATGTATATGTTTGCACCAACATTATTCTTCTTCAAGAATCTTCTGTTTTGTGAACTTTAGTATTTTATGCTTATTGATATACATTTGTATCTATACTGTTCAATTTTGCCATTATTTTTCCTTCCTCCCACACCATTGTATTTAAATTTGCTTTTACTCAAGTAAACTGATTTTCAGCCTTCTATCTTTTCAATTATGAGAATTCAAACAGTTTATGGAGGAGTGGTTGTTTGGCCTAGCAGCTAAGATGCCAGTTAAGATGTGTGCATCACATATCATAGTACCTGGATTCAGTTCCCAGTTCTGGCTGCTGTTTCCAGCTTTCTCTCGAAGTAGGCCATAGAAGAAGTAGGTCATGGCTCAAGTAGTTGGTCCCTGCCATCCATCCACAAGGGATATTTCCATTAAATTCCAGTCTCCTGGTTTCAGACCAGCCCCATCTGAGCTATTGTGAGCATTTCAGGGAGTGAACCAGCCCATGGGAACTCTCCCACTCTTCTTTCTCTCTCTCTTTCAAATTTAAAACAAAGTTCACGGAAAAATGGATTAAAGATAAAAATGTAAAGCACAAACTTTCTCATCATGAAGTCCACTGAGTTCATGACACTTTTAAGTAATGAAACCACCTATATAGTCCATCCCTAGAGAGCTGAGAGTCCTAGGAATTTATCCATGTCAATGCAGTCATGTTTACATTGTTCATAGAAGAAAAATCAGTGTCCTTTAATTATTTTTTAATATCAGCAAACAAACAGAAGTCAGAAGGAGCCAAATCAGGACTATAAGGTGGATGTCTATTGATTTCCCATTGAAACTCTTGCAAATCACCCTTGATCAATGAAGGAGCAAGTCAGAGCATTGTTGTGGTGGTAAGGGACTCTAGGGAATTTTTTCTGCTAATGCTTTGGTGCTGTTTCTCCAAATACTCTCGTAATAAGCAGATGTTATCATATTTGGCCCTCCAGAAAGTCAACATCAAAATGCCTGAGCATCCAGAAAAGATTGCATGACCTTTGCTGTTGACTGGTCCTCTTTTGCTTTCACTGGGCCATTTCTCCCTTTGGCAGCCATTGATTTGACTGTGATCTTTATGACTGCACTGGTAAATCCATGTGCAATGTCCTGTTAGAATTTCTAGAAGAAGGTACTTCAGGATGATCCCATTTTTGAAAATTTCCATTGAAATTTCTGTTCTTGTCTGCAGCTAATCTGGGCACAACAGTTTTGGTACCCATCAAGCAAAAAGCTTTTTTTTTTTTTCAACTCGAACTTTCAGTCAGAATTTTGCGAGCTGAACCAATTGAGATGTCTACGGTGATAGCAACTGCTCCTTTTACTACTCATTAATCTTTTTCAATTAAGCCATGAACAAAGTTCATTTTTCTAAATCAAAAATTGATGCAAATCTGATATCTTCAGCTTCCTCTTCAACATTGTTGCCTCCATTCTTAAAGCAAGTAATCCATCTGTACCTTGCTGATTCGTTTGGGATGTTATCCCCACTAACAACTCGTCAAGCTTCAATGACTGCACCATTCTTCCCCCAAGTGTTGCCAGAAGCCTGATGCTTTTTCTTGTTTCAGTTTTAGCAGAATCCCCTTTGCCCTGATAGGGGCTCTTTGTACACTGCTCTTATTCATTCTGAGTGCCTCAAACTGGATTCCATTTACCCATGTTAGTATAAGCTTATTTTGATTAAAAAAATTTGAATCCACGCATAATCTTCTCTTAATATGCATTTTATTAAACTCTTTGAAGATCTTTATATATGCACTTTAAAGTATAAATTTCCTTGCATAAGTTACTTTTCCCACCAAGATTTGATTTCTTATATTTTATTCATATTCTGCATACAATAATATCTAATTTCCCATCTAATTGCTTCTTTGACTTTGGATTATTTATAAGCTTTATAATATCTAAAAATGATACTTTCCTTATCTTCTGTTATCAATTTTTAGCTTAATTGTTTTGGCTAAGATTTCTAGTACAGTAGTGAAATGAAGTTATGCCTTATCTTCCTTCCAGTGTTGTGAGTGACCATTAATATTTCTGATGTGGCTATTTACTATAGGGATTTTGTAGATATACGTTATGTTAAAGAAGCAGAACCTTTAATATTCACCACTATGATGTAGTTACTCTCCTTAAGCATTATGCAGAGTATTTTCCCTTATCCTGGCAAGGCAGCTTAATCCTGTCATTCTCTTTATGCTTCGAAAACAAAACATATACCAGTATCTGAATTTTCTGCATTCCCAGTGAATTTCTCCATAAACCATTTCATTAAAGAGAAAGCAGGGGTGGATATTTGGTGCAACTCTGAAGATATGGCTTAATGTGCCTGCATATCATGTCAGAGAGCCTGTGTTTGAGTCCCAGGTCCTCCACTTCCAATGTTAATGCAGAACCACTTCCTGTTAATGCAGAACCAGGGAGCTATCAGGAGGTGATGGCTGAAGTACTTGGGTACCTCACCCACTGAATAGGGCTTTTTTAAGAGTCTGAGGAAGGAAAGAATCTTTGCTCAGTTGTTCTAGTCACAAAAACATTCATCATTTAGTCACCTCATCTGAGGAGCCCTGGGGTTTCAAGGCAAAGGAGGGAGGGAGGGAGGGAGGGAAGGGGGTGGAGGGAGAGAGAGGGAGAGAGAGAGAGGGGGAGAGAGAGAGAGAGAGAGAGAGAGAGAGAGAGAGAGAGAGAGAGAGATAGAGAAAAGCTTCCCACTTAGGAGTTAGGACAGATGAATATCAGAAGTGAAGAAGAAATGAAATGAAAACTATTCACAATATACTGACTCATCTAGCTTTGCCTCTTTTTTTCCTCTTAAAACTATCGGGATACCAGTGAATTTCAACTAGAGACCTGGACTAAGTCCTTGGCTCCCGGCTTTGACCTGGAGTGAACCAGTGGATAGAAAATCTGTCTCATTTCTCTGACTCCTAACTTCTCTCAGATTCTTAACATGTCTCTGTGTCTTCCAAAGAAAATTAAAATAAATAATGTATTTTGAAAAATAAAGCAACTTCTCCCTCTGCTGCCGAATTTCCTATAGCAGGTTCCAGGTCATTTCACGTCTGAGAGATCATGGTTCTCAAGGGGGTAGTTTTAGAAGCTTATCTTTCTCTATTTTTCTCCCTGTTAATGGGCTTCTCTGCTACCCACTTTCTTCTACACACACGAACTCAAAGAGAGAGAATCCTGATATCACCAACCTCCTCTCAACCACATTCCACTTCTTCAAGTGATTTTCAGTTCTGATAACTAATGGAAGAAGTATTGATGTGAGTGGTTCCTCTGGCAGGTGCCCTGGACCCAACCACTTAATCTGGGGCTAGCAAAGAGGCAGCACGCTTGAATCCTCACTGCACTCTGGCACCATGGCAGACACAGTCAATCTCTCCCAGGAAGACCCCTGCCATCCTGCCGAACACTGCACTCCTGGTATCTCCAAGAGTGTGTCTTCTTCAGGACTCCGACAGACACCTGTCCTTTTCCCCTGTTGGGGATCTTTCTGTGCCATGGGCCCTACATTGGAAGGCCCTTTCGTGAGAGATGTACTCTCCAGGTTGCTTCGCACTAGGCAGTATGGACTCTCTTTTCAGCTGTCCTCAACAGAACGGAGGAGAACGTACCCCTAATATAGCAAGGAAATGCCTTCATTTTTCAGAAGTGGGTTTCATTTATTACATACTGAGAAACTTAGGGTCCTAGCAAATGGAACTAGTTGCCAAAACAGAGTCTTTATTTTCATGGGGCAGGAGTTGAAATTCACTTGTATCCTGATAGTTTCAAATGGGGGATGAGGGGAGAGAGTCAAAGCCAGATGAGTTACTATATTGTTATTAGTTTTCATTCCCTCCCCTCTTTTTTCCTTGAAATCTCAGGGCTCCTCAGATGAGGTGACTAAATGATGAGTGTTTTATGACTAGTACAACTAACCCAGATTCTTTCTTTCCCCAGACTCTTAGAAAAGCCCTGGGCAGTTCCTGTTATTGATGAAGAAGTCAAGGGAACTATCCCCACAGTTTCCCCTTGGTTCCTTCTTAGCCAGTTTTCTGCTTACAACTTGCTAATAAAAAACAGCTACTTGAGCCACTGTCCTTTGCAGAGTCACTGATAGGTTCTTTGAATAGCACAATGTCGTAAATACATAAAGAGTAGGTTATGAGTGATCTGCTAAGCAGGAAATCACATATTCTGTATAGAAGTGAGCGAGCATCCCTTTCAACATATGCAAAAGTCCTTCCTCCTCTCATTCTTGACTGCTGTAAATACAATAGTGAAAGGCAGTTCTCGTGTTTTTCCATTTTTGTTCATATCTATGCTCCAAAGATATTTCTCATGTAAAAACAAAACATATCTATATGAACAGCAACTCTTCTGCCTGGCACAGCACTGCATTTCTACCTCTCTGACCTGCCATGACACTGAAAGTCTTGAGTTTTGAGGGGAGAGATCATAGTCACCAGACGCTTGCAGTTGTTTTGCTCATGTCTGGATCTGCAAGTGCCCTCTTTCTTCCCTCCTGCCATCGCTTTTTACTGGAATTAAGTGCAGCCATGTAGGAATCTGACACATGAAAGCCCCCTGTATTGAAGCAAGCAGGAAGGCATTGGGATGGAGCAAGAAGGCCCGTATGCCAGAGCCAAATTCTGTTCTATTTACTTCATGTGTATTTCTCAAGAGAAAGATGTTCCCTTTCAAGAGCCTGAGACCACCCAGGACAGTGAGACAAGCTTGAGTCAGACGGCCACCTCAAGTGGGCCTCTTTGGGCACAAGTTGTCTAACTCCTCTAGATATTGGCTGGGAAATTTGGTCAGGTTGCACAACAGGTCCTAGAGACCCGCACTCTAACACACACACATTTCAGGAGGGCGGGAGGGAGGGCTTCCAGCACTCCCTGTCATCTCCTTTCCAAACTCCTTCTGTTCTGCCTGAACCCTCTCTTATTCATTCCCGTATCCCCCCAGCAAGTCTCTGGAATAGTGCACTGACCTACTTGAAAGTCGTCTTGCAGATTTGAGAATCTCAGTCCTTTCCAAGACTCTGTGGTTGCCACATTCATTACTCATGAAAGAGATGGGGAGCCCCAACTCTCCACAGAGCCTCTGGTCTTTGTTTGTTTATGGACTTTGCCACAGCTCACACTGGGGCCGGTGGAGCTTGGTCTCTCGACCAGGTTTCAGAGCCCTCAAGATTTTCTAGAAAGAGCCATTGCATCTAGCATCTCAAACAGACAAGGTTCAGCCAAAATGATGTGTTTGTATGTTTTCATGGCTGTTCATACATGTGTGATTTTTAAAACGCCACGGGTTTTAAAGGAAAAAGGTCTTCCTGTATGCGCCGTGCTTAAAACTAACAATGCTGAATGTAAATAAGTAGGGAAGGTACTTCCTGTAAGTTTGTGAAGAGTTCTGAAAATAGCTTCAGGACTCAGCCAAAGTTAACACAGTCACACAGCCAGAATTTCCATGAAAGCATTGGTACCCTGGGTGTTTGTCCTAGTAAAATTGTGCAAATATCTGTGGCCTGGAGGCTTTGGTCACCAGAGACTGACTGTCTTGCACACAGTGACTTCAGATTCATTGGCTCTTAGCCCCATCTTGTAACCCCACTTTAAAAGGCAGCTCTCACAGACCTTCTGAGGTCCTGAGAACCTCAAACTTGGGCTGTATTTTGTAAAATAGCATGAAACCAGTCTATGTCATGAATCCAACACACTGAAGGGGTTTTCATCTCTGTGTGAATTCAAGTGGGTGCGTGTGCATGTATGTGTGTGTGCACACACACAGAGGGGAAGCCAGGAAGCCTTTGTACTCATTCAACCCATTGCCATGTATAATACTACTCTACATCATGACAAACACGAACACTGTTTTTCAGTCTTGATGAAAACAACTTACAGTGCAATTATGATTTTTAAACTATTTTCCCATAAATTATATCATTGAATTGTTCCAAAAATCCAAGGCAGTTGGAAAGCCATAAAGTACTGTTTTCAGTTGAGAGAGAAGGAAATTAGAGACTCAGAAAAGGTATACAATTGAGGAACTTTTGGACTTTCAGTTTCATTAACTAGTACACATTTAAAAACAAATTAAGGAGATAAAAATTAAGACAGCAAAACTAGTATTTGGTCAAATAAGGACATTAAAAAATCAATATTCATCAATAATAATGACGGTGACTAACGCCACAGACGGTACCATAAACTTTAGTGTGGACTCTGCAGCATATGAAGCGCTTCCACAAGTAATAGTTCACTCACGACTATTCCATGGTGAGAAGGTCATTCTGCCCGTTAGGAGCCATGTGGTCTGGGGAAGTCCATTAGCTTCTTGTTGCATCTACTTTCATACCTACAAGATCAAAGTAACATTGCCTATTTTAAAATTTATTGCAAGCACCAAAGTAGTTACTATTTATCAAGTATTCAGAGCCATTTCAGACTCAGAGTAAGTGATACAGCTGTTTGTGAAATAAATGCATAATCTCATTGAGTCTTCATAATGACCCTAAGAGGTAGGTATCAAGGTTAACTAGGATGCAAGAGACTACACAGCCAACAGATGACAAAGTTGATGTTTGAATCATGAACAAATGACTCCAGAAGCCGCACATGTAAAGGAACTTGTCCTTCAATTTTACATGAAAAGTGGGGCTCAATTTTATCTCCAAAGTTAGGCAGCACATAGTGTTAGAATACAGGAGAGATGACTTGAAATTAAAGGCTTATATGCCTGATTTGTTTTTAATATACATGTAAATTCATAAATACAGTCATGTATCATTTAATAACAGGAATACAGTATGGGAAAGAGGTAGTTAGATGATTTAATCATCATGCTAGCACCACAGGATGACTTTCACAAGCCTAAATGCTGTGGATTAATCACTTGATGTGTTCTCTTGACACAGTCAAGACATGTACGAAATGTAAGATGAACAGGCTGCTGCTGGCTTAACACTACATCATGCTTTACAGTCAACTATTGTTTCCAAATAAGCTATATATTCTCAGGTAGCAATAAAATATAGTAAATGTCTAAACCAGTAGCATGAATGTTTGTTATGATTATGTGTAGTATATAATAACAATATGTGTTATACTTTTATACAACTGAAGTATGATAGATTGGTTTACATAAGTGTTTGATCATGAGCAAAACATGACGTGGCACATAGATGGTATGTATCTATACATACATTAAGACATTCACTGTGCTGTACATCTTCTTAATATTTTTTACATAGCATTAAAAACTGGGCTGTGAATGACTCTGGCCATGGAATTTGTCATGTCTGCTTCCATGGTACACGTGTTAGGAGATTCTTGGACAAATCCTTTTATGGAAGCCTGAAACCCACTCCAGTGCCACTCAGCAAATAAGGCACTACAGCATCTGCATACTATTTTTCCCAGAAAGGAAAATTCTACATATTGTAACAAACAAAAACTGTGATGCTTCTGCTCTTTGAATTCTTAGAGAAGAGTTAAGTGACAGATCCATGAAATGTGCCTCAGATAAGGAGAAGAATCATGCATGGATGTTACCAGCAGCCTGCATTCCCTTCAAAGAAGCTGTTGTCAGAGTTCAGAATACGCTCAACCCAGCACTACCACTCTGCAGAGGTCAGAAAGTTCTCTCTGGGTGCCTTCCACCGCCCCCCCCCCAAAAAAAAAAGAACAGAAAGAAGTGGAGGACTGCACAGCTATCAGGAGAAGCGGCACAAAGAGGACACCTGAGCAGATAAAATCTCAGGAGGGTCCACAAGGTCAGAGTGAGACCACAGGGTCAAAGACAAACTTCAGTCTCTTGGTGTCCTGAGACTTCACTGTCACGGCTCCTGATCTGAATAAGGTCCTGAGCAACAACTCCAGTACTCGTGATTAATAAAGTCAGAAAAACTTCCTGGTGTGGATCCTAACCCAGGGGGATTTTCTTCCCGTGATGCCTCGTCTCAGTGGGGGTGACTTTGGCATGTCATCTCTTGTTCTGGTAAACCTTCTTGAAGGTTTCCCTTCTCCCTTATCTGACCCAGGAAACATAGTAATTGTCATGTTTTCTTTGGATGCCAGAAAGATCCAGGTTCCAGAAACTTTGCAACCACTCACTCTAGAATCCTTTGAAGGTACAAAGAAAATACCTTATTTTGCTCAATATGTTTGGGAATACTTAGAAGAACAATGGCCATCTAACTCTAAAAACATTAGCTGGTATCCTTACCTTTTGGTTACACAGATGGTTAGAAATACAGAAAATATAGTATTCATAGGATTATGATAAGTTGACATCTTTTCTTCATAAATTAACTGTTCTCTCATCCAAGGGATTTAATCAACTTGGATGACTAAGATCATGACCTCTATGCAGATGGTTCTAAAATATAAGTTTTAACTTTGATTTCTTAGCTGTATGCTTTTTCCATATGATTACTCCTTGCAGTGTGCATCTATTTTTAAAAGATGTATGTATGCATGTATGTATATGTGTATGTATTTAGGGGAGTAACAGAGAGGGAGAGACAGAGCAAGATCTTTCATCCGCTGATTCACTTACCAGTGTCTGCAATAGCCAGGTCTGGATCAGCCCAAAGCCAGTATCCAGGACCTCCTACCCTTTCCATGAGTGACAGGAGCCCGCACACATGGTCCATCTTCTGCTGCCTTTCTAGGAGAATAAGCAGGAAGCTGGATAAGAAGTGAAGTCCTTGGGCTCAAAGCAGCAGTCCAGTACGCACCACAAAGCAGGCTCCCATGTATCCATTCAGCAGTCCACTGCCATCTCAAATCAGCAACTGCTAAAGAGACTCAGCATTCTAATCCCAACCCATCCCCTTTTTGCTCTTTGTGATGACCCAGTTCTTCCAAGACACAATACTAAAGTTTTGGAACAATTTTTAAAAATATCTTCTACATTACTGCCTTCCAAACATACCTTTAATTTACCCTTCTCTCTACTCTGTAGCATTCAGTGAGTATTAGCGTTAATATAGCAGGCGCTGCTGTCTACAAGTTTGCTCCTGTAATTCTGAATTTCTTGAAACACTGCTTTTCATTCTGCCATTTTCTAGCTTAAGAGAAAGTATGACTCCCCACAAGTATGTGAACTTCTTTCTAATTTTTATAGCTTTCCATCAGTTGTGTACTCCTCTACCCAAGATCATTCAAATATTAACAGATAATTTGACCGGCTCACCATACTTCCTCCTCTCCCTGCCTCTTGCCATTACTTCCCTCTAGACATAGCACTGTGTGTTTCCCCATCTCACTGATACTGGCCGTGGATATGTCACTTTGTTTTGCCAAAATTAGTTAATGGAAATGATGAAGGTTTGTTTTGTACTAAGTCTTTAAAAGGCAAAATCCCAACATCTCTAGTGTCTGACATCTTCCACTAAGCAAGCATGCCCCAGGTCACCAAAACTCTTGCAACATGGGTCCTTGGATGAGAAAACGTGGCCTGGAGCCTGGAGACAAGTGCACATGAAGTCAGGAAAGCTCACCCAAACCCAGCAGAGGCATATCTAACCTGTAGTATCATGGGTGGTAGAAATGTCTAAATCTGGAGCTTACTTATTACACAGAAAACTGACTGGTACACTAAGTTCAAACTCCATTCTCCACCTTGAATGAGACTCGACTTTTGCCTCGTTTGTTCTTCCTGCAACCGCTCCCATCCCCTCCACACACAACTTCATAAATCTTAGATGAAGCTCTCTTTCATGGACGAAGTTATCTCTGACTCTTAATATCTCTGAATACTCACTCAGGTTCAGTAAAGACTGGCATAAATATATTTATTTAATCTCTGATTTCATTTTTAATTATATTGCTCAGTCATATTCACTCAGTGGTCTATGTTTTGGCACCTTCTTGAGAACGCTGTCTATTAATGTTTTAAAAGAACTTTGGCATTGAGACAGAGGACAAGGGTTCAAATCTTGGTTCTGAGCAAGCTATATAATCACTCTGAAAGTCAATGTCTTCATCTTTAAATTGATGGCTACAATTCCAGATTCAGAGGAAGGATTAAACCAGATGGCATATACTATATGCTCTACACAGGTCTTCCTCACTCAACTTCACTTACATTGACTCCACTTTTCTTTTTCTGTGATGCAACAAAATCATTTCATGCAGATGTTTGGAATAATTTTGTGGCGTTTGCCTACATCTTTCTCAAATAGGCTAAGACAAACCAACCACCTTCTAATGCTTATGCAAAACCAAGTGTACGCTAAAAATTATGAAGATACATGTTGACAGTCCAGTAGATATTTCAGGGATATTTTCCTGCTTAAATAATTTAATAGTACAGACTAGACATCATACTAACTAACTTAAATAATTAGAAAGCAGGGAGTGGATAGATTGTGCTGTGCCGACATTCTGAAGGTCAATAAAAATAAGTGATCTAAACAGTCTAGGAAATAAAGGAGGCTGAAAGAAGTACTTGGGTTGAATATTTAAATATTAGTAAGACAGCGTAGGCATAAGGTTGAAAGAAGAGTGTAACATCAATGCATCCCAGTAGAAGGAAAAAGACATGACTTACATGAAGACAGTAGAAGATCATTCTATAAAACAGAATGTATGCACCAACCCAAAGCAAAAATGAGGTTGGCTTGTTATCATGGAGCCTGATTAGGAAGGCAAAACTGGGGGAGAGGGGCTGGTGCTCTGGTATAGCCAGTAAAGCTGCCACCTACACTGCTGGCATCCCATATAGGCGCTAGTTCAAGTCCTGGCTGCTCCACTTCTGATCCAGTTCTCTGCTATGGCCTGGGAAAGCAGTAGAAGATGGCCCAGGTCCTTGGGCCCCTGTACCTACACGGGAGACTGGGAAGAAGCTCCTGGCTCCTGGCTTTGGATCAGTGCAGCTCCGGCCATTGCGGCCATCTAGGGAGTGAACCAGCGGATGGCGGACCTTTCTCTCCGTCTCTACCTCTGCCTCTGTGTAACTTTGCCATTCAAATAAATGTAAATAAATCTTAAAAAAATAAAAAGAAGGGTGTATGTTGTTGCCAAGTATAAACTATTGTATGTACTTGGACAGAACAATGGTCTAAAGGACAGATGACAGACAGATTGAGTGTACTATTCCCTCAGCTCTTAATAATTATGCAAAAGTATTTTGTATTTTCTCTAAATTCTTATAATTTCTGATCCCCTTCCTGGATCATGCAATGCATTTCCCTCAGCTATAAACCTAGAAGAGGTCCAACCTTTTAACATTCTGGGGACTACAATAAATAATGACATCTTTTGAAATGCCTTTCTAATCTTTTAATCTTTAATATTTTACATTTATTGATTCTGATTCCTTGTCCCTAGAATGTACACAGATGAGAAGAGCAGGGAAGATGAGAGAAAATTTTAAATATTGTAACATTTCATCAGGAGTTAGATTCATATAACTTGAAAAGATTTATAGTATAATGACCTTTCTAATATGGGAAAAATCATGTGCATACTTTTCTGTGTTTGCAATTTATATTTTCATCCTCTTAAAATTTTTCCATTGGAGGGTGAACCAACGGCAAAGGAAGACCTTTCTCTCTGTCTCTCTCTCTCACTGTCCACTCTGCCTGTCAAAAAAAAATTTTTTTTTCTTAGAGACAGGTTTTAGAAAGACTATATATTCCAGATGATTAAAAAAAAAGGTGATACTTACACAATTTTTTCATAAAATGGATAAAATAGTGAATACCTGAATTTCCTTGAGAAGAGCTCCGGGTATCTACATTGTTTGGCAGGTGAGACAGAAATTCCTGAGCTGAAACTTAACTCTTCTCTTGGTCAGTAATCATGAAGAAGACATCAGTGTTTCTTTGGAAACCTGAAGGCTTTTCTAACACATTCTTACTCTAAAACAAAGGAAGAGAAAAAAGTCTATTTAGTTACTTTGAAACATGACTTTGGTATTAGCATGCATTGAGTAGAAGACAGACTGCAAGGTGACAAAAGGGAAAAACTGATTTAGGAGCCAAAAGAGAGAAGATAGTTATTGTTTTGTTTCATTGTCTTTTTTCCTTTGCTAAAACCTATTTTCTCTCTTCCCAGACGCATGCTATAGTGACATTCAGATTTCCAGTTAGACTGCCAAATCTTTTAAGTGATCCTACTCCTGCCACCCAAACACAATGTGGCAGGGGGTTCATCTGATCTGGTGTTTCCTGACTCTGAAGTTTGATTACACCACTTCCCTTTTCCATCTACCCAGCACATGGGATAAAGATCCAAAATCTAGATGGATATTTTCCTTTCTGCCTTAAACTTTCTGAAATCAGTTACCTTGAGGTCAACAAACTCTATACCCAGAGGGAAGGAAAAATGATTACAGAATAATGGATATGTTTGTACAGTGGATATTTGCATGCTGAGTAAACTAGCTCTGGGGATCCTATCTGATCAAAAGCAGCCAAAACAACATGAAGATTGGGAGAGCTAAAGAAAAAAGTAAGATGCTGTTTGTAAAATCTAAACATGTGTCGTGTTGCTAATAAATGGACAGTGAGTCTCTTTGAATTTGTGTAGTTTCTACTCCTAAAACACAGAGGAACACATATCTTGAGTTTAACCTTAATCCACTCCTAAAAGGACACGAGACCACCAACACTCCTGGTGTCAAATATTGTAGTTTACAATGAAGGCAAACTCTGGAGATACTTTGGGGAAAAGAAAGAAAAAAAGTGTGACAGTGAACATCACAAATCCAGGTGATGGGGTTAAGTCTAATCTTCAGGAAACCCCCTTTGCCCAGTTTGCTCCATCTTCCCAGGTCATTCGAGCCCGAACTCTTCAGTTCACCTAAGAATCCCTCTCCAGCCCCTGCCCCTGCCCAGCTCTTTCTCTTTCTAACTTTTAGCTTCCAGTGCCAAGTATCATATTCTATTTTCTTATATCTGAAGGCATTTTCTATGATGCTTAATACAATACTATGTACATAATTGATACTTTACTATTTGCTATAAGAACTCTGGGCTGGTTTGGAAAGTGCCAGAATAGAGCTCTCCAGTGCACACTGAGGTTGTGCAGCAACAATTCCACATAAACACACTGATATACCTTTAAATAATAGGCAGTCAAGACTGTTCCATATACTACTTCTTTTCAGTTGCAGAACTTCAACAGATCCAGGATAATATGTGGCAGAGGGTAGGAATGGCAGCAAAGGGGGCAGTTTGTGTCTGGAGCAGCTGCAACCCCAGGATGAGCCAAATAAAACTTCAAGCTAAATCCTTGATGTCTCGGTGGCAGGGATGGCTTGGTAAATAAGGGGCCCCCTTGGAAACATTTAATGAAAGCAGTTTGCCTGTTCTTCTTGGTGGTATGAGGGTGACCACACTGTTGAGTGTGGTCAGGCACTGCCCTTGCTGTCCAGAAACCAGGGTACTCTTTGCAGCTTTATCAAGCACACACAGGATCAACTTTTTGCTGTGGCACTTTCATCTGAAAACTGAGGCAGAGTGGTGGCACTTTTCTTACCTTCCACAGACTGTGATTTTGAAGATCCAATGATGGAACTCAGAACTGAGCGAAGAATATGCACCAAAAAAAATTTGTTGAGTGAATAATTATTGCTGAAGGTTTGCTGAGCACAGGTGGTTGTGCAATAAGCAAATTATTCAATACAGTCCTCACTGAAATCAGGAGACAAGAGGCATTTCCTGACATCTTACCTTTATTCCCATGTTCTTTTTTTTATTCTTTAGACAAAGAAAGAGAGAGGGCTTGAGAGAGAGAGAGAGAGAGAGAGAGAGAGAGAGAGAGAGAGAGAGAGACTGCTATTTTACTTCCCAAATACCCATAACAGCCAGGGATGGACCACGCCAAAGCCAGGAACCCAGATCTCTCACAAGGATGGCTGGGTCCCAGCTAATTTAGGCAACACCTGCTGCCTCCCAGAGTGTTCACTGGCAGGAAGCTGGAATCAGGAGCAAAGCCAAGATGCAAACCCAGTCACTCCCATGTGGGATGTGGGCTTCCCTGGTGACATCGCTGCACAAAATGCCCAACCCTTCCTCCATCTTCAGTGCTGCTCTACTATTGCTAATGATTGATGAACTATCATAATTTAAAAAGCAAAGAAATATTCCAAATAGTATACAGATATTGCCCTGCAAGGAGATTCAGCATCTCTCAAACATGAGCTATATCCAGTGACTTCCTTACAAGGCGAGTATTCTTAAAAATCAGTGAAGAAAGTAACTTTACAGCAGGAGGAACTGGACGACACTACCTGCAGCAGATGACCAAGGTGAACATCAGCACCGACGATACATGTTGAGAAGATGTTTCCTCATTCGTGTATGATGAGAATGGCACTTGCACTTCACAGTCTTCCTTCCCAACACTTGTAACAACAGTGCAATCATGAAAAAACCAGCAGACACACTGGACTGAAGCACACCCGACAAAACACTTGGTAGCCAAGGTAATCACAACAAGGAGACGTGGGTGTTGGACATGGCAACTAAGGTGCCTCTTGGGATCCTCATATTCCACACTAGAATGCTCGGGTTCGTGTCCTGGGTCCATTCCAAATCCTGTAGTTGGAGCCACCCAAATGGGAGACCTGGATATTGTTCTCACGTTGGTCCCGATTGACATGGGCATTTGAATCAGCAAATGGGAAGCTCTGTCTTTTTTGTCTCTCCATACCTCTCTCTCAAAATAGTTACTCTCAAAAAAAAGGAAAGTCTTAGAAAATCACAGTACAGCATACATGAAGGAAAAATGGCTAGTACATGGAATGTTGTATCCAGGATGGGAATCTGCGATAGCGAAAATACAGTAGCTAAAAACTAAAGAAATCTGAACTAATAATGGGCTTTAGTTGATAGTAAAGTATCAATGTTGGGTCATTACCTGTGAGAGGATAGATTGATCCTGAGTGTACAGGAAATATATATATATATATATATATATATATAGGAAATATTTACTGTATTTTCTAACTTTCTTTAAAGTAAATTCTTTTAAATTTAAAACTTCACTTACAAGAACAAGGACATCATCTGGCTGAGTACATTTTATGTAGAACCTCCCTATACTTTGCCTGGAGATATGGACCCTTGTTTTGTGAGTCACTGAGTGCTTAGTTCTGACTCCTGCATGTCTGTGTGTGTGTGTGCGTGTGCACACCTGTGTGTGCAGAGTTGTTACTGAGCTTCTTATGCAGAGACTATAGCATGCAACTGGCAGATGGCTGCTAGACTAGGCATACGTTTAGTCACTTTTGATTTACTGTGAGTATGCTGAGAGCAATATAGTATGGAGTATTTCTGAGCAAGGACTCTAGAACATAACTCCAGAATCAAAAATGCTGTCTCTGAAGCATTTTGACATCAAATGGTACTAAATGAGGTTAAGAAATAAACAAGAGATTAGGAATCTAAAGATTCCTAAGTGGTGTCTCTGCTACTGAAATGTTGTGGGACTTGAACACATGACTGAGCTTTGGAGATTTTTTTTTTATTTCAATAAATGAATTTATTTACTTGAGAGGCAGAGAGACAGTATGAGAGAAAGAGACAGGCAGATCTTCTGCCCACTGGGTCACCCCGCAAATTCCCACAGTACCCTAGATGAAGTCAGTGGCTGAAGTCCAGTACCCCTGGATGAAGGTAGCAACCCAATTACTTGAGCCATCACTACTGCCTCCCAGCATGCACATTATCTGAAAACTGGAGCTGAGAAATTAAGCTGGGAAAGGAACCCAGGTCCCCCAGTGTGGGAGGCAAGCATCTCAACTGCTAGGCTACATACCCATCCCTAGACGTTTTGTCTCGAAAGAAGGCATTGAAATTTGGATCAATGGCACTGATAAACACCCAAAAGTGTCCCACCCACTGGTGTCTATGGCTCCTTGAGGAGGCTTGCCTGGGTGCAGGCATAGTTTATCATGACTCCTTGCTACAGAAACGGAGAGTGAGGGATTTGGATGAAAGAAAGTGCATTCCCAACACCAAAGCCATAAGCACAGTCAAGTAGCCCTTCACTCACACCAGTTAGGAAAAAGAAGGCCACTGCCACCCACACTGCTTGCGAACAGCGACTCAATCCACAGGCACTCTTTTCCATTCATCACGACTTGTTGAAAAGTTTGAGGTGCTAGATGCTGCAATCTGCTATTCGTCTTTGCTTAAAGAAAATAAGAGCAGAGAAATTCTATTCTGTTTGTGCAGCACAGTCTATGTGAACATCGTTTGTATGTGCAGATCCTAGGCCTTGGATCTTCTGTTCAAGGGTGAAAAATTGCAGCAGGAAATGCCTTCCTTATTAATAGGGCAACAAGGGGAGATGGAGGTGTTGTTTGGCTGAGCTTTGATGATGCCAATTGAAAATCCAGAGTGTGGTGCCTTCGTTGATTTCTGCTGGAACCAGAGAGCAGGGCTTCCTCTTTAATGCAACTATTCTGGGAACTGTCATCTAACGTGAATGGAAACAGAATTCTGTGTAAGCAAAATCAAAGAAGTAGTTCACAAACAACTCCCACAAGTCTTTGGAGAAGCCTGGGCAGCCACAATAAGTTTATCTTGCTGTTGATACAGACAACAATCTGAACCACCCAGGGGTGTGTGGGAACTTGAGCCCCAAGGGGCAGGGCATATCCGAGTTTTCTGGGAGAAATTCCCAGGCAACTTAGGGAAGTGCTGTTCTAAAGAAGACTGGTGGGAATTTCTAAGGGGGACAGAATTTTGGGGTTCCAGGGCCGGGCAGAGGGAGAAGAAATATTTTTTTTTCTTCTGAGAATGCTTCTTAAGAGCAAAATGAAGGACCCACAGTTGGACTCGCTTCTTAGAGACAAGTTCTACATGATTAATTCTATCAAGGAAAAGAAACAGTGCCTCCTTGCTAAGCTTTGTAAAGGGGTTCATATAAATTTGCGTAAAATATTATGTGGGATTAGCATAGCCAGCCAGAAATCAAGAGGAGCCAGGAGTCAAGTGGGAGCTCAGCCAACAGGAGAAGCGGGAGATGAAGTGGGTGAAGGCTGCCAGCCCCAGGACCCCTGCCAAGGCAGAGCTGCCGCGCACAGAGAAGGGCAGGGGGCGGACGCTATCCTTATTCTCAGGGCTGCTGCTTTTGCTTTGCAGACATATTTCCGTGGTCTCTTTCCCCCCGATGATACTCTCACCACTTCCAAACATAGGGTTTCTAAGGATACAACAAGGAGGTTCATTTGTGGTTAGGTTCCGTTGCGCCCAGCAAGACTGAGGTAGAGGAGTGGGCAATATAGATAGCTCCCAGCCTCACAATTGCTGCAACACAAGAGAAAAGGCGGAGTGTAGCACAAAGGGGCACACCCTTTTCCCCAGCAGCAGGTCCAGGGAGTATACAAGTCCTATGCCTCCCATGAGTTCTTCCCTGGTCCACTTCTCCAAGAATCAGGAATGGGAGCTATGAACAGTTATATCAGGATAGGCTCAATGGCGTCTTCTCAACTGCACTAAGACTGGGTTGCTTAGCCATATTCCTATTATAAAAGCACAAAAGATTGGTCAGAACTAACACACACAAGCCACAATCCAGTGCCATCTACAGGTAGTCTGCCATCATAGCCTGCCTTCCCCCCTCCCCTCCCCAACATGAGGGTCCTGGGTAAGGACAAAGCATCCAGGCTGCAGCAGGTGCATCCCACCCAGCCAGCCACAAGGCACTGTGCCCTTCTTCACTTCTGCGCAGAGCTTCCCTTCCCTCCTCAATGTCCACTCCACATTCTCAACACGGAGGTCTAAAAAGAGGGGACCCCAGCCATCTGCCAACAGCAATTCCCCCAAAGCAGATGAGAGGGAACCTCCCTCAAGTGAACCAGCAGGAAACAACCCTGCTGTGTCCCAGTTGGGAATTATTTCTGGCTCAGCATCCAACCCTTATGCACAACACACACACTGTACAAGTGTAGGAGCCAAGTCCTAGCTCTGAGGCTGTTATTCCAATACGTCTACTGCCTGGCACCCTCAGCGCAGGCGCGCACGCACACACACACACAGACCTAGAAACCACTCCATGCCCGCAGTACATTCCGTGGGCTCTGCTGGGTTGACAGGAGAGTGGCATTCTTTTCACCTCCAGCTGCAGAGAAACCAACAACCTTCTCGTAAACACTGACTGAGAGATTCTTGTTTTCCTGAGAGAGACTCGGTGAAATCTGGCCTCCTTCCCTGAGCCATCCCAAAGGGAGTTCCCCTCGTGGAAAGGGAGTCTTTCCAGCTACAACTGGCATCACAAATGGATATTTCCAACCGAGGTCCCTTTGTGGGACCTGCAGCTCTGCTCCAGGGAAGCCTGCCTTTGATTTACCTGATTGCACAAAGATGATGTACTCCAGGGGGTGGGTGCGTTCTGGCGACCCAGGGCAGAGCAAACATGTCTGGCCCTACTGCAAGTGCTTCTTCACTGGATCTGCGTGTGCCAGCGATAACAAGGGTGGGCATCCTCAACCATGTATGGGGAACCTGCATGTCTGTTCATTTGACTTTTCCCTTCAGTACCAATGAAGGGACAGGTGTTTGGTGAAGTGGTTAAGACACTGTTCATGGAGCCAACACTGTGTCATGGTGGTAGAGCCACCACCTGTGATGCTGATATGTCATTTGGGCATCAGTTCAACTTCCAGCTGTTCTACTTCGGTCAAGCCCCTGCGAATGGCCTGGGAAAGGCAGCAGAGGATGGCCCAAGTGCTTGGGCCCCTGCCACCCACGTGGGAGACCTGGATGAGGCTCCTTGCACCTAGCTTCAGCCTGGATCCACTAGGGGAGTGAAACAGCAGATGGAAAAAAGACCTCTCTCTGTTCGTCTCTCCTTCTCTCACTAACTCTTTCAAAATTCATAAATCTTAAAAAAAAATTATGAAGCCTACACCTACACCATGTGTTGGAGTGCCTGGGTTTAAGTCCTGGCTATGTCCCAGCTTCCAGCTTCCAGCTAAGGCCAATGCAAACCCTAGAAGACAGTAGGACTTGGATCCCTGCCACCAAGGTGGGAGACCTGGCTGGAATTCCTTGCTCCTGACTTCAGCCTGGCCCTGCCCTGGCTGTTGTGGGAATTTGGAGAGTAAACCAGCAGAAGAAAGATTTCATTCACTCGTTCTGTCTCTTTCAAATAAATAAAATTAAGATAAATGGAACAACACATAAATTCTCATGACAATGTCATAAGGTACAAATAGAATTTTTCTTGTTACAAATGCAAACGGCAGGAGCTAGGTCCATCACTTCCTCAGTGATACCAGCGTGGTAAGTTCTAAAACAGGATTCAAACCCAGGTCTCTGTGACCCTACAGCCAAGGTTCTTGCTTCTTGGCCACCCGTCTCACAGGCCTTGGATTTCAGCATCCTGGAAGAGGACATCCTATCCGGACCACTCTGCTGTGTCTCCCTCCAAGCAGAGCCTCATGACCCTGGAGCATACCTGGTGGTTATCTGCACTTTCACCACACTGCTCATAAAACAAGTGAAGAAAATCTGGTCCCTCAGAAGTGACTCACTGAAGACACACAGCTGGTGAATTGTAGAACCAGCCCCCAAACATGTTTGTATTTACTACCTCTTCTCTTACCACTACTTAGGAGCAAAGTGAAATTAGTAAGAAGGGAAGAAATGCAGTCCTCCCCTATTTTATTGTGAAATAGAGAAAAGGCTTAATTGTGCAGTGTCACTGAGCTGTTTCCAGTCCCAGAACATGGCTGCTATTTCCTCTTCCAGTTGTGACTTCTATCAAGATCCATCATCAGGGGCCAGTACTGTGGTATAGCAGGTAAAGCCTCTGCCTGCAGTGCCAGCATCCCATATGGGTGCCAGCTGAGCTCTGCTATGCACTGAGACAGTAGTAGACTTTGGGCCCTTGGGCCCCCTGCACCCATGTGGGAGACCCAAAGAAGCTCCAGTTCTGGCCATTTGGGGAGTAAGCCAGCAGATGGAAGATTTCTCTCTCTGCCTCTGTCTCTCTGTAACTCTGCCTTTCATATAAACAAATACATCTTTAAAAAATAATAACCATCATCACTACTAAGAGCCATGAGGGGCTGCTGCCTGCAGTGATGGCATCCCATGTGGGCGCCGGTTTGAGTCCCGGCTGCTCCACTTCCCATCCAGCTCTCTGCTGTAGCCTGGGGAAGCAGTGGAAGATGGCCCAAGTCCTTGGGCCCTGCACCCATGTGGGAGACGTGGAGGAAGCTTCTAGCTCCTGGCTTTGGATCGGCCAGCCACTGCGGCCATTTGGACAGTGAACCAGTGGATGGAAGACCTCTCTCTCTCTGCCTCTCCTTCTCTCTTTGTAACTCTAACTTTCAGATAAATAAATGAATCAAAAAAATAATAAGAGCCATGAGAAAGGGGAAAAATACTTTCTGGCGACTTAGTAGGATAAAGTATTATCTTAGCTAAAATTAAGACGGAAAAAAAACATATTCATGTGCCTTTTTCTTAAATGGCATAGCAGCTAAATAATCTCATCAACAGAACTGTTCTATACTTGTTTTTCATTAAATTCTATAACAGCTCAATCGTCCATAAACTCAGATTGCTCCTTCAGTAGGTGGTCCTGTGCTGAAATCCTTATGTTCAGCTCATCCTCTGCTCAGTTAACAAAACCATTTTCTGGAGTTCAGAGATTCAAGACAGTAAGATGATCCATTACTCTTTGCCAATACGAAGCAACATTTGATCTCTGTGTGTGATCACAGAGAGCCTGTATCCACTTACACACAAGAGTTTTTCTTATTATTCTGTATATTCTCAGGATGTATTAAAGTGTTGTGCAAAGAGTGATCGGTAAATGTGTAGAATGAGAGATGAGTTTGCCAGCACACATGTATCTATTCCTTTCCTCAGCAATAAGGCCCTACAGGAGTCAAAATACATCACGGGGAAGGAGGCTGTTTCTTCAGGAAGTCAGCCTGTGCAGATCCATTCTCTGCTTAGTTAAAAAAAAAAAAAAAGTCAGAGTTTATAGATTCAAGAAAGTAAGATGATGATGGTGATCCCTCATTGTTTGCAATATTTGTTTGATTTGAGCAGAAGGGTGACAGCACCAATCTCCTACTTCTCAAGACAGGAGTATTAGCAATTGGTCCTTCCTAGCATCGGTGCAAAGGCACATGTGGATGTGTGTCCCATGTCCACACCCAACTGTAGGAGTGAAGACTGGAATGTAAAATATCATTTTATACCTGCTTTTTTTTGAAAAATACATTTTAATTGAAGAGTTTATGCACATTACTTTTATTATATCTCAGGCACAAAGCGAGTAGGTGATTGTGTGTTGTAATCCTTTCTTGGACATTTTCTCTGTCATTATTTTTTTTAAAGATGTATTTATTTATTTGAAAGTCAGAATTACACAGAGAGAGGGAGAGGCAGAGAGAGAAAGGTCTTCTATCCTCTGGTTCAGTCCCCAATTGGCCACAATGGCCAGAGCTGTGCCAACCTGAAGCCAGGAGCCAGGAGCTTCTTCTGGGTCTCCCAAGCAGGTGCCATCTTCTACTGCTTTCCCAGGCCACAGCAGAGAGCTGGATAAGAAGTAGAGCAGACAGGACTTGAACCGGTGTTCATATGGGATGGTGGCACTGCAGGCGGTGGCCTTACCTGCTATGCCATGGCGCAGGTCTCTCTAGGCACTTCTAATTAAAAGGCATGTGAACAAATGTTCCACTAGAGAGCAGGGATATAAAATTCTGTCATGACTTTAAATTCAAATGAGCTCAAGGACTATACAAAGGTACTTCAAAACTTCATGGAGAAATAGAATTAAATAAAAAATAAGCTACTTTTCTACAAACAAGTTTTGAAAATCATAGTTTTTTCGTCAAATGATTTCCCATGAACTTTCTGAAAATCTTTCATACCTTACTTAATATGGTCCTCGTAAGTGGTAGCATAATGGTTTATATAAATTCTTCATAAATGAGAGAAGGGGAGATCAACCTGCTTTGATCACAAAAAGCCATGAAGCAGGTGGAGTTGCAGCCTGGCAGATGCACTAGGACGAGCTGTTCTAAACCTAGAAAAAAGTGTCAGGCAAAGACAAAACGCAGGGCCAGGGACTTTTGACCTTGAACAGTGAGTAGATTCCAAAGCTAAGTGGCTAGTCAGTCATGCACAGAAGATGAGGGGGAACTGAATGGAGTGCTTCCTGCTTTTCTTAATAAGATCAAGGAGCTCACAGCTTGCTTGTGGTGGGATCTGAAGTCCCATAGAGATGTGGAATCTGGATAAAAAGCTGGTTCCGTAATGAAATTTGTCCAGTTATATAGGACAGGCCAGAAAGCAGTGTGAACCCCATGTGAGAAACACCTCAGCACAGCTTTTCTGAAGGCTCTGGCTGCCTGGCTATGCTCCCTGGGATCATTTCTGAGTGCTGTCATTTACCAGCGACGTGTGCTGTGGAAGGGCAGGCAACCTCCCCACTCTTCACCTTTCTCATCTTTAAAATGGAGATCATTCATTTTTAGGTACAGTGTTATAGTACGGATGAAACAGGTTAACACACTTCACAATTGTGGGATTATTTTGACACATACGAAAAATTAATAAATGTTTGATTACCATTGTATTACATATTTTATACAAGTTTAAATGGCCCCACTACCCCAGACATCTTGCCTGGGTTTGCCCTTAAGTCCTACATGGCTATAGAGAATTTAACTGAAGAGGAAGCAGAGATCTCAAGAAAATTATGCGATTTAGAAATGCAGAAAATAGGGTCCAAAGAGAGAACATAACCTTCAAAGCTTGGTGTGGACTCCAGATCATCATTCTGCTTCTATCTCATATGCCTTTGAGTTGTCTTGCCTCCATGCATATACCAAACATTTAGCAAATAGATTGGGTGCTCAAGGCCTTCAGAGAAGACCCTAGACCATTCAAGGAAAGGTAGATGACACCCTGCCTGGTGTCCAAGGGGCAGAAGAATTTTCAACTGAGATCACCCCACACAACGACAAAGAGGATGGCATGGAAGAGGAAGGAGGCAAAATGTACCTAACTCAGAAGGGTTCTTCCCACATGGAACAGCTAAGAGGCACCAGATGGAAACGGTCACTGCATTCCTCAGGAGTTCGGTTGAAGGAATGGAAAGGGAAGCAAGAGGAATTTAAAAGGTTAGGATGCCTGGCTCTCTCTTTTTTTGAGGCTTTCCAGGCCATCTGTTCTAGAACTTCCCAGTCGGAGGGAAGTGAGCACCCGAACCCAGGAAGTGTTCTGAAAGAAAGCATCCTCAGGTAAAGCATCGACACGTAAGAAGCCCTTTCAAGGGAAACTGAGGCTTAGTGACTTTTTTTTCTCAGCAAGATAGAACGAAAGACAAAAAAAAAATTAAGTGGAGCTTTTTTCTTTTCTTCTGAGAAACCTGAGGATCTTCAAATTTTCATTTCAACAGTTAATGATTATTGCCACGTGACTCCAGAATAGCGTAGCTGTGAGTAATGGTGTAGGTCAAGACTTCCAAATGTTTCGATTTGATGCTTTGAGCTTTTTTGCAAAATGCCATCAACATCTTTTATTGGTAAATTGGATTTTAATTCATGTTTATGCTTTGCAACTACATGTTATAAGACCAGAAGTTTTCAAAATTGGAGACATTCCGGACACCAGATTCTTGCAATGCAATTTTTTATATATACTTGAATGCCTTTAGACAAAACACGAACCTAATTTAGCCACCCACCAGCCGCAAAAGCATCTGGGCCACATAATATTTTTCTATGGGGCCCGCAGGACTGTTTTTTGTCCTCATTTATTTGAGCTGGGAAAACACAGCTACAAACAGCATCTGGATCTCAGAGGCTCCTATACTCTCCCCAGTTCTCCCTTCAGTCAATGCAATCCGCGTGACTCATCTGCAGGGTCACAGGGGTGGGTTGCTCAGTAGAGACCAAAACGCAAGACTCTCTGGCTGTTTCTCCCTAACCACCAAACCCGGCAATCTCTGGCTGTGTGGCATGGGAGCCTGTGTGACGTTTGCCAGGACCACCAGGTTACCGGGAAGAAAAGCAGATCTATGAGCTGCAAAGTGGACAGTACAGTCCTGACAAGGGTAAGAGTGGTCTGGGAGAGGTGTGAGAACTTGTTTGTTATCGTTCAAGGGTTCCCTGTAAGAGCAGAGACTGGGCCAGGGTGGAAGGAGAGAAACTTCTTCTTCTTCTTTTTTTTTTAAACAGTAAAAGGTGTGACTGAGAACTTGCAATTTTGATGACGTTTCTCCCTGAGGAATCGTCACCATTGGCAGTCCCATTTAGGGCACTGATGAAAAGCTGTGGGGTGGTTTCCTGAGGTCTCCAAGAGAAACCCAACAGTTTTGACTTGATCCAGTTTCAGTGGGGTGGCGACCTTGGAGCAAAGGAAGAAATAAACAAGTGTGTTTCTTGAACCCTGGAACCAATGCGAACCGAGGTTCAGCCATGGCAGTGTCAGCTTGACCTGCAGCCTCCCATCAGCCTGAGAATTATCGCTCTTGGGTTTCGGTCTGGTGCCTTCATTTCCTTTGTTGTACAACTTCTGGAAACAGGCCCCCTGCCTCGCCTGAAACACCGACCTCTGTGAGTCTGCAGCAACATCAGCTGGAACAGGGCAGCTGATTTATTTTATTGCTACTACATCGAGGCATATCTCAGAATAAAAGGAGGGCTCAAGGAATATGGGACTTCTGTCATTTTAACAAATGCATCATAAGGTTATAAAAAGAGAAGAAATACGTACTTGGTTCTTGACCAGGCTCATTGACTGGTGACCCCAGTGGAGGTTTAAGCTCTGCTTTTCTGATATTTTTCATCTTCTTTGTTTCTTTCTTCATTTTCTTCTATTTCTTTTTATTTATTTATTTATTTTTGATGCAAGGTAAAGACTCCAGTTACTCTGCAGTGTGTGAAATTCTGTTCTAATTGTGCTACAGGATGCCGTAAATCTGCAGACAATTGAAAAGTGTAATTATGTTGCAATGAAGACACAAAATAGAGTGATTTGCATATAGCAATGATTGTGTGGGGACACATCCTCAAAATAAAAACCCGTTTAATTGAATTGGGACTACTTGAGGTTTTCCCTTCATCTTACAGGTAAGAAAAATTAATATTCCAGTGTTACCAACTTCCTACACAGGGAGTTCAGTACTGGAACCCCAGGGCTGCTTCTCTAGGAATAAGCTAAATGAAATGTCCTTGCTCTACTCACTTTGTTTTGTTTCCCTCTGTATATTTTTTTCTCTAAATTTTCCTTCTTCCTTTCTTCTCTTTTTCTACTCCTATGAATTCACACCTAGACACTGTTTTATTTGCTTCTTATCTTCTTTTATTTTTTTTACAACCATGCTACTCTTGTCTCTATAAAACAATTAGAGGGTACTTCAGCAATGGGATTTACAAATAAGTTCATTTTGGTGCAAAGATCTTTTGAAATCCATGCACGAATTCTTTTAATAATGTGCATTCCCCATGGACTTCATGAAGTCCCTTCATATTCCTGTGAGGCAGAATTTTCTTTGTAATCTTAAAATATCAGTATTGCAGACAAGAAATATCCATAATTTATGTATTCTACAAACTTGGAAGAATACACACAACATTCAGAAAGCCAGTTAGAATTATTCTCAAACCCCCCAGTACTTTTACAGTCAAACTTCATCTATCCTAATGCCAGGTGCCTTTGTAACAACCATGGTGCAGTCCTCAGTGGTAAACAGACAAAGAAGAAATAGATGTGCATGGGTCCAATTTTGTCTCTCAAGAAATTCCATATCATAAAACTTCCCTCCCAACATGCTCATAAATTCTCAGGATTAGGGGAGACAATGTCAAAGGCTGGAATCATCCTAACAAGCCGCACTTCAAACATCCTCACTGCCACATATAGCTCTGTATCACTACTGAATTCATCTCTCTCTGTCTCAATTTTCCTATAACAACTGTTCCATAATACTGTGTGAAAATCAGTGCGAAACTGCATGTACAGATGAATATAACACCTATCACATTATCACATATTTGGTATCTAGAAGAACATTAACTTTACATGGATGGCAAATAGTGATATCAAAACAGCCACTCCATCTAGGTCAAATTAATTTAAATACCATAAGAAAAAGGTGTAACTTAGGCTAACTTCAACACAGATAATATTTTTCACGAAAATGGAATCTTAAGCTAAGTCTTAACTGAACTAATTTGATTATAGACCCTAGCTTTGGGAGATCTGTACAAAAAAAATCATTTTGTGACTGTTGTCCACTCTCTATAGCAGTCCCCAGCTGGCTGATGGCACAATCACAGGTCATCGTAATGTACTAAGCACACTGACAGTATTAACTGTCAGGTGGCTCTGAGCCATTCTCTGTACAACTTTCAACACAAAACTATCTGACCACATTTACAAGCCTGTTCTACCAAACCAGAATGTTATCAATGCAGTCCATACATCTGCAGCTTTCCAGGCATCATGGACACAATATAAGAGCCTCATTACAACTATAATGTGGTATCTATCACTTTTCTCATCGCCTCCAGATTATTCATGGATTTGTATTTTTGATGCCTACATAGACATCTATCCTATTTGTCTCCAATGCCTTCATGGAAGTAGTTAACGTAAAATATAAATTAATATTAAACATCTTTAAATTATTAAATGCTTATTTTAGTACTGAGAATGAATAAAACTACCATGATGTGGAATTTATATCTTATGAATACTAGATGATGCGTCACACAGATCAGTATCAGACAAAAGAGACTTTAAGAAAAAAATTTAGTACAAAAGGGAAAGGATAGTTCCTTAAAATATTTAATGAGTGAGAAATGTGTTTTAGTTATGTTTCAGGCATTTAAAAATGTAGACTCAAAACACATTTCCATAAACTGTACTTTGGAAACTTATATTTACTAAATAAAAAATAAATTAAAAAAATAAAAATGAAAAGGAAAAACAAATGAATAAATAAAAATCAGAAAAAAAAAGAAGCTAGTACAGTTCGGCATACATTCCCTTGGACTTACTCCTAAGGGTAAAGCTAAAAACATGCCATGGGACTCCAAATCCCATTAAGCTGGGTGGTACTAATGCTATCGTATGTGTTAAAGTGATAATCTTAAGTGTATATTTCATCATATATGTAGGATTAAGTGTCAAAGGTATAACATAAATAAGGTCAAGTGTCTGATAATAACAATAGGTAGAAATAAAAAGAAGACAATGTTCCAACATGGGAAGCAGGCCACACAGCAGACTCACAGACTGACAAACGCCCTAAACAGCACTCTGACCTCAGAATCAGTCCTTACAGCATTTGGATCAGGCTGAAAAGCCCATGGCAGCATTTAAGACATGGAAAGCCAAGACACTGTGGCAAAAAAATGATCTACATGAAGGATCTCTATGAGTGAGATCCCAGTGGAAAGAAGGGGCCATTAAAGAAGGATGTACTTTTCTCTGAAGGGAGAAGAGAACTTTTACTTTGCTTATGGCCCTGTATAAATATTGATGGAGTTTGTTGACTCAAAAGGCTTCCATAGCCTTGGCAGCTCATGACAAGAGCCTTGGGTGATTACTGACATCATAAATAAGGGTGTCAATTGTTAAATCAACAACAGAAGTCACTGTGCACTTGCTCCCCATGTAGGACCTCTGTCCTTAATGAGTTGTACTGTGAGAATTAACTGTAAAACTTGTTTTCAAACAGTACTTTATACTTTTTGTGTCTGCTTGGGTGCAAATTATGGAAATCTTAGTATAGTCATTCTTCTGTATATAAACTTAATTAAAAATGAATCTTAATGAAGAATGGGATGGGAGAGGGAGTAGGAGGTGGGAAGAAGTGGGGTGGGAAGGTGTGAGGGTGGGAGATCGGGTATTGGGGGAAGAACCGATATATTCCTAAAGCTATAGCTATGAAATCTGTATTCATTAAATACAACATTTCTTAAAAATAAAAATAAATAATTAAATAAATTTAAAGAAAAAAACTTTGACAGAAATGGGGCAAACACATGGCCCAGCGGTTAAGATGCCAATACCTGTACTGGAGTGCCTGGGTTCAAGTCCTGGCTTTGCTCCTGAATCTAGCTTCTTACTAATGCCAGACCATGGGAGACAGTCGGTGATGGCTCAAATGACTGAGTTCCTGCTACCTACATGGGAGTTCCAGACTGAGTTCCTAGCTACTGGCTTTGGTCCCTGGCCTGGGGCCATTACATGCATTTGAGGAGTGAATCAGTGAGTAGCAGCTCTGTGTGTCTATATGTCTCTCTCCATTTGCTTTGCCAAAAAAATAGATCACAAAAATTTGATCAAAAGAGGAATAGATGAGTCCATTTTAAATTGGGAAATTTTAAACCACTACTCCCAATAGTAAGTATGTAGATATAAATAACATAATTAATTTAACTGACTGTTTAGAATGTTTCATCCAGCTACTGTGGAACATACCTTCTCTTTTTCAACACAGATAAAAGATTTAGAAAACTTTATTATTCATAGGAAGGGTAACATAAAATATACCTCAACCAATTTCAAAATATTTAAAACAGAGAACATGATTCCTTATCATAATTCAGTTAAACTAGGACCCAGTAATAAGAGATAAATGAAAAATCTTCCTGTGATTGGGAACTAAAGAACTGTACTTCTAAATAATACATAGTCAAAAACATCATGGTGAATATATTGTAAAAATTTTGACTTGACTGAAAATGAAAATAGAATATTTCAGAATGTGAGTCAAAAATCACAGTGAAAATATGGTAATATCTTGAGCTGAATGAAGATAACATACCAAAATTTGTGAAATGCTGCTTATCTCATATTTAAAAGTAACGAATGCTGGTAGAATTTATTGACCAAGGACATAAACTGAAAATCAATGTGCTATTAAACAGTTAGGAAGTTAGGAAAAGAACACCCAATTGAGCAAAAATTAAAGCAAGAAAATAATAAAGATAAGATAAATTAATAATGAACACTATTGAGGTGAACCATAAAGTAAAATCATTCACTGAAACATCCAGCAAAATTATTAAATGCTAAGCAACAGTATCAAGAAAAGAAGAGAGAAGGAACAAATATAAATATTAAAAATGACAATGGGACAGCAACATGAAGGATCTTGCAAGCATCTAAAAGGATCATCAGACAACAAATTACATCTGAGATTTGCTTTAAAATAATCCAGATCAAGGGAGCAGTAGGAAAAATATAGATGAGACAACTTGGCCATGTGTTCATAATTGTTGATACTGTGAGATAAACACACTAGCATTCCTCATAATACTCTGAGTAGGTAATATGCTCAGAAAAAACAGTATCTATCAACGAATGCCATTTGTTTGAATGATGGTACATCCCAATTGAAATCTTTTGTCCTAGTATCCAAACTGCTTCTCATGTCACCTTAACCTTCCCATTATAACAAAGTATTTTTTTAATACTTGCAGTAAAATAACCCAGGACGGGTTGGGTTGCTCTCCTGTTTGTTCTTTCTCCTTCCATATGAAATATTACATGAGATGAATGTTCATTTCACAGAGGTCTCACTGTAAATATAAAGATGATTGATAATAATCTGTCTCTCTTATAATCACCACCTTCCTTCCCTGCCAACAGGAAGGCACTTGCTGATTACAACAGGTGTGTAGACAGGAAGGGCAGCATTATCTGGCTGTGGGCTCTGGTGGTGCTGGCCCATCAGTTACTTGGGATTCTGGGTAGCTCTGTCAAGGCTCATCTTTTGACCTGAGATATGCATAAACCCACCAGGCTGTCAGTGGCAGGCTTTGTGAACCAAGTGGGAAATTAAAAGAATGAGGCACATATGTGGGAAAAAAGCTATGCAGTCCTGACACAAAACGTATAGAATAAAAAAATCTAAATTCATGGTTCTCCCATTTATTGAATGTAGCAAAAATCTGTAAGTATGTCCTTTTTTACTGTTAATTTTTCTAATTAATACTTCTTGAATTTAAAAAACATTTTACTAAAAATTAAGTTCATATTTTAAGTTTCTCAATAATGTCAATGATACACATGTGACTTGTATAAAACATTTGTTTGCCAATAATCTTGGGAGTCACAGTGTTATTCCTAATCATACACAGTAAAGACAGAAATGCAAATTTGTTGAAGAAATATGAGGATCATATTCTACTTCAAAATTAATAATAGCTTTTTTTTTAGATTTGATTCATGTATTTAAGAGGTAGAGTTAAAGACAGTGAGAGGGAGAGACAGAGAGAAAGGTTTTCCCTCTGTTGGTTCACTCCCCAAATGGCTGCAATGGCCAGAGCTGTGCTGATCCAAAGCCAGGAGCCAGGTACTTCTTCCCAGTCTTCCAGGCAGGTACAGGGGCCCAAGGACTTGGGCCGTCTTCTACTGCTTTCCCAGGCCATAGCAGAGAGCTGGATTGGAAGAAGAGCAGCCGGGACTAGAACTGGCATCTATATGGGATGCCGGCAACACAGGTGGAGGATTATCCTGCGCCATGGTGCCCACCCCCATAACAGTTATTTTGAGAAGATTACTCCTGAAGAAAAAAAATAGCACAAGCAGTCATCAAAGGTGTATTTATATCACTGTGTTACCGGTTCTAGTCCCAGCTGCTCCAATTTCAATCCACCTCTCTGCTATGGCCTGGGAAAGCAATAGAAGATGGCCCAAGTCCTTGGGCCCCTGCATCCATGTAGGAGACCTGGAATAAGCTCCATAAACAACTTATTTGATGAATTTTGCCTTGCAAAAAAATTTTTTCAAATAAATACACTCGAATTGAAGCAAGAAGACAGAACTTGTAAAAATATTGGGGAGTGAACCAGTGGATGGAAGACCTCTCTTTCTCTCTCTCTGTCTGCCTCTGCCTCTCTGTAATTCTGCCTTTCAAATATAAATAAATAAATCTTTAAAGAACAAAAAGTAATCGTGTTCCTGCCACCCAAGTGAAAGACCCAAATTGACTCCCTGGCTCCTGGTTCAGCCCCAGCTGCACTATCGTGGATACTGAGGGAGTTAACCAATATTTGGAAGTCTATCCTTTTCTTTCTCTCTCTCTTCCTCTGTAACGCCCCCCCCCCCATATATATTTAAAGAGGGAAATAATTTAGGCTTAAAGACAAATCATTTTTGGTAAAATACAAATTTGGCAAAACATGACACCACTATAAGTCACCAGTCTCACTAAATTTGAAATTTATGTCTTAATCACTGTTTAAGACACTCAGTTCATAGCTACTTCCAAGGAAGCTACTATATTCCATTAATTGAAGTAAAAGATCTGGTTTTATGTTCTTACAGATGCATATATACTTTGACAATGGACGATAAAATTTTTTTGATTAGCCTGATGGTGAATAAAAATACACACCAATATGGCTGGATACCCTCTCAGCCTTTGTTATTCTCTGTTAATAAAAGTCTAGAAATATTTGAGGCTTTGCATAAGTAATCAATCTCATTGTCTTCCCTTGCTTTTGAAGTCCTTTGTAAATAAGACCTCCAACATTTGATTTTTTTCTCAAAATTAATTGGAAGCTGTCAAGATATTCAACAAAAGGAACAACATAAAAATTTTCCTCATAGTTACTAATTGCAATTAGATAACAAAGCTTTCTGAAGGAAATATTAACTTATTTCTTTACAAATAAGGAGAAACTGAAGTAACCTAACTCCAATGTTGTATAATATTTATCTTTAAAGTATTAAAAATGTGGACTGGTATTGCCATTGATTTGTTCTGAGAAGAGGAGCGTGGTGGGGGCAAGAGGCACGGAGTCACCCACAGACCCTGGAAGTTGGGTGAAAGCAGGCCAGAGGCAAGCTGCCCACAGACTCGTTTATTTCAGTTGCTACAGCAGCTTATATAGCCAAGGCATTCAATCCGGTCAAGGGGCGGTTTATGCCCTAACCAATCATAGCCTGTTGCCAGGCAGTATCTGAAGCCATCCAGTCACAGCCTATTGCCAGGCAGGCTCCATTGCCAAGGGTTTCAAAGCCATCAAATCACAGCCTGTTGCCAGGCAGGCTCAGTTGCCAGATGGGTTTCAAAGCCATTCTCGAGTAACTGACACTTGCTTGCCAGTGGCCATCTTGGCATTGTCTTCTCATTCCACCACAGACTGGTGCTGTGGCGTACTGGGTAAAGTCTCTGACTGCAGTGCCAGCATCCCATATAGGTACCGGTTTGAGACCCAGCTGCTCCTCTTCCCATCCAGCTCTTTGTTTTGGCCTGGGAAAGCAGTAGAAGATTGCCCAAGTCCTTGGGCCCCTGTACCAACGTGGGAAGACCCGGATGAAGCTCCTGGCTTCTGGCTTTGGATCGGCGGAGCTCTAGCTGTTGAGGCCAATTAGGGAGTGAAACAGCAGATGGAAGACCCTCCCCTCTCTCTCTCTACCTCTCCTTCCTCTCTGTGTAACTCTTTCAAATAAATACATCTTTAAAAGAATAAAGTATTAAAAATGGCATAGGTTTTTGGTGTTAAGTTATCCTTTGAGGCTCCCACCTCCTGTATCAGTGTTCCTGGATTCAAGTTCCAGATCTGTTCTCCATTCCAGTTTCCTGTTAAGGCACACCCTGAGAGGCAGCAGAGATGTCACAAGTACTTAGGTCTCTGCCACCCATGAAGGAGACCCAGATTAAGTTCCCAGTGCTTGCTCTTTCTCTCTCAATCTCTTTCTCTCCCTTTAAAATGATAAATAAATTACAAAAAAAGTTTTATAACATAATGAAAATGTTTGATATTTTAACTCTAAACTTTCAGTAGAACTCTTTAATTAGATAAATTTATATTCCAAACTGGAGTGAAATGAAATTGAGAAGGCTTATGATTTTGTGCCATACAAATTTAGTGAAATGATCATAGGAATTATAGCCATAAACAACTTATTTGATGATTTTTTTGCCTTGCAAAAATATTTTTTCAAATAAATACACTTGAATTGAAGCAAGAAGACAGAACTTGTGAAAATACTGGACTAAAATATTTATATATTTCATTAAAAATAATAAAATTCATTCCAAGAACTTACCATGAGCTTTGCGGTACCTCACCAAGCAGCAGAAAGAATATGCTCTCAATTAAAAATATTTAGTCTCCAAAGAAAAGTCAATTGAAACTGTCAACAACTTCAAATTTAGGAAGATAATATTCAATTTTGAAGCACAATACAGGCTATTATGTGAAAAAATGTAAACTAAGAATTGCAGGAAAAATCTGTTCTCCAGGAAAATCTCAGTGGTACAATAACAGTCAATGTATTAATTAAATAACATAAACGTTTACTATAAATTAAATTTAACTCATTTTACAATGACTTGATAGAAAGAAGCGTTTGTGTTTTAATTAATGAAAATCAACTTTAGATCAATGACTAGATACTCCAGAAGCTCCAGTTTCCCATTGTGAAATCCCAGATCCTTCACTTTCCGTCAGGCTTCATACTAACACGCCTGGGAAGGCAGCAGATGGCCCAAGTGCCTGGGTCCCTGCCATTCATGTAGAAGACTCGGATGGAGTCCTGCCTCCTGGCTTCATCCTGGCCCAGCACTGGCTGTCACAGCCACTTGGGGAGTGAACCAGAAACAGAAGCACTAGCTCTCTCACTCACTCACTCACTCACTCTTGCTATTCCTTTCAAATAAATAAATAAATCTACTTAAAGTAGCATTTTGTATGTCAATAATGAACTTGCTGAAAAAAATCAAGAAAGTAACTCAAAATAGCTACAAAGTGATAAAATAAGAAAAATTTAAGCAAAGAAGTAAAAGTCTTCTACATGAAATTTACAAAACACGGATGAAATAAATTACAGAAGACACAAAAACATGGGATGATACCTCACACTCCTAAATTAGAAGAATTAATATTGTCAAAATGACCATACTATCCGAAGTAATCCCCATCAAAATACTGATGACATTCTTTACAGAAACAGAAAAAACAATTCTGAAACTCATGTGGTATCACAAAAAACCTAAAGTAGTCAATGTGATCCTGAGCACAAAAAACAAACAGTATCTGACTTCAACACATACTACACAGTTAAAAACTAGAAAATCACAGCACTGGCATAAAAACCAAAAGAAAAAGTAGATTCTAGAAGTGTAGACACTAGATTTAATACCAAAGTTGAACTACAGAACTATGGAAAAAATTACAATCTTTTCAAAAGTAGTGGGAAAATTAGATACACAAACAGACAAAATGAAATATCTTCTACCTCAAATAACAGACAAATAACTGTTTTAGGTTAACTGTAGATTTCTGTAAAATAAAACAATACCATTTCTAAAATATTATATGGGAGAAAATATCTCTCTCATAATGGAGGGGAAGATTCTCAAGCAGAACATAAAAAAGCATTATTCTTGAGGGAGTTAGTAACAAATTACACTACTTAAAACTAAAAATTCTATCCCTCAAACGACAGCATTCAGAGAATGGGAAAGGCCAATCATGGGTAGGAAGAAGAAGATATTTACAATCCTTATCACAGAACAAATGTTTATATCTAAATATGTAGAGGCATCCTACAAATCAGTAAGATAGAACATTTGCTGGAAAAAACATCCAACTTCATACATCACAAAGAGGATATCCAAACAGCCAGCAGATGCATGGAAAGTCCTCAACTTTTTGTCATCGGGAAAATTCAGATTAAAACTACAATGTAATAGTAGTACACACTTCCAGTATTGGTAAAAATAAAAAATTAAAAAAAAAAACAGTAGCAATTGATAGGACTTAGAATGCCGAGAATTCACAACTATTAGAAGTCCAAAGCCTAGGAGCATAGCCACTTTGGGAAATGGATAGCTTATATGAAAGCTGGACATATGCACCCTTACAATACTCTGGTGGCAAGCACAAGTGAACCAAGGAGCAGGTACAAGAATATAGGTACCAGCATTGTTCATTATAGCCCCCAAACAAAAACTTTCCAAATGTCTGGACATGATATTCATCCCAGAGAAGTCTACCCACCATTGAAAATGAATGAACCAGCTGGTGCTGTGGCTCAGTTGGCTAATCCTCCGCCTGCAGCACCAGCACCCGGGTTCTAGTCCCAGTTGGGGCACCAGATTCTGTCCCGCTTGCTCCTCTTCCAGTCCAGCTCTCTGCTGTGGCCTGAGAAGGCAGTGGAGGATGGCCCAACTGCTTGGGCCCTGAACCTGCAAGGGAGACCCAGAGGAGGCACCTGGCTCTTGGCTTAGGATCTGTGCAGCACCAGCCATAACAGCCATTTGGGGGGTGAACCAACGGAAGGAAGACCTTACTCTCTGTCTCTCTCTCTCTCACTGTCTAACTCTGCCTGTCAAAAAAAAAAAAAAAAAAAAAGAATGAACTACCATTGCATATACTATATAAATGAACCTCATATAAATATATTGTTGAGCTGAAAAAGTTAGACATAAAAAATTTACTATGTCATAATGCATTATGTACATATATATGACCAAGTTTTACTTAAATATATATCAATAAAATAGACAAAATTAAACCGCAATGCAGTATTAGCAGTCAGTGCATTCACAGAAGAAATTATTAGATATTTTCTAGATTATCAGGTATCTTTTTTTTTTGAAATCACTAACAAAGAAAATCTTGCTGATAATTGAGTAAAGAATGCTCTTTCTCTTTGATAAAATTTCAAGTAAAGCTGTACACCATTTTTCTGGATGAAACTGTGCATGCTTGATTAGCAGGCTTGGAAAATCCAAAGAGTGTAATGTTTTTGTATCACAGTCTGTGGGACCAAATTTTGATTCCAACATTTACTAGCTGTGAGATTTTAGGCAAGTTACTTGCCACCTCTGTGTCTCAAATAATTTATCTGCAAAAAGAGACATTTATCTGGCTGGAGAAAAGAAAGATGATTAATTTATGCAATGAATTAAATCATGCAACATAGGAAAACATGTAAAACAACTAAAATGCAATAAGCACTAAGTGAGTGAGTGACAGAACTGTAGCAATTAAGTTTGTGGACAGGAAGAGAACTAATATTCTCTGAGCTTACTGTACTTCAGGCGATATGTCAATTTCTACATTTTGTTTTGATGTTCAAAATAATACTTTGTCTAACAGTCATTCCTAATTGACCATATTAGAGAAATATATGATAGGAGAGTTTGAATGTTCCTTCCAAGATCAAATAGTTAGCTTTGGAATAAAAGTCTCACTATATCTCACTGATCATTTGAATAGCAAATATCTGACAATAAAATTTAACATCTCTCCAGATGAACTTCTGCTTCTGTTTTAGAAAATAGACTCTTCCTTTTTCAGGATTAGGATAATTCTGACTCTACTTGTTCTTAATTTTTTTCCCTAATCAATATCTAAGTAGCCAATATCTCCCACCCCCTGCACACCTTTGCCATCAGTGCCTTATGGATCCCAACCTACAATTAGACCAATAGGTAGGAGGGAAAAAATGGATAAACAGGAACATTCTGCTTCCAGCTTTCTGCATGCTTCCCTCCAGCAGGTGGAAGTGCATAGCTTATCACCTTAGGAAGAGAAGTCACACTTACCTGTTACTGAATCACCACCTCCCCTCCTGAAACACACCACTGTGTCATTGTTAGGGATTTGATTTCAATCAGACTTTAGGTATGACATGAGGAGGTGCAGTTATCCACAGGTCTACCCCAAGAAGCCAAATTCAAAGAAACAGAAACCAAGACTAAGAAACTGTGACTTAGAGGGTTCTTTTTCATTTTATTAGGAAAAAATGAAGGTGCTAGTTTGCTTCCATGAGAAAGGGTGGGGAGCTGGAGACAGCAAGTTCTCTAAAGGATGCGCAGCGCTCCCAGGGTGAGGTAAATAGAGACAGCCAAGGCGCCCGCCCTTTGGTGGAGGTCGCTCTCCAGAATGCTGCCTGGTCTGCCCGTGGTGAGAGCCACAGGAGCAGCACAGCCCTGATGCACACAAAACGAATGGGATAATTTTGGCTTCTTCAAGTTCCTAAGATTTCTAAGTGTGGAAAGCATAAAATGTCAACTTCTCCAGATGTCTTTGTAAAAAAAGGTTAAATCACTGCATTTATGATCCAAATTGCATACACAAATTCTAATTTAACCACTTCAGCAAGATCGTCATGTTGATGTAGTTGTAGATGCTGGGAGCCAAAACAGCATCAGCTATACCAAGCGTTGCCTCATCCTCATATCAAAGCCTACCGAGAGCCAGATTCTTTAAGCAAATCAGATTCCCAAACAGATGTTTTCAAAACAAGCAGATTGGAGGAAGAGAATTCATTTCACAAAAATGTTTTTCTAAGCATTCACTATAGAATTTCTTTTTGAAATAATAGAACTCTACAGTGCATTCAAAGTATGACTCAAAAAAAATTTTTTTATACCAGGGACTCAAACCAAGTGAAATATCAGGTTGGGTCAGGTTGGGTTTGGAGAGTATTTTGATGTTATGGTTTTGTTCCATTTCAATTGCTTTAGAAAAATTTATAATGTCAGTCATACCTCAAACTGGCTCTCAGAGGCTCTTGGGGGAGAAGGCGGTTGAGATGGGCAGGGAGACCTGCGGTTTCTTCTTGGTGCCATAGTGAGGAATAATCCAGGGGGTTAATTTCTTTCAGACTAAAGTCTATTAATGGAATTCCTCCTGTTCCTTAGTTTGATTGTGGTAAAAAAAAAAAAACTTTTGATTTGCATGTAATTTTTCATAAGAGAAAATGTCTTTGCCTAAAATGAGAAAATTCAGAAGCACAAATGGATTCTTCTGCCTTCTTTGGAAGCCAAAAAAATAAGGCCATTTTTATAATGACATTAGGAGGACAGTGAATGCTACTCTTCGTCCTTTTCTAAAGCCAAATGCTGTGAACACACATCCACATTGCCTACCTTCTATTTATTCTACCCTTTGATGGTTCTTCTATAAATCATCCTTAACATCTCCTTTTTGTCTTTAAGCAGAAGTCAGATCATGGTCACTACATCGGTCACCATCTGACTATTTCTGAGTATAGCATAAAGCTTTCTTTTTCATTATTCATTTATTTGACAAATCTTTCTTGAGCAGCTATTTTGGTCAAAAACTTTTCTAGGTACAGTAGCACCTCTGGAAAAAATAAAGATTGCTATCTTCACAGAGGTTGTATTTCATACACTAGAAACTTCAAATGTGATATAATGTATGAGAGCTCAAAAGTTCCATGAAGGAAAACAGAGCAGAAAAGAGAGCGCCCATGCTGAGAGGGTTGTCATACAGTGGCTACAGTCGTACGTAGGTCAAGGAGGTATTCGCCATCTGCAGGTGCCAGACTGCAAACCAGTGCAGTTATCTAAGAGTCACTGCCTAAACCACTGCTGTGTCTCTCTTTGTTTCCTCACCATTTTTTAAAGGCAGTGCCACATACTCGTCGTTTGCCAGATCATTTCCAGATCAGCTTGTGCCAATAAAGTCCTTCTTTATTTTAGTGTTCATTGCTTGGATTAAATCCTTTGTATTTTTCTACTAGCCAGTGTTCCATCATTAACCATGCAATTCTCTTTTCAGAAAAATCTCCCTTCTTATGGTCCATATCTTAGTGTTACCCAGTTTTGGAGTATATTTTTATTTTCATCAATCATGGAAAACAAAAACAGCAGCCCAAGGATGCACAGTCCCTGTCTCCACCCTCCCTTGTGCCAGATCACCCTGTTGCTTCATGGTGTTTTTCTGAACAATATGGATGCTAACAGACCTAGCGGTAAGCTCCAGGCTTGCCACTTGCTCACCTTGTGACCTGGGGGAATTAACGTGTCCTGTCCAAAGCCTTAGTTACTGCATTTTTATCATGAGGAACATTGAGTTACTGTAATGAACAAATGTCATCTCTATGGAAACTGTTCAGTGCATAAACTAACCATACAGCCTCAACACTGGTTTTTATTAATTTATTTCTACTCTGGATATAAAAAGTTGTGCTGTGAGAATGTGTAGCCGTCCACTGGTAGAGTGGAGGGCTACAGAAAGGTAAAACTGATAGAAAATGGAATTGGAATGCTTTTGCTGGTCAAACTGGCAGATCCCAGTGCATCCCCACGGCTAATTTTTCTACTCACTGATCTTCCATGTAAGGAGAATGACTTTATTCAATCAGATGCATGGCTTACTGGCAATGAGAATCTCTCTGGGAGCACATGACAGAGAATTCTGGTTTCCTCTAAAGATTCTCAGATCCTCTGCTGCTCCAGCAGGTGCATTTTTTCACACTTGACAAACCAAACTGGGTGATGTACAACATCTGACTGCATCATCAGGATTACCATCATTTCAAAATATTAACTCACAAATTTCAAATAGCATTGTTCTCTAGACCCTACCCTGTAAGACTGAATAATATAGAGCACAGAAGAGGTCATATCATCTAAAAGGCAAGACCAAAAATAAAAAAAAAAAAATCAGAACAGTACTGCTGGAGTAATTGGCAGATTATAAATCAATGTGATCCTCTCCTATCGAGTGGTGTGGGCAGGTGAGAGATGATGTATAAACAAAGAAATCCAAGCCGGCGCCAAGGCTCAATAGGCTAATCCTCTGCCTTGCGGCGCCAGCACACCAGGTTCTAGTCCCATTCGGGGTGCCGGATTCTGTCCCGGTTGCCCCTCTTCCAAGCCAGCTCTCTGCTATGGACCGGGAGTGCAGTAGAGGATGGCCCAAGTGCTTGGGCCCTGCACCCCATGGGAGACCAGGAGATGCACCTGGCTCCTGCCATCAGATCAGCGCGGTACGCCAGCCCCAGTGCGCCAGCCACAGCGGCCATTGGAGGGTTAACCAACAGCAAAAGGAAGACCTTTCTCTCTGTCTCTCTCTCTCACTGTCCATTCTGCCTGTCAAAATAAATAAATAAATAAACAAAGAAATCCATTGGAATCTATGCTTCAAGAGACGAAGCAACCTTTCTAGTACAGGGGAAAAGGCTGTGTGTGTGCAGTATCAGAGCTGTCAACACAGATTGTATCCCTTAGAGTAAAACTCAAACCTGGTTACATCTAAGGATTTAACCAGAGCCCTCAACGGAAACTATTCAACATTTTGAAAAATGTAGTGGCATTTAACAAATGTGCTAATAACTAGGATAAACACTAACAAATGTGCTAATAACTATGGTAAACATGTCTGGGCGTCAGAGAGGAGTCTTCAATCTACAGTCTCACATAGCTAAGATCACGTTTGCTAACCTGGTGGCTTTTGCTCTTAGAGATTGAATGTCCAGACATTTTGATAACATGCTCCATTATTTTCTGAACTCATCTCCGTCCTCTCCAACTCCACCCTAAGACTTCAGAGGCAGTGATTTTAAATCAAATACTATCAACTCTACCTCTCATTTGACTGTTGGAGAATAGAGAAATGAAGAAGTATAAATGTATGCCATTATCTTTTACAGCCAGTGTTGGTCTTTGTTCTAACCTCTTGTTATTTTAAACACTATGCAATGCTGCTTTTAACAGAAGGCTTTCTTTTCTGAGGCTATGTTATGAACTCTTACTTCTTGGTGCTTTGGTCCATGTGCTTTCACACTCCTGGGATGTCCTTCTCTTCTTTCTGTTCCTTGACAAGTTATTCATGCTTCATATTTTAAAAAATGTCTTCTTCTAAATACAGCATTCCAAGACCCTGTACTTTGTCCTGCTGAGCAGAATCTGTAGATCCCTAGCAGGCATTCTGACATCTGGCTTATCTACCCGTCAGACTTGCATATTCAGTTACTTGTGTCCCTGGAGCAGTAGGGGCACTGATGGGCAACAGTGTCCCCTCAAGCAGGCACCAGTGGACATGATACCCGTGAAGGACAGTAGCAGGGGCAGGGGCTTCAGTGGATATTGACAAAACCAGGAGGCACTGACATAATGCACTGGAATAGCTGAGAAGCCAAATGGTAAATGGTGTTTCAACATGGTGACCAATATGGTGATGAGTGAAGGTGCCTCTCAAAAGAAAACTATGGTATCAGCGAGTAAGTTGAGAGCAAATGGAGGCAAGAAAAGCTCTTCTGTGGGGCTCATGGTGATCATATTTTAAGCTCTGGAAATTTTGGCTACACTGGTGAATTCTTATTTAACCTTTAAATTATGATTCTTAAAAACAGAAACAGGAAATGAATGTTTTTGTGTCCATCTTATTATACACAGAAGCTGCCCAGAAAAATCTATATCGAATTATATTATTTTACTTAGCTTTGTGAATATTCGGCTGTTTAGAATATCACTTTTTAAATGTCCGGGAGTCATTCATTCATCAGAAGGTGATCTTCAATGTTTTACAGACTCAAGTGTGCTCTGGCTTACATGCTGAATAAACCAGAAGGTAGGAACATTTGAGGTTTCACTACTCCTTATTCCTGTGAACTGATTAACTTCAATTTCCTATTGTCAGTTTCTTGTCCTTTCTCCCAAAATCACTTTAAGAAAACATAGCTGATTTTGGCATAGCTCTTTTACACAGAACTTTTTTTACTCAGCTCTGAGTTTAACAATCACTTCACGAAATAATAATAATATCCCTAATTTATGTATCACTTTACACTTGTAATACATAAGCTCATATTCTCTCATGTGAGTCTCAAGCCAGCTGTCTTGAAATAAGCAGAGTAAGTATGATTGAACCCATTATCTACGTGGATGCTGAATTCATTAGAAGCCAGTAAGTCAGAGTTCACACTAGGTCTTCTCTTTCCATATTTATGTTCTTTCCACTGCACCAGCAGACATCACATCCTGGTACTTTTCTTCCAACTTTGCTCTGGAAACATCCAGGAAGCTCTTGTGAGCTCAGGTTTCCTATTCACCATCATCTCTCTCTTTGTTGACCACATCCCTTCAAAGTCTGCCCTTTGCAGATTTTGACCTCTGAGTGTCTCTGGACTTACATAATGTATTTGTTCTTCCCAGGGTAACCAAGTAAAATATAACAAATACAAGGAACAGCAGAGTGGGCAAACACAAATATGTATTAGCCTATTAAATCATCTATTCCCAAGAACAATGGTTCACAGAAATTGGAGATGGAAAAGACCTATGAGGTCATCTTATCTGCCTCCATGCCAAAGCAGGTTCAAGCCCAAAACGCTGATCGCCAAGTTGTCATTTAGTTTCCAGCCCCGACTTTTGGGGCTCGAGACTGTATCTGCTGCTTATGGGAAACAGCAAAGCGATCTCAAAATCAGAGCAGGAACTGGGATCCCAAGGGCCTGATCGCCCTGGGCAGAGGACAGTGCCTGCAGCTGAACACTTCTCCCCGAAAACATGTTGTCATGATTGGAGTCACTCCCACAGAGGCTTACCTACTGACTGAAAAGGCAAATGCAGGCTAATAGAAAGCACACAATCTCAAGTCCTGTCTGAAGTCAGAAGTCATGCACGGGAATGTCACAGTACAGAGTGTTTAAGTGACTAAGAAATACGCCAAGACTAATGTGGTGGTTCTTTCTCTATCCTTTTCTAATTAATCACAGAGGCAGAGCAACCATGCCACAGAGTTCTGAAACTGACTCCAGGTCCCTAAGTATCCCCAAAAATCTTCCCTCATTGAAGGGCAGCATGGATGTACTGATGATTCCTTTACACAGCCCTTTTTTCTTTCAACATTTATTTATTTATTGGGAAGGCAGAGTTAGAGACAGGCAGAGGGAGAGAAAGAGAGGTGTTCCACCTGCTGATTCATTGCCCAAATAACAATGGCCCATGCTGGGCCAACCTGAAGCCAGAAGCCAGGAGCTTCTTCCCGATGTCCCATGCAGGAAGAGGGGCCCAAGGACTTGGGCCATCTTCCACTGCTTTTCCAGACCCTAACAGAGAGCTGCATCAGAAGTAGAGCAGCCAGGACTTGAACCGGCACCCATATTGGATGCTTTTACTACAGGCAGTGGTTTTACCCACTACACCACAGCGCCAACCCTGGAGGCTTTTTTCTTTAGCCCTGTTCTTTGGAAGAATTCATTCTGGGGGTTGGTGCTGTGGTGTAGTGAATAAAGCTGCTGCCTGTAGTGCCAGTCCCCACTGTTTCACTTCCAATCCAGCTCTGTTATGGCCTAGGAAAGCAGTAGAGGATGACTGAAATGCTTGGGCCCCAGCACACGCATGGGAGACCCAGAGGAAGCTCCTGGCTTCTGGTTTTGGATCATCCCAGCTCTGGCTATTGCAGCCAATTGGGGAGTGAACCAGCAGATAGAAGATTTTTCTCTCTCTTTCTCTCTCTGCCTTTCAAATAAATAAATAAACCTTAAAAAATTCATTCTATACTTCACGAACATGTGACAGAGAGAAGACTGGTGCATGTTTCTGAACCCTAGGGTAAACAATAGTATGCAGAAGTTGAAAAGCTAGAATAAGAATCAACTACTAATTGAACCACTCATCAGCTCTGTAACCAGGACCAAAGACATTCTCCTGTCCTACAAAACAAGAGCATGAAACCATACTGCCTCCAAGATATTTTCTAGTTTTCAAACTTACAAAAGATCCCCTAAATAACTGTTTAGTTAAAGCAAAGCCTGTTAGAAAAGTGACTCCCCTATTTTCCTCCCCATTTGCCAAGCTGCCCTCAACCTGACCTAAAAGGCAGACTTGACATTTTAACAGAATGAACTTCCCCTTCTATGCTTTGGCTCACAGATCTTCGTCACATTAGTGTCATCTACGCACTGAGAGTCTGGAAGGCAAACGGTAGGTTCAGAAAACTAGAGTGCCCTTTACAAGTCGGAATCCTCGCAGAAGCTATGTGCAGGAATGGCTTCCTAAGACCAGGGTCTTCCTGTCTCTTCCTCCTTCTCCCTCCCTTCCAAGTCATCTCATACCATATCATTGCTGAGATGTGCTTTTTCATGTGACACCCCAGAACACTTCAGGAACTCCTGGTCGAAAACCTTCTGTTTACTAGAAAGTTCACTGCTTGACTGTGGATTCAGTAGCAGTAAAGATGTATTCCCCCAAGCAAGCTATCTTTGGCCCAGATGGTAGGTTCTACTGAAGCTTCCTTGTCCTCATATGCCATGCCCTTGTCCCTCTCCCAGGTCACTGTTAGCATATGAAATATCTTCCTGTGTCTGTGAACTGCCCTGCTTCCACTGGGCTCACTGTCTCCCTCAACATCTTTTCCTGTAGCCTTACTGTCCCTTGACCCTTTGTCTCCAACTTCAGACTCCAGTTGATCTCTGCTGGCATCATCAAACACCGAATAGAACCTGCCTGCCTCTTCACTTGTCAGCAGTTGGGGAAATAATTTACTCCTGTGCATGGATTATTTTTCATGTGCTCAGTTGTTCTTATTCATAGGAAAGAAGGAGACAGAGACTAAAGAAGGAGAGAAGAGGGTGGCAATGGAAAATGTGAGTAGATGTTTTCCCAGGTCATCTTTGAGCAAATTAAGGAAAGCTGAATCACAGTGTAACTGGTCCTGTACCTGAACACTTGTTTGCTCAGGGATAAAAAGGACTACCATACTTGGATCCGAGCGAAGCTGTAAATGTTCTTTGGGCAGAATGAGGGCAATCGAATTCACAAGTAAGGACGGAGTCGAGACACGATAGCCACTGAGTAGGTCACCTATCAGCAGCAGCTAATTTATGGAGAGACATGTTTGGAAGATGAGAAGAAGCTGCACAGTTACTGAAGGGTTAGGAATCAAAATACCAGGAAAGAAGCTGGGTTCTGTGCCGCACAAGACTTCGGCAACTTTGATAGTGCTGTTACTTTCTTAGCATCATTAACTAAACAAATGTGAGAGCACAGTTATTCAGTGATCAGTGCAAGAAGAATCAAGGTCTGATTCTCTTTCTTGTTTGCTGCATGAACTGACCAATTGCTTTGATCTAGCAAATGTTTCTGGATTAAGAGGGAGAAAATGAGGGCTTTAATTTTTTATCTTAATTTCAGAGTTCAGATTTGAATACAGCCATGTGCCATATAATGGCAATTTGGTCAGTGATGGACCACACTGACCACAGTGATCTCATAAGATTATATTGTCTTGAGATGCCATAGCCATCTTAGTGTGTATGAGTGCACTCTGATTACTTCCACCAATCAAGTAGCATAACAATGCATTTCTCAGAACACACTCTTAAGTGACACATGGCTGGTTTGAAAATAGAAGAGAAAGGCAAGATTATGATCGCTAACTGTTCACACTCACACACACACACACACAGGTTGCTCAGGCTATACTTGCTGTCTAAAGGGTGGTGACTAGACCAGAAGCATGGATCTCCCTGACCAGCATCTTGAGCCCACACTAGAGCTATGAGCTCAAGTTTCGCATATTTATCTCAGGTGACTTGTTTGAGAAGCACTATCATATAGAAGTCCTATAAAGGGATAGATGTGGGGCAGACATTAGGAGTAGTGATGAAAACAGCAGTTAGGATGGCCTCATCCCATATCATAGTACTTAGGTTGGAGTCCTGGACCCACTACTGATTCCAGTTTCCGGTAAATGTGCACCCTGGGAGACAGCACATGAGGAATCAACTTCTTTTGCCAACAACGTAGGAGATTAGGACCCATTGGCTCGAGCTAAGCCCAGTATGGCTATTATGCAGGTGCATGGGGAATGAACCAGTGGATGGGAGATCAGTGTGTATGTGTGAGTGTCTGTGTGTATCACATAAATAAATAATTGTTCTTAATAAAGACATAGAGAGAACACAATCTAATGAGATGGAAGAGAGGTGTCTAACTGGGTAAGAGAATGGTGAGGACTAAAGAGAATTTTCCTAACTCTCTTTTCAGCCTGTGTCAAGCAGATACTCCTCCTTTAAAGAACTGGAAAATAGGAAATAACCAACATATTGCACTTTATAGTGCGAAGGCAAGTCTGAAGATGTCATTACCATCCTGGAAACTCTGAAATTCACATGGGTGCCCACCACAGAACCAACAGCACAAATCACCCATGAATATTTTCCTCAAGTAGCATAACTGGGTCTCACATTAGTCCCCAGTCCAATCATTGCTGTTTTCTAAAGACTTTTAAAATTTTTTTTCATTAAAAATAAGCATAAATGCACATCGTTCCCTACATGCTAACTGAAACAATAATACACAATTTAGCATGGAATGAAAATAAAAGCCATTTGGTATCTTTTTCACTAAATAGTTTTCGATTGCTGTTTAATCTAATTGCTTTATTTCCATAGAAACAAAACTTACCACAAGCCTTTCCTTAAAATGAAAATAGCCTTCCAGGGACACAAGGCTTCAACAGCTCTTTGAAGCTTAAGTGGCGTTTTGCAGACTGCTTTCTTCCACCAGCAATCCAGAGCCACAGGTACACCCCACAGCGCTCTAGATAACCCAGGTGCTTCCTCTCTGCTTCCAGAACCAGAGACACTGTGTGATAAGACCTCTCCTAACAGAGAGCGCCCTCTGGGGGCAGGCATTTAGCCTAGCAGCTAAGATGCCACATAGAGTGCCCAGGTTCAATGCCCAGCTCCAGCTCTGACTCCAGCCTCCTGCTAATACAGATGCTGAGAGGCAGCAGGTGGTGGCTCAAGCAGCTGAGGTCCCCCCACCCACGTGAGACCTGAACTGAGTTACTGTGGGCATCTGCCGAGTGTCCCAGTGGATGGAAGCTTTCTCTCTGTCAAATAAACAAACACATTTGGAGGCAACACAGTTTTTCCCAGGGCACAGGAACAGGCTGGCTCTGTTGTTCCGCCAAGACTCTGCATCCATCTTGAAATTTTCCTCCAAATGCTACACCAACTTCAATAGGCTCCCTTCCACTTTCTTTGCTTTTTTGGAGAATCAAGAATCAACAGTTTTTTCTTATGAACAATTTCTTAAATTTGTTTTTCTATCAGCCGACACCATGGTTTCTCCATGGAAAGACAAAGCATGTTTGAAGAATTCCCTCTTGGCAGCGAAGATGAAGATGGCAAATTACAGGGAAATGTTTCGTGTGTGTTTTACTTTATTTCAACATAATTATTTGCTTGTAAAATACATGAGAGGAAGGGAAATGCATGAGAACATTTTTCAAGATCAGAGAACTCACTCAAAAGTAGGATTGCTTGCGTGTAGCCTGAAGATAAAAGTTCTTAACTATGCAGAAGGTAAGAACTTGGTCTCTACTGTTTACTGCCTTGGTTCAAAGAATGACTCCACCAAAAATATGTTGGCAAATTAGTCAAGTTATTTATCTGTTCCTTGGTTTCCCCATCAGGATAATAAAAGAACCTACTTATTAGTGTTGTGAAGACTGAATGAGTTAATATGCATAAAGCACCTAAAAAGACCTGGCATGGAGCAAATACCACATAAATAATTACTACTATTAGTTGTAGGCTACCAGGAAGTAAGAATGAAGCAATTTTCCTAACACATTCAGTGCTATACTTGGTTTCACCATAATTCTAGGCTTTGTATAATGTGGAGTGTATATATATATATATATATGTGTGTATGTGTGTGTGTGTGTGTATATATATATATATATATATATATATATATATATAGTGTGACATCCTTACCCTCAAGGAGTTTGTAACATTTCACACAACCCTCCCAGCGTTTATTCAGGTAATATACACACATCATTTCTGGAATACAGGGAAACTGAGGAACTAATAGAACAAGTGATTTAATTATGGGGGAAACAACCAAGCCCTCTGCCCATCCCTTTTGATGCCTAGCCAAATGTTCTTTCAACTACAATGCAGGTCTTTCAAGTTAGTTCAAATCTGTTTTGACCTTGGAAGGTCTGGGACTCTCTGGTTTCTAGCATTTCTGTTATTCGGACTTTCCCCACCAATAAATCTTCCCATGACTGGAAATCCCCAAAAAGGCTTACAAAAAGATGATGGGGTCTTGAGTATGACTAAGAGAGCCTGAACTAATCAATCCATATTCCAGAAATGAGAAGCATTCTCAGTCTCTAATCTCCCTATCTATCCACAAGAACAGAGTTGGTTCTTTGGTAACCCGGAGCAGAGAACATAGCTAGAAAAAAGAACCCCGGGGAATCAAAGGGAGAAGACCTACACCGTCTTCCAGGAAAGCACAGATGATGGAGAGGGGGGAAATGTAAGTGCCCTGGCTGGGGATTCTGAGTTTACTGGAAAACTCGATTGCTAGGTGCCTTGATGCCCGGGCCACTTGCTCCCTGTCCAAGGCCGTTGTTCTCCGTAGCATGGTCCACATGCCCCAAAGTCAACCTTAGCAACTGGGTGATTCCCAAAAAGGTTACAGCCTCCCACACCCGACCTCCCCCCCCCCCCCAAAAAAAAAGCACTCGAAATTGCATAGCTTCTGGGAATCATATCCAATCTTCTGGTGTCAGTGAATGAATTTGGAAATTTTACAATAACATGCTTCCTGGAGGGCATTTTGTTATGTTTTGTTTTGGGGTTTTAATATTTTATCTCACTTTATTGAGACTTCTTACTTGAGATGAAGCTGGAGCCAAGCTGGGGGGGGCTGGAGAGAGGAAGGTGCTATTGGGGGATGTTTCCCTCCTTGGCAGTTGGCACGGTCAAAGCTTGGAGAATAGGCTTCCATTGGTTTTTACTGACTCTGAGTTCATTTGACAGCAATGCTATATGTAAGGAATTACACTTTGTAGGCAGGTCCAACAGAGGCCAGCCAACTGTTTCCTTTTGCTCAGAGCTGAAATACTTGAGCAAGGAGGTAAGGCCTGCACCCCGCTGAGAGTTTGGCCAACCTCACTTAGGTTCTGGTGTTGTACTGCACATTTCTTGGCCTACCCTAGTGCCACCACAGATTGGAGAAAGGGTGTCCTCTGGCTGGGAGCTGGCTGTTGCCATCCTGGTGGGCTACACTGTAAGTCTGGACTTACTCAAGCATCTCAAAGTACATTTCAGGTGTTTGGGGTTCGGCAAAACCCTACAGTGTGTTTGGCCCGCCTTCCCCCTCCTTTTGCAAACCCCTGCGTGTTTCAGGGGAAATTCAATCCATATGTTTCTGATACATTTACACTTAACTCATCTAAATATTGTTTTGAGAAAACCACTGCATGTCCAAGACTCTTGAGGCGCTCTTTGAATGGAACTTTTTAAAGCTTTTTTTCTTTCTTAGAAACAGGAAGTCCAACTTATGCCAAAAGTTAAAAGAACTTGAACCTCAAGAAGAAAAAAAAAATTGGCATTCTCTCTGGAGTTCCAATTCCACAGGTTTCCAGGGGGTTCTAAACTTGGCAAACTATGCCATGTTTTGCAAGCAGAAGGCCTTATAAACAGAACCAAGCATCAGGCCTCACGCTCTACCCGGCGCACACCCACTTGTAACCTACATTATAAGAGATATAAAGTGCACACTGCCAGGGAGCTACAGTGATTATGCCACACATGAAAGCAAACTTGAAGTGCTCTGCAGGTCCTGGATAACCTGTGCAGGAGGATCTAAGCTTCATTCATGCCTTGGGGTGGATCTGACTGTTTCAAGTGCTGGGTAAATTACAGGCTCCCCATACTCCTAAGTCCTGACTTTTTAAAAATAGAAAGTGAGAGGTTTGGGCCAAAGGTGCTTTGTTGCTGCAAAGCCCAAAATGAAAACTGGGGCCAGCAGCTTCAGTTGTAAAACCAGGGGTGCTGGCTGCAGCAGGGTGGAGGGAAGAGGGCAAGCCCTTTCCCTCCCAAGACTATAATTACTGTTACTCTACAACAAGGTCTTGCCAAGGGGGCTGCTCTCAGGCCCCGCCCCTCATGCCTAGCAGGGACAAGTCCAGTAATCTGACTTAGTCCTCTTCCAGGATTAGATTTTACAAGTCCCAAAAAAGTACCCTCTTAACCATCTTGACATGATTTCTGTAACCACTCAAAATCAAGCACCTTTCATGGAGGCATAATATGATTGTGCTTTCCCTGTCAAGGTGGGGACCTTCTGACTGGTGTCCTCATGGGCCTAAAGTGACAAAGAGCCTCATCTCCCACATGTGCACTCTCTTCTCTCAGGCCAGCTCCCAATCCTGTGTCTTGATAACAAAGCCTACCCCTGTCCATGCCTGCTTTCTTGCCTATAGCAGGGGGCAGCTTAAGAGGTGACGGAGACCTGGACTGAGCCACCTGAGGGTGAGCAGTGGTAGTTCAAAAGTTCCCACCATCGAGCTCAGCCCCCAACATTAGAGGCCGGTGTTCCCCAGCCAGCAAGGGATAATTCTCTGTCTTTAGGGCCTATTTTGCTGGTATCTGCTACACCTTGTAACAGCTTCCTGTTGGCCGGGTCTCATCCCCAACCACAGGTGCACTAGGAGTCACCCCCATTCAGAGATTCTTCATGTGTGGCCCAGAAAAGAACCAAAGCTCTTTGTGGACCATCACTGCTTAAAACCTGAACATTCTAGAATGAACTCTGGTGCTATATGCATGCTACAAGCACTTGATTAGGAAATGTGTGCACATAAATGCTTACACCGTGACCAGATAAAGCATTAGGTGGCTGTCCTGGTGACAGGAAATGCTAAAGAAGGTGCTTGTGTTTCTTTCTTGGCTTCATTCCCCACACACAGGGCCCCAGCGCCTGCACATGGGAAAGAAAGGTCCCTGCCTAGGACCCAAGGCACCTTCCTGTTTGCGTGGCTGCATTTGCACAATCTCTCTGAAAAATCAACTGTCTCCCCAGTCAGCCTCCCCTGGGGCAGGCTCTGGCGGCCCAGAGAAACACTATGCACAAGGTCTGTGAAATGAAAAAATCCCCAGGAAAACAACTTCGGCCCAAGCTGCTTTCTGTTAACCTTGGGTGTGCACCTCTGATTGGAAAGCAGGAAAAAAGAAATGCCACATTGTTTCCTCTCGACTTCTCCTACCTTGCTTGGCATAGCATCTGCCAGTTCAGACCACCTATCACGCAGACCTGCCTACCAAGAGAAGACTCTCCGATGCTGAGAACACTCAGAAATTTATGAAGCAAGAATGCCCTCTAATGGAAAAGCAAAGGATACCACGGAATTCACAACCGTATTTATCCTACCTAGTGGCTTATTTTAATCTCGTGGGCAATGACTCTGCTTCAGATTCCAGATTTAGGGCTCTGAATTAGCATTCACTTTGCATGTGATTCTAAATGGGTGGGCATTTTCAATAATTGTGACCTCTGCAGCTCATGCCCTGATTCTGTAATCTCTGCCCTAAGAGACTCTTTGGGTTATTCCAGTCTTCTGTACTCTTTCAGCATCTGTACCCAAATTCCCAATGATACAATGAGAAAACAGCGCAAAGAACCAGCAGATATCATTCCCATAAGTCTTAGACAGAGATGGCTCCTCTCACCACTTTAAAACAATTTCCCTCCCTCTCTGTTCTGATGGTCAAGTAGCATCAACTTCCTGTGCTTCATTTCTCTGAAGATCCAGGATGGAGTACCCAATTATTTCAGACTCATTTCCATCTGGGGAGTTTCCATTTTCTTTCATGAAGGCATGTGTTTGCCATTTGGCCAATTCCAGTTGGCCCGGAGCTCCCCAAGCCCTCTTGGTGAAGAAATGGTGCAGGGTGTGAATCCAAATGTGGCTGTGTCAGACAGCACTGGAGGGCTCTGCTCAGACTTGCTGACTGCACTTACTGAGAAAAACCCACATTGGCATTTTCCAGAAATACTGATGATTAGCTTAAATTGAACCTAGGATAAGACTAATCTCTCTGGGTATTACATATCCATTTCCTCCGCTAGTCAATTAAGTAATTAATACAGAGTGGGGTTTAGGAGCAGTTCCCTTGGCATTTTATTAGCCCAAGTCCTAGAGGCTGTCTCACCTACAGTCAATGGGCAATGACAGTGGCTCCCACCATAGATGGGCTGTAGCCAGGGTAGGCTTTACTACACACCACCCACGCAGAATCCCAGAATCCAGGCCAGCAGTCGAACTGCAGACCGCAGACTTCCCAGAGTGGGGTTTTCTGAAATAAAAGCTGTAGAGATTGGTGTTGGCAATTTAATGTCATCAGAACCAAACCGCATAGACAGCCACTGTTGCTTCCTTCTCTCCCACTGTGGAGGAAAATTGCTGTCAAGCCTATAGGTTAGTGGGTATTTAGCAGAATTCATTTTTTTAAAGGCAGCATAACAGAAAGAGAGGAAGAGACAGAGACACAGAGAGATATTGAATTCTGATGAGTCAAGCCAGAGTCAGTACGGGTGTCTACTCTCTTCCCAGGTTTTGGCTTGTGGTCTTGTCCTTAACTTTCATGATTCATGAATTAAACCACTAGTGGGGGACAAGGGAGCAGTATTCTTTGCAAAGTTTGCTATCTAACCCAACAAGAATAACACATGTCTCGTGTTCAAAGGCCTCAAACATCTAGGGTCAATGTTGGAGTGAGTGGAGATAAAAAGAATATTAGTGGGACCCAGTCACTTAACCTCACAGACACACAAGCAGAACACAGGAACTGATCTACTTGCATTGCCAGCAACCACTAAGCTAAAAACCTGAGTCCATTCCTTGCCTGTTCTAACATGTGTCCCTCCATGTCTAAAATGAAGACAGTGATTTTAACCTGTGAGAACAGTACGTGGTTAAGGAGACCAAGAAGTTCCAAGTGAACAGACTACTAGGTTGGTCAACTTGAAGACAGATTTTGCCCTGGAGTTTCGGACCTCATATTCAAAGTTCCATCATCCTGAATTTTTATCTCAGTTATTCTTGCTGAGTGTATACACAGGGAAGCATGTAAGTAGCTGCTGAGTCCACTTGGTTTTGTCTTGACAGTTTTACTCTCTCTTGAGTTCTCAGACAGAGATCAACATCCAGGTGAAGATAATTCCAGAAGTGGAATCATTTTTTAAAGAAATAATTCTTGTTTAAACTTTGCCAGTGTTTTTCATGGAAGAGATCCTTTTTAAAGTTCCTCTTTAGTTTCCAAAATACTTTCTAGCAAGGTAGATCCTCTGAAATTGTTATTCAGAAGTTCAAGTATCCATGACCAGTCTAACACCACATTCTGTTGTTCTTTCTGGTACCTTCTGGAAGCCTTTGCCCCACACTCTCATCTTGCTGAGATGTGAAATGCTGCCCTTCACAACTAATACCACTGTGTTCAACATTTCTTTCTCTGACTACATTTTAAACTGTAAATGCAGCAAGCAGGTAGTATGCTAACCAGCAGGCAGAAGTTGTAGAGAATGGAGGACCCATTTGGTGGAGAGCTAACTGGAACCTTCTCAATCTCTCTTATGGCCTCTCCTGCTTTCAGACAGCACAGGGGAAGGAAGAGCCAGCAGACCTCCTTTGAAGGCGATTCCAAGGCTCTGGTGGTGAACAAATTAGGTCCTCGCTCTGGCTGAAGCCTCAGTGCTGAGAGCAGAGTCCAAGGTAGAGAGGGCAGTGAGGAGCTGGCGGTCAGCAAGGGAGGCCTGCAGTGGGCGCAGTGCTGTAGGTCAGAAGTGCAGGTGGATTGATTGAATTATGTGTGGGCTCAGGACATGCCCACAAAGCAAAATGTGGGCGGCCGGGCCTCAGGGGTACATAAAGAGCTGTGTGGCAAGATCCTTACATGACCTCTGCCCAAAGTTGACTTAATCTATTCCAGCCAAATGTTATTCACCTTCTCATTCTGAAGAGTGACACAGTCACTCACCGACTCTCAAAGGCCTGGAATTAATCAAACTTCAGAGAGAGCCAAAAAGAAAAAAACTTTTGTTAAAGCAGTACCTGGAGATTGTCCACAAAGCTTAAGGTGGGGAGCCCTCCAGTGGCCGCTGGAAAAATTGAACCCTGGTCAGTTGGGGCACTAGATAGTCTCCTAGGAAACAGCTGACATCACAGAACTATCTATTGATCACTTCCAGTTACGCAATGACATCTAAGATTACGCTAAAGAACATTTCACAAATGAAGAAGAGGGTTTTTCTTGCCATACAGAGGACGAGGGTCAGAGCTGAGGAAAGCAACAGGCATCCATGTTGCATGTTTGGGCTTCCTGGTGTTGCCCCTTGGGAAGTGTGGGGCCTGGGACTTGCGTGCCCATCTTCTGCAACACCGACAGCAGCATTCACTGGGGTCGAGGAGTCAACCAAGTCACACACAGAAAGAGTCCTGAGAAGGCACATTCCACTAACCTGCTTTGGATCTTACAACGAACAGAAATATTTTGTTAGTGGTTTACTTCTGTGACGAAACATTTTCCTCCCAGTTTGGTTACTGCCTCTCATCTTCACATGCCTTTCCGTCCTCTAACTGGCAATGCCTGTCTAGTACCTGCTTAGCCCTGGGTAAATGCTGATTATATTCAACTACTTCTAGAACAAGCATTTCCTTAGGACCCACTGTGTACCGGGTGCTCTCCTTCAGAACCTGGGGTTTCAGGGGAAAGGAAAGTTAGAACGTTTCTCTCCCCCACGTACTCCTTTCCTTCCTCACTCCCCCTCTGTCTCACTCCCATTTAACTCAATCAATGATGCCAATGGAGATGTATCTGAGGACGACTATCCTACCCTCATAAAGACAGGTGGGCATTAGAGGATTAAACTTACCCTTATTCTACATCATATTGAGTGAAATGAACCAGACACAGAAAGACAAGTACTGCCCCTTTATAAATGGGAGCTAAAATTGGAAAAATAAAAAAAAAAAAAAAAGAAATACCTGTGTGTATCGGTACTGATGCAAATACAGTTTTGTCAAACTTTGGTTTATATTTTTGTCAAGCCAATGGTTAAGAATGATATACTACTATAATTTTAATGATCTGTGATTATTTTTTAAATTTACTGTATATGAGTGAAAAAAGTTACCCTTATTCTTAAGGCTGAAATGTTTCCATTCATCAAAGATCCCTTGCTTCATTCATGTTTATCACTAGATACCATGAAGATGTATAAGGAGCTTATTAAACTCAAACTTATGCAAACATTTTATATTTTATATATATATATATATATATATATATATATATATATATATATTTGAAAGGCAGAGTAACAGGGAGAGAGAGAAAGACAGCCTTCTTTCCACCGGTTTACTCCCCCAAATGACCCCAACAGCCAGGCTGGGCCAGGAAGAAGCCTGAAGCGAGAAACTCCACCCCAGGTAGGTGGCTGGGGCCACACACTTGAGCCTTCTTCTGCTGCTTTCCCAGGCACATTAGCAGGGAGCTGGATCAGAAATCAAAGAGACTCAAACCAGTGCTCTAAAATAGGATACCAGCATCACCAGCAGCAGCTTAACCCACTGTGTCACAACACCAGATGCTGTGATTTCAGGTTCTGAGATTAGAAGACTGGGACACTCTGAGGTCACGGAGGAGGAGGAATAGGACACATGGAACCATCTCAATAAGCTGTTGACAAACCAGGTAAGAGTGGTTCAAAGACAAAAGAAGGGAAGAAAGAAGAGTTGAGCACCAAGAAAGAAAACTCAGAGAAACTCTGGGGGCAAATGCCCAAGTCCTGAATATTAGCTTTTATGATACTGACCATGAGTTGAATTCATTGCATAAATACCAGGCCTGGCAAAGAACTAAACAGGTTACAGTTTAGAGGCTGTAGGCTGAAAACAAAAGGAAAGGTAAACATGAGCAGGATACTCTGTGTTCCCGAGTGTTTTCACATAGATTCCAGATGGAGTACATGTCCCACCCTTGTCTCTGGCCCCTTAAATAAATAAATATAATTCTAAAAAGCTTATTTTCTGAAAAGAATTTTGAAATCCATAGTTTTTATAATAGACATTTTCATGAACTTTTTGAAGCCCCTTCATATGCATAAATTTCAAACGTTTTGTACCCAAACAAGCTTATCTTTTAATTCAACTTTCTGCTGACTTTCAAAGCACCCTCATATAACCAAAGTCCTATCATGGGAGTGAGAAAAAAGAAATGGCTTCAGTTCAGAGTACCAGAAGAGCTTTCATACGGTGGTGGCATTTCAGCTTGACTTTGGCCGTAGACCTGGTTGGGTTTTGAAGAATTCGAACAAGGGGTCAGCAACTGGAACGCAGTGTTTTTATGACAGTTCAGTCTTTAAGCAACTGAATGTTAGCTCCTAGCCTTCCTACTCCTCTGTGGCTATTACTTGGTGCAATGAACTTGAATTACCCATCAGCAAACCAGCTGCACAACTCCCGCACCTGCCAGGAGTGCTCTCCTTGCAACATCTCCAAGGCTGGTATTTCTAGTTTTTTTTTTTTTTAACCCATAGTGTGAGCTCTATGATGTCTTTGTAATTCTCCCTGCAATACTCAATAAGAGCTAAACAATTCTCTCTTCTTGTTAGATCAGATCAGTTTTTTTATGCTACATGTTTGTTTACCAAGTGGCATGAATCAATATTGTATCAATGGTTAATAGTACTTATCACTTACTGCTTAGATCACAATATTACTGCTATTGTGCCTGAGAAAGCAGTGGGAAATGGCCTGTGGCCCCTGCACCCACATGGGAGACCCAAAAAGTGGTTCCTGGCTCCTGGCTCCAGCCTGGTCCAACTCAGGCTATTGCAGTCATTTGGGTAGTGAACCAGTGGATAGAAGATACCTCTCTCTCTCCCTCTCTTTTTTCTCTCTCTCTTTTTATCCTTCTCTCTCTGTATCTCTGCCTTTCTGATAAATAAATAAGTCTTTTAAAAAAGAGAGAGAAAAGACTGGCACTGCGGCGCACTTGGCTAATCCTCTGCCTGTGGCGCCGGCACCCTGGGTTCTAGTCCCAGTTGGGGCGCCAGATTCTGTCCCAGTTGCTCCTCTTCCAGTCCTGCTCTCTGCTGTGGCCTGGGAAGGCAGTGGAGCATGGCCCAAGTGCTGGGCCCTGCACCCCATGGGAGACCCGGAGGAAGCACCTGGCTCCTGGCTTCAGATCAGCACAGTGCCAGCCATAGTGGCCATTTGGAGGGGTGAACCAATGGAAGGAAGACCTTTCTCTCTGTCTCTCTCTCTCTCTCTCTCTAACTCTGCCTGTCAAAAAAAAAAAAAAAAAAACAGAGAGAGAGAGAGAAAATTAAAAGAAATATGACAAAACAAAATTATAAAATGCATGCAAATGGACAGAAATCACTATTTAAAAATTTTGTTTAGATACGGTGGCTTATAACGCCTACTGTAACAAATTATACCACGTACAATGACAATCACTTGTATGAAAACATGTTTAACTGGGAAGAAAGAAAACAACGATGGCTGACATGTCTTGGGACACACTACCTAACAGGCAAAGGTATCTGAGCATCCACCAACTGAAGCGGCTCTGTCCAGGTTGGTAACCACTAGCCACATAGGGTTATTTAAATTTGAATTAATCAAAATGAAAAATCCGAAGATTTTCACAAGCCACATGGAGCTGCATGTTAGATGACACAGGTGCCAAGCATTTCCTTATTCCAGAAAGTCCGAATGGACAGCACTGCTCTGGAGACTTCGCTGTTCCCCTCAGTCCAGATGTAAGTGTGGAAATGGTTTGAGCTGGGGAGGATCTAAGGATTTCTGAATCTCAAGTCACTATATTTGTTGGAGGAGCACATTCAGACCCCCAATAGGAAGCTCTTACTTGCATGTTGACTTTGGAAGAGGGGTTGATGGATTTAAAGTGTGACTATATTCATTTGGAAAACCTGCATCAGTTTTTGACTTGTGAATGAATGTCCAAATAAGGTGCTAAATCAAGAAGCTATTTTTGGATTTCTAGTATTTAGAAATTATTGTGGGGCCAGCACTGTGGCACATGGGTTAACGCCCTGGCCTGAAGTGCCAACACCCCATGTGGGCGCCGGTTGGAGACCTGGCTGCTCCACTTCCGATCCAGCTCTCTGCTATATGGCCTGGGAAAGCAGTGGAAGGTGGCTCAAGTCCTTAGGCTCCTGCACCTGCATTGGAGACCTGGAAGAAGCTCCTGGCTCCTGGCTTCAGATCAGTGCAGCTCCAGCCATTGTGGCTAATTGGGGAGTGAACCATTGGATGGAAGACTTCTCTTTCTCTCTGTCTCTACCTCTCTCTAGTTCTCTCTCTCTGCCTCTCCTCTCTCTGTGTAACTCTGACTTTCAAATAAATGAATAAATACATAAATCTTTTAAAAAATAAATTATTGTGGCCAATGCCGTGGCTCAATAGGCTAATCATCCGCCTGCGGCACCAGCACCCAGGGTTCTAGTGCCAATTGGGGTGCCGGATTCTGTCCTGGTTGCTTCTCTTCCAGTCCAGCTCTCTGCTGTCACCCAGGAGGGCAGTGGAGGATGGCCCAAGTGCTTGGGCCCTGCACCCGCATGGGAGACCAGGAGGAGGCACCTGGCTCCTGGTTTCAGATCAGCACAGTACAATGGCCGAAGCAGCCATTTGGGGCGGTGAACCAACGGAAGGAAGACCTTTCTCTCTGTCTCTCTCTCTCTCTCACTGTCCATTCTGCCTGTCAAAAAAAAAATTAAATAAATAAATAAATAAATAAATAATTGTAACTATCATCATATCTGATCAGACAATAAGCAAAACATTAAAAGAAAGTGACTTGGTCTGCTGTATAAATATATAGTGTTGCTATAACTGCATACATGAGACTAGGGAATTTATAAAAACCTGAGACTTATTTCTTAAAGCATGGAGACTGGGAAGTCCAAAAACATGGCACAAGAAAAAAACAAGGATCTTCCTGCCACACCGTAATGTGCAGGGGTCATCCAATGGGGAGACAGAGCAGGCTGATAGCTCAGGTCTCTTCCTCTTCTCACAAAGTTATCAGTGCCATCTTTTTTCCTTTTTATAGATTTATTTATTTAATTGAAAGGCAGAGCTACAAAGAGGAAGAGGTAGAGAGAGAGAGGTCTTCCATCTGCTGGTTCACTCCCCAGATGGCCTCAATGGTCAGAGCTATGCAGATCCAAAGCCAGGAGCCAGACCTTCTTCTGGATCTCCCACATGGGTGCAGGGGCCCAAGGACTTGGGCTGTCTTCTACTGCTTTCCTAGGCCACAGCAGAGATTTGGACCGGAAGTGGAGCTGCCGGGACTTGAACTGGCACCCATATGGGATGCTGACACTGCAGGCAGGAGCCCTACCCGCTATGCCACAGTTCCGGCCCCACCAATGCCATCTTGTTTTTCTTTTAAAAGATTTATTTATTTATTTGAAAGTCAGAGTTACACAGAGAGAGGAAAGGCAGAGAGAGAGGTCTTCCATCCACTGGTTCACTCCCCAATTGGCCACGTATGGGATGCTAGCACTTCAGCCCAGGGCATTAGCCCACAGTACCACAGAGCCAGCCCCACCAATGCCATCTTGACCCCATCTATTCCTGTCTCCCAAAGACCCCACCTCCAAATACTGTCAACATGAACACATTCTGACCATATCAGAAAGTAACTACATCTTCTAAAATTAGTAGTAATATTCGATGTATAGAACATGTTCTTTGACTTATTTTTTAAAATATATTCATTATTTTACTATTGATTTGAAATGTAAAGTGACACAGAGGGAGAGACAATTTACACACACAGGGAGGGAGAGAGAGAGAGAGCGCACGTGCGAGCACTCTCATCTATGAGTTCACCCAAATAGCACCAACAGGTCTAGACCAGGACAAAGTCAGGAACCAGGAACTCCATCCTGGCTTCATACATGGGTATCCTGCAACCAAGTCCTTGGACCATCCTCCACTGCCTTCCCAGGCACGTTAGTAGGAAGTTGGATTGGAAGCAGAGCAGCCAGAACTTGAACCAGCACTCCCATAAAGCATGCTGGTATCAGAAGCAGTGATTTAACCAACTGCAACACAACACCAGCCCCTGCTTGGCTTCTTTTATATTTCACTGTTCTTCAGCAGTAAGTTTTATTTATTGGTTCACTTATCCAACAAGTATTTGAATAGTATTTGTGAAACGTGTATAATAAAAACTTCTCTTTCATTTTGCCCATTCAAACAAGAGCAAACAGGATTGGGGAAACCATGAAAAGCGGGAACAAATGGAAGCAATGAGAATGTCTTTGAAAATAGAATCATCTGGGAGCCATAGGGCCTTCTTCAAACATGAGCACTTTCAGGCGCAAAAGGGCCGAGTCAAGTTCATGAGGACCCATGTGGCAAGGTGGCTGTAATGCATGAGAGCTACTGAGACACTGATTTGAAATCAGTATTAGTTCAAAACTAGCCCGAGACAGAATACACAGCTTCAAAAGAAGTTAAGTTACAAAGATACTGCAGACAGTCCAAGCCCAGGAGGATTTGTGAAGGACGCAGGAGGAGGAATCCACAGATGCAATATCCGATTCTACAAGGTCTCCTTTGAGGTCCTTTTCATTCAGAGCTTCTGTGATGCCAAGACTTTCATCTGCCTTTTGAGAAATAATGAATTGCTTTATATGCTGCTCATTAGTAATGATTTATTTTTTGCCTAAGGCTAATATACATAATCATCATTATTCTCAGACTGAGCTATTTTTGATGATGTTCATTTTTATTCCACTCTACTCATATATCAAGTTTAATGAAAATATCTTCAAAATGTAAATGACAAGCTCTGACAAATGATAGTAATTGTAATTTTAAATTCATAAAATGGAGTGAGTCTCAGATTCGACTCCTGTAAAATCTGATATCTCTGGGAAGTTTACAACACTTGATCCCTTTTTCGAAGTTGTCAAGAGGATGGAAAACTCATTGGTCGTGTAAGAGATGGATGAGCAAGATGAGAGACCATGTTTCATTTGGACAGAAGAAAAACTGCAGTATTATTTGATGCACTGCTGATACCACAAATTATAGACTGGATATCACAGGGTATCTTTATCTCTGTCTTTTCCCTAATTACATAAATTAATTGAAGTCTCTTACAAAATGGTGATGTTATCTCCATTTGAAAAGCTAGATAACTTCAGAAATCATTTTTGCTTCACAAAATAAAGGAGAATTCAAACTTCATATTATAGGTAAATTCTGGAGCACTTCAGGTTTTGTCAGAATCTGACAAAAGTTATTTTGAAACAAACACATGGACAGAGAAGAGGGAAATGTCCAGCGACCTGCTGAAGCAAGACTTCCTCACCGGGTGAGTGTCATTAGAGCCCCCTTCTGAGTTTCTAAATACCCCCCCTGTGCTAGGCATTCACTCATCCACATGAGCTAGGAAGCAAAGTGTGATCTGTGCATTGGAATTATTTCAAAACCATTTGGGCTCTTTGTTTGGAGGAGCACTGAGCCTGTTATTATAAAGTAAACTGAAAGTGTAAAACCACAAAAAATTTAAAAGGGAAGAAAGGAAGAAGGAAGAGAGAGGCAAGTGCCATTGTGTTCTTGGAATTGTATTTATTAAACTGTACTCTCTATATTAATAAATTTAAAATATAAAAAATAATAATTCGGCCGGTGCTGCAGTTCACTTGGCTAGTCCTCTGCCTGCGCCGCTGACACCCCGGGTTCTAGTCCAAGTTGGGGCACCAGATTCTGTCCCGGTTGCTCCTCTTCCAGTCCAGCTCTCTGCTGTCACCCAGGAGGGCAGTGGAGGATGGCCCAAGTGCTTGGGCCCTGCACCCGCATGGGAGACCAGGAGAAGCACCTGGCTCCTGGCTGGGATTGGTGCAGCGCACTGACCGCAGCGCGCCGGCTGTGGCGGCCATTTGGGGAGTGAACCAACAGAGGGAAGACATTTCTCTCTCTCTGTGTCTCTCACTGTCTAACTCTGCCTGTCAAAAATAATAATTATTATTATTACGATGATTATGAATAAACACTGAAAATATTTCATGTTGTTTGATGTCTTCACCAGAAAGAAAGCTGTTTTTTTTTTTTTTTGACAGGCAGAGTTAGTGAGAAAGAGAGACAGACAGAAAAGTCTTCCTTCTGTTGGTTCACCCCCCCAAATGGCCACTGCAGCCAGCACGCTGGGCCGATCCGAAGCCAGGAGCCAGATGCTTCCTCCTGGTCTCCCATGGGGTGCAGGGCCCAAGGACTTGGGCCATCCTCCACTGCACTCCTGGGCCACAGCAGAGAGCTAGACTGGAAGAGGAGCAACAGGGACAGAACCGGCACCCCAACCGGGACTAGAACCAGAAAGAAAGTTTTAAAGGTTATTTTCTTCTCCTTATAAACATTGGTCATAGAAGAGTAGAATTAAATATATAACAATCCATCAGAAGAAGATGCAAATTAAAGACACCTATGTTGCCCTGGCATTTTCTTTTTTTTTTTTTTTTTTTTTTTGTGACAGGCAGAGTGGACAGTGAGAGAGAGACAGAGAGAAAGGTCTTCCTTTGCCGTTGGTTCACCCTCCAATGGCTGCACGGACGGCGTGCTGCGGCCGGCACACCGTGCTGATCCGATGGCAGGAGCCAGGTGCTAGGTGCTTTTTCCTGGTCTCCCATGGGGTGCAGGGCCCAAGCACTTGGGCCATCCTCCACTGCACTCCTGGGCCACAGCAGAGAGCTGGACTGGAAGAGGAGGAACCGGGACAGAACCAGCACCCCAACCGGCACTAGAACCAGAAAGAAAGTTTTAAAGGTTATTTTCTTCTCCTTATAAACATTGGTCATAGAGGAGTAGAATTAAATATGTAACAATCCATCAGAAGAAGATGCGAATTAAAGGCACCTATGTTGCCCTGGCATTTTCAGTATTAAGTTCCATCATGACAGTGACACATATACTCAAAGTGCCACTAACAGCATTCTCCATTTAAATGAAAAGTTTCATCTGGACTATTATTTCTGAAGGGGGTTCTTGTTATCTGCAGTACACACATGGATAATGTTGGCTTCATTTGAAAGCTGAGTAGCCTTTCAAAACTTCTCTTGGATACTGTGAAAGCTTAAAAAACTCCTCACTTACACAGAAGTTTCACAAAGTAATTCTAACGTTTCAGTCTACTTTTTTCAGTTCTTCCTTCCTTCCTTTCTTCCTTCCTTCCTCCCTCCCTCCCTCTCCTTTTTATGTCTTCCTTTAACAGACATATGGAAATTATGCATATTTATGGAATACTAGGTGATGTTTTGTTACATATACCCATTTTGTAATATTCAATCAGGTTAATTATTCTTTCAAGCACTGCACATTTCTTTACAGTGAAAGCATGCAAAATCCTGTCTTCAAGGATTTTTTGTCTTTCAAATACAGAAATAGACACTACATTACCTGTAGTCACTCTTACTGTTTAAGTGAAACCCAGATTTTCTTACCCTACCTAGCTATGGTACACATCAATCAACCGTCTCATACTGCCACACACTTAGTGGTTACTAAGGGTTACTAAGGGATGGTGAGGAGGAAGTTGGGATGGCAGTATGAGTAACCACCATTCTAAGTGTGTGTGTACATGTTTATTTTATTTATTTTTTATCTACTTATTTTTTGACAGGCAGAGTGGACAGTGAGAGAGAGAAAAAGGTCTTCCTTTTCTGTTGGTTTACCCCTCAGTGGCTGCTGCGGCTGGAGTGCTGTGGCCAGCGCACCGCTCTGATCTGAAGCTAAAAGTCAGGTGCTTCTCCTGGTCTCCCATACAGGTGGGTGCAGGGCCCAAGCACCTGGGCCATCCTCCACTGCACTCCCGGGCCACAGCAGAGAGCTGAACTGGAAGAGGAATGACCAGGACAGAATCTGGCGCCCCGACCGGGACTAGAACCTGGTGTGCCGGCGCTGCAGGCAGAGGATTAGCCTATTGAGCTGCGGCGCCGGCCATATATTATCATTTTTAAATTGTATTATTTGGAGTTTTTTATTTTGGCTGTTGAGTTTCTTGAGTTCTTTATATGTTTTTGATATTAACTTCTTATCAGATGCATAGCTTTAAAATAGTTTCTCTCATTCTCTAGGGTATGTCTGTACTTTGTTGCCTGTTACTGTTGTTGTACAAAAGCTCTTTAGTTTGATTACATCTCATTTATCTCTTTTTACTTTTATTTCCTATGTTTTTGGAGACTGATCTAGGAAAGTCTTACCCATTCCAATGTGCTAAAGTGTTTTTCCTAGGTTTTCTCCTAACAGTTTTGGGTTTCACATTTGGGTCCTAAATTCATTTTGAGTTGATTTTTGGACACGGTGAGAAATATGAGTTTAGTTTCATTCTTCTGCATATGGATGTTCCATTTTCTCAGCATCATTTATTAAAAAGACTATCGATTTTCCAATGCATGCTCTTGGCACCTTTGTCAAAGATCAGCTGGCTGTAGTAGTGTAGGTTTATTTGTAGGAACTCTCTTCTGTTCCATTGGTCTGTGGATCTATTTTTATGCAAGTACCACACTGCTTTAATTACTGTAGCTTTGTACATATATTTAAGTCAGGCAGTGTAATGCCTCCTGCTTTGCTCATTTTGACTATTCAGGGTCTTTTGCGGTCCTACACAAATTTTAATAGCGTTTTTTCCCAAAATCATTGGGATTTTCATAGGGGTTGCATTGCATATGTGAATTGCTTTGAGTAGTGTGTACATTTTAACTATAGTGTTTCTTCCACTCCTCTTCAATTTATTTCATCAGTGATTTATAGTTTTCAATAGTGATCTTTCACTTCTTTGGTTAAATTTATTCCTAGGTATTTTGCTTTGTAACCATTGTTAATTGGATTGCTTTCTTAATTTCTTTTTCAGATGATTCACTATTGGAATATAATCATGTTACCTACTTTTGTACCTTGAGTTTGTATGCTGCAACTTTGTTGAACTTATTTATTAGTCCTAACTTTTCTTGGTGGAGCCTGTGGGGTTTTCTACATATGAGACTGTATATGCATAGAGTGACAATTTGACTTCCTCTTTTCTTATTTAGATACCTTAATTTTTTCTCTTGCCTAATTGTTTTTGCTAGAAATTCTAGTAATTTGTTGTTTAAATAAAAGTGGTGAAATTAGGAACTCTTAAATTGCTCCAGATCTTAGAGAGAGAAAGCCTTCAGGTTTCCCCCACTCCATGGGATGTTAGCTGTTGGCTTGTTATATGTGGCCTTTATTATGTTGAAGTATGAGCTTTCTTTTCCTAATTCGGTTAGAGGTTTTATCATGAAGGAATTTTGTATTGCATCAAATGCCTTTTCTGAATCTACTGAGATGATCATATTGTGAGAGTCTTATTCTGCTGATGTGATGTATCACATTTATTGAACTGCTTATGTTGAACCATCCTTGCATCCCTGGAATAAATTTCACTTGGTCATGGTGAATGGTCTTCTTTTAATTTGTTTGTTGGCTTTGATTTGTGAGTATTTTCTTGAGAATTTTCGCATATCTGTTGTATAAGGACATTGGCCTGCAGTTCTCTTTTTTCTTGTGTCATCATCTAGTTTTGTTACCAAGTTATTGCTGGCCCCATAGAATGAAATAATTCCTCCTCTTGCTTTTTAAAAAATATTTTAAGAAGAACTAGTAGGCCGGTGTAGTGGCGCCGTAGATTAAAGCCGGTTTGAGTCCCGGCTGTTCCACTTCAGATCCAGCTCCCTGCTAATGCACGTGGAAAAACAGCAGAAGTCCTTGGGCCCATGCACCCATGTGGGAGACCTGGAGGAAGTTCCTGTTTCCTGGCTTCGGATTGGCTCAGCTCTGGCTGTTGAGGCCATTTGGGGAGTGAATCAGCAGATGGAAGACCCCTCTCTCCCTCTCTCTCTCTCTCTCTCTCTCTCTCTCTCCTTCTATCTGAAACTGTCTTTCAAATAAATAAAATAAATCTTTAAAAATAAAGATATTTTTTTAAAATAAACAAAAAGAAGAACCAATATTAACTCTTAAAGTTTGTGGGCACTGTGAGATTAAGCTGTCACTTTGTACACCTGCATCCAGTACCATTTCAAGTCCTGGCTCCTCTGCTTTTTTTTTTTTTTTTTTAAGATTTATTTATTTATTTGAAAGTCAGAGTTACACAGGGAGAGAAAGAGAGGCAGAGAGAGAGAGAGAAGTCTTCCATCTGCTGATTCACTCCACAGATGGCTGCAACGGCCAGAGCTGCACCAATCCGAAGCCAGGAAACAGGAACTTCCTCCAGGTCTCCCAGGCAGGTGCAAGGGCCCAAGGACTTGGGCCATCTTCTACTGCTTTCCCAGGCCATAGCAGAGAGCTGGATTGAAAGTAGAGCAGCCGGGTCTTGAACCAGTGCCCATATGGGATGCTAGCACCGCAGGTGGCAGCGTTACCCACTAAGCCACAGTGCCGGCCCCTCCTCTGCTTCTGATCCAGCTTTCAGTTAATGCAGCCTGGGAGGCGGCAGATGATGACTTGGGCCACTGCCACCCACGTGTGAGAATTACATGGGAGTTTTCGGGGCATAGGAAAGCGAATCATTGAATGGAAGATCTCTCTTGCAATGGGACAAACATCAAGAAATAAATACTTTTTAAAAATACAAGTTTGGTAGAATTCAGCCACCAAGCAATCTGGTCCTAGGTTTTTCTTTGGTGGGAGATTTTTGATTACTGATTCAATCTTGTTATGCATTGCTCTGCTTAGTTATTCTACTTCATCAAGATTTCTTGGAGGTTTTTTAATTTGTGTAATATAAAGAGAACAGCTTCCATGTAGTCCGTAGACACCATTTGCTTGTTTTAAAAAATGTTTACATTTCCTTTTCCTCCTTGATTTCTTGCTTGATTCATTGATTGCTCACAAATAAATTGTTAAATTTCTATGTGTCATTTTCAAAGTTTTTCTCATTTGTCAATTCTAGTTTTATGGCCCTGTAGCCAGAAAAGATATTCAATATGATCTTTTCTGCAAACTGTTCTGGGACATTAAATAATCACATGTACAAACTGAACTTTGGCCCTCATCTTTCTCAATATGAAAATTAACTAGGCCGGCGCCGTGGCTCAACAGGCTAATCCTCTGCCTTGCGGCGCCGGCACCCCGGGTTCTAGTCCCGGTCGGGGCACCGGATTCTGTCCCGGTTGCCCTTCTTCCAGGCCAGCCCTCTGCTGTGGCCCAGGAGTGCAGTGGAGGATGGCCCAAGTGCTTGGGCCCTGCACCCCATGGGAGACCAGGAAAAAAGCACCTAGCACCTGGCTCCTGCCATCGGATGAGCGCAGAGCGCTGGCCGCAGCACGCTGTCCGCGGCAGCCATTGGAGGGTGAACCAACGGCAAAAGGAAGACCTTTCTCTCTGTCTCTCTCTCACTGTCCACTCTGCCTGTCAAAAAATAAAAAATAAAAAAAATTGAAAAAATTAAAAAAAAATTAACTTGAAATGTATCATAGACCTACATGTAGGAGCTAAAACTATAAATCTTCTAGAAGCAAACACAGGAGAAAATTTCCATGACATAGAGTTTGGCAAATATTTCTGATATATGACAGAAAGCAGACTTTAAAACAGTCAGTCAATTCAAAACCTGTGCGCTTCAAAACATACATACTGTTAAGAAAACAAAAGGCAATCCAGAGAGAAAATATTTTCAAAACATATATTGACTTGATTCTAAAATATTCAAAGACCTCTTAAGAACTCAGTAAGAAGAGGGACAACCAGTTTTAAAAGTAGGCAAGGGGCCAACACTCTGGCTTACAGAGTAAAGCTGCTGTCTGCAGTGCCAACATCCATATGTATGCCGGTGGGCTGCTCCACTTCTTGCCCAGCTCTCTGCTAATGGCCTGGGAAAGCAGTGGAAGATGGTCCAAGTCCTTGGGCCCCTGCACCCATGTGGGAGACCTGGAAGAAGCTCCTGGCTCCTGGCTTCAGAACGGAGCAGCACTGGCTGCCATTGTAGCCAGTGGGGAGTGAACTAGTGGATGAAAGATCCCTCCCTCTATCTATCTATCTATCTATCTATCTATCTATCTATCTATCTATCTATCTATCTCTCAGCCTCTGCCTCTCTGTAACTCTGCCTTTCAAATAAATATATACATCTTTTTTAAAAAGTAGTGAGTTAAGCCACTGACTGCAGTGCTGACATCCCATATGGGTGCTGGTTCAAGACCCGGCTGCTCCACTTCTGATCCAGTTCTCTGCTATGGTCTGGGAGAGCAGTGGAAGATGGCCCAAGTCCTTGGGTCCCTGCACCCGTGTGGGAGACCTGGAGGAGGAGGCTCCTGGTGCAGCTCTGGCTGTTGCAGCCATCTGAGGAGTGAACCAGTGGATAGAAGACCTCTCTCTCTCTCTCTGCCTCTCCTTCTCTCAGTGTGCAACCCTGACTTTAAAATAAATAAATAAATGTTAAGAAAAAAGTAGGCAAGATTTGAGCAGATGTCTCACCAAAGATTTGTGGGTGACAATAAGTATATGAAATATGTTCAACATCCCCACTCAGCAGGGTAAGCAAATTAAAAGGATACTATACATCTACTAAAAATTTTATAACTGTAGACTGACCATATCGAATGGAGAGGATGATGTGAAACAACTGGATCTTTGATCAACAGCATCTTTAAAAACTCAATACATGAACTTTAAAAAGTAAATGGAAATAGGATTAATAATTGAGTAAAAAAACACTTGATATCATATATACCAGGTATCTTTTAGTAATTCATGAAAAATGTGTATTATGAAAAAATTGTGCATAAATTTAAATGTTTTGCAACCAAATAAACATATTTTAATTTCATTTTCCCATGAATTTTCTGAAGAACTGCTGAAGGGTCTAGATATCCCTGATACCTGCCAGAGAAACATGAAAATAGACTTCAACACATGAATGCTTCATAGTGACTCTATTTGTATTCTAATAAAACTAGGAATGACCCAAATGTTCATCAACAGATGGATGGAGAAACAAACTACTATTGCAATAGAAGTTAGCAATAAAAATGAATAAGCAATTCACAAGTGTAGCAACACGTGTGCAACCTGTAGTGAAGCAAGCAGGATGGGGAAAGACAGGGAGTTGAAGGACTGCAATGGAGTGTGAGAAAATGTTCATGTTCGAAGGTGTAAGTATTTTTATCTATACTGTGGTGATAGTGTCACCGATATACACACACTTAAAATTAAGTTGTACCACTTTACGTACAGTTTATATCAGTTATACTTTAACAAAACTGAAACACACACACACACACACACACACACACACACACACTGCCCCCACCTACACTCAGTAACAGTGACCTAATGGCTTCCTCCAACATTCTTTACCAAATTCTCTACCAATCTCCCACCCAGACTATCTTGCTTCTTGAGGGTCATCTTTCTCCCAAGAATTATCTACAAGTCCTTTTTCTTCATACACTCTGCCCGAGGCAGCTAAACTGACCGATTGCTCTTTGATCTCCCATGATGTGCATGAACTGTGTAGTGTGCCAGTGAATCACACATTACTTATAAATCTCTTCTACTGATGCTTTGAATGGTTCACTGCTTCATCTTCAGGAGTGTTCCTTGCCTGGTCTTTGTCCTCCCAGAGACACTGTCAATCTCTTCAGAGTTAGGACCACACATTGTATTTAGCACTTCTTTTCTGTTCTAGCAAAATATTTTGCATTAAGCAAAAGCTCAATATCAGTAAATTTTACATTTCTAGCAAGGACTAAGCCTTGCAACTCATTGTATACATGCTGAATTATTTTTAAATGCTAAATAAATCATTCCTACACTCATGGAATCTTTTCAAAACATGAGAAATCTTCAAAATGGATATACTTGAAAAAGTATGCGTGGATTTCTAAACTTTTTACACCAAAATAAATTTAGCATTTCATTCCATTTTCCATGACCATTTTTCCACATGTATATTTTTTGTCTTCCTTTATTTTTCCAATAGCATGTTTTTAATTTACATTATAGTCAAAAGGTCAGTTCTCCACTAAATAAAAAGTTCAACAAATATAAAGGAGAAGAACCTTGAAGTATTCTCATACATTGCTTTAACTTAATGACTGCTATATGGAATTCCTATGGCTGGATTCCAGTCAAAATGTCAAGCAAAAGAAATGAAACATATTCTATTATTGCATTTATAAAAAGGCAAAAAAGAGGTGCCGGCGCTGTGGCACAGTGGGTTAATGCCCTGGCCTGAAGCACCAGCATCCTCTTCCGTTCCAGCTCTCTGCTATGGCCTGGGAAAGCAGCAGAGGATGGCCCAAGTCCTTGGGCCCCTGTGCTCGTGTGGGAGACCTAGAAGAAGCTCCTGGCTTCAGATCGGTGGAGCTCTGGCCGTTGTGGCCAACTGGGGAGTGAACCATCAGATAGAAGACCTCTCTCTCTCTCTCTCTCTCTCTCTCTCTACCTCTACCTCTCCTTCTCTGTGCAACTCTGACTTTCAAATAAATAAATAAATATTTTTTAAAAAGGCAAAAAGAGGCAAAAATTAGCCTATAGTAACAAAATAGTTCTATATTTTAGAGCTAACAAATGGATGAGATAATATTCTAAGTCTTGAGTGTTAAAATTATGTATGTGTATGTTTCTATCTCTGTCATAAATGCATTTTCTTTATTACAACTTTCTTATGTAATTATACAAATAAGAACTACATGATATAATTAGTTGTCTTTAATTAACCTCCTTTAATCTATATGTTCCCACTTCATCAATGACCCTGAAATCTCCTGTTGAAACTGACCTTTCTCTCTGTGATGGCAACAGCTGCTGATGTTCAATAATTAGTTTCCATTAACAATTGAGGGCCACAAAATGGTGACATTCCTATTTTGTTATCCTGTTTTTGATGAGAACATTACTAAATTTCAAGTCGAAATCATATTTCTTTCCTCTTATCCATTGTATATTTTCTACCTCTATTGTAATCATCTAGAGATGGCTTGGATCAGGGTAGATGTATTAGAGAGATTTGGTCAGATTCCAGAGAACTGGAAAATAGTGACCATTTCCTGTGAAGTTCTACTTCATTTGATTAATTTAAATATATAGAACGCTCACTGTGTGAGAGGCACCATCACAAGCACTGTATTAATTTCAATTCATCTAATTTAGTTCTCAGAGTGACTCTGGAGAAGCTATTTATACCAGATACAGAGCTCATTCCTTCATACATACTACAAGGAGTCCAGCTCTTGACCAAATTCCTAGGTATGATTTTTTGGGTCCAACAATAGGCCAACAAGGGCCTCACCTGGAAGACCTCCTACCCAGGGGAAAGCCTCCCTCCCCACCAGACCTGGTCAAGACCACACCGAACAGTCTGAAGGGTGTTACAGTCAAGGTTCCAGACCATTTTGCTCTTTCACATATTCGTGGCCCTAGACCAGGTGCCTTCATGCAGAAATGTCTTTATCTGAGCTCAACCTAGACTGCCTTCAGGCCTCTGCTGAGGCCTCCCTATGGAGGGGGAGAGGACCTTGAGGTCACTGGGAGAGGTAGTGGAGATCCCCACCAAACTGTCCCTCCCAGCATTTCCATGAGGATAGAAGCCCATATATTTTAGGAAAGAATCCTTATTTTAAATTTGCACTTGTTTTTATTTAGTGGAAAGACAGAGACACAGAAAAATCTTCCATCCATTGGCCCACTCCCCAAATGCCCAAAAAGGCTAGAGTTGGTCCAGGCTGAAGCCAGGGGCCAGGAACTCAATCCTGGTTTCGTATATGATCTCTACTCTACTCAAGTACTCAAGCCATCACCTGCTGCCTCCAAGGGTGCACATTAGCTGGAAGCTGGAATTGGAAGCCGAAAGTATGAGCCAGACACTTTGATAAGGGATTCAGACATCCCAAGTGGCATCTTAGCTACCCAAATGCCAGCCCTGGTAATTACTATTTTAAGGGTTAAATAGAGGGAGGAAGAGGAAGAGGGAGAGAGAGAGAATATTTCTCCCGTTACTCCTATATCTTTCGTTCTTTAACCTGATCGGCTGGCTGTTCAAGCCTGCTATGGGTAGCTGGCCTCTGGGAGACAGACCCACAGTTATTAAATGGTACCTAGCACTCCCCACTTTCAAATGGCCATTCTTTTTTTTTTTTTATTTGTTTGTTTGTTTGTTTTGGCTTTTAATTTTTTTACCCAGAAACCTTTTATTTAAGGTATACAAACTTCATGCACTTTCTAAATACAGCTTTAGGAACACAGTGATTCTCCCCACCTGCACTCCCACTCTTCTTCCTCCTCGCTCTCCTATTCCCATTCTTATTTTTACTAAAATCTATGTTCAACTAACTTTACACATAAGATTAACCCTATACTAAGTAAAGAGTTCAACAAGTAGCATTAAAAAAAAAAACTATTCCTCAACTGTCGAGACAAGGGCTGTTCAAAGTCATCGCATCTCAAAGTGTCAATTTCAATCAAGTGGCCATTCTTCTAATTTCAACAGCTGCTCCTTTAATGGCCATCTTGAGCCCCAAGGTAAGCAATATTAATTTTCTATGATAAAAATCAGAACTGGACATACATTAAAGCACCCACAAAGCTACTTCCCAAGAGACTAAAAATCTTGCATGTTTCCCATTGCAAATCATGTCCAAACACATGCTCCATCAGTGTAGTTCTGTAGATGTTATGTAATAAGTCTGAATGAAGATATGTATTATAGCCCCTGATAATACAGTCCCAATAATATCAAATACCCTTAGATGGGAATATGAACAACCTTTTCAGGAATAAATTCCCTGAGAGAAAAGCTAAAGCCCTGCCTCTTCTTATACTCATAGATTAAACCACAACAACAATATTTTAAAAATTCTGGTCCCCATTTCCTTGTTTCTTGTTCTGCTCAGTCTCAGCCAGAAACTAGGTAGAATTTGAGTTCTTTCCATAACTACAGCCTAGGGTATTTCACTCAAACAGGCAATTTGTTCAGTGTATCGAAAGCTGAATTCAGTACAGCTTCAACCCTTTGTAGGCTAGAGATTAAATCAAATATATATGCTTATCGGTGTGCCAGCCCTACCCCAAAAAGATGCAAAGAGCCAAACAACTGCCCATTCCAGGAAAAGAGTATCCCTAGAACCACACAGAGAACCATCTTTAACCACATGAGAGATGCCAGTCAATCACCACAGCAGAGACACGCTGGACCACACAGTCTCCACTCGGCAGGCTGCAAACGTGGACAGGCTTTGCATACTTTCAGTAATCACTACCATCTTTGATTTGTACGGATCCTGCCATAACAGATAATGAAGCAGCTGAAACTTTCCAGCTGTCTGTTTCTTGGGTTTAACATCAGTCCAATCCAAGGGTTTTCTAAAGTAATTTTTATCATTATGTTACTCTTATTTGGCTTCAAAGCCTACTCCCTTTATCCCATTCATATGGATCATTCCTCCTCCCTCCCCACCCCCTTTCCAGTCTATCCTGAGCCACACAACTGCTGTTTGTTCTCTCCCAACTGCTTTGCCTGTCTTCTCTGTCCTTCCTCTCAGGAGGGGCTGTCGATTAGGGGTGGCTCTTGTTTTCGATAATTCCCTGCTGGGGAAGCTTCCTTTGCCCTTTAAAATGCATGTTATTTCATATTATGGATCCATTCATTATCTTCTGCCTCCCTTGATGGATGGGAAGCAGAGCCCTTATCTGTCACTTTGTGAATAACAGTTCTTGACAAACAGCAAGTATGCAGTGAATATCTTGTTCAGTGAAAAAATCCTCATTCTTACAGCTCAGTCTGTGGCCTGCAAATGTGTGGCTGGCTGGTGACCAGTCCTGTGCAGCTTTCCTGTCACAGGGGACCTCCTGAAGGAGTCGGTTAGAGGTGCTGTCTGGACACCAGATGGAGACGTTGTGCCCATATGCCCATTTCACATGCTTTCTTCCCGTGCCCTGGCAACTTCTAGCAAGCCCGCAAAGCGCTGTTTCACCTATCATTTGGAGCCCTACACTGGGACCTGTGGTTACTGGGTGGAACCACCTTCCTATGGGGACTTGGGCGGGATGAAAGGCCACTCTACTCACCCCCAACAGTAGGTGGTACTTATAATTCCCCTGCCATGTGTCATCCTGCCAGGAAACATGATATCTGTCTTTCCTTCCTACAGACACCTGCAAACTATACAAGGAAAGCTCTTGGAGTTTCCTGACACTCTTCCTCGTAGGGCAATTACTATTTTATCTTACAAATGTAGTATGGCTTTCACTGTCCAAGGTCACGTACATATACATATATAAATACATTACAAGGAACAAGGTTTGCTATGATGCTTCTACAATCTCGCTATAGACAGTTTTCACAGCAGGAAAGGATTGCAATCAGTAATTTACAACAGTATAATTTACTGGAAAAGGAAAGCAGACAAAACTATAATGGCGAAGGAAAATAATTTTGGCGACTGCCTTGCCAATCAACCCATCCCAGGTTCGTAGAACTGATGTCTCCTGCCACCCATACTGTGGCTCCTGTAAAGTCCCTCAAAATTCTAATAAGAAACACAGACCAAGGACATATAATTTACCCAAGCCTCGCTTCTTCAATTTTTAATCCTCAGCCATAGAGTAACCATTGTGACTTCCCTGTGGTCTGTGAAGGTCTCTTCTTGCCACTTGTTACCCTTTGCATGAAAGCCAGGATTTCCATAAAAGTCTTATTTCTTACACAAGTTGAGGAAACAGGATGAACAGGGCGGGGAAAAATAAAAGCAAAACCCAGTAACATTCTCACCTATGCACGTTCAGCACTCTGAAAACCATGAAGAACAGAGGTCAGTGAGTTCTATTGGTGGGGATGCTTGGAGGGGGCGTGGCTTTCTGAGTGGTGAGTGTGGCCTAGTTCTTTCAGGACACTTCTTCTCCCTGAGGGACTTGAAATTATCAAGACCCAAGCCCATCCTGCAGACTCCAAGTTTTAAAAAGATGGGTAGAATTCTCAGTCTCTTCCTGAATCCAGAATCTGCTCACCTAGTGGAAGGCCCCGACTACCTTACTTCTAAAACTGAAGCCCTAGGTTTCCTAAATCTAGATATGGTTCCACACTTATGACACCAGGCAAAAAAACTGAATTAATCCTTCAAGTATGGTCATGCCTTTTTTTTTAGAGGTAGAGTTATTGACAGTGAGAGAGAGACAGAGAGAAAGATCTTCCTTCCATTGGTTCACTTCGCAAATGGCCGCAATGGCCAGAGCTACAGGTGCCAGGTGCTTCTTCTCAGTCTCCCACGTGGGTGCAGGGGCCCAAGGAGTTGGGCCATCTTCCACTGCTTTCCCAGGCCATAGCAGAGAGCTGGACTGGAAGTGGAGCAGCTGGGGCTAGAACTGATGCCTATATGGGATGCCAGTGCTGCAGGTAAAGGATTAACCTATTGCACCACAATGCCAGCCCCTCTGGTCATGCTTTTTAAAACCAGTGTCATGCTGGTGCACATAGAAGCCTAAGTGTTACAGAGATCAAATGGATAGGATCAAGCGGTGAAGTGTCCATACAGATAGGATCAAGTGATAAAGTGAAATAATAATAGAATTAAAAAGGTGTGAATGTTCCAACATGAGAAGCAGTCCATTCAGCAGACTCATAGAAAGATAATCACTTTAAGTAGCACTCTGACCTCAGAATCAGTGGTTAAGGCATTTTGGTCTGGCTGAAAAGCCCAGAGAAGCAACTCAGGCGTGGAAAGCCAAGACACTGTGGCAAAAAATAGTCTACATAAAGGACCTCTCTGGGTGAGAACCCAGTGGAAAGAAGCAGCCACCAAAGAAGGATGTACTTTTCTCTGAAGGGATAAGAGAACTTCCACTTTACTTATGGCCTTGTTAAGCTAGTGGATTAAAAAGGCTCCCATAGCCTAGGCAGCTCATATCAAGAGTATTGGGTGATCACCGATATCATACATAAGAGTGTTAATTGTTAAATAAACAACAAGACTCGCTGTGTACTTACTCCCCATGCAAGACCTTCTCTCCAAAGTATTATGTCATGAGACTTAATAGTAAAACTTGTTCTCAATAATCTTTCTTTTAGTGTATTAATTGGAGGATATTCTTATGTCTCATAAGTTCTAGTTATGTCCAAGAGCTCACAAAAGATATATCATTCTTGGGTTCTTCTTTAAAGATAATTAAGTTCCTAAAAGAAAAGCAGGTGGAGGAAGGAAGGGAAGAGAAAAAGGGGGAAAAAAAGCAGAATCACCTTCAAGATGCAATTACTTTGAAAAGCCCTTGTCTGGATTGTGAAGAACCGTTTTCTTTCTTTCTTTTATCCTTCCTTCCTTCCTTCCTTCCTTCCTTCCTTCCTTCCTTCCTTCCTTCCTTCCCCTCTCTCTTTCCTTCTTTCTTTCTTTCTCTCACTCTCTATTTCTCTCCTTCATTCCTTCGTTCATTCACTCCTTCGTTCCTTCCTTCCTTCCTTCTTTCCTTCCTTCCTTCCTTTTCTTTTTCTTTCTCAGACTAAGCATTCATTGAACTCCTTAACTAGAATAGAGTTAATCCTCTGTATATAAAGTTAAATGAAAATAGATCATAGTGAAAAACAGGACAGGGAACAGCAGAGGGAAGAGGAATATAGGTGAGAGAATGGGTGGGAAGGCAGGTACAGTGGGAAGAATTACTATGTTCCTAATGTTGTATTTATGAGATGCATATAAACAAACAAACAAACAAACCAACGTCACGCCTGCAGACACGAATCACAGGGTAAACAGCCACAGCTCAAATGTCCAATGACTGGTAAGACCTGTGGTAAGGCTGTCCACCCACGGCACACCAAAAGACCCGTTCTTATCATTCTAACACCCCAACCCAACCCCAAGAACTACTCCAACATTGACTCAACCCAAGTTGAAAATAAACAGGTGTTAACACAGATTGATGTGAGGCAATTGATGGGGAGAAGACACAACCTTGTAGCTACCACTTCTTACCAAGAAACTGCAAGCTATGTCTGGCTTAAGGAGTTCTCACACAGTCATCAGTCACACCCTCATGTTCACCTGCAGGTTCAGAACACACAAGCCCCCTTCATTATGATGGTTAAATCTTCACCTCCAACCACACAGCAAGGTGTAGGCCATATATAAGGCATCTGCTAGTATATGCAGCCATCCCTTTTGAATAGGCAAAATCCTTCCCCAAATTTCTTTAAAACTTAGTGTCTTTGTATAATTACCTATAAGCAAACACCCTAAGACAACAAATAGCTGGTTGTAAAGTCTGGTTTTCATCACTAGAACTTCCATGTTGCTTGTGCAACCCATATTTCTTTCTGTTTCAAGCTAAAACCATGGTTTTGAGTTTCCGTGGGCCTACACTGGACAACAACACTTGAGTAGTCTACTCAGTTACAATTCTGCCATTTCTGTTGATTTCTCCAGGTTGCTAGTCTCACTACCTTCTCTCCCTAGGGAAGTATGTTTCTGCAATCTTGTTTAACCACATGGAATGTATTCTGTCATTCACCCAAGAGTTTTTATTCCTAGAGTTGCTGTCTGAACCTGGAAATGCTCTTTGTTGTATCTAAAAGTCAAACTTCATAAGAACAGAAGGTAGAATGGTGGCTGCCAGGAACTGGGGGAGGAGGAAATGGATGATGTTGGTCAAATGTGCAGTTTCAGGTATACAAGATGGATAAGTGCTAAAGACCTAACACACTGCAATGAGTCTACAGCAACAACACTGAATTTTGTACTTGAAATCTGAGAGTAGATCACAAACATTCTCAAACACAAGAAAAACAGTGACAATGTAAGGTGACTGATATGTTAAATAGCTTGATTATAGTGTTCTTTAGTGTTACATATATCAAAACATTGAGTTGTATACCTTAAATATATATAAAATTTGCTTCTCAGTTATATCTCAATAATACTTAAAATCTAAGAACAAAAGTCTGTAGATTCTTGATGTGTTTGGCATACTCATGTAATCAAATTAATTTTAATAAATCAATTTTTTTCAAAGCTCTGGATGCAATATTATCAATATTTTGGTATTTAAGTGCTTTGCATCTTGTTCTATTGACAGCCATTCACTACCATCTCTTGAATTCTCATTTTTTGGTTATCTTGTTTCTGAGGTCATGTTTATCTTCATGTTTAAAGCCCTAGTCTGAGCTGGCTCTTGGAAGCTCTCCTTATAGGCGTCTACACTGTTAACCTCTGCAGGGACAATAACATACTTTTCAATTATTTTGGCTCAGAGCAAGGGTCTCAGACTCAGCCTCCCCTCTCCTTACTGTTTTGGAAATCAATATCTCTTAATCCATAATGTTATAGGAATCTGGCTTTAGGGAAATTTCTACTGCCTCGTGGTCCAGACACAGTTCCTGCCACTTGGGTTTAGAATCTTTGTTCTTTGCTGCTCCAGCCATTGCTCCAAGACTCTGGGGCTCTGACTTCACTACACACCGGCGCTGCTTCCCACTATTCCCACCTCTGCTCCCGGCCATACAATTCAGGCTGTGTTCCCTAGAAAATTCATGCTATTTTGTTATCGTCATTTTTAAGTAATTGCTGATGTTGCTTCTATTCTCCCAAAGTGGTGGGCCATCTCCCTGTGTGTTATCTAAATTTGGACTGTCAGCTCTTACTCTTGCTTTTTCACCTCTTGTGAATGTCTTAAGGGTCCTGGGCTCTGAAAGTGTTCCTTTCATAATGATTTTGAACTTTAAATGTAAAAACACCCCCCAAACTTAAAATTCTTTGTACTACCATTCTCTTTCTTTCCTTTCTCTCTCTCTCTCTCTCTCTCTCTCTCTCTCTCTCTCTCTCTCTCAGAGAGACAAACAGACCTCCTATCCACTGGTTTTGTCCCTAATACTGGCAATAGCCAGGAATGGGCCTTGACAAATGTGGAAGCCGGGAAATCAATTCAAATCTCCCGCATGCCTGGCAAGAACCCAAATGCTTGAGCCCTACCTGCCACTTCCCAGAGGGCACAATGGCAGGAAGCTGGACTTGGGAAGGGAACAGAGACTGAAGCTCAGGTACTCTGAAATGGTATGTAGGCATCCTAAATCATGCTTAGCTGCTAGGTCAAAGCCTGCCCCCTCTGACCAGTGTTAACACTGACGCATCAGCCTGGATTACTGTTAACTAGACATTTCTCCTATGCACTTCTCCAGGCGGATGACAAGAGTTTTTATTGTTGTTTCCTATTCCCAAGTCTATAGATTAGAGTTGTTCTGGTCCTGTTCCATAAGCAAATGGTATTTAATAGTAGGATTTGTACAAGAATTTGGTTTCTATGTTCCTCTTTGCATGCACTAAAGTCATACCTTCTTTCCTATCTCTTATGTTTGAGACTTGAGCTTTTGTGTTTTCAATCCCTGCTCATGCCTTTGCCTTGAGTTTCCTCTGAGTTATGACGCCTTGGAATACTATGTCTTTCCATAGAGTTATACTTATCCAGATGTTCAGTGTGTCTGGAGCAAGGAGTGAAGTTGTAGGGGTGGTGTTTGGTCTGGTCCTTAGGAAGATGTCACGTGGACACAGGGAACGTGGAGTTCCCTGTCTGCGTTGGAGAGTAAACTAAAAAATGGAAGCTCTGTCTCTCTGCTGCCCAAATATGTAAATTCATTAAAATTTAAAAGGAGTTATAGTATTTCAATCCCTCCATCTGTCAGGCTCATCATACTTTGTCTATAATATCATTTCAGCTCCCATACTGCAGCTATTAAGATGGTGGGATTAAGCATCTCTCAGATCACAGGTAGGCTGGAGCCATTGAGTGAAGCCTATAACCCTGAACAATGTGATTTGCTTGGAGAGAACCACATTCACTCAGCAGCAGTCAATGAGAAAGACAACACTTTCTGACATACTTCATAAAAAATTTAGAAGACACCGGATGGTGGGATGCAAATGTTATTAACAATACACACTACAATTACTATTTTACAATTTTGCATTAAATTTTGCTTTCTTCTGACCAAAAATCATTCAAAATAATGTAATTAATCTATTGATTTATTGCAGAAATGTAATATTTATTTACTTTGGGCAAAAGAGGCATGCATGTATGTGAATGGCTGAGAATCCTCTCCCGAGAGGTCCTACCTATTATCACAAGGTAAGGGCCCTCAGTTAGGCTTCCTTTATATCATACATCATTAGTTTAAGTTATAATATTTATTTTTATTTTGTCTGTCTTTCCTATGAAATATAAAATTAATCCTCATGAGAACAACAACCTTGTAACTATTGTTAACCACTAAATTCTTAATGTCTGAAATAATACTTGTCACCTAGAGACTCAGTATTAGTTGAATACACCTTAGCCAGAATTTGGTAACTTAGTAACTACTTCCGAAATATGAGAATTTTTTACTACTAAAAGGTATAAAAAAAATACTTCCTTGATCCGACTAGTTTGTACAGACATGTGACTACCCTTGATCCAATTATATTGGCCAAATCTGTGGTTTTCACTAAGACTTAAGCCAATCAAGACTCCTCCATGGAGGTAAGGGATAAGAAGGATCCACTCAAATCAGTGTGCTAATAATGTGACAGAGGCAGTTTCCCAAAGAATATTCTGATGCAATGGCCATGGCAGAAGAGCTGTGTGTGTGTGTGTGTGTGTGTGTATGTGTGCTGGCATGTGTGTGAATATATATATGTGTGTGTGTGTGTATGTGTGTATATAAGCAACTTCAACAACTGTCCAGTGTACCACCAAACCTGTAAGACGGATCTTACAAGTGGTAATTTAAGTCCAGGAAGGCCCAGTTACTCACATAAGACATAAGCAGTGAGTTAAAATGTTAAGTTCCTAAAAGGATAAGATTAGAACAAAACATCCAAGTCCTCTACTTATTATTTAATTTCTGGGTACAATTAATTCCTTTGTTTATTAGAAAATATTTAGTGATCATATACTTTGTTCCAGACACATACCAGATGGAGCTAAAGCAGCAAATTTACAAACAAGGCACTGATGCCAATGTATATATTTTAGAATGAAAAACAAGTGATAAAAATCAATAAGTACTTATGTGACATAACATCAGATAGCAATGAATGCTATGAACAATAATAAGGTAGAGCAAGTGAACAGAGAATGACAAGCAATAATAACTTATGAAAGCCAGATCAGAATCCAGTAGGAAGAATGGTTGTGCAAAGACCGGTGTGAAATAAGAGAATGAAACATGAAGATACCAGTTGGGAGGAACTGTACACAGAAGGAGTAACACATAGCAAAGATCTGAAGGTGGGAGTCTGATTGGCAAGTTTGTGGAAGAGCAAGGAGGCAGCATGAAGCTCACACTGGTTGTGAGCTTGGACAAACTAATCAATCTCTTCTACAATCAGGAGCAGAGTTTTACAATGAATAAAAAGGGATTAGATATGTAAAGTCTCTTATACACTAGGTGTTCAACCAAAGATGCTATCTTTCTTTTAATTCCTGTTACCTTTGCCTTAGGTCCAGTCTTACTCAAGTCATCTCAGGACACTAACTCACCATGAGCTCGCTTGTCTGTAGAAGTCTTCTCTGTTTGAAAGCAGCTGCTGCTTTGAAGTGTTCTCTGCCCAAACCATGTGGTTTCATGACCCTTTTGTTCATGATCCTGTTACAATAACCACAATCCACAAAGGAGAATGCAACATGCTACCTTCTTCACTCTTGTGTATCCAAGTGGTTTGGTTTTTTTTTTCTTTCTTTGTTCTAAGCTAAAGGGGTTATGTGGGTGTCTGATCATATGAGTCAAAATCTCCAACCAGAATATAAATAAAATCCTGATCTTGGTCAGAAGCAGCCAGTGTCAACTGGTATAAATCAGACCGTGCCATGTACCATAAACTCTTGTAAACCATTGAAATCCGTTCTCTAGTAACATTTCCAAATGCATCAGAAATAGTACTTTCTATTTGGTGCCTTCAGTGCTGACTTTTTTAAAGATCTACTTTCATTTTATGTAGCTTATTTTATTTATTTATTTTTGACAGGCAGAGTTAGAAGTGAGAGAGAGAGGTCTTCCTTTTTCCGTTGGTTCACCCGCCAAGTGGCCGCTACAACTGGCGAATTGCGGCCGGTGCACTGCGCCGATCTGAAGCCAGGAGCCAGGTGCTTCCTCTTGGTCTCCCATGCGGGTGCAGGGCCCAAGCACTTGGGCCATCCTCCACTGCCTTCCCGGGCCACAGCAGATGGCTGGACTGAAGAGAAGCAACCGGGACTAGTACCTGGTGCCCCAACTGGGAGTAGAACCCAGGGTGCTGGCACCGCAGGCAGAGGATTAGCACACACACATTGGATTATACACACACACACACACACACACACACATTGTGCATATATGCATGTGTTTGTGTGTGTTTATGGGGGGAGGGAGGAGATGGGGAAGAATATGTTAGAAAATAAATAAACTAGGCTGAACCTCAGCTTTTTCCTATTTTTGCATAGCTGATAAGATTCCATTTGATTGAAGAGTCCTAACCATAAAATAATTCCTGGAGATGTAATTAAGCAAATTAAGTTACCAGACAGGAAGAGAACGTGGGATTGGGGATTTGACTCCTTTCCTCTGATCACTGTGAATGACAAGACAGTATTTACTTTTTCACTCTAATTTTGTGTGTCAGGTACATGCTAGGGGTACATGTATGAATCAGTTAAGTGAAAGAAGGAAAACATTGACTAGGCATACTTACTGTGAGAAAATAAAACAGTCATACCATTAAAGTACAAGTCATTTTGAACTTCCTAATTCGCATTTTTTCAGATTGCTAGCTGCATTAACAGGATGATGAGTTTGCATCTAAAGGAATTGTTGGACCAGCCTTGTGGACCCCTGAGCTAAGCCTCCACCTGCAACTTTGGAATCTCACATCTGGAATGTCAATTCTAGGCCAGGCTACTCCACTTCTGACTCTGCTTCCTGGTAATGCACCAGGGAGGATGGCCTGAGTACTTGGGCCTCTGTCACTCATACAGGAAACCAGGGTGGAGCACTTGACTCCTGGCTTTGTCCTGGCCCAGAACCTACTGTTCTGGCCACCTGGAGTTTCTCCTTCTTTCTGTGTCACTCTGCCTTTCAAATTAATTAAAAATTATCTTTTTATTAAAAAAAATTATTTTCATCCCATTATTATCATTATTTCAAAGTTGTAGTGTCAAGATGTCATGACAAATTTATATGAACTAAGTATTCACTGAGAAGTCTTAGTACTATTATGAAGATTCTCACTGGAGTTAATTTCCATAATTAAATTAAATTAATCTCTAATATTCTCATAGGAAAAATAGAATTTTAACTTTTTTTGCTATAACTGGCAAAGGTTACTTTGCCAGAAACATGCATCGATTTCCCTACTCTGTGATGTTCCGGCCTGACTGCTCTCCACTCCACTGGCCTCGTCAGAGCATCCTTATTTAGAAAGAAGCGCTGGTTCACTGGATCCGGTGTCTCTTCCAGCTCAGAAGTCCTGTGATCCTATGAAATGCTGTCTTGTGGAGTTTTCCACACCTCCCATGCTATTTGTACTGGAACACACCAGGAGTGGAGAATTTCCAGTTCTTTTTACTGATTTGTTTTTGCATTTCCTTCCATCTTGATTTTAAAGAAGGGGAAATGCTGCAAAACATTTTTTTTCTTAAAAATGCTTTAAAAATATGGTCTTAAAAATAGCCTTTCAGAAAGAAGAAATTCTCAAGGGTTTCCTGTTTTCTTACATTCGCCATTCTCTCCCTGGGGTGCCAGCTTTTTAAAAGCCAGGGAAAAAATGAACAGCAGGAGGTGGCTGCATCTCCCAGGTGGACAACTGGCTTGTGCTGATAACAGCACTTGCTTTCACTCAGTTCCTGGGAGTGCAGCCCTCTGCTAGGTTCCGTTGTGTAGCTCCATTATCTACGCTGAACATACTCTCTCTAAAAGAATGCCTTAAATATGAGGTGTGCCTGGGCACCCAGGGATTCCCTGAAAATCTACATTTTAGACAGTTTTGTTTTACTCATGCTTTCCATGTGTGCTCCCGGGTGTCGCCTCCTGGCACTCCAGGCACTGAACCAGGTTGACTGACAGGGAGCACGGCTGTGTTAGGTGCTTCCTCTCCTTCCCAAGTTCGTCACGACCTTGAATGATGTGAAAGGCACCAGCCTGACTACACAACACCCCGATTCTATCATTTGTAAATGTATTCATCTCTGCTGACTTTCACTTTTACTCCATTTCTGTTCCCACTCCAATGAGTACAGTTTGGCCTCTGTCTTCCCTCTGGAGAGTTTATTCTTTAAAACCATCAACTCCAATATTTTAACTGTAAATTCCGTTCTTCCCTTCCTCCCACTTACTTATCTGCCATTACTCTGTATGCTCTTTGACAGCATCTCCCTGTTTTTATGCCCTCAATTCTCTCTATTTATGCAGACTCCCTCTATTCTCATCCTGCTCTATCTAGTTGCCACAAACCACCATTTCAACAAAACCCTTGGCAGCATGCTTGATCATCCCACCCCTTATTCTTTCAATCCCTGACTGGCAAACTCAAGCCACACATAAATTCAACTATGTGCTTTCTCTGCCCGAACGTCTTAAGCAACTGAAACAAGATCTGTCCCAAAGGGAATTCATTCTCTCACCAGCCCTGGCCTACTACACTTTCTCTCCCCAGATTCTGGACCACTAGCTACCTCTCAGAGAGTAAAACATCACAGTAGGCTTGTTCACCTCCCTCCACATCGCCACTCCCCCACCAGCCCTTCTTATTTAGCTCCTGTCCTCATTTCTTTACCCACTCTTCCACCTACCTCCTCCCACCTTTTTTTTTAAAGATGTTATTTATTTATTTGAGAGGCAGAGACAAAGAGAAAGGTCTTCCATCTGCTGGTTCACTCCCTAAATGGTCACAATAGCCAGAGCTGGGCTGATCTGAAGCCAGGGGCCAGGAGCTTCTTCCAGGTCTCCCACACTAGTGTAGGGCCTCTAGTGCTTGGGCCACCTTCCACTGCTTTCTCAGGCTACGGCATAGAGCTGGATCAGAAGAGGAGCATTTCTGGCCGGGTACCATAGCCAGAAAGGTATTATTATAACACAACTCTGATCAAGTTGTCCTTTACCTAAGTCTTTCCACAATTAACTGTTTTTCTTACAATGTGAGCAGACACAAGGGGCCCATTCACTTGGGGCTGTCACCAAATAACTGGCCTCAAGTAGGAGTTTCACAGCCATGGTTGAGGGAGTGTCCGAGATGCAGCAAAGCAGGAGAGGGAGGCCCTCCTGCTCATACCATGTCAGGAACATGCATCACCATGTTTTTCCATGTGTCCAGAAAATGGCCCAATCTCTTCCTCCAGGTGGAGAATTTAGTATTATAACGAGGAACGTTCGGCTTAGATCTAAAGATCAGCTTGAAACTGGTCTCCTGCAGCTTCACCTGCCCCTTGTCTGTGCTGCTCCCACAACCTGACAGCAGTGTAGCGAGGTACCCGGGAGCAATCGGCCTCTGACAAACAAGCTCGGGAGAGCTCCGGCTCCCTGCCTGGGATCCAGTGCCTCCCCTTTACCTAAATCCCACCCTCTCGGTTGCAATAATGGAGTTCAAACTAACTACTCAGAAGATTCCCCATGATCTGAGCCTGCTGCTTTCTGCCACCTTGAATGTGGTCCCACTGAGCTTGTCTAAGTTCCTCCAATGGGCTCTGCTCTCCTGTGTATCCTCTGTTGATTCATCCAGTCGAGTGTTCTTTTAATCCACGGCCCAGGGTAGTTGCTGGGGTTATTATTATCTAACATTATCTAACATACTGCACACTCAAATCTGACAAAGATCCTCTCCTCTGTTCCCATCCCTCTCTGTCCTCCTATTGTCATACCCTTAATCACTATCCTGTGATGTACTTACCTGTGTACTTCTTTGTTCCACAGGTATAGTCTTAGCTCAACCAAGTGAGATTATTATCTCTGAAAATGCAGAAACTTATCTATGTGGTTCACCAGTAAGACCTCAGACACGAATACAGCAGTAGAACATGGCATTGCACACATTTGTTGTATCAACTAATGAATAAACATGCATAGTCTATTAATTCAATCATTTCGAGTTACAAGTGCTATAAACACAAAATGCAACCAGCAAGGACGCACTAGGAAGTGTTTCTATAATAAAGGTAATGAAATAGTAGCAGGAAACCTTTATCAGATCCTAGTAAGTACCAAACACTGTGCCAAGAACTTTACACATCTTAGGTAACTCTTCTAACAGCACTAGAAAATATGTTGTGATTTGTGTATTACAGTGTATAAGCTGAGTTAAAAGGAGGCAAAAGAACTCCTCCAAGGTCAGGAAGCAAGTGGCAGGCTTAGGAGTTGAACCCAAATGGTCTGAAGTGGCACTTTCCATAGCAAGCACTCTACTACGCTGTCACTGGTTCTGTGTCTGCATTTACATACTGTCAGTTTCTGAATGGCACAGACCTCTTGGGGCTCAAGTAAACAATGGAGAAGTGCTGTTGCTGTTAAGGTTTTCACAATCTCCGTATGAATGTGGAATAAAGAGGAGACAGATCTGTTCACCAAAAAAAAAAAAAAAAAAAACATAACTGCTGTAAATGCACTGTGAGAGAGCATGCTCAAAGTCCAAAGGAGAGGCGGGTGTTTGGTGCGGCAGCTAAGTCACCACTTGGGACACCCACATGCCAAATCAAAGTGCTGCCCAGCTTTTGATCCAGTTTCCTACTAGGGCCCACCCTGGGAGGGAGCAAGTGATCGTTCAAATGCTTGGATCTCTGACACCCATGTGGGAGACCCGGATGGATTTCCAGGCTCCAAGGTCTAGCCTGGCCCAGTGCTGGCTATTGCAGGCATGTGCAAGCACCAGTGGATAGAAGATCTTTTACTTTCTCCTTTTTTCCCTCCCCATCTCTATTCCTCTCTCTTTAAATAAAATTATTCCTCTTTCAAATAAAATGAAACCAAATTTTAAAAAATATTTTTAAAAGCCAAAGAAGTGGGGTCGGCGCTGTGAGGTCGCAGGTAAAGTTGCTGCTTGCAGTGCCGGCATCCCTTAAGGGGCACCGGTTCAAGTCCTGGCTGTTCCACTTCTGATCCAGCTCTCTGCTATGGCCTGGGAAAGCAGCAAAACATGGCCCAAGTGCTTGGTACCTTGCACCCACATGGAGGACCTGGAAGAAGCTTCTGGCTCCCAGCTTCAGATGGGTCCAGCTCCAGCCACTGTGGTCATTTGGGGAGCAAATCAGTGAATGGAAGACTTCTCTCTCTCTCTCTCTCTCTCTCTCTCTCTCTCTCTCTCTCCGTTTATCTGTAACTCTGCCTTTCAAATAATAAATAAATAAATAAATCTCTTTTTTTAAAGATTTATTTATTTGAAAGGCAGAGTTACACAGAGAGAGGAGAGAGAGAGAGAGAGATCTTCCATCTACTGGTTCACTCCCCAATTGGCCGCAATCGCTGGAGCTGCACAGATCCGAAGCCAGGAAACAGGAACTTCTTCCTGGTCTCCCACATGGGTGCAGAGGCCCAAGGACTTGGGCCATCTCCTACTGCTTTCTCAGGCCATAGCAGAGAGCTGGATGGGAAGTGGAGCAGCAAGGTCTTGAACCGGTGCACATATGGGATGCGGGCACTTCAGGCCAGGGCGTTAACCCACTGTGCCATAGCGTAGGCCCCAATAAATAAATCTTAACAAAAATAAACTCTGATTCATTCTGCCTTCAGAAAATACAGAGTGAAGCAAGGTTTTATGAAGGTGTCTACATGTAGCTGGGTTTTTGAAGAACGAAGATGAGTGACTTGAGGAATGGTACACAACATAGGCTGATTGGAGCATGGGTTTCTTTGGGTTCTGTTATAAGCCCTGGGGCAGCAAAGTAGGTTCAAGCCTTGTAGAGCTTGTATGACATCTGTAGTATGATTCCGGGGTACAAGAAATGCCAATGTAACCCCGGCTTCACTCTTACTAACTTTGTGAACTTATGTTAGTCACTTAAGCTCTCTGCCTCAGTTTCCCAGCACAAAATAGGGCTAGTAATGGTGTCCCCTACAAAAGGCTATTGCATTATTTCAGCTGGTTCATCTATATACTAAAATATACAAGTATATATACATGTGTACATTAGAAAAGGATCCTGCATAAAGTAAGCACTGTGGGTATGTTAGCTGTCACAAGTCTCATTTGCAATTCGCATGCAGGAAACAAAGTTAAACAGAAAACAATAAACGGGATCTGTGTTGTGAAAGGAGCTCCACCCCTCTGACCCTTTGAACCTTCCTTTGCTTTGCTGAGTCACCCCGTTAAGTTTCCTGGAAACCCCAGGATTGCAGGAGAAGAATTTGAAAACCCCCATGGTAAACACTAACAGGAAGCCTCCAACCCTGATAGGGAAAGAAGCTTTGTCCAGCCTAGAGAGTTTTCCTGAGCTCCAGACTCCAGCATTTAGCCATTACTTGAGCTGTCCACAGTGATGTGTGCCCAGAATGCATCTCTAAGCTCATATTTCTAAAATGAAACTTTTTATTTCCTCTGCTCTGCCCCCATAACCAACAAAATTGATTTCTCTCTGCCGTCCCATGTAAATGTCTCCACCATTCCCTTCATTGTGATGCCAAACCCTTGGCTCCAGCCAGTTTTTTCACCGCATCTTTTTTTGTCAACTGCTTAACAGTGGTTGAGCCCTATCCTATTGCACCTAGCACCAAATTCAGACTCCCTGGTAGGTGATTTGGTCCCAGCCTTGCCTTCTTCTCTAGCCTTGATAGGTACCCTCAAGGGACACTTTCTTCTAGAATAAGCCAATTTGCTTCTCTGCTCAGGGCTTTTGTGTTTTATATTCCCTCCCATCCACTTCAATCATTGTAGCAGGGCTCTCTATTATTTGCAATGGATGAGTTCCTAACCTCTGGAACTGCATCACTGACCTGATATTAAAAGAACTATGCTGTCTACATATTCATGACTGTGCTTCAGCCAAGCCTTATGGCTTATAAATCCTCCAGTCACTTCCATTTGCAATTGTAGGGTTTGTTTGTCCAACAAGCTCTTTCTAAGAGCTGCCAGAGAGCAGACTGTGGAGGGTTTTTGGTGTTGCACATAAGAACATGGACGTGATCCTCAGGACTGCAAGGTTCGAAGATCAAGTGTCAGGTCAGATACACACTTAAGAGTCCTCTGTTACTCCTGTGCAGGAGATTTTAATTCCCATTTGACAGATGAGAAATTGTAGGCTTTAAAAGTTCAATAAATACACAGGTTTTGAGGAGAAGAAGCCAGAATCCTGACTTTATAACTTCAGCTTCACAATTATTCCCCTTAATAAGTGAAAGCTATGAGTTTTCTTGGGCTAAATGTCTGTTCATTCCACCCTCAAAATCATGTACTAAAATGCTTAGGGTGAGCTGTGCTAGATTCTGAGAATATGGCAGAAGAAGATTCCATCTCCTCGTTAAGAGGTCACAGTCAACTTGTGTGTTAACTTCCAACCTATTTCCCATGAGCCTCCATCTCTCTCCTGTTTAAAGTGAATTCTCTCCCATCCTGCCCTAGAGGCTCCACGTGTCCTTCGCTAGTATCTGCATGGAAATTGCCTGTGCTCTGTTTGAGACAAGCCTGACCATTCTTGTGGCAGCTAAATTGGGTTGGAAGATAAATAAGAATTTGACCAACAGCTATACTTGACGTTGTTTCTACATCATGAACAAGGGTTCGAAGGATTCTGGTTACAAAAACCATCACAAAGTTTCCAAGGGAAGAGAAACTGAACCGTTGAGGCTACAAACCGCACCCAAAGGAGAATTTGTCCAGAACATTCAACAGTTTCTTTAATACGAAAAGAGAGGAAAAGAAAACACTTATGCATTCCCAGAGGTTTAAGCATTCTTTCACTGTGTCATCTCTAAAAATACTGCATTAGCCCCAAGAGTAATTATAACACTTTTGGTTTAGGGATTATTTTGATTATAGGAAAGATGATCTTATACAGTGAACAGTGCTGGGTCATACAGCAGTTGCATAATAAACTCAGTGATGGAAAGTAATGATTAATGGTGCTAAACACTTAAGTAGCACTTAGCTTTCACAAACCACATTCATTGTAACCTTGTAAGAACCCAGTGGTTAAATGGAGAGCAGGTATCCATGGGGCACAAGAAGAAAACTACAGCTCAGGAAGCTGAATGATTTGTTTAATAGCATTGATAGCTATACTGGGGTTAAAAGTAAGGTCACTGAACTCCTCGATTGTATCATCCCTAAAAAATTATACTCATGTGGTAGAGTCAAATAAAGGCCAGACTCAGAAATTAAAAAGATATAGATATAAGCCTGTTGGCATACAATTCATTTATACCTTTAGTGTTAGGTGTGCTAGTAAAAGTTAAAACATACACTGGATTATTCATGTGTTTTCAACTTTTATAACAAAATACTTGAGGCTGGGTAAAAAAAAAAAAAACAGTGGTTCACTCAAAGTTTTGGAGGTTCAAGGGCACGGTGCTGGCACCACCATGGCTCTGGTAAGGATGTCACAGTGACTGGCATCATGGAGTGAGTGTGAGCAAGAAGGAGAGAATGGCAAGAAAGGAAACCAGAGAGCAGGGAGAGGCCAATCTTGCTCTTCTACAATCTTCTTGAAAACTAGCCAAAGGCCCATGAGAACTCTATTGACTCCCATGATGACTGAGCCCCAGTGACCCACTTTACTTGTAGGAAACTTCTCCTCTTAATGGTTCTAATGCCTTTTAATATTGTTGCACTGGAGACCAAGTTTCTAACACATGACCTTTTGGGAGAAAAACCATACCCAAACCACAACCCTGGGGCTTTCTGTAACTCTAGGTCCACTTCCATGACTTTTAATTTGTATCCTGACTCTGGAATATAGCCAGGAATCATCTTAGGTTATATATTTAGAAGTGATCAGTTCAGTTCTTTTCAGCAGACTTCAAACTCATATGCAGAACAAACAGATCATGTGAATCACTTAGGTATACTATAATGGTAGACAGCATATGTTGTCTGTTTTAAAAGATGTATTTATTTTATTTGAAAGGCAGAGCTACACTGAGAGAGAGAGAGAGTGTGTGCTTCCATATGCTGGTTCACTCCCTAGACTCCCTAGATGGTCACAACAGCTGGGCCTGGGCCAGGCTGAAGCCAAGGGCCAGAAAGTTCATCCAGGTCTCCCGCGTGGGTGCAGGGGCCATCTTCCGCTGCTTTCCCAGACACACCAGCAGGGAGCTGGATTGGAAGTGAAGCAGGCAGAATTTAAACCAGTACCCATATGAGATGCTGACATCATCAGGCAGCAGCTTAATCCACCACGCCCTAACATCAGAACATGTGGTCTACAATACAAGAGCCTGAGCTCATTTTGCTGACTCAGTTTTCCTCTAGGTGAACTTGGCAAGTTACTTAATATCTCCATACCTCTGTCTTCTTGTGTATAAAATTCCACACATATGAGATGGTAAGGATTAACTGAGAAAATACATGTAACTCACTTAGAAAAGTGCCTACCATGCATTTGGCTTTCAACAAACAGTAGCTATTATTGCAATCCATGCAATTATATCTATTAGAGTGGCTGCTTTCCACATTTGACCGACTCTCCTCAGTCTACTGGCAGATGATTTTTCTATAACTTGAATTATTTTAATAGTGTTTAATTTCCAAAGTGAGGTGATATCATTTTCTCTCTGGTATTGGCCTATCTAACTGTTCTTGTTTACAGGAAAATAGATGTGAGACATTTTACAATGGCAAAGATGTCAATTTTATTTTTTAAGATTTATTTACATGAAAGGCACTGTGACAGAGAGACAGAGAATAATGGGGGGGAGAAGGGGAAGAGAGAGAAAGAGATGGAGGAAGAGAGAGCAAAAGAAAGCTCTTCCATCCATTGGTTCACTCCCCAAATACCTACAATAGCCTAGGATGGCTCAAGATTCCACATGGTTCTCCCACATGGTAGCAGACACCCAAGTATTTGGGTCATTATCTATTGCCTTGCCATGTACATTAAGAAGAAGCTGGATCAGAAGTAAATGAGCCAGAACTCATATCAGCACTGAGATACGGGATGTGGTGGCCCAAGTGGTGGGTTAACCCACTGCACCACAACGCTTGCCTCATCAACTTTGCTTTCACTTTTACATAAATTTAATTTTCTTGGGCCAGTGCCGCAGCTCACTAGGCTAATCCTCTGCCTGCAGTGCCGGCACCCCGGGTTCTAGTCCAGGCTGGGGCGCCGGATTCTGTCGCGGTTGCTCCTCTTCCAGTCCAGCCCTCTGCTGTGGCCTGGGAGTGCAGTGGAGGATGGCACAGGTCCTTGGGCCCTGCACCCCATGGGAGACCAGGAGGAAGCACCTGGCTCCTGGCTTCAGATTGGCGCAGTGCGCCGACCACAACGCGCCGGCCGTAGCGGCCACTTGGCAGGTGAACCAATGGAAAAAGGAAGACCTCTGTCTCTCACTGTCTAACTCTGCCTGTCAAAATAAATAAATAAATACAGAAAAATTTAATTTTCTTGAAAACCGATGCTACACTCTATCACAGGAAAGGATCATGCCAAGGTCATATTTTGAAAAAAAGCATGTTGAATTTGTCTTGATTCAATTCATTCACTAAACACCCATTGAACGCCTATTGCTCCCTGTCTTCAAGGAACTTACAGTTCAACAGGGAGAAGGGAATGTTAACAAATAATTCCAGCACAGTGGGAATCATATATTTCCTTCTAAAAACTGAGTTTGGGATAAAAGCTTGCATGGATTTGGCTCATATGACAAAGAGAACAAAAAAGCAGGTATGAAGGATGGGAACTGAACAGGGAAAGAAGAAATCGGTTTATCTGAATATTGTGATGTAAAGTTGGTCTCTGCTTCAGGATATTACGGGACTGCCAGAGGAAGCTGGTGATATGTGTGTTAGCACTATCTGCTCAACAAACAGAGGAGAGATGCATTTTCCAGTAGTTCTTATCTCACATCAGTGGCCATCAAGCGTGGCCTCGCCAACCTTCAGCCTCCTTTGCTTCCTAATTGCATAGTGTGGGTGGTGAACTGATAAACACAGGCCTTCCATTCTCTGGCATCAGAGAAGTCAGGCGAATGCCATCAGGCCCAAGTTAAGGCACTGTCAAGTTCCCACTCAATGACTCTTACCACAGTCTGAGCAGGTCTGGTCGCCGTAACAATCGTTGGTATAAAATGGGAAGCTCAGAATGTGAAATTGGGAACAAGAGCTGTCTGATAGCATCCACCTTAGTTATACCTCTTCCATCTGCTCCAGGTTTCTATTAAACTCAGTGTGTCTCAGTGCCGCGTTACGGTGGTGACCAGCTGCCACATCTTCACAGGCTTACTCTAAGGGGATTACGCGAACTGAAGTCCCTGCGCTGTTGCAAGGGGCCCCTGGGAACTATTCATTTTAGATCTCCCTCACTTTGGTCAACATTCCAGCTCATCTATTCCCTAACATGCTCTTGCAGAGTTTCACCCCTGGACAACTGAACCCCTCATTGTTTTGCTCTTTTCATAAAGTGACTCCTTAAATCCTTTTGATTATTAACTCGGGGCATGGAAACAGCAAGAGACAAATTCAGTGAACCTCTGGCATTCCACACGTCGTCTTTCCTACCTGCACCACATCACACCCTAGCCCTCTAGAAATCAGGATGTACTCTCCCGTCTTTTTTAGTCACTTCGGTCTTTGCAAGCCAAACCAACTAAATTCTAACTTTTAAAAAAGTTTTACTTACTTATTTTGAAAGTCAGAGTTACAGAGAAAGAGGGAGAGACAGAGATAGAGACTCTACCCACTGGTTTACTCCCCAGATGGCCACAATGGCCAGGGCTGGATCAGGCTGAAGCCAGACCATCCAGGTCTCCCACATGGGTGGCAGGGAACCAAACACTTGGGCCATTTTTTGCTGCTTTCTCAGGTGCATCAGCAGGAAGCTGGATTGGCAGTGGTGCTATAGGGACACGAACCTGTGCCCATATAAGATCCTGATGTCAAAGGCAACCGCTTTACCCTCTATGCCACAGGGCTGGCCCCTAAATTCCAACTTTGTCCTCAGAGTAAAAATTGCTTTTCTCCATGAGGAACTAGGACCTCTGGCCCAACAGGGGTTGTGGTTGTCAAGAGAGTACAAATTCCACAAGTGATGGGGGAAGGGTCCATCTGAAAGTGACAGTGGCAGGAACCAATCCTATTCACATGTCTTGGTTGGTTGCCCCATCTAGTGTACTTACTGGGATATGTCCCCCATGTACTCACTGCTGGATCAACTCACATACTGTATACCCTGGAGGGCAGCACCCCAATCCAACAGTGTTGACTGTAAACTGGCACCTTAATTGAGCATTAATATGGTCACTCAATCATTTTAATATGCCATCTGCTTCAAGGTGGTGAGGTATGTAGTAAGATGAATTGAGTCTATGGCCAAGCACCCAGTATTGTATTCCTTTTACCATAAATTTGGTCACTTGGTCCAAAACAGCATGCATGGGTTACCATGCTGCTGTCTGATTTTACAAGCTCTCAGCTAGTGGTGCAGGCCAAGGTGCAGGGAAGGCAAACCCAAACCCAGAAGAGACAACAAATCAGTTAAGGCAACATCATTGCCACTTGTAGGATAGAAGGAGTCTGATATAATCAACTTGCATTCAAGTGGAAGGCTAATTGTACCATATTAAGAAATCAAGGTTGGCCTCTCTGCTGGAAGATTGGATATTCACCAAGGGCAGTAGCTAAATACGTACCTAAAGGGAGTCTGTCTGTTAGACCCATTGCTGCCCCTATAGTCACTTTCTGGGACCTGTGTGCAAACAGTGGAGTGAATGAAAATAGACAGTGGTGGACATCTACTGGATTAATCTGCCCGACTGCTGATTGCCTTCTTTATAGTAGATGCTTGATGTGGGTGTTAATATTAATAAGTCCTCACATTTTCTACCCATTCCCAAGGTATCTATCCTCATGTCATTATCCCTAGACATCTTACCTGGGGTCTTGCTACTTCCAAGCTACTTAGCACTCCGCAGCTCTCTTACCACTGGACACTTACATAGAAGGGTCAACAGAAAAGGGAATATAGGGGGCTGGTGTGGTAGTATAGCCTGCAAAAAGCAGCAGTGCTTGGGCCACTGCCAGTCACTCAGAAGAAGCTCATGGCTCTTGGCCCAGCACTGACCACTGTAGTCATCTGGTGAGTGAACCAGCAGATGGAAGATATTCTCTCTCTCTCTCTCTCTCTGACTTCCAAACAAATAATAAATCTATTTTAAAAAGAAAAGGGACTATCTGAGGATAGGCTACCATGATGTGGCTTCACTAGAGAAGTAATTAAACTAATAAAATAATTAAAATGTGGCACCAGTGCAGTGGTGCAGTAGCTTAATCCTCCACCTGAAGCGCCAGCATCCCACATGGGCACCGGTTAAAGTCCCAGCTGCTCCTTTTATGACCCAGCTCTCTGCTATGACTTGGGAAAGCAGTAGAAGATGGGCTTGGGCCCCTGCATGGGAGACCTGGAAGAATCTCCTGGCTCCTGGTTTCGGACTGGCTCAGTTCCAGCCATTGCAGCTATATGAGGAATGAACCAGCAGATGGAAGACTTTGTCTTTGTCTCTCCCTCTCACTGTCTATAACTCTATATCTTAAATAAATAAATAAATAAATAAATAAATAAATAAATAAATAAATCTTTTTTAAAAAAAAGAATTAAACAAAAGAAACCTGCCCATTGTTGCATGTGCAGCCTTACAATGCACTACTGCTCTCTCTACACAAAGGAAACTCCATATACCACCCAAAGTTTTTCCTACTTTATCAGTGTCTGCTTTCTTTGCTTTTAGCACATCCATAATTGGGGTTATACTTCTGCAGGATTCTATCTGTAACTAGAATATTTTTATAAGCTTATCTATGACCCAATCCCAAGTTTCTCTTTCTTACATAAGTTGGTCTTAGGAAACCAACCAAGAAAGATTTGTGTGGGTTTAGAAAGAGGTTATAGTGCAATAAAAGGAGGTGTTGTGGGAATTAAGAATTCCACTTCAGTGAATTCATTTGTGCCTTCTGGAGCTGCTCAGACCCAATGCCTTGCTGCTTTCTCACCCAATGTTGTAACTTCCTGGGTATGATACTAATCAGCTCATCATGGGAAATTTGGGTTTATAGTAACTTGACCTGACACTCAGTCTTCTCTAGACAACCTCACAGGGACTAATGAGCAGCTTCTCAAAGAATAGGGCATCATCTGCCACATAGAGCATCACTTTCCTCCAGATCCTTTGAGATGTAAGTTTTAAATCGCTTACTGGAACTTGACGAAGACCCTACACTTTTGTCCACATATTGTTGCATAACAAAATTCACCCCGAAACACAGTGGCTACAATTATGTTATCTTCTCTCCAAATGCAAGTTATTCTAAATCAAACATGTTTACTTCCAACTATCCTATTAGCTGACTCATCATGCTGGAAGCAATGGTTAGCGCCTCCACTTTTACCCCTTCTCATTTATATGCGATAGGATTTGAAAAGTGAAAAGTGAAGACGTGTGATGCTCTTGTCCATGAGTGGTCAAGTTTAGCAATGACGGGGAGGAGGAGCTCTATCTCTCCTGTACATATGGTGTACTCCTCTTTTAATCCTATCCAACAGGTTGAACGGTTGTTCTTCCTGTGAAAGTTTTATTTCTGCAAAATAACTGCTAAATGTAGCCTTTGTATTAACCCCAACATACTCTTCTATTCAGCTGTATCCAGTGCCAGGAAAAACCACCCAAGGATAACTCATTCCAAGTAATAGCTTTATCAATGGCTCCCTAAGGAGTTACTTAAACCCACAGTTAAGTGGCTCAGTTCCTTAACTGTGTATCCTACAGTCCCATGTTCACCTATTCTACAGCATTTCCCAGGTACACCAAACTTTGGGTAATTACAAGTAAAACAGAAGTAGCTTTTCTTTCTCATAATATATCTGCTGGGATTCCTTTGGTCAGAACTTCACTTCCTGGCCATAGTGCAAAAATCTCAGTTGTCTTCTGATCAGTTTTTCCATTTAATTTTGCTAAAGTGACTAACAGCAACTAAATGTCTTATAAAACTCTTTGCTACTTTGCTGTTGACCTACATATCCCTTAGAATCCATTTTCTATTTCCCTTGGCTCAATATCTGTCATCTCTAAACATCATCACAGAACACAAAGTTTTTGCCACTTCAAACCAAGGATAATTTAGTAATCATTTCAACCATGAAAAGTTCATTTTAACCTCTTTTCTTATTTCCTTCTTTTCCCCCTGAAACAGTATTTGTCACTTCTGTATAAAGTGAGTGAGGGGTTATTTTAGCAATTCCACTTCTGGCACCAATGACACTAATTGATGCTTATGGTAGAGGTCTTCTATTGTGAGTTGTTTATGTAACCACATCCTAGCCATGCAATGAGTCTTAAGCATTGAAATCTCCCAGTTCCCAGTGAAGTCAGTAGCAAACTTAAATCCAAAACATACCATTTGTCTTCAAACAACTCACAGACACATGGTTGCAAAACATCATATATCTCAGTGAGTTAGCTTTGGTCAAGGGTCATCACCATGCTTCTGGCAGTTCTAGAAATGAGCACACACTCAGCAAACCCAGTCTGAGGTTAACACATGTTGTGCACTAGGAGGCAGTAAATGTTTTCTGTGAGAGGCTAATAGTGAATATTTGATGCTTTGAGGGTGCCTGCTGCAAATACTAAACTATGTTGCACACAGAATGCACATGACTGTGTTTCAACAATATCAGACAGTGGATCAATTTGACCCAGAGCTTATAGCAAGTCCATCCCCGCTCCACACCATTGTTTTTTCCCCCTTTCAAATCCGACAACAATGATCAACTTAATTGCAATGCTACCGTTTGCCAGCAACTATGACCAAACTGTAGTTTATCATCTCTCCACTTACCACCAGCAATGCCATCTTTATTGCTCTTGACTGATGAATGAGCCAGCTCTAAAATCCCATTCAGAGAGTTAGTTTTTAAGGACCATTTCCGTGCCTGCTGTGTTAGTCTGAGTTCTCTGAAGGCAGGGGCTAGGTCAAGGGCATGGGAGAGGGTACAAGTATTTTATTTGGGGTACGATTTTCTAGGACACAGAAATAAACCAATGAGCATAGTGAGACAAGCAAGAAGCAGAAGATAATACAGGGGTTCACTTTCCAAATTTTTATTGTTGGCATTAAGGACCTCAAGAAAGGGATGCGAAATGTTTCCTAGAATAGTCACTCAATGGTCCAAAGGACAGGAAACTGTGGTCCTGATACACTGGCACTTGATTCTTATTTATAGAATATTACATATCCTGAATTCCTGGACTGAGCTTGTGCACTGGCCTAGCAGATTCTCACAGGCTCCTGAAGAGAGTGAGAAAACCCCAGAACAGAACAAGAAGACGTATACTGCCTTTGAAAAGTGGGATGCTCTCAGCACAGGTGATTCTAAGGTTGTCCTGAATCACAGCTACAGCAGTCACAGTTATTGCTGAAATCAGGTATGGACCAAGGCAAGTTACTCAGCATGTCAGAGAGGTACTTAAAAGGTGAGAGGGCACACAGAGGAAAAGGTATTTGTAGTCCTAAAAAAAGAAACAACTCAATAAACAAAAGTTTCAGAGCATAAAGAAGAGTGGAGTAGCCACAAAAACAAATCGAGTAGGAAACTGGAACATATTGGGCAGGATATGCAAAAGTGAATGCAGTTGTCCTGAGTTCTGATTTTCACTTTTCATGCCACACTTGCTCTACAGTTGTGTGAACCAAAGGTTCAAGCCACACTATGACAAGAGCAGCTTCTACCCGTGAGTTCAGAATGAGATGTGCCCTGCTCTCCTCTGAGTAGTGTCCAGGCAGCCACAGAGGCTCAGGCCTGTCCTGTCGCCCACTGGACTCTCACCCACATCAGTACCAAGTTATCCAGTTGTAACTTGAGTTAATGACAAGCAGCATTTCCCCTGATGTGTTTTTTGGAACCAAGAAACTACTGCTTAGAAACCCAGAAGCTCCTGACTGTTGTGTTTTCTGATGGACTCAGGAGCCTCAGGAGAAATATGAGAGGAGATAGAGCTAACATTAAAAAAGTAACAATTTCTGCTAGCGTTTTGGTATTTATGCCCAAGATAAGTTCAAAAATAGACAAACAAAAAAGTATCATGAAGAATAAGATACTTAATTCAACATAACATTTGAGAACAAAGTTTAGCTATTCATAAAATACAACGCAAAAAGGTAATTAAATTGTCATATAAATTGTTGTACAGTCCTATTTTAAAATATTACTCATCTTATTTCAAAATTATTTAAGAATATTAAAATTTTTTAAACCACACAGTATAAAAGAGCAAAATGTAAAAGTGAATATCCTACTGTTGTTGATTATTTAGTAAGTCCGTGTATTTTCCTGTTGCTACAGGTTGACCTTATTGAGGGTGATCCAAGCACACTTTGATGAAGTGGAAAACAGATTATTTGCAGCACTGATCTCCTACAGACAGTTGAGACCAAGCCCCTTACTTGTGAATTCCCTAGATTCATATGCTTCTGAGACAGAATAACTCAAATAGTCCCTTCTAATCATATGCACAAACCGGAGGTAAAGGACAGGCAAAGGATCAAGGACTCAGAATCAGGCATGCTGAAGTATTTGCTGACCTTGGCAGCATTTTTGTGGGGCAGAATGAGCAATATCGTATAGGAGCATGAAGATTTGTCATTCTACATAATATGTGAACACTGGGGAACTCTCCTAAATATAGAAACATAAGCAATAAACTCTTTCATAGCAGAGGAATGCAACGAGCAGTGACTAACGTCTTGTGGTTCTTTCTAGGATCATAAAATATAATGTTTACGGAGTTTGGTCTTAAAACGATTTCAGGCTATTTCATAACATGATCTTGGACAATTTTTGGACATCCTCACAAAAGAGGTATCATTCTCCAGATCAGTAAATTAGCCTCCAGAATGTAAGGAACTCAGATTTCAGGAAACACACACAGCGTCAGATATCTGAAGGGAACCAAAGCCTGAGTAAGAGGAAGAAAAGGGAGCCTTGCTATTTGTTGGCTAGGATTTGGATAGAAATTTTGTACTTGGAGCATTCGCATTCGTGGGGTGGGCAGTGTGCAGTTTCATTTCGAATTCTTGTAAAGATCTAAAATGTTTCCCCCTTATTCAGACTTTTCCCAGGTTTCTGCTCAGTCTCAGGATCACCTTTGGTGGCAACAGAAGTAAATTAGCAACTCTACACCTTTGAAGTGATTGCATGGAAATTCTTATGTCTAGTATCCTTTTAATTAAAAGAAACCTGGAGTTTGATAGCAGTTTCACAAGTTATTTTACTCTCATTGTGGGACCATTTCTGCTCCTGAACATCACAGAATTCCTGGGTTCTGAAGGAGAGAAAACACTGCAACAGGCATGTAACATTTTTTAAAATGCAAGATCTAACATTTGATTGTTTTGGTCAGGATAGACTTTCTCCTAAGGAAAATAAAACTGAAAGTCACCAAGTATTTCTATTAAATTTTAAAATGTATTCTCTCGTGGTAATTTTGTTCATAATGATTTGATCAGGGTGGTCTCTGTAGAGTGTACTGGACACATCCTTACACATCAGCAAGATTCAGGAGTAGCTACCCACAAGCCATTGAACAATCTTCGTCCCTGGTCATCGGTCACCTCTCATTTTTCAACAGAGTTGCTCTTCCATTTACTGTGGATCTGTTTTGAGTTAATTTTCAGTGAGGGACAGGCAACATTAACCGTGAGTCTTCTTGCCTGGAGCAAATGACTTACCAAAAAAGAAAACATGACATGCTATTAATATTCTGTAGAAACACCACAGATTTATTAAGTCATCTATGCTCTTGGCAAAGAAAGAAGAACCTAGTTCCACCACTACCAGCTATCACCAGATGAAATGGTTGCCACAATAAAATGAACAAACACTAGTCATTACAAGTAACCAGGATGAGTAAACTAGCTCTCTGAAAAAGCTATCTAAGTAAATTACTATTCGTCATGTATTTTTGTGAAAATGCTCAGAATTCTCGTTTGCTAACTATTCTAGTGAATGTAGTCATTCTTCATTATGATTTTCAATGACGCCTCTAAAATACCCATAGAACACCAACAACTCAACAGCTCATCATTAAAAAACATACACTGGTCTTCAATTTGTTCAGTATCTTCAATTTGTTCAGAACAATGATTTGTCAAACTACACAGTGACTTTATGTGTTCATTTATTCTACATTTCTTCTGCAAATAGATTAAAATTTCAACAAATCACATAAAAAATCAGTGCCTGTCATGTGAAAGTAGTGACTACATTCACTAGAATAGATAGCAAACAAGAATTCTGAGCATTTTCACAAAAATACATGACGAATAGTAATTTACTTAGATAGCTTTTTCAGAGAGCTAGTTTACTCATCCTGGTTACTTGTAATGACTAGTGTTTGTTCATTTTATTGTGGCAACCATTTCATCTGGTGATAGCTGGTAGTGGTGGAACTAGGTTCTTCTTTCTTTGCCAAGAACACAGAAGCTGGAACTGCAGAGATAAGGAATTGTCAGAGATGATGCACTCACATCCTACCATGAAGAACAGACCGCTTTCATAGAACAGATGATTAGCATTACAGAGAAAGTCTGAAGTGCATGGAAAGGAATGAACAGAGAAGGGAAGACGTGAAACTGGCACTGCTGACAAGCCAGATTTCATCAGCCAGGCAGGGCATTCTGCACACGCTGCTCACGGAGGAATCACGGAGAATCAGGATGCAGCGAAAGGTGCAGGAAGTCCCTGCGGCTTCTGTAGGACTGGAACTGGAGATAAGCTGGGGACGTGTGGGAGGGGACTTCAGAAAGTTCATGGAAAATGGCTACTGTGAAAAAACTGTGCATGGATTTCCCTTCTTTGGCACCAAAATAAACGTCTTAAGATTTCATTTTCCATGAACTTTCTGAAGTACTCCTTGGGGAGAAAATTGGTCCTCCCAGGTTTCTAGAATCAAGCACCACGTGTAAAGTTAAAGTAGCAGCAACCATTACACGAACCCTTACATTTCAGCTAGGATTTATTTTCCCTCACAGCTATAGAAATCTTAAGAATAAAATTTCTAATTGTGCAGAAAATGAAAAATCCTCTTACGGAAGCAATTCTTAGCACCTGCTAGGGAGAAACTATTGCATTCACTGCTAGTTGGTGAGGCCCCATTGTTATGCGCTATCTCCTTCCTTGAGAATCTCTCCTATAGATGCTACTATAATGAATCTGACTTTCCTGACTTCCTCTCCGCTAGAGAAGACCATGTCACAGCCTTCTGACCAAAGAGACTGAAGCAGACGTGCACGGGGAACTTCTGGGGAATCTTTGTTTCACTAGTGACAGATACACTGGCACTGCTATCCATGACTTGAACATGAACGTAACACCAGACCCCTGGCAGCCGGAATGTGAAAGTGAAGATCGTGACAAGAGAACTGTAGGGACGCCGGATCTGAAACCTGTGAGCTGCTGAACCAGCAACTGCCGCGCATATTTTGTTAGGTGGGAAGATAAATCCTGTTCATCGAAGTCAGTGTTAGCTGAATTTTTTGTTAGTTGCAGCTGAATTACCCCTAACAATAAAAGGCAGATATCAGAGTAAAGGAAGGATTCTTCTTTAAGTGTGTTTACTTCCGGGTTTGGGTCAAGTGGGAGTGGGGGTGAGGCACAGTCACACAAAACTGCAATGATGCAAATGCAGTTGCTATAGCTCCCTGCCTGATATCCTTCCTCCCTGTGGGATTACACCGAACATAGAGAGAAGGCGTTCCTAGAGATATTTGGTTTCTGTTTTTACCTAAATCCATAATGCCCAGCCCAACTCAGAAATATCCACTTTCTAGTGGGGCACACTTACAGACATCATGCACAAATGAAACTCGGAGAGGGACAAATAATTACTGAGTGCCTATAAATAAAGACACTTTGGTATTAATTATAGGTGAGTGTGTATGTCTCTGTGTGTGTGTAATCTCATAACTTTCATGAAGATTTTAATGAATTTTATTTATTAATGAATTTGCATTTATTTACTTATTTTCATTTATGTTAAAGGCAGAGAGAGACAGTGTCTGCTACAGCCAGAGCTGGGCCAGGCCAAAGCCAGGAGCTTGGATCCCAATATGGGTTTCTCACATAGGTGGCAAGGGACCAATATATTCAAGCCATAACTTCAGCCTCCCAAGGTGCACATCAGCAGGAAGCTGGAATTGAAATCAGAGACAAGAGTAGAAGCCAGGTAGTTTTTTTTTTTTTTTCAAGAATAAAGCAGAAAGAGTTTAAGCTCCACCCCACCCCCACTCCACCGCTGATGTATGTGGAGGGGAGCAAACTGGGGCCTCAAGGCTATCATCCGCCTCAGTCTGGGGCTTTTAGCGGGTAGAGAAGGCAGTGTGTGCTGCTGCTGATGCAATCAATGGCAAGTCAGGAGTACGGTCAAGTGCTAAACAAGAAGGAGGTGGACGCATCTGGAACCTGCACATGGCTTTCAAGTGAACGTAGCTTCAGAACTTCAACTCTTCTTGTCCCACATGTCTTATTCGAAATCAACATTCTAGTCACCTTCTCTTCCAATAACATTGATAATGATATTCAGTTTCTTATATTTCAAGACAAATGATTCATTAATGAGTTCAATAAAAATTCAACAAAAATTTAGGGAACACAATATAGGAGTATGTCTGTGAAATTTGTGATTTGTAGTGTTTTAGAACTTATTTTTTTTGTTTTTTTATCTTTTTTTAAAGATTTGTTTTATTTACTTGAAAGACAGTCATAGAGAGAGGTAGAGACAGAGAGAGAGGTCTTGCATCTGCTGGTACACTCCCCAGATGGCTGCAACGGCCAGAGCTGTACCAACCTGAAGCCAGGAGCCAGGAGCCTCTTCCCAACCTCCCATGTAGGTCCAGGGGCCTAAGGACTTGGGCCATCTTCTACCACTTTCTGAGGCCGTAGCAGAGCACTGGATTGGAAGAGAAGCAGCTGGGACTAGAACCGGCGCCCATATGGAATGCCGGTACTTTAGGCCAAGGCATTAACCCACTGCACCATAATGCCGGCCCCTAGAACCTATTTTTGAAACAAGGAAACTAAACTCAGAGAGTTTTGGTAAACAGCCACAGGTCCCATGTAACTAATGTTACAATCCAGGTATCACACAGAGTATTATTTTCATTGCGCTATAGTACTAGAACTTCTACTTCCTATTTATGTGGAAGCTACTTAACCAAATCAACTACTTTTTTCTCCTTCTGCCAAGTGCATAGCCACCATCCCCTACTGGATTTAGTAGCAGCCTTTCTCTCATCAGTGTATCCCAAATAGTTCAAACCAAATCATGAGACATTGCATCAGCAATAGTTGATGTAGGATTTGACATAGAAACTAATTCTGACTCTGGATACTTGAAGACAACTGCTGAAGGAATCAAGAGGCTGTGAAAATATTAGTAGCAAAAAGTGAAAAATTTATTACTACAGGAATAAAAAAGGCAGAAACTGGCAGGCCACAGTCCCTCACTAACACTAGATTGGTTAACATTATGTATAAGCTTGATAATGGAAGCCCTCTTATAACCCTGTTTCTGAGTGTGTATGTAAGGGTATTTCCTGAAGAGATTAGCATTTGAATCCATAGACGAAATAAAGATCAAGCTCTCAACACATGTTGGCAGCATTCAATCCACTGAGGGTCTGAATAGGACAAAAAGCAGTGGAAGGTTGGGTTTGCTGCCTCTTGAGACCTGGAAGACCCACCTTCTCCTGCCCATCTTCTCAGACATCAAGCGCACTTCTTGGGGCTTTAGACATGACAGAGTCAAATCACAATATATATCAAATATATACCCTGTTGGTTCTGTTTTCTGAAAAATTCCACTAATACAGACATAATCAGAAACCACTTCTTAAGTAAATCCAGAAATACATAAAAGAACCATATCCTGATAAGGTTTTAAACTTTTGAGAATCAATCGGTAGAATTCACCATATTAACAAAATAAAGTAGATAAAATTCATTATTATGTGAATAGACGCAGTAAATCATGTAATTAATTCAGCTATCACTCACAATAAAAATTATTAGCAAAGGGTAAATAAAATATAACTCTTTAGTCAAATGTAAAACTGCAAAAATATAATCAATATTATACTCGTACACCATGGAAAAGTTAAATATTTCTCCCAAAGATCATTCTGTTCTCCCTCCTGATGCAGCCTAGGGAGATAACAGCAGTCACTACAGGACGAGCATAAAGCCCTTCCCAGCCATTTGCCCTCCACCTCCGCTTTGACAAAAGAATTTCATTATTGGAGTAAGGACAACAAAATCTGCCACCTGCAGGGCACAGGTAAAGATCTATTAACTCTGGCAAAGGAAACAAACAAAAAACTCTCTCTTCTTGCAAGAGGGACCAAAAACGTGTTTGGCCATTAGAGATCCTTCCAGTGGCACAGAAACAGGATAATAGAAAAGTCATATATAGACTGTATGAGCCCCAGATGCTGCTAGGGACACAGACCCCTCCCCGGACCCCAGATGTTACTAAGACACAGTGTCTGATCAAGACACAGGCTTAAGGAGGATAGATGTGAGGGGTCTCCTAGCCCTGATCACCAGGCTACCAATTCCTGAACAACAAACAGGAGCAGTCTCCTGCTGAGGGCTGAGAGAGTGGGCAGAGGGAGAGACTTTAAGAGTTTCAGGTAAAAAAGGGAGAAATAAAGATGAGAGGGACCCAGCACATCAAACAAAACTCTCCAGCAAACAGGTCCCACTCTCAATTCAGTGTTAACACAGCAGGAACTGGAAGGCAGTGGAGCTCTGAGGGTAACCATGGCAACCACAACAAAAAACCCAAACCCAGCTCAACTACTGAATAAATTGACAAGTGCTCACAGTAAAGGCATAATCAAAGAAGATGCATCTCCAGTTCCTGAAAAATACTATATATTTTAGTCTCTTCTGTCCTACATGAGATGCACTGTTCTTACTCAAATATCATGAGAAAATAAGCAAGAAAATCATCCAGACTTCCAAGAAACAAAGTAATCAATAGAATCAGACTCAGATATTATGCAGATGTTAGAAACATGAGACAGGGAATTTAAAACAACCATCGTTAATATAGTGGGGTATATTAATTAATCTAGTGGAAAGGTAGACCACATTCATAAACAAATATGGAAGTTCAGCAGAGTCTATAAAATGGAAATTCTAGAAATAAAAACACAGTTAAAGAAAACAAGGATATTTTGAACGAGCTCATCAGCAAACTCAATGCAACAGAGCAAAGAATCAATGAACTTCAAGTTAGGTCAATAGAAATTACCCAAACAGAAATGCAAAGACAAAGTGTTTGTGTGTATCTCTGTGTGTGTGTGTGAGCACATGTGTGTGTGCATGTATGTGTGTGTGTATGTATATCCTGACAACTCAATCTACAACTCAATGGTAAAAAGACAACCCAATTAAACTTTTGGCAAAAGATTCAAATCAGCAGGTAGTCTGTGTTGTGCTGCTACAAAAGAATACCTTCGTTAAGAAGTTCCCTCTCTCATGGGGCTGGCGCTGTGTTGCAGCGGGTTAAAGCCCTAGCCTGAAGCACCGGCATCCCACATGGGTGCCAGTTCAAGACCCAGCTGCTCCACTTCTGATGCAGCTCTCTGCTATGGCCTGGGAAAGCAGTAGAGGATGGCCCAAGTCCTCGGGCCTCTGCACCCACATGGGAGACCTGGAAGAGGCTCCTGGCTCCTGGCTTCAGATGGGTGCAGCTCTGGCCATTACAGCCAACTGGAGAGAGAACCATCGAATGGAGGACCTCTCTCTCTCTCTCTCTCTCTCTCTCTCTCTCTCTCTCTCTCTCTCTCTGCTTCTCCTCTCTCTGTGTAACTCTGACTTTAAAATAAATGAATAAATCTTTAAAAAAAAAATTCCCCCTTGTGGTCCTGGAGCCAGGAAGTCCCAGTGGAAGGCACTGACAGGTTTGGTGGCTAAGGCTTAAATTCTCCTTCCAATATGGCGCCTTGCAAGTCACATCCTCCAGGAGGAAGGAATGCTGCTCCTCAAGTACCAGAACTTACAGGGCCAAGAGAGGGCAGGAGTTTGCAGAACTTCCCTTTTCACAGCCACCAATGCCATCCAGTGGAAGCTTCATGTTCTAAACTTCTTAAAAGGTCCATCTCTTAGTATGCTAACAGTGGCAATTACATTTCATCATGAGTTTTGGAGGGCCCAAACAAACATACCATAGCAACAGTTCTTTGCAGAAGATAAAGAAATAGCAAAAAGCATATGACAAACTGGAAATTAGAACTATGAGTTACTGACTTACACCTACCACCATAGCTATAATCGAAAGGCAGATGGTAAAGAGTGTTGGTAAGGAGGCAGATAAATTGGAATCTTTATACACTGCTGGTGGGAATATAAAAAGATGCAGTCACTTTGGAAAACAATCTGGCCATTCTTAAGTGATCAAACTTGGAGCTATCATAAGATCCAGCAATTCTACTCAGGTATTTGTCCAAGAGAATTGAAGGTTGATGTCCACACAAAAACTTATACAAGAAGGCTTATAGCAGGTTATTTGTAGGAGACAACAAGTAGGGAAATGGCCAGTAAGCGATGAGTGAATAAAACACAGCGTATCCATACAATGATTTTATTTAGCAATAAAAGGAAATGAAGTATTGATGGATGTCATAGTATGGACAAACAGGAATTATTAGTATTAAGTGCAAGAAGCAAATTACAAAGGAACATATATTGCATAATTCTATGTATATGTCCAGAATAGTTAGAGTTATAGAGAGGGAATGTAGGTTGGCAGCTGCCAAGGTCCAGGAGGACAGGGTAGGGCAGAGGTGACAGAACTGGGAGCAGCCTTTCTTTCCGCACTACCAAAGATGTTTTCAAGTTGTGGTAATGGCCATGCAAATACAAAGTTATTAACTTGTGCACTTTAAAAGGGTGAATTATCTGTTGTGTATGTTACATCCCAATAAAGCTGTCCAGGAAAAATTAACACAATTGATCCTTCCATGGCTATGGGAAAATACGATGCAGTTTAGCCTACATTTAATTGGAATTTCAGGAATAGAAGAAAGAAGAGGACAGAAAATACATCTGAAGAGACGCTGACCAAGAATGTCCATAAAACAACAAAAAACTACAAGCCTCATATCTAAGGAACTCAGAGAATACCAGGTAGGATGCTGACACACACATCCAGACAGGTTATATTCCAATGGCTGTAAAGCAAACCTAACGAGAATTAGATCAGCAGGTGACCAATTAGAATTTTCTAGTGTCTACACCTCCAAAAACAACAAAAACCAAAACAATGAACTTCAACCAAAATAACTAAAGGAGAACATCAGAGAACAGCAAAGAAGTAGCAGAATTCCTGCGGCACTGAGGAGCCCAGGGAGGCTGAAAAGAATGGGAGGAAATGTCTTGCCTCCACCATTCCATTCCTCAGTCAAGGTTAGCTCCAAACTAGGAGGAACTTCTCCCTGAAACAAGGGGACCCCGGCAGCCCCCAGCCTCGCCACAGGCACTGAAGCTGAACTCTGCACTTCCTGCAGATCGCACAGATTCGGAGCTAAGTTGAGGGAGTCGGTCAGAGTCCACAGGGTCGTGCTACCCCCAAAGAGCTAATGCAGAACCCTAAGTGCTTGTTGCCGAGAATACTAGTGTACTAGGCCATCCTGGAAGGGGAGCCACTGCTGGAGTGCATATTTCAGGGATGAGTAGGCACCGCACTCCTCCACCCCTGAGGCTTTGCTGCTTCTGCACTGCACAAAACAGGCATCAGGCCACCTGCGAGCTGCTCGGCCTGGAACCAAGTTAGTGCAGAGCCCCATCATCCACTCGACCCAGCGGCTGCTACACCCTTCTGTTTTTTTAGGGCCTGTTGACGTGGCACCCTGGCCCCCTGAGGACCCAGAGTCTCTACCAACATATGCAGCCATGCTTTCTGGGACCAAGCTGACGTGGCACCCCATGTCCTAGAGAATCAGAGCCTTAGCAGCTGAGGTGTGCCACCACATGCTCTGGACCTAATAGCCTCAGAATCCTGCCTCCCTGAACTTGACTAGTTTCCCAGATCCTGAGCTGTATGCATAGAGTCATCCCGGGTCTGTCCCTCTAGACTGATGTCTAAGACACATATGCACCTGGCATTCCCTAGTCCTTGCTATTGCTGCTGCGCAAACCTCACAGAGCCTGGGCTACTACTGTAGCCTTCCATCCAAGGCGCCAGAGTCACTGCTATCTGATACTTCAACCCCTGCTATTCAAGTTGCCCTTGTGCCCTCTGTCCTAGGACCAGAACTGCACCTTTGTCCTGCTCTGCTCCCAAGGGCTCAATCTTTGGAGAATGGCTTCTTTCCCTGAGGCTGTGCTGATGTTTCACTCTTCCTGTTTTGTTGTATGGAGTAACAACTACATCTCTGCCTCCTGAACCCAAGCCGATGGGGTGTGCTTCAGACACAGCCACTGGTTTTATGGGTAAACTGCATCCATTACTGCTTTGAGAGTGAACCTATACTTGGGTTCCGCAGCAGCTTTTTAAATTAATTTATTTATTTGAAAGGCAAAGTTACAGAGAGAGAGGAAGAGAGACAGAGAGACAGAAAGGTCTTCTGTCTGCTGGTTCACTTACCCAAATGGCCATTATGGTTTGGGCTGGGCCAGGCAAAAGCCAGTAGCTCCATGTGAGTCTCTCATGAGGGTGGCAGGGGCCCAAGCACCTGGGCCATAATCTGCTGCTTTCCCAGGCACTTTAGCAGGGAGCTGGATCAGAAGTGGAGCAGCTGGGTCTTGAACTGGTGCCCATATGGGATGCTGGCATTGCTAGGCCATTATGCTGGTCCTCCACCATCATTTTGACAGACCCTGAACCTGGGCTCCAGCCTTCTCCTGGATGCTGTTGCAGTTGCACATAGACTGTGTCAGACCTCATATCAAGAGGGATTCCCATAGTGAACATTCTCCACTGTGGTGAACACAAAAACAGGCCCCTAAAGCCCTTACTACTGAGTACCCTAGTAATCTCATTGCCACTGCCACTGCCACTGCCACAAAATCCTGCAGCAGCCTAGACCACTGAGATCACCCATAAGTTATCATTGATGTGGATCCACCTAAGGAAGACACAGGGAGACCACACCCACCCACCCTCACCTAGAACCATGGCATCCTGCTCAATGAGTACCATCAGGTCCACTTGCAAGCAAAAGTCTTCCCCTACAAGTCACTCTGTAGTGTGTGCAAGAGGCAACTGCTCCATCAGAGGCTGACATTTTTTAAATTACAATTTCAGCTCTAGGTTTGTTTGGTTCTCTGCATAGTTCTTCCTCTTTGTTGAAATTCTTAGGGTTTTTTCCACGTGTATTTTTTTTCTATATTGCTATCTAGACTTTGGAGACCATCTCCGTGACCACGACCTTTAAGTTCCCTATTGTATAAACCGCATCTTCATAATTAACAATCAATTTCTGGAGAATTATCTTGATCTTTTACTTGGAAGATATTTCCCTGTTTCTTCAATGTCTTTGACTATGTATGCTGGTGTCTCCTAGGTCAGACAACAGCCTCTCGTAGTCCTGTGAAACCAGCATCCTTTAAGAGTGCCCAGATGCACAGCCTACTGGTATTTCTCCAGTTTTTTTATTTCATCCACACTTCTTTGTTTTAAAGGCACCTAGACAGACTAGGATAAGCCCAGCCTTGCCAGTGTTCTAAGAGAGGTAATTTAGAAGTCAGATGCTCCAGATGTATCTGGAAAGGTCAGGGTGTTAGATATATTTTCTAGTTCCTTCTGTCTTCAGGATAAACCCTGAAGCATGCCTTTATCTCCCCTTCTGTGTACGCAAAGACGTCAGTCCCTGGGGTAGGAGCTGCATAAGTTATGGAGCTCTCTATGTGCACAAACTCATCCCAGGATTTACTGCTGAAGCTAGCTGGGGACAGAGGCTTGTTCAGTGCTGAAGTGCCGTTCAGGCTCCCAGAGGTCTAGCGTTTGTCTGCTGTATTGATTCCTTGATGAAGGTTGGCTACAGGTCATGCCATCTGGCAGCTGCTGAGAGGCTACGCAGAGACTCCTGGGGAGAAACTGCACGCTGAGTGTTCTTGCCCCTCTGCACTGCTCCAGGGCAGTATAATTCCAGCAAGTGCCCATGTGACCATTGAAAACACACTTTGGGACCACTTGCTTAGGCCTGCTCTCTTCCACTCCCAGAGCTACAAGGGTTAGGACACAATGCCTTTGGTGGGAGCTATAAAAGTCTGGTGCTCAATGTGTAGACAAACTCCTCTAGGAAGATTCTGTAGACCTGGATTTCTGGCTTGGATGAATTAACAAAGCAGGCTCCAAAAGAGCTTTGTGGTTCCTGGGGTCAGTGTACAGTTTGTCAGTGCTGCCAGCTCCCTGCTGCAGGCTAATTGGATGCTCAGTTGACAGCATCAGCAGTTAACAGAGGACACTGCCAAGCCCCTTGCTCAGAGGAACTAAGCTCCACTTGTCATGCACTTCTGCGCACTTGTCCCAGGGTATGTAACCCCTGGGAGAGCTTGTTTGCCTGCTGAAAACCAGCTCTTAGTCTTGTGTTCTTGGGAGACTTCCTAGGCCTGGGCTCTTCTGCTCCCACAGTAGGGAAGCTCGAGATGCACCGTCTTGGGTAGACGATGTAACCTTTGGGGTGCTTGATGCTTAGGCATACTTCTTTCAGGAAGAGGCAGAAGATGAGGACTTACACTGGAGTGAGTTAGGGGAGAAGGCTTGGGAAGAGCCAAGTCACTGTGTAGGCTTCCACAGTTCTATTATTTGATTTCTCTATTTATTCCCCAATGCAGATTGTTTAGAAGTCAGACTGTGAAGCAGCCCATGGCAAGGGTGGGCAATAACACCTCTGCTGGAGAGAAATCCAGAGCTGTGCCTTCAGCCTCTTCACTGCCTTGCTTTCCAGGAAGGGCATGTATACCAGCGCAGATGCCTTCTTTATTCTGTGATCTAGGGAGTCAGCCACATGCCTAGTGCCTCCGCCCCACAGCATGAAGGTGTAGGGTACAGAGCCTCCAGTGGAAGCCATGAAACAAGAGGGCTTAATCCCTAGCCAAACTGCTTCTTGAAAGAATTGGTATCCCCATGTTTATCGCTGGGGAAAGCAGAGAAGGTGACCCAGGAAGTGCTGAGCTTGTGTTCAGGTTCTGGAGAGCTACACTTTGTCAGTCAAGTCAACTCCTCCTTGATTCATTAGAAACAATATTGCCAGCAGCAGCAGTTGGAAGAGGATGCTGGCAAACTTTTCCGGGGAGCAACAGGAAGTTTTTTGCTTTAGCTCCTTTTATGCCCTGGTCTCCGGGATGAAGGCTCTGGATGCACTTGCATAAAACCAGCTCTCTGATGGGAGGTCTGAAGCCTTGCACCCAAGACAGATGCTAAGTTCTGGGGACTTCTTCCTGATGGGACAGGCAGTGCCCAGGGTAGGATTTGTGCTGGAATGGGCGTTAGCTTTGCCCACCCACTCAAGGTAGACATCTCCTCACATGTCTGCTGTGTGGAAGGCTCTCACCTCATGTCTGCTTCCTCTCAGATGGGTTAAATCCACATATAGATGTCTATTCAGTGCATCTGTGGGTACAGGGAAGAGTCTAGAGTCTCCTCTTCAGCCGAATAGCTGATGTCTGCAGGCTGGCAATCTGTTTTGAAGGTGAACTTACTGTGTACAACCCTAAGCACCTCCTAAGGGAAATGAAAACTTAATGCTTACACAGAAGAATGGTGACTTGCTTCATGGTTCTGTATTTGTGTCTAATGCACAACTTTTAACACAGTAGATTCAATGCATGGCTTAGCCACAGTTTGCTAGAATTGTTGATCTTTTGGGAACTGTTTTTCAGACCTTCAATTCATTTTTTCTTTTCTTTTTTTTAAGGATTTTAAAAATTATTTTGAAAGTCAGAGTTAGAGAGAGAGAGAGTGAGACAGAGATCTTCCATCTTCTGGTTCACTCCCCAGATAGCCGCAAAGGCCAGCACTGAGCCAGGCCTAAGCCAGGAGCCAGAACCTTAATCTAGGTCTACCACATGGGTGTCTGGCACCCAAATACTTAGGCCAACTTTCACTGTTTTTTCCAGGTAATTAGCAGGGAGCTGGACTGGAAGTGGAACAGCCACCTCTATGGGATACCAGCCTCGTAGACAGAGGCTTTGCCTGCTGCTCCAAAACACAAGCCCCAATCCATTTTTTCTTTAAATTTCAAGAAAACCATGGAGGTATATGTTCATAGCAATTACATTCATAAGCATAAAAACTAGAGACAATTCAAATGTCCTCCAGCTTGATGTTCTTTATCCACACCACAGAACTTAAATCTGTAATAAAAGAGAACAAATTTACTAACACAGATGTTGGATGCCTAAATGCATTATGTTTTGTGGAATCAGCCTGATTTATAAGGCTGCAGACTGTATGATTCCATTTATAAGAAATTCTGCAGGAAGCAAAAATTTCAGGTCAGAAAATAAACCCACAGTTCCCAGCAACTTGAAGCAGACGCCACAATGGGGCTTCGCAGTTTCCTGCAGATAAGGGAACTGCTCTAAGTTGTGATTTTGGAGGCAGTTCCACAGTTTTTGCCTGATACAAATCATGCTTTGTAAATCAAACGCCTGTAGAAAAAACAGGTAAACTGGAAATTTGGGAGTAGACAAAGATTCTGTAGGCCTCGATAGCAATAGCCTTTGAAATACAATGTAGTTGACTTGAAAGAAATTTACTCCTCTCACCAAATTGTAGGATTATGAGTCAGAGGTGTGCATTTCATGCAACACTTTGAGACCCTGTTTGGAACACCCATGTCCCATCATGGGGGACCTGGGTTCAAGTCTCAGCTTCACCCCGGATTTCAGTTTCCTGCTAATGTACACCCAGAGAAGCAGCCGGTGATGGTTCAAGTACTTGGGTCTCTACTACCAGTGTGGGAGACCTGGATGGAGTTCCAGGCTCCTGGCTTCAGCATGGCCCAATTCTGGCAGTTGTGACTAAGTGGAGAATGAACCAGTGGATAGGAGATCACTCTCTGTCTCTCGCCTTTCAAATAAGTTAAATTAATTAAAAGAATTTAAAAGAATTTAAAAGAAACAATTGGGCAAGCAGCAGACTAAAATAAAATATTCATAATATATTTGGCTGACAAAGGATTCGCAGTCAAAACAAAAACCCACTAAACTATTCAACCCTAAGTTTATTCTATCTCAGAATTCCTGAGTGGGTAGAAATTGCATTTCTTCTTTTAAATTATTTTTAATTTTTTCAAAAGATTTAACAATCTTTAATATTTGTCCTATCTACTTCAAATGTAGATATCATATACGCACATGCATGCTAATTTTTTGCAATAATACTCATATGATGTGCAATTTGCTAGAGATCATAAAGTGAGGAAAAGATACATTAGTATGTAGACAGTGTAATTCAGTGAAGACTACCTTTATAAAACTTACATATTAAATAATATGATATCAATACTTTTTTTAGTCTACACAATAGCTTCCACATTTTAGAGAAAATGTGGTATTTGCCTTTCTGTATCTGGATTATTCCACTTAGTGTAATGATCTCCAGTTCCATCCATTTTGCTGCAAATGTCAAGAGTTTCATTCTTTGATGGCTCAGTAATATTCCATCATATGTGTATACCACATTTTTCTTTTCTAGTGGTCCACCAATGGACATCTAGGTAGATTCCACATCTTCACTATTGTGAGTCAGGTTGCAATAGACATGAGATGACAGGTGTTTCTTTCTGATGCTTATATCATTTCCTGTGGATATTTTCCCAGAGATGGGATAGCTGGGTCATATAGTAGACCCATTTTTAGTTTTTTGAAGAATACTCACATTGCTTTCCACAGTCATTGTACTAATTTGCATTCCCACCAAGAATGCATGGGGGAACCCTTTCCTTCAGTTATATCCTTCGACTTTGGAACAACAGCTATTCTAACTGAGGTGAGATGGTACCTCACTGTGCTTTTGTTTGCATTTTTATATCTGCTCAAGTGATACTACTGAGCACTTTTCATGTGTCTGTTGGTGAGAAAACACTTGTAAAACATGCATCTGAAAAGGACTAATATCCAGAGCATATAAGGAGCTCAAGAACTTCATGACAATAAAACAAACAAGCCAGTTTAAAAAATGGATAGGGAATATGAATAGCCATTTTTGAAAAGAAATTGTGTCTCTCAGTCATTTGATTGATATTAGTTGTTTTTAGGACTCATAGCACTTCTGTGTATTTGGTGAAGATTAAAGAAATTACACATAAATGCTTTATACAGGGAAAGGTAATTCATGTAATCACAAGATAACCATATGATTATTTGTCATTATAGCATACTCCATCTATATGAAAGAACCTCAGAAACCAAACAATGCAAACATGGAACAAAGGGATAAGCAGCTGTGGAGACCCAGCCCTTGAATTCACCAGTCTTTGCATTGGCATTTGCGAGACACTCAGAATCCTGACTGCACTAGCGACAACACTTCTCCAGGAGTGGTCTAACCAACAGGCTCCTGGCTCATTGCTGAATGCCAGCTAAAGACAGAACCATCTGGAAAGTGGAGTGTAGAATGATCTCTATTTTTCCAAGAATTAAAGCAAGGTGGAACATTTCTGAATGAAACCATGGATGTTATTCATAAAATCTGGGCCACATAAGGTTAGAGGCATATTGATTTCCAGTCTCAGGATGAATTGGCCATCTTTGGCCTTTCAGGAAAATGACCACAGATTTAGATGATGGGGAACAGATGCCATTATTGGAAGCTCCAACGTGAAATCCCCAAGAGGGCTTAATCGGCAAGGCAGCCATAACAACCGTTCCCTGCCACGGATTGACGGAAGGATGACAAATGTTTTAATGTGGTGAAGACAAATCTAGCTGCTTCCGAACAAATGATCCAGCCAGTTTGAAAAGGTTTGAAGGAATCCAACTTGCCAGTGTTTCCTGAGTTCCAGGAAGCCCTCTGATTTGAGCAATTTCATGCTGGAATTAGGTTGGAGAACAGAAAACAATTAAAAAGGAAAGTTTCCTTAGAAGAAGCTCCTCATGAGACCGTGCATACCTATGGATGCTGAGAAAATGCCCAGTCATAGATCTACCTGAGTCTTGTCTGGAAGACTTTTGCTTCCTGTTTTTCCGCACCTTCGCCTCTCTTAACGGCCCTGTCCTTTCCACTAGCTAACAGCTTCGTCTTCTCAAAATGGCCTACACATAACTTATTTGTTAACATAAGGTTATTAACATAATTTATTACATTAAGTAATTAAGTAATTGACTCATGTCAGAGTATTTGCCTTTATGCAAAAATGTGCAGTGCGTAAGCCAGTGAAAAGTATCATTCATGGCTGAAATTCAGGCTTCAGTGACATTTGGGAAAGATGGTGGTGAAAACGCGTGTTAGTCGCTTGCCCACAGGTAATATTAGTATCCCTTCTTTGAACATCTCCCTTTTGTAAGTTATGATGAGAAACAGAAGTCAAATTTCCTTCCCTCCAAGAGTTATGAATACAGGAGCTAAGATATGTTCATAACAGTATGTGAAGTCAGAGTCTGCTGCAGGTAGATATGTGACTGTGAAAGATTAAATGTCTCTAGACACTGATGGAAGAGGGAGAACTTCTGTCTCCCATGTGTATGGAGGGCTTCAGTGGAAGGAAGGGCGATATTGACTTGTCCATGAAGGACACAACTTAGAGCACTGGGGCTAAGGAAGCATCCTGAGTGGGGAAACAACACGGGCAGCGGTGTGGAGGAAAGGTGACCTCTCCAGTTCTCACACACAGATAGATCATCTAAGGCTGTGTCTGCTGGCATCTGTTTCTGCAAACGACAAGGAAACACCTTTCTATTATTTTGTTCTCTGAATTGGTGTCTCTGTCCCATGCTAGAAATCCTATATTTCTCCCCCACTCTATTACTTTTCATATGAGATTCAAAATCTCTTGGGAGCCACCATCTACTAAATTATATGTGCCAGGCTTGAATTACAATTTTAAAAGAGCAAATACACTGGAGGCAAATGGGTCCTTTGAAGCCTTAGCTTTATTTTGTTTTCTTTCTCCTTCCTGAAACCAAATTCAATTCTACGCATTCCTTCTGAAGTTACCAGACCCTTTGTTTTATTTCTTTAATAAAGAGAAAAACATTATCCACAACTACAGGCTCAAAATAATCTCCAGAGGTAATCCAGCAACACTATGTCTCCAAGCACTGATGCACTTCTTTCATTTCACAAGCAAACTCAGTGTTACAACGGGACATGCCTGTTTGCAAGGGATGCGTTCCAGATTCACAGTGGATGCCAGAAACTGCAGACAGAACTGGACTCTACACACACCGTGTTCTTTCCTATACACGCATATGGATGATAAAGTTTCATTTACAAATTAGGCATAATAAGAAAATAACAACAATTTACACAGATTTCTACAACCTCCACGTGCAATTTTTCTTGAGAACTTCCTTCTTTTCACTTAAAGGAAGCATTTTACAACTTCTCTTTGGCATATTCTAATAGTGAGCATCCCTATTCTTGGACTTGCAAGCCATTGTTAAGTAAAATGTGTTTCCTGAACACAGGCACAGTGATATCAAAACAGTCAATCTGTCAAAGGGTTAAAAGTGACTAAAGGGTGAGTATCATACACAGCATGGATAATCCGCACAAAGAGATGACGCATGGCCTGAGGTGGGGGTGGGGAGATGGAGAGCAAAAACACTTCATGACACTACTCAGAACAGACCACAGTTGAAGATGTGCATGATTTGTCTCTGGAATTTTCCATAATATTTTAGGAACATGGTTGACTGTGGATAACTGAAACTCAGAAAGTGAAATTGCAGAGAAGGCTAGTATCCTAGCCATGATTTATGGTCTTATAAATGAAAAACAACTTTGACTAATCTAGTCTTAACATAACCACTAGGAAATTAACTGAACTAATTTTAGTCACTTGGCAAACACGTTCTATTTGCATAACAAGGATTCAGAAACTTTGTCCTCTAAACTAACATATGAATAGGAGAGATAGCTTATGAGAGGATGACTGTCAACACTGGTATTATTGCTAGCCCTGAAAACAAACAAATCAAAGCAAAGGAGACCTCTGTAAAGAGACAGCACACCAAGAACTTAAAGGACAATGCCCGGAGAGCTCTCTTCCTGGCCTGTGTGTGGGGACATTTCTTTTTTTTTTTTATTTTTGACAGGCAGAGTGGACAGTGAGAGAGAGAGACAGAGAGAAAGGTCTTCCTTTTGCCGTTGGTTCACCCTCCAATGGCCGCCGCGGTCGGCGCGCTGCAGCCGGCGCACCGCGCTCCTCCGATGGCAGGAGCCAGGTACTAGGTGCTTTTCCTGGTCTCCCATGGGGTGCGGGGCCCAAGCACTTGGGCCATCCTCCACTGCACTCCCGGGCCACAGCAGAGGGCTGGCCTGGAAGAGGGGCAACCGGGACAGAATCCGGCGCCCCGACCGGGACTAGAACCCGGTGTGCCGGCGCCGCAAGGCGGAGGATTAGCCTGTTGAGCCACGGCGCCGGCTGTGGGGACATTTCATACCAGCAATGGGGCAGGCTGTGCAGGAAAGATAAAACTCGGCCCAAGCACTGGACACCCAGTCACTTTCATCATTGGCAACTGATATAATTTTTCCTAGCCTCTATTTTCTTGAATGGAAAGTAGGGGGCAAAGGGCCTATCACATAGTCGCCATAGGAGGACTGGATGACAGAAACTACAGGGTTCTTGCACAGAACCCACCGAAGCAAGCATTCTGGGAGCACCTATCTTCTGAAGTTTGTAATAATCGGTGTTCACACCTCTGACATAGTAACTGACTCAAAGGATTCATTTGCTGTGGTGCACGTGTGTTCTAGGTTGACTTCTATAGCCCATTCCTTAGCCCACAGCCACAGAGAGATGGATGATGCCGTTCTCAGGAGATAAAAGCACTGGATAAGCCCAACCCATGGGGGAGTTCCCCTGGGAAACAGATGTACACTGATTAAAAGACTGGATGTGGGTTCCAGGCAGTGGAAGAAAGGTCACATGGTCCAGGCTAGCTAGAAATATGGGATGCAGATTCCCAAACAAGGTAGGTACAGACAAGGGGAAAAACAAAAGACATCTCTAGTGTTTCTCTTAAGAATTTGAAGGTAACTCAGTGGTTAAAATCACAAATCAATCTGAATATATGTCCATGTGATAATATCTGACCGTAAGCCTGGGAGGACATAAAGAATGCTTTGAAGAGAAGGTGAAACTCATAATTCACAAAATGAAAATTCCCAACATGTTGAAAGCCAGTGATAAAACTGTCTCTGACAGGAGAATTATGTAAGATCTTGTTCGTAGAAAAGAACAGCAAGAGGGCATATACACAATGACTGCCACCACTGAGGTCCTCCCCTGAGCCTTTGTGTCACCTCTAACTGCCACAAGGTGTCACATGCCTGCCTGCCAATGTGGCAGAGCATCACAAAATGCAGTGAGAAAATAGGTTCACCAATGGAACATAATGTATTGCACTTACAGTAGCGCTATAACAGCTTTAGGCACAGGAGTATGGGTTCAGTGTGCTTTGAGTACTGGCTCTGATTTTCAATTATTTTGAGACATTGAGTCCCCGATATAAATCTCCAGGATTTGGTGGCAGGCAGTGAAGACCCTGGGTGGGTTGCCTGCACTCCATGGCAGGGTATCAGGGACTGGGTGCCAGCTCTGCTCCCAATTCCTGCCTCACACTGATTTCACCCTGGGGGCAGCAGTAGTGGCTCAGGTGGTTGAATGCCTTTCACCCTCATGGGAGATCCCGATTGATTTCCCAACTCCCAGCATTTGGGAAGTGAACCAGCAGATGTGAACTTTCTATCTCTCTGTAAATAAAGAAATTTAAAGAAACCCACACCTCTAGGATCACTCAGCTTTTAAATGACAAGGTTGAAATAATTAATGTTGAAAGCTGCTGATAATTTGCAATCTTGGCTTCTTCTAAACCCCTCAAGAGGGAATAGCTAATCACCTTCCATAGCAGCATCTGAAAGAAAGAAAGGGTGTACTAGACATGGACTTTCCTCTTAACAAGTTGACAACTGAAACAGAGAAAGTTAAAAAGCTTTTCGCCAAATTCACTGAGAAACTATGATGCTAATACACTAGCATAATACCAAGGAGAATGACTCCTTCATGACCTGGTAAGTGGGTGTTCACTTTTCTAAGAAATTGCCAAACTGTCTTGCAAAGTGGCTGGACCATTTGCATTTCTACAACTAAAGATTCAGATTCCTACTGTTCCACAGCCTCCTTAGCATTTGGTGATGTCACTATTTTGGAATTTGACTATACTAACAGGTATGTATCCGTATCTCATTGTTGTTTTAATTTGCAAGTACCTAATGACATATAATGCAGAATAATTTTTAATTAGGATTTCACTGAATCTAAAGACAAACTTAAGATTTCACATCTTGACAATATTGAGCTGTCCTGTCCAGGACCGTGGAATATCTCTGCATTTACTCAGTTCTTCCCTGATCTCTTTGATCAAATTTTTGTAGTTTTCCACATACATATTCTGATTTACATCTAAGTTATTTCATACTGAAGGATGGTCATCAAACAATAATGCTTTTATTTTCAATTCCACTCGTTCACTGCTGGTGCAATAACATTTTAAAAGATATTGTTCGTGACACTTAACAAAATGACTGGTATGAGTTTTGATTAGTTTATGAGATATTTTGACCTGGATTCTGATAGCCTGTCATTGTTTAAATAGCCATGAATATATATATGAATATATGAAATATAAACTTAAAATATAGATACATATGAATATATGAATTACAAACTCGAAAATGACTCAAAGTGTTTCCAATTACCATGAAATTGCTTTACACTACAAATATGATATGTTTGAGAAAGACTGAAGTAATTCACAATGTTTTGTGGATTAAAGGCAAGTGGTAGCTTTCCCTTCCCACACCTGGTAAATATATTGTTTCTATAGAAATATTAGTTTATGTATATAATTGTTTTTATTTATACTCTTCATTCTTATCCAAAATAATTCCTATTAATTACCAGCCTAAAAAACTTACAAAATTTTTATTATTCAGTGTATAGAGTGTTTAGATTCTGTTGATAAACTGGTTTATTTCTCCCATTCTTTCCACAAGAGAATTAGCAGAGTGTATTAGAATCTTGAAATATGCACTGAACAATTGAACATTCCCAATGCAAGTCATTTTCACCAAGCCACCTTCTACCTGACTTCATCAAAGAAACTACAATTAAAGGGGAAGATATTTAAAAACAAAATATTAGGACACAGGTTATGCTTATTGGGTTGTAAGATCAATCAACACTTCTTATACATAACTAGTGTGTTTTCCACAGTCATCTATGAGCAGGCAAAAAGAAAATGAAACCTCCAGCAGGTTTCTGCATTTGTTCTTCCAAAATCCCTTTGTAACCAATTCCATGTGTAACTATCATTGGACAGAAGAACTTGTTACATCACAGGAGCTACTCATTTCATCCGCTACAGGTGATGCTATCGATAGATCCAAACTGATATGCACAGGCAGAGAGCTGAGAGCCAGCACACATACACAGCCGAATGTACTTCTTGTATAGATGAAGAAACAAAGCTAAAGATGCAGGTTTTCAAAGTCAGATAGTCTAAAATATCGTTATTTCCCAAGTATCTTAAAATAGAACTAAAATGTCACTAAATGAAAAGAACACTTAGATTTGAACGTTGGAAAAATCAGCACTTCATTTTAGTATCTCCCATATTGCATGGCTTCACTTCCATGGCTTTTTTACATGCTGGTCCCTCTGAAATACCCTCCACACATCTCTCAAAGTCATATTTAGGTTAAACGTGCTCACAGTTTTCTTGACTCATTACTTTATTGCCACCATGCCTGAGGCTTGCATGACATTATGTGATATATCAGGAATATCCAGTGTCCTACTTCTTTTCCACACAGTCATAACTCTTATTCTAGCCATTCTTTTTTTTAACCTGTCACACAGGCATTACTCACATTTATGGAGTACAGGATGATATTCTGACATGTGTATACAACATATAATGATCAAATCATAGTAACTGGCATTTCCATTTCCCCAAGCATTTATTTCTACATGTTGGGAAACTTCAAATACTTCTTCCTAGTTATATTGAAGTCTATACTGAACTGCTGTGAACTATAATCACCTTACTGTGCTATACATCTCTAGAATTGATGGCTGCTATCTAACTGCATGTCAGTGCCCCTTACCTCATCTTTCCTTGCCCTCCTCCCTCCATCCTTCTTAGCCTCTAGTGATCACTCTACTTCTATGAGAAGAAAAAATAGGAGAAACACTTTAAGACATTGGTAAAGGTAAAGATTTTTTGGATGAGACCTTAAAAGTATAGGCAACAAAACAAAAAGAGACAAAATTACATCAAACCAAGAAGCTTCTGCACAACAAGGAAAATAACCAACAGAGTGAAGAGATCACCCACAGAGTAGAAGAAAGCATCTGTGAACTCGCCACCAGACCAGAGGTTAAAACCTAGAACAGATAAGGAACTCAAACAACCCAACAACGACAATAATACACAGATTTTAAAATGGGGAAATGATTAGAATAGACGGTTCTCAACAGAAGATAGTCACTCTTGTGACAATTTTCACAAGTCATGGACAAGCTTTTGCAAGTGCAAACTGACAGCAATTCATGCTTTTGGTACATATGTTTTGCTTCCAGTCCTGTGTTTCTTGAACTCAAGCACACCTAGCCCATGGAAGGTAACATACAAAATATGACAGTGCTTTGAGCAAGCAGTGATTGTAATCAAATAATAAATTCTAGTCTTTTTCTATCCTGGAAAGCCAGTTCTAAGATGTGGCTCCTCAGATGGGACTGCAGGATTGAGTACGCATCACCCATTGCCTGGCCAACTTGATCACACACCCCTACCCTGTAGTGACCTCACCCATTCCTACTTTACTTCTCTGTTCTCACTATTTCTTCTGAACACTTCCCAAGCCAGTCACCTGCATGCAAGCCATTTTGTCAGCAGGAAATTGAAGAAATTAACCAACGACAGGACTACGATCTCAGATATTTCAGGAATGGAAGTCTGGGATACCACTCAGTCTACCTGTGACACTAGCAGAGTGTCAGGGAAATATAGAATTGATGAAGGCAGAAAAAATGATGTTACTAATCACTGATCCAGTAAAAGGATACCGAACCAGGAATTGTAGCCATTAGGCCTATTTGGTATTGGTTATTCTTCTCCCCTTTTCATGATATTATCCATTCCTGGTATAATAATAATATTAAAGAGTTTGTTGTTGTCATTTAACAGAATCATTGGTATCTTGGATATCCAGAAAAACCCTATAAACAGCATTTGTTTTAGGTGTGCCCACTGAACAAGGTCTTACTCCATCGATTATTCTCAGAGAACATGAACTTGTAGAGCTCCAAGGAATAATTTATGAGATATTGACAGGAATTATGCTAGCCTGTCCATTTCCAGATCACTGTGAATAAGAGAGATGTGTCTATTATCAACTGACAATATTAGACATTTAAGCCAGTAATTCTCATGCTGCTGAAGCATGAACTTTCTAACCAGAGAAGATTTTCTAGAATGTAGGTGGGCCTTATGCAATCAGTTGAAAAGATGTGATGGTGTGAAAGATTCATTTATATATGTGCATCACAGGACTGCCACATACTGCGAGTCACCAAGGTGTCCTTCCATGTTTTAGACAATATGCCTCCCCTGCAGGGTTTTTTTTTTTTCCTATTAGAGATCTTCTTCTACAACAGCTTCATCTCATTACAAAGACCTGCTTTATCAATTTCCTCAACCCTGCCTGAAATGTGGCAGCAGTTTCTTCTTTGGGAGGTTCAGACTCTATAATAACATCTACATTCTTAAGCCTAAAACGTATTCCTAAACCTGCAAAACCACTCTTCTTGCAGTAGCTGGCCTGATCTCACTTGTTTCAGGGGATTCTTTGTGAAATTGTTGTAGACTCAGTGCAGTATGGCACAACAAGTTGCTGTCAACCAGAACATGTTTTCTGGCCACGTCCTCTGCCATAAACTTATGTCTTTTCATCTTTTCTTTCTCATCAATTCTCATCTTCATGTGTTATTAATACAAAGAGAACAGAGTCAACACAGTTCATACATTCAATTCTAAGAATATAACCATACTTGCCTTCCTACCTTCTTCCCTCCTTCTTTATTTCTGTCTCCCTTTCTTTCTTCTTTTCCCTCTCTTTTTCCTTTCATTTTTAACATATTATATTTTCAATGTACAGTATATTCAAAGGCCTAATGCTCCACTCAATAAAGAGCTCAATAAGTAAGAAGTAAAAAAGATCATAAACAGGAATATAGTCAAGGACTATTAATAATAATAAAGTAAGCATGTTAACTTCACTCATACACAGTTAATTTTTAAGCAATCACAGATCATTAAAACTATAGTAGTATATCATTCTTAACTACTGGTTTGACAAAGATATAAAACAAAGTTTGACAAAACTACATTGCAGCAATGCTGATGCACATAGGCATTAATTTCTCATTTTGTGTTTTTTTTCTGTTTTAATTTTAGCTCCCACATATAAAGGAGAACACCCACATTTCATAGACTGTTGCTATAACCTTCATGTTCTGGGTGAGAGGCAACAGCAAAACTGGCACAGATCTCTTTTTCCTCCTTCACAGTTTTACAGATAGGAACCTGATTTTACCATTGCTCTCAGCATCCTCAGCACACATATTTTTCTTTATTATATCAAGAACTTTCAGTTTTCACCTAAAGGAAGAAAGTGATGGCTCCTCTTTGGCATATCTTAGTTGCAACATCACTTCTCTTTTGCATTTGGGCCATTACTAAGTAAAATAAAGATTACTTGAGTGCATGTACTGTAATACCACGAGAGGGTAACATATACAGCAGGGATATGATGGACAGATGACCCAGATCCTGGGCGGGGAGAAGCAGGATGGCATGTAATTTTATCACACATGAAATGTTAAATGTATGAATTGTTTATATCTGGAATTTTCCCTCTATTTTTGGGTCATGAATGATGTAAAACTGAAGCCACAGAAAGTAAAACTATGAGGAAAGGCGGAAATACTCCATGTCATTGATCTCACTTAGAATTACAGGAACATGGTGATAACTTTCTAAAAAACCAACATTTTATCAATTTTATTACTGTTTTAAAATTAACCACAGATTCCACCCTTGCTGTACTGCTGCTGTTTTGCAAGCTGGATTCCTAAGCCTTCCAATGAGCTACAAGTCAAGAACGAGAACTTCTCCCAGGAGCTCAGGGAGCTCCAGTCTACCCCTGCTCACTTTGCTCCCAGAATGAGGTTCTGATACAGAACCCCAAATGGGAAGCCTAAAATAGACAGAACTACAGTGGCAGGAATATAATGGAACACAGGCAACTCTTTCAACGACCTTTCCCTGACTTCTCTGCTCTCAGAGCTATGACAATCTGCAGCAAAAGATCCTTCGGGGCTCTGTACTGGCTGCCTGGCCATTGGAAAGCCAAGTAGACCTTGGGCACCACCTGGATCCCACTCTGTATCAAGGCAGTAAGGACTGGCCTGCCAGGGATGATGGTTAGTGTGCAGTATCAAATTGTTTGGACTATGTTGCTCACAAATATTTGACCAAAAATTACTCTGGGTTGGGAGTTTGGCACATTGACTAGGAAGCCATCCACATCCCATATGGGAGTGTCTGGCTTTAAGTCCTGTGTTTGCCTCTGATTCCAGCTGTCTGCCAATATGCACCCTGAGAGGCACTGGGTGGTGGCTCAAGCAGCTGGGCCACTGCCAACCATGTAGAAAACCTGGATGAAATTCTGAGCTTCTTGCTTCACCCTGACCCAGCCCTGGCTATTGCGAGCATTTGGAAGTGAACCAGATGATAGGACATCTTTCTCCATCTGTCTCTCTGTGCCATTGTAATAAATGAAAATAAATAAGATCATCTTTAAAATTCTTATTTTGAATGTTTTTATGAGAATGAAATTAATATTTAATTAATTTAAATTAATTTTTAAAAGATTTTAGGTTTTCTTTAAGATTTTATTTATTTATTTGAAAGTCAGAGTTACACAGAGAAGAAAGAGGCAGAAGAGAGAAAGGTCTTCTATCTGCTGGTTCACTCCTCAACTGGTTGTTGGCTGCAACAACCAATGCTGCACCGATCCAAACCCAGGAGTCAGGAACTTCTTCTGGGTCTCCCACATGGGTGTAACAACCCAAGGGCTTGGGCCATCTTGTACTGCTTTCCTAGGCCATAGCAGACAGCTGGATTGGAAGTGGAACAGCCTGGACCTGAACTGGCACCCATATGGGATGCCGACACTGCAGACATCGGCTTTAACCACTATTTCCACAGCGCTGGCCCTAAGTAATTAATTTTAATGTTAATTTGTGGATGAATATTTAAATCAGAGGATGCAAGTGGTTGTAGTCCAATAAGTTGAAGGACTGAATAAAAAAAATAACATTGACCTACCCCAGCATGAAAGAATTCTGCCCACAGAGGACCTATGAACTTGAACTACAGCACTGGCTTTTCCCTGGTTCTCCTGTCTGATGGGCCATCCTACAGATTCCAGATTTGATGGTCTCTATGATCATATATATAGAGAGAGAAACAGACAGACAGACGTGATCACATGAACCACAGTGCCGGCTCCTAGAATAATTTTTAAAAGACACATTTATTATAAATAACATTATCCTAGAAATGTATGTATAGAAAATAGGAGATATGATACTGTCCTTGGTTTCAGACACCCACTGGGATCCAGGGACATATCTCCCACAGGTAAAAGTATTTACTCTAATGTTTTTGATCACCACATGATCTGCTGCCCCCATCCACCTCTCTGGGCACTGCTGTAACAGACACATTTAGAGCATCCGTAAGTAGGTTCCAATAGGAACATCCTTATGTCAACCTCAACATACCCTGATAGGAAACTCTTCAATCACAGCATCAAATTCCCACCCACAAACACTTGGATGTCATGAAGGAGAGATGGTGAAGAGGAGACTAATCCACTCTGTTGCAGGCAAACCAAAACTCCCAAAGAAGAGTCAAAGAGAATAGAATTCACAGGATGGGGTTAACTCTGGTTCATTTGTCGAAACGTTCACATGAAAGCATTTCAGCATGCGCACACAGACATGGGACCTTCAAAAACTTCATGGAAAACATGCAAGACAGGAAAAATATACACATTTTTAAAAACTTTTTACCAAAATATATGCATCTTTTAATTTCATGTTTCTAGCTTTTTGAAATACCCTCAAACATACAATAATTGTCATTTGTATCCAGCATGAATCTTAGTCTATAGCATCCAGTGTTCGTTCACGTAGTCAAAAACACTTAACAGAAACATTTAACAGCTACCATGTGCTGGGCAGTATTCTACTCTGGAAGCTTGGGTTACAACAGTCAACAACTGAGAGATGTGTGAGTTGCAGACACTCCTAACTCCGACTTCTTTAACTACTGAACCTGTTAAGTCAAACATAAAAGCTTGTTGAGCAGAGGTATCCATGTTCAGCTACCCAACAGTGTAAACCTACACTGAGGAAGGAAATATTTTCCTTTATTGCCTCGTAATGACTTAATTATCTTTCCTGGAAATATCCAGATCCATTTCTGTGCAAATCAGAGGTTAGTTAGTCCTGTTCTCCACCACCTGGAGACTCTTCCAAAAACAGAAAGTACATTTCTTTCAGCAGTTGCATCCTTGGTAAAGCCAAGAGAAATTTCAGTTTCACTAGTATTAAAAAAATTCAAATTATTCTTTTTTCAATCTTCCACGGTGCGCAGGAGACAGGCAGAGAAAAAGAAACTGTACGTGAAGAAAGGCAATGGTGAATTCTTCCAGTTTACACACACACACACACACATATATATATATATACACACTGTTTGTACTGTGGGAAACCCAGAAGAAAGAGTTCAGGAATAGTGGGCACAGGTCTGAGTCACGGTAATTGAGACTTAATATTACAAGGCTGTTTGTCATTTAAAAAACTCATTCTTGATCACTGTATTTGATAAACTATTCTCATTATGAAATACAGAGAATGGAATGCTGCCTTAATTCAGCTTTTATGGTTGATTATTGATTTTTCCCCCAAAGCCAGAAAGATTTTTCTCTTAGATTGATTCAATTAAGGCACAAAAGAATTGCTTGATGTAAAATCAGAAAATTATGTGAGCTATTGAAGCCAATTACCTAAACCATGCAAAAGGGTTCCCTGTTACCAGCTCAGTTCTTCCTGAATATACTCTGCAGAGATCAAAAGTAGCAGCGGCTGGGACATTCAGAGAGGCTTTTCCAAATCCTGCCTAAGAGTCTTTCTTACTGTAGGATAACTCTGATAATTTTGGACTGTAGAGGATCCAAACATAAGTGCTACATTACATTCAGCATTACAAGGATATTTCAGAAAGTTGGTAGGAAAATGAAATGAAAAGAAAAGATAGGCTTATTTTGATTATAAAAAAAATTTAGAATCCATGCATAGGTTTTTTTTTCCATAATAGGCATCTTTGTAGCCATGGATTTCAAACAAGTTTTGCACACAAATAAACTTCCCTTTTAATTTCATTTTCTATGAACTTTTTGAAATTCGCATATATTTTTACTACTGCAGTCTCTCAGGAGACTTTGACTGATTCCTGTTGCCCTCAGTAAAATATTACAAGTTCCATATCAGATATTGATGGGGTAAAATGTGATGTTTTGATAGACTTATACACTGTGTAATGATCAAATTAGAGTAATCAGAATATACAACACCTCGGCCGGCGCCGTGGCTCAACAGGCTAATCCTCCGCCTTGCGGCGCCGGCACACCGGGTTCTAGTCCCGGTCGGGGCGCCGGATTCTGTCCCGGTTGCCCCTCTTCCAGGCCAGCCCTCTGCTGTGGCCCGGGAGTGCAGTGGAGGATGGCCCAGGTGCTTGGGCCCTGCACCCCATGGGGAGACCAGGAAAAGCACCTGGCTCCTGGCTCCTGCCATCGGACCAGCGCGGTGCGCCGGCCGCAGCGCGCCGGCCGCGGCGGCCATTGGAGGGTGAACCAACGGCAAAGGAAGACCTTTCTCTCTGTCTCTCTCTCACTGTCCACTCTGCCTGTCAAAAAAAAAAAAAAAAAAAAAAAAAGAATATACAACACCTCAAATACTTACAATTTCTTTTTTTTATTTTTTTTAATTTTTTTTTTACAGGCAGAGTGGACAGTGAGAGAGAGAGAGAGAGAGAAAGGTCTTCCTTTTGCCGTTGGTTCACCCTCCAATGGCCGCCGTGGTCGGCGCACTGCGGCCGGCGCACCGCACTGATCTGATGGCAGGAGCCAGGTGCCAGGTGCTTCCTCCTGGTCTCCCATGGGGTGCAGGGCCCAAGCACATGGGCCATCCTCCACTGCACTCCTGGGCCACAGCAGAGGGCTGGCCTGGAAGAGGGGCAACCGGGACAGAATCCAGCGCCCTGACCGGGACTAGAACACGGTGTGCCGGCACCGCAAGGCGCAGGATTAGCCTGTTGAGCCACAGCGCCGGCCAAATACTTACAGTTTCTTTGTGATGAAAACATTAAAAATCCTTCTATTTTGAAATATATAATTTGCCATTGTTCACTGCAGTCGGCCTAATGTGCAATAGAACACTGGAACTTGTTCTGCCTATGAACCTGCAACTGCACCCATCAACTAACTGCTCCCTATCTTCCCTGTTCTCCTCACTATCCCCCGGGTAACTACTATCCTACACTCAACTTCTATGTTCTAAAGTATTTATTTATTCATTGGCTTATATGGAAGAGTTACAGAGAGACAGGGACAGATACAAAGAGAGTAAGTGACACAGAGAGGGAGAGGGAGAGAAAGGGAGGCGGGGGGGGGAGCGAGGAAGGGAGAGAAACCTATCTTCCATCCACTCTCTAATGATGGCAATGGCCGTGGAAGAGCTAGGCTGAAGCTAGGAGCCTGGAACCCCACTCAGATCTCCCATATTTCCCAAATTGGTGGCAGGGGCCCAAATACTTGCTCCATCTTCCATTTATTTCTCGTGCATTAGCAGGGAGCTGGATCAAAAGTGGAACAGCCAGGAATTGAACCAGTGCTCGTACGGGATGCTAGTGTTGCAGGTAGGTAGCAGCTTAACCCAATGAAGTATAACACCAACTCCTACTGTCAACTTCTATGAGGTAAACTTTCTTAGATTCCAAATTTGAGCGAGATCATGTGGCATTTACCTTTCTATGACCACATCACTTCACCTAGCAGTATGCCCTTAGCTTCAATCATGCTGTTGCAAATGACAGAATTTCTACCTTTTTAAAGAGTGTCTTGCATTCCTTTATGTACATATACCATTTCATTAGCCACTCGATGGTTGAATGGACACTTAAGCTGATGTTTTATCTTGGCTACTGTTAATAGTGCTGCAATAATCTTGGGAATACAGATGCCTCTGCAATAGAATTATTTCATTTCCTTTGGCTAAATACAAGAGGAGCTCTAGATTTAAACATTTTAAGATATTAATTTTATGGCAGCAATTTTGGTTACTTATACAAAATGCATATGTACTTTCAATACAAACTCAGAAAACCAACATGGGAAAAAATTTTGAATAGCTCTACCTGTATTTAAGAAATTCATTTTTAAGTGTTCCCTCAAAGAAAATTATAGGCCCAAATATTTTCACTGGTGACTTCTAGCATACATAAAAAAGAAATAATGATATGACTATTTGTTCTTTCAGAAAATAGAGAAAGATCAACTACTTTCCAACTCATTTTAAGAGACCAACATAACCTTCATATCAAAACACAATGAGCGCCAGAAAAAAGTTTACATATCATAGTCCTACATAAAACAGGCAAAAAATCCTTTAACTAAATATAGAGCTAATCAAATCCAGAAAAAAAGTAAAAGTAAAAATATGAGTCATTAGATTTTCCTTCTTTGAATTTTGAGTATCTGCTCTACTATTCTCTCGCACGCTTCTCTGATGAGGGCCATCTTCCTTACCCTTCAAAGGTAGGGCTCCCTTAAGCACTGCTCGGAGGACCGGCCTGCTGGTGATGAACTCCTTCATTTTGCTTGTCATGGAAAGTCTGTAACTCGCTTTCATTTATGAAGGGTAGCTTTACTGAGTACAGTATTCTTTGTCTGATAACTTTTTCTTTCAGAACTTGGGATATTTTGCCTCACTCTCTCTTGGCCTATAAAGTTTTGCTGAGAAGACTTCTGTTACTCTAACGAGGACCCTTATTGGGTGAGGATGGTACAGATAAGTTCATGGGGCCTCTAGGGGTTGATCCACGCAGGGAGATCTGTCTACCCACTTTCTGGGATGTAAAGTACACATGCAGGGCCCACGATCTGCTTCTCAGGGCATCAGTTGGACAAGCTCTTAAGAACAAGTTGCTCAACCGCTTCCTGGGGCCAGAAGAGAGTGGGGACAGCTGCCCAGTTGCTTTCTGGAGGGATCACTCAGAAATGGCTACTCACTTGATTCCCAGGGTCCTGGGTGGCTGGGCTGAGCCACCATCTGCTTCCCTGAACCACCGAGGGCCCAGCCACTCAGGTCTGGTTATCCAGCTGGAATCCTGGCAGTTTTATACAGCCATATATATTCCACACCCATTTCAGCACACAATGCTGTATTTTATATATTTAGTTAGTTTTGTTTTGAAAAGTGATATCTTTGTGATATGGAATCTTTCTGTATAAGCATAAAGTATGCTTTTTTTCCATGTGACCAAGTCTCTTTTTCTGTCTTATGGTAAATCACCAACTGAGTATCTGCATTGGTTTAGGGTGCCAAACAAACTTCTTTTAAGCCACTAACAATTTGGAGGTTGCTACAGCAGATAAAATCCGATGGCCTAATCAGACCAGTGCGTTAGCCTTAAGAACAGGCTTGGTTCGTACGCTGTAGTCACTGTTGCTTGTGTAGGATCTGGCTCCCAGATGCTGGTACTATGAGTGCTATGGTACTTGAACGTACTTTCATATAAATGAGTTCCTATAAGTCGCCACTAGGTGTCCTCTGCTAATAATTTTAACTCACAGCCTGCGACTGTTCTTCCTTGTTTATGCATCCCTTTAGCTGTGCTGGCTGAAATAGTCAAAAGTTGGACCAAGACTCCACCCTCCTGTCATCACCACTAAAATATAGGCAAATTCCTTGGAAAAAAATAAGAACTGCTTGTTCCTTATTTTTAAAAACACAGTTAAGTATATAATTCTTCTCAGAAACTAAAGTGTAGACTTCGTCATGTTATAAAGAATAAGCCATCGAGCGAGAGCTGTGATACAGTGATTCAGTCACTGCTTCATCCATACTGGAGTTCAGGACTGAGTCCTGGTGGCTCTGCTTGCGATCCAGCTTCCTGCTAATGCATCCTGGCAGGTAGCAGGTGATGGCTCCAGTACTTGAGTTCTGCCACCAACAAGGGAGACCTAGATGGAGTTCACAGCTCCTGGCTAAAGCCTGACCCAACCCTAGCTATTGCAGATATCTGGGGAATGGGCTAGCAGAAGGAAAATCAATCCCAATCTCTCTCCCTCCCTCCCTTTCTCCCTCTTTCTCTCCCTCTCTCCTTCTCTCTCTCTCCCTTCCTCCAATAAATAAATCTTTAAAATAAAAAACATAATAAAGAGCAAGCCATGATCACAGACCTGCTTATGACTATCTGAAGGTTGTTTGAGAACAAATGTGGAAGAGCCCATTTATTGTGTACACCTGCACCATCTCCTTCCTCTATTCTTTAGCATCTGAACACAGCCAGAGAGCAGTTCACACAACATAAAAACTAGCCTGGAAGAGCAGCAGTTACTCTAAAGTGGGGATATTTTAGAACTGGCCGTGGGTACTGAGAAAAGGACAAGGAAAGACAGAAAACAAATAAAAGAGACCAGTGCTATGGCATAGTGGGTAAAGCCACCGCCTGTGGTGCCAGCATCCTATATGGGCACCAGTTCGATACCCAGCTGCTCTGCTTCCAGTCCAGCTCTCTGCTATGGCCTGGGAAAGCAGTGGAAGATGACCCAAGTCCTTGGGCCCCTGCACCTGCATAGGAAACTTAGAAGAATCTCCTCGCTCCTGGCTTTAAATTGGCCCAGTTTTGGCTATTGCAACCTCTCTGCCCCTGCCTCTCTATAACTCTGTCATTCAAATAAATAAATAAATCTTAAAAGAAAAAAAAGGAAACAAATAAAACAGACAGGCTTTGACAGCCAGCGTGTGTTGTGAGTGAGAGAAGTCCAGAACATCTCCAGGGCTCCAGAGTTAAGGCTCCCAGGCATGGTGGTGCCTCTTGCAGTCAGGAAAAGCCAAAGGAGAAAACTGTGTGTGGTTCAAGGAAAGAAGGAATACAGCTGCTCCTCTCGTATGTCGTTTTCAACCTGTCTGGGCACGTCCAAGCGAAAACCCTAAATCAACTGAAACCTTTCTGAAGATTTCTGGTTAAAGAAAGGGAAGTGGAAGATATTTGATGCTTTTCCACTCCCTCAAAGTCCACCAAAAGCAACCCAAAAAGAAAAAAAAAAAGTAGAGGGAAAATGATCTTCAGTGAGACATGGAATAAGTCGCAACCACAACCACAAGCCACAAACACAGAGGCATCTCCGCCAGCACTGTGAGGTCCAGACTGAGACGAGGAAAGACAGCCAAGCTGCCCTCCCAGGATCTCCACGAGCGCTGTGATTTCCCCAGAAACCCACGTCTCCAACAGCCCAGAGATTCCTTTGATCACAGCAGTGAACAGCGTGGGTGTGAGCAGAGGGAAGCAGCGTGGAGGATGTCCTTGGGGAGGCCCAGAGGGGCGTCTCAGAATGCAGACAGACGAAGCATGCTGATGGGCACGCACCCGAGACGAGGGCTGGGAGGACCGTCCCCGTCCGTGCAGTGTGTGAGAGGCAGAGGCAGAGACTTCGCTCTGTTCCTATGACCTGTCCCTCTCCAAAGCAAGGGAGGGGAGAGATGAGGATTCCCAAGCAGACTTCTAGGCAAGGGAGACCTCTGGAGGTGAAGTGGTCGGTGAAGGAGGAGGGACAGGGCTGTGGCACACAGCTGGGGCTTAAGACACCGCTGCTACCCTTGACCACTCCCAACCACAATGCGGTCTGCTGCTTTCTTTATTAGCAAATGACTGGCTTCCATTTGAAGATGCATAGTAATTATCAAGAAGCTAGCATGGGACTGATACCTCACAAACTGTGCCAGAGGAGAGAAAAAGGAGAAAACACAAACGCGGAAGGCAGAAAAAGGGCACAGTTTACCCAAAGGAAATAGAGAAATTATCCAGGAATAGATACAGCACACTCTCCACGTGACAAAGAAGCCTTGTGATCTTGATTCAGGAGAAACAACAAGAGCACAACAAGATCTCTTGGTAGATCGTCACCATGTTTGGCTGCCTCACATCCATTTCCCTTCCCTTAATAACAAGGAGAGAATCTTTGTTTGCTTCCATGCAACCAAAACGCTCTGGAAAAAAATGATCCCACCCTCCCCTTCATAGCCAGTGTCTCAGCCATAGTCACTGGTTTAGGGACGGACATGAGATTTAATTTGGTTCCCTCAATAAGAAGCTATTGTTGCTGTGCAACATTTGGGTTAGAAAAAATTTTATTCTTATTCCCACATGAATGAAAATTCTGAAAGCTGTTGGTAGCTACTTTAGCAGCACAAGTCATAGGATACAAATTCGCTCCTGAGAACAGAACCAGAACCAAAGAAACTAATGCAAGAAGGGAGAGAGAGATAGATAAAGTCCTGAACACTTAGTTTTACCCCTGCATTAAATCATTCTCTGGCTTCTTCAATGTCCTAGAAATTTTCTATTCTTTAAGTCAAATAAAAATTTGTTGCCTCTTTATGAAATACCTAAATGAAATAGAAGAGACCAAGAACAGTTTCCTAAGAGTACAACGCTGACTGCATGCTTTGTTTTCTGCCCAGCACAACAGTAAGCCCTGTGTGAAGGATCTCACGTAAAGATGAGAGCAAGTTTCCAGACAGATACTATTATTCCCTTCTCTTCACAAATGAAATAACTAAGTGATTCAAATGATTTAATATCTCCAGAGTCACAGAGTTCAGAACCAATTGAGCAATGATTTAAACCAAGTAAAACTAACTCCAAAGCTATACTTAAACAGCAGCTAGAATTTCTTTTCTAAAACATCATCAAAGCAACAGAAGAAGGTGAACTGAGTTCAAGGACATCTTCCCTATTTCATTTTTGGGGGGTTCTCCTGGAATACTGCTTACTGGAAAACTGGACCCCATTATCATCTTAAATATTCATCATCTCTCTATAAATCTGTTTACATTGTTTTTTAACAGAGTTATTTATTTATTCTATTTGAAACAGCAACAGAGAGAGAAGGAGAGACAGAGACACAGAGAGTAGTATCCCTCATCTGTTGGTTCACTCCCCCAAAATGGCTGCAACAGCCAGGGCTGAGCCAGGCCAAGGCCAGGAGCCAGGAACTCCATCAAGACTCCAACATGGGTAGCAGGGACCTAACATTGGGGCCATCTTGTACTTTCCGAGGTGCAACAGCAGCAAGCTAGAATGCAAACAGTGCTGCCAGGACTTGAACGAGCACTCCAAAATGGAATGCCAATACCGCAAACAGCAGGCTAACCTGTTGCACCACAATGCTGGCTCTCAATTTAGTTTTATGATTTCTTTCAAATTCTTCATGTTATTGGCTGTATTAAAACTAATCATTCTATAATATTTCTTGTGTTTTTTTTCTATTTTTTTTTTTACTTTTCATCTCTTTATTCTTGTTGTCATGATCTCCTTTATAAATATTAAAGAAAATGTGAAAAAATTGCTAAAATTATAAGGGAACTTTGTGAAGCCATAGGAAACAAAACTGACATGCATTATATTTAATTAAATTAATAATTAATGATAATTATGTTTCTACTCACAATGAACATTTAGAAATTAAAATTTGAAGGGCAAGACCATTTATAATAGTATCAAACAAAATTACTAGAGATAAATCAAAATATATGTGAGATCTGTTAATTTAAAACTACAAAATATTGCAAAATTACATTAAAGAACTCCTACACAACTTTAGATATATATTATATTCAGGGATCAAATCATTCAATTGTGTTAGGAAATTAACTCTCCCTAAACTGATATACAGATTTAAAACAATTCCGACTAAAATTTCCAGAGGACATTATTAAAGAAATTGCCTAACTATATAAATGCATTTATAAGTTTATAAGAAAATGCAAAGAACCTAGAATATCCAAAGAGCTTCAAAAAATGACAAATTTGAAAGAAGTACACTAACTTGCTTCAAGATTTACTATAACAATACAAGAATGTGAAATAATGTGAAACCCTCACATTTGGGTAGATATAAGCCAATGCAACAAAAATGTAGGTACAGAATTAAATCACAAACATAAATAAATTGATTTTCAGCAATATCCTTTCTCAATAGGAGAAATGATAATCATTTTAGCAAATGAAGAACAGAAGAGCTAAAATTATAAAATTTCTAGGTGAAAAAGATCTATGTGTTCATGGGATAGCAAATATTTCTTAGTTAAAACACACAAAACTATAAATTATAAAATTCAAAACTGATAAGTTGGTATTAATTAAAGTTAAAAACTTTTGCCCTGCAAAAAAATCAGCGCCCATATGGGATGCTGGTGCTTCAGGCCAGGATTTTAACCTGCTGTGCCACAGCACCAACCCCCAAAACTATCTAATTTTTAATAGGCAAATTATTTTGCCAGATACTTCACCCAAGACACATAAGAACAAAAAATTAGAATATGAGACAGTGATCAACATCATGCTCAGGGTAATGCAAACTAAAACCACAAACAGACATCACTACATACCTAATAAAATGTTAAACAAATTGACAATTCGAAGTGTTGGTTAGAATGTGGAACAATTAAACCCATTAATACATTGTTGATGGGAATGAAAAATTACAAAGAAATTTTGGAAAACAGTCTGGAAGTTTCTGAAAGTATACCTATACTTCCCATAAAACAAAGAAATCCATATCTAAGTAAGGAAGTTCTTCAAAAACTTCATGAAGAAGTGGAAAGGATAAATTTAGGAGTGGCCCTTTAGCCTAGCAGTTAGCCCCGGAGTCCCACAGAGGAGTGCTGGGACACCTCTCCTGTCTTCAGCTTCCTGTTAACACAGCCCCTGGGAGGCAATGGGGACGGCTCAACTTGAATCCATGCCACCCATGTAAGACACTTGAACAGCACTCCTGGCTTCCAGCTTTGGCCCCAGTGGAAGGCCATGGTGGGCACTGGAGGAGTTAACCAGCTGGTCAGAGTGCTTGCTTCTTTCTCTCTTCCCCTCTCTCTCGCTCTCTCGCTCTCTCTCTCTCTCTCTCTCTCTGCCTACCAAATAAATGAGGAAAAAGTACAATAAGTTCACTCTGGTACAAAAATTTTGAAATCCACAAACTTTCTCCTAATGTGTATTCTTCATGAGCTTATTGAAGTCTCCTATAAGCATGGAAGTAAACATTTTGTGCATCAAAATAAACTTGCTTTTTAGTTTGATTTCCCACAAGTTTTTTGAAGTACTCTTATATCTACTCCAATGAAAAAAGACAAAATTCACACAGAAAGGAGAAGGACAAAGTCTGGAAACAACCCAAATGTCAATCAACTAGTAAATAGGTAGGCAAAGTGTGCTATATTCATAAAATAAAAACCTACTGCACAATAAAAAGTAACGTTCCATTAAGAACATAGCAACACCGATGAATGTCAAAAGCAAGATGTCAAGTGAAAGGGCCAGACAGAAAAGACTACACACTATGCATTTCTATTAACATGAAATTTTGAAAGGACAAAGCTCCAGTGACAGATAACAGACCAGTGGTGGTCAAGCACCTCATATGATGGAGGGGGAGTTGAATTAGTCAGCTTTCATTATTACAATGAAAAACTTCAGTAAAACTACTTAGGAAGCAAAGAGTAATTTATGCTGGTTCACGGTTCTGGAGGTTTACAATGTAAGATCAAGCCAGCTCCGCTGCTTGGGCATCTGGGGAGGGTGCTCTTCCTGTTAGAGGCTCACAACAGTGCACAGCATCACAGAGCAAGAGGAAGTACTTGTCCGTCTAAGTGTCTCCTTATAAAGTCTCCATGATTTGACCACACGAGCACTGCCCTAGAAACCTAATCCATTTTCATCTCTTTCCAAAGCCCCACTTTCAAACACCATGAGTGGTTAAGTTTTGCCCTCTCAGCGTCATTATTGTAAGACTTTGAGGACCAAGCTTTAAAACAAGCACCTTGGGGAAACTAATATCTAAAGTGTAGTAGGACTCTTTAAGGCAAAGTGCCATGAGAAAACACTTGGGAGCAAAGGGATTGTCTGTGGAAACATCTGGAGAAGCTGAGAAGGTTCCACTATCCAATAGTTTCATAAAGCAATATATTCATCATCGGGCATGTGAAACTCAGAGAGATTTTGTGGAATAAACTGAAGAACAATGACTTTGCTATCATGATTGGTTGTGTTTATGGTTAAACAGCTGTAACCGTTAGCTTTCACAGACTATTCTAATGGAAACCACAGAATTTTACTGTGTGTAAATTATATCTAATATGTTGATTGTAGGAAGTTGAAAAGATTTATCTACACATCATTGATATCATACATTTAAAAGTGCTGGTTATTTTTATGGCTATTGGAATCTCCAAACAGAGGAAACCTTTCATTAAAAAAATCAAATCAGTAAAGGGCTCTAGGAGCATATAATTTAATAGTAGGCTTATCTCCAAGAGAAGGAAAGTCACATGACAGCTTAGAATAATGTCAGCACTACAAGTTATAGTAAATAAAATGCTTGGACAAGATGTAATATGAAGCAATTGAAAACATGCCACTCTCATAGAGTATAATAAGTCAACATATTGATCACATATCACATGAAACTCAAGGGATTTTGTGTAATTAACTAAAGAACAACAGCTTTCATATCTAATTTGGTAAAACGACAGATTTAACTGATAAACATCATGGAGTCTAGCATTTCTAAAAGTTGTGTATACTGGTGAAAATCAAGGAATTACTTCTGTTGTAAGAGCTGCTTGAAACAGGCAAAGCCCAAGATATTTTTGATATTTTGTCTGTATCTAGAAAAAAAGCCTGTGTTGGCATCAAACTTATGGTGCTCTTCCAGTTGATTATATGCCAAGGAGAAGTTTCAGCTCTCTTACAAAACATACAAAAATTCTGACGATGTCATAACACACTGCTTCTTCTCAGTGGGATTCTGGCTTTAAATATTCTTGAAAATGATATGAAAAATATCTGGGTGATGCTAAAGGGTTAACTTTATAAAACAAAGACCATTTGCTCAAGAAAAAACAAGTGTGAAAATTTAGACTAAGAACACATACATCTTCTGCTACACATAGACATCTGGTGGCTTAGCTGACGAAGAGTTCTTAACAAGGATTGTGGATTGGAAAATAAATTCTAAAATCTGTTTCAAGAAGATAGCAGCCCAGATTTTTGTTTGTTCCTTGAAGATTGAAAATGACTGCAAAAAACTTGCATTCTTGGCAGCCGTCTCACCGCATAAACTAGTTAAACAAGTCTCTGAGAAGCCCAGAGAATGCTTTGACTTCACCTGACGTGATTCTTGAACTTAAAAGGAAACTTAATCTTTGGGGAAATCAAGCTGCAAAGCCAAATTCTTCAGTTTCCGTCTCTGCTTGAGTTAGAGAGTAAGAATGGATAAGTTTCAAATCTTGTTGAAAACTAGCCAGAAAAAGTGCAAGTGTGAACTGAGTAGTACTTTCAATCTCTTCTCTCAAAACCTCCTGCTCAGTCTGAGAGCCTGACTCCGGGAGAAGGAGGGGAAGGACTCGGTGGACTACCCATCCTCACATTGAGACTGACTCATCTATCCTGACAGCTTTAGATTGCTGAATGCAAAGGTGTCATAAAAGTGATAGGAAATCAATGAATATTTTTCCGCAGTTTTTGTTCTTACTAAAAACCGTCTCTGAATGAGAAGCGTGCACTTAATTTCATCATATGCTCTTGCTAGCAGCTACTGAGAACCTTGCATCCTCTCATATTACAGCACCCCTTGATGACAGTGGACTGTTGTTTCCTTTATTTGGAATTGCCAATTATTTAACTGCAGACTTCCTTATACATGCTCACAAGTGTGATATCATATTGCAGGCTACCTCTGTTGGGTTCTGGGACTAGATTGATACTCAGTCCGACTGGTTCTTTTTTTCTTCATTTTATGAAACATATTACATATTATAGGAATTATTTAACCTTGAGTTTAAAGGAACGCAGCAATAAAGCCAAAAGACCTTCAAGCATTCATCGCAGATAAATCTTTAATCATAACTAGACTTAGATAATAGTCAAGGATCTGACAAGTATTTTTTTTTTAATTTCTTACTTTTATTTGAGAAGCAGAGACAGGCAGGCAGGCAAGCAGGCAGACAGAGAGACCTACTATCACTCCCCAAGTGCCTTCAACAGCCAAGGTTGGGCCATGGCTCATACAAGGAGCAAGGAACTCAATCCACGTCTCCCACAGTGGTAGCAGTAAACCCAGTTACCTAAGTCATCACCACTTCCTCTCAGGGTCAGCATTAGCAGGAAGATGGAACGAGGAGCCAGAGCCAAGTCCAGCTCAGGCACTCTGTGATAAGAGGCAAGCATCCTAGCTAGCCTCTTACACAGAAATCTAGATGCTGCCCCAAAATGATATTTCTTAAAAGATGTATTTATTTGTTCTAAAGGCAGAGTTATAAAGAGAGTGCAAGAAGCAGAGAGATCTTCGTTTGCTTATTCTCTCCCAGGCTAAGTCAGGGGCCCAGTCTCTCACGTACTTGGCGGGAGCCAAAGCACATGGCCACCATCCTCTGCCTTCCCAGGTGCCAACACAATACTGTGCACTGAAAGTTTAGTTATAACTCTTCAGCATACTTAAGAAGACTTTCCTAGACTCCAAATATCAAACCTACATTTTATATTTAGATCACCAAACCCCTCTGCACACCTAATGGGCGGTATCTTTAGTAAAATGCTGCCTATCCACAATAATTTTCTTGTTTTGTGTGTTATGATCACTATTCTCCCTGAGATACCTCCACCTGCTTCTTGATATTTTGAAAATAAAATGAAAATCTAGGTTGCTTTTTGCTTAGAAAATACAGTGGTATTGTTCTGCTGCTATTTTGGGTATTTGTAGGTTATAAGGAAGCAGGGGATGAGACTTCATATGGATTCTCTGCAGTCCTTTCTTGGGTCTTTTTATTCTAATCCACTTTTATCAGACTCCTATTTGAAACCAGGACTTAGCCTTTCAGTTGAAAACTATGGGACAACCCTTTTATTTTTAAAGGCATTTTATAAGCTGCCATTTGCTTCTATTCACTTCAGTTTCCCTTCAGGCTAAGCCATTTCCAGTCAAGGATCATAGTTACTCTCCTGGAGCTGGCAGACTGTTAGTCCATTTTTTACCTACTAACAAAAAATGGTAAAGCCACACAAAGAGCACAGATTGTTAGAACTGTGCCATATCGTGAACATTCAATGACTATTTTATTCACAAAAATAATAACAGAATAATTTTTATTGAAATATTGAAGAATTTTGACATTAAAGAGATGTCTAGAAATTGCTTCTGGGTACACATTCAAATGAATTAAAAGAAAGAATTTAGATGTTTGTACACCAAAATTCATAATTTTTTCATGATCACCAATAGCTGAAAACAACCCAAATGTCCATTAAAAGATGAACACATAAAAAAAATTGGGACATACTCATATATACATTAGAGTGATGCTCACCCTAAAAAACAAATGGAATTCTGATACATGACACGATAAGAAAGAATAGAAAAAACAAGTCCAAAACCCAAAATGAAAGGATTGGCATCCAAAACTGACGAGCCCTTTAAATTCAATAATCAGAAGATAGACAACTCAATTTAAAAATAAGCAACAGGGGGCCTGTGTTGTGGCATAGTGGATAAAGCCTCCACTCGCACTGCCAGCTGCTGGTTCAAGTCCCAGCTGCTCACTTCTGAACCAGCTCTCTGCTATGGCCTGGGAAAGTGGTAGAAGATAGCCCAAGTCCTTGGGCCCCTTGTACCTGCTTGGGAGACCCAGAAGAAGTGCCTGGCTCCTTGCTTTGGATCAGTGCAGTTCTACCTGTTGTGGCCAATTGGGAAGTGAACCAGCGGATAGAAGACCTCTCTCTCTCTCTGCCCCTCTTCTCTCTCTGTATAACTCTGACTTTCAAACAAATAAATAAATCTTTAAAAAAAAATAAGCAACAGATCTGAATACACACCTAACCGTAAAATGCATCCAGATGGCAAATATATACATGAGTATGAGAAAATCTTCAACATCATGAATCATTAGGGAATTAAAGTAGTGATGAGATATTACATAACGAATTAGAACGGCCAGAATTCGAAACGCTGACAACACTAAATGCTGTCAAGGATGCTGAGTGACAGGAACCCTCATGCAATGCTAGTGGCAATGCTAAATGGCAGGGCCACTGTGAAGACAACACGAAATCCTCTCCTACCATGCAATCCTGAATAGGAACTGTTACAGCAGCTTTCCTTGTCATCACCAGACTTAGAATCAACAGAGAAGGTCCTCAATAGGTGAACAGATAAACAGTGGTACATACAGAGAAAGGAGTATTACTCATCAATAGAAAGAAATGAGCTACAAGCCACAAAACAAAACAAAAACACAAACAGCCTTTACTAAGTAGATGGAGTCAGTCTGAAAAAGGCTATATATGATACATTCCAAATAAATCCCATTCTGAAAAAGAAGAAACTATGAAAACACTAAAAGGATCAGTGTTTCCAGAGGTTAGCAAGGAGAAAGGGATGAACAGGTAGACCACAGCGGACTTTAGAGTAGTGAAACCATTCTGTAGGATACTACAATGGTGGATACAGTCATCGTACATTTGTCCAAACCCATGTTAGAACACACAACACAGGGCCGGTGCCGTGCTGCAGTAGGTTAATCCTCTGCATCCCATATGGGCGCCGGTTCTAGTCCCAGCTGCTCCTCTTCCAATCCAGCTCTCTGCTATGGCCTTGGAAAGCAGCAGAAGATGGCCTACTGGTTCGAGCCAGGACTCTTCCAATCCAGCTCTCTACTATGGCCTTGGAAAGCAGCAGAAGATGGCCCAAGTCCTTGGACCCCTGCACCCATGTGGGAGACCAGGAAGAAGCACCTGGCTCCTGGCTTAGGATAGGTCCAGCTCCAGCCATTGCAAGCCATTTGGGGAGTGAACCAATGGAAGGAAGACCTTTCTCTCTGTCTCTCCCTCTCACTGTCTGTAACTCTACCTCTAGAATAAAATAAATAATAAAAATCTTAAAAAAAAAAAAAAGAAGCACACACAACACTGGGGCCGGCACTGTGGCATAGCGAGTAAAGCCACTGCCTGCAGTGCTGGCACCCCATATGGCACCAGGTCAAGTCCCAAATGTCCCACTCCTGATCCAGCTCTCTGCTATGACCTGGGAAAGCAGTAGAAGATGGCCCACGTGCTTGGGCCCCTGCACCCATATGGGAGATTTGGGAGAAGCTCCTGGCTCCTGGCTTTAAATCAGTGCAGCTCCCACCATTGTGGCCAACTGGGGAGCGAACCAGCAGATGGAAGACCTTTCTCTGTCTTGTCTGTCTCTCTCTCTCTCTCTCTCTCTGCCCCTGCCTCTCTGTAACTCTGCCTTTTGAACAAATAAATAAATAAATCTTTAAAAAAATAAAAAGAACACACAACACCGACAGTGAATCCTAATGGATAATGCCATTCTGTCCATGTAGGTTCATCTAAAGCAACAAATGTACCCCTCTTGCATGGGATGTCGATAGTAGAGGAAATTATGTAGAGAGCAGGCAGAGGAATACAGAAAATCTCTGCAGTTTCCAATCTTTTCTTTGAACCTGCAACTTACTGTAAAAATAAAGTCTATAAAATAGAAAAAAAATGATTCACGCTTTAACATGGATAAACTCCAAAAACATTACTCTAAATGAAATAAGACAGACCCAAGTGTTCAAATATTCATATTGTATGATCTCATTCATAGGAGCCACAAAAAATAATCAAATTCTCAGGGACTGAATGTAGAACAGTGCATACCAGCGTCTGAGAGAAGCATATAATAGAGTATGGCTATGTAAGGTGTACAGAGCTTCAGTCTGGGATGATGCAAAAATTCTGAAAGCCAGCACAATGGTAGAGGAGGAAATCCCAAAAAGAATGACAACTGGGTAGCTATCCATACGCTATACCTATTCTAGGAGAGTCAGGAAGCTACTTAAAAGCTAAGCAACATAGTGAAGTAATACAAAAGAGAAAAATGAGAATACCAACACATATAAGAAAATTAAGAACAGTTTCATTTTTATGCATTATCTCATTGCCCAGGGCAGCAAGTGCTTAACATGGGAACCCCCCAGCTCTCAAGTTACCCTTAAAGGGAAAAGCAGAGAGTGGGAGAGACAGCCTCCTTGGTCTTGCAAGGACCTGCTCCAATGGCCACCTCAGTTTCACCCCACCCAGACTGCAGGGGAGACTGGCAAAGGTGAGATGTCTGCTGATGGCTATGAATACAGAAGGGTGGGGACCATCAGCATCTGTCAGGCAGTAGGACAACCACCAGTGACCCAGAAACCTGTTCTGCACAGCTCCCTGGCCACCCTGGCCACTGAGGACCTCCATAGGTCTGCGGCCACTGTCCACTCTCCTTCCCCAGGTTTTACTGCCCAGGGCCCCACGTTGTTCACCAATGCAGGACCCAGAAGCTTGACCTGTGGGGAATGCCAGAAGCTTTGCCATAAGGAAACCAACATCCAGTCCAGTGGCACTGATCTCTTCAGCCCTCGCCCCTGAGAGTCCCCACCCCTGCCCAGTTTATCACCTCTGCAGTCTCCAGCTGCATTAACTGCTCCTCCTTCTCCCATCCTAGCTACCATGGCCACCACAAGCTGCCCCAGTTCTCACCAACACATGTACACCCTTGTCTTACCTACATCCACGTGCACACGCAAAAGCTGCCCTGATCCCTGTCATCAGATCTGACAGTCATATCTTTGCGTGTGTCTGGCCTGTACAGCCACATGCATGCTTCTCCCAAGGCTCAGCTCCGGCAACTGTTTGTATGTGGTAGGTCATGCCTGCCATCACATGTACCCACCACTGCACTTGCACCACAGTTGGTCTCTGAATCCTCACTCCTGACACTAGACTCCACTACCACGTGCAAGTTTTCAGCCCCTGTATTCACAGTCATGACATGACCAGCCCCAGTTCCTGGGTCCCCACACTGAATTATCCGTCTGAACTGTCCCCACCCCTCACCTCTAGGCCAAGCCTTCGCCACCTCATGTGTGGGCACAGCTACCCCCTACTATCACACATATGCCTGTAGCCAGCAAGTCCCTTCTGACAAGTATGTACACACTGACCCCAACCACCATTGCTCCCTACTCACAACCCTTAATGTTGGACCCAAAGGAGCCATTGAGGACCCCTACAGCCCTCACTGCCATCATGGATCTTCTGTAGTTGTTGCTGCTAAGGATCATGCTGTTGACAATGTCATAGAATAAACTCCAGCTGCTTGAGTTATAAGACACCATACACCCTGGACTTGGAGTCCCCACAAATCCCCATACTTAGTATCTTATACTACTGGATCAGGTATACAGTATGAAACAATTTCTCTAAGGAATCCAGTCCATAAACTCCAGAAAAAGTGGCTCCTTCTTCAAATGTATAGTCACTCATTGAAGAATAAAAGGATCATGAACAATCATGTAAACATGATACAACCAAAAAAACACAATAAACTTCCACCAACGACTCTAAAGAAATGGAGCTCCATTAATCAAATGACAAAAAATTTAAAATAATTGTTCTAAAGCTGGGTGAACTATATAAAATACGCAATTTAATGAAATCAGGAAAGGATCACCAAAACAAAAAAAGATAAGCTGAAAACAGAAAGTATGAAAAATAAATTTTGGAGCCAGTGAATGCAAACAAATAAAACACACAATGCAAAGTTCACAGCATATTTGATCAAACAGAAGAAGCAATTAGCAAACCCAAAGACCATGGAAAATTATGCAGTAAGAGGAGAAAAATGAACAAAAATGAATGAAGAAAGCTGTAGCATTTATGGGATACCATCAAGAGAGCTAATATCTATAGAACCTCAGGAGAAGAAAGAGAAAAATGCAGACTGCTTATTTAAACAAATAAAAAAAAAATTCAAAAACTGGAGAGAGGTATGGTTCTCAACATACAGGAAGCTTCAGCACTCCCAGATTCAGTCCAAATATTTTACCAAGATATTTGTAAACAAGATGTAGAACAGCAAAGACAGAGTTTTGAAAGCAGCCAGAGACAAGAAGCACATCACATACTAGTGAATGTCAATGAGGCCATCAGGGGACTTCTCAACAGAAACCTTGGAGGCCAAGATGAAGCAGAACGATGTACACAAAACAATGAAAGGAAAAAGTTGTAAACTAACAGTACCTTACCTTGAAAAACTGTCCTTTGGAAACGAGGAAGGGCTATTTATCCAGACGAAGACAGAGGGAGTCAATCACCCCGAGACCTGTATTACAAGAAATGCTACAGTTATTAAGTGAAAGCAAAACAGATGTTCAGCCATCAGTAAATGTAAGCACCTAGTCAAATTCAGAATACTCTAGTACCATAATAATGATGTGCACACCACTTTAAAATTTCCAACAAAGGTTAAAGAACCAAAGTATAAAAGTAATTCTAGGGTACAGAAATTTGATGCAATAGTAAGGACACCTCTGGGGACGCCCACATCCCTTGTCGGAGTGCCTGATTTCCAGGCCAAGCCCCACCTCTACTTGCAGATCCCTGCTAACGCACGCCACAGGAAGGAGCAGATGATGGCTCAAGCACCCAGTACCCATGTGGGTGATATGAGTTGAGTTCCAAGCTGCAGGCTTTGGCCAAGCACAGCTGGAGCTGCCTGTCTCTGGCTCTGTCGCTCTCTCTGCCTTTCAATTATCAAAAATTAATAATTAGCATTGTAGAATAACTCTACTAGAATAGCTACTATAGCATATTAGTGGATACACAACACAAAAGTACGTTCACCATGATATCAAAAACAAATTGTGGTGGTATCTCAGTAGGAGTGTAGTTTTTCTATGTGATGAAAGTTAAGTTATGAGCTTTAACTAGACTTGTTCAACCAAGATCATAAACTTGAGCCTTAAGGTAACGAGTGTAAAAACCTACAGCAAACACAAAGGATAAATATAAAGGAACATCATTAAAGAAAATCAGTGAATCACAGAGAAGACAGCAAGAGAGGATCAAGGCTCCACCCAAAAACCAAAAAATGGCTGACAAAATGCCATAGTAAGTTTCTCCCTATCAATAATTAAATTCCCCTATCAAACAACACAGAGCGGCTAAAGGGACTGAAAAACAATGCCCAGCTGTGGGCTGCCTGCAACCAGCTCACTTCACCGTTAGGGGACTCAGAGACAGAAAGAGAAGGGACAGGAAAAGCGTATGAAAACAGTGACCAAAGGAGACAAGGAGCACTTACCTCTGTCACATAAAATAAACTACATCCCAGACCACAAAGAGAGATAAAGACGGTCTTTGTGCAATGATGAAGGGGCCAATGTATCAAGAGAAGAAAACACCTGTCAGTGTATTTGTACTCAATATCACTATGCCACAATACATAAAGTAATATTAGCATCTATGAAAGCAGAGATAGGCAGCAATGTATGGGTTGTAGGAGAGTCAATATTCTCCTTTAAATAATTCATAAATCATCCAGATTGAAAATTACTATGGAAACAGACCTGATCTACACTTTTGAATCAGTGTACCTAACAGCCACACACAGACTATTCCACCCAATAGTGGCAGAATATCCACGCTTCTCAAGCACACACAAGACATTTTACAGGACATATCGTAGGTGAGACCAGACAACACAGCTTAACAAATTTAAGAAGACTGAAATCATACGAACTATCTTTTCCAACCATATTGTTATGAAACTAGAAATCAGTAGTAGCAGAAACTGAAAAATTTTAAAACGTGGAAATTAAAGAGCACATTCCTGAACAACCAGTGAATGAAAGAAGAAATCAAAAGGTAAAGTTAAAAATGGAAAAGTTAAAAATATCTTGAGACAAATAAAAATGGAAACACAATCTATCAAAATTTACAGAGTGCCATGAAAGAGTTCTAACAGGAAAGTTTATAGTAATAACCACCTGCACCAAGGAAAGATGAAGATCTCAGGTAAAGAATTTACCTTTATAGCTTTCTCTGAAGGGAGGAGAGAACTTCCACTTTGACTATGACCTTGTCTAAATAAGATCAGAGTTGGTGAACTCAAAAGGCTTCCATGGCCTTTGCAACTCATGACAAGAGCCTAGGGTGATTAGTGATGTCATAAACAAGAGTGTCAATTTGTTAAGTCAACAACAGGAGTCACTGTGCACTTACTCCCCATGTAAGATATCTGTCCTTAATGTGAATTAATGCTATAACTAGTACTCAAACAGTACTTTACACTTTGTGTTTCTGTGTGGATGCAAACTGTTGAAAGCCTTACTTAATATATACTAAATTGATCTTCTGTATATAAATATAATTGAAAATGAATCAATGTTAATGGAATGGGAGAGGGAGCAGGAACTGTGAGGGTTGTGAGTGGAAGGGAAGTTATGGGGGGGAGGGAGCCACTGTAATCCGAAAGCTGTACTTTGGAAATTTCCAAAAAAAAATTGTAAACCATAATTAAGAAATTATTACCCCAAAAAATATAAGGAATACATCCAACTCAACAAGAAAAAAATATAATTCAACTAAAAACTGGGAAAAGAACTGAACAGACCTCTTTCCAGAAGACTTAAAATTAGGCAACAGGCATATGAAAAGGTGCTGGACATCACTATGAGGTATCACCTCACTTCTAATTGGTGGCTGATAGAAAAATATTGTAAGGTAGCAACCTTTAGGGAGGATCTGGGGAAATGGAGATCAAGGCACCCTGTTGATCTGAATATAAACTAGTATAACCTTTATGTAAGACAGTACATACATTTCTCTTTTTAAAGATTTATTTATTTATTTGAAAGTCTGACTTTCAGAGAGAGACACACACACACAATCTCCTATCCTTCCATCCTTCCGTCCTATGGTTCACTCTATAACTGGCTGTAATGGCAGACTTGCACCAATCTGAAGCCAGGAGCCAAGAGCTGCCTCTGGGTCTCCAACGTGGAAGAAGGAGCCTAAGGACTTGGCCCACCTTCTACTGCTTTCCCAGGCCATAGCAGAAAGCTGGATCAGAAATGGAGCAGCCGAGCAGCTGGGAGTCATCCCGGTACCCTTATGGGATGCTGGCACTGGAGGCAGCAGCTTTACCTGTTATGCCACTGTGCTGGCCCCAGAGAGTACACACACTTCTAAACAATCTAGAATAGTACTACCAGAGGCCATTTTTGTAGCACAGTGGGTTAAGCTGCCACCTGTGACTGGTTGATCTCATATGTGTGCCAGTTCCAGTTCAGGCTATTCCACCTCCAATCCAGCTCCCTGCTAATGTGCCTGGGAAAACAGTGGAAGATGAACCAAGTCCTTGGGCCCTTGACATCCCTGTGGGAGATCAGGATGGAGTTCCTGGCTCCTAGCTTTGGCCTGGCCCAACCCTGGCCATGGTGGCCACTTAGGGAGTGAACCAATGAATGGAAGGTGTCTCTCTCCCTCTCTCTTTCTCATCCCCCTCTCCTTGTCTGTCAGTCTCTCTTTCTTTCTCTCTCTCCTTCCCTTCCTCCCTCCCTTCCTCCCTCCCTCTCTCCATCACTCTGCCTTTCAAATAAACAATAAAACAAAAGGAATAACACTATCATGAAATCTAGTAATCCCACCTCTGGATAAATACTGAAAGGAAATAAAAGCAGTACCTTAAAGAGATATACATTACACCACTATTTACAATAGTCAAAAAATGAAAACAATTTAAGTGTCCTTCAACCAGTGAAAGAAAATGTGATGTGTGTATGCTGTGCACATGCTATAGTCTGTTTCCCAAAGTAATGGTACTGAGGGATGGCACAACCTGTAAGACGTTGAGGCCTAGTGGGAGGTAATTAGGCCATGGGGGCACTACTCTCCAGAGGAATTAACACCCATGGCGCAGTAATGTGTCAGGCCTCTCGGTACTGGGTTAGCTACCCTTAGAACACAGTGTTACAAAGCAAGAGCACCGCATGTATTTTCTGTCTTCTGCCCATCCCCGCTCACCACTCTCACACTCACTCCAGCCACAGGATATCAGCCATTCCGACATCCTCACCAGAAGTCAAGCAGAGGCCAGTGCCATGCTACTGCAGGACTGACCTCCAGAGCTGTGAGCTAAATGAACTGTGAAGTACCCAGCCTCAGATGTTTAGCTGCAGCAAAGGAAAATAGGTCAAGACAATGTGTGCGTGTGTGTGTGTGTATGTGTGTGTGTGCAATAGACTATTTTTTAAATAGTTATTATTTGAAAGGAAGAATAACAGAGAGGGATAGAGAGGCAAGAGGTAGATGGGGGAAGGGGAGGTGGGGAGTGAGATCAAGCTTACATCTGGGACCCACAACAGCTGGGACCAGGCCAGGTAGAAGCCAAAAACAAGGAACTCCATCTTGTTCTCCCATGTGGGTGGCAGGGAACTAAGGCCCTGGGCCATCAAGTGATATCTTCCAGGTACATTATCAGAAATGTAGAATGGAAGCACGGAGTAGTCATGACCCAAGCCAGCACTCCAACATGGGATTCGGGCACCCCAAGCAGTGGCTCAACCCACTACGTCAAAATGCCTTTTCCTACAACAGACTATCATTCAGCATTCAGAGAAAGAAATCCTGCCACTTGCAACAACATGGGTGAACCCAGAGAACATCACTGGAAGTGAAATAAATCAGACACAGGAAGTCAAATACTGTATAATCTCACCTCTATGTGGAATTCAAAACAAGTCTAACTCACAGTAAATGATGGCTTCCTGGACTGAGGGTGAGGGAAAATAAGATGTTGGTCAAAGGTATAAACCTTCAAACCTCCAGCTGGAAAGTGAGTTAGAGCTGGTCACCTAAGGTACGTTGTGATGACTACAGTTAATAATAAAATAGGCCGGCGCCATGGCTCAATAGGCTAATCCTCCGCCTGCGGCGCCGGCACACCGGGTTCTAGTCCCAGTTGGGGCACCGGATTCTGTCCTGGTTGCCGCTCTTCCAGTCCAGCTCTCTGCTGTGGCCCAGGAGGGCAGGGGAGGATGGCCCAAGTGCTTGGGCCCTGCACCCCATGGGAGACCAGGAGGAAGCACCTGGTTCCTGGCTTTGGATCAGCGCGGTGCGCTGGCCGCAGCAGCTATTGCGGGGTGAACCAACGGACAATGAAGACCTTTCCCTCTCTCTCTCACTGTCCACTCTACCTATAAAAAAAAATAATAACAATAAAATAAAATAAAATATTGAGTACTAACAACGCACCTAGAAAGCAGAGCTCAATCTTCTTACCACATACACACAAAAACAGACACAAAGTGAGATGACAGATATGATAATTACGTCAATGCCAGTGACCAGTTTCATAGATACATCAAATAACCAGGTTTTATACTCTAATTATGTACAATTTTTGTAGATAATTCAATAAAGCTGGGTGATGTAAGGGAAGATCCGGAGATAGTAGTGATGGTTGCATAACAATTTAAAAGCATTTTACATTTCACATTTGCATTATTATTGCATTTACATTATTTTACATAATAATGTATAAGCACTTACCACCATTGAATTGTAATTAAACATAATTTAATGGTAATACTATATGTTTATTTTATCTCATTTTTCTAAAAGTGAGGAGGGGAAAAGCTTTATTTTCATTTATTTATTTATTTATTTGACAGGCAGAGTTAGACAGTGAGAGAGAGAGACAGAGAGAAAGGTCTTCCTTTTTCCATTAGTTCACCCCCAAATGGCCACTATGGCTGGCACTGTGCTGATCCGAAGCCAGGAGTCAGGTGCTTCCTCCTGGTCTCCCATTCGGGTGCACGGCCCAAGCACTTGGCCCATCCTCCACTGCACTCCCGGGCCACAGCAGAGAGCTGGACTGGAAGAGGAGCAACTGGGACAGAACTGGTGCCCCAACCAGGACTATAACCCGGGGTGCCAGCGCCACAGGCAGAGGATTAACCTAGTGAGCCGCGGCGCCGGCCGATTTTCATATTTTCAGATTTACCTATTTTTTCTTATGAAATTAGTTCATAATGAAACTGAACAATTTTACAGATGATTCTTAATCTCCAGAAATGCAGCTGTACCTGGTTTTAAGTTTTGAAAAATAATTGGGTTTTCTCTTTTTCTTCATCTCTCATTTTTCAAAGATCTAAAATTCTATTTGAAACACCTTCCATCACTGGACAAACCTCAACTCTCCTAAAATGTTTTGCAGTTTAAAGCTGGCAGATTTGAGAGATCACGCTGTGTGACAGAATTCATGCTAGCCCCAGGGAGAATTCAATCCACAGTAATGCTGATAAGACTTAGAATAAGGTTGTACTGAATTATGGACAAAATCTTCTGATCTGACTTCCCTCATCCTAGACTTTTCCTCCTTTGTTCAGGCACATTAAAAATATACGCACACATACTCAAATAGCACAACAAACTCGCAGCAACGAAACACACTGCTCAGCACCCTGTACCTTGTGTTTCTAAAACACCAAATCATTGGTAGGCGCAGTGGTATGAAAATCTTGCTTAGTCTTTGGATTTTCAAAAGTAGCCTTCTCAGACGCGGCCCCGTGGTGCAGTAGGCTAATCCTCCTGCTGAAGTGCTGGCATCCAATATGGGCACTGGTTCTAGTCCCGGCTGCTCCTCTTCCCATCCAGCTCTCTGCTATGGCCTGGGAAAGCAGTAGAAGGTGGCTCAAGTCCTTGGGCCCCTGCACCCACGTGGGAGACCGGGAAGAAGCACCTGGCTGCTGGCTTTGGATCAGCGCAGCTCCTACCATTGCAGCCATTTAGGGAGTGACCCAACGGAAAGAAGTCCTTTCTCTCTGTCTCTCCCTCTCACTGTCTGTAACTCTACCTCTCGAATAAAAATCCTTAAAAAAAAAGTAGTCTTCTATGCTACTTTCATATGCCACAGTTCACACCAAAGTATCTGAAGTTGTGTTTATGCAGTTTTCCTAATAACTGCTACATCTTTCCCCCCAGCTCTGTACAGATTCTAAGTGCAGCAACCTAGCATTCCAGGGGATTTCAGGTGCTTGCAGAGTATCAGTGGCACCCTCAGGATGGAGTGTGCATTGTTTACTGACATTTAGAACACACCCCTTGTGTGACAGGCTCTGGGCTATGCATTTGTAAATATCACATTTATTCCTTACAATTATCCTATTAGGTAAATATTGCTCTGAGCTTTATCCATGGAGAAACTAAATAAAGAATTGTAAGTAATTGGCCTGCAATCAGCCCTAAGGGCAGAATAGAGATTAGAACCAGGGTCTAAGGCCAAAGCTTGTGCTCAGAATTATTACAGAATCTGTAAATATCTCCGTTGTGCTGTATATCAAATAATATACACTTAGATATGTCTTTATGTTTCGATGTCAGTGGACATAATAATGAACACAGAATGGATGGTTTCCCCAAGTTCTAAATCTTATGTGTTCCTTTCCTTGCCTGGCACTAGTTCAGTCTAATATATTAAAATGTTTTCTATCCTGCTTGGTCCACCTTAATTTACCCCTTCTGTTGGGTAAAGAAGAGATGTGTATATTTATTAATCCATAGAAATGACTGAAGAGAAAGACCTACTGTTTCTGACTCACCACCCTAAGGTTCCAGGAGCCCAGTAAACTAAATGGTAGAATTGTATGTCTCTCTCCCTGCAAGGTACAACTGGCTCCGTCATTGCACTTATGAACCCGGTCAGTGACTTTCCATCCTCTTCTACTTTGGCTCCTGCAATCGCTCAGACTCCTCCAGGATGCCACTGTAAATCATCTAGCCACCAAAAGTTCTCAGGCAGGCTCAGGGCATGAAATTCACACGGAATCCAAGGCAATGCCTGGACAAGTCTTCAATATAAGAGAAATGCCTCATTTTTAAATCAATAGATTATCTCTTTTTTTTTTTTTTTTTGACAGGCAGAGTTAGACAGTGAGAGAGAGAGAGACAGAGAGAAAGGTCTTCCTTTTCCGTTGGTTCACCCCCCAAATGGCCGCTACGGCTGGCGCTGCGCTGATGCGAAGCCAGGAGCCAGTTGCTTCCTCCTGGTGTCCCGTGTGGGTGCAGGGCCCAAGCACTTGGGCCATCCTCCTTTGCCCTCCCAGGCCACAGCAGAGAGCTGGACTGGAAGAGAAGCAACAGGGACAGAATCAGGCGCCCCGACCAGTACTAGAACCCAGGGTGCCAGGACCGCAGGTGGAGGATTAGCCAAGTGAGCCACAGCACCATCCAAAAGATTATCTCTTAAGTAGTTTTAGGCTAACAGAAAAAAAAAATCATGCAAAAAACACAGAGGGTTCCCAAATACTGTACACCTCACTATCAAATCCCAAATTCCTTTATTTTTAACATCTCAAATTAGTGTTGTACATTTGTCCTAACTGCTAATTTAATACTAAGACATTGTTACTAACCAGAGTCCATGTTTACTTTAGGGTTCACTTTCCTTATTTAATGGTTCTATGGGTTTGACAAATATACAATGACATGTGTCCACCACTAGTGCTGTACAAATGTTCCCTGTGCTACACCTATGCATCTTACCCTCCTGCAGAGCCCCCAGCAACCTCTAATCTTTTAGCTGTCCCCACAGTTTTGCCTTTTCCAGAATGTCATACAATTAGAATCATCCAGTATACATTTGCAGATTAGCATTTTCACTGCATAATAAGCACTGAAATTTTCTCCATGTCTTTCTGTGACTTGATACCTCATTCACTTCTTTTTTTTTTTAAGATTTATTTATTTATTTGAAAGTTGGAGTTACACAGAGAGAGGAGAGGCAGAGAGAAAGAGAGGTCTTCCATCCACTACCTCACTCTCTAAACTGGCAACAATGGCTGTAGCTGCGTTAATATGAAGCCAGGAGCCAGGAGCCCCTTACAGGTCTCCCACATGGGTGCAGGAGGCCAAGGACTTGGGCCTCTTCCAATACCTTCCCAGGGCATAGCAGAGAGCTGGATCAAAAGTGGAGCAGCCGGGACCCGAACTGGCACCTATAAGGGATGCCAGCACTGCAGGCGGCAGCTTTACCTGCTACTCCACAGCGCCAGCCCCAGGTCACTTACTTCTAATCGCTGAAGAGTAGCCCAATCTCTGGTTGAATCTTAATTTATTCATCCACCTATTAAAAGACATCTTGGTTTTGATGATCATGAATAAAGATGCTGTATACATTTCTGTGAGTTTGGCAGATAAAATTTAGCTTTATGTAGATATTATAAAGCATTATTGCTGAACCATATAGTAAGACTATGATTATTTTCATACAAAACTGCCGTAGTGTTTGCAAGTGGGTGTACCAATTTGTGTCTCTACTTGCAATAAATGTGGGTTCTTGTTTCTCTACATCCTCAACAACATTTGATGTCATCAGTGTACTGGATTTTGGCCATTCTAACAGGAATGTTGTGGCATTGTGGCTGTTTTAATTTTCAAATTCCTTATGACACATGATGTTGAGCATCTTTTTGTGTGTTTATCTGCCATTTATAGATCTGCTTTGCTGACAGTGTTCTCATTTTAAATGGATTTTTACAAATTTATTCATTTATTTAAAAGAATTACAGAGAGAGAAAGAGAAATGGGTGTGTGTGTATGTGTGTGTGTAGAATCTTCCATGCATTGGTTCACTCCCCAAATAGCTGCAACAGCTGGGGCTGGCCAGACTAAAGGCAGGACTTGAGCCTGCCTATAGCCTGCCTATAGCTTCATTCCAGTTTCCCACATAGGTGCAGAGGCCCAAGGGCTTTGGCTATCTCCTGCTAATTTCTCAGGCCATTAGCAGGGAGCTGGGTTGGAAGTGGAGCAGCTGGAAATCAAACTGGTGCCCATATGGGATGCCAGAGTTGCAGGTGGCGGCTTAACCACTATGCCACAATGCCAGCCCCCTTCTTAGAGTTTTTAAATTTTCTTATTGTTTAGTTTTTTGAGTTCTTTGTTTATTTTTGGATAGCAGTTTTGGATCTCATATGTGTTTGGCAAAGATTTCTTCCCAGTCTATGTCTCTTACTCCCATAATGCTATCTTTTGCAGAATAGACATTATTTAATTTTATTGTATTTTTTTTTGACAGGCAGAGTGGACAGTGAGAGAGAGAGACAGAGAGAAAGGTCTTCCTTTGCCGTTGGTTCACCCTCCAATGGCTGCTGTGGCCGGCGAACCGCGCTGAGCTGAAGCCAGGAGCCAGGTGCTTCTCCTGGTCTCCCATGGGGTGCAGGGCCCAAGCACTTGGGCCATCCTCCACTGCACTCCCGGGCCACAGCAGAGAGCTGGCCTGGAAGAGGGGCAACCGGGACAGAATCCAGCTCCCCGACCGGGACTAGAACCTGGTGTGCCGGCACCACAAGGCGGAGGATTAGCCTAGTGAGCCGCAGCGCCGGCCCAACATTATTTAATTTTAATAGAGCAGTGCATTGACCTTTTTTATGAGTTGTGCTTTTGGTGATGTAACTAAGAAGCATGACCAAACTAAAGGCCACCTAGATTTTTGTCTGTTTTGTTCTAGCAGTTTATAGTTTTTTGAACACATCATTTTTAACAAGTGCTGTTTTCTACTACGTTTGTCCAACATTTGAAAATTTCCAGAAAAATAATAATAATTATGATGATGATAATGATGATGTCTGATGTTCTTATTTATTTTCTACTATCTTTCATGGATTTAAATCATTTCAGTCTACTGGTCTATTAAACATGAGTGCTTTCCTTCAAACAACTTCTATTTCCTCTCTGTTAATTGCGTGAGTTAAAAATAGACTGCCAGGGGCTAAAATTAGAGAGGACTGTTATGTTCACAACAGTGATAGAAGTGTTCCTGTAAAACTTGCACCATGATTTTAATCACTGCCGGATGACTAAAGGACTGACTCTTCAAGGAGCCTACAAGGGCCCACACCCGCTCTTCAAGGCTGGCACAGATCAGGGTCGGCAGGGAGGCAGAGGAACGAAAAAGGCTGGGAGGGACAACAACTGCCAAATTCAGGGATTTCACAGGCTAGTATCCAGAACCGTCACAGAAAGTAGATTTCATACAACTATGGGTGGTTATTTTCACATTATTTTAAACTCCCAATAATCTTTCTTTATTTTGATGCATTTCCAAGTAACCAATTTTTAAGTGTGGAATAAATGAAAATACAAGTTTTAAATACATCAAAAAGATCTAAAAATAAAATGATTAAATATATAAATATAGATTGAATTAAATGAACTACTTCACATCTGTGCTTCATTGGACTGTCATCAGCTAGGCAGGGAAAGATACTGTGATAGCTTAAGAAGCCAGGTAGAAAAATCTGAATTTTATTAAGCATCTCAGGGCAGCGAAGCCTTTCAAAAGCTGATAGAATGTGAAGCTAGCCACTCTCACAAATGTTACTCATCGTATGTGAACACACCTAAGAAATACTGATGCCCTTTTTTGCCCTCTCCTTGAATCTATCAATATGAGACTGTGCCAGGTATACAACCCTGCATACTGAAAATCAGAGTGCTTAGGAATACAGTCAAGACTTCTTTTGCAAGATCCAACTCAATTTTCTTAACTTTTTTCACTTCGATATACCTTTTTGTTTTTTCTGAATCCTTACTGGGGTAAAAACAACCACTTTTATGTTTATGTTTTATGTCTTCAGTGGAGAGAAGCGGCTATGTTGTTCAAGAATACCAAGATATCCTGGATATTCTTCACTACTGATCAAGCTAATGTTGATGAAGCTCAATGAGCTCAGCAAATTAACATGTCTTATGAATTTCCACAGTCACTGACCAGAGACCTCTAATTTCTTTGCTTTTTAAAAGACTGCTATGTTTGAAAGGCACAGCATCAGAAAGAGGGAGATACAAAGAAAGGAAGAGATCTTCTGACTTGGGGCGCACTCTCCATTACAATCATTTAACAAGCTGTTCTGGCCAAGCGAAGGTCAGGTAGCCAGGAATGCCATCTGGGTCTCCCCTGTGGGTGCATGGGGTCCAAGAACTTGGTCCATCACTACTGCCTTCCAGGCATCTAGGAGGAAGGTGGATTAGAAGCAGAGAAGTCAATCAGCACTCCCATATGGGGTATGCGATCTGGGATGCAGCTTACCCTGCAGTGCCACAACACCGGCCCTAAGAGACCTTTCCTTTTCAACATTATTTTACACATGAATCAAATGAGACCTGGAGATTAATGACTTGTCAAGGTCACACAGTGGAAGGGAGGTATTTCCAACCCAGACCATCTAGGCTGCAGAGACTATGCCCTAAGCTGCCTCTTTGCATTATTATTATTATTTTGAGTGTTATAGAACAGAAACTCAATGATTATGCAAGGATCTCCAGATTTCTAACTGGTTTCTTACTCAGAGTCATCCCATACACAGATACCACTGTGGCTTACTGAAGATGAAACCTGTTCAGCTGATTCCAGCCTCAAACCCACCAAGAGGACTTACCTGTGCTCCTGCAGAGAAACGATCTAAGTCCCTTAAGTCCCTTAGCCCAGCATCACCTCTGTGCAGATGCCTGCCTCATATCCCCACAACCCCCTGCGAGCAATGGAGGAATGGCTCCTGGTCCTTCAAGTCCCTTGCCTTGTTTTTGTGGCATGGATAGTTCTCCCACAATGTTACTCCAAACACTGCCCTGCCCCTCCACACATCACTGGGGGATGTGCCCTTCTCTGTATCAAGTAGACTGTTCCCTGGGGATTTTATTTAGGGCAATGAAAGATACCTATAATGTGGGGGTATAACATAATACACACACACACACACACACACACAACCCATTAGGACTACAGGCTCTTTGAAGGCAGAACAGACCTCACTCACTGTTAACCATATGTAGAGATTACTTGTGGGAGGGGAGAGACCAGTGCTGGGAGACAGGAGGGTGATCAGTGACGAATTTTATCCTTGAGTGGCTCTGACAGAGTCTTAGTGCTAAAAACAAAGGGGTAGAACATGGAAGCCCGTAGCTCTCACCTGAGGCTACCTGAGGCCTGCTATTTCCAGGAAATCACCAAGCTTCTTCCATGTTTTTGGCTTTCTGAGTGGCTTGCTGCAGATAGGACGGATCCTAAAAAGAGAGAAATGAAATGTATTAGTGGTGAATTTTCTGGCTTATAGAACAGGACTAGAGCGAGGGGAAACACATCAATCCTGGCACTGGAGTCATTGTTTATGATAAACTCATTCGCAGCACAGAATCTACCGGGGGAAAATTAGAAATTGGAAAATGCCCACTATTTTTTTTTTCATTATAGCTTGCACAAAGCTGCCAAGGCTTAGGTCTTTGCACATACATAAATATACAAACACAACAGGCTTCTTCATTTCAATTCACAGCAGTCTGTGAAGAACAAGAATGTCACACTATAAGAGATTTGGTGGGTCATTAGTCCCCTCCAATTCTTTTAAGAATGAACTGTGACTAACTGCCATTCTTTGCTTTCTTTACAAACCTAACATCACTCATTTATTTTTTCGTCTTAATAAGTCACTGGCTTCAATGTAACAGCTTTCCAGAATTAGAATATGCTTTGATAACTTAAAATAAAATACAGGAAGGAAGTCTTTAAAGGTAAAATTCTATTTTAAGATCCTCATAAACATTGAGGCTAACTCTGTTATTGACATTAACTAAGCCAACTTTAATTTCAATTTATTCATTCAACAGGGAAAGTATCAAGCCCCCACATCTGCAATATTCTTTTAAAACATACTGAGTCTTTTGCCAAAGAACTTGGTAAAATAACCTCCTGGCTTGTTCACATGAATAACTCCTGATTTATGTTGAATAAAGAGAATTCTTACAGCTCAAGTGTTTTCTCCATCTTCCTTCTAACAGTCAGGAGGATGGAAAATCAACCCTTCAGAGAGGGGGAAAAATAACAGAACATAAAATAACAGAATCTGAAAGAGCAATATAGACCACCCAGTTCAACCGCTTCAAGAGCTGGCGTCTACAATGCAGGTGTTTCCTGATCTCAGACCGGGGGAGCTCATAGCAAGACAGGGTCAAGTTGTTTATCAAGGATTTTCACTATTGTGTTACAGTGGGATACAAAATGTGAAATGCACAGTGGAAAAAAGAATTCAAGAGCTTGACTAAACTGAATTTCAGATATTCTGTTGGATTATCCATCTCTTGAGTCTCTTGTTTGTTGAATAAGCAAAGTTATTACGTCCATTTTCCAAGACAGCATGTGTGAGGAACCTTCAAAAAGGCACTGTGGAGGGGCCAGCGTTGTGGCTTCGTGGGTTAAGCAGACACCTGCATTGCTGCATCCCATATGGGCACTTGTTTCAATTCCCAGTTGCCCCCACTTCCAATCCAGCCTCCCTGCTACTGTCGCTCTGAGAACAGCAAACAGCAAAAGCCTGGCTCCTGGCTCCTGTCTGGCCCAGCCCGGGCCACTGCAGCCATTAGGGGAGTGAACCAGTGGATGGAAGATCCCTCTCTTCTCTATCCTCTTCCGCTCTCTGGTAAACCCCCCTTTCAAATAAAATGAAAAGGTAAAAAAAAAAAAAAATTGTTAGAAAATGGATTAATAGATAAGTTTATTTTAGAAATTCATGCATAATTTTCTAAGTTTTTTTAAAATGTATTGAACAAGCTACAGAGAGAGGCAGAGAGATAGAGAGAGAGGAGAGATCCCCAGATGGGACCACAGAAAGCCTGGGCTGAGCTACAAAGAAGCAAGAACATCATCTGAGTCTTCCATGTGGGTGCAGGGGCCCAAACACTTGGGTCATCTTCCGCTGCTTTTCCCAGGCCATTAACAGGAAGCTGGATCTAAAGTAGAGCAGCTGGGACCAGAACTGCCACCCATAAGAGATGCTGGCATCACAGGTGGCAGCTTTATTCATTATACTGCAACAAAGGCTCTCATGCATAATTCTTATGATATGCATTTTTCATAAACTCATAAGCATGCATTTCAAATTTTCAGTGCACAAAGTAAACTTGTTTTCAATTCCATTTCCACAAACTTTATAAAGTACCTTTGTATTTTAAAATCATGTTTACAGAAGTGCAGTTTGGTTCACATTTGCACACAAACTCAAGCATACATGCATCCCACAATACATATTTCAAGTTAAGATACTAATACCATTCTCCACTGCCATCCATTTTGATTTTTTTTTTCTTAAACACAATTTACTTCGGTTAACATTTTTAGTTCTTTCTGCTATGAACTATGGATAACAGCAGTGCCTGCTTCACAAGAAAATTGTAAGAATTAATGACCAGGCCGGCGTTGTGGCTCAATAGGCTAATCCTCCACCTTGCGGGGCTGGCACACCGGGTTCTAGTCCCGGCCGGGGCGCCAGATTCTGTCCCGGCTGCCCCCCTTCCAAGCCAGCTCTCTGCTGTGGCCCCGGAGTGCAGTGGAGGATGGCCCAAGTCCTTGGGTCCTGTACCTACAAGGGAGACCAGGAGAAGCACCTGGCTCCTGCCATCGGATCAGCGTGGTACGCCGGCCACAGAGGTGTGGGTCGCGGCAGCCACTGGAGGGTGAACCAACAGCAAAAAGGAAGACCTTTCTCTCTGTCTCTCTCTCTCTCACTGTCCACTCTGCCTATCAAAAAAAAAAAAAAAAAAAAAAGAAGAATGACCAAATATCTATGAAAAGCAGTTACAACAACGTGACACACAGCAGATGTTATTTAAGGGTTAACTATTATCACTCATGTGAAAGCCACAATATTTTTAGAAGTTAGACATTTCCTCTATGTATGCCCAGAAGTCAGATGACATGGAAATCTGGCTGTAGGAAACCAAACCAACGTTGCCAATAATTGGTAGCAGCACGGATAGTGTAAAAAAGAAGTGCATCTCCATGCAGGAGGATTGTGGGAGGAAGCTAGAGATGTCTCTGCTGAGTGTGTAATGCATGTGAGGGATCGAAGATGATGATGAGTTTAATGTGGACATGAGAAATCTGGAGTTCAAGCAAGAGCAAGAAGTAAGTACAAGAGCACCACAGCATTGCTACGATCCCCGGGAAAGTCCAAAAGCCTACTGGGATGAAAGAGACCAGCTGGCCAGGACCAAAGTCTGTTGGGTTGATAGAGACCAGACGGTCAGCAGCAAATTTCATCTTTCATCTTGGAGTCAAGTTGGGTGTTGAGATGAACCTGAGAGTTTGGAAACTGGCACTGCGTGAAGACTACAAGTGTGCAAGTGTCCACTACCCTCAGAGTTCCCTTAGAGAAATGAGCCATGGGGAGACTACTGATGAGGTTGCAAAGCCCTGGAGGGTATGGTATCGCCACTGGCATCCCAACTGAACAAAACCAGGAAGTGGTGCCCATGCGAAAAACAGCCCGAGAGGAAGTACAACCACCAGTTTTGATAACAAACTCCACCCCTAAACAACCTTTGAACAGAAAGGTGACAAAATGTCCATAATCAGATCAACTGGAATTAAACTGGATACAGAAAAAAGCAACAAGAATGAATGAGAGTAACTTCTAGCACAGCATGCGGAGGGCTGGTGCACAGGGGAGCTGCTGAGTCCTGACAGGCGATGAGTCACCAACTCCGCTCTCACTGAGGCCTCCTGGAGGCACTTTTGGCCTCAGACACCTGGGACCCAGCTTAACCCCCAGCTGTTGAAATGCTAGTGGGTGCTCCTCACTTCTTATTAATCCTTATAATCCCCACCATTTCTCACAGCATGAGCAAGTCTCTTCCTCACATCCTTAAAGACACAGGTGATGTAAACACCATTTCACTAAAGTTACAAGGTCAAAGCCTATGACAAAGTGCATTCAATGCTGAAGTCCACAAGCCATTGCTCTGTGGCTCCTTTTCCCAGGGGGCAAGGTGCAGGTCATTATAGGACCTTCTGTGTAGGGTCACTGCAAAGCTTAAATGAATTAATGTGTTTAATATCCTCAGAGCTAGAAACAAGGAAAACACTGCTTAAATGTCTGTTAAAAAGAAACTATGACCCTTTGAATTCACTTATATTGGTCCATTTCTCCCCTCAGAGTCTGGAGGCTTTGTATAGCTTCAGACACACTTCACAGCTGAAGTTTGATTGCCAAATACACACCTAGACTAGCAAATTTCTCAATCCAGCCTGTAGCTAAGCTTTCTCAGCCTGTTTTATTTATCAGTGGTACTCAAGCATGGCCAACGCATACATTCTCATGAGCTACAGAAATGGCAAGTTGTTCCCACACTGGATCTTTGGTTCCTAAATTTATCTGCAAGGAGATAAACATCACTCTGGTTTAGTACGGTTCCTAACAAGAATATCAATCATCAGTTAAAGAGCAGTTTTCAAATTTAAAAACAACTATCAGCAAAATCAATTACCAAGCATTCAGGATTCGACAATAAGCACCAGATTTGATTCATTCTATAAGTTATATGGCCTTTGATTATAAACTAATTTTTTCAATCAACATATACGAGATTTACTAGATATTATTTTCAACTGGCCAGAAAGAAAAGAAAACTATCCATTGACAAGCTATCACCAGATTGGGGTCGGCATTCTGGTGTAGGGGGTAAAGCTACTGCCTGCGGTGCCAGCATCCCATATGGACTCCACTGTGAGTTTCAGCTGTTCAACTTCAGATCCAGCTCTCTACTATGGTCTGGGAAAGCAGCAGAAGATGGCCCAAGTACTCGGGCCCCTGCACCTACATGGAGACCTGGAAGAAGCTCCAGACTCCTAACTTCTGATTGGCTCAACTCCGGGTATTGCAGCCATCTAGGGAGTGAACCAATGGAAGGAAGACCTCTCTCCCTCTCTGCCTCTCTGCAACTCTGCTTTTCAAATAAATAAATAAACCTTAAAAAGAAAACAGAAAAGCTATGGATAGTTTATCTATTATTCATTGATACAATATTTTTCTGTCCTAATTTTTTAAAAAAATATTTTTTATTGAATGAGAGAGGTATTAAAAAAAGATTTATTTATTGATTTATTTATTTGAAAGGCAGAGTTATAGAGAGGGAGAGGCAATGAGAGTGAGAGGGTTTCCATGCACTGTTTCACTCCGCAAATGGCTGCAGTCTCCGGAGCTGGGCCGATCAGTAGCCAGGAGCCAGTAGCTTCCTCCAGCTCTCCCATGTGGGTACAAGGGCCCAAGCAGTTGGGCCATCCTCTACTGCTTTCCTAGGCCATAGCAGAGAGTTGGACGAGAAGTAGAGCAGCTGGGACTCAAATCAGTGCCCATATGTGATGCTGGCACTGCAGCCACAGCACCAGCCCTCAGAGTGAGGTCTTTAATCAGGTAGGCCATTCCCCAAAATGCCCACAATAGCCAAGGCTAGACAAGACTACAGCCAGGAGCCAGGAACTCCATCCAGGTTTCTCACACGGGTAGAAGCAACCCACCTACTACAGCCATCATCTGCTGCCTCCCAGAACTCACATCAGCAGGAAGCTGGGTACAAAGCAGCACTGGGAGTTTGACCAATGGGGGCAGGTGAGTGCCCCAAGTGACATCTTAACTACTGTGCCAAATACCTGTCCCTTATTTAATTTTCATGGCAAGTTTATAGTGTTAGCATTGTCAGCCTCATTTTTATGGGTGAGAAAAGAGATATAATGAGAACGATAGGAAAAACAAAAGCAAACAAGTGAGAGAGAACAAGAAAATGATAACCTAGAATTTTTAAACTTATAGCATGGACTCCAGATGATGTTAAATTTGAAAACCATATTTGTTCCACTGAAAATGAAAACCATTTTTCCTAAATGCTGGCTCCTACCTTAAAGGTGAAACAGTTGAGATGCTGCAGTATTATCATGTGTTTTCACTGCTGTTGTTGTTTGTTTTGAATTTCAATGGATTCCAGACCCTTGCCTTCTACAGACTTCCCAGGTAGCATTCACTCTGCCTAACCTACATAAGTGCTTGAATGGTGACATCTGTCCCTCCCCTAGCTTCCAAAGTTCCTGCGACAATGAGGCACAGAATTACTCAAGAGCAAAGATTCAATGCTTTATATGAAGATGACTTCTTTCCAGCCCACTGTAGCCAATTCATTTAAGGCTAAACAGAGTCCTTGCAGGATGTGCACCTTCTTGGGAAACACTGGGGGTCTTGATGATGCCTCTGTTCCAACAGTCAGAGCTGTCACTGAAGCAACAGAAAGAGTGGAAGAAAAGCAAGTCTTTAAAAAAAAAAAAAAAACTTTTTTAAGCATCCCAATTGAGTTCAGTTTTATCCTTTTCTTTTTTTTTTTTTTTTTAAATGTTTTTTTTTTTTTTTTTTTTTTTTTTTTTTTTTTTTTTTTTTTTTACAGGCAGAGTGGACAGTGAGAGAGAGACAGAGAGAAAGGTCTTCCTTTGCCGTTGGTTCACCCTCCAATGGCCGCCGCGGTCGGCGCGCTGCGGCCGGCGCACCGCGCTCGTCTGATGGCAGGAGCCAGGAGCCAGGTGCTTTTCCTGGTCTCCCCATGGGGTGCAGGGCCCAAGCACCTGAGCCATCCTCCACTGCACTCCTGGGCCACAGCAGAGGGCTGGCCTGGAAGAGGGGCAACCGGGACAGAATCCGGTGCCCCCGACCGGGACTAGAACCCGGTGTGCCGGCGCCGCAAGGCGGAGGATTAGCCTGTTGAGCCACGGCGCCGGCCAGTTTTATCCTTTTCTTTTTAGGATCCAAGGGCATCATCAAGAAAAATTATTCCTTTACCCAGTACAACTCAGTAAAAAAGCTCCAAAACTTCTTATCTCAAAAAAGCAAAAAGAGTGACCAGATACAACAACAAAATTATCATCTGCAGTAGGTTAAGTCACTGCTTGTGATGCCGGCACCACATATCAGAGTGCTGGTTTGAGTCACCACGGCTGCTCTACTTCCAATCCGGCTCCATGCTAATGCACCTGGCAAAGCAGAGAAAGGTGTCCCAAGTACTGGGGCCTCAGCCACCCATGTGGGAGACCCTGATAGAGTTCTAGGCCCCTGGTTCCAGCCTGGGCCAGCCCTGACCATTGGTCAATTGGAGAATGAACCAGTGAATGGACTATCAATCTCTCTCTCTTCCCCCTCTCTGTCACCCTGCCTAATGAATAGATCTGTTTTTCAAAACAGTTTTTGCATAACAAAAATGAAATGAGAGAAAATATTTTTTAAATGATTTTCTCCGCTCATCTTTCTTCCATATTTGTACTTTGGTTCAGCCATCTAAAACCACTAACAAAATACAAGTCACTACAGAAATGCACCAACTGACAATTACATCCATTAGTTTTCTGCTGAAAGTGAAATAAATGAAAGATATCTAACGTGAACAAATTAATAATGGTAAATAACTTCATGGGAATAGTGAGATAATAGAATACAGAAAAACTCCGGGTGAGGATAGGGATGTATGAAGCACTGGGGCCCCAGGAGAGAAAAACATGGGCTTTCTAGAATGTCTAGAATTACTGAGATTTCAAGCCTGTGTCTTTTAATTGAAAATTCTAAATTCCTGAAAGGGAAATTTTGGTTGATCAAGCAAGTCAGATGATGCCCTCAGATCAGTAAGCTCTGGTCATGAGGGCAGTCTCAAAATCCTAGGTCATATCCTTGGAATGTAAATTATCCATGGAAGGCCATGTTGTACATCCTGTCAAGTCCTAACATCCTGCTGGAACCCACAGAGCCTTGGCTCATCCAAATCAGACCTATGCTCCAAACTCACCTCACTGCACAGACCCAGGAGCTATTCTTCCCCATTAGTCTTCTTCTCCTTGCCTAGGACTTTCTTCATCTCTCTTCCTCATCCTTTAAGTATCAAACTATAGTCATTCCTTTTAAAAAGATTTATTTATTTGAAAGACAGAGACAGAGAGAAGAGCAAGGAGCCAGGAGCCAGGAGCTTTTTTCATGTCTCCCACATAGGTGTAGGGGCCAAAGCACTTGGGCCATCCTCTGCTGCCTTCCCAGGTGCATTAGCAGGGAGCTGGATCAGGAGTAGCTGGGACTCCATCCACTGTGTCCATATGGGATGCTGACACAGCAGGCAGAGGTTAACCTTCTACACCACAGTGCTGGCCCAACCTGATGTCATTCTATGGAGGTGTTCGAACTCTCAAATATAAACCAGGTTTCCCTTTATTCTCACTCATAGAGCCCAACTCTTTTTCATAGGACCTAGCACACTTTGTTGACAAATGTGTACTTGAGGTGCCATTTAGTGAATCTGTCTCTAACTATAATTTATGAGAAGGAAGGGTTTTTTTTTTCCCAGTTTTAAAACTGAGATAATGTCTGGCATATGGTTGTCAATGAGTGGATGCTTAGACAGACGGATGGATGATGGTTGGCAGAACATCATCCCATGTACTGGGTCAGTTCTCAAAGGCAGAAACTAAGCATCAGACAACAGCATGTCAACCACTTGAATGTAGGACTGTTAACTGATAAACTCAAACTTTGAAGAGGAAATTGGCATCATTTCTTACCTAAAGAGGCATGATTTTGTACCTAAAGATGACTCATATTCAATATTTTGCAGTTATTTTCCATTAAATACAGCTATTTTTCTTTATAAAATTGGGTAAAATTGATAGCGCTTATTTGGGGAGAAGTAGACAAGGATGGGATTTCTCTTGATAAACATATGCCAAGTGTAACTGTTTTTGTCATAATAAAGAAGGCTGGAGACGAAGAGTATCAAGATATATCACATCTTCAAGATTCAAAATTCATAAGAACGTTAAACAATATTTACTAAGCAAATATCCAAAAACTTTGATTTTCTTGCTTTGAAAACATACTAAGGGAAGATTGTAGAATTGTGTAATGAGGCATTTAATAGTAGGTCTACTCCTATCCTGAGTTATAGAGGTCAAAAGATGACAACTTATTTTGGTGCCCAATTGTCTATTGGAATTCTAGGCCTGAAAAATATAGCCCCAAGACAGAATATATTTACTATAACATATCACCACCTAGAAGAGCATCCAGAAGTGGGAAACTGGCCTCTGTCATCATTTCTCCTCAACAGTAATTTTCAAACTCGAGCCAGTTATGGAGGTTATTAGGAGAGGGGCCTCCCAAGTTCCAGGTGTACTCCATTTCCAGCGAATGGAAGTAGCTAGATGGCCCTTTGTTAAACAGAGTGGACTGAACTATGGTCACTCACACCATCCTGTCTAGAAGAATGACCCAATCCTTATGGTTCTGTTCTGACGAGCACTCTTCTTTGAGCCAGGTCTGCCAACGGCTAAGCATCCCTCCTCTTTGCCTAGTCCTATGCCTGTTCTACCACTTCTCAGTTCCTGATGCAATGGCTGAACATGTTCTATCTCTAAGCCTAGCTCCTCTCTCTATTCTCTCACTTACACATATGATCTAAGGGTAGTCTTGGACCTAAGCAATAGAGCACTTTCCTAGTGTTTGCTGCTGGCAAATTCTACACATCAGAAATGCACACAGGAAAACGAATGCCCTGAAGAACACAAGGGCATTTCTGTCAATAGGGATCAGCCTTCATCATTGGCACATTTCTGAAGCATCATCCTACACACACACTGTCACAGTCAGTGCCACTCAGACCAGGAACCACAATCCACAGACGACTCTTGCTGTCTCTCTCAGTGCACAATCTGACTGCACTTCAATGCCATGAAGATTTTGAATTGTGTATTTTCTGACATCAGAGAGCGACATTGCTTCAGCATGTGAGGAGGACCTGAGTAATCAGATTAAAAGAAAAGACATAAAAATGAACAGAAAATCATGAGTCTCAGAATGCAAAAACCCCTGCTCAGAAGCCTATCTTGCCCTTGAAATACTTTACTTTACTTTGCGTTCCAGTGTCTGGTTCCATCTGTTGATTTTTTTTTTTTTTTTTTTTTACAGGCAGAGTAGACAGTGAGAGAGAGAGACAGAGAGAAAGGTCTTCCTTTTTGCCGTTGGTTCACCCTCCAATGGCCGGCGCACTGTGGCCGGCACACAGCGCTGATCCGATGCTTTTTACAACTTGGCAAACCTTAGCTGTATTATTTAATCCACATTACTCTTAAACTTACAACTGAGTACAGGTATATATCAAATGATTCATGGAAAATAAAATTAAAACATAAGTTTACTTTGTGTAAAAAAATTTTTAATGAATATAAAAAATTTTTTAATGAATATAAAAAATTTTTCCATGAATATAAGCCGTCTTCAAAAATTAATGGAAAATGCATATTACAAAAAAGCTATAAATGGCTATCAAATTTTTTGTACCAAAATAAACTTATTTCTTAATAAGTTTTTAAAGTATACTCATGTGGTAGCTGTCACTTAACATTGAAAGTTATGCTACTAATTTGACTTCCTTTATCTTAGCAACCACAGGAACATTAAACATTAGAGAGTAGTTTTCTTTGTATACAAGCTCTTAATGAGATTCCTTAGGTTTTTAAAAACAATACAATAAAAATGAGCTCTAAATCACTTCTATTTAAAACTTTGATGCTCAGAAATTTAATCTGCAAGTTTGAATTTTGATTAAAATGAAAATGTAGCTGTTTTATTTACAACTTTTAAAATACCTTTATATTTTCAAATTTTGCATGTATTATAATCCACAGTTTTTGACAAACAACTGCAAGTGCTATCCCTTTTAAATATAAGTATACATATTTAATGATTCCGTTTGTTACTGAAAACAGAATACAAATTATGCTATTATTTTGGCCTTAATAATATAATTAGTGATTTGTTTAAAGGCAAGGAAAATCCATTTCTGTCAATAAGAAATAATTGGTGAATTAGAACACCTTTATTTCATTACTCACCATAATACTGCTAGCCCTTCAAATGAGCATTCATATACATCTAATAATGGCATTCAGTTACTGTGATACCTTGACAAGTTCAGTTATATAAAAGTCATGACTTACGTGTATGTCATTATTTTGTCACTTAAAGGCACCCTTGTCAAGGCAGAATGTTGGCAAAGGTTTTATATAACAGTTTGTAACATGTTTTATAAAATCTGTACTATAGTAGTCAAATCTAGTCAAGCTCCACTCGACTCTAGCAATAGGTCCCCTAATACTTCAGGCAGCGATGATTCTATGGTCCCTTTATAATCCCTCTTGTTTCATTATTTTTTCTACCTATCCTCCACTCTGACTTCTGATTACAGGAATTACACATAGATCGTGCTAACAGGTACAGATACTGCATAGGAGTCAAGTCAAGATGCACGGAGCCATGCCTCAACGTCTGGAGCCACTCGCCACAACGGCAGATGCTACGCCGTGTGCCATGTGGACACAGGGAACACTGTTGATTTCAGGCTGTGGAGAGACACCCGGCACCAGGTACATGTTGATTTGTCCTCTGCACCACAGTCACACCTGGACCCTTCTGTTCCATGACACATAAAGATTTCTTCCAGGGCCCTCTAACCTTTACGCCTAGTTAATATTACAAGGGCTTTCTCCTAAGTATTGCAGCGATTCCTCTATCTTGGGAGAACAAAATACGAGATGAGTTACCAACAGCCTTCCTTCAGAATTCTAGCCTTCCTTCAGAATCCTGCTGTTGCATCCTTTTGCTCACTGTCAGAGGCCCTACATTTTTATGACCATCTCTGATTGCATTTCACACTGGCCAACAAGGGAACACTGACGTCTACCCACCATTCTAGTCTCATACAGAATAGCTTCACTGCCCTAAGGATCCTCTGGGTTGTGCAGGTGTATCCTTCCCTCCCCAGCACCTCCGTAATTTTCACCATGTCCAGAATGTTATGCCCCAGCAATCAATCATACAGTATATAATCTCCTCACATTAGCTTCTAGTTTCCAGTCTTATGCTTGGAGCTTGCACTTTGCACTGCCCATTCTCTGGAGAGGAGAGAGGGGCTGGACACAGAGTTAATAATCATTCATACCTTCATGATTAAGCTTCCTTAAAAATTCCAGAGCCATGGGGTATGAGTTGCTTCCAGGTTGCAGAATACACCCGATGCCAAGTAGGTGGTGCACCCAACTCCAAGAGTCTGGAGCTCTGTGCCTGAGACCCTACCAGACCCAGCACTACATGCCCCTTCATCTGGCCATTCACCACAATCTCTATGATTTCCTTTACTAATAAACCAATTGTGTTAGTCCATGGCTGTGATGAAATACTTTCGGCCAGCTATGATATTCAGCTCACAGTTTTGGAAGCTGAAAGTCCAAACAGCACTATAAGGGCCCTGAGATATCCAGAAGCGGCCAGGCTCTGGCTTTCACAGCAATCCTCTTGCTAGAATGGACCAGGTTTTCACCACAATACCTCAGCGCCTCTTAAAAATCCTACTGAAAAGGAGGAACTACTCAAGATAAGGCAGTGATAACTGAGCAAGAATATTTTCATAACTTCTGTACAGCACTGCATTGTAACTCTACCCACTTCAGCTGTCAATCCAGTATGCCCACCTCCCCATGATACACCTGTATCTCACCTGGGACCAGGAAGGAGGAGATACCACAATGGCCAAGTAGAAGTTAAGCCCTACATGGAGGCACCATGAAATCCCCAGAAAGCCTCACACATGCTCAACTCCATCCCATTTGTATATTTAGAGTACCACTTCCTACTTCAAAAGAAACTGACACATGTAAGAAAAAAAAAAAGTCCTTGTGCTTATTCAGCTTCAGGATCATGCTCATGAAACCTTCTTTGGCCTCCTCCTCCTCTCCGGTAACTCCCCAGCCCACTCATGATGGGCGTCTATCCATGTGGAGCTGCCCGTCCACTTTCACTTGTGAATGTGTATTCACTCTCTCTCTTTTAAATAAGCCCAGCTTCCACTTGTGCACTCTACTTATGCCTCTGCTTTGGGTTCTTATCTCTGTGGGGGCAAGAATTTGGAACAAAAATTGAGATATTTATGTCCATAACGCTATCACCTCTCAATACCATCTTCCTGGAAACCAGGCTCACAATACACAAACCTTAGCAGGGATAATGAAGTTCAACCAGTAAACATAAGTGAAGTGTTTGCCTGAGCTCTGTGAGCTGCTCCTACTATTTTATCAAACTTCCAGCTGGTGAGCCAGAAGTGTGGTAAATAACCAGCTACTTGCAACTGGCTTCTGATATCAGGCCAGTGTTGCGGGACCAAACTCTTAACATAAGGGATCTGATTCCCATTACAGGTGGACAGTGTCAGAATTCAGTTGCATTACAGCATATGCATTACACAACTTGATGCTTGGTATGCATAGGAATGATACCTATATATTTGGCATCACAAATGTTTTGTTGAGTGTGTTTAAATGAGTGTTGAGTGTGCAACATACATTCAATCCAAGTTGATTTTAACACTGTACTACTTAACAGTATAAATATTTTATAATAACAAGATATTATTTTTAAAAATAATTATTTATTTGAAAGGCAGAGTTACAGAGAGGCAGAGGTAGAAAGAGAGAGGTTTCCATCAACTGGTTCACTCTCCTACTGGCTGCAAAGGCCAGAGCTGCACTGATCAGAAGCCAGGAGTGCAGGGGCCCAGGGCCTTGGGCCATCTTCCACTGCTTCCCTAGGCCATAGCAGAGAGCTCGATGGGAGGTGGAGCAACCAGGACTCAAAGTGGCACCCATATGGGATGCCCGCACTGCAGGCGGTGGCTTTACCAGCTATGCCACAGCACAAGCCTCACAAAATATTCTTAATGCATCCTTCTCATCCCTTATGTCACTGTTATCATTCATTTCACATACAAATAAGCACAAGCACAAATACGGGCATAGGTAGCAAATTCATTATCCTGTTGTTACTTTCACATAATGTTATCTCTTAGATCAGTTAACAAGGAAAACGACAGGTTCTCATTTGACCTTGCTGATGACCTTCCTTTCTTGCAGAGCTGAGTTTCTGACCTATTTTCCCTCATCCTGAGGAGCTGCTTTTAACATTTAATGAAAGGCAAGTCTACTGGCAATACAGTCGCTCAATCTTTGTTTGTCTGAGAAAGTGTTTATTTTTTCCTGCCTTTTCGGAATTATTTCAAAAGGTACAGAACTGGAAATAGTGGCTTCATTCTCCAACACTTCAAATATCTATTCTGCTCTATTTTTTTTGAGAAATTAGAAGCAATTCTTATTTTTCTCCTCTGTAAATAAGGTGCATTTTTTTTCCTCTTTGGCTTCTTTTCCTTTTTTTCTTTGATTTTCTAAAGTGTAAATATGATACATCTAGGAATGGCGATTTCCTGTTTGTTTTTGCTTTCAGTGTTTGTCCTGATGACTGTTCTCTGAGCTTGTTGGATCTCTGGTTGGCACCTGACACTGATCTGGGGAAATGCCCAGTCATCACTGCTTCATTCTTCTCTCTCTTTCTCCTCCTTTTGGTGTTTCCACTATGCATATTTGACACCTTTTGCAGTGGTCCAACAAGTCTTTGATGTTTTCCTCTCTATTTTCTCTCTTTTCTCTGTCACGTCCTTGAGCTCACAGATCTTCCCCTCGGCTGTGTCAGCTTTCCTAATGAATCCATCAAAGGCATTCTTCATTTCTGTTCTAGTATTTCTGATCTCTAACATTTCTTTCTGATTCTTTCTTAGACTTTTCATCTCTGCTTACAGTATCCATCTGACGCTATTTCCATTAAAGCCCTAGGAACTCAGTCACGATTTTCTTTAAATATCAATCAGATACTGCTGCAGTATCCTATTCTGGTTCTGATACTTCTTCACTCTCCTCCTGCAGTGTGGTTGGTTGGTTGGTTGGTTGATTTTTGTGAGTTTCAAGGCAGGAGGCATGGGTAAGCATTCTGCAGACCTATGATGAGGTCTGGGTCTTGGTGACCCTGTGCTCCTGGGCTAAGACCTCCTCCTGCTTGTCTCAGTGTCACTTCCTCCCTTAGGTGGCACAGAGGCTGGAAGATTCTGATAAAACTCCAGCCGGGGGTCAGTACTGGGGCTAGCAGGTAAAGCCGCCGCCTGCAGTGCCAGCATCTCATGCGGGCACCAGTTTGAGTCCTGGCTGCTCCACTTCCGATCCAGCTCTCTGCTATGGCCTGGGAAGGCAATGGAAGATGGCCCAACTCCTTGGGCCCCTACACCCCCATGGGAGACTCGGAGGTAGGGCCAGCACTGTGACATAGTGGGTAGGGTGCCAGTTCAAGTCACAGCTGCTCCACTTCTGATTTAGCTCTCTGCTATGGTCTGGGAAGGCAGTAGAGGATGGCCCAAATCCTTCAGCCCCTGCACCCATGTGGGAGACCTGGAGGAAGCTTTGGGTTCCTGGCTTTAGATCAGCACAGCTCGGGCCATTGCGGCCGGTTTGGGAATGAACCAATGGATCAAAGATCTCTCCTTCTCCTGCTCTGTCTCTTCTTCTCTCTCTGTGTTAATCTTTCAAATAAATAGATGAATCTTTAAAAAACAAACAAACACACAAACAAAAAAACTCCAGCAGGCTAGGCTTTGGTAAAACAATTTCTCCAAAGGCAGACCTCATGGAGAAGAATGCAATATTCCAGTACAGTCAGAATGGTTCCTTTTCCCTTCTTTTTTTTTTTTTTTTTTTTTTTTTTGACAGGCAGAGTGGACAGTGAGAGAGAGAGAGAGACAGAGAGAAAGGACTTCCTTTGCCGTTGGTTCACCCTCCAATGGCCGCTGCGGCTGGCGCGCTGCGGCCAGCACTCTGCACTGATCCGATGGCAGGAGCCAGGTGCTTCTCCTGGTCTCCCTTGTGGGTGCAGGACCCAAGGACTTGGGCCATCGTCCATTGCACTCCCGGGCCACAGCAGAGAGCTGGCCTGGAAGAGGGGCAACTGGGACAGAATACAGTGCCCCGACCGGGACTAGAACCCGTTGTGCCAGAGCCGCAAGGCAGAGGATTAGCCTATTGAGCCACGGCACTGGCCCTTTTCCCTTCTTCCTCCTGGAGGGGTGATGGATTTTTTCTTTGATACTCTTTGTGAGTATCTGTTGGAGCTCTCTGAGACAAAGCCCATAAAAATGGAAGCCCCCTCTCCCACCGCCACAATGGAGTGTTTGCCTATGGCAGTTCATCTACTATAGTGTGGAGTTTTCTACCCTGACACTGTCCCGCAGAGGTTTCTGATCTGGTAGGTGGGGATGCCCTGCAGCTGCTTCTCTTTCTCCAACTTGCAGGGCAGAGCTGGCCTTGGGACCTCACTTCCCTGCCGGATCCAAGAAGAGCATTGTGTTCTCACTGTGTTCAGCTCTATGCTCGGTGTTAGGGGGGAATGGTGATTTCCAGCATGCTTTTATAGTAAAATATCTTAAAGATAATTTTGAGTATACGCTCACATGTGATGATATGATACACAGGTTTACATTTCAATCTCTCTTTTCCTTTGTCCAGCTTGTGTGGTATTCCCCTCTCTCACTTCCCTTACCTGCAGTAACTACTTCCCTGTCCCAACTCCCAGGTAAAGGAGTTAAGGAAGTAGGTTATTAATTTCCCAGGCTCTTGCTTAGTACCTAGAGAAGCATTTTAAAGTACAGGCACATACAAGGTTCACAAAGTGAAAAAATATTATTTAACACACACACACACACACACATACATGGGATGCCCCACACAGAGAGACAGCCCTCATGAGTAGGCAGTGAGACAGAAGGAGAAAGGGGCGTGGGGGAGGGAAAATGGAGCGAGCACCCCAGCACCTCCTCTAGTCATGGTTTCTGGCGGAACAGAGCCCCAGCTGTTGGACTCTTGTGTGATGTTTCTGGGGGCTGCCTCTGCAGGAATGAAGCCATCTGGGGGTTTCATGATACTTCCACAAAATTCCACAGGGGGCATAACATATGTATCTTGATGGTGTTTTCCTGGAGATCCTGGGTGAAGCGAATTTTGAATGACAAATAGGAGGACAGAATTACATATAGGTTGGAGGGTGTTGCCCTGCAGACACCTATAGCTCAGCAGCTCCTAAACTAGTTGCCTGCTTACCCCATATTAGTAACATGTTCATAACCCAGTACATGCATGTCCATGCTTTTTCCTGTGTTTCCATCTATATATACACACATATTGAAATTTACTTGACAAAGGTATAGTAGAAACAAGTTCATATTATATGTTTTCACAGGTTAATTTCCTCACAAAACAAACTTCTTGAAACTGGTGCAATATAACCGATACAGCTTTAACGTACTCATTTAATGAAAAATAGTTGTCCTCCTGCCACAGAAAAGAAACTACTCAATAAAGCATGAAGTATCACTTGGCTTCACTTCCAAGGGGGCCAGCCCAGCCCCCATCTAGCAGAAGGGGACAGCAGGTGGGCTTCTGCAGGGCCTATAAGGTAGCACACTCTGGTTCAGTCACCCTGTATGTCCTTTCCCCTTGGATGGAGTGTGACTACAAATATGTTAGGGTTCAATTCTCAATTGTATACTATTTGACGAAAATGAAGACTCCTAATTAGTTGATGTCAAGTTCATCCAAAGGGAGATTTTCCTAGTGAGTCTCACCTAAATGGGTATCATCGCTTAAAAACGATCAGAGATCTTTAGAGAGAGAAAGCACATTTCTCCTGTGGGCTTTAAAAAAGTGAGCAATCGTGAAGACACATGAGGACCAGAGGATGGCCTCTGAGAACTGGGCCAGTCCCCTGGTCAGCGCCACCAAGGAACCAAGGACCTCAGTCCAATAGCTGCCAGGAACTAAATTCTGCCCAGAGCTGATGAGGAGCCTGGGTCATGTACAGGATCACAGCCTGGGCTGCCACTTTCATTTCCGCCTTGTGGGCAGAAGACACAGTTATACCACACCTGGACAGCTGACCTACAGAACTTAGCAATAATGAACTGTTTTTTTCGATAACTGATCAAGCAGCAACAGAAAACTAATACAGAGACCTTAAACCACAACAATAGGCCTGTCCCTTCCACTACGAGGTGAGACAGAAGGTCCAAGCCACCGGCTTTCTAGTTCTAAAACACTATATTTTCATGATTCCAATGTAGGTCAACATCAAAGCTCCATTTCCACGACACTCCCAGTTAATGGATAAAGTATTTTTTTTTTTATTTATTTTTGACAGGCAGAGTGGACAGTGAGAAAGAGAGAGACAGAGAGAAAGGTCTTCCTTTTGCCGTTGGTTCACCCTCCAATGGCCACTGCGGCCAGCGCACTGCGGCCGGCGCACCGCACTCATCCTTATGGCAGGAGCCAGGTGCTAAGTGCTTTTTTCCTGGTCTCCTATGGGGTGCAGGGCCCAAGCACTTGGGCCATCCTCCACTGCACTCCCGGGCCACAGCAAAGGGCTGGCCTGGAAGAGGGGCAACCGGGACAGAATCCGGCGCCCCAACCGGGACTAGAACCTGGTGTACAGGCGCCGCAAGGCAGAGGATTAGCCTGTTGAGCCACGGCGCGGCCCTGGATAAAGTACTTTTAAATCAGACAGCACTGTGGAAGAACAGCATTCCCTTGGAACACTGGATTTATTCACAACTTCCAATTTTATAGGGCATGGCATATTTTGTAGGTATCCTGCATATTAAATAAAAAGTTCCTGGCTCATTTACAAAGAAAGGCTTGCCTTATGTGGTTCAATGGACCAGCAGAGCCACAGAACAATGCTGAGAGACAGAGATTCGGAGAGCAGAGGTCAGTAACTGTGAGAATCCACTCTCAGCACTGTTCATGAGCAGCGAGCACTTCAAATCCAAACACATGAGGGGTGAGTGAGTTCAAACTGTGTGGAAATTCAGGAAACAATTTGTTGTATAAGATCAGAACCTGTTGTGGTTTTAATTGCGTTTGGACCTATTTCACAATTTGGTTTGCAACATGATGAAGTTCTCATCATGTTCTCTGACCATCTCTCCAAAGCTTGGTAAGAATTTTAAGGAAACTCCATGAAGACACCCACTTGAAACGGTTCTGAGTTGTACAACCTCTTTCAAGAAAAAAAAAAAAAAAAGTCCCACCGCAGGCAAACTCTCTGGATGAGATTCCTAGGGCTGCCATAATGAACAACCACACAGTGAGGGGCTCAAACAGCAGGCTCAGGTGAAGGTGAAGGCCAGGCTGGCACAGGGGCTCCACTGGACCATCCTGCCTTGCCTTGCCAGGCCCTGGTTGCTGTCAGCACTTCCAGTCTTCCCCACCTTCCATGTTACTCAGTATTGGCCTGGTCTCCACATCACCCCCTCTCATGTGTGTGTGTCTCTCCCATCTCCCTTGTCTTTCCCTCTCTGTTACAGAGGTATTGGCCACTGGATTTAGACCCCGGTGGATAATCTGGGATTACATTTTTTCTCAAATCCGTAACTTAATTATATATGCACAGACTTCCTTCAAGCAAGGTCACACTCACAGGTTCTAACAATTTGTGGCGGGACACAACTTTCAGGGACCACCATTGGACACACTGTGCTGCCTCTTTCTGTTACCATTAGGTTAAACGGTGCTCCTCTCAAATATTCACCAGCTAAAGTCCTCGCCCTCAGTACCCCAGAACCTTCCTTAGAAACAGAGTTGCTGCAGATGTAATTAGTGGGGTAACAGGGGGAACTGTGATCCAACATGACTGGTATCCTTCTCACACAAAAGGGAAATTCAGAAACATATGTGAATACATGGAGAACACCACACAGTGCTGGGTTCTACTTCTACAACCCGAGGAACACCAGGGATTGCCAGGAACCCACCAGAAGTTAGGTGAGAATCATGCAACAGATTCTTCTCACCTCAGAATCAGCCTCAGGAAGGAATCAGCCCTGCAGGCGCTCTGATCTTGGGCTCCCAGCCTCCGGAACCATGACATAATACATTTGTTCCATGCCTCCTTTGCTGTGGCAGATCCTACCAAAACAATACACGACACATTAAGAACAGCATTTTAAAAGATGCGAACATGGTGGTTTTGCAATCAATACCAATTCTGCCAACGAACATGGCATTGAAAGTATGCTCATTTTCTACTTTAGAAGCAACTCCGTAATTGATGTATGACCGTGCCTGGGGATTTACTTTTCGTAAATTATTTATTTTTGGAGACCCGCTAAGGAATGGGAATCCTTCCTCAAAAAACCAAGAATGAAAATCTTTGTTTTGTGCTTCGGAAATGTGTGGCTCCTGCTTTCCCAAGCGCTGGAACAAAATCAATGAATGACTTCCTCCCTCACCACCAGCGTTTGGCACTATCGTTTCTATCACACGGAAATGGGCAGCAGAGGACCAGGCATTTGCTCCCAGCTTGCTTTCTCCGCCTGCCTTTCAGACAGTCCCCAGAGCCAATTAACCACAGTGCCTTCAGCCCACACTGTGCTTCACATGGTGAATGGAAGCGTAGCTCGGGTCGCAGAGAATTCTAAATGGGTCTGATTATTTTTACACACAGGAGATCGATTTTTACGTGAACGCCGACTTTTATGAATCGAATTTTATTCTTCAACAGCAGGTGGACTGCCATAATGAGGAGAAAGTGGACAGCTGACAGTGCCACAATCCTTTGTCGCTCTTCCTGCAACTGGGTGCCTTCCACAGGGCCAGGCGACCCCGGGTGAGCGTTGGCTGGGTTTTCAGCACCCCAGGGTTGGGGGCCGGGACTGGCTGTCCACCCTCTCCGAGTCTACCTTGACCTGCTCCAGCTTTGCCACTGGAAATTTAACAATAATCAAATCTCCCCACCCCCCAAAAAAGCTACAAGGCTAAGACAGGAAACACCTTAACAAAAAAGAAAAAAACAACGGATTAGTGAGGCCAGTCCAGGTGGCCGTGTGGTCCCTGCTGCCCACTCCCTGCACCCATGCCCTCCTGTCTCCCACGCGCCCGCCACTCCACCCAGGCAGAGCCCAGGGACCAGGGTTCAATCACATGGCGCCTGCAGCCGCGCCCTTGCACAGGGACCCCTAGGCCGGCAGGCATGCGGGCATCTCCCAGCACCCGGAGCAACGGCGTGTGCAGTGTGGACCCTGCAGACCGGCCCGGTAAACCGGGGTTCAGGGGCTGCCTCTTCCGCCGGGGAGGGGAGTAGGGTGTGGGGGAGAGGTGCGTCTCCCAGCGCTTCGGCCTTTTGCAAGGTGCGGACGCTCTTTTCCAGACCAGGCCGGAGAGGGGCGCCGGTCCGCCCCCGCGCGGCTTGCACCGCGGATCGCACGCTCGCGCGCACACGCAGCGGGGAGTGAGCGCGGGGCTCGGCGCGCCGCTGCATGAATGAGCCCGGGGCGGGCCCGCGCGCGGCCGCCCAGCCCTCCAGGCCGTCGCCCCGCGGCCTGCAGCGGCTCCGGACCCCTCGCCCTCCTCCCGCCCGGACGGAGGCTGCCGCGGGCTCGGCGCCCGGCGGCGGGGAAGGTCGGAGGGAGGGTGCGTTCCTCCCGCCCCACACCCAGCCTGGGAGCCGGATATATAGAGTGTCAGGTTCGCGAGCGCCACGACCGGAGCGGCTGCCTCGAGGCGGGAGCGCTGCCCGCAGCCCCGGGAAGGACCGCACCGCCCGCCCTGAGGTGAAGCGCTCCCCACAGCCGGAGCCGCAGGTACTCCGGGGCCGCCGCCCCGCCGCGCGCCGAGCCCACGCGCGCTCCGAAGGCGAAGCCTTGCGCGGGGGTGGCCCAGGAGGGAGGGGGCTCGGGCTGGGTTTGCGCGACGAGGGGCGGGCGCCGGCGGACCCTCGACCGAGGAGGACGAGGGCCGGGTGGGAGGAGAGGCGCGGCGGCCGCGGACCGCGAGGCGCACCGTGCGGGTGGCGGTGAGGGGCGCGCCGCGGGAACTGGGGGCGCTGCAAGCCGCCTCGGCCCCCGAGGCTGTACCTGGAGAGCGCGCGCAGACCCCGGAGCCACGTGTGGCGCGCAGCGGTCCGGCACCGGAACCTGGAACACGTTCTGCACGCGCCTGGCCCCACCCTGGGCTGCGCGCGGCCCGACCCTGCCCCTTACGCCCCGGCTGGGGGCTGGGGGCCGGGGTCGCGAGCCGGAGGCTGGCCTGGGCTGGGGTCTTCCCAGCGTGGGAAGTTTGCGCCCTGGCATGAGGAGGGGGCTCGCGGCAGGTGCCCGGGGTCGCTAACGGGAGCAGAGGCGTGCGGGAGCCTGCGCACGGCCCCACGCCTGTGGCTCCCCGCGAGGCGCGTGCCGTGGGTGAAGAACGATCCCTGCGTGACCTTATCCTAGAAACCCCGCCATCCTTCCACGCCTTCTCCTGTGGGCTGGGGGGCGGGTGGGGTAGGAGCACGTTTTCCTGGATGGCGTGAAGAAGCGAGGTTCTCTCTCTTCAGGGAGCCGCGTGCAGCTGCCCACTGTGCACGGAGTGAGGGCAGAGTGGGGACGGCCGGGGCCCCGGAAACTCGAGTGCAAGGTGCCCGTCGGCTTGTTGGAGGCTGTTTGGGGAGAGACTGGACGCTCGGGGCGTATGGAAGTTTAATTCAGATACCTGACTTGAGGCCATGTTTAGCCTAAAAGAGCAAAGGGTGCCCAATGCAAATGCAAGGCACTGGCAGGCGGTTCACGAACCTCGCGTTGAGGAATATTTGTGTCTGAAATTTCTAGAAATGACGGTGAGGTGTTTGCGGCTACGCTCTGTCCTGCTCTGTAAGGTTCCATCCGTGCCGTTTTTGCGATCGTGGTCTATGAGATTCGTCTTCTGAGGGCATCTTCAAACACCTGCTTTATTAACAGACTCTAACACGGGGTTGTAGTTATCCATAAAATACATCAGCACGAGCTGGCAAACCTTACAGCCGCTGGAGGAATTAAATAACTAAAATTGTATACTTACCCTAAGGAAGAACAAAGCTGATCTTTGGTTAGAGAAGAAGAGGTGAAGTTTCCCTTCAAGGGATGAGAATAAATACAGTAGCCCATTTTTGGGTATCACTCTGGGGTTTACGAAGGTTAGGGTCATTCTGGCTACCTAAATGTTTGGGTTCCTCTCTCCAGAAGATGTACTCCTGAGTGCATTTCTACCCAGCGACACCTGATCCGTCCTATTTTTGTGTTAAATCTATGCATTTGAGAAAACTCCCTATTCACAGGGGTGCTCTCTCAAAAGAGCCTGCAAGGTGACCGCCAACATGCCTGTCCCCGTCCACATGCCCTGACATGGTGGGCTCTGCAGGACCACTTCGACTTTATCTTAAAGGTTCTTATATTTATAACCTCTCATTACAAAGAGATAATAATTGTCAAAGTGTCCACTGACCTTGAGTAATTCTGTGCTAATAAAGATGGTATTGTTATAGGCTTAACCTTTCTACTCCATTCTTCCTCAAGGAGCGTGCACAAAGTTCCTTAAGCACATTGAAAGAATTGTAGAGCATTTATAATGCTTGTATTTTTTGTGAGAAAAATTAAATAAAAAAGTACTTTGGCATTTAGGGTATGAAATCTCTCTTATGAGAGTACTTCAAAAGGGCTATGTTAAAAATAGAAGTAAAAGAAATATATTTTGCTGCAAAAAGTCTTGCAATCATGTAATGTTTCCATAATATGCATTTTCCATGAACTTTTTGAATATCACACACATTATTAGATTGGAAATTGCACCTAAAAGTACAGAAATTATTGACTCTCAGACACTTCCTGAATTAAGTTCTTTGAATCTAAGTCATCCAAAAATTGAATGATGAGAAACTGAGTGAGTGATTGACATTTCTTGAGGAGGTCATCTTGGCATTAAGGTTTGAAATTCATACATTGAAGATCTTGATCAAGCTGACCTTTTAAGTCTTCTGAGAGATGCCAAATCAGTAAAGCACACTTGGTCCCTCATTCAGTTTCGCTTGCTGTCCCCCTGGTGCCTGCCAAGGAGAAACTGACAGAACCTGGACAAGCCCCTGACTTCGCTTCTCCCTTAACCATTTCTGACCTCAGAGCTTGCGTTTGTCCCAGCTTTCCTTCCCAGTGTGATGACAACACACTGGAAGCCTTGAGGGAGAGAAGGAATAAAAGGCAATAAAATCTGGGTGGGTATCAAGGTGTTACAGTGGGGCCACTAACCAGCCTGGATGGACAGTGCTTTCACTTCCACACAGCTGCTCATGCAGGGACATGCTGGGGGCTTTAGGACAGGGAGCACCGGGCCCTGTATTCCCCGGGGCATCATTAATGAGACAAAATAGGTAAACAGAGGATACTAAGTCAAAATGGCAGAAGTAGTTACTGGGTAGGCTGGTGCCACAGTTCACTAGGCTAAAACTCCACCTGTGGCACCAGCACACTGGGTTCTAGTCCCGATTGGGGCGCCAGATTCTGTCCTGGTTGCTCCTCTTCCAGTCCAGCTCTCCTGCTGTGACCCGGGAAGGAAGTGGAGGATGGCCCAAGTGCTTGGGCCCTGCACCTGCATGGGAGACCAGGAGGAAGCACCTGGCTCCTGGCTTCGGATTGGCCCAGTGCGCCGGCCATGGCAGCCATTTTGGGGGTGAACCAACAGAAGAAAGACTTTTTTCTCTGTCTCTCTCTCACTGTCTATAACTCTCTCTCTCTCTCACTGTCTAACTCTGCCTGCCAATAAATAAATAAATAAAATAAGTAGTTACTGGGTAATAGAAGATTAGACATCAAATGCAGTGTGCAGAAGAAAAGATGAAGGGGCTAGCACTGTGGCATAACAGGTAAAGCCGCGGCCTGCAGTGCCAGCATCCCACATGGGCACTGTTCAACTCACAGCTGCTCCACTTCTGATCCAGCTCCCTGCTAATGCACCTGGGAAAGCAGTGGAAGATGGCCCAGGTGCTTGGGACCCTGCACCCACTTGAAAAACCCAGAAGTAGTTCCTGGCTCCTGGATTCAGTCTGGCCCAGCCTTGGCTATTGTGGCCATTTGGGGAGTGAACCAGTGAGTGAACCAGTGGAGGGAAGATTTCTCTCTACCTCTGCCTCTCCCTCCTTTTAACTCTGGGTTTCAAATAAATAAACAAATCTTTAAAAAATGGAGAGAGAGAATAAGAAGGAACACAGTGCTGAGGGCAGCCTAAGAGGACAGGGACGTGATGTGTCCTTGCAGCTCTGGTCCTGAGATGAACAAATGAGTCTTTTGGCTGACAACTGAGCAAAAAGGGAAAACCTGGATGGAGCTACAGTTACATGGAAGGAAAAGGCAGCTGACGGGGTGAACATTCAGTCTAGCAGTTAAGGCATCTACCTTCCACAGTGAGGGCCTGCCTAGGCTCCATACAAACTCCAGCTCCTGACAACACAGACCCTGGGAGGCAGTGGTAATGACTCAGTAACTGGATTCCTGACACACACGTGGAAGACCTGGATTGAGTTTCAAGTTCCTGGCTTTGACCCCAGCCCACTTTGGGCTGTTGTGCACATTTGGGGAGTGAACCAATAGATGGGGGTGATCTGTTTCTGTTTCTCTGCCTCTCAAATTAAAAAAGAAACACATTTTAAAAGGCAAGAGATGAAAGTAGAATGCCCTATTTTGCTTCATTCATGTAAGAAATGATTATTAAGCCCATTCTGTGGCTATGATAATTTTCCCACATTTAGGGGTGAGCAAATTAAATGTTTGGTATTCTTTGAGAACTTACTGACATTGTAAAATAGACACATAAAAAGAAACTGCGGGAAGTAGTAAGAACAGAGTGCTAAAGCAAAGAGAACAGAGTCACGGATGAATTGGTGCTGTGGCAAGGGCTCTGACTACCAAAGATGTAAGTAGATATGTGAGACAAGCATGGGCGGTAAATTACTGACAGAGATGGAGGGGTTGGAGAGGAACCGAGGGAGGGAGGGAAGGAGAGAGAGATGGAAAGAAAGACAGGCAGGCAACCTGGGAGGAGGGAATAGCAAACGGCAAGGCCCTAAGGACAGACAAAGCCAGAAGTGCTCAAAGAACAGAAGGAAGAACCGTGTGGCTGCAGTGTGTGAGGGAGTTGCTGCCAGGTAGGGCATGAGTGTGGGGATGGAGGCCGATGGCTGGTCAGGCGTGACTTCACAGGTCTCTCGCTGTGCAAACCTTTAAAGACTTTGCAGCCACAGTCTGGCTTCATGTAGATTTTGGGAGCATCGTTATGCTGAGAATAAGGAGAATGGACTGGAGAGATAAATGACTGGCAGGGGAAGACCAGGTAGGATGGAGTACAGGTGAGGGCACGGACCCCAAGGGAGAGGGAAAGATGTGCAGACTTGGTGAGTTGCACTGATGCAGCTGAGTGATGGGTGGAACATGCAGGTAAGCCAGCACAAAGCATAAAACTGAGCTGCTGAATGCACACTGCCCAAGCCGCAGGCTCACTCTTGTGACTTAGGGTAGCTAGAGAGTCAAAAAGTCAACCACACGGCCAGCCCACCTGTCCCTGTGGAAAGTGTGTCCCTGCTGGTGTAGGGCACCATAGCAAGGAGGGCATTTTTGCTTTTTAGACTGAAATCTGTGCTGTTTATCTTTTGAACCGTACTTGCTCTTTATGCTATTTTTAAAAGGTTATCACTGCAACAGAGGTAGTTCCTGCTCTTCTGGCTTGAGCCCATGGACAGAATATGGTATGATATCCTAAAATGACAAAAACCAGGGAAGAAAAGTCTGATCCTTACAGAGGTACTGTTCTAAAGTATAATTCACTGCCCTGCCTGAAACCCTGCCGCTTCTCTCCCTGATCCACAGCACTGTTTCCAGAACGTCGTCTGTGGCTCACTGGTTTCTGGGATATTAGCAGCAGTGAAGTGAAAACCTTAAAGCTTCCCCGATCGTGTAAGTTTGAGAAACACTTGATTTAACCTAGTTAAGCAGTTTGACTACAGGAATCCTCAGAGCCTTTAATAGGCACATTAAGAACCATCACAAAAGAAAGGACATTTTTATGTCACATTTCCTAAACGTGTATGACCTTGAAATGCTTTTTAGACAGGACGTCTAATCGAGTCAGCATTCAGCATAACCCCCTTCGGGAAATGCTGCCCTATATTAGTAGATTAAACCCTTTCCCATCCACAGCTCTCTATTAACCATAAGCCTGTCTTATCTCTTTAATGCTACTTAGTCCAGGAAAAGCAGGAGACGCACACTGAGTCTGTTAGCAAGCATTATGTAAATGATAAATACAGTTCTGCAGTATGCACAAGAGAAACCCACCAGCAAGATCTACAGCTTGATTCAAAGACAGATGCTTCTGTTTGTTTCTGATTTCCCTATGCCTGGCAGGACTCTGCAGGGCCTTGCTGAGAGAGATTCTGTCAAGTCTAGGTCACACATGAGAAGCCTGCACCGTCCACAGCGGGGAGACTTCCCAGGGCCTCTCAGATTCTGTTGCAGGTCTGAGCTTTCTTTGATGTTTGCAGGGCAATGCAAGGTGACTACATGGGGCATCTGTAGGAGCCAGGATTTTGCAGGAAGTCTCGAAGGTATTCTTTCCTGCTTCCCTGTGCATTTGGGTGGTGGTGGGCTAGAGGTGGGAGTGCCATCTGTGACCAAGGATGTAGCAACAGCCTCATGCAAGGAAGAGACTCACCCAGCTGTGCACTCTAGCTGTATTGACCATGGCAGCATCTACGCCATACTGCTTGTGGGTCAAATCTAGAAACTGCGTTTTTGCATGAGCATTGAACTAAGAATGCTTTATAGATTTTTAAGTGGTTGAGGAAAATCAGAAGCAAAATACTCTGTGGTATGGGAAAATAGCATAAAATTCAAATTTTAGTGTCTAAAAATAAAGTTTCATGAGGAATTAGCCAGTGTCATTCCTTTAGTAGTCTTATCGCCTGTGACTGCTTTAGTGCTCCAATCAATGAATAATTGTGGCCTTCAAAGCCCAATATATGACCATCAGACCTCATACAGAAAATGTGTTGCTGACCCTGACCTAGGCTATCAAACTCCCCAGCCATCGTCATCATTTTTTAAAATTTATTTATTATTTTGAAAGTCAGACTTATACAGAGAAGGGGAGAGAAAGTGAGACAGTGAGCCATAGTTAGTCCTGACTGTTTTGTTTTGCTTTTACTGCATGTATTAGAGGGTGGAAGTACATATAGGTAAATTGACTTCCTTGTAGCTCATCAAACACTGACAGCATTGTAGTGCCGCTTTTGTGGATGACTAGTGTCGCTAATGTTACGTGCCAGTGCAGGGGGCGGAAGTTTGCAGCTGATAGCTTTTACACTCATCAAACATTTAAACTTATAAAAAGGATGGGCACTCAGATAATATGACTACAGCCTCAAGATGTGAAAGAGGTCATTAACCCTAATATTACTAGGTTGAGAAATGTTTCCTCTAAACACGGATTTTCTGTGAATAGTCATGTCTGATTGCTACTTGAGTAATGAGGCAAGTCTGTTTTATATTAATGAACACTTTGTTGTGATGAAGGATGGCTTAGGAGTGACAGTCTTAATTCTGAAAGTCAGAGCCGACATTTTTTTGTTCTTATCCCACACCCTACTGAATCAAAGTGTTTGGTATGAGAATCCTCAGGTGTTTGTTAGACAACTAGCATAGCACGTGCAAAATTTGGGGACACCTGGTCCAGCTAGGTCCAGCTAGGTCCATGGGACTTAGAATTGGAAGATAAGATCCTGGAGTTTGGTGTTAAGCTCTATCACTGCTGTCATGAAATCTTTCGAGCCCACAATGTTTGCTGGGCTCAGAGTGGAACATGGAGCCCATTGCCAGCTATAGTGATTAGGAGGGTGTCTTCATAATTAGACACTAGCTTTAAAAAGAGAAGTGGTTTCAGGTGACACCTTCCTATGATAGATATTTTCCCACTCTATTCAAATGAAATTATATATTTCTGTGTATAGCTAACAATGTTGAGTAAATTGTGAAAAAAATTATAGTCTTACTATAATTGCCAGACACTAAGGATAGCATTTGCTTATTGTCTTAGCTACAGTTTCTCCAGGAGTCTTAATTTTGTGTCCATAATCTCTGCAGTGCAGGAAAAGCATTTTCTGCCTACGGGTGATAATATATTTCCCCTGCATCTTTTGGACATACTGTTATTTTTTAAGGCATTTTTAATTTCAAATGGCCTCTCCGAAGATGGCCCCCAAACCATCAGACACACTTAAGAATGGGAAGAAGGGAAAGTGTAGGTTCTTCCCAGGGAACTGTAGCAAAGACAACATCATGGCCCCTCCAATCCACTTATTCATTCTTCCACTTCAGCTGAGGAGTTCTTGGGTCAGTAACATTTGCTGGTGAATAACAGGATGTCCACAGGAGGCAAGAAAAATATTTCCCGAGCCAGGAAGTGAGAAAAAGTCATTGGGAAAATGCTCTACATTTTGAAGAATGGTGTGCTGCTTGTCTCAGGTCAATGAGAGGCACCTTCCACAAAAGTCGGTCAAACCTCCAGGGATCCTTGCAGGCAGGGCATCCCCTGAGTTGTGTGTCAGGCCCCCACATATCTGAAACCAGTGGAGTTAGATCCACCGGTGCACAATATTGACAAGAAAGCAAAAATATCTGCCCAGAAAAACTTGATAAACTGAATTAAAAAGTTGTCTTAATACAGTGTATGCATATTTATTTAAGATTTTTGCTTAGTTTTGTCCAGAAAGGACATTGAACACTAAAAGTTGTATGGATAGTGGTGGTGTAGTTTCAGCCAGTAATAAAAGCATTGCAGAGCTGGAAAGCATTTATTTAACAGAAACACAGAACTATTTGTCAAAAGCTTAGAGGAAACTGTCCACTTAAATATTTATGTCCCTGGTGAATATGAATAAATATGAATTAATAACCATGAATAAAATCAAGTTATGTCAGTCTGTTTTTCATTTCTGTTGCACTATAACTGTTGTCTCATGCTGAACTGAGTTTTATGTCAGCTGTGTTCCCTTTACACAAGAGCTTTAGGACATCCTGTCCTGAAGTAAGTCCATGACCTAAGGATGGATGTGCACCTGCTCTCTTACCAAAGAGTCTTCAGAGCACTGAGATCCATTTATCACACTATTCTGAAAGCGTGAGAATCTTTGCTGGCATGGAAGAGTTCATTTCTCCCATCTGAAGAGCAGGTTTGCTTATTTTTCAGCAACCTGGACTTGCCTAAACTCTCCTTCATACACTTCTGACATTGCCCCTGCTTTCTTTTTTTCTATATTTTGGCCCAGTCCTGCTGGAGGCAGTGGTTATGCAAGTGCTGCTGAGTGCACTGCTGATCACAAGATTGCACGATAGGGCAACTTAGGACTCAGTTTCCTTTAGGACAGAGCAAAATTATCTCAAATTAGACGTCCCTCAACTCCTCAGCTTTACTGTTTGTCGGCACATATCACACAATCTTGTCCATAATTCATAGTAGTGATAATAGATAACTTTGTCTTAACAAGGATACTTGCAGTGTAGAATGCTCAAATACTATATCTAATTGATCCAGTTCCTTCATTTGATAGAAAAAAAAGTCAGTACCAAACGCCCAAGGTGACTTGCCAAACATCTGTTTAACTGATACATTTCGACTAGAATCCAAAACTAAGCTGAAAATCTCATGACCATTTCATTCATTCATTCATACTATTTATTGAGTGCTTATTATGTGCAAATAAAATGATAAATCATAGCTCCTGCCCTCAAGCGTTTGGACCCCCTGCTCTGTGACTACTGTTGGACCAGTAACAACTTAGGAGATAGTAAATATCTCTTCATAATGATGCTCAGTACTCAAAATATAAAATGCTTGCATGTCTTTACTGGGGCTTTGTTCCCTCCTTACAAGGCCCAGACAATGGCTGAACTTTGCATCACCTCTAGCAGTTAACACCCAAATGAATAAGATAGGAAAAGGAGTTAAAAATGAAATATTGGGGCCGGCACGATGGCACAGTAGGTTAATATTCCACCTCCAGTGCCAGTTCTAGTCCTGTCTGTCCCTCTTCCAGTCCAGCTCTCTGCTATGGCCTGAGAAAGCAGTAGAAGATGACCCAAGTTCTTGGGCCCCTGCACCCGCATGGAAGACCAGGAAGAAGCACTGGGTTCTTGGCTTCGGATCAGCCACTGCAGCCATTTGGGGAGTGAACTAATGGAAGGAAGACCTCTCTCTATATCTTCCTCTCACTGTCTGTAACTTTACCTCTCAAATAAATAAATAAAAATCTTTTAAAAAATGAAATATTAAAAATTCCAAAAGGAAGATCATGAAAATTCCTCCCAAGAAAAGGACGTTTTCCTTTATTCACTGCAAATCCCCTGCTCCCCTCCTCTCTGGCACTCACTATTCCCTGGACTCTGGCCTCCTAAATGGCCAGGAAGAACCCTACAATCTCCAGTTTCCCCTCTCCTTTCTGTCTGTGAAGGAAGACACACAATCTGTGTGTTTTAACTCATTAAATACTGATCGCTGTGGACAAAGTGAGAGGGAAGAGCAGAAATAATGCATGTGGGGAAATTCCAGTTTCCAGAATACTGTCCATGAATCTTGGTGTTGGACTTATTGTTGGCTGCTGACTCCTGAGATGACAAGAGCAAAGAAAACCCACTATCTTCTTCATTTCTGAAAGCAAGAGTAAAAAAAGAAATCCTTACCTATCCTCTTAAATCAGGCTAAGTATGTACGTTTGCCTGATGAGAGCTTTCCTCAGAGTCTTACACAGGTCATGGCCAAAACAAGGTGGGAACCCTTTGCTTTAGGAACAACCAGGTGGATCACTTTAGCTCTGTGCAGTAGTGCAGACCCTGGCCTCTGTCCGGTCTAGAGAGATCCTTCTGAGGATTCTGCGCAGAGATTCCTCAGACAGCTGGTTGGGCGGCTTAGGAGCTCACCCACCCTCTTCAATGTGTCTTGTGACTGAGAGCATCACGCTGTTGCAAAAACACAGAAAGGGAGAATCATTCCCCCTTCAGACAATCTTCCATTGCTCCCGCTCCCTGGCGTGGCTGTGGCCAGCATGTGAGATCCTCCTGAATTGCAGGGTCCACAGAGGGCATGGCCAGAGCGCAAGTGTCTACAGAGCCCCTTTCCCTTTCTGGCTTCCTTCATCTTGCTGTTTTCCATGGGTACATTTCCTAGTGCACTGTGACAAAGTGCCACCGACCGGCAGCTTTAACAGCAGCAGTGCATTTTGTCAGACCTGGAGCCTGGAGGTCTAAGACCATGACGCAGCAGAATCTGTTCTTTAAGGGACTGAAAGGGACTGTGTGCTTCAGGCTTCTTCTTTTCACCTTGGGGAGAGACATCTTCTCCCCCTGTCTCACATCATCTTCCTCCCTCATGTCTCTGTGTCTACATGTTGTCTTTATACGGACAACATCACCCTGGATTAGGGGCATACACTACTTCAGTGTGACCCCATCTGAGCTATTTATAACTGGGATGCTTGCATGTACAAGTAATTATGAGGCACTGGTGGTGAGGACCACAACATATGGATTTTGGTGAGACAGAATTCACACACACACACACACACACACACAAAAGGCACCAAAATAAACATCTTTGAATTCCATTTTCCATGAGCATTTTGAAGTCTCCCTATAGATGCAATTAACTCTTTTTTAAAATTTTTTTTTGACTGGCAGAGTGGACAGTGAGACAGAGACAGAGAGAAAGGTCTTCCTTTGCCGTTGGTTCACCCCCAAAATGGCTGCTGCGGCCAGCGCGCTGTGGCCAGTGCACCACGCTGATCTGAAGCCAGGAGCCAGGTGCTTCTCCTGGTCTCCCATGCGGGTACAGGGCCCAAGGACCTGGGCCATCCTCCACTGCACTCCCAGGCCACAGCAGAGAGCTTGACTGGAAGAGGAGCAAACGGGACAGAATCTGGCACCCCGACCAGGACTAGAACCCAGGGTGCCAGCACCGCAGGCGGAGGATTAGCCTATTGAGCCACGGCACCAGCGGCAATTAACTTTTAAAATTATTATTTATTTTTATTTATTTGAGAGATAGAGAGAGTTAGATCTTCCATTCCCCTGTTCATTCCCCACATGGCTGCATGAGGCCAAAGTCAGGAGCCAGAAACATGGGTGACAGGGACCCAAGCACTGGGGCTGGCAGGTGCTGCCTTCTGTGACACATGGTCAGTCGCTTCTCAGCCTTTTGGCTAAGATCAAGTGTGAGACACATGGTCAGGGAGGAGGAGCAGAAGTGGGCAGCTGAGACTGAAAAGTCATCCCAGCACTCTGACATGGGATGCCAACATCACAAGTGCCGACTTAACCCTCCACGCTACAATGCCAGTCCCAGAGGACATCACTTTAACACACAGAAACACCTCTCAGATTCCCACTTCCAGGGCAAAAAACAAAATCAATAAGCACCATATAAACCTCCAGTCTCCTGCCAGCTACTTCCTGCTGCTCCCTCAAAGTTATCACTCTCTTGCCTTCTAAGTCATAGGTTTTGCTACATCGAAACATAGATTAGCTTTGTCAGTTTTTAGAGTTTGTATAAATGAAATCACATGGTATGCTACCTTTCCTGTCTCAACACTTCTTTGCTCAACACTGTGTTTGTCAGATTGATCCTAATATACATTGTCCTGTGTTCCTGGAGATTACTCATCCTCACTGCTGTATAGTACCCCACTACTGCTGAACACTTGGGTGGTTCCACTGCCGGGTTCTCAGCAGTAGTGCTCCTAGAACATTCTGCTGAAAACCTTTTATCGAATATATATATATATATATATATATATATATGCGCATAGTTGTGGAATTATTTCACAGAGAGGGTTTTAATACAATCTGCCAAGGAGATTCAAGGAGATTTCCAGAGTGCCATTCAGTTTATATTCCCAGTGGCAGTAGTCAAGAGTTTCCCTTGTTCTACATTCTTATTAATCCTTTTTTTCTGTCATTTTCATTGTAACCATTTTGTTGGGGGATAATTACATGACATGGTGATTTTAGGTCTATTTTTCTGTTGAGTGAAGAGACTGACCCCCTGTTCATGTATTTATTAGCTACTAACTATCTTCTCTTGTGATTGGCCCACATTTCTGCCCATCAGTCTGTTGAGTTGTCTATCTTTTTGTAATGGCTTTTGGGTATACTTTATATATTCTGGATGCAACTCCTTTGTTGGATCTATGTCCTCTGAATTTCTTCTCTCAGTCTGTAGTTTTTCTTTTCTCTGTTCTTTCAATGAATGTAAAACCTTAGTTTTAATTATATAATTTATTAATCTAATTATTCTATAGCTAGGCATATTACCTACTTCTAAATCAGAAAGGTGTTCTCTTCTAAAAATTTCATTGTTCTGATATTCACTCTTAAGATTTGCTATCCCAGGTTTCGGCACCAAAAAAAAAAAAGATTTGCTATCCATATGTAATTAATTTTTATATGATTTGAGAAATTAAAATGTGTTTTTCATGTGGATATCTGACTCATTATAATTTATTACAATTCTGTATATGACTTTAAATCAAGGGACATAGCAGCAGTCTGGATAATCAAGTTAGAACTAACAGAGTTAAGCATAAACTCATTTAAATCATAACTTACTATAATGGCTCCTGAAGCCCAGGACTAATAAATAGTCTAGTTTGCTCACTATTAAGGTCAACCATTTATTTGATTTGCTTTCAGGAAATTAATTTCTGGTCTAATAGGTTAGGTAACATCAAACAAATGAATGCATCCTCTTAGAATTATATCACCCTCAAAAATTGAAGTATAAAACTTTAAACAAGCTTGTATTTGAGATATAATGATTACAAGTGAAATAATTATCATGTTAATAGTGTGAAAAGTTCACAACCAAACATTGAGAAACATCAGTCAAAAAGCTGATCTTGGTTATTAAGGAAGGCAAATGAAAAGCTGGCCTTCTCAATGTCCTTATACACAAAATATCTCACTAGCTTCCCCAACTCACTTCAAGACAGAAGCCAGAGCAAGGAGAGGCTGGAGGCATTCATTAGTTGTTAGGTGTCCGTTAATTCCATCATGCATTCATTCAACAGTATACAATGATTACTCTGTCAGATATTATATTAAACCTTGTGCAAATTAAGGAGAGCCACCCTCAGGGTGTTTGCAATCTACTGAAGAAGACAAAGAAGTCAGTCTGAGAGCTGCGCACATGGGTCGTTCAGTTCAGTACGTGTAAGGGAAGGACTAGGGACCACTTCCCAAAAGGATAAGTGTGAGCTTAGCTCAGTGAGGGGTACAGTGGAATAAAGGCCATAAGGGCAGGTGGTGTGGATGTGGCCCTGAGAGCTGGTCTACAAGCAGTATGACCTTAGATAACTCACTTTAGCTTCTCTGTACCTTAGTTTTGGATCTGCAAGTTGGGGTGTGTAGCAGTGCATGCCGCAGAACTGTTCTGCTGATTCATTGTTCGTTTAGTGGAACTGGCAGAGACTAAGTGTCCAATGACTGGAGATATGGTGATCTGGCTTTAAGATGTCACCCATGAAGTTCTGGAGAAGCAAGGAGGTGTTACTGATGGCATTCATCCAGTGTGAGATTAGTGTGACTGAGGTAGAGAGAGGAACAGTGACTAGAACTCAGGAGTGAAGCTCTGGTCCTGATTCTGCTGCCAGCTCACTAATGATGTGTACACTCGGCAAGTGACGAGGTGAGCTCCGGAGCTCGGTTCTCGTGCCCGCTGAATGCAGCTTTGGCTGAGAAAGCCTTCTTAGTTATTACTTGGATTCTGGTGGCTGAGACGACAAGAACCACCACTGATTTCTGAGTTTACCAAGTGAGCGACTGAGTGAGCAGTGATACTACTTCGAAAGAAACAGGCAAGCCTGGAAGCGAGTGGTGTGTGGAGACTGGGAATGATGTAGCATTGACTCATGAGTAGCAAACCATTTCTATCATTTCTGTCATTTTAATTCAATGTGGTAGGGAGGCAGGCATTTCGGCAGATGATGAGAGCTACAGTTCAGTTGCCTGGACCCAGGTTTACCGCATACTAGAAAGTTATGTAAGAGCTCTACATCTACCTTTCTTCATATGTAAAATGCAGACAAAATGCAGATGGACCACGTGCAGTTGTCATTTATGACCATCAGAATGGTTCTGTGATGGCAATTTCATATGATTCAGCCTAATTATAGATACTCTCTGAAGAGTTGTACAAGAACTTGGAGTTCTGAGTTTATGTATGCCTCCTGCTAAGGGCAGAGTTTGGCACAGGACAAAATGACAGGGAGGTGTTTCACATTACCACGTCTGTTGCACCAACTTTAATTTATGAAGCACCTTGAGGAACTGCTTGTCCAGGCCTCACTCAGATTCTCAGGGTCAGCCAGGCCCAGGGCCCTGGTGAGGCCATTCCTCTGTACACACAGTTGTGTTAGCTTTCAGTGCCAGAACCCACGTCCATTGCTTTCAGCTAGAGAGGCTTGGTTTCTGCCTCAGAGGGAAGGTTTAACATCAACATTCCTGGATGAAGCTAGCTTTGCCTCCCTTCTCTTTCCTCCTTTACCCCTCCCCAGCTTGGCCGTTGGCATCACCAAGCCCATCTCCTTCACAGTGGCGCTGTACTGGCCCTTCAGCCTGCTGGACACCCCTGCTGGTCTTGCAGGAGGACAAAGGGAGGCGGTGGCTAAGAGCAGTCTCAGGGAGAGAGGAGAACTGGGAGGAGGTGAAAGGAACTCTAGCTTGATGGCATTAGCTGGATAAGAGAGTGGGCAGAAGTCACTGGGGATCCATGTTCTAGCTGTGGGACCCTTGACGAGTATTCCTATGTTTGTGTGAGGAGGAGCTAACTGTGCATGAACCAAGACGCAGAGAGCTGCAAGAGACCTAGCAAAGCAGAAACCCAAAAATGTGCCTCTCCTGAGTAAAAGCAGTGCCAGCTGCACTTCTGACACAGCTGTCAACTGACTGCTGCCCAGGGTCACATGGATGTGACCGCGATGAACGCTCCTGGGTTGTGACACACGTCCTGGCTTGCAACTTATCTTTTTCATTTTGCTTTTGGTGCTTTTCGAAGGATAGAAGTTCTTGCTACTCATGTAGGTGAGTTTACCAAACTTTTTTTTTCTCTGTATTGAGGTCTTTCTATCTCGCTAAATGAGAGCATTCCCTGCCTGCATCAGGTTTTAAATAATTGCTTTGTGAACCTCTCCTGAGTTAAACTGTGGTTTCAGATTGAAGGTTGCAATGGTCTGTTTTCTCTTGTTTGTCACCCTGGTGACTGGTGACACATTTGACAGGAAGGAAGGAAATACTCTAAAGATTAAAGGCAGGATAACAAATTATGGCTGATTAAAATCACTCTTACTATTTAGTGAATGATTACAAGTGCAGAATATCATGCTGGATAAGTTTACAGAAATTCTGTTGTCTATCTGAGGAATCTGAGGCCTACCAAGTTTAAAATGTAGTCATTAGGTAAGTGTTAACGTAAAAATATAGCCATTCATGAAACATAACTCCAGCTAAGACAGACATTTCAAACTCAAAAATGTATTCTGAGAGCCAGCATGAAGAATGCTTTTGGGAGCAGGCATTTTGTGCAGTGGTTAAGACATCACTTGGGACACCCACATGCATCCCATGTCAGAGTACCTGGGCTGGAGTCTCACCTCCACTTCTACCCACCTTCCTGCTAATGCATCCTTGAGAGACAGCAGGTAGTGGCCCAAGTACTTGGGTCTCTGCCACCTAGACTGACTTCCTGGCTCCTGGCATTGGACAAGACCAGCCCCAGATGAGCAGGCATCTGGCGAGTGAACCAATGGATAGAAGATATCTTTCTCTTTCTCTCTCTCCCTCCTCACTTGCTTTCATATAAATAATACATAATTTAAAATAATAAAAATTTTACAAAGAAAAACTGAAACATTCTCACTTTGGCTACAGCAGATATGCTTGTATTAAAAGCAGCATTGTATTTTTCCAAAAATAATGGAAAAATAATTCTGTGTTCATTTTTAATGAACAAATTTCTTAGGAACAGAGCTTTGGGTCGTCTTTACTCCCAAGAATCAGTCTGCAAAATAATTATGCTACTAGGAAAACATGTGGAGGCTGGAAGAGAAAAATAGCTGTTGAGGGTAAACACAAACACAGCTCTTTGGCGCTCCCTGAATTCTAGCATTCTCATAGGTGGGGATTAAGAACAGAGAGCGGGGGCGCCGGATTCTGTCCCAATCGCCCCTCTTCCAGGCCAGCTCTCTGCTGTGGCCAGGGAGTGCAGTGGAGGATGGCCCAAGTGCTTGGGCCCTGCACTCCATGGGAGACCAGGAGAAGCATCTGGCTCCTGCCTTCGGATCAGCGTGGTGCGCCGGCCGCGGCGGCCATTGGAGGGTGAACCAATGGCAAAGGAAGACCTTTCTGTCTCTCTCACTGTCCACTCTGCCTGTCAAAAAAAAAAAAAAAAAAAGAACAGAGAGTGTTATCAGGTGTACAAATGTCCTAGATGATGTTGTATAGGAAAAACAGCAAGCAAATGAACACCTGTGAGAGCATTCCCATTGCCTCCAGCAGCTAGAACACTGGGCTGGCTCTCATCAGTGTAAGTCTTCCCTTTGTCACTGCTATTAAACCTAGCCACAGAACTAGATGGCTTCCATTCCTTCAGTTTCCTCATCTGTCCATAATGTGATCTACATTCTATACCTCCCAGGGTTTTGTGAGAAATGAAGTGTGCACATGACATGCTGTAAAAAATGTTTACATCAAGTGTAAGATACCAGAAGAGTGGCTACTGCTGAGAGGTGGCATTGATAGCATGTAAGACTGATGAGATTCTCTGTGTCTGTGTGTACAACGGCTTTAAAATATCTACACTGCTGTATAATGTTATCCATCCTCCTCTTCATTATCATCCTTTCCATTCAATCTGTATTTTACACCCCTGGGAGAATGGCTACAGCTGCTATCCTGATCCCCAGAACAGCCCTGGCAGGTGAGCTGAGAGCCGGTCCACGTTGCTAATGCAGACCTCTGCATTCTCACTGGGAAGGCTCTGTGCTTTGGCAACCTCTGGAGCTTCTGTCAGTCCGTGTTGCTGTCATCTGTCACCTCCACAGCATCCTTACTCCTTGATGTTTATCAAATGCATGTCTCACATACGTCCGCTGCTTCCCGACTTCTGAGAGCGCCCTTCATGCCGAGTCCTGTGCGGGGGTATTCAGCACCAGCGCCAGGATCTCACACCTTCCTCGGCTCGGATTTCCAGCTCGACAGCCCTATTTTTAGAAGCCCACTTCCAAGGCCGGTGGTTAGGCTTGGACGTGGCTCCAGACTGTTGTATCTGACATCTCTAAATCTGACAGCTCACACGTGGACTGTGACATTCTTTCCTTTCAGCTCTCCCAGGTCCCCTCTCCCTCTGCAGATACTATTCCAGTTCATTTGTCCCCAGCACATGCACAGGCACGCAGCTATACATGGGCACACATGTGTGAGCACACATGCACACGTGTTCTCACAGTCCGTGAGCTTCCTCAGACCTTCCTTCCTTCCACTCTACTACTTTACTCTCTTGTGAGCTCCCTTCCCCATTTGTTTCCTCCAGATTTGCATCTTGCCAACAACCCATTTCCGCTGCTGCAGAGATCATCCAATGGTGCTGGAGACAACTGGGTTCATGTTTGGAAGAGGCAGGGATAGAACCAACCTAGCTTTGTCCTCGATTGACAATGCTGCCTGCAGGGTTTTTGCTAGTTTCTGATATGTTTGCTTTTTTATTTGAAGCAGGTTTTTTTTTTTTATCAAATATTTACCCAATTTCCAAGAACTTTTTCCTTTACTCACAGCTTCTTTTCAAAACCTTATTTATTTATTTAGAGAGCTCTCAGGTGCTAGTTCACAGCTAGGACTTAGATTGGGCCAAAGCTTGGAGCAGGAAACTCCGTTCAAGTCTCCCAGGGGTAGCAGGGACCCAGGTACTTGAGCCATCATCTGCTGCCTCCCAGGGTGCATGTCAGCAGGAAGCTGGAATTGGGAATGGCACCAGGACTTGAACCCAGCCACTCCCAAATGAGACAACAGCATCTTGACCACTGGTCAAATGCCTGTCCCAAACTTGCAGCTCCTATGCTGAAAAATATCAACTTTCTTCATTCTGCACAGAGTAAAGAGAAGCAACCAAGGATCTAGCATGGAGTCTGCTCTGAGTTCAAATTCTTCCCCTTCCACACCCACTCTTTTCTCTTTTCCTTCTTCTTAGAGGGTGCAGTGGTCTTCCACTGTCCATGGCTGAGCCCTCTGTCTTTTCTGCACGGTCCCTGCTCTGAGCTTCTCCAGATCTCAGGCTCCTCCTCACCTTCCTGTCTGAGTCCCCTCAGACTGTGTGGATGCTCAAACATCTCATTTCATTTCCCTGACAAATGCATGAGCTTTCACCACACACCTTTATTTCCTACCCTTCTGTTCTATTGTGGTCCCATCATGCTCTATTGCTTTTCCTTCTGTGGCTAAATGTCACCGAGAGGTAATGCATCCTAGCCGTTTGATTAGGTAATGTGTCCACAGAGTTGTTATATAAATTCTGCGGTCAAAACACAGTTCATGAGTTATTCTGACACTTAATTTGGTACTTAAGTCACTTTCTTCTGTGTTGACATTTTGCCTTATTCAACAAGGAAGTTTGCTTTAGATGTATCTGTGACCACAACTTGAAGCTTTAACCAGTGACTACAGAGAGTATCTAAATATTACCTGTAACCTCCTGTAAGAAACAAGAACTTTAAGATAGTGATGGGAATTGTAAGAAAAAATCCTCATTTTCCATTACTAAAATGGAATTCCTGGAGAGCTGGTGAATCACACATAAAAAGTATGGTCAGAATAACTGTGCATATCCTCATGCACATTTTCTCAAGATTCTGAAAAGCACCAGAGGGTAGGACCTCGAGAATGTGTCAGTCAAGAGTAAACACAGGTGCCAGCGGAAATCTTGCCTTGACAGTTGGTCCTGGGTTGAAACCAGAGAACAACTGGGCGTTGCTGAACTTTGGTTTGTTCCACAAAAGTGGGGAATATCAGTAGAAGAACCCTTGCTCTGCTGACAGTAATTACAGAGATGGATGTTAGCAGATGTCAAATTGCCCTAATGATGTCCCTGGCCACCTCATTCATTCCTGAGGATGCAGAGTGGAATGTTTCCTGGTGGATGAGGCCTTTGAAGCCTTCTGCCGTAGTGGCTGACCACATGTCTCCTACAGCTAATTTCTGAAGAGTCATCTAACTGCAAATAATAGCAATTTAGTACCCAAGTCACAAAAATGATAGAGCAGTTAAGTTTAAAAAAAAGTGAAAATAACAAAATTTAATATCACAGGGAAGGAGTTAGGTGACCTTATTTCATGAAATGTTAAAGGACGGAAACTTTAAATATTGCACCCTATGGTTTTATAAAACTTTGTAGGTATGTGTTATCTTTAGTTTTCAAAAGCATCAAACATAGGAGGCCATTTCTTGATATCTTTGTGATCGATTTTAATGTTAAACTCTCCAGGTTTTTCCCTCCTTGTAAGAAAGTCCAGGGAAAATGTTTTGCAACTTTGCAGAGAAGCTTTAATTTCTAGTAGATAAAGGCATTTGTTTTTCTGTCCCTGCCAAGATAATCACTGCTATTACCACAAGGTGTCCAAGTGCTTTTCTCAGTCTGTTTCCTGACTGGCTGTGCATGGCTGAAACCCAGCGGTCAGGATCCCAGCTGAGTTTGATGAGAACAGAAAAGGCAGACAGGTAATTTTCGTGTGGAACATTTTTACTTAGCTGGCATTATTAGTTTTTTCAATCTGGAAGAGATGAGGCTTTTGGTGGGGGCAAGGGAGTAATCTTTTTGATTTAGGTAAAATGAAGTTTGTATGAACCAGCTCAAAGAGTATCCAAAAGAAAGTAAAGGACATATGGCTAAAACCTTCACACTTTCATTAGCAGTTGTCACGATGTATAGATAAAAAGTCAAAGTTGCCCAGTGGGAGCCAGCGCTGTGGCTCACTTGGTTAATCCTCCGCCTGCAGCGCTGGAAACCCATATGGGTGCCGGGTTCTAGTCCCAGTTTCTCCTGTTCCAGTCCAGCTCTCTGCTGTGGCTTAGGAAGGCAGTGGAGGATGGCCTAAGTGCTTGGTCCCCTGCACCCTCATGGGAGACCAGGAGGAGGTACCTGGATCCTGGCTTCGGATCGGTGTAGCTCCAGCTGTAGCACCCATTTGGGGGTGAACCAATGGAAGGAAGACCTTTCTCTCTGTCTCTCCCTCTAACTCTATCTGTCAAAAAAAAAAAAAAAGTTGCACAGTGGCTAACAGCAAAGGCTGAGAAAATGAGGTTATCAGTACAAGATATGCAAACTTAGGTGAGTTCCCCTTGCCCAAGATCTTTAATCCACTGTGCCATCTTTCATGCTGAGTTACTGGCTGTTTTCATCCTGCCAGGGCTACTGTGGGTTCTTTTGCACTTTACCCATGACCACATAGTAGGAAAAAGGCTAAAAATGGGAATTTGAACTAATTCAGCTGAATACTCTTTCACAGAAGAAAAAAAAGACAGGTTTGACTGTGGGGTAGAAACTGGAGGGTAGACTTGTATTCCTTAACAAACCACCAGTGAATTTCATTCAGCCATGCCGACTTCCTGTTGTGTGTCAATCGAGTTAAGCAAGACTGACACACACCTAGTGCGCACATCACACGATGAAGCAATGGCCAGTCTTATCTAGAACCAATGAGTGTTCTGAAAAGTAATCGATTTTTAAATGATCCAGGTTAAGAGCCTGAGGAAGTTTGTGAATGAGGCAAGCAAGAACAAGGCCAAGACCTGCAGAGTTAGTATTTGAATGTCTTTGGATGATGCTCAGATGTTCAATCCCTTGACCCACATCTCGTCAGTCTTACTGCAGTCTGTTCCAGTTGTGCTATGTCCATGGCAGCAGTGCAGGAGGGGACCTGCTACTTAAATTCCAGATAATCTATAGAGCAAATGACAGGGAGCTTGGTGGGCCTGTGGTTTCTCAGGGGTCCTCTTCTGTGTTTTCTTTGTGGTTTCAGTAGGACGTATTATTGTGTAAGTACTTCTGTGGAAGAGTGTGGACAGAAGAATGGGGATGTGGAGAACACTGCCAGTGGAACTGTTAACCACCCCAGTGGCATTTTTCTAGCTAGTAATAGGAATATATCCCTTGCTCCCAGGGCTATATAGAAAAGGGCTGGCTATCCTAGGGTTTTCTCCTACAGATAAAGTAACAAGATCTTTGCAGATACCAAAAAAAAAAAAAAAAAAGATAGCGAGTTAAGAAAAACTCACTGAAATGACATTGCTCTGACACAGTAGCTGAGCTACAATCAAATTCATACATTCATACATCTCAGAGTTTGACAAAACCTATAGCAGGCCTTTGTCCTAGGCAATAGAAGGCTTTATGGTGCCTGTTTTACAGATTGGTACTAAGAGTTCCCCAAGATTGCATGTAAGCATCAACTATACAACTGAATAGCAATTAGAATATGTATCTAAAATTTCAGCATCTGTGTATGCTGTCCAGAAGACATCGTGAACAAGAACCATGCAAAATGAAGTCAGGAAAATGTTGTTGATCGGTGCGGCTGACTTGAAAGAGCTCTTTGACAATACAAAAAGCAGTGGATCAATGACACTTTGCCTCCAAAATCAGTACTGAGATCTATGGCATCCCTATAAGATGCATGCTCATGGCCTGATACCTGGAGACCGGTGATTTTCATCTGGTGGTCAGTATTATCTCACGGCTCTCAGAAATCCTGGTCTCATTCTCTACAGGGCTGCTTTGACAATTACAACAAACAGAACCATAATAAAGAATTCCCAACACACTTCCCACTCTTACATTCTTAGAATGTAGGGTAAGTGTTAATTTTTTAAAAAGTGCCTGGGAGCCGGCACTGTGGCATAGCAGGTAAAACTACTGCCCGCTATGCCAGCATCTGATATGGGTGCCAGTCCCAGCTGCTCCACTTCTGACTCAGCTTCCTACCAATAGCCTGGGAAAAGCAGTGGAAGATGGCCCAGGTGCTTGGGACTCTGGCCCAAGTACGTGGGGGACCTAGATAAAGCCCCTGGCTCCTGGCTTCAGTCTGGCCCAGCCCAAGCCATTGCAACTATTGGGAAGTGAACCAACAGATTGGAGATTACTTTATCTGCCGCCCCCTCTATATTCCTCTCTAATTATGACTTTCAAATAAATAAATAAATGTTTCAAAAAATAAAAGTATGCCTGTAAGCACTGAGATTTTGTCCTTTTTTTAGGGGGAAAATAAAGAGGGGGCAGCTTTCTTTTTCTAGCCTGGTGAGGTCCAGGTTCTTTGATAATGTTTCTTGAGTATAAGATATGGAAACTAGAGCAGTTCTAAGCTCTGTAAGTTATAGAAGGCTCTATGCTGATAATGCATGGCTGGAGCTACACCTTTCTTGAATCTGCAATGTGAATTCACAGGGTGCATGTATTACAGCTACTCTGGCAGAGTCCCAGGGACTCTGGTTTCAACAGCAGGCATGGCTTTCTCATGGTTCTACAGGCTGCATGTCAGGTGAGCCAGGTGTTGCAGGGTTTACTACCCCCAAGGCTGAGGACACACCTATCCCAGGTCTATCTCTGGTTTGTAAGTAGCATCTTCTCCTGTGTCTCCTTGATATGTTTGTGCCTGACTTTCCTCTTCTTCTAAAGACAATGATTATATTGGATTAGACCTCACTCAAATGACCTCATCCTAATTTAGTGACTCCTGTAGAGACCCTGTCTCCAAATATGGTCACATTCCTGGATACCAGGGGTTAGGACTTCAACATAGGAAGTTGAGGGAGAGCAGAGAAAAACCACCACTGGGCACAAAAATCAAGGCAAGCTGGTGGGCTGAGGCATTATCATGTTGAATACCTGGGTGCTTGTCACATATTTCCAGTGGAAATTATCTTGAAGAAGCTTAAGAGAATTAAGTAGTTTAATTAAGTAATTTAATTCAGTCAAGAAATGCTGAAATCAACCAGCTTGGGAAGAGCCAAATGCAACAAAGACTTCCTTCAAAGGCTCAGTGTTATCAGCAGAAGGTGTGCTGGTGTCACAGTGAAAGACAAATTCATTCTAGATGGGGAAATAGGAGAATACATATGTGAATCTGTAGAAAGTGCTTTCTGTGAGCAGACAATGCAGAAATATAAATCTCTCTGAACTAATCGCGCCTACATGAATCTATGAGGAATTCCCTATCAGTGAGATCCCAGAAATTCTTACTCTTACATGACTGGTTTTCGGAATTCCTCTGAGCTCTTTGCCTCTTTGAAGGTAGGTTTCCAGCACCCTTATTCCAACCAGGGTCTGATCTTCTAAACTGCCCTCTCCCATTGAACTCCACATCCTGGACACTGAGAGAACTCCCCTGTCTACATTTATCCACTCACTCACAGAGAGGTGTCGAGCCCATCTCACATGACTCCTTTCAGAAAGTGTATTAATGGTTCAGCCAGAGATTACATTACCTCCTGATAGTGTTCTCAGGCCCCATGGAAGATGTCTATGGGAGATACTTAGGCTGGGGACTCTTTCCTCTCTCCAAATTGCAAGTATTTTCCTGAGGTGGTTGTGGGCACCCTGAGCAGGGAGAATTATGCCCACCCATACTGGGTCACCCTGTAACAGGCTAAGTGTGGTGCTCTGGGCAGGACCTGACTGAAGAAAAAGGAGACAAGATGTGGGATGGTGCTACAGTGCACAAGGAAATGAAGAAGCTGTCATGGCTGCTGGTGTCTGATTTGATGGGAGGCTTAGCTGCAGGATGAGGGGTGGGTATGCTGAGACTTCAGCCATGTTCAGTCAGCATGGAAGATGATGAGGCTCCTCTCTCTACAGAATCCATCTATAAAACCATCCCTGACTTCACTTAAACTCACAAAGTACAAAGGGTTAACAGTGTCTGAATTTCCTAGAAACCATTTAATATTTTTGTTTATGAATCTTTCTACATAAAAGCATCAGTTTGTAATACATCTTTTTCCTACATTTTTGATTTAGGAGATGGAAGATAACTCCTTTTACTATCTTCTCTAAGCACATATGTTTTTATATAATAAAACCTGTTATATCAAGTTTTATTATGTGTTTATTAATTCCTATGTACTTATACAATATAGTATGTTTTTCACATAACTCAGTAACCAGTATTTATTATTGTACTTAGAACTTTTCAAATATATCACATAACAGCTGAAGAACAGGGAGATAATTTTAGATTTATTTTTCTGCAATTCATTCACAACATTATCCCCTAAAGGTTGAATTTTCTACAGTTAAAAGTCATCAGATGTTTTTGAAATGTGCCTATAGTGTTTTGGAGTGTAGCACACTTTCATGTTCTCCCAGAAGCTGAAATGATGAGCTAGGATTTTCCCTGAGACCCTCTTTCATTAGCATTTTCCCTTAGTTGTCAGTAGCACTCTGTTATTATCTTTCACGTATCAAGCACAAGTGTGTATCAGTCATGTATGAATCCCAAATGAATGTTTATTTAAAGAAAATCTGCTAAAGATGTTCTTAACTTCCAGTGTGAACACAGATTTGGAACATGGTAAAGGGGATGGCTGTATACCATATTGAATGTACTAAATGCCACTGAATTAACTTTACATTTTAAGATGGCTTATTTTATGTTGTGTGAATTTCACCTCAATTAAAATAAATCAACACAGAAATTGAAAATCTCAGAGAGGTCGATCTTCTTCCTCTGCAAAGGATGTTACATAACTCTACCAGGAGAATTATCTATCCAGGACACAGAAATCAATTTGAACCTTCAGTTCTAGGGGAGATTAGGTCAGGTTTTAATTAAAGGAGCTGTAGACAAGTTAAATTGTCACTGAAGGGACAAGTCTGTAGCTCAGTGTCTAGGATGCCTGCATCTCACATCTGAGTGCCCGGGTTCGATGCCCAGGTCCAGCACCTGTCTTCAGCTCCCTGCTAATGCACACCCTGGGAGGCCCCAGAGATGGCCCATGTGACTGGGTTCCCGCCACCCTCATGGGAGACCTGGCTTGCTTTCCTGGCTTCCAGATTATTGCATGCATTTGGGGAGTGAACCAGTGAGTGGGAGCAGTCTTTTTGCATCATAACTAAAGAAACAGTTGCCAAATTCTTAAATATCACTGAGATTAAAGATTTCATTATCACTATGATCAACCATTGATCAATTATAGGTGCTGGCTCCCAAGAGCCTTTGTAAAGATTGGTCTATCATGTTTTTTCTGAAGGGTTCCTAAACAGGGAAAATTCTTTAACCTTTGGTGGCATTTTTTTATATTATTCAGATCCTCAAAAATTTGTGAAACTTAGTTAAACATCTTCAGCTTTTAAGATCTATTTCTTCTGTGTTAAATTCTTAATAGGAATAGTTAACAGCAGATCTAAATCCAGCAGACACTGCTTCAAAGTACCAGTATTGTTCATCATTCTCCAGATTTCAAAAGCTTTTCCTCAATTTTTAAAAATTTATTTATTTATTTATTTGAAAGGCAGAGTTACAGAGAGTTAGAGGCAGAAAGACAGAAAGTCTTCTGTCCACTGATTGACTCACCACATAGAGGCTGGGACCCAAGGACTCGGGCCATACTGCTTTTCCAGGCCATAGCAGAGAGCTGAATCAAAAGTGGAGCAGCCAGGACGTGAACTGGAACCCATATGGGATGCTGATGCTGCAGACTGGGGCTTTAACCCATTGTATCACAGTGCCAGCCCCTCCTCAATGTTTTTAAAACACATTTTCAACCATCTTTGTTAATTTCCTCTTTCAGTATTTCCAATTCCTACATCATTTCATGGAGTTCCAAACTAGTTGCAGCTACTATTTAGATGTATGATAGAAACACCAACAGCTTCTGCCAGTATAGATTCTAACTGTGGTTATAAATCATGACTCTTGCCCCTCTATATGCCGTTTCTGTCAAAGTAAATTCTGTACACTGCATTCTAGTTCTTGCAACTCTTTTGAATGCTGATGCTGTCTCAAAACATCTGTCTACCTATGTCCTGGAGGGGAAGGACTGCCCTCAGATGCCTGACTCAGAAGGAAGCAGACATGGCTGTGAGCAATTCCAGAACACTGCAGAATCAGCATGGAGACAAAGAACTGGGTGGTTGAGGGGGCTCGTGTGCCAGAGGCCCATCCACAGGCTTTGGCCACACAAGCAGACTCTACTGTGTCTATCAGTATGGGGTAAAGTTTAGGTGCAACTGCTTCAACCTCCACTACTTGGGAAGGAGAACTCTGAGGCATAGAATAGCAGTTCTGGAGGCTCCAAAGTCCAAGGTCAAGGTCTTGGCAGAGCTGATGGCTTTTGAGGTCCCTCTCCTTGGCCTCAGATGGTAACCTTTTCCCTGTGTCCTCACGTAGTGTTTTCTCTGCATGTTTACATTGCTGCTGTTTAAATTTCCTTTTAAGGGATAAGAATTGGATTAGGGCCCCCGTAAAGACTTCATTTTACCTGAATCATGTCTTTAAAGAGCTCCATCTCCGAATGCAGTCAAGTGTGAAATACTGGGAGTTAGGGCTTCAATATAGGAATGTTACAGAGGAAGCAGGATTCGGCCCATAACACATGGATTTTACAACATTTCCAGTGTTCTGTCAAGAAACTCATCCCCTGTTGCACATGGCAGTAGCTAGCTTAATACCACATTCTTTACTTATCACCACGTGCTTTCCCTGCTCTGGGCCACTTCTTCATGCCTGCTCAAGTGTTCCCTGCATCTCTTCAAACTGCCACTCAAATCCTTTTGGAAGGGTCACCTTCTATGAGGACTCACATTAGGACAGATGCAAAAGAAAAGAATTGCTGAGCTTAAAAAAAAAAGATGATGATGATTAAAGATCTGAATTGAGTTTCCAGTTCCTGGCTTTCTCCTTTATATCCAGGACCTTGCAGGCATTTGGGGAGTAACCTAGCAGATGGGAGCTCTCCAACTGCCTATTTCTGACCCTGACCCTGACCCTGACCTTGATACTCGTCCTCTCTCTTTCTGTCTCTGAAATAAGCAAATAATTGTAAGTGAAAACAAAGTTTAAAATTATTCATGAAAATTTTATGGTTTTTGTACTACATCTTCAAAATCTGGTGTATATTTAAATTCAACAGCTCTGCTCAGCTAGGCAAGTTCAAGTGCTTAAGAGCCACAGTGGAGGGCCGGTGCTGTGGCGCTGCGTATTAACACCCTGGCCTTAAGCACCGACATCCCATATTGGCACCGGTTCAAGACCCGGCTGCTCCACTTCCGATCCAGCTCTCTGCTATGGCCTGTGAAAGCAGAAGATGGCCCAAGTCCTTGGGCCCCTGCACTTGCATGGGAGACCTCGAAGAAGCTCCTGGCTTCAGATTGGCGCAGCTCTGGCTGTTGTAGCCAACTGGGGAGTGAGCCATCGGATGCAAGACCTTTCTCTCTCTCTCTCTCTCTCTCTCTCTCTCTCATTCTGTGTGTGTGTGTGTGTGTGTGTGTGTGTAAAACTCTTCTGAATAAATAAATGAATCTAAAAAAAAAAAAAAAAAGGCCAGCGGCTTGTGGCCCTGCACTGCAGCACCAGGTGCTCCCGGTGTCTCTCTTCCAGATTCACATTATCAACAGCTGAGTGGGGGTGCTGAGATGACTGCATCCACTATTTCTGCTGCTGTATCACAGCAAGACATTCAATGAGTCTGACAGCCCTTTAGTGGAAAGCCCAACCCATGTTGATTACTATTGTGCAGCTCATTGTCTAAGCAACTGCACGGCGATTTCTTCATGAGTCACTTGAGTGTATATTTTTTTTTTTTGAGCAGGGTGCTAAATAAACCATTTTCTGATTCTAGGCTTGACTTGTTTTTCTGAAAAATATGTAATCTCTTTGTCATTTGCAATCCTTGCTTTCATTATTAATAAGGAATAGCACCTGAGGACATCTCCCACCTTTCTTGTGAGAATTTCTTACTGCCTAGTTCATCTCAAGGCTCTCTTTCCGATAGTCAGATTTGCTTAAATGTTCCTTACTGGTAAATCCTAACTACTCCATTTTCTACACCTTAATAAAGGTGTGTGTCTACAAGATCCATTCAGTATCTTTCGATGCTCCTGCCAGTATCTTTCTATGCAGTATTGTGTCCTCTTTCTTCACATCCCTACAGCTCCACTATTAAATAACAATTTACAATGTCTTGGGGTATATAATTTTTTCATAAACCCTTTATAAATCTTCATAAATCATAAATCTACTTGACTTACTGAAGTAAAAAAATATGTGTATTTGCTTTTCTATTTTGATTTCAAATACAGGATATTTGAACCTTAACTCCTTAAGCCTAGCAAAACACAGATTTTGAAGTTTGTAGGTCTACATATCAGTGGCTTGGATTGTGAAAAAAGAGGCGGTCATATCATCCTATCTGCAATTTTATAAAAGCATAATTTATCCATAATTTATCTGGGATTTGGTGACTTTACCCTTTGAAAACAGAACAAATTAACTGGTACTTTCTACTCTGTGTATGTTATTATATGTGTTCTTTTCTTCTCAATCAAAACCAGTTTTCCTAATCTGGAAGATGAATTTGTGTGTCTGCTTTCTGACTGAATTTTCTGGAATAGTCCAAATTGTAAATATTTTAGGCTTTATCAACCCAATGATCTCTGTTGTTGAACTCTGCCTGTCATTGTAGCTGAAAGCAACCACAACAGTTTGTGAATTACTGGGCCTGGCTAAGTTCCCAACCAACTCCATTTACAAAATAGGCCGTGGGCTTGATTGGCAGTGGGCTGTGTTTTTCTGGCCTTTGTTCTAGATGCTGCAGAATAACTTACTTCACTTTGACTGTATGGACTGGCCATTCAATCTCTCTTTGTGGTTCTGGCATAATGGTGAGTTGTCATATTGACTACTGAATACAAACAGTGCAGGTTAATGGACTACTGAAGCTTGCCTATTTAAACCATATTGCATTTCCAATTCTCTTGCCTAATATATCATAAAAATCCCTTATATATCTTCTTTTAAAACCAAATTTATGCTATGTTTACATTGCTGTTGTTTCATTTTTCATAGTTTTCCTAAATCCCCACCCTTAGCTTAGATTTTGTTTGCCTCCTGGCTGTCTGGCTTTACTTAAAAAAAAAAATTTTATTTATTTATTCAAAAGATACAGTTACAGAGAGAGGTAGAGACAGAGAAAGAGGTCTTCCATCAGCTGGTTCACTACCCAAATGGCCACAATGGCTAGAGCTTATCCAAAACCAGGAGCCAAGAGCTTCTTCCAGGTCTCCCACATGGGTACAGGGGCCCAAGGACTTTGGCCATCTTCTACTGATTTTCTAGGCACATTAGCAGGGAGCTGGATCAGAAGTGGAGCAGCCAGGACTTGAACTGGCACCCATATGGGATGATGGCACTGCAGGCTGGAGGTTTAACCTGCTGTACCAAACAGCCGGCCTGTCTGCCTTTACTTTTAATATATTTCCCCCTTGTATTCACTTGCTGAGTGATGAATATTCCTAATTTTTATGGCTTACCCTACAGTTAGTAAGCACTTTCCAGGGGCGGCCCTGGTGGCACAGCAGTGAAGCTGTTGCTTGGGACGCCTACATCCCATATTGGAGCTGTTCCACTTCTGGTCTGGCTCCCTGCTGGCTTCCCCTCCTGGGAAGCAAATGATGGCTCAAGTAATTTGGTCTCTGCCACCCAAGTGTTGAGACCTAGGTAGAGTTCCTGGCTCCTGGCTTCAGCCTGCTATTGTGACATGTGCAAAGTAAACCAGAAGATGGATAATACCTCTCTCTCTCTCTCCCTATCTATTTATCTATCTTTTCTTGTTTCTATCCCTCCCTGTCACTCTGCCTTTCAAATAGAAAAAGAAATAAATCTTTAGAAAAGTAGACTTCCAGTTCACCAAGTAGGATTTTCCACCAGTGTTTCTCCATCAAAGTGTAGAGATGTCTCTATACTATTACGAGCTAAAGTGGACAACTGTAGGATAGCTGACGCTATCACCATCACACTACGGAGGCCAGTTTGAAGAGCTCTCAGTAACAGAAGTGAAATCTAATGCTCTTTAAATGGTGATATTTATTTCAGAAAGCAAGTGACAGCATAGCCCAAACTTTAAATGACAGAAAAGACCAGTGCTATTGAGGAACACTTCTCTGGTTGTGGATACTCTGCAGATGGTTGCTATTGATCTGTTAAGTGGCCAAGATACAATTGCTATGGGAACTGTCTCTGAAACTTGACCTTTGATACATTTACATGGTCAGCCATAACACTGCATTAACAGGCTGCTGCATTTGCCTGGTGATTGTAAAAGAGGCTTTGTTTTAGGTGTTCAAGGAGATGAACGTAAACGAAAGACTGTTCAGGAGGGAGAAAGCAGAAAGTTTGATTCCTTTCAGAATAGTCTCATCCTCTGACAGCATCAGAGTTCACTTCTGGGGAATTCTTTCAGAACTACGCTGTCCAAGGCTTGGTAACTGATCCTCGTAGTCTACCCCTCCTTTAAAGGAAACAGTGGAGTCTTAGTCATCAGAAAGTCAGTTGCCTTATTCTCTATGTAGGTTGACTAGGATGTTGGTTAGGATTGCTGTGACTTTCAGAAATCAACAGGATTTGTGATGGCTCAGTGAATAGCCTCCTGTGTCAACCACCACACCAACTTCCAGAATAAGTTAATGGGGCTGGTATGGCACAGCAGGTAAAGCCACTGCCTGTGACACCAGCATCATATCCTGGCTGCTCCATTTCAACCCAACTCCCTGCTAAGTGCCTGGGAAAGCAGCAAATGATGGCCCAAGTGCTTAAGCCAGTGCCACACATGTGGAAGACCTGGAAGAAGCTCTGGTCTCCTAGCTTTTGCCTGGCCCAGCCCTGGCCATTGTGGCTACTTGGGGAATGAACCAGTGGATGGAAGATCTCTGCCTCTCCATCTGCCTCTCTGTAACTCTGCCTTTCAAATAAAATAAATATCTTTAAAGAAATGAATGAACACACTACAGTCCTTTGTTATTGCATCCGCACAAATTAATTCAATTAAATGTCCCTTTTTGATTCTTCAGATTTGAATATTATGAGTAAATATGAAGCCCATACAAGACTTCAGGGTACTAAAACTCATAGGACTAAGGAGGCTAACTCAGAAAGGAGAGGGTTTGACATTTATTAAGCACCTCCTGTATGCATCACTATGATGGATGCCTAGATATACACAGTCTGAATCAGGTGTCTCCCTATGGCCGATGATGTTAACGAAATTTCCCACATTAACCATGTAGGAACCCATGGAACCAGTATTTGAACCTAGTTCTGGTTCAAATACTGAAAAACGCTGAACCCTCAGCATTCTTTATAAACATCATCTGAGTATTCACGGATTAGTACTTCAGCAAATAACACTTGTTACGTGTTTACCAGAGAGCTCAACAATTCCGTAAAAGAATGCATTTGTGCATGAAATGCAGACATCACCTGCCTACATGTACTTCAGGGGTGAGGTCCGTTAATTGAGCGCCAGCTTTTAAAGCAGTTAGTGAAGCATGACGTTCTGGTCAACACAAATTAAAACAGAAAGGGAAATAGAGAGTAAGATGGAGTCAATACGAAACCCTCAGTTCCCTGAGTGACACCACCTCGCCTTCACATACAGAAGTATACGTTAGCTTCTGCATTTGCAGATACCAGGAGATTTGCAGATACCACTCTTCCACTGTGTGAGGACCCAGCTGGCAGGCAGTGTCACAGAAGCACGGAACAAAGGCTCAGCAGGTGCAGAATCTCCTGGCAGCCTCCAGAACTGTAAGCAATACACTGATGTTGTTTCTACTTTTTTTAAAAAGTAGAGTTTTCTTTTTAATTTGATAATATGATTAGGGGCCAGTGCTGTGGCACAATGGGTTAAATCCCTCCCTGTAATGCCGGCATCCCAAATGGGAGCTCTACCCATGGTGGTAGAGACTTGGTTGGAGTTCTGAGCTTCTGACTTGGACCTGGCCTAACTGAAGCCAGTGCAGCTATTTGGGAAATGAGCCACTGGATGGAAGATCTTTTCTCTCTCTGTGCCTGTCACTCTGCCTTTCAAATAAATTACAATCTTTAAAAAAAAAAGAAAAAATATGGTAAAACTTAGGTTACACATTTTCAACCCCAACCTTTACAGCAGGAAGTCAGAGTCTAGCTTTGCAGCACTTTTTAAAAAGCCTTTGTTTTTTAGAGCAATTTGAAGTTCATAGGACAATTGAGTGTGAAGTACATGGAGTTCCCATAACCCGCCTACCCGCCACAAGCACAGACTCCCCTGTCACCAATAACCTGCAGCAGAGCAGTGTGCTGGCTACAGTGCTGAATTGATGCATTATCATCCCACGTCTGTAGTGTACCTTAGGGTTCACTGGTACCTTTTGTAAGTTTGAACCAGTGTGGGATAGCATGCATCCATCTTACAGTGCACTCAGTTTTTCTGCCCTAGAAATGCACTGTGTTCCACCTGTTCATCACTCCCCCCATGATTTGACTTCCACAAGGTCACTGAAGTCATCCAGTAGGCAGCCTTCTCCAGCTAGCTGTTATCACTCAGTAATATGCTGAGCTGCCTCTGAGCATTTGCACAGCCTGACAGATCTTTCTGTTCAGTGCTAAATAATATTCTAAAGCTGTTACCACAGTTCATCTATCACCTACAGAATAACATCTCAGTTACTTTCATGTTTTTATTATGAATAACATGTGTGTGCAGGTTTTTTGCATGAACATATGTTTCAGCTTCTTTGGGTGAATGTCAAAACACATGCTTGAGGAGTCATATGGTTAAGAGTGTGTTAAATTTTTAAGACACCACCAAACTGTCTTCCAAAGTAGCTTCACCATTTTGTAATCCTATCAATGAATGAGATTTCTGTTGCTCCACATCCTTATGACCATTGAGAGTTGTCTGTGTTCTAGATTTGGATTTGGATTGCCTTTTAAAACCCAATACCCTATTTCAATCGATAATGCTGTAGAGCAGTTCTGGGCTGTAGTACAGATGCTAGGTACTACTTCCAGGTAGGTTAGCTACTGCCCCATGAGGATACTTGTGTTTATACTCCTTAATGTCCTTTCCATTGGAATATACATTATTTCTTAGAGAAATAAATTTGTGATTCTCTATGGTAAACCGAAGCAAAAATTAAGGAAATTTCCTGTAGTCATCACAAAGGTTGCCACATTCCAAAGACCACCCTCCAGTTTCTGATTCTGAAATTCAGATTCAACATCACTTTATCATTGATTAGCTTCTACAGAATAGATCCTCAGTAAACAAATCTGTGAATAATCGATGTTTAAGCTAGAATCCCAGTTTACAAAGCTTCTGTTAGATGCAGATTTCTTCCTCGGTGCTGAAATGTTTATGTCTGCATTCTAAGGGACCCTCCTTCTAGTATCATGGTAAGGGGGTACTGTGCTAATCCAAAGAGTTGTAATGGACCCCCATCCAAAACTCGATTTGTATCTCCAGATTGATGATGTCACACACCCAATAAGGCTAAAGGTTCCTTGCTCCCATTAGTGAGGTGTTCTGGACATAGCAAGAGAGGTTTCTCAGGCCAATCTGAAAGAACTGTGGAAGGAGGACAGGAGATTGGCTCTCGGTTTTAGTGGTGGCTCAGGGGTGGGCAGGGATGAGGGTTGCAGTACATGCTTTAAGCTGAAGGCTGGTGACAAAGAGAGAGCAAGAAAAGCAAAGAGGACAAGGTGAGGCTTAAAGATGTCTGAAGTCAAACATGGAAGAATGGCGTTAGATACCCCGGGTCTTCAAGAGATTTTTAAGACAAACATTTGCTTAGATTTGTAAGACAAACATGGCTGGATTAAAAGGTACAAATGGTCTTAAGAGGACCCACACAATGCAGAGGGAACTCTAAGCACAGTCAGTCTCTGCCCCCACTACACTGCAAACTCCTCTGGCTTCCAGAGTATCAGGATTTTGTTGTCACCTTTTGCTATCTACAAATGCAGAACCTAACATATACTTCGGTATATGAATACCAAGTGATATCACCAAATGAACCGAGGGCTTTTCCGTTTGTATTTTAATAAATGTTGACCAGAAGTTCATGCTTCATTTACTGCTATAAACTTATTATAGAACACAGACTCTATTGTATCAGGTCACCAATCAAAAGGATAATAATATGAATATTGTGGAATATCAGGGACAGCAGAGAAAATTCCTAACAACATTTGATGCCTGAAGAGTAAGGTAGCAAAGGTGAGATCCATTCTGAACGACTGTGGCCTGCTAGTCTGTATCTTCACAGAGGAGACAACAAAAATATATTCAAGCAGAGACAAAAGATTCAGAATATACTTAAACATGTCAGCAAAAACAAGGAAGACTCAGCAAAAACCCACGAAGGCCCTCTTCTGAACAGCGTACTTTTAGATCTGCTCATAAGTGGAGGAACAAAGACCGTGATCCCGACAGCCAAGTGCTCGATTCCTAATCTATTTGGAGTCCTCAATCCATCTGAGAATTGATGAAAACCCTTGGGGAGAGAAAATCACTGGAAGCAGCAAGTGTGTCTGACCTATAATGTACACAGGGCTACTCAAGACTAACTTCAGGTAGTTGGGCAGACAAGAACCACTCCAAAGGGTAAAAATTGGCTTCATCAGCTCCGCTCTTATTAGAACACTTTCTCATTGTTGGCTGGCTGTGTTCACTAAAGTTGCTAGTTTATCTGGGAATCTGTGTTTGAATTGTGTTACTCAACTAATACCCCCTTTTTGAAATGACATATGATGGCAGTTTTACCTATCTAGGAATATGTTGAGAATAGAAAAAAACCCCTAACCAAGGTTTATGAGCACCAGACACGCAAATGATAACAACAACCTCTGAATGAATGGTTGCCCATATGCCAGATATGGTACAGAATGTTGTCTTCTTTAATTAGCTAACAGTTTTATGATGTGGATATTAAGGCCATCTCATTGCTGAATAAAACTGAGGCTTTGAATAATTTGTGTAATTGTTCAGCATTTCCTACATGTGGAATACTACAAGGAAGACAAAAATGAAGCAAAACCTGGACTCAAGACTTCAAAACTAAATTTTTAATTAATTACATTTTAATGCCTATGTTTGAAATTAAGAAACGCAGTTGCTAGCCTTATTAACATTCGTTTATCAATAAGCCTTGTTGGTTTATTAATACCCCAAACTACTGATATGGAGAGCTGACTCTTCTCTGAAATTCTATGAGTGCTCATTTAAGAAGTAAAGAATATATCACAGGCCTGTTGATTCTGGAAGCCCAACAAGTAGACAGAGCCCATTATTCGACCTCCAGAAAAATTAAAATCTCAGATTTAAGCCAATTTCTGTGACCAAAAAGTTGTCTCCCTGGTTCATACTTGTAGGCAATGATCAATATAGCTTGGATGTGTTTCAAATAGATGTGACATAGCTCTCCCCTTATTTATAGCTATGAACAGCTGCGACTATCAAAATAACAAAGTTTGATAAAAAAAATTTTAAAAAGAACTTAAGAGAGAAAAATATTCTTCCTAGTTTGAAATAGTTTTACATAAAGGTAGTATATTATATTCTGTGCCATTGTTCTACAGAAAGAAGTAGTCCTCTATTTCTTTAAAGTTTTGTATAAAGGACATATATTTATGTTTTTCCTGTTAATTTTTTCCATCTAAATATCATATCACCTTTCCTTTAATGTTTATCACTAATACCCACAGCTTTGTTGTAAAGGACAAAGCATGAGGATTTGAATGTTGTGGAGGATTTTCCCTGTTTGTAGATTTTAGGAAGACGGAAACATTAAATTTTCAGTGTCTGTGAAGCAGTGATGCAGTGCCACCTGCAAGGTCAGAAAACAGAATGACAACTAGATTTAAAGATCCTCTCTGTGTCACAGCCACTATTTTATTTCTTATCCTACTCCTCATGATCTTCCACTGGAAGCTCATTAATTTCCCCCCTTGCTGCATGCATTCATCTATCACCGTGTCAGCAGTTGTTCCGAGCACCAGGTGACAGGCTGATGCTGGAGTTACAAAGATAAAATCAAATCCTGTTCTCAAGCTCCTAAAAGTCTAAAGGAGAAGACAGGTTTGGGAACTATTGCAGTGTCCCCTGCTAAGTGCCAGTGCCAGAGAAAGGCTGTTGACCCAGTCCGAGGGGTTGAGCCGAGTCTGGTGAGGAAGCCAAAGGGCATGTGTGGGAACAAAGTGCCGGCGTGGTTCAGGGAAGAAGCAGCAGCTGAGAAATGGAAGCCTTGCAGGCACCAGCTCTCATAGGCTGTGCAGGAAGCCACTGTTAGGAATGCAGACTCCATCGGGAAGTATCAAGGGGAAAAAACTGGACAAACTTCAGGAGAGTAACCTGGTAATAACTGCGAATTAGAGACCCTGCCAGCAGCAGGACCAGAATCACAGAAAAAGAAGAAGGTCGTCAGAGGGGGTGCTGAGAGGCCCCAGCATCTGCTCTGAGAGTGTGACAGGACATGCAGGAAGTTCACGAGTGGAGGCACAATCTCCAGGGTGCCCAGATCAAATTTGCCCGAGATGTGAGTGAGACTGAGAGGATCCTGATGCTCCTGGCTCTAGTGCACATGTGGCTGCTGGTAGCATTACCATTAGTCAGGACTTGGAGTTTAATTACATTTTTTAATAATTGTGCTGGTGATTTTGTGGAAGCCCTGCTTAGATATGTGTCTAGGTGTCAGAGAGACATATGGGGTATGGATACCACAGCCTTGTGCATACATGAGGCCGTCGGTAGCCACAGTGAAAATGAAAACAGAGAGTGGCCAACAGTGGCATTCAAGAGGAATACCGCCTTCTTAGGGGTCAGGCTGATGGACATCTAGGTCGTATAGTGCCTTTGTGTGAATCAGAACACACCTTTGCTGTCATCAGCCAGAAAGGGGTTGATAACAAATTTGCCATGAATTCCTAAAGTCTATAACATGAACAGAACCTCCTGGAGCTGAGCTGTTCATGGTTTCCGTTACCCATGTCTTGCAGCCAGTACTGAAGGAGGAATCAAGGGGTGTCAAAGAAAGGGAGAGAGTTTTAAAGTCAAAAGAGGGGTCCACACAACCAGCCTTGGCTCAGGGTCACATGGCTATGCTCTGAAAGCCTCCATAGGCAGACTCCCCGCCGGTGGGCAGGTTCTCACTCCTGCCTCTCCAGGATGGGATGACCTCCACCACTGTCCTGCTTCCACCATCTTTGTCGTCATGTCTCTTCTTGCCCCTTTGCTTGAGAATTTTCTCTCTTTCTGCTTTGGATCATGATATTTCTTTCTTTTTGTCCTTACTGTTCACAGCCAGTCATTTCCACCAGCTTCAGCACACCCACCTTTATGGTCTTCACAGAGTGTGTCTGACTGAATCATGGTTCTCATAGACATCTGTTGCTCTGTGCATACACTTATGTGGACACAAATATCTTTTGAACAGGGGATAAAAAGGGAATTCAGAGCCTCCCTCAGGTACAGTACCATCTTTTTAGACACAGAAATTTTTATCGTCCTGATTTCAGTCATACCAAACCATGTACCTGTTAACTCAAATGAATTTTAAAGGTTTATTGATTTATTTGAAAGGCAGAATGAGGGAGAGCGAGGACGAGAGGGAGAGATGAAGGGTCTTCCATGTACTAGTTCACTAGTCAAATGACTACAAGAGCTGAGACTGGGCCAGGTCAAAGCCAAGAGCACCCACGTGGGCAGCAATGACTCAAGTACTCTGCCTCCCAGAGTACACAGTGGCAAGAAGCTGGATCAGAAGTAGAGGCAAAGAACAATCCCAAACACTCTGATTCGGAACATGGGTGTCTTAAGTGGCTGCTTAATCTGTTGTAGCACAATACCCAACCATCAGATGAGATTTCCACCTTCTTTGAGTATAGACATAAGCAGAGGCATAAATAGAGGTCAAGTATAGGACTCCATCAAGAAAAGAACTTTACCTTTTGATGTGTCTATAGTAGGACTTCTAACAGATGAACTTTTTTGTCATAAGCTACATGTCTAAGGGTGCTGATGTTGCTATAACTTGGTCCAACTTGAGCCCATGGTTTACTAGAACTGTGTTCTTCAATCCAGTAGTCAGTACATACATGTGGCTATTTAAAATTGCATCAGTCAAAATCAAACAAAAAGAAACATTCAGTTTCTAAGTCACACCAGCCACATACCAAGTACACAACAGCCGCAGCTGGCGAGTGGCTGCCACACTGGGCAGCACACCCACAGGATGCTGCCAGCACCACAGAGCTTACTGGACAGCCCCACACTAGAACAGTGTGCTGGCTTCTGTCTGCTCTGGGCCTGGATGACCACTGTGAGGAAGTGTGTGAGTCCTTGAGCAGTAGCACACAACTTATATTACACTGTGCAAATAACTGTTGGCTGTGTAGACAAAGTAATTTAAGAAAAAGAGGGATGAACTTTTCATCAGCATCTACCGTGTTGTCAGTGCTTTATACTCGGCATCTCCGTGATTCTCCAGTAATCCTGTGCTATCAACATCATTTTACAAATGAATAAAGTCAGGAGGAAAATACAGAAGATTCCAAACTCATACCTACCTGGCCCAAACTACTATTTTGTGCCACTTTTCAAAAACCACATGATAACAATTTCTTTTCTCTGAGTAAATTAAGGATAGAATATTATCCTTGAGATCCACACAGAAGGTAATAGTAGGACCTTCTAACCTCCTCAACAGTTTACTGAGCCAGTGAACATGTTAGTAGTCATTGCTATAAACTATTTGTAGTGTCTACACTCTTAAGAGCTTATTGAAGGATTGATTAATTTTCTTATATGAAAACCTTCTAGGAACTATCGGTTCATTCTAGTGAAACAATGATCCCAGATCTATTCTAGATCCAACTGCATTTTAAAAATCAGACTCCGTAATATTTTGCAGATTTTGGGCCATTTTATACATGAGACCCTGAGAATTCATGGAGATGAGACAGTTCAAGGGAGTGTGTAGTTCATTTTGAAGTGACTTGTGAAGAACGAACTGATACTTGATATTTAGCACTGCAGAGAGAAGAGAAATACTTTACAAAAAAAACTTCATTTTGCTCAGATTTTGTCTTCAAGCTGTGGTCTTTATGTGACAGTCTAACAAACAAGGAATGTCTTCCTTAAACCACACACACACACACACAAGCATACACACACTAAGTAACTCTCCTCTCTCAGTGTAACTCTTTCACCTTTGCCATTTTTAAGTAAATTCATGCTTTAAGTCCACCCTTTTTTATTTATTTATTTATTTTTATTTGAAAGGCAGAGAGAGAGAAAGAGTGCTTCCATCTGCTGTTTCATTCCCAAATGGCTGGGGCTGGGCTAAACTGAAGCCAGGAGCCAGGAACTTCTTCCAGGTTTCCCACATGAGTGCAGGGGCCTCAAGAACTTGGACCATCTTTTGTTATTTATTAACAAAATTAATATGCATTAACAAGGAGCGAAAGTGGAGCAGCCCGGACTTTGTCAGACTGCAGCCCATATGGGATGCCTGCATTGCACCAGTGCCAGGTCCACCCTTCTTGTGAAAAATGACTACCTCATATCACATAGGAGTCAAGCTTCCACTGTGAATACTAACTTGTGGGAAGAGTCTCCTTGCATACACTTGGACTCAAGGAAATCTGAGATTCACAGCAGTTGTACCACGTGTGTGTGCTCATCCACCACTAAGGTCACTGAAGCTTTTGCATTTTCTGAAGTGGTTTGAGCTGTGTAAAAAGCTGTGGATTTCAGCGTAAGAGAAAGGTTGGGCAAGGCCTTTTGTAACCACAAGCACCTCACAAATCGCAGAGGATCCCGAGTTACATAGAAAATAGGTTCTAGTAAAATGCAGTCCTTCAGTAGGATCCAAAGTAGTAAGACATGGCCCGATTTTGTAATCAGTAACTTGGTGAACATCATGAACAACTCAGAGTTATGCATTTCTGCTATCCGGGCAGAGTAGTGAATGAGAAACAAGCCTATACATAAAATAGGAATAGGGGCCAGAGCTGTGGCATAGCTGCCTGCAGTGCCAGCATCCCATATGGGTGCTGGTTTGATTCTCCGGTGCTCCACTTCTGATCCAGCTCTCTGCTATGGCCTGGGAAAGCAGTAGAAGATGGCCCAAGTCCTTGGGCCCCTGTAACCACGTGGGAGCCCTGAAGGAGGCTCCCGGCTCCTGGCTTTGGATCGGTACGGCTCCAGCTATTGCACCATTTGGGGAGTGAACTAGCGAGCAGAAGGAATCTCTCCCTCTCTCTCCCTCTCTCTCTCTCTCTCTCTCTGCCTCTGCCTCTCTGTAACTCTGCCTTTCAAATACATAAATAAATCTTTAAAAAATAGGAATGAATTTGTTCTCCATATAGATGCAGATTGTTAGTTTTGTTTTTTTAAAAGTACCTCTTCTAAGCCAGAGCTTAGAGTGAAGACATAGAATACTACAGGTGAGGTTTCCAACAGTGTGACTGACAAGGACATACGAAATGAAGCAACTGCAAATTGCCCTAAGTGAATACAAATGTGACTGAGAGAGAGATGAGGACCATTGTCTGTCTGTGGGGTATTCAGGATTGCTTCTCCATGTGGCTGGTGTTCCAAGAACCAAAGAGTAAAACCCTAACTTCCTTTGGAAAGTAGGTTCTGTGCCAATGCCCCGAAGTGAAACTGAGGTAAACACCTGCCTAGCCACCACACACTTTTATAAGGTTGTTTACCATACTAATCATCCTATATAATTAAGTCATTGCTTTCATGCAGAAGTTTGAGATTTTCTACTGAGTTCTCCAGTGAATCCTATAATTCCAAGTATTAATTCCTTTTGATCATGAAAATTTCTCCAAGTACCCGTGACTGGGAGTGTAGGTGTACATTCATGCATTTTACTATGCTATATTAAAAAAAAAGAGTTGCGTTTTCGATTCTCTACCAGACCTGAATCCTACAGAGATTTTCAGGCATTGTGGAGAGAGGGCTGTCAAAGAGAGAAAATAGGATCCTCTCTGTTTTTAGCAAACAAGAAGCCTGGGAATTCCCAATGTTCCTGGTATGTCACACAGCATCTAAGGCACAAAACTTGTGCATTGTAGAGCTTGTGAGATGACTGAATAAGAGAAAAGAAAGAGTGAATCTGGGTGGTCAAGTCTGTTCTCTGTTTTCAGCACGCACTCTTGCATTAAGCACAAAGTAGGACAGCCAAGTGCTCCCAAAAGCTGCTGAGCAGGCTCTAAAGCAAAGCCAGTGGAGGAGAGGAAAGGGCTCATAGGAGCCTTTAGATCTGAGTGACAGCCCAGCACTGAACAAGGGCACAGGCTCTGCCGCTGTGTGGGGTGGGCGTGGGAGGGGATCGCCACTCCTCCTTGAGGCTTGAGGGCCTTGGGACTCAGAAGGGTCTCAGGCATGACCATCCCCAGAAAACAGCCCTGGCACGTGTTCAGTTGTGAAAGGAAGCAGCAGGTGTTTCGCGTTCAATGTTGAAAGGGTTCAGGGCTGAGTTATTCTTGTTTTCATTTGTCTTTTAAAAAAATAGGCTGTATTTTATTTTTCTGGATTGTGGCTACCAGATGCCCATCATGAAAAGCTTGTTTAAAAAAGAAACCAATTCCTTTGCTTCGAGGAGAGCCTCGGCGTGATGGCTGAATGACGGCCATCTCCCAGGAGAAGCAATGGAATAAAGACAGTTTCCTAAATGGTGCTTTTTCCCTCTACTTTCTAAGTCTCAGCCAGTGAGCCTGGTCCTGCACTGCCTTTTCTCCTGACTTGTTCCCCGAGGCACTGGGTGAGAATCACCGCAGCACCCAGCAATCCTCACCCCTGTGCAGAATTGAACCAAGCGGCTTCTCTTTCATCACATTCCCAGCCTTGGATCCCAGGGACTTCCACAGCTTACTTGAACGTTCTCAGGTTGTCCCAATGCTCCTGCCCGACTGGACATCAGGAGCCATGAAGATACAGTATTCAGAAAGTAACATTCAAGTTTACCTGACACAAATGCTTGGTTCACCAGGACTAAGACCAAGAAAACTGTACTGAAATTTCCAAAACATGGGCTTACCCTCAGCCTGGCAGGAGCCCTTGGACCCTCAGAGCCACACCCCACAGCTCTGCAGGCTGCACCGCTTTCTGCAGAGCTCATTTGTGGCCACTGTGGATAAATAATGCACTAGCTTTGCTCTGACCAAATTCTGGCAGTCAGAAATACTTATCAGCCCCTAGCTCACTGGAAAGTACCGTAGGATACAAGTCTGACTTCTAATTAGGGAATTAAGACATGGACATTTAAGGAAGGGAAAGAATAAAGAAGTTCTAACAGAGAATAAAAGAAGATAGTGTGAATGACAAGGCAATCATGCCATGGGCCCAAGAACTCACTGTGTGTGTGGAGGGAGACATGCCTGGCATCTCAAGGTCAGGGTCATCAGGGCTGACATTGGATCTGACTGGGCCTTGGACAGGGCAATGGTTCTCAACTTTCTCTCAACACGAGGCCCAACAGGATAGATTTTATAAATTGCCAACTGGGAGAGTGCTGGAGAGGCAGAAAAGCATCAGGGTGGTGGAAAAGCAAAAGGTTTAAAGAAACAAAACGTGGCCGGCACCACGGCTCAATAGGCTAATCTTCCGCCTACAGCGCCGGCACCCCGGGTTCTAGTCCTGGTTGGGGCACCAGTTCTGTCCCGGTTGTCCCTCTTCCAGCCCAGCTCTCTGCTGTGTCCCAGGAGTGCAGTGGAGGATGGCCCAAGTCCTTGGGCCCTGCACCCACATGGGAGACCAGGAGAAGCACCTAGCTCCTGGCTTCAGATCAGCGCAGCCATTGGAGTGTGAACCAATGGTAAAGGAGTCCTTTCTGTCTCTATCTCTCACTGTTCACTCTGCCTGTCAAAAAAATTAATTAATTAAAAAAAAAAAAAAAAGTGTCAGGTCATGCCAAGAAGCTGGAAGAGAAAGAGAGAGAAGGCAGAAAGAGCCAAATCTCATTTGATTTTTAAATAGCCTTGCATGCCTGGCCAAGGAATTTTGGAAGCATTCAGCAGGTATTCTTCTGCTCAGGAAACAGGGGCACATTCAGCCACCACACCTGACTTTTAGGCTGGAGAAGGACCACAGTTGCCTCTGTACCATAAACACTTGGCACTTCCCACTTCCTGCCCCTGTGTCAGAAAGGGAATCCATACAGACATATGCTAATTCCTTAACGGGTCCTTGTTCTATCAGACATGGGCTCCTGGCTGTTACTATGGAGATGGGATTTGCAAACATCAATACAACTGCTGTGTAGAATCCCCCTGGGTAACTGACAGGAGGAGCTCCAACAAGGTACAGCCGGCCCCTGTGGGCTCTCATCCCAGACAGCAGGATGAGGTGACCGGGCACTGGCACCTCCAGAACTACAGGTGGTTTCACCAGGGTTTCTAGCCACTTGCTACTGGGCTTTGTTATGCTGTCTGCTTCTTTCCTTTTTCTCTATGTTTTTAAAGGGCATGTATCTGGCTAAAATTCTAGTCATATCATTGTTATATTGAGTTGAAACAGGATGGATGGATAGATTATCAATTTTCAGCTTGAAGAAGACTGACTAGAAGGAATGGTTCAGCTTTCAGCCAATATTCCCTGAGACCCTTTGCAGGGATGAGCATTTGGTACAGAGTTAAGGTGCTGATTGCCACAATGCAGATCAGATTGCCTGGGTTCTACCCCTAGCTCTGCTCCAGATTCCAGCTTTCTGAAAACACAGCAGTAATGGCTCAAGTCCTTGGGTCCCTGCCATCCCTGTGGGAGACCTGGATGGAGTTTGGGCTCCTGGCTTCAGCCTGGCCCAGCCCTGGAAGTTGCAGGCATTTGGGGAATGCACCAGTGGATGAAAGTTCTGTGTTTCCCTCCATCTCTCAAGTAAATGAAATAGAGTAGAGGAAAAAAAGTCATTGCACATAAAATTCCTAGGCCTTAAAATAAATATCAGCCCACTGCACTGACTGAGGACCTGGAACATAGCACTTTAACCTTACCTCTCTTCTTATTCATGTAAGAAGATGTATACACAATACTTTTTCCTGTGAGCTTGTGTTTTAGCCTTAAAAAAAAGTGTGTTGTCTCACAACTGATTAAAGGTCAACATTTCCTCTTGGGGCAAAAGCCGTAAGTCCAAGTGTGGCCCCTCTGGGGAAAATTTACGCTCCATGCAATGGAATTCCTCTTCTTGCTCTTCTTCCTCTAGAGGTTGAAGGATGGTGGACCACCAGGGACTGCTTGAGCCCTGCTGTCCACCCTCTCTCAGCCTCATGGAGCAGCCCCAGGCTAGCCAACGCAATCTGCAACCCAGATTCTGGTGAGATATGCAGATTACTTGCTAAATGGTCTGCTGATCCAGAGGCCCAGAAGCCAAGAATGTTCCCTGTGGGTTTTTTGTATAACCTTTCTGGAAAGGTGTGGCACATGGCTGGGAGCTATCTCTATAGTTTTCTTGCTCACTCATCATTTCTGCTATCAGATTTAACTTAAAAGTATATTGTGGTCTTGTTCATAAAAATAAATGCAATCATCTGTTATTCCGGTATCAGGAGGTGTTTACTGAGGACTTTGATCTTGTTGAGTGTTAGAATCAGCACTAAAGAAGAGCTGTCTTGGCCAGTTGAGCTCCGGAGACAAAACTGTAAAATAAGAGCCAATTAAGGAGGAAACGAATACCAAAGTGAGAGATTCTGAGAACAGCTGCAGTCTGTGTTCTCCAAAGAAAATGATCCTGTACACTGGAGTGTTTATCTGCAACAGGGAATGGCAATAATGAGGAGGATTAAATCTCTTAGTAGCTGAAAGAAAATGAACAGAAGCATGGGAGCATCTTCCAATGGCAAAATGCAACCTTGATGTAGCAAAATTGCTTCCCTTTGACATTGGGGAAGCAATCTGTGGTAGGTGGATCAGACTGGAGAAGAGGCACGGAGTATCCATTGGGAAGGGGAAAATGAGGTCTACCAGAAGACAGGCTCAGAGGCTGCTGCAGAAATTGAGGTAGGAAGTAACTCAGACATGAACCAAGATGAAACCATGAAACCAAGATGGAGAAGAAAGAGAGAACCCAGGGGGATTTCACTGGAAGAGTCCAAGGACTGGATACTGCTTCTCATGAAAAAGGAACATCAGACATAATATGGTTTAATGGATAACAAGATGCTGTACTCTGGTCAGGGTTTGCAGCAGTCACCGTCTTCAGAAATGCCAGTGCCTGGGGATGTTGTCATATTGAAGTCTTCCATCACTACCTTTTCCTCACTTCCCATAGATGAGGTGTACTGGAACCAGTCATCAACGTGATTGTTTTAGGATTGAACCAGCTTGGGATCCAAGTTACTCAAGGCCAAACCTGCTCAGTTCACAAAGTAATGTCTTTCTGTGTGACGAAGAAAAGTCAGGCAGGTCAGGGGTGGGAGAAGTGGTTTCACCACCATGTACTCTGGGAAGGCAACATTCCAGCTCCCCTACTTCCAGTTGTGCTGGTAGAAAACTGGAAGTTGGGGTTGCAAGGCAGACTAGGGAGCAAGGAAGAGTCTGGGCCTTCATCCTCACTGCTGGTTTTCAAAAACGTATGAAGTCTCATCTACTACAGACAATGTATGAAAGAAAGAACAGTGAACACACAACCAGGTGATGTGACTTCAGTCCCAACCCCACCCCTAGTACTCATTGACATACCCTAATCTTATGGCCTTTGCAAGCCATTTAATTTCCTTTGGCTTCCTACACTTCCCTTAGTTCATCCCATCAGCATCATAACAATTATTATTAAAAGTTAGACAGTTTATAGATATTTCTGCAAGAATGATACTGCCATCAAGGAAACAGCAACTCCAAGGATTATCCAACCTCATGAGCTTGGAAGAGTCTCTGCTCCAAGACTAATTTCCAAGCTGAAGTTCTTTGTGCCACCTCACATGGAGGGTGCATGTGGGCAGGAACAGCTAGGCCACAAGAGGCCACCTCTGCAGTTGGAAATGGTTTGACCTCATTATAATTATAGAATATACTAATATATAAACATTTACATAAATAAAAAGTACAAGACACTCTGGATGCCTCAGCCATGGCAGTAAGAGTGGACAAATCATTCACAGCTACTTGGGCTTTCTTTAAATATTTATTTTGACACAAACTTGATGGGGTACTGAGTTGGGCATCCTAAATTCGAAATTTTTATGCTTGTTAACACATATCATACATTTTAGGTGGAAAAGTAATTTACTACTTTCATGCATATATTTTTTATAAAAGTATATATAATTAAATTATCCATAAAGTCCTCCTAGATTCTTTCCAAGAGTTTCATAGCAAGCGGTGTATTTGTGAAATGCATATAGCTTGTTATATTTGACTGTTAACAATTCAGTCACATAAAGGTAGCTGAACAAAGTACATATCAAGTTTAGAGAATGCTATTTACTGGCTAACTCAGAAATAAAATCATTTTCCTGCTTCTCTTGGATTTGTACAGTTGTAAGCCAGCAGCTGACCCCTTTGGAGATAACTACTGTAATGGTTCCTCAAGAATTTCCCTAATGTTAGCTGTAGACAAACAGATTGAAAAAGCACCATGTGAGTGTTACAGCTTCAGTTGTGTCCCACCAAAAGCCAAACATCGAAGCCCTGATCCCAGTACTTATGAAGCTGACCTTATTTGGAAATATTATTGTTGCAGATATAATTAGTTAAATAAGGTTATGCCGACATAGAGTCCTAATGCAACAGACAGGAGTCTTCATAAATGGGGGAAATTTGGACACAGTGACATGCACACAGGGATAAAGCCATATGATTGTTAGAAGGTTTTGGTGTCAAAAACTAAGAAACAACCAGAAGCCAGGAGAAGGTTCTGGCACAGACTTTTGCCAGTTGCCTTCACAGGAAGTATGACAATACCAACACCTTGATTTCGGAGTTTTAGCCTCTACAAAGAGTAAGACCATAAATATCTGCTGTGCTAAGCCACAGAGTTTGCTGAACTATATCACAGCAGCCCTAGGAAGTGAATACACTGCATATTAGAGAACGAATACAAGATAATATAAAGCACAACATGATAAATTTAACATCTCTCTCTTTACATCAGTGTTGATTAAGATCATCTAGAACGTAAATATTTGGGAAGAATCGCTTTGAAAAGATAAAGAAATGCTGTGAAATACTAACACTGCTGTCACTTGCTTCATAGATAGACTGTCATGTTCAGGAGCAGTAATAAGGCCACTGAGATCAGACATCCACCCCACACTGGAGAATCTTTAGCCATGAACCAGCAGAGTGAATCCAGGCTCCACTTGACCACATCTGCTAATTTCCGAGGCAACCACTCTATTTTTTTTTTTTTTTGACAGGCAGAGTGGACAGTGAGAGAGAGACAGAGAGAAAGGTCTTCCTTTTCCGTTGGTTCACCCCTCAATGGCCACTGCAGCCTCCTCCGAAGCCAGGAACCAGTGCTTCTCCTGGTCTCCCATGCGGTGCAGGGTCCAAGGACTTGGGCATCCTCCACTGCACTCCTGGGCCACAGTAGAGAGCTGGACTGGAAGAGGAGCAGCCGGGACAGAATCCAGCGTCCCGGCCAGGACTAGAACCTGGGGTGCCAGCGCCGCAGGCGGAGGATTAGCCTAGTGAGCCGCAGCACCAGCCAACCCACTCTATCTTTAGCAACTCTGACGATTAATGATTTCTAATATTAAACTGAACTGTACCTATCTATAGCTTTCACCCATTAATTATAGTTCAGTTTCTTAAAGCAAGAAAGGAGAACTCTACTTCTCTTTTCACATGTCAGTCCTTTCAGTACTTCATAGCTATCATGCCCTTCACAAATTCATTTGTTTTTCAAACCAAATACAGTTTATCAGGTCTTTTCCTCGGTAGAATATCCAACTTCTTGTTATGATCACAGCAGTGCAGTTTAGTTTAAAATAGAATAAAGTAGGACTGGTGTTGTGGTACAATGGGTTAAACCACTGCTTATGATGGTAGCATCCCATATCAGGGTGCTGGTTCATGTCCCACTTGCTCTGCTTCTGATCCACTTCCCTGCTACTGCACTGGGAAAGCAGCAGCAGATGGCCCAAATACTTGGGCTTCCGCCACCCATGTGGCAGACCCGAAATCAAGTTCTGAGCACTTCAGCCTGACCTGACTCTGGCCATTGTGGGCATTGGTGGAATGAACCAACAGATGGAAGATTTCTTTCTCTGTCTCTCCCACTCTGCCTTTCAAATAAAGTAAAAGAGGCAGAAAGAGAGAGATAAAGAGAGAAACAGAGAGATCATTCATCCACTGGTTCAGTCCCCAAATGGCCGCAACAGCCAGGGCTGGGCCAAAGGGAAGCCAGGAACTTCATCCAAGTCTCCCATGTAGGTGCAGGGGCCCAAAGACTTGGGCCATCTTCTGCTGTTTTCCCAGACACATTAGCAGAGAGCTGGATCAGAAATGGTATAGCTGGGACTCAAACAGGGATGGGATACCAGTGCTGCAGGTAGTAGCTTTACCTGCCACATCACAGCAACAGCCTGTACAATAGCTCTTAATAAAAATTAAATATACTATTATCCAAGATATTATCCTTCAACAACTGCAACTTAGAATATTAGTTTTGCAGGGTTTCACAGTGTTCAGTAATATTATATTAAAATGAATTAAAGTTTCGTGTTTCCCACAATGCAAGCTATGTGGTAAGTTCTGGATTGATCATCAAGTACCATAGGGCCTTTAATAAGAGCCTAGATGTCACTGTAGGAATAAGTGAGTGAGTGAATAAATATCTATAGGAAGGTGTCAAAAAATTCATTGGAAACATGGAATTGAATTTTGTTTTGGTGCAAAAAAAGCTTGAAATCTTTGTATGGCTTTTCATAATGCACATTTTCCATCACCTTTCTGAAGACACATACACAGACATACACACATGCATGGATTTCAATTTTTTGCTGCAAAATAAAATATTTTATTTCTGAGACTTTTGGAAGTACCCTCATACACTAATAACATTCTGTTCCTCTCTCCTGAAGTTCGTTTAATTGCTGGTTAGTTGGTTGTATTTGTTTGTTTGTTATTTAATCCCAAGGGGAGAAGCATTCTTTTTGTGCTTTATTTTCTAAATTCAGCCAGAGAATAAATACCTTCTTCCCAGTCAGGAATCCTACAATCCATCACTTATTGTTCAATAAAAAATATTTTCTTGATGTTCACAAAGCACTTCTACCTCTACAATCAATGATCTGGAGGAAAATAGCCATTTTAACCTATTTTGAGACCTGTTCTTCAACTCATATTTGCTGTGTGTTCCAGAGACATGTCCTAGAGCCTCTGCTTTATTAAGCTGTGTAGCAGTACTAATCAACTCTGTAAGTGTATGAATCTATATAAGTGTGTGAATCTGTGTGTGTGTGTGTGTGTGAGTTTAGTAGACTGTGTATATGTACTCACAAATGACTATGTCATCTGGATTTTGAGGCTAAGAAAACGCTGTTTTTAGTCCTTGGTTAGTATTTTTACTAAAATTATGTGTATATTTTTATATATGTACATAACAACCTAAAAGGTAGTGTATGTAAAAGAGGAAAGAATGTGAGCTCTGTTCTATTTCCATTTTCCCAATGAATTTATTCTGTCCCCTAAAATAATTGAGTTGATCACTTGTGCTAGAGAAAATCCTTTCATCCCCTTAAGTCATTATTAAAGAGCCCGTGGAGTAGATACATAGAGCACTGCATGAATGAGAGGAATGCTGCCTGGACAGCTTCATACACCAAGAAAAATAAGTGTTACAGACTGTTTTGTAAATAGGTGGTTTTCACAAGAAATACTCTGAATAGCTTGAACTCCCCATTTGACATGCTTTGGCTCTATTCTTAGTTGTTTTACTATCAAATTAACTTAATTTTGATGATTTTATTGAGGAGATGTTGTATGTTAGCTCTTTCTTCTTAAAGGGATCATAAACAATCTTCAATTTTCCATTTAAATGTTTATCAAAAATTCTGATTCTAAACAGAGAAACAGATGTCTAGAAAGCATATATATGTGTGTATATATGTATATATGTGTGTACACGTGTATATATGTATGTATATGTACATATGGAACAGCCAGCATAAAGATTATGAGTACCGATTCATGAGGTTTCCATTTTGTGTTTGTTAGAAGACCTATTAAACTTCTCTAGTGAAACAAAAGTATCAGCATGATTTTTTCCTTAAGTCTCTTAGTGAAAATTCAAACGTTGTGTTGGGGCGTGACATAATCTGTAAAATCACTCAAAGGACTAGAAATGAAACATGAGTTATATATAGACAATTGGTAGCCCCTTACTACAGAGCATTGCTTAATATAGTTTGGCATAACACAGGATTTCCTGCCCCAAACTGTTCAACATAATACTTGCTTCCATATGTCATTTCCAGGGAAGTCCAACTTTATATATTCTGTTCCATTATTTCCATAAGTATACTCTTATTTTATGAACCAGAATATAGGGTGCACAAATGTTTTTCACTAAATATGTTGACTTTTTTCTGTATTGATTACATCCCAGCCATTTTAAAAGTGCTATATTGTTTCATTACATAACTAACCTGCTATCTTTAATCTCCCACTATAATGTGTACAATACTTCAAAGAGTTCATAGAAAATACATATTATGACTAGACTATGCATTTTCATGAGCATCAAATTGTTTTTAACTTTTTCCTCTTTTTTAAACAATGCAATGATGAACAAGGACAAAGTTTTGTAAAGGAGAAAATTATGGGTCATGGGATCAACTTTCACCATGTCCTAAGATGTGCAGAAAGAGTCAAAAACCTGAACCAAATTGAGAGAAGTCTTACAGGGGTGATTGTGGGAAAGATTTTGACTACAGGAAGGGAGGGGATATCCAAGATATAAATTACTTGCCAGAACCTTTCTTGAACCATCCTTATATTTGCTAGGAAAGTGCTCCTGGCTCTAACACTCTACTTGCTCTGAGTAGAAAATATATATAACATTCAAATCTCTAGTTCATTTGCCTTCTGTTTGCATGAGAGAGAGATTGGTTAACCACTTTTTAAAAATGTAATAGTTAGAAATTCTCAAAGCATGCTCAGAAATAGTTCATTCTATATATTAAGAATGGACACATATTCAGCAAACTACTACCAATAAAAGTATATGAACCTAATTCTGAAATAGTATAAAGCAAATTCTTAAAAATATAGCTTCTGTTTCTACCTTCATCTCCAAACTGTAACAAATGTGTTCTGAAGGGGCAAAAATGGTAAATCTAGTGACCCGTTTCCAGCCTTTATTCCTGTGACTTACCTATTCCATTTAACAGTACTTAAGGGAGTTACTGACTACAAACTGCTCAGGGCAATTCCAGTTCACAATTGTCATCTTCATCCTTGGCCCCGCTTCTGCTTCTCTAACCATTATTTCTTTATGCCAGGTTTTCAAAAACTACACAGAAAATGCATATAATAAAAAACAATTCATGGGTTTCAGTTTTATTTTTGCACCAAAATAAGTTCATATTAACTTGTTACAATATGTCTGAAAAGGATCTTGTGTAGGCACTGTGAAAGATAAGACATAAATTTGAAAAAAGTACCTATAAGAGCAACATGAATTCTATCAATATTGAAGCAAGAACAAGCATCAGATTTATGATAAAGGAAGCCGGGCGATGGTGTAGCAGGTAAAGCCACCCCCTGCAGTGCTGGCATCCCATATGAGCACTGGTTCAAGTCCTGGCTGCTCCACTTCCCATCCAGCTCTCTACTGTGGCCTGGTAAAGCAGTAGAAGATGGCCTAAGTGCTTGGGCCCCTGTACCTGCATGGAAACACCCAGAGGAAACTCCTGGCTCCTGGCTCCTGGCTTTGTATTGGCAAAGCTCTGGTCCCTGCAGCCAGTTGGAGAAAGAACCATCAGATGGAAGACCTCTCTGTCTCTCTGCCTCCCCTTCTCTCTGTGAAACTGTGCCTTTCAAATAAATAAATAAATCTTTTAAAAAAAATTATGATAAAGACAGACAAAAGAAAGGTGAATTCACTGATACTTTGCATAAAGCTTATTGGGACAATGCCCCAAAGACATAAATTCACAAATGGATAAACCTTTTTAGGAAAAAATGAAACAATACCAAAGATAAAGGCTGCAGTGGCAGATAATCCTTATCAATCTTCAAGGAAAACATTAATTTTGTTCATATACTAATTGACAATAGAAAAAAACTAACACCATGGACACCTCAACTGCTTCAGCCTACAAAAATCCGACTGAAAAATTAACATGGACCAAAACTTTTGCTTGGTGGATGCCAAAACTATTGCACCCAGACCAACTGCAGAAAAAGAAGAGAAATTTCTTAAAGAGTATGTTCCAGGGGTTGGCACTGTGGCATAGTGGGTAAAGCCTCTGCCTGCAGTGCCGGCATCCCATATGGACACTGCTTCAATACCCGGCTGCTCCACTTCCAATCCAGCTCTCTGCTATGGCCTGGGAAAGCAGTGGAAGATGGCCCAAGTCTTTCCGCCCCTGCACCTGTGTGGGAGACCCAAAAGAAGCTCACAGCTCCTAGCTTCAAATCGGCGCAGCTCTGGCCACTGCGGCCAACTGGGGAGTGAACCAGCAGATGGAAGACCTCACTCACTCTCTCTGCTTCTCCTTCTCTGTGTACTCTGACTTTCAAATAAATAAATAAATAAATAAGAGTAAGTTCCAGATATTTATTTCCTTAGCTTCTTAATTTATAAAAGGCATGGATAAAAATTACATATTCATAATTTTGTCCATAGCAGTTCAACTTGAATATTCATATAAAGTTGTCTTCTTAATAATCATGCATTTCATGCATTCCCTCATTTTTGGATCACAGAATTTGTACTGAAACTGACTGATTTGTGACAAGATAGCTAATCACTATGTGTCACCTTCAATGACTTGGGGACAAGAGCAGAGACAGTCAACTGTGGAATCATCAGGAAGTATTTGAATTTACTTGATGAGATGGGATACCTTTAAATATATATGACAAGGTGTATAGTAGCTTTAAAAAGACACACAGACCCATTTTCTTTAATTTTATATAACTTTCTGTGAGGGCCTAAACATTTTAGGTAATACCTTTGCAGAAAATTTCCTTCTCATTTAAAAAGTAAATGAAAATTCACATGCATAATGAAGCAGAAATATAGATTTAGATTCCCTATTATCTTCAGAGTTTTTTTAATATGTTAAGGAGAAAACCTAACAGTACTAAGCTTTACAAGGAATTGTATACACTAAGAGGCAATTTTCTGTAAGCTTAACCAATCAAAACAAACCCGTAACAACAGAAAAAGTCATTTTGCTCTCAAATAAAGTAGGTTTTTTATCCCTTCTGTTCTTAAAGGATTCCTTGTTAAACTGCTAGAGAGGGGAGCCACTTACAGATGCCTCCACATCAACCACAGGTTTCAGAGTTGCTCACCATTGATAACCTAGGGACTATTATCTGCAGTTTCTACTCAGGAGAACATAAAACTTCCTTCTGTTCAGGACCTATTAAACAGCAGAATAAATAAAAACAAAAAACATTAATAGTGACAAGACAATCAGTGACTCCCTATTCAAAAGATGAATTGAACCTTTTTGCAAGTACCCCCGTCTCCAACAAGTACAACTCAGGACATGGGAATGCATTTGAGGCCCAAGGACTTGAGTTTGTGCAGTACCAAAAAGAGTGGAGTCAACAGTAAATCAACAAAATATAAATTTAGCACAAGTGATGTTCAAAGATGTATAATCTGTTTATGATAATAGAAAAATTGTAGTTCAAAAAAACCAAAGTCTGATCATGTAGGAGTGGAATTGTCTAACACATGCTTAGCTCTCACATGGATAATTTCACGAATACATAAGTACTAAAATCTTAATTGCCAATAGATAACTCTGTGCAACATTTATATTAAACGGTGACATAAACAAAACCTGCACAGAAAATATCCCAAATCACTCATCACTTTGAAACAGTAATCTGGAGAGACATTGTCACCTAGGATCTTCTCCTCCTCTCCCTCTCCCTCAGACTCTTTCTGCAACAGTTTTCCTTTCCTTAGATGTCACCTTAGGTTCAACACCCAGAAGTAGTGTATCCACAGGTAAACTGGTAGAATAAAATATGAAATGTTATCTCCTGGAATACCCAGTGTTTCCAGCTGCACAGTTATCTGTTCTTCAGGGTCATTTTCACAGATGTAAGAGGCTTATTGATGCTAACATATACACCTGTGGGTGATCCACGGATCTGTGTTCTAGTCTTCAACTCAGTGGGTTCAGTGTCACTACTTAATTTCATCAAGAATCTCATGAACTTGCTCCTAGCAGCACAGTCACCCTTTCAGTTTGATAATGCAAAGAAAGCAGCAACCAAGGGCCCACCAGGGGTATGAGTGGCAGGAAATGCCTACTCCAGGAGCTCCAGATGTAGCCAATGTATGGAGCGCTGCCAGGAGCAGAAATTTCAATGCAAACTGAACACAAATGGGATTGAGAACTGGATGCATTTCATTGAGAAATGGGAATAAAAAATGAAACATGGCTTCACCAGTATGATCCCGAAGACAAAGCACAGTCAAAGCAGTGGCTACTAAGAGGTGGAGGTGCTGCAGTCAAAGCAAAATAGACCAGCAAAGAGCACCAGGTTTTTGAGATGCTCAAGTCATTTTCTTTCTTTTTTTTTTTTTTTTTTTATTTTTGACAGGCAGAGTGGACAGTGAGAGAGAGAGACAGAGAGAAAGGTCTTCCTTTGCCGTTGGTTCACCCTCCAATGGCCGCCGCGGCCGAAGCACTGCAGCCGGCGCACCGCACTGATGCGATGGCAGGAGCCAGGTGCTTCTCCTGGTCTCCCATGGGGTGCAGGGCCCAAGCACTTGCGCCATCCTCCACTGCACTCCCGGGCCATAGCAGGCAGCTGGCCTGGAAGAGGGGCAACCGGGACAGAATCTGGTGCCCCAACCAGGACTAGAACCCAGTGTGCCATCGCCACAAGGCGGAGGATTAGCCTGTTGAGCCACGGCGCGAGCCTCAAGTCATTTTCTTGTTAACTTGCTGCAGGACCAAAGAACGACAAGATCTACTTACTGTTAGAGAGTTTTGAGGAAGTTAGCAAAGCTTTATAGAAAAACACCCAGGAAAGCTTCACCAGAGAATTCTCCTCGACAAACCTGCTCATTTCTCTCCTCAAACAAGAGCAGGTTTGAACAATTTCTATGGAGAATCACTGGGTCCCCACCTTACAGTCCTGATTTGGCTTCTTTCTGACTTTTTTCTTTTCTAATTGTAAAAGATTCTTTAAAGAACATATGTATTTCTTTAGTTAAAAGACTTCCTTCACATGGCTAAATTCCTGTCCTTCAGGGGTGGGTGAACTGGCCAGCATCACCATTTATAAAAACGCCTTGAAGTTGATGGAAATGATGTTGAAATATAAAGACTGGCCGGCGCCACGGCTCACTAGGCTAATCCTCTGCCTGCGGCGCCAGCACCCCGGGGTTCTAGTCCCAGTCGGGGCGCCAGATTCTGTCCGAGTTGTTCCTCTTCCAGTCCAGCTCTCTGCTGTGGCCCAGGAAGGCAGTGGAGGATGGCCCAAGTGCCTTGGGCCCTGCACCCGCATGGGAGACCAGGAGGAAACACCTGGCTCCTGGCTTTGGATTGGCGCAGCACGCTGGCCATAGCAGCCATTTGGTGGGGTGAACCAATGGAAGGAAGACCTTTCTCTCTGTCTCTCTCTCACTATCTAACTCTGCCTGTCAAAAAGAAAAAAAAAAAAGAAAAAAAGAAATATAAAGATTATATATTTTCACTTTCATCTTTAATTCCATTTTCCATGAACTTTTTGAACTACTCTCATACTTAGGGTTACTCAGAACACTCCCATGTGTTCGGCTACCTTTTATGGTCATTTCACAAAGTTATTCCTTTATATTTGATTCCACATGCAGATTACTCACAAATTTGTGTCTAGACCCCAAGCCTGTATTTCCAACTTCTCCTACAGTTCTTTCCCAGCACACCTGACTGAAAGTGTGATCTTGGGACAGCCAAAAAGAACTCCCCCCTTGTCCCCTCTGTGTAACTGCATTACCAGTTTTTATCATCTAAGCTTCTCTTCGATCATTCCTTCTTTTAAAAATGTACATTCAATTTGCACAGTCTCATGGTTAAGCAAATATACTCTTTGCAGAAGCGAACCTCAGGCTTGGATTCTGTCCTGCTCTTAAGAGGTGAATGTCCTTGGGATGTTTCTTTTTTTTTTTTTGACAGGCAGAGTGGACAGTGAGAGAGAGAGAGACAGAGAGAAAGGTCTTCCTTTCCCGTTGTTTCACCCTCCAATGGCCGCCAAGGCCGGCGCTCTGCAGCTGGCCAGCGCACCTTGCTGATCCGAAGCCAGGAGCCAGGTGCTTCTCCTGGTCTCCCATGGGGTGCAGGGCCCAAGCACTTGGGCATCCTCCATTGCACTCCCTGGCCACAGCAGAAAGCTGGCCTGGAAGAGGGGCAACCGGGACAGAATCCGGCGCCCCGACCAGGACTAGAACCCGGTGAGCCAGCGCCACAAGGTGGAGGATTAGCCTGTTGAGCCACGGCTCCGGCCTGGGATGTTTCTCAACATCATAGGCCCATGTCATTCAAGGTAGCATACATAAAGTATGAATGTGAATAACTGGCACAAAATCAAGGCTAAATAAATAATTATCATTTTTCCTTTGTAGTGTCATTTTCATTCCTCCATTCTTCATCTTCCTAACATGGTCATAGCTTAGGTGATGTTGCCTGTTCCTTAATAATTACAATAACATACTAATTGTTTTTTTCTCCTTCAAACTCTCTTGTTATATATACCAACTCTCCCACTGAATTACTCTCTAAAACCCATGGCTGCCTTTAACTCTTCTATTCAGGAGCATTTAGTGTCTCACCACTTCCTCCACAAAATGAGGAGTTCACTTTGCATATGCTTTGTTGTGGGAATAAACAAATACAAGACAATTAGGACTCTAGTAATAGGACTCTTAATAATAGCCATTATTGCAGCAAAAATTTCGGTGGGTAAAACCCACCCAATTCACTGCAGTATTCAACTTCAGAAACCAGAGGGGGCCATGGAACCTCAAATAAACACAAAATGATAGCAGGTTTGAGTACTGACCCATTAGGCCCCTGCAGTGAAAGGGAAGTCTGTCTATAACCATCCCTACCCGGCTCCCCCTGCACTATTCTGTTTGCTGCCTTCTTGGCAATTTGTTCTCCAGTCCAATCCATGCTTAAACAATCTTGGAATAAACTTCCCGTCTACTGAATTTATCTAGCTTTGCTCAAATGGCCCCAAGGTGGCAAACTTTGCTGCAGTTAACAGCAGAAGTCTCATTAGAACCAACTGTTTGTGTAAGAAAACTCAGGGAGCCTTGGATGAATAATGGGTGCAATCTGAATTTGCACTCCACAGTCACCCTAAATCCTTGGCCCATCCTTTCTGACATTGCCTTCACACGTGCCATCATTTCTGAGGACATCCTATTATATCATCACCAAAGTAATAGATTTCTACCCAGACTTGTCATGTTGTCTTTCAAAAAGCTGCCAGTCTGAGTACATTATTCTAATAGTGCTGAGAGGACTACTGCTCTGATCTTCTAATTTGCTTAATGACTTTATGCATGATACTTGATACCATTTGTTGATTAAATGGTGATGCTGTATTTTTCCTAACCAAACTTTAGGTCTAACTAGGACTATGTTATACCTTCTATGTGGAGAGAAGATATTATATTCATTCACTCATCTCTTTATTCTTGATACCTACTATGTACCAAGAAATATCCTAATTGCTGGAGAAGTAGATGCAACAAAACAGGCTTTTCCTGCTGTCACAGAACTTGTGTTATTTGTTGAGAGCTGGTCTACCAAATAAAGGAGACCATTAATGGGCAGCATGAGAACATGAATGTGAATAAATAAAAACACAATATAGGTGATGTGACTCGATGACAAAGCACAGCAAAGTTAGATGATCAGAGAAATTCTTTCTCAAGAAGCTGAAATTCTGAGCTGAGACATGAATGTAATGAAATAAGCATTCATGGTAAGATCTTGAACTAGATTATCTCATCCTAAGACAAGCAGATACTGAGACACTGGCAGGAATGAGTTCAATGTGATCAGAGGGCCTGGAGTGTAGCCATCAGGAAGAATATGATCTGAAATGAGATATAGCTCATTAGGATCTTCAAGTGCAATGAGAATTTTGGATTTTATTTGATTAATGAAAATGAATAAATTTCCAATTTAAGTATGAAGATCATCGTTCATAAAATTCTATTAAACTTTGAAGATAACAGATTTCATCATTTTGTCCTATGGTTTGTCCAACAAAGAAGCAGGAACAAAGAAAGAGGAAGAAAAATAACTGATGTAGAAACTTTTTAAGAGCATAAGACAGTGAGCTTAAGACATGAAGATGATATGTTTGCTGCTTTTGGCAAGGTCCCTGAGTCATGGTCCCTTTCATTTGTTTATTATTTTTGACTTTTTTTTTTATTATTTTTGACATTAAAACTGATAAAATTAAGAAATGTATCTTCCAAAGGACTCCAAACTATAGCTTTCTCTTTTAAAAGATTTTATTTGAGGGGCCAGCCTGCAGCAGCAGCATCCCATATGGGCGCCAGGCTCTAGTCCCAGTTGCTCCTCTTCCAGTCCAACTCTCTGCTGTGGCCCAGGAAGGCAGTGGAGGATGGCCCAAGTGCTTGGGCCCTGCACCCGTATGGGAGACCAGGAAGACCATAGAAGACATGGGGACATGGAAGGCCATAGGAGACCAGGAAGAAGCACCTGGCTCCTGGCTTCGGATCGGTGCAGCACCCCAGCCGTAGCAGCCATTTGGGGGGTGAACCAATGGAAGGAAGACCTTTCTCTCCGTCTCTCTTTCTCATTGTCTAACTCTACCTGTCAAGTAAAAAAATAAAATATTTTTTTTGAAAGGCAGAGTGACAGGTTGAGAGTATGCTTATCCAACTCAGAGAGCCTTGGATGAATAATATGTGCAATCTGAAGTTGCACTCCACAGTCACTCTAAATCCTTGGCACTAGTTCACTTCCCAAATGGCAGCAACAGCAGGGGCTGGGCTGCAGAAAGCACAGGAGCCCAGACACCCAAGTACCTGAGCCACCACACTGCTGCTCAGATTTCCATTAGCAAGAAGCCGAAATAGAAGTAGAGCAGCCAGGACTTGAACTAGACACTCCGATCTGGGATATGGGCATCCAAGGAAACAGCTTAACCACTGTGTCACCCTGCCTGATCCCTCAGCTCTCTTAAAACCCATTATGTAGATAACAAGAAAAATACAACTCAGTTATGAATATGCACTTGTGTTTTGAGGATGCCATTCTGACTCCACATCTTCTGTGGCCACTATTTAACATTTTAGAATCTGAACAATAAATCTTATTGTGGATCCACTGTCACTGAGGTCTGGCATGCTCACACCATGCTTATGGTTTACATATAAAACTAGTAGATCAGGATATAAGCCAAGAAAAGTCCTCACATGGCATGAGTATGTGATATGCACAAACTGTTAAGTATTCGAAAATGACTTACCTCACTCTTAATGAGCTTGAATGCCAAAGGGAGCTTTCTCTGTATAACCCTCTCTCATTCTTTCTGTGGCTCTCTCTCATTCCTCCCAGAGTTCACCCACCTCCTGCTTCCTCATGATCTAGACAAATAAAACAGCTCCTCCCTGGGCCGAGCTCCAGTTCCCTCACTTGCACCAGAGGCTCCAGCACACTGACATCCCTTACTGAATTCCTTGCCCTCCAGATCAAACCAGCTCCTGGCTCAGATCTTCAGCTTTTCTCTGAAACCTCCTGACAGGGCTGTGACAATCTGCAGAGTGGGGCACATGATACTGAAAGCACGGCTCTCCTGACACCACCTACCTCCAGGCTACCATTCCACAGTCGTTTTGTTCACAGCAGTCCTTTTTTTTTTTTGATAGGCAGAGTTAGATAGTGAGAGAGAGAGAGACAGAGAGAAAGGTCTTCCTTTGCCGTTGGTTCACCCCCCAATGGCCACTGCAGCCTGTGTGCTGTGCTGATCCGATGGCAGGAGCCAGGTGCTTCTCCTGGTCTCCCATGCAGGTGCAGGGCCCAAGCACTTAGGCCATCCTCCACTGCCCTCCCGGGCCACAGCAGAGAGCTGGACTAGAAGAGGAGCAACCGGGACAGAATCTGGTGCTCCGACTTGGACTAGAACCTGGTGTGCTGGCGCCACAAGCCGAGGATTAACCTATTGAGCTGGGGCGCCAGCCCAGATCATTGTTATTCTAATCCTACTTCAAGAAAGGAAAACTTTTATTAACATTTTACATGCAAGTTCCTATCCATTACAGAACTTAAAAAAAAAAACACTTACTTGAAAATCAGAGTTACAGTGAGAGAGGAGAGAGGAGAGAGAAAGAGAGGGAGAGAGGGAGAGAGAAGGAGGGAGAGGGAGAGAGAGAGAGAGAGAGAGAGAGAGATCTTCCATTTGCTAGTTCACTGAGCAGATGGTAACAACAGCTGGAGCTGGGCCAAACTGAAGCCAGGAGTTTCATCCAGGTCTCCCACGTGGGTGGCAGGGACGTAAGTACTTGGGCCATCCTCTGCTGTTCTTCCTGGGCCACTATCAGGGAACTGGCCTGGAAGTGAAATAGCCAGGACTTGAACCAGCACCCATGTGGGATGCCAGCATTGCAGGCAGTGGCTTAGCCACTAGGACACAATGCTGCCCTCCCCCACTACAGAACTCTTTGAAATATTCTCCTAATCCTATCACCTGCATGTTAAATCAGCGCATCTTAACTACCTGCAGCCATTGAGAAAGAGCCAGAAATAATCTGTCTAGAATATAGGGGGAAAGTGGACAATTACACACTTTTCAAAAATCCAGAAAGCTACACATAAAAGTGGTGTAAAGAAATTAAAACCAGATGGGGATAAATGCTGTCTGGAATGGTATCTCTAGAGGCCACATGCCTAGAGGCACCTGCTCCATCTAGGCAGGAGAGCGTGGGGAATCCTGCTGGACTCGAGCAGTCAGACTATTCGAAAGGAAAGAGAAACACACAGAACACTCAATGGAATCATAGCTGGTATGACAAACTGAAACAGGAAGAACTGAACCCAAGACACGGAGCCAGGTCTAGCTGCTGATTTTGCTGAGTTTGTAGAGAAAGCACCGGAGGAAGCTGTGGTGGGGGTAGAAAGACAGCAAGAGGTTAATCCATGGTGCTGAAAATCCAAAGCTATGCCAGAGATAGCCAACAACGGTCCACACTGGACCATTCCAAAGCTAATCAGAACCACATGTGAGCTGAACCTCATCAACATTTCAGTTCAACCTCCATACAACTCAATTGATGATTGCATGGGAAAGATTAACCACTCTCGGACTATCCGATAGATAAAGGAAAGGATATACCTTCATTTAAATACACAATTACAACTAAGATAAAAATCTGGGAGTGAGGTCCCGTAGTCTTCTGACGATCAAGAGGAAGAACTGGTCGATAGAAAGAGCCCATGCTGGAACTCGGGGACAAGCTCTTCAGAGAACTATTCCAAATATGTTAAAGAAATTAATGCAAAATAAACATAAACGGATTGGGAAATGCAGAATTTCAGGAGAAGAGGATTCTGAAGGAGAGAGTGGAGGAGGAAGAATTACCTTTTTAAATGGCATTACAGAACTGAATGATAACTATTCAAAACTGAGATGGGCTTGAAAGGATATTATTCACAGTAGGAAGAAAAAAGCACCTGTGAACTCAGACGTATTAAGTGACATTACTGAAACTGAGGAAGGAAAGATAAAATTAGAGAATAATCAAGCAAGTGGAACAATATCCAACAGTGTGTGTGTATGTATGTATGTGTGTGTATATGCACACATACACACACACACTAGGAGTCTCAGCAAAGGAGGAAAAAGAATGGGGCAAAAGAAACATTTTAAGAGACAGTACCAAGAATTTTACAGAATTGATGTTAAAAATATCAACTCACATATTTAAAAATCTTACAGTGCCCACCAAGATGAATGAAAGAAAGTGGCAACCACTAAATTATTGTAAATCAAAGATAAATATACGAAATCTTAAAAGCTGCCAGAAGATGAAATGCTGTATTGAGGAAACCATTCTAAGAATAATGGCTGGTTTCTCTTCCAAAACAATGGAAGTCAGAAGGTAATGGACATGTATGTTTAACATGCTGGAAATAATAATAAAACAAACTTTTAAATGAGAATTTTTACCCAAAGGAGATAAAATTGTTACCTACCTCACAGAGTTTATGTGAAGGTTAAATGGGTTAATACTGTAAAGCATGTAGATTAGGCAGTGACAGAGAGGGGGAGAGAGAGAAAGATCTTCCATCCACTGATTCATTCCCCAAGTGCCTTTAACAGCTGGGGCCAGGCCAGAACAAATCCAGAAACCAGGAGTCAGGAACTGCATCTGAGTCTCCCTTATGGGTAGTAGGAACCCCGTCTGTGGGCCATCACCTGCAGACCCCCAGATGCATTAGCAGGGAGCTGCATCAGAAGAGAGGAGTAGCTGGGACTTGAAGTAGACACTCTGATATGGAATGGAGGGTGACACAATCAGCAGCCAAACCCCCCTTCCACAATGCCCACCCCTCCATGAACTTCTGAGGTACCCTCATGTGCGCTGTCATGCTGAATTAACCAGAAAGAAAAGGAGGAGGAGCAATTAAAATCAGAACCATTTAAATCCTTCAAAACTGATATTGGGTGATTTGCATCAATATAAGTCATTCCGAAAATGCTTATATCTAGGATGCAAATATCAACTCTTTCATTTTCAAAAGGGAGGTAATTGCATTATTTGTTTGCTTTTAATCCAGAAGCTTCAGTGTTTCCCATGGCTCAGATACGTATACTTTTTTTTTTTTTTTTGAGGTTGAAGAATCAAATGAAAAAGCCACATCTAGAAACCTAGGAGTCTGAAATGTTTAGAATCAAATCTTTCATTATGGTACAGCTCATTACACATGAAGAGAGTTTTAGAAATACAAGGGTACTTAAAAGATCATCATGCCTATATATCACCAGTGAGCAAACAGAGCCCACAGAAGTCACAGAGCTAATTAATACCAGAGCTGGGGCAAGATCCCACGGCTTTTCTTTGACATTCAAGCTCGTTTTTAATGGACTATGTTCCATGTGGACTCTTTCTCCATTAAATTTCCCCTGCTAATGGATGTCACATAGAGATTTAGAGCAATATCACAACTGTTTCTGGGAACACAGTAGAAGATTTTAGAATAGTTTCTTCTCATAAACCAAGAGCTATAGAAATCATAAGGGTAAATGTATTGGAGCTTTTAAGAAAGATTTTAATATGCAGTAACTCTAACGAAAGGTGGAGTTTGTGGCCATAAATGATTTGCTGTATTTCTGTATTGATTTATTGGATGAATTTGACATTTATGTGAAGTAATCTACAAGTTGAATTTTGTATGAAAGTCTTCTCCCTATATGGAAATACGTCCCTCAAGAAAATAGTAATTTGCCTATTAAACAAGTAAATGACAGGGGAAGGTGTTTGGCACAGTCATTTCATCTCCCTCTTTGGATGCCCACATCCCATATTGGAGTTCCTGTTTCCAGTCCCAGCTACTGTGTTTCTAATCCGGTTTCCAGTTAATGTACACTGCAGAAGGCAACAGGTAGCTCAAGTGCTTGGGTCCCTGCCACCCACATGGGAGATCAGGTGGAGCTCCTGACTCCTGGCTTCAGCCTGAGCCAGCTCTGGCCATTGTAGACATTTGAGAAATGAATCAGCAGGTAGATCTCTGCTTCTCTGTGTATGGATCTGTCCCTCTGTCTTTCAAATAAAAAATGAAAAAAGTTAGTGAAAAAATCATTTATAATTAGTCTTAGTCCATATTTTTTTCTCCATAAATCAACACTTTTTCGCTCTATCCTCTTCCCTAACTCCTTATTAGGATTTCTAGAATCTGATATATTCTGAAAACTAGAGATTATTATCAATTGGAAAAATGCAAATATCACCAGTCTTTAATTCTCTTTTCTAATAATTACACTGAAATTAAACTTGAAATTTAGCCACTTTAAATACCCCGTCAATTTGATTTTGTTTGTCTCTACAGTTAGTCCAATTGTCTTAGGCATTATCTTGCCTTCTGTATGGTCTGCTTCATGGCCAGTTTTCTCCCACATTTAATCCTGCAGCCAGGCATGCTGCTCTACATGCCTAAGACTGATAGACTACTACTATTACCACCAATTTCAGAAAAGTAGATTGCTCTGGGGTCCACCTGAGTTGACCTTAAACTTTTTATATTTAATGGCAAATCATTTATGGATGATATCCAGAGCAGTGCTGTACACTTTCCTATATATGCTTTTTTTTTTTATAATCTGCACTCATCACCCTTCCTATGATATAAAAACCTGTCTCTAACACTTCCCAACTGTTTAAACTTTCCCCCATTGCCCTATGTAGATAATTAATCAATTCTGTTACAGTGACCTTTCACTGTTTTGATTGTTGAAGGGAAATTATTCTCTTTCTTAAAACAACAAGAGAAATCACTAAAGACTATTGAAATAGGGGTCAAGCTGATTTCACTAGGGAAGAGAGATTAAACTCAACCCCAGATACAAATAGGAACAAGTGGATATTTAGAGGCAAAGCCAGGGCAACAAAGAAGATAGAAAATTACTCAGAGGGTGCTTAATGTATGAAGGGGCTAGAGCAGAAGAACCCGATTAGATATCAAGGTGAGGAGTAGTCTCAGCAAACTGGCTTAGCAGGATTCCCTGGGCTCTTTCATCAGGCCAGGGTCAAGATCTAATCCAAAAGAGGACTTAAAGGTACTGAGTAAAGTTTGCTCAAGTAGAGTCTTTTTGAGTTTTATAGTTCTAAATTTGTATTCAATCAACAGTAAGGACCAAGTTAGAATGTCTGGAGATTCTATACCCATTCTTTTATAGCCCTAAGAAGCCAACTCCATCATTACTCATGCCATTATAGATGACTGATTCCAGCTGTCTTCCTCAGAGCAAAATCTTTGAGCACAACTACACACACACACACACACAATTTGTTCTAAATGAAAATTAGGAACTCTAATCAACCTCAGAGTGTGGTGGAAAATACTTGAGATGTTTATATTGTGTTGAACTACTAGGGAGGCATCATCTCAAAACAGTTACATAAATGAGTTCTGTCCATCCCTCCTACAGTCTTCTGAAGGAGGCGCTATCATTACCTCCATCCTAGGCTTATAGACAGGGAAACTGAGGCATGTAACAGTTACACAGTTTGTCTATAGTTACTCAACTGAGAAATGTCAGGGTTATCATTGAAACTTAAACAACATGACTTCTGAGGTGGTGTTGTTGACCACCGTGTAGTCCTGCTTCTATAAAATCTTTCCTTCCTTTCCCTCAGCCAACACATAGAACTAGAAGGTAGGTAAAGGGGGAAATAGAACAAGTGGTATAAAGATGTCTGTGTGTTTTGGCACCATCTTCATTGTCACAGCTGCTTATCTCCAAAGCCTTGTGCAGACCTTAATGCACAGCATTTTGTTCCTGGATAAGTGACTAAATGACAAGACAACTTCATATTCACTTTCTGATCACTGAAGAGATAAATTCATTTTGTTTCTCAAACTCTGGTGTGCTGAGGGCTGCAGTGACAACATGTTTGAACCAGGAGGCATGATCTGTGTGTCATAACACAGGGATGATTGCAGTTGGCCATGAGAAAGCCAGCCCACAGAGCTTTCCAGTTTCAGCTGTGGAAAGCTGGCCTCAGGTACAAGGATATAAAGCACGGTGAGCCCTTCTCCTGGAAGTCCAGAGCTACCCTTAGGAAAAGCTGCTGGCCGTGGGATACAGCGAGAGTGCATCTCATTGCTCTTTAGACTTGAGTTAAATTCTTCTGCCACAGTCTCTGCTCAATTCTCGTTTGTACCTTCAAGTCCTAGAGAAAGTCCAAGACCAAGACAGACAAAAGGTAAGAGAAAAAGCAAGCAATGTGTGAGTCTCAGATGCTGCCAAAGCCATTTGTAAGAATGACAGGCTATATGAGTGTTGGGTGGGAGACTGGTCCTCTTACCTCATTTACACTTTTCCTTCATTTCCACCATAGCTCAGCAGAACTCATCCTAAGAAATCAATGACTAATTTCCTGCAAAGCAGAATCAAGCAGTCTGCAATGTTCTTCACTGATTGGAAATAAGTACTTTGTTCACCTTATTATGTGAAGGCCAAACCAAATATCTGTCAGAAGTTTATTGAAGCATTTGTATGGGAACAAAATCGAAAAAGCTCACTATGAATGTATAATGTGAAATAATACTCTTTGAGTACTCTTGACGGTGGGAGTTGGGAGACTGGGGGTGCTCAGAGATCACTGTTTCCTGTCTCAGAAATTGAATTCTGGCTTGCACATAAGCATCACCAAGTGTGCTCTGGCACATCTGGGCCCTATTTATAGTCTAGGGGTTTTCATGGGGAATTCAAACAGAGATGAAAGGAGAAGCCAACTCCAGGGCTCCAGGAAAGAATTTGGTATTTCATTGCATTTGATCATTTTATTGAATTTGCCTAGAAAAAATATCAATTAGAAAACAGAGCTTAATTTTTAAACTTAGAGATTATACATTCCAGCTTGGGCCTGACAATAGATTTTTGGTTTTTGGCTTTCATTAATCAACTCCAGATTACTAATAAGGCTGCTTGTTCTATTCTGTTGGTTATGGGAGAATTGGAGTAGGGTCTCATTCCATAAGTGGTTAACCTGTTTTTCGTGGGTTTTCTTGGGGGAAATGTTCAAATTCTATACATAGCAGAGTTGTGATTTACACTATTCCTAAGCGATTTTTAAAGAGATTTTTGTAGCATTATTAAAATACAAAGTGCAGTAGCACAGTAGTGTGATAGATGTGTGACTGTGTGGAGCAACTGGGGAGTTACCAATGAATATCAATTGCCTTTATTTTTGGAAGCAAATGAATATAAAAATGACCTGAATGACCAAATAATTAACCATGTAATCAAAAAACTATTGGTAAGTTGCTTAACCTCTTTGAGCCTTTGTTTTCTCACCCGAAATAACGATGCCTACTTTATAAGATCGCTTTAAGAATTAAATGGGATAAAACATGTGGAGACCCTAACAGAAGACATGGCACAAAAGGTGTTAGCTGTTGTTGTGACATTGGTATTGTATTAGTTGTTTTTGATCAAAGCTCCTACAAATGTAGGAGAACACCAATTACAATACTCAAATAATGGCTATACCTTTTGTATTTCCCAATGGGAAAACTGGATGGAGGGACTCGGGATATTCTGTAAGGTTGCTGCATGCAGGGGGGTCTATCTAAACAAAAAATCAGAACTCACACAGATTGCTGGCCTTTCTGGCAATCCAGTAAAACAGTAGGATAAATGCTGATGTGGAAACTCCAAGACAAACAGCAGCAAAGGTCAATGACGGCAATCCTCTTCTCCTCCTCGGCTGCCACAGCTTTGCTCAACCATCATCACATTAATGGACCTTTAGACACCTCAAGAGCTCACCTTGTTTCAGTTTGAAAAATGATTGCAGCTCACCTGATTTCCAAACTGAGTAACATCCTGTACAGGTTAACATGCATGCCCTTTCCCCTAGAAAAAGTTGGCCAGCATCAGCTGCCAACTCAAGTTTCTTGTAGAAGGAAACTCTGGAGACAGAGTTCCAGCATCGAAATTTCTGCCCTTCCTCCTGCTGTCTGACTTGCACAAGAAATTAAGCTCTCTGGGCTGAGTATTCTCGTTTGTTACCTCATGGAATTATTATAAAGATGAAAATAGAAAATGATTGCATGATGCATGGGGCATGGTCTACAACATAGTAATTGCTCAATAAACATCAGTGTTCCTTATTTATTCTTTTGTTGAATGTTATTTGCACTGAGAGGTCAGATGTCATTCTTTTTTATTGCATGGTTTCCTCCATGAGTTATTTTGACTTGAAAGTTAAAGAATTGGGAGAAAGAAGGTTTGTTTTCAAAAACCATAGTAAAGGCCGGTGCCACGGCTCAATAGGCTAATCCTCCGCCTGCGGCACCAGCACACCAGGTACTAGTCCCAGTCGGGGTGCCAGATTCTGTCCTGGTTGCCGCTCTTCCAGTCCAGCTCTCTGCTGTGGCCCGGGAGGGCAGTGGAGGATGGCCCAAGTCCTTGGGTCCTGCACCTTCATGGGAAACCAGGAGAAGCACCTGGCTCCTGGCTTTGGATCAGCGCAGTGCACTGGTCGCAGCACACTGGCCACAGCGCATCGGCTGCAGTGGCCATTGGGGGGTTAACCAACAGAAAAGGAAGACCTTTCTCTCTGTCTCTCTCTCACTGTCCACTCTGCCTGAAAAAAAAAATAGCCAAACTATTCTATGGCTTTATTTAGCAATTTAAGAACACTGTGTCTGGTAATTGTCTTCATAAGTAAAGTGTGGTACTTTTCATTCCTAACAGTGAAGGTATGCAAAGTACTGGGACAAAAGTTTTTTGTTCAAAAGTACTTCTAGGGTTTTGGGTTCCAAGATGGTGGAGTTGGGAGGGAACTTATTGCTGTAGCCCAGGAGAAGACAGTATAAAAAAGTGGAGATAGTGTAGTCTCAGGGAAGAGTTACGGGGGAAATGGCAGAGGAAATTCTACCGAAATTAGAGGGAAATAGTGGACCTACATGGAGGGTGTGGTTGCCCACGGCTCAGGACTCCAGCAGTCAAGAGCCTATGCATCAACACTAGAAAGTGAGGTAAACCAGACCATAGCAGAATAAGCCACTGGTTAAAAAGCAACAGGAAGAGCCTAGAGGAAACCAGGCTTGGAGCCCCATGGTGGAAAGTGTACCAGCCAAACTAGAGGACGGGGGAAAAAAAGGGATGGGATGGACACGTTTCTCTCACTCAGATATCTTTAGAAAGCCATACTTTAAGAAGCTGATGGAGCAGGTGCCATTTTGGACATATTTAACAACTGTGCCAGCTTTTGTCTGCACCCTGAAAATAGCCAAGTAGAGACTCCAGACTCTGGTGGGGAGAAGTAACAGGGGGCTAGGAGCTTGTGACTCTGTGCAGATTCTGAATTAGGAATGTGAAAAAAACAACAGGGTATGTGGGAGAACTCATGATGTGGCTGGGACTTTGAGCAGTCTCAGTGGGAGTCGCCATAAGCTCAGGGGTTCCTGGTTACCTGATGAGAGACAATGTTGGGAATCTGAACTTGCACTGAGGACTGCAGAGATCCTTTGTGTGGTCTTGGGATGGAGCAGATGAATATTATACCCACTGGGGCTAGTGCTCAGGCTCTGGTCTCCATTGAGGAGAACTCAGCTGAGCAGAATATACCTCCCTTCTGATTAATAAAACAAAAAGGAGGTGGGGGCTGGCACCGTGGCACAGGTTAATCCTCTGCCTGCAGAACGGCATCCAATATAGCTGCCGGTTCTAGTCCCAGCTGCTCCTCTTCCAATCCACCTCTCTGCTCTGGCATGGGAAAGCAGTGGAAGATGGCCCAAGTGCTTGGGCCCCTACACCCATGTGGGAGAACCAGAAGAATCTCCTGGCTCCTGGTTTTGGATCAGTACAGTTCCGGCCATTGCAGCCATTTGGGGAGTGAAACAATGGAAGGAAGACCTTTCTCTCTGTCTCTCTCATTGTCTGTAACTCTACCTCTCAAATAAAGAAATAAAATCTTTAAAAAAAAAAAAAGCAAGCGAGAGAGAGAGAGAGAGAGAGATTGATTTACCATGCCAAAACTGGGTGTGTCACCTTAGGCATGCCCTTAACCCTGGAGAACTGAACAAAGCTCTCTGGCCACACCAACTACAGGCCTCTAGAGATTCACTGAAAGCAGACATTCCACTTACCTACAGAGTCCTGGTACAACAATAACAAAAAAGCCACCACAGGAAAAAATAAAAAAGAAGAAGACACCAATGGTTATCTCCACAAATACCAAATTACAAATGCACCAATCCCAGAAACAAGAATAAGGAAAACAACATGATGCCCCAAAAAGAACATGACACTTCAATAATAGACTGTGATGATGAAGAGATAGAAGAAATGCAAGAAATGGAACTCAAAAAATTGATCATAAGATTACACAGAAATAGTTAAAAGCAAACACACGAACTACAGCTTGGGCTGCTGAAATCCATGCGGAACATGAAAGAAAATTATTTCCATGAAATTGAGATCTTAAAGAGGAATGAAAATGAAATGAAGAACTCAATACAACAAATAAAAAATGCAGTAGAGAGCCTTAAAAACAGAATTGGTAAAGTAGAAGAGAGAATATCAGACTTAGAAGACAAAGCACAGGAAAGTATACAGCAAGCAAAAGACAGGAAGAGGAAATTAGAAAACTAAAAACCACTGTTGGGAATCTACAGGATACTAGTTTAAAAAATCCCAACATACAAGTTCTAGGAGTTCCTGAAGGCATGGAGAGAAAGAAAGGATTAGAAGGCCTATTCAGTGAAAGAATAGCAGAAAACTTCCCAGCTTTGGAGAAAAAATGGACATCCAAGTACATGAAGCACACAGAACTCCCAATAGACATGATCAGAAAAGATCCTCACCATGACATGTAATCAAACTCACCACAGTTAAAGAGGAGATTCTAAAATGTGCATGAGTGAAACTCCAGATTATTTTCAGAGGATGTCCAATTAGACTCACAGCAGACTTCTCATCAGAAACCCTACAGGCTAGGAGTGAATGGCAAGATATAGCCCTAGCCTTAAGATAAATAACTGTCATCCCAGAATATTATACCATACAAAGCTCTCATTCATGAATAAAGGTGAATAAGACCATCTATAACAAACAGAAATTGGATTTGTCACCACTCGTCCAGCCCTCCAAAAGATGCTTAAGGATGTGTTACACACAGAAACACAGAAACATGATCATCAATGTGAAAGAAGATAAAGAAAGGAAATCTCTCAGTAAAAGATCAAAGGAAGTTTAAAGTATAAATTAGAAATATTTTTGGAAAAGTGACAGGGTAAAGTCATTGCTTATCAATAGTCATATTGAATATAAATGGCCTCAACTCCCCAGTTAAAAGACACAGACTTGCTGAATGGATTAAAAAACAATATCAATCTACTTGCTACCTACAGGAAACACATCTTTCCAACAAAGGTGCATGCAAACTGAAACTGAAAGGTTGGAAAAAGATATTCCATGCCAACAGAAACCAAAAAAAGAGCTGGTGTAGCCATATAAATATCAGGCAAAATAGACTTTAACACAAAAACTGTTAACAGATACAAAGAAGGGCATTATATAATATTTAAGGGATCAATTAAACATCAAGATGTAACTATTATAAATGTATATGCACCTAATTACAGGGCACCTGGCTATTTAAAAGAAATGTTAAGGGATTTAAAGGGAGACTTAGACTCCAATACAATAGTATTGGGGGACTTCAATACTCTACTTTCAGCAATGGGCAGATCAACCAGATGGAGATCAACAAGAAAATAGTAGATTTAATTGATACTATAGACCAAATGGACCTAACAGATATCTACAGAACTTTTCATCCTACAGTTGCAGAATACACATTCTTCTCAAAAGTGCATGGAACTTTCTTTAGGATTGACCACATACTAGGCCATAAAGCAAGTCTCAGCAAATTCAGAAAAATCAAAATCATACCATGCAACTTCTTGGACAACAATGGAATGAAGCTGGAAATCAACAACTCGGGAACCCATAGAGCATTTGCAAACACATGAACTGAACAACATGCTTCTCAATGAGCAGTTTGTCACACAAGAAATCAAAAACTTTCTGGAAACAAACGAAGATGACAACACAACATATCAAAACTTATGGGATACAGCAAAAGCAGTATTAAGAGGAATGTTTATAGCAATATGTGCCCTCATCAAGAAATTGGAAAGATACCAACTAAATGAGCTATCAGTTCATCTCAAGGATCTGGAAAAACAACAGCAAATCAAACTCAAAACTGGTAGGAGAAAAGAAATAATTAAAATTAGAGAAGAAATCAACAAAATTTAATACAAAAAATAGTACAAAAGATCAGCAAAACAAAGTGCTGGTTTTTTGAAAAAAAAACAAAATTGATATACCATTGGCCCAACTAACCAAAAAAAGAGAGAGAAGATCCCAATCAATAAAATTAGAGATGGTAAAGTAAATTTAACAACAGACACCACAGAAATAAAAAGAATCATCAGAAATTTCTACAAAGAGTTGTAAGCCAACAAATTGGGAAATCTAGCAGAAATGAATGGATTCCTAGACACATACAACCTACCTAAATTGAGCCATAAAGACATAGAAAACCTAAACAGACCCATAACCAAGTCAGAAATTGAATCAGTAATAAAGACCCTCCCAACAAAAAAAGCCCAGCACCAGATGGATTCACTGCTGAATTCTACCAGACATTTAAAGAAGAACTGACTCCAATTCTTCTCAAATTATTCAAATGATTAAAAGAGAGGGAATCCTCCCAAATTCTTTCCACAAAGCCATTATCAACTTAATTCCAAAACCTGAAAAAGATGCAACAGAGAAAGAGAATTACAGACCAATTTCCCTGATGAACACAGAAACAAAAATTCAACAAAATTCTAGTCAATAATATCCAACAACTCATCAGAAAGATCATCCACCCAGACAAAGTGGGATTTATCCCTGGTATGCAGGGATGGTTCAACATTCGCAAATCAATCAGTGTGATACACCACATTAACAAACTGCAGAAGAAAAACCATATGATTATCTCAATAGATGCAGAGAGAGCATTTGATAAAATACAACACCCTTTCATGATGAAAACTCTAAGCAAACTGGGTACAGAATGAACATTCTTTAACAGAATAAAGATAATTTATGACAAACCCACAGTCAGTAACCTATTGAATGTGGAAAGGTTGGAAGCATTTCCACTGAGGTCTGGTACCAGACAGGGGTGCTCACTCTCACCACTGCTATTCAGTATAGTCTTGAAAGTTTTAGCCAGAGCCAGTAGGCAAGAAAAAGAAATCAAATTGAGAGCAAGAAGTCATAGTATCCCTATTTGCAGACGATATGATTCTTCCTATAGGGGATCCAAAGAACTCCACTAAGAGACTATTGGAACTCATAGAAGAGTTTGGCAAAGTAGCAGGATATCAAATCAGTACACAAAAATCAACAGCCTTTGTATACACAGACAATGCCATGGCTGAGAAATAACTTCTAAGATCAATCCCATTCACAACAGCTACAAAAAAAATCCAATACTGTGGCAAAAAAAAATGATCTGCATGAAGAATCTGAGTGGAAGAAGGGGCCGTCAAAGGATGTACTTTTCTCTGAAGAGAAGGGAGATCTTCTACTTTGTTTATGGCCCTATCTAAATATTGACAGAGTTAGTGCGCTCAAAAGGCTTCCAAAGCCTAAACAGCCCACGACAAGAGCCTCAGATGATCAATGATGTCACAAATAAGAGTTTCAGTTGTTAAATCAACAACAGGAGTAATGGTGCACTTGCTCCTCATGTCCTACGAGAATCAACAGTAAAACTAGTCTTCAAATGGTACCTTATACTTTGTGTGACTGTGTGGCTGCATACTGTTGAAATCTTACTTAGTATAGAATTGATCTTCTGTATATAAAGATAATTAAAAGTGAATCTTAATGAAGAATGGGATGGGAGAGGGAGTAGGAGGTGGGACGGTTTGGGGGTGGGAGGGCAGGTATGAGGGGAAGAACCGCTATATTCAAAAAGCTGTACCTATGAAATTTATATTTATTAAATAAAAGCTTCCTAAAAAAGTATCTCTAAGAAGCTAATTAGAAAAAATTATATATCAATGTGCACTGGAAAATAAAAGGGTTGAAGCTACAGAAGTATCTTCCAAACTGTTTTTATAAACACAAACCGTTTATGAGGGTGACTTACTTCCAGAATGAAGTTCTAATATGTTGGAAATAATTCTGATTTAGTACTGTGGAGTGGCCAGATGGCTTTATAACATGCACATCAGAGAGGTTGGGTATGTATCTAACTTCTGTAGTTTTTTAAAGAAATCCCAACTGGAAATCACTTCATGCATGGTCTGATCCTGGTTTGGAGCCTCTGGACTCCTCTAAGTAGGAGTGTGTGTGCGTGTGCATGTGTGTGTATATTTAATAGTACAGAACACTGCTGAATTCTTTTAGGGCAAAATAGAGCCATTTGGGAAAATGGTATAAATAATCTTCCAGAACATTTTACAAAACGCTAAGATGGCATATTTGAAAGAACATGGAACATTCTTAGTACCTTTTGAAGAAATGCTTTACTTAGATTTTCTAAAAATAGTCAGATTAAAAACTTTTCAAAGAAAATGCCATTCTCTTGCTTTACAAGGGAAATAATTGTTTTTTACTTTGTGGGAAATGAGTACTTTCTTAAGAGCCCAGACTTCTGAGGACACCCTGTGCTCGATCATCGTTCTACTTCTGACTTCTGGTGTTTGTCAAACAGATTTAGATCCTTCATTGCTGTGAACTAGGAAAACAATTAATGCATTTCTTAATTCCACTTTTAAAAGCAGTTATTAGGAAATTTTGAAAAGGGAGTTTAAAATGAAGAAAATTGAAACATTATAAGGAATATGTCTGAAAGAAAACTCTGTGTACATGGACAGTGGCTCACTCTATATTCCCCAGATAATGGTTCCTTATCTGCTCAACTCCATTAACACTCATTATTCCCTTTTTCATCTCTCTCAGGGTCAATAAGCAGTGAATGAGTCATTTCACTCAGAGTAATAAGTAGCTCCTTTTTCTTTCATCACCTACCTTTCTATTGACCTGATATCTGTGTGTTTGTCCCAGGGTTTTCTGTGTCAACCTTTTTATCATTTTCACTTCTCCATGGGAGTATTGCAACTAATTGTCTCTGGGAAGTTTTATGTAGAAAGGTTGCTGTATTAATCCATCAAATTCTCAAAAACACTGAGAAATAAGACTCTAGAGTCAGCCAAGGTAATATCTGAAAAAGCAACATTTTCTTGTCTGCAGGGGAAAAATGTTTTCCTGAAGATTTTCATGTTGCATTTCATTTCCCAAGGTCATTAAAATCTCCCCTGGCCTTTACCTGGCCCTGCAATAGAGTAATAGCAAAAACGTACATTTCACCCATATGCTCTGCCCAGGACAGAAAGATCAGCCTCTGACAAGCTGTGTTTTCAAACTTCATTACCTTTTCTAACCTAATTACCATCTTCTTGGCACAGTGTTCTGACAGTCCCACATTTCAACCTCTGATGTTGGCTGTTTTGGTTTCCAAATGAAACAAAATATAAGATTTTTCCTTTACAATATTTAGATGATGTGTCCGTTCTTCTTCCCTGAAAACAATCCTCCCTCCCTTTAGGTTTACATTTTACTTTAATGATTTAAATTTTTAACAATTTAAATATTGTACTATCACCTCCAAAAATATCATTCGGGAAACACACTATAAAATTCGCTATTTCTGTGATGGTTTATTCAAAATGTTTCATTGTATTTTAGTTGATCTTAATAGTTCCTAAAATGTAGATTGCCTGCCTAGCCTCCTCATATTACAATGAAATTCACAAAAGTCTCGGACAGAGGAAAGGCATAGGGGCCGTTAATGTTTCTTTATTTCTCTCTTCATGTGCAAAAACATTAATTTCTCCCTGTAGTTATTAAGTTTTGCTGTTCTTTGCCTGATATCAGCATCAGTTGTTTTTTTTTTTATTTTTATTTTTTTTTTACAGGCAGAGTGGACAGTGAGAGAGAGACAGAGAGAAAGGTCTTCCTTTGCCGTTGGTTCACCCTCCAATGGCCGCCGCGGTCGGCGCGCTGCGGCCGGCGCACCGCGCTCGTCCGATGGCAGGAGCCAGGAGCCAGGTGCTTTTTCCTGGTCTCCCCATGGGGTGCAGGGCCCAAGCACCTGGGCCATCCTCCACTGCACTCCTGGGCCACAGCAGAGGGCTGGCCTGGAAGAGGGGCGACCGGGACAGAATCCGGCGCCCCAACCGGGACTAGAACCCGGTGTGCCGGCGCCGCAAGGCGGAGGATTAGCCTGTTGAGCCACGGCGCCGGCCAGCATCAGTTGTTTTTAAAAGCATTTTCACCCATGCAAGTGTGCATTATAAAACCCATCTTCCCCAAGAAGCGTGGCAACCTGAGCTTCCTTGTATATTTCAGCTGTGATATGAAAATGGGTCTCTTTTGAAATTGTAGTCTGCTTTTAATTCCTATAATGAGAGTGAAGCAAAATAAAGTATGACGTTCCTGAAAGGTATCTGGTATATGTTACTTAGTCCATACAAAAACTGAGGTGTCAGGCTTGGAAATCAGATGTTTAGCGAACACCACAGATAACTGAGATGGGAAGCATTCCCCCTGACATGCCACTTCAAAATCATGATGTATGTGTGGTCATTTCATTTCTCGAGGGAAAGAAATACAACGAAAAGAAAGACCATATTCATTTCTTCTTTGATTCATCTCCTCATTCAAGAAAGCTTTTTTGAGTGTTTAATAAATGTTGTAAATATGAGTATATATGAGCAAAAAAAATTGTCAAAAAGCAAAGAACTCCTGCCCTCTCAGAGTTTAAAGTGTGTGTAGGGGGCAGAAAAGTAAATCAACATGTCATATACATACAGAAAATTTCAAGTACGAGGGTGGGCATTTGGTGCAGTAGTGAAGTCACTGCTTGAGATGCCTGTATCCCATATGGGAGTGCCTGATTCAAAACCTTGCTGCTCTGCTTATGATCCAGCTTCCTCCTTAGGTACATCCTGGGAGGCTCAAGTACTTGAGTCATGGCTCAAGTACTTCATTCACTGCCACCTATCTGCAAGACAGGGATTGAATTCTCAGCTCCTTATTTTGGCCTGCCCCAACATTCAACTGTTGCAGGCATTTGGAAATGACTCAGCAGATGGAGGATCCATGTTTCTGTCTTTCAAATCAAAATGGAAAATAAATGAGATAGCCACAACTACACTAAATGTTAAAAAGGAAAGTTATTGGGAAAAAATTTAAATTACCACTTAGAACATGGAAGGTTAAGGAAGACTTCTCTGTGAGAGTGACTGGTCAATCAATATGGGGATGGCTGGAGTGACATCAATCCTGAGTTGTTCAGTAGCTTCAGGCACTGGCCTTGGTACTAAGGATATGGCAGTGGACAAAGCAAATTGACTGCCATTGTGGAGCTTCTGTTGTTTTGGGAGAATCAGGCTATAAACCAAATAAACGTAAGTTATGTCAGGTATTGAAAGAGCTGTTTAGAAATATAAAGGCTAAATTTAACAGGGAGTGCAGAGTGTGCAGGTCACGTGGATTAGTGCATAGGACACCCTAGAAAGTCTCCCTAACAAGCAATCTGCTAGCCAAGACTTGAAGCAGGGGCAGCCAGTCATACCCCTGTGAGTAGCGTGGGCTGGTACAATGAGAAGGAGAATAACTTCAGGCATGGAGACAACAGGGCCAGGATAGAAGGGAAAGATCACAAGATTAAGGAGCCTCTGCAGGATTCACATGGAAATGTCAAGAAAGCAACTGTGCACCACCATGTCAGAAACTCAGTGAGTGGATAGGCAGGAGAAATGAATTTACAAGAGACATTCCAGAACTGAAAGGCAAGGTGGTATTTTAGAAGGGCAAGCTGATAAGCAAGAGAGGGAAATAGTCAATCACGTAGCTCTCTACGAAGACTGGAGGGAATGGAGTTCCAATCCAAAAAGAAGCATTACGTCTTACATACAAAGAGGGACAGCTTTTCCCTCTACCAAGAAGTAATGGTAGAAGTACAAGTAGATTTATATGTTTACTTTATTTCCTCAAAAAACATGGTGCTCCTACCATACACTATGCACTTTAACTTAAAGTGCTGTGAATATCGAAAAAAAATAAGTGCTCAGCATGGAGAATCTCACAAATAGGAGAAACTGCACAGGTGTCATGGCAGAATGGAGTTCATGTGAACCCTGGGCGTGTTTGAAGCACATCCTGAATCCTCTGGAATGTAGATTTGCCAAAGTCCATAAAGGAGAAAGGAATGATGTTGTGGCCCTGATGCGGAAAAAGAGCTCATCTCAAGGGTTTGGACTCCCTCAAGGAAGAATGTGGATTGTGCAATTAATCCATGGGAAGAGACAAATGCAGTTTCCAATAGGAGTAGAAAGTTCAGGTCCTATTATGGAACTGTTCATAATCCTAGACTAAGATGTCTTCTTGCTGACTTTCTCCTTGAAAACCAGAGCAAAAGCCTTGGGCTGTGCATGTCATCAAGGTTCCAAAAACTCATGGGGTTTTCACTGACCCCCAAAACAGCTTGATCCTGGTCCTGTCAAGTCTCCCAGCCTTTCTCCCCGTGGCCAGTATCCACGTTGCAGACCTCTGCAGTCATCTGTTCTCCTGGACCCTCTCATCTTCACATCTTTTATGCTTCCTTCCCTTCCTCGTGGTCCCTCTCCCCATTGTCTCACTCTCTCCTAATCTCTCGTTTGTGTCTTTGGAGGTGCCCTGTGTCTTTTAGCTCCCTGGTCTGACTGGAGCTTGAATATGCCATCGGGACATGACTCCTCTCCGTAGCTATCTGGCATGGAAGTTATCCATTCTATCCCATAGCTGGGCTTCTGGAATAAGCTACCCCAGCTTCACTCTCACTGATGGCAGCCTCATTTCTGCACAACTGAGTTAATGAAACTTAAAGACTTCAAGAACTGCCCTTTACGTCCCAGTTGTCAAACCTCAGGGACTCTTACCTATTCTTATCTCAGTGCCTGGGCCGCCTTTGGCCTGTGATCAACTGCCTAATCTGGCTCCAGTGTCTCCGCTTCTTCCCCCTCCTCCTTGGCTACACTTTCGCAGGCTCCTTTTAGGCTCTTGCCATCTGTTCCTTAAGTGTCTGAGTGACACCATGGAATGAGTTCACTGAATTCCATGATAGGAGTTATCACTCCTGATGACTTTCCGAGCAGTGTAGAATCTCTGGCCAAACTTCTCAAAAAACCCAAATGCAACAGCAAATTTGCATAAAACTTCCCTCAGAGCCTCCCTCAGCAAATCCAGTACCTAACCTGTTTTTCTTCTCCTGGTAGACATCACAGCTACCTATCTAGGTACCTTGGCCAGAAACCCGGGAGTCATCCCTGCCTGCCTCACCATTGACATTCAATTGTCAGAAAGCCCCAGTGTTTCCCCTTGCTTCATATTTCGCTCCTGTATTTTCACTTAGCCTCTTCAATACTTCTGTGATGCATTCCTGCCATAACCTCTTACCAGGTTCCCTGCCTCTGGGCTCTCCTAATCCTCACACTGTACTGCCCACTTTCTCAATTGTAAATCTGCTCTTTCCCCCCTTAAGGTGCCTCAGTATAAAATAGCCTTCAGGATAAAATGCATCCCCATGTAATAGAGCACATGCTAAAAGCTATTGTCTCTACCAGAGCCATCTTCCACCTTTCCTCATACCTCTCCTGGATAATGCCTGCTCACCCTTTCAAATGTTGTTCAAATGCTCTCAGAGGAATGTCTTATGAGGCCCTTTCCTCCAAAAATCTGATAGACACCTATGCAAGGTGTCGTTGGAGCACTCTGCTCATGGATTTCCATTATTCATCACCTACTTCCACTTTGCATCATATTCTTAGCACATTTTGTTGCAGTATCTTGTTGTGCGGATGTATTTTCCATAGAATGTGAATTGAACAGTAACATTTACATATGCTCACTATGCACCAAGCCTTGTCCTCAGTGTGTTACCCATATTAATTCATTTCCTCACCACAGCAACCATTATTTCCATTTCACAGCACAGACATCACATTGTTCTTCCTCACTTACGTTGCCCTGGGCTTGCTGTCTAATGGGCACACCGTGATGACTTCTAGACTAAATGGCTGCATGAGTGATTCTGAAGTATTGAGACAGTAGGAAAGACAGCCATGGAAAAGCTAGAAAAGATTAATAGCCTAGAATGTAAATAAAGACCCCAAGTTAGCACTCAAGAATCCTAACTTAAATAGAATGGGTGGGCCGGCGCTGTGACATAGTCGGTTAAGTCTCTGACTGCACCTCCAGCATCCGTATGACCACTAGTTCGTGTCCTGGCTGCTTCACTTGTGATTCAACTATCTGCTTATGGCCTGGGAAAGCAGTGTAAGATGGCCCAGTGCTTCGGTGGGTCCCTGCACCCATGTGAGAAGATGCTCCTGGATTCTGGCTTCAGCCCAGCCCAGCTCTGGCCATTGTGGCCATTTAGAGAATGAACCAGCAGATAGAAGACCTCTCTTTCTCACCCTCTCTCTGTTCCTAACTCTGCCTCTCAAATAAATAAATTTAAAAATCTAAAAAAAAAATGGCTGGAATTTTCCTAGTGCCAGTCATAAAATCTCATTCTAGCTGCACTGTGATGCAGGCTGGGGGTGCAATATATACAGGTTTCTATGTTATGGAATTGTACTCCGTGTTTTTCTACAGTTCACTCATTTGAAAATGGGCTATTAGTAATCCACTTCCTCTAGTAGGTCCTGACATGAGGCATTACTTAAGAGGCACAGTGAAAAGTCCAAGCCAAGACAAGAAACTACATCTATCACAAACATCCATTTACCAGTGATGGGGAGCTTTTCCCTTGAAATAAGCCTGTTAGACACACCACAGGTTTTTGCCACCTGTTACTTTTCAGGTGTGTCCCCTGGCTTCAGTACTAGTCAGTTCTGCCAGCCTGACTGGCTATCAACAATGCTAAAGCAGGGGCTGTGCCAGATCCGGGAAAAAACGTGCTGGGTGATGGGAGGAAATGAGGCTTAAATTCTACCAGGAGATAAAGTACTGCTGGTCAATACCATATTGTTTTTCTGTTACTTTCAGAAAATTCTAGGTTGAGTTTAAAAGCAGGAAACCTTTTGTGGAATCAGTCTTCAAGTGGAGAGACAAGGTTGGTATCAACAGTGGCTTTGTTACTGAAGCTTCAGTGTTCAGAAAGAATTCTTAAGCTCTTGAAGCATCAAAGTAAACCATCAGCCAAGGAAAAGGAACTAGGACAGAGCTAAGAGGAGTGAAGCTGGCTGCTTTGCTAGCTTTGAGCGTTAATTTTTGGTTTGGGGGACAGTAACTCAAAAATGCTTAAGCTTTTGAAACACAGGAAAACCAGAGCAACAGAGAGCACTGACCACAGCAAAAGAAAACGTAATCTTTAGCTTTAATTAGAATGGTTAAGCCAGTTTCACTGATCGTGATGGGTGGTATGTCTAAGCCTTGCTGATGGCCAGTCCAAACTAAAATGTAAATAAACTACTTTCCTGCCTCGTCTTAGCACATTCCTGTAGGTTGAAGGGAAGGACTTCTGTGCTCATGAACAGGACCAATGACTCTTTCAGCCTGGGAATAAGAGTTCTAAACCCAGACAAAAAGACATTATGGAGTCCACCTTGGGCTAAAGAAAAAAATGCCTGGTTTAGGGCCCTCGGCTAACCATTTGTCTTGGTGGTTCTCAAAGTGCAGTTTGTGGGCCTATGGAGCGCCCCAGCACACTCTCAGGAGGCCAAAGGATCAAAACTATTTTGCTAAAAAGACAAGGGTGTTATTTGACACCTTCACCATGTTGACATTTGCGCCAGTGGTACAAGAGCAACGGGGAAGGGAGCTGAAAGTTAGCTCAGAATTAAGCACTAGCCCCCACCTGTGCTAGCAGTCACTCCATCAGGTGCTTAGACTTGTTTTTGTTTGTTTTGTTTTTATAACGCCAGAGGGTGGGCATTTGGCCCAGCAGTTAAGATGTCAGTGACACATCCCACATCCCATATTGGAGCACCTCGGTTCTATTCTCAGCCCTGGATCTAGCTTGTGGTTCCAGGCTCCTTCCAGTAAAGACACCAGTGGTCAGCAGGCGATGAGAGATCTCAGCTGCCTTCCTGGCTCTGGTTCTGGCCTGTACCAACGCAGCCATCGTGGGCATTTCTGGAGTGGACTAGCAGATAGGAGCTTTCTCTCTTTCTCTCTCTCCTTCTTCCTTCTTGAATAAATAGGATTTTTTAAAAGATTTCCCATTGCATTGAAGAACATCATTGAAGAAATGGTTAAAAATAATTATATTCTTACCCAAAAATGTCTCTGATGTTTTGTGTGATAAAATGAAAACTACACATAAAACACTGCTGCATACCAAAGGAGAACGTTGTCTCAAGGAAAAGTACTTGTGGGATTGAATTGTAAGACAAACCAGCTAATTTTTTTTCATGGAATATCATTTTTACCTGAACGAATGATGGAAAGAAAACCATGTTTTTTCAAGCTTAGGTATCTGGAAGGTGTGTTTTCAAAACAAATTTTGGGAACCTGTCACTCAGAAAATAACGAACAGCATTTTCACCAATGGTAAAATTTGTGTTTTCACATGAAAATTGGAGTTATAGAAGACGTATATATCACTCTGGCAGCTTCCCAATATTTTAAGACTTTTTTGATGAGATTGGTGATGATATTAGCAGATGTGATTTTTAAATTATGTAATGGAAAATGTCAACATTCCAAATATCAGCATATCTCAATGAGTGGTTATTTTGCAAATGGCCAGTTCATTATATATAGGCTTTAAAAAATTTGTTCCAAAGAAGAACACAAACCAGTGAATTTTTTTTTCTAATGATTTATCTATCTATTTGAAAGGCAGAGTTACAAAGAGTCTTAGAGGCAAAGGCAGAGAGAGATTTTCCATCCACTGGTTCACTCTCAGATGGCTGTGACAGCTGGAGCTGGGCCAATCTGAAGCCATGAGCTTCTTCCAGGTCTCCCACGTGGGTGCAGGGACTCAAGGACTTGGGCCATCTTCCACTGCTTTTCCAGGCACATCAGCAGGGAGATAACCAGTGAATTTTAATGTACCAATAAGAAAAATTCATTGATAGGTTTTAGGTTCCACAATGCACTAAACTTTAAGAGACTAAAATTTTCCAAGTTTTTGGTATAATGCCAAACGAGAATATTCGTAACCATCTAAAAAGCTTTTTAAAATATTCTTCTTTTTTCCAAACACGTATCTATGTGAAGCCAGATTTTCTTCCTATGTTCAACCAAAACAATACGGAGCAACAGATTGAAGACAGAAACAGATATGAAAATCTAGTTGTTTCTCCTAAGGAAGATGATACAAGATATTTTCAAAACTGTAAAACAGTGCCAATCTTTTCAGTGCATTTTTTAAAAATATAGTTACTTTTTAAAGGCTTTATAAAACATAGCATAAGTTTATCATTATTTTAAATGAAACAAATATTTTAAAGTTCCGGTTTGATTACCTAGTGTGCTAAATAGTGGTGGATATGGCCATAATTTTAAGAACAGAAAGAGATCCTGAAACAACCACTTGAGGACAGCTGGTATAGCTGACCATTGTGAGGGAAGGACTACTTTATGCACACTAACCTGTGGTTAAGTAGAGAGCAGCATATTTTGTGAAATTTAATCGCAAAAATGCATTGCTGGTTTTGTTGTTCATTATTAATATACTTGCACAGTAGTCAAATTTCAGTGAAGTTATTTTTAAGGAGAAATAACATTTTATCAGAATTCTTCAAATGAAAACTCAAGAAAAGGTGCCAATATTGTGGTGCGGTGGGTTAAGCTGCCAGTTGCGGTGCAAGCATCCAGTATAAGCCCACAGACATTCTTCTTCCCCTGACTCCAGCTTCTGACAATGGACCTCCCAAGGTTCATGTCTGCCACTGCTTACCCCAAGTACAGCTGCAGGTGTTTCTGTCCCAGGTGCTGGCTGGAGTCCACTTCTTCATTTATATGCAAATGACCTGGCTCAGGCCCCATTCCATGAATTCTAGCAAGTCAGCATTTGCACCAAAGATTTCCAAAGATTCCTGGCAGGCTTCTGTCCTGCCTTCACCTCTCTGAATTTCTGCTTCCACGGGATTCTTCATCCCATTACTGGGGGGCTGTTTCCTACAGCAGACACCACTCCTTTTCCCAAGAGTACCAATGCCCCAGTGTACTGCAGATGCACACTCAAGTGGTGGAGGAGCACAGCGAAACTGCAGTGCAGGATGGGACTTCTTAAGCATATCATTTGTTTCTGTATGAGAGAGAGAGAGAGAGATATGGAGGGAGGGAGAGGGATACAGACAGATGAATACTCCCATCCACTGCTTCACACAGTGGTCAAAGCCAAGAACCAGGAGCTGACTCCAGGTCAGCCATGTGAGTGACAGGGACACATTACGTGAGCTATCACCTGTTACTTCCCAGCATGCACATTAGCAGGAATCTGGAGTCAGGAACTGGGAGCTGAATCCAGGAACTCAGATATGGGTCGCAGGCATCTTGGCTGGTTTCTTCTCTACTTGGCCAAATGCTTGCCCTGAGACTCTTGGATTTGGAAATGGAACTCCGTCTAGCTCTTCATCAGTTTTCTCATCAGAGATGCACCACACTAGTGGCTTCAGCTCTGTGGCTCCTCCCTGAATTTGTGCTGCATAAAGGCTGAGCTCGGCAGGTGCCATATAAATCCTCTGTGATTGCTCCTGACGTCTATGTGCAGGGGCTAAAAGGCACAGCTCAGTCCTGTGCCCCTTTGCCTTTCTCTAGTGCCTGTGACTTTTCACTTTATATGAGGATAATTCAAATGGCCAAAAGATTGGTTTTTACCAAGGAAAACCTATTTGAAATCCAGGCCCATAGAGGGTGTTCAAAAAGTTCATGCAAAATATACTTTATGAAAATACTATGCATGATTCTAAAGAATGTTTGCACCAAAATAAATGTATCTTTTAATTCATTTTTTTACCTTTTCAGGTAGCCTTTTATTTGCTAGAAATCTATATTTTCTCAAAAAGTCGAAGTTATATTTTATATTTATTTAGCTTAGATTTTATGCTAATAATGGTTTTTATTTTTTGTGGGGTTTATTTATTTATTTGGTTTATAACTGTACCCTATCCAGTTTCTTTTTCTTCTTTTCAGAAAAGAAAACAGTTTCTTCCCCTACTCCTTTCTCCTGTCTCTCCAGCCCAGTCCCTACATTTTCTTTTTTCTTTCTGCACACTGAGATGTTCTCTGCATACCCCACTGCGTCCTGGCAAGAGTCCTGACTTGTCCTTAGATGTCATTCTCTGTGCCATTTTCCCCAAAAATCAAGTGTATGAAATATAAAACCTCGCCTTTCTTTTCTCTCCCGTGCCAGCATCTGAAACGCAAAGTCTGGCAAACAGCATGCCGTCTCCTTGGTCCTCTTGTGCATCCCAGCACCAAGGCTGGCGTGGCTTGCAGGTTTTGGTGCCTTTCATTCCAGAGGTGGGACGGGGAGGACAGTGAGCCATCCCTGTGCCTCTCCAGGGTGTCAGAGACCGCACAGCAGCCAGTGACAGCCAGTGAGCTCGATGTGGCAGCGGCGTGGGCAGAGACCTCCCTCTGAGGGTCTGTCTGCATGCCTTTCAAAGCCCCGCCTTCCCATTCCGCACAGGATCCCTACAGGTCTGCACACAAAACTTGAGGATGTTTTTCTTTTTTCCTTTTTTTCTGTTTTTTTTTTTTTTTTACTAAGATAAAAGTTTTAATACATGTTATAGTTTAAGGCTTAATGGCTCTACTAAATAAAGAACTCAACAAATAAAAAATAAAAAGACCACAATCCATCAGGAAAAAGGACAAAGGCTATAGGCAATAACCAAATGAAAATACATTCGACATCACTCATGCAAAGTAAATTTTCAGAAAGCCATAGAATTAAACTTGAGGATTTCTGAGGAGCTAGCTGGGCTGAGAGGTCTTTTCTTGTCACTCCATCTGGAATCCATAGCCCAGAATGACAAAATATAATAATGCAAACCACAAGTTTCTTTTCTTTAAAATTACATTACCCTAATCAATTCCTCTTGTTACTTCTGAACATTAATTGGAGAGACCCCACCCGTCCTCTAAATCAGTAAACATCCGTGTACTCAAATTCAGTACCTCGTGCTAATACTGTGGGTTTTAATGCTGTGAGGTCACGTAGAGGCTGGCACTTGGGCAGTTAAATGCCCAGATTCAGTGACAGGGATGCAATAGATGTGGGCACTCTGGTCCCGTGCAACAGTGACAGTACAGGCAGAGTACTAGGAGGGTAGTTCAGAAAGTTCATATATAGCAAGTGAAACTAAAACTTGTTTTGGGGAAAAAAAGTTTTCAAATACATGCACAGTTTTTTCATAATACACATTTTTCATGAACTTGTGGAAGACTCCCTCATCTGCATGGATTTCAAAAATGCTTTGCACCAAAGTCTAATTTTTAAAGTATCATTTTCCGTAAGAGTAACTCCAGTCTCACCATCTACTGGTTCAACACCTGTTCATGTATTCACCATATGGTGAAGAAATATGTACCACATGGGATACTCACCTCCATTACAACAGGTCCCTGATCAGCTCCTGATTCCAGCTCTTTGCTAATCACCCTGGGAGGCAGCAAGTGATGGCTTGAGTACTTGGATCCCTACCAACCATGTGGGAGACCCAGATGCAGTTCCTGCTCTTGGCTTTGGACTGGCCCAGCCCCAGTTGTTGTGCACCTTGAGCAGTAAAGCAGCAAATGCAAGATCTCTCTCTGTATATGTCTTTAAAATTAAATAATTCTTTAAAAATTCAGAATTATGATTGTTATTGTCAATCTAGGTATCACCTTAAGCCCTTAGCAGTCCATCTGAATTAATAAACTGTAAAATCAGCAACTTCGTAGGCTACTATCATTATACTTGAAGTCACTTCCCTCTTAACGAATGAGAAATGCACTCAGAATTACAAATGAGATTTAAGGAGCAAAGCTGGTTAATGGAGTAACTTTGCAATTAATGAATCAGCTCAAAGCTTTACCCTGCTACATGTGTGACCCCATTTAAAAGTCCATTCCTATCAATTCCCTTATCTGTAAAATGGGTTTGAAGTTGTGTGGAAACAAATGAAGGCCAACCAAATGAGCAAAACCAAAACTGTTGATTCTGAGTTTGTTATAGCAAGGGCGTCAGCTGCCATCACCTGTGTTTTTGTGGAGGGGCCTGCAGAGGCTGGGTGGGGGGCAGCAGGAAACTTTGTAGTAGAGAAAAGGGAGGCTACAGGTGTCCCCAGCTTGGAGGCGCTGGCCTGGGGGGAATCCGGAGGGCAGGCTGGCTAGAAGTGGACACCCTGGGTAAGTGCTTAGGATGTGCATTTTTGGCTTAAGGCAGTTGGAGTTGAAAATGGGGACAAAAATAGGGGATCTGTCAATTATTAAGGAAGTCCTAGCTGATGATGCCAGTTGTTCCAAAAAGTGCTGTTTCTCTTCCTGGACTGTCACTATCAACAGCAGGCTGCCTTCCTGCAAGGCTGGCTTAGAGCAGGCTGCCTTCCAGAGAATTATTGTAGATAAGGGGTTGCTTTCCTGGACGTGTTGTCAAAGGTTGTGGGGTCAAAGTTCTGTGTAATTGTTACACCCCATCTGTACAGAGATCCAGTCTCTCAGCTGCACCCGTGAAAAGCAGCCATCACGGTGCCATCATGTAGTAGGCATGCAGTAGACAGAAGTGGTCTCTACAAGTGCTGGCAACTATGGCCATCTGGTAGAGGTTCCCCGATGCAGGGATCTGGATCATAAATGGGAGGGTGTGGAGAAGCTAAGAATCTGCTGGCATACTTGGTCCTTTTCTGTAGACCTCAGCCATGGTTGGAATGACATTTTGATTGTGAGCAAAACACCTCTGCATTCCTTACCAGAGTCCCTAATTGCCCACCCCATTCATTTCACTTTGGGGAATTGTCCATGCCATAAAGAAACTCCAGGGGTCCCAAAGTCAGGCTGAGTTTAAGATGTATTCTGGGGACATTGGTGAGGTGAGCTTAAAGCCATGTGCACTGTTTAAAGTTCAGTAAGAAGAAATCTTCCAGGAGGAAAGACAAAGCTCACTGTCCTCAACAGGTAGCTCCATTGTTCTGCACTGTGTCCCCACCATCTACCCAAAAGCAGCTGCATCAATGTCTTTCTCAACTTAGATCCAAAGCTGTTGTGAAGTCAGTAGGTGTTACCTTGTTCTCATCTGCTGGATCATTTGGTTGTTTCTATACATTCTTATTTTGCCAGTGTCCCTAATGTCTAGGTTAAAAATAAATCACGGAACTTAAAATGATAGGCAAAATCTAGAACAGCTATTTTGGTTACTTCCTCCTCCCGAAATGCTGAATTCCAGAAAGAATGTGCCAATGAACACATTAAATGAAAGGCTGCAGCACTGTTCACTGAAGAAGAAAGCAAAGATGACCTGAAGTCCTTCCTATTAGTGTCAGTGTGAAGTGCACTGAATGTCTACTTTAAATACTAAGCTTACCCAAATGATTTCACAGAAACTCATTCCAAGCCAGTTCCTTTACTGTGTTCACCTCAGTAACCACAGGCTGAGCTTGCATGTGAATGGTAGAGCTGCTGGAGAGACTCGGATTTCACCGATCAAAGACCTGCATTAGCAACCAGCCATGACTAGTATGCATTTCAGCCTCCAAAGCTCCACTTAGCCAGCCATCTGTTCATTTATTCATTCACTTAAACAGCATTGATTGGACGCCTATCGTTTACCAGCCCTAGAGATACCGAGTGCACTGCCCTCCCCTCAAAGAGTTCAAGCGTAAGATATGAAATCGATAGTGAACACAAATGTAGCTAGAGACAAGGTCTAATCGAACTTTTTTATTCAGTTATGCTGCCTGGGGTACATAGTGATGACTCTGGTGTCTACCTTTAAAGAACCCATGTGGCAGAAAAGTTATGTATGCAATTATACTTCTCCAACAAAGAATATGGAAGTACGTCAGAAAAAAAAATCCAACATCCTGAAAACTCAAACGTCCTTCCACTGTTTCTTCCACCCATCCCTTCTACTCCAGCCTCACTGATACAAGGGTATGGGTCAAGTTCTGTCCACCGTTTTAAAATAAATCTTCCCAACAATATTGTTTCCATTTTACAAATAAGAAACCAGCTTCTGGTGATTGCTGTCAACTTTGCCTAAGATCATGGCTAGACAGTGGTAGAACTAAAATTCAAGCCCACGCTGCTCCCTGTGGGTGGCAGTACTGACATGAATATTATCCATGTTTAATCAGTGAGCATCCCCATCAGAATGGGATGGGAGGTCTCCCATCTGCAATTTTAATAAGTGAACACTCCCGATGGTTCCTACTGATACTTAAGAATGAGAACCCTCTACTTGCCCCTGGTTCAGCGCTTCCTATCTCTGGTCTACACCACTGCCATACACCCCATTGTGTATTTCCCTTTCTATTCTTAGCCCCTCTGATTATTATGCCTCCCTTGCTCAGAAACTTTCAGTCCCTATAAAAGCTGCTCCTTATATGGGCACTGAGGTTTCTATAGATAGTCTGCTGTTGTCTATTCTCACCTAGGGTACCTTGCATCTTTTTGGGAATTATGTTCAAAAACATGTGTTTCACAGCACACAAACAATTTCCTATTTATCAAAAGAAGTGAAAACTGCTTCATGTAGTCAGCTGAGTGTTTTAATATTTTATATTGTTATTTGCTATTTTATGCCTGATAGACTATGTTTTATATATTATTATTTTCAAGAGAAATAGCAGGTTCTGTGGACAGGTTCATGTAAGGTTTATTCAGTATAGAATATGAGTGACAGGCCAAGGAAGCCCAGTGACTGGTAATGCATCTTGGGAAGTGTTCCAAAGTTTGTCAGATTCTAGGCAGAATGTATGTATTCCATGATGGTGAATTTTAATTTATCATCACACAGTGAAGATAATTGGCTTTACATGAAAATGTGATCTTTACACAAGCAAGAGGGAATTACAGATTGGAGAACATTATTACTTTGTAGCATGACTGGTCACAAACACCTCTTAGAGGTAGAGTATGCAGTGGGAATAAGAGAAAGAGGAGATGTACAGTTTGGCACATGCTCATTCAGACTTACCCCTAGTGGTAGAGCTAAAAATGTGCCAGGAGATTCCAAATCAATCCTATCAAGGTGGCATGTACCAGTGCCATCTTACTAGTCAAAGTGGTCAGTTTAAGTTCATAATTGATCATAAAGATAGGATTATATGTCAAAGGAATCACATAAATAAGACTAGTGTCTGCTAATAATAACTTATAGGATTAAAAAGGAGAGAATAATCCAACATGGGAAGCAGGATACACAGCAGGCTCATAGAAAGGCAGATGTCCTAAACAGCACTCTGGCCTCAGAATTAACCTTTAAGGCATTCGGATCTGGCTAAAAAGCCTATGGGAGTTTTTCAGGTACGGAAAGCCAAGACACTGTGCCAAGAAGGGGCCATCAAAGAAGGAGGTACCTTTCTCTGAAGGGAGGAAAGAACGTTCCCTTTGATTATGGCCTTGTCTAAGTAAGTTCGGAGTTGGCAAAATCAAGAGACTTCCATAGCCTTGGCAGCTCATGACAAGAGCCTTGGGTGATTACTGATATCATAAATAAGAGTGTCAATTGTTAAATCAACAATGGGAGTCACTGTGCACTTACTCCCCATGTAGGATCTCTGTCCTTAAAGTGTTGTACTATGTGAATTAATGGTAAAACTAGTACTCAAACAGTACTCTATACTTTATGTCTCTGTGTGGGTACAGTCTGTTGAAATCTTTACTTAGTATACACTAAGTTGATCTTCTGTATATAAAGATAATTGAAAATGAATCTTGATGAAGAATGGGATGGGAGAGGGAGTGGGAGATGGGATGGTTTGTGGGTGGGAGAAGGGTTATGGGGGTAAAAGCTGCTATAGTCCAAAAGTTGTACTTTTGAAATTTATATTTAGTAAATAAAAGTTTTTTAAAAGAAAAGAAGGCTAGCAGTTAATTTTAAGACAGAAATTTATGGGAATAGATTTTTTTTAATATATGGATAAAGAACAAAGGATTGGGCAAATTTGGGCTCAGATGTGACTGTCACCCAGGTCACATGGACCTGGTGAATGAGATCGACAGTCTGTCATGTCTGAAGAGCGTCGGATCTCAGTGGGTGTTACTCTGGAATGTTTTACAGGCTTTTTAGGTATTCTGGTCTCTTCATACTTGCTAAATTTTGCCTTTCACCCTCATGGTACAGGAATCCCCTGTACCATGGAGCCAGGCCGTTAGAATACAGGCAAGAATCCAGGGCTGGCAACTCGTAGGTCTTCCCTTTTGCCCCATCTGTAGTCTAAGGTGGGGAACCTAGACATCAAAAGGAAGCCAAAATTCGTTCTGATTGATTGGTAGTCATAAGTGTTTGCTCTAGACACAAACTGCATTGTCCATAAATTCAGAAGTCATGGTTCAGATTAAGAATGAGATGGCACAACTTAGTTATACTCTAAGACAACAACCTTATTCATGTGAAAAATAGTCTAACCCTGCTGCCAGCAAAATGAAAAGAGCATGGATCTTCAGTCTACTAAATGCCATGAAAACCTTATGAAACTTAGATGACCTGATGAGATAGTGTACTCTAATTAGCATTAGAAAATATAAAATTGAGTTAATATGCATTGCAATAACAGTAGCTTAGAGGAGAGAAAGAGTTATTAAAAATTAGACAAAGTTCTACCAAACACAGCTTTGATGGGCTTTGTTTTTCTGAGATTTTGTATTTTCTTGTACAAAATCTGTATTTTTTTCATATGCTATAGTTGCTACCCACTACTCGATACAAAGTTGAAGTGATTTTCCCAGATCTGTAAGTACTTTGTTTTAAAGACAAATGCCTAGAATCTTGCTGACTTTTTGAGTGGACGTCAGTGTACATTATCAGAGAAAAATAACAGCGTTGTTGGCAGCTTAGTATTCTGACATGTCACTAGATCTTTTAGAGAGAATTTTGATGAGGAAAGGATGAGCCTTAATTCAGAATCTTCTGCTTCCTGAAGATCTACCTGCTATCTTTTTATAGCCACCTTTTTATAGCTACTCAAATATTTCTTTAGATACTGTCAGCTTACTGGCCCAGGTTAGGATCATTAATACCAATAGGAAATAAGGAAATCCAGCTTACCATATGATATCAGTTTGCGCGTTACTAACCAACCTTCGTATTAATCATTTTTAAAACTAATTTCCCACGTGGTTCAGCAATAACTGTTTGATATGCAGCAATGACTAAGCCCTGGAATCTCCCTACAAAAAGTGACTAGCACTGTTATCTTTTCTTTTGATGGATACAGTTAGTAAATATTGTGTCTAATCATTGACTTGAACAAATTCTGATAGCTACATACCTGTGAAAGAACTATATATTTTCATATACAAACCATTATCATCATTTGGGTGCAACAATGATTTGTGCAATGATGTTGTAGCAATTTTTAATTGTTCCATGAATCAATGGTCCCATTATTGGACTAAGTTCATGATGTGAGAGCTCAGCCTCATTTTAATCTAGCTCCTGTTAAAGGTCCTCACTGATTCCAATGATTTTCTTCCCATGCAGTTTCATTGGATGGATAAAATATTGAGATACCCTTACATGGATGAGGAAATAGAAACTTCCAGGTTTATTTGGAAACTCTTTAGAATGACTCCAAGTATTTTAACCCATGTGAGACTAAATTAGGATGCTTTGCCATATAACCTTTTCATGTCACAGTGAGGCAACGTATTTATTTATCCTGTCATCTGTGCATAAATTTGCACTGTATTTTCCAGTCCTTTAAATAGTCATTTGTTTTACCATTTACTGCTAGGAAGCAGAAACAATAATTTTTCAGTCTTAGTGATTTGAGAGTCTGTGTCTCCATCCCATTTCTTCCTGTATGTATATTGTTATGAGTGACTTCTGCAAGCTCTGTTGCTTTTATTGAATATGTAGAACACTGCAGACCATTGAAGCTCAGAGTCAAAGCCGAGCTCTGCTTCTTCCTCTGTTGTCTGTATTCTCTTACTTGGAATGTGGATTCTCAAGCAAGCCGATTATTTCACACACCATTTTTTAGGTTAAAAAAAAAAAGATACAGAATCATAGGGACCTCATGGATTTATATTAAGGGTATGGTCTAGGGGACAGCACTGTGGCATAGCGAGTAAAGCTGCTGCCTGCAGTGCCAGCATCCCATATGGGCACTGGTTCGAGTCCCGTATGCTCCTCTTCTGATCCAGCTCTCTGCTATGGCATGGGAAAGCAGGAGAAGATGGTTCCAGTGCTTGGGCACCTGCACCTGCATGGGAGACCCAAAAGACACTCCCTGCTCCTGGCTTCGATCAGCTCAGTTCCGGCCATTGTGGCCATCTGGCGAGTGAACCAGCAGATGGAAGACATCTCTCTCTCTCTCTCTCTCTCTCTCTCTCTCTCTCTCTCTCTCTGCCTCTGCCTCTCTGTAACTCTGTCATTCAAATAAATAAATAAATCTTTTAAAAAAAAGATATGATCTAAAATGCTGACTGTAATCTGGGATCAGAACAGACTCAATGGAATTTCCTACAGCAGCTTTTCACTTAGCACCAACATCTGACTCAGTGGTGTGCTCCTGGGCTCTAAATCAGCATTTTTAATCCAGAATCTCAGAAAGTACGTTTTTGATAAAAAGCGATTTCATGAGCTTTCCAGTTGACTCAGAAGTCCTCTAGCTTTGTGAACCACCACCCTCCCATCCTGACTTTTTCTATCTTTAGTCCCACCTGACCCATTCATTGAATCAATAACACAAGGGCTTTTAAAAGTTCATGGAGGGGCCGGCACGGTGATATAGTGGATTACATCTCTGTCTGTGGTGCCAGCATTTCATATGGGCGCCACTTCATGTCTAGGCTGCTGCTCTTTCAATCTAGCTCTCTGCTTATGGCCTGGTAAAGCAGAGGTGGATGGTCTAGGTGCTCGGGCCTCTGCACTCAACCTGGGAGACCTGGAAGAAGCTCCTGACTCCTGGCTTCAGATTGGTCCAGTTCAGGCCACTGCAGCCATTTGGGGAGTGAACCAGCAGATGGAAGACCTTTCTCTCTGTCTCTCCCTCTGTCTGTAACTCTATCTCTCAAATACATAAACTCTTTTAAAAAATTCATAGAAAATTAAAATTAAAAAGGTAGGTTTATTTGGACATAAAGAATGTTGAATTCCATGCATAACTTCTACTTGGTACAAATTTTTCATGAACTTTTTGAAGATCTCTCACTCACATTGATTTCAAAGTCTTTTGCACAAATATAACCTAACCTTTTAATTCCATGTTTCTCAAAACTTTTTTGAAGTACCCTCATATTTACTGAGCCACTTTTCATGACATATTATTGTGCTTGTTAGTATGTGAGGACTGATACAATATGAAATACAGTGGTTTGCCAGGTAGTCAAGGGTGACTTGATGCGAGTTTATTACTGCATAACCACAAGGTATTTGGGCTCAGAGTCCTAGTAATAGTCCTAACATGTAGCAGGCCGAACAAAATGCCCTATGATGGGCATTGTGGTGCCATGGGCTCCTGGCTCTGGACTTCAGTCTGGCCTAGCCCAGGCTATTGTGGACATGTGAGGAGTGACCCTGCAGATGGAAGACCTCTTCCCTCCCTCCCTCCTTCTCTTTTTCTGTCTGTCTCTCTCTCTCTCTCTCTCTCTCTCTCTCTCTCTGTCTCTTGTTGTCTGTCAGTCTTTCACAAAGTAAATCTTTAAAAACACAAGTAGGGTGGGGGAGAGAGAGAGACTTCATTCTCAGACCACTTAGAGCAATAGCCTCTCCTATCCATTACTTTGATTATTAAAACCATTCTGTGATTCAGGTATACTATCAATTAACAGAAGAGAAAGCTGAGGGGTGGGCACTGTGGCACAGCAGCCAGTAGCCCATATTGAAGTTCTGGTACTAGTTCTGCCTACTCTTCTTCAGACCCATCTCCCTACTCACATGTCTAGGAAGGAAATAGAAGATGACACAAATACTTGGGCCCCTGCCACCCATGTGTGAGGCCTGGCTGTTGGCTCTGGCTTGTCCCAGCCTTATCTGTTATGGGAATTGGGAATTAAACCAGTGGATGAAGGATTGTGTGTGTGTGTTTGTGTCTTTCAAATAAATGATAATAAACTTAAAAAATAATTCTGCTCATTAAAGATGTAAAAGAAGTACTGTATTTGCTGAATGTGTTTAGGAGAAAATGCAAAGATTAATTTTGTGTGAACTTAGCTGAGCCACAGAAATACATTTGTGAGGGGGAGCCCCATTATCCTTGAAGATTTCTGTGATTGCTCTTCTATAAAATAGACTAGACAAGTGGGAGCAGCTGCCACTGAATTAGAAAACCTAAATGCAATGGGAGTAATTGGATCCCAGGCCTGCCAAATGGCAATACTCAACTGCCACAGGCAAGATGTGCATGGCCACCATAACATACAGAGGTGAGCCAAGGCAGAATGAAGCACACACCGACATCCAGGGACCTGTGGCACCAACAATCATTATGTTCCTGGGTGTGAAACAGCTCCACATGGGCAGGAAGGTTCTAGGTCAACTGAACAAAATGTTTGACTCATAAAAACAGAGACACACAGGCCATCAGTGAACTCTCAGACTGGAGCCATTGTTCAGATCCAGATGGCCAGACACCCTTGTAGAAGGACCCTCAAGTTTCTTCTGTTAGTCTTTCTCCCAGCCTTTCCCAAAGGTACCTCTTGCCTGGGTAGCTGGGTGAGTTGAAGAAAAGGAAATCATTTGACCTTCCAGGCATGATTGCACTCTGGCTCTCAACTGTGGCCTTCTGCTCAGGGGAGGGATTTGAGGAGCTCAAGAGCTCAATGGACTTTTAGCACAGGTATGTCTCACAGTGGCCCCCAACCCCATCCTGTGCTCCAGTTCCAAGTATACACAGAAACAGAGGTACTCAGCCACTGGCAAAATCCCCACAGTATTCTCCACCCTATAGAGTGAGCTCTGTTACTGTGGGAAAGGCCAGGCAGAAGCCCTAGAACTGCAGTAGTAACCCAAAAGCAATGCCACATTCTTGGAGAGACAACCGAGATCAATGCCACCAGCAAGGATTTGAAGAGGCAGGGGTTTGTTTCCCATCCCATCCCCATTCAACTCATGCATTTGGCCTGTGCAGGAGACAAAAGGAGTTTGGAAAACGGCAGTAGATCATTGTAAGCTAAAAGAGACAGCGAACACCAACCACATCCGTACTGGATGTGGTTTCTCTACTTGAGTAAATTAACACCTCCCTGGTAGCTGAGACACAGCTGTTGATCTGGCAACTGCCATTTTCGCTACCCCTGTTAGTGTGGACCACCAGAATCAGACTGCTTCACTCTCCTTCCTGAGTGGTATGGGAACAGCCCAGCCCAATGTCAGAATTGAGTTTGCATGGATCTTGGCTGTCTTTCCCTCCGCAAGGTCCCACATGGTCCATGATTGATGGCATCATGCTGGTTGGACCTAAGGAGTGAGAAGTAGCAACGACCTTAACCTTACTGATCAGGCAGCTGCCTATCAAAGATAAGAAGTAAGTCTGGCAAAATTCAGTATCTTTCTTCCTCTGAAATTTCTAGTGTTTCAGTAGTTTTGAGCTTGTCAAGATACTCTTTCTTAAGTATCTATCTATCTACTGACCTACCTACCTACCTACCTAATCCTTCTGTCTTCTTGGTTTTATCTCTCAAAATTTCTAGACTAATATAATGGTAATTTATATCATTTTTTAAAAGTCTTTAATCTTGATGGAGGAGGTAGAGGGGTGAGAAGAATCACCATGTTCCTAAAGTTGTAATTATGAAGAGTATGAAGTTTGAAACTATAAAGCTGTATAATTCTCAGACATTCCTACAGACTTACTTCTAAGAGTACTGTTCAAAAAACTTGCCATGGGGCCCCAAATCCCCTTAAGCTGGGTGGTAAAAATAGCATTTTAAATGTTAAAGAGATCATATAGATAGGATTAAGTGTTAAAGTGATCATGTAAAGAGAATTAAGATAGAATTAAAAAGGATCGAATGATCCAACATGGGAAGCAGTCCATAAAGCAGACTCATAATATGACAAATCATAGTACTCTGACCTCAGAATCAGTCCTTAAGGCATTCCAGTCTGGCTGAAAAGCCCACGAGAGTATTTCAGGCAAGGAAAGTGAAGACACTGTAGTGAAAAAAAAAAAAAAAATCCTACATGAAGGACCTTTGTGGGTGAGACCCCAGTGGAAAGAAAGGACCATCAAAGAAGGAGGTACTTTCCTCTGAAGGGAGGAGAGAACTTCCACTCTGCTTATGGCCTTGTCTAAATACGGACATAGTTTGTGGATTCAAAAGGCTTCCATAGCCCAGGCAGCTCATGTCAAGAGCCTTGGGTGGTCACTGATATCATACATAAGAGTGTTAACTGTTAAATTAACAACAGGAGTCACTGTGTACTAACTTCCCATGCAGGATCTCTGTCCTCAAAGAGTTGTATTATGAGAGCTAACAGTAAAACTTGTTCTCAAAGATTTGTTTTAGGTGCTTTTCCTGGTCTCCCCATGGGGTGCAGGGCCCAAGCACCTGGGCCATCCTCCACTGCACTCCCGGGCCACAGCAGAGGGCTGGCCTGGAAGAGGGGCAACCGGGACAGAATCCGGCGCCCCGACCGGGACTAGAACCCGGTGTGCCGGCGCCGCAAGGCGGAGGATTAGCCTGTTGAGCCACGGCGTTCCTGCCATCGGACGAGCGCGGTGCGCCGGCCGCAGCGCGCCGACCGCGGCGGCCATTGGAGGGTGAACCAACGGCAACGGAAGACCTTTCTCTCTGTCTCTCTCTCTCACTGTCCACTCTGCCTGTCAAAAAAAAAAAAAAAAAAAAAAAAAAAAAAAAAAGATAAAAAAAAAAAAAAGATAAAAAAAAAAAAAGATTTGTTTTAGTGTAGTAAGTGGGGATATTCTTAGGTATCATAAGTTTTAGTTATGCCTCAGTGTCCAACTCCACTGCTTATTTTCTTAGGTGCTTCCTTAATTAATGATAAAAACTTGTTCTCAAGGACTTACTTTCTTTTATTAAATGGAGGATATTATTAAAAATTTTTTAAAGTCTTTAATCTTACACAAGTACAAAAAATATGTTGGAGCTGATGTTGTGGCATAATGGGTAAAGCCGGCACCTGTGACACCATCATCCCACATGGGCACCAGTTCAAGTCCCAGATGTTCCACTTGTGATTCAACTCCCTGCTAATGCACCTGGGAAAGTAGTAGAAGATGGCCCAAGGGCTTGGGTCGCTGCAACCACATGGGAGACCCAGAAGAAGCCGCCAGCTCCTGGCTTCAGCCTGGACCAGCTCTGGCCATTGCAGCCATTTGGGGGGTGAGCCAGTAGATGGAAGATATCTTTCTTTTTCTTTTTCTTTTCTCTCTCTCCCTTCTTCCCTCCATCCCTCCCTCCGTCTCTGTAACTTTGCCTTTCAAATAAATATTTAAAAAAAAAAGAGTTGGCTTACTATACACTTGGATGGATTCCTATACTCACTGGACTAATACATCAACCATTCTTTCATTTGATGTAATTTATTAACCACCAAGAGGAAATAGAAAGCATCAAGATTTGCATTTGATTGTGGCTACCTTGATATTGTCTTATAATCTTCATATGTTAACTAATGCTTTGTCTCTTATGAACATTGGTAGCAATCCCTTGCATTTTAATAACACTTCACTGTTAATGAGGGTTCTTACCTAGTTACTGTTCATGCCTAATGTAGTATTAGCTCATAGTAGACACTCAATACATGTGTTCAACAAGTTATGTAGAAATGATGGATTTAGGCCATCTCTTTTCCTTTTTCATGTCTATTAGACTTGCCTTCTTAAAGACTTGTAGATGAACTACACAGGAATAAGCTAGAAGGAATGTATCGAGGTGACTGCTAAATCGGAGGTACATAAAGCCAGCTTGGCACACCCCTCCCTAGATGGGACTGTTTCCAAATGGATTTTTCTCCACTGTGGAGCACCATGTATCTAGTTAGCAAGACCAGGTCCCATCTGCTGCAACAAAAACCCTAGGGGTTCATACTCCTTTTCTCAGAAGAATTTTATGTTAAACAAGCCCATATAATGAAAGTTCCCTCAATTCATTTCTGAACTGTATACCTTGGGACATACTCGGGAAACTACAACAATAAAAACAGCTCTCGGAAGAAAAGCACTTTTGTTGATAAGTGCTTGTATAAGCAGATGTGTGACTAAAAGAAATTTTTGAAGCCGTGGATTAATAAGGTCATCCTAAAATACCTGTCCACATTTCACAGATATGTGAAAACCAAAATCGTATGTTTTCTTCATGTTAAAGGCTTATTCTGGAATTTAGAAGGTTGATGTAAATTATTCTGAAGAGATATTTTACTCAGGAGTTATAAAGTGAATGCCTCAAGCACATTGGGTTGCTCACAACTGGGCAGGCTGCATGTGTACCATCAAGGCAGCAGGAAGATCGGTTTCACATACAGCCTGTATTCCGGCTTGCAGACTGCTGTTCGCCCAGAGTCCTCACATGGTCTTTGCTCTGTGCCAGCACAGATAAGAGGGCTCTCCACAATCTCTTCCTCATCAGGACTTTGGTCCTATCAGATCTGAACCACACCCTTATGACCTCAGTTACCCTGCCTCACCTCCCCAGGGCCCTGTCTTTAAATGGTTAACCTGCCTCACCTCCCCAGGGCCCTGTCTTTAGATGGTTAACCTGCCTCACCTCCCCAGGGCCCTGTCTTTAAATATGGACACACTGCAGGTTAAAACGTTACTGCACAGTGCCACCTGGGCCACCCTTTTTTTAAACTATTTAAATATATCTCAAACAAGGGAGTTTGTTTTGCAAATTACCTTAAATCTGTTGTGCCCACAGCAAATAAAGAGTATAAAAATACTGGCTGTCACTGCTTTCTAAGAACTTGTTTGTAAAGTATGTGCTTTAGATTATCTTTTTAAAACTACAAAAAACTACAGATGTAAGACTGTTCACCTTTAATTCCACCTGACAATTAGACAACTTCCTCCCCTCCCATCAGTTACACTAATAGAATCATAGAGATTCTTAAATCACATTGTTTGTACAAGTATGTGTTCTTTTTTGTTTAATGTTATTTTGTAAATGCTTTCCCTTAATTTGTATACTGACGCAAAGACTTTCCATGCTTAATTTTTTAAAAAAAGATTTTATTTATTTATTTGAGAAGTAGAGTTACAGACAGTGAGAAGCAGAGACAGAGAGAGAGGTCTTCCTTCCATTGGTTCACTCTTCAAAGGGCAGAAAGGGCCGGAGCTGTGCCAGGAGCCAGGTGCTTCTTCCTGGTCTCCCATGCAGGTGCAGGGGCCCAAGGACTTGGCCCATCCTCTACTGCTTCCCTAGGCCATAGCAGAGAACTGGATTGGAAGAGGAGCAACCAGGACTAGAAACAGCACCCACATGGGATGTTAGCACCGCAGGTGGGGGATTAACCTACTGCGCCACGGTGCCTGCCCCTCCGTGCTTAATTTTGATGAGGCAGAACAACGTTCATTTCCTGAGATTTACAAGGCAGCATTGATTTTTACGTTAGACTGGTCCATACAATCGTGCCCATCATCAGCCTGAACTCCATTTGTATGAAATCTCTCCCAACACACAGCATTCTTTGAATCTTTAAAACACAACAGCAGAATTACTCATCGGTGAGATAGAAGTGGTTATCCACGGAGTCATTCCTAGACAGCCAACAACACTTAGCTGTTCCACACTGGCTCCATTGCCACTGTTTGCTAAGTTTGTCCTGGAGGGTTTCTGACAGACAGTGAGAGGCTCGAGCTATGTGAAAGGTGGAGTTAGTGCACTAATATATAGCACAGAGAGGAGAAATTTGCTCAAGAGTGGGAAATTGTCCTCTGGGAAAGTCTTCCTTCCTCTCCACTTTGAACATGATCAAGATGTGCCATGTATGTAATTTGCACAGAGAAGCAAGTCAATATAGACAATGCAGGGACTGGCTGTGGATTACATTTGCACAGGACTTCACAGGCAGAAATTTAACTCATAAGTTTTGACTTAAGACCCATGTGTTAAATATTATAAAAATGAAAATTAAAGAAGATTCTAGAACAGTTCTCAGGGGGAGGAGACAGTTTTTTGCTAGGGGCACATTTGGCAGAGTAAATTTTGGGCTCGCACCTAGTGGGGTGGGGGTAAGAGGAGCTGCCACCTGATGGGCAGCCAAAGGCCAGGGTGCTGCTAAGCTTCCCATCTCTCCCAGAGACCTTCCCTGGACCAGAAGGATCAAAAAACTGTCAGCAAGACCAAGATGTGAGAAACACAACACCATGTTTCTTTTGAAAAATATTTCTCCCCAAAGGACAGCCAAGACACTTGGATAAGCCTGTCCCTCTTAAGTGTCGGAGTTCTAATTTCTGATTTTCCAGAAGATCCGCCCTAAGAGCACAGTTTCCATGTGAAGAAACTTGAAACAAATGTGTGACCTGACGTGACTACTGACTTCAGATTCCTTCTCCAGAGATGAGAACAGCCCAGCTTCACTACCAAAGGGAAAGCAAAAACTATCACTGCTCATGACCGTGGAAACGTGGGGACCTCAGTGAGAAAAGAATACTCCAGAATAGAAGAGAGGAATATAAGCTGCATATGGCCCCATCATTGTGCTCCCTTGAGACATCAGGACATTCAATGAAATACATAGACTGACTCCCAAGAGCCCCTTCTTTTCTTCAGGAATCAGGTATCCTGCATCATATAGGATTGCTGGGAAATTAATAATCTGGATATGAAGACTCCAGCAAAAAATATCCAACGTGAAGGATCTCTGTGAGACCTCAGTGGAAAGAAGGGGCCATCAAAGAAGGATGTACTTTTCTCTGAAGGGAGGAGAGAACTTAAACTTTGCTTATGGCCATGTCCAAATACCAATGGAGTCTATGGTCACAAAAGGCTTCCATAGCTTTAGTATGGCCGGAGCCTCGGGTAATCACTGACATCATACATAAGAGTGTCAGTTGTTAGAGGAACAACAGAAGTCACTGTGCACTTGCTCCCCATGCAGAACCTCTGTCCTTACTGAGTTGTACTATGAGAATTACTGCAAAACTTGTTCTCAAACTGTACTCTACATGTTACGTGTGTGTGTGGGATGCAAACTGTTGAAATCTGTATTCAACATAGAGTTGGTCCTCTGTATATAAAATCAAACTAAAAATGAACCATAATAAAAAAAATGAAGATGATTTATTGGAACCAGGAGTATAGGCATTCTATGTGCATTTACCAAATCCCCCCCTCCCCGACTTAGTTACAATTTGCTGATTTGAATTAAGCTAGTTTATTTGTTTTCACTCACTTCATGAGTTACAAATGAAACATGGTCTTTATGTTTTTCCTCTCTGTCTAACTTTCCCAAATTTTATCAGTTCCACATCCAGAAAACTCCCTCTTTGGCCTGCAGGGATCTCTTCTTCATTTCTATTCGTATTGTCTGCACCTTTTCAGTAATTGCTTTGTAGTATTTTGTGTCAGCTATACTTTTTTATATTCTGCAACACCTAATACACAGTGCAATAAATATTATATTGAATTAAAAAAAATAGTGTGGAGATAGTCAAAGCAAATTAGGCTTCTCAGAACCTCAACATGAGAAGGGACAGGGTACCCTTTCTCTCAGCAGCCCAGACTCAGTCAACTGTGCTAAACATATTCTCCATTCTAGCACTGGGTACGCTCCATTACTGTGTGAAATTTCAATTCTAAAAAGGTATGAATTGGCCGGCGCCGCGGCTCAACAGGCTAATCCTCCGCCTTGCGGCGCCAGCACACTGGGTTCTAGTCCCGGTCAGGGCGCCGGATTCTGTCCCGGTTGCCCCTCTTCCAGGCCAGCTCTCTGCTGTTGCCCGGGAGTGCAGTGGAGGATGGCCCGGGTGCTTGGGCCCTGCACCCCATGGGAGACCAGGAAAAGCACCTGGCACCTGGTTCCTGCCATCGGATGACCGTGGTGCGCCGTCCGCGGCGGCCATTGGAGGGTGAACCAACGGCAAAGGAAGACCTTTCTCTCTGTCTCTCTCTCTCACTGTCCACTCTGCCTGTCAAAAAAAAAAAAGTATGAATTTATTTGAATGATTTATTGAGGGGTTAGCAATTTCTGCATATCACAAAGTTGTCATGTATCATATTGGATTTCATAGTCAGGAACTGAGCTGTATCTTGGGAGTGGAAACAAGAGGTGGAAAAAGGAATTCCCTTTGCGTTTTTCATCAACACTGGAACTGGTTAGAATCACAGACACAGTCTCTCTTCCATCTCCTTGTGACAAGCAGGGAATGAGGGCCAGGTTCCTGTTCTGTTTTCTTGTCACAGCACTCAGTGTACCCTGCGAGTTTGTGTGGCGATGGAGAAGTATGTGGACTCCAGACAGAACAGGCAAATTCCACTCTTCAGGGACACGTTTCAGTCTTCCGGTGTCTCCCAAGAGGCAGGCTCATTAAAGACATCTTTCTCCTTACCGCCTGAAATGTTATGTGGCACAACTGTGCACTTTAAATCCTAGGTTGCAAAACTTTGCCTGGGACTAAAATAACAGCGTCTTTACATTTCTAGAGAACACAGTTCAGCTATAGCATATGATACGGTGAGACAGGCACCTTTAAAACAGATGAGCAGGGAAGTCACCGTACCCAAACTCAGTTATCGTTCCTGATTTTCTACCAACCACGTGCTTTATGCCTCAGATCACGTTAAAGGATTATGCCTAAGTGTCTCATGCATAAAGGAATAGGCACGACGTATCGCCAAGAACCATTAGAGCAGCTGGTAACATTGCTTTACTTGGCTCTTACAATACATGTTCTTCTAATTCCAAGAGTATATAAAATGCCCAAGACAGGATCTTTAAATCAATGCCCCTTAAACACCCTGAGTGGAACATCATATAATGTATCCTTGTTACCAAAACACCACATGGCAACCCTTTTTAAATATGTACAATTGTTGCCAGCTAAAAATAAATCAGAAAAAGAATGAATTCAGTAAAGCAAATGTAAGAAAAATCTATAAACTATTAAAAGAAAAAATATAAAACCAGTGACTGTACAAAGAGCAATACTTGGGTATAGGTGATCGGCAACTTAGGTTTCTAAGAGTTTTACATACATTCACTCATTTCACCCTTGCATGCCTGTTAAATTATCCCATGTTACTGATGAAGAAATGCAGCTGGAGAGATGAGTCATTTGCCCGAGATCACACAGCTCCTCAATGCGAGCTGGTATCTGACTTCAGCCTTGTAAAGGACTTGCATGTCCATCTAGGATGCTCACCTGCCTTCCAAACTTGGTGACACCACTTCTCTGAGCTTCACTTCAGCAAGTCAAGAATAACACTCATAAAGAGCTAACCTCCTGAGAAATTCATCGGGTAGATTGTAATATGATTAACATCATGCCACAGGACAAGCACATTAGTAACTTGTGAAAGATCCAGAAGTATTCTTCAAAAAAAAAAAAAAAGATTTTTCAGGGAGTGAGCACTTAGTGTAGAGGTTAGGACTTCTGTGCCCCACGTCAGAGTACCTGGGTTTGCTTCCTGGCTCCTGGCTTGAGTTCTGGCCCAGCGCCAGCCTTTTTGGGACATTAGAGGAGTGAATAGCAGACAGGAACTCTTTCAGCCAGTCTCTGCCTCTCAAATTAAAATATATTTGTGACATGAACTCTCATTAAAAAGGGCTTGAATGGTAACTCAGTGAACATGGCTAATGGAATTTGAAATCTGGATTTCCTAAAGAGAATGGCACTGATGCTCCCCGTTTTGTTTTCTTCGTAGCCTTTCTAACAATCTGCAGTTACCCTGTCTGTGTGGTTCTGTGCCTCAGCACTGCTGGCCTCCCTTGCTAGGTTAACAGCCAGGACCTGGCTGCCTTGTTTACCTACATCTTCAGGACTCAGAGAGGCTGGCACAGCCTCAAAATTGTGCTGGAACACCCTTCTCTGCCTCCAAGTTTCAGCTCAAGTGTCTCCACCTATAGCATCTTCCAGAAATTTCCAGATCCTGCTAAGTACCCCTCCTCCATGGTCCCCACCACCACCTTTTTTAGGACTTCCCGAATTTTATTTAACCATCTCTTAAAGCTGTCTGTCTCCTCCATGTGATTGCAGGCATACCCTTGGGAACAGTAACTGTGTTGTGCTCTTTTCCTCTCTACGGTTCCTTGCACATAGGGTAGTGTGTCAAGTGAGCTCGACAGATCGCGATGGAAACAAATCAGGTTGCCCGTAAGCCGTGATGTTCTCACCAGGCCTGACCTTTCATCCTGCATTCAAAGCTCACGTTTGACAGGACTCGGCATTTGAGAACTTCTGTAAAGTAATGTGTCCTTATTTCTCTTCCTTTTCAGGAACCTCTCTGGAGCTACACAACAGAAAGGGAGGAACCATGTCCATGATCGCGGCTTTCTACAGCGGGAAGTCCATCCTCATCACAGGGGCCACGGGCTTCATGGGCAAAGTGCTGATGGAGAAGCTGTTTCGCACCAGCCCCGACCTCAAAGTCGTTTACATCCTTGTGAGGCCCAAGGCTGGCCAGACACTGCAGCAGAGGGTCTTCCAGATCCTCAACAGTAAGGTATGTCTTATGGGAGGGACCCCGTATGATGACAAGCAGAGCCCTAAAGCAAGGCACCGGCTGTGTCCCACGGAGCTAGCAGGGGCCAGAACATCTGCATGGCCAAGGGACAGAGGCTGATCAAGGTAGCAGCCAGCTGGGTGTGGAAATCTGTGGGGTTTTCCCCTAGACGCTGCCTAGGCTCAGGAGAGGGCAGCTGAGAAAGTTCTGGAAGTTCTGTTCTGGAAGTCAGCGAGAATCAATTCTCAAGCTCCCAGAGTATAGGCCAGGTGGGTGCCTGGCACAGCTGTGAAGACGCTGCTTCGGATGCCCACATCCTCCCCTATCAGAGGTGCTGGGTTCCAGCCAAATTCCAGCTTCCTGCTAAGGCGGACGCTGGGAGGCAGCAGGTGCTGGCACAGCGCTTGCATCCCTGGCATCCAAGTAGGAGACCTGAAGTAAGTTCTGGACTCTTGGCTTTGGCTTGGCCCAGCCCTGGCTGTTGCAGGCACTTAGGGAATGAACCAGAAGATGGAAATCAATCAATCTTTCTTTCTCTCTCTCTCTCTCTCTTTCAAATGAATTGAAAATTTTTAAAAATCCTTCTGAGTAGACGCTCCAGATTTGAAATCTGTCACAGTTCATCTAAGCTCTTCACTAATTCTCCTCTAAATTTATCTAGTTTTTTTAATCCCCAATTTTTTTGGATATTCCTATGTTCTATTGCATATGGAGGAAAGATTCCTAAGGAGTCTGCAATAATGCTGTCAGTTGTCTCAGCTCTACACGATTTAGCAGTAACGTCTTTTATTGTTGCAAATTTGCAATTTCTATTACCCCAGAATTTATTCTAAGGTAAAAACATTGGAAATGAAATATTATAACTGTGAATAAGCATTTGGATGTCTAAACTGTTTCCTCTAAAAAAAAGTTATATATATGTATATGTATATATATCAAGTTTTAATTTTTAATTTTCAAGGCGGTATGGTTTTGGTCTCAAGCATTTTGGATGGAAATTCTGATTTATCAATGAGCTCCAGATTTCCAGATTTTAAAATAGAAATGACAGCAGCCACGTCCCATTGCATCGTGTGGAGCGTACAAGGTCACTTAAGGCTACCAAAAGGAAAATTTTAAGAAACTTGTGAGTTTTTATGACATTTCCTGTCCAGTGTGTAGGAGCTCTAGCAAGTGACAAGCACATGTGTCTCTCATGGTGCTGCGCATTATACACACACTGCGCACGAACTCTGGTGGGATCAAATCTGTCCACTGGCACCAGGGTAAACTTTTGGCATAGACCATCATAAAGCGAATCAGAAAAGCTCCTCCTGCCTCTCACTGCCTGACCAATGATAAAAGGAATTAGCTAGATCCTCAGTAACTACAACACACTATTGAAAAGGTCTTTTATGCTGTATGTCATTTTTCTTTGCAATAAACCTGTGCAAATAAGAACCACTGATAATATCCTATCATAGGTGGGTGGCACTGAGACTTGAAAATTGATTTACCAAGGTCTATTACCCACCTACTAAATGGGAGAGTCAGACTTCAGGTCCAGGGTTGCCAGACCTGCTTCTACCCCACCCTGCATTCCTGGTGAATAATGGATCTTAAGACTAACAGTCAAAGGCTGATAGGCAACTCCCTGTTCCCTCCAGACAGCACTGCTCAGTTGTGCATTCCTCATGTTCATTGTAGGGAAAAAGAAATCTTTAAATGCAATAGATTCATTTATTTATTTAAAAGATACAGTGACTGAGAATGAGGGAGAGAGGGAAGGAGAAAGAGAGAGAAATCTCCCACCCACTGATGCACTCCAAAATGTCTAACAACAGCCAGGAGCCAGGAACTCCATCCTGGTCTCCTACATGGGTAGCAGGAGCCCAAGTAATTGGGCCATCTTTTACTGCATTCCCAGGCACATTAGCAGGGAGCTGGATGGGAGGTGGAGCAGCCAAGACTCAAACTAGGGCTCTAAAATGGGATGCTACAAGCAGCGGTTTAACTCACTGCACCATAATGCCTAGCTCAGAAACGTCCTATTTGGAGGCAGTCTCTGGGTTTACCTGGCTACAAACCAGAACAGATTCTGTCTTCTGCCTCACACATGGGTGTGGTCTGCATGGGAAACAGTGGGTGATTGAGTTGGCTTCAAAAGGTGTACTGAGTCCAGGTCCTGAGGTTTTTCAAATACTTACAGAAAATATAATTGAAATTGTCTTTAAAAACAAAGATTATGTATTGACAATGTGATGGAAAACCCGCAGTGCTGGAGTGGTAGGGAGCGTGACTGCCCTGGAGCTCAAGCTGTCTCTGTCTGTGGGCTCCTCAGCTCTACCATTTTGTTTGGGCTTTGTGCCCCTGTGACTAAGACGGTTGCCATAGTTTCAAGCTTCACAAACAAGGGTACTTAAAAAAATAGGAAATGGAACTCAAAGATATATCTATTTTAGTGCAAAAATATTTTGAAATGCATGCACAGTTTCGTCATATGACACATCAGTCATGATCCTTTTAAAGACACCTGTGTGCCTGTGACAACCTTTGGATAGACAGAGGCTGGAGCTCCCTGAGGCTCTCCAAGGCTGACAGACATCTCTGCTAGACCCCCTCTGGAAAGTTCCATTCCGTCGGCTCAGCCTGGGTGAGGTCACTTGGCCATTGCTGAAGCAACCCTTGCCATGCCCTGAAGTGCTCCCAGATCACAGCTCTAAGCCAGTCGCTGCTCAGGGATCCATCACTCCTTCCCTGGAGCTCGGATGAGGTCTCACTGTGAGCTGCCTGAGAAGGGTGATAGCTATGTGCTAACTCAGACCCTTGAAAAGAGACAGGAGCATGGGCATCAGCAGGTGAACATCCTAGGTAGAGCGTGGTTTCCAGAACCAAACAGGACTGAGATGGTGTCCTCTCCTGTCTGCTGAGCCGTGTGACAGCGTAACTGAACCTCCGGTGCCCACTCTGCATGGTGCTGCCTTTTGCGCTGTCATGAGATGGAACAGAGCTGGTACGGGAGAGGCACCAGGAGAGTGGGCCAGAGCAGGGACTCAGCAAACGCTGGCCTTTTCTGTTCATATGCACATAGTGAGGGAGTTTGAACAATGCTCTCAGCACATGGCACTCCAAGCCAGGGCCTCTTCTGCCTGCTGACCGCTCGATAATTTCCAACCCTGTAAGGTCACGATGCAGAGCAACATGGACGAATATGTGACAGAAATCAAGGCACTCACAAACTTAAGAATATTTACTACCTAACCCATGCACAGAAGGTTGCCAACTCTTGGAACAAAGGGTCAGAAAGATGCCGTCTGATCCAGAACACCTATCATGTAAGATATGTTTTTATAAAATCACCTTAAAGAGCAGCTGAGCAAGAGGCAAAGTAGGGAAGCTTCTAGAAATCCAGAAATGAAAAGGAAGTACACACATGGGGGAAGAACATCTCACTGTGAGCTGTGAGCTTACAAATATTGCAAATATTTAACTAACAGCCAAATATCCCAGGTGCCATGGGAATAGCAGGGATAAAGTAGTGAAGGGAACTAACTTGCAAACTGGCCTCATAATCTCTGGACAAGTTTTACAAGATCTAAATGTATATTTATGCATTTTCCATACAGGAAAAGCATAAGGTACTTTGAGATACTAGCAAATGGGACTTGTTTTAAAATTCTGTGCCCAGGGGATCACCCAAGGATGATGTCACTAAAGCTCAGACAGAGATGATTGCATTCAAGAAAATGCCAGAGGGTGACCATGGCTTTAGGGCACTGAGCTTGTGGAATATTACAGAAAATGCCCCATATTTTTAAAATCTAGGGTCTGGAGCTGACGTTAAGTCTCCTCCTGCAGTGCTGGCATCCCATATGGGCGCTTGTTCGAGTCCTGGCTGCTCCACTTCCAATCCAGCTCTCTGCTAATGGCTTGAGAAAGCAATGGAAGATGGCCCAAGTGCTTGGGCCCCTGCACCCATGTGGGCAATTCAGAAATAGCTCCTGGCTTCTGGCTTCACATCAGCGCAATTCTGGCCTTTGCAACCATTTAGGGAGTGAACCAGCTGATGTGAGGTCTCTCTCTTTTTCGCCCTCTGTCTGTAACTCTGTCTCTCAAATAAATAAATCTTTTAAATAATCCATCATGCATATTAAAATTAGACTCCATATGGAGTATTTTCACTTTTTAAATAAAATGCTGCAAAAATACTGAACTACATCATTCTCCCTGTTAGTGCCAATCTAGACTCTGCCTGTTTTGTATGCCTTTATCTGACCATGGAAGTCAAAAATTTACAGAAGGATAATTAATGCCTTTTGCCACAAAACCAGAAACAGACTGAGCAGTTTGATGCTGTAATAAGTGTTCCCTGTAAAGGTACTCCTTTAGGCATATTTTCAATAATTTCATTATAGCAGCAAAGTCTCTTTGAGGCTGAGGACTAACTTTTAACATCAAAGAAAAATATGTTTTCTTCCTGTGGTAAGACTTAGGAATTTTTGAGGAAGACTTAATAAAGAGGTGGGTCGATGAGGCCGTTGCCTCCAAAAGGTTAAATTGTACTGTGGACTTCATGGTATTAGGGGTGATGTTGAGAGATTTGGGAGAAAATGTTTGAAACTGCTACTGGAAGATAGCACGTAGGGCAGCGATGGAGAGAAGCATTTGCTGATTTGGCAGTCGGCTTCGGGCTGGGATTCTCATGGTTTTAAGATATGTTAGGGGTTCACATTTGCACATAGGTTAACTCTCCATCTGGGAACTCTGCACATCTCTGACTGCCTGGGTGCAAGTCCCAGCTGCACTCCTGGTTCCTGCTACTGTGGACTCTGCAAGGCAGCAGTGTTGGGTGAAGTACTTGAGTCTCTGCTACCCTGTGGAGTCCCAGAGTGAGTTCCTGGATCTGACCTGGCCTGGCTGTTGTAGGTGTTCAGGGGAGTGAATCAAAGGATGGGAGCTCTTTCTGTACCTCTTAAATGAAAACAAAAATAATCAAATCAAACTACTGAGCTCTGGTGTCGTTATCTCTGAATCGGAACTGACCAGTTGACAGGTAGATTTTAGAGAGTGGAAGCAAAAGCTGATTGTTTTGTACTTTACGTGGACAAAACCCTTGGAGATGTTCTGCTCTGCTGTTGTAACCCACAGGTCAGCCTTACAATCCTTATCTCTTTCTGCAGTAATGATTGACTGTTCCCCCAATTCACAGTCTTCTCCAAGACTGCTGAAAACTCCCAAGCAGCTAATTCTTCAAGGTCACTTCTGCTCTTACCTCGAATGAATGAGACCAAGTTGACCCATGGCAGGCCAACGCCCATTAATTCAAGTTTTATGAATCAAAGTCAAACAATACAAAGAACACTCACTTAGTACTAGTATCTGTGGCACCTGCCTTGACCTTCAACAGGTGACTCAAGTGCCTTATCTTTTGATTAGGAATCTTCCCTGATAAGCCTTCTCTTTTTCCTTTTTATTTATTTTTTTATTTGACAGACAGAATTAGGCAGTGAGAGAAAGAAATGGAGAGAAAGGTCTTCCTTCCGTTGGTTCACTCCCCAAATGGCTGCTACGGCCAGAGCTATGCTGATCCGAAGCCAGGAGCCAGGTGCCTCCTCCTGGTCTCCCATGCAGGTACAGGTGCCCATGCACTTGAGCCATCCCCCACTGCCTTCCTGGGCCACAACAGAGAGCTGGACTGGAAGAGGAGCAACCAGGACTAGAACCCGGCACCCATATGGGATGCCAGCGCCACAGGCGGAGGGTTAACCTAGTAAGCCACAGCGCTGGCACTGATAAGCCCTCTAAGAGGGAATGAGGTCATTGAGTTACTTAATTCATCCTGCTGAATTTAACACAAACTCTAAGCATTATTCCATGAATTTGGCAACAAATATTACCTTTTGCTAGCTTCTTGGAGTCTCACAGCTATGTTCTACCTAGTTAAAGTTGCTAATAGTCTTAACATTAATCATAGATTGCAGTTAGTCTCAGTTCTTGTATCTGTTTTGAGAGATGGCATAGAGTAGTAAAAAGAACACTGGAGCTCTATCTACTCCCTCCCAAACCAGAGCAATAGAACTTAACTTCATGTGTTTATTTAACCCACATGACTTTTTTTTGTCTTATCTATAAAATGGACTCAATAACAATAGCTATTTCATAGGAATTTGCAAAAATTCAATGATATCCTAAGTATGAATTTATATATATATATATATATATATATATATATATATATATTTGAAAGGCAGAGAGAAAGAGAGACAGAAAACTTCTATCGACTGGTTCATTCCCCAAAAGCCCTCAATAATCCAGGCCAGGGCAGGCCAAAGCCAGGAGCCTGGAACTCCACCCAGGACTCTTACACAGTGGCAGGGACCCAAGCACTCGAGCCATCTTCTGCTGCCTCTCATGGAGTGCATTTGAAGGGAGGTGGAGCTGCGACTCAAAGCCATGCACTTGTGTCTGGAATCTGGCTGCCCCAGTGGCGTCCTAACTGCTACACCAAACACATGCCCTGAAGTGTTCTGTGCTATACAAAATAAATGTTAGTTTTATTACCATTAGCCTCCAATTTCAGTTGCCCAGGCAGCCTCTTTTGTTTATTATTCTAAAGTCAGACTCTCTACATTGCCTCAATCAGTTTCATACTCTTACAAGGAGGCATACGCTCCTGCAGTCTCTTCATCAGCTCATTGTTTTATCAGAAATAAAGATTTTTGAGTTCGATTGGTAGCGGGAGCAGAGAGCGGACCCCAGAGAGCCCTGAGCAGCCCCACCGCCGCTGGCCTAGTTACCGTCACACCCTGGGAGGAGCCGCAGCTGCCCAGTCCCCATCACTGCAACCGTGAGCGGCGAGGCCAAGACCCAGCAGCCACCCACCACCCCCAGCACAGCCGAAACCAAGCCCAGCACCACAGGCAGTGGCGCAGGGAGCTGTGCCCCGGGATGCCTCCCATCGGTGGCGCCCGCCGGCGGGGACAAGAAGGTCATTGCAACAAAGGTTTTGGGGACAGGAAAATGGTTCAATGTAAGGAACGGATATGGTTTCATCAGCAGGAATGACACCAAGGAAGACGTATTTGTACCCCAGACTGCCATAAAGAAGAATAACCCCAGGAAGTCCCTTGGCAGTGCAGGTGATGGAGAGACTGTGGAGTTTGATGTTGTTGAAGGAGGAAAGGGTACAGAGGCAGCAAATGTGACAGGCCCTGGTGGAGTTCCAGTGCAAGGCAGTAAACATGCAGTAGACCGTAACTATTACATACGCTACCCACGTCATAGGGGTCCTCCACGCAATGACCAGCAGAATGACCAGAGCAGTGAGAGTGGGGAAATCATGAGGGGTCGGAGAGCGCGCCCAAAGGCCAGGCCCCACCGCAGGTGAAGGTCCCACCTTACTACATGCAGAGACCCTCTGGGTGTCGACCGCAGTACTCCAACCCTCCTGTGCAGGGAGAAGTGAGGGAAGGTGTTGATAACCAGGGTGCAGGAGAACAAGGCTGACCAGTGAGACAGAGTGTGTATCGGGGTCATAGCCCACGATTCCGCAGAGGTCCTCCTCGCCTATGACAGCCTGGAGAAGATGGCAATGAAGAAGAGAAGGAAAACCAAGGAGAGGAGACCCAGGGCCAGTACCACCTCAGCGTCCGTACCGCCGCAACGTCAGCTACCGCCGCAGACGCCCAGATGACCCTAAACCACAAGATGAAAAGAGACAAAAGCAGCCGATCCCCAGCTGAGAAGTCCTCGGCTCCTGAGACTGAGCGGGGCAGGGCTGAGTAAATGCTGGCTTAACATCTCTACACCATCCTGTGTAGTCATCCAACAAGAAGTAAATATGACATTCCAGCAATCGGGAATGAACAAAATGTTGGAGCTGAAGACCCTAAGTGCTTGCTTTTTGCCCGTTGACCAGATTACCAGAACTGTCTGCATTATCTATGCAGCATGGGGTTTTTATTATCTTTACCTAAAGATGTCTCTTTTTGGTAATGACAAACGTGTTTTTTTAAAAAAAGCCTGGTTTTTCTCAATATACCTTTAAAGGTTTTTAAATTGTTTCATATCTGGTCAAGTTGAGATTTTTAAGAACTTTATTTTTAATTTGTAATAAAAGTTTACAACTTGATTTTTTCAAAAAAGTCAACAAACTGCAAGCACCTGCTAATAAAGGTCTTAAATAAAAAAACAGAAATAAAGATTTTTAAGGATTCACATTTACATATTTTAACAAGTTTTTGCAAGATAAGGAAATATAATCAGAAATTCTAAGTAATCTTGATGTCCAGGTATCACCAGCCTATGACAAATGTGTTCATATTCACATGAACCACCACGTTCGCAACTCTGCATTGCACGGGGGTTGTAGCAATGTGGGTGCTGAAATATACACCCCTCCCCACTGCACCCTCAATCAGCAGCAGCAGCTGTCAGTGGATGAAGTTTAATTTTCAGCCTCAACAATCCAGTGCCTACAGGACATCAGGGAGCCCCTATGTTCTGCATGTGGCCTCCGAGACACCCAGGGGTCACGTGGAAGGTCTCTGTTGCCCAGGCCCGGAAGTGGTGAGCATCACTTCCATCCACATTCCACTCTTCACAATGGTCCCTGGACCACACCTCACTGCACTGCTGGCTGGAAAATGCACAACTGTGGGCCCAGAGGAAAGGAACCCTGCTCTGTTAACAACCAAGGAGGCTGTGCAGTGACCTTGTCTTCAGCTTACCAAGCTCCTGTAGCACACTCTTGCTGCACAGAGAAGACCCTCATCCCTGCCACAGCCTCATGCCATTCTTGTATCCAGTTCAGTCAAAAATCCTAGGGAAAAGACTCAAAGTCCAGCGATATTAGCTTCTGGGTGGCAATCTTGGACTAAACAGGCAGATGCTCTACCTCCCCCACATACAGTAGTAGAGCAGAGACAAGAAAACAAAAGTTTAAGACCAAAGAAAATTAAACAAGGACATATAGTCAAAGAAAGAACACCAAGCAAGCGGAAGTCCCTGACCATGAGCATGAGGAAGTCCCTCCTGGCTGGTACTGAGAAGGCTCCCTACTCTGGAGGTGGGGAAATCCCAGAAATAGCCTCTGCATGTGCTCTCCAGGAGGAATCCTCTGTCTCCATCGCTTTTTGCAGCCGAGAGCTCCACCTTCTGGAAGGTTCTTCCATGCATGCTACCTCCTTGCTGTCTGCCACTTTCCCAATTCTTTCTGCAGCAGTAAGGGTGGAAACCAATGGGTGTTGTCAGGTTTGAGGGCATCAGCTCCTGAGCCAAGGGTCTTTGGAAAAAAGGCATCTCTTGGTTCATGCACAATGTGTGAAATCCTGGGGTAATTAAAAGGCTTCGGTAAACAGGGTAAAGGAGACGTGCTAAAAGGAAGGAATATTTATCAGGTACAACACTGTTGAAACACTGAAAAACTGGAATTCAGTGAACTTGTTTATTCAACGAATACTGGGCGACCATCTACTAAAAATGAAGCACTGTGCCAGATGCGGAGGACACAGCAGTAACAGATGACACTAACGACAACAAGAAGACTTCTGATTTAAAAATTAAGAGGGGAAGTTGGAGTGTACATGCATTCCTGGTGTGGGTAAATCCAAAACATTTCAGAAAATGATACAATGTGTGATAAACCTAAGACTTTTTTACTCTTGGTGAGTCTTAAATGAGGACAGAGTAAAAGCAGACAGAAATCCTAGGAAATGAAAGTTTTATGATAATTTTCCCTTAAGAAACAAGACCATATCGGAAGGTTGATTGGGTGATCCCCACACATTTGCAACAAGCAACCTGTCCCTTCCCAACAATTCCAAGTGGCAAACAAGTACGAAAGCAGGAAAAGCCTACCATGCTGCAACTCGGACCAGGACTGCAACACACGTTACTGGAAAATTGGTCAGGAGCCAGTGTGGTGGCTCAGCAGACTGAGCCTCTGCTTGCAACACCCACATCCCCTGTCAGTGCTGATAGACTCCTGGCTGCTCAACCCCTAATCTAACTTCCTGCTAATGCACCTTGAAAAGCAGCAGAGGTGGCTGAGTGCTAGGGTTCCTGTATCACACGGAAGACCTGGATGGAGTTCCAAGCTCCTGGCTTTGGACTGGCCCCACCCTGGCCACTTCATTCATTTGGGGAGTGAACCTGCAAATGCAAGATCTCTCGATCTCTCTCTCTCTCTCTCTCTCTCTCTCTCTCTCTCTCTCTCTCTCTCTCTCCCTTTCAAATAAGTAAATCTTAAAAAGAAATGTGCCAAGCACTCAAGCATAGTTTTCTTTAACATTGCGTTCTTTTTTTAACATAACCTTTATATGATGTGATCCCTGACAATCCTGCCTACAAAACAAGTCTCTGCGGAGAGGTTGCTTAGTGGTATTGTCTGGGTCTGGGTCTGGGTCCCTCTCTCCTTCTTCTGCATGGCCACTCACCCTTCTTGGTTTTTGGTCTGAATGATGTTCCTCTTTGAGTTGCAGTTTTTTCTGGTGTGACTCAGATTCTGCAAATATGTATTATCTCAAGTCAATCAAGATCCAGTCCAGATTCTGCCATTTAACTTTAACTATTTTCATATAAACACAGTGATTTAAAGACATCTGCAGCTTATTTTTCAGTAAGGCCTGGTATAGCTTTTAAGCAATTTCTTGCCAGCCATACACAGCAATGAATGGACTGTAACATACCATAAGTACTACCACATTCCTAAAGGTAGATAAATCACCTCAAGTATTTGACACCTGGATATGTTTCTTTAAAACGTGATTTTAAAAAATGCTACCAGTTTGGCCGGCGCCGTGGCTCAACAGGCTAATCCTCCGCCTTGCGGCGCCGGCACACCAGGTTCTAGTCCCGGTCGGGGTGCCGGATTCTGTCCCGGTTGCCCCTCTTCCAAGGCCAGCCCTCTGCTGTGGCCCAGGAGTGCAGTGGAGGATGGCCCAAGTGCTTGGGCCCTGCACCCCATGGGAGACCAGGAAAAAGCACCTAGCACCTGACTCCTGCCATCGGATGAGCGCGGTGCGCTGGCCGCAGCGCGCCGACCGCGGCAGTCATTGGAGGGTGAACCAACGGCAAAGGAAGACCTTTCTCTCTCTCTCTCTCTCTCTCACTGTCCACTCTGCCTGTCAAAAAAAAAAAAATGCTACCAGTTTGTCTTTGATGACCACCGTGTCTCCAGGAAATATATGTTCAGGAAATACATCCCCAGGAAATGTGGTTAAGACAGGCATCTGTTCTAGCCATCAGAACCCATACATGTGCTGCTCCTTCCATAGCTACCCCTCTCACTTCCTGTTTCCTTGCTCTCAGAGACAGACAATGAATTGAGACTTGCTTGGGATAGACTATGCTGTGCAGACCTGGAACTCAAGAATCCGAAGGGAGAATTCATGTTCTCACTCATGACTTGAATGCTATCTGAGTTAATCAGATATTCGTGAGGGCTTTCTCATAAGGCTAATGAAGGTGGCATTTTAGGAAAAAAACACCAAACAGACAAATACACAAATATGTGTACTATCTAAATATATGTAATGTAGTATTCTTTATAACAAATACTTTCTCAGTCATTGTGGAATGATTTAATAAACAATAATACACACGTGTTGGACACAGGCATTAAAAAAACACATATTTCATCAAGTAGCAAATGACCTGAGAACATTTTGTTATAATATATTCACAGCAAAAATGGGTGAAAAACTATATTCAATAAAATTTCAACTAATAACTCTCTATGCTGATGTAATTTTTATTTTTTTTTACTTATTTATATTTTCTAAATATAATTATAATGAGCAATGTTACTTTTGTGGCAAGGAATAGACCAAATACAAATAGACAGGAATAGACCTGTGAATAGACCAAATACAAAAAGCAGCAATCTATTTTCACAATATTCCTTTAAAAAAATCAATCGGCTGGCACTGTGGCACAATGGGAAAAGTCACTACCTGCAATGCCTGCATTCCACATGGGCGCCAGTTCATGTCCCACTGGCTCCACTTCCAATCAGGCTCCCTGCTGATGTGCCTGGGAAAGTAGTGCCCCTGCACCCATGTGGGAGACTTGAAGAAGTTCCTGGCTCTTGGCTTCAATGTAGCTCAGCCCTGGCCATTGCAGCCATTTGAGGAGTGAACTAGCAGATGGAAGATCTGTTTCTCTGTATCTCTCTCTCTCTCTCTCTCTCTAACTCTTCCTTTCAAATAAATTAAATAAATCTTAAAAAATCTATCAATTAATTGAAGGCAGTGATCTAGACAGAGATAAATAGAACTCTCTCATCTGTTTGTTCACTCCCCAAGTGTGTACAACAGAGGGAGAGAAGCCAGGAACCAGGAACTCATTCCAGGTCTCCTATGTGGTAGAAGGATTTGTGCCATCACCTGCTACTTCCCAGGGTACTCTTAGCAGGAATCTGGATTTCATGGTAGAACTGGGACACATACCCAAGCACTCTGATATGGGAAGTAGTGTCTGATATGGGAAGCATTGTCTCAGTCCACCCCAATGTTTCTTACTTTTTTTTTTAATATTTATTTTATTTCAAAGGCAGAGTTAGAGAGATGCAAAGGCAGAGGCAGAGAGAGAAAGAGAGAGGTAGGTCTTTGATCTACTGGTTCACTCCCCAGATGGCTGCAACAGCCAGAGCTGCCAGGAGTCAGGGGCCTCTTACATGTTTCCCACACAGGTGCAGGGGCACAAGGATTTGGGTCTATCTTCTCCTGCTTACCCAGGCTGTAGCAGAGAGCTGGATTGGAAGTGAAGCAGCCAGGACTCAAACCCACACCCATATGGGGTGCCAGCCCTGCAGGCAGAGGCCTTACCCGCTATGCCACAATGCCAGCTTCCTTACTTTCTTTTACAATATGAATCCCTAGTTCATTCATTGACTGGCATGATCTTGCTTGCCCAGCCTCGTTCTCTTTAAATCTCTTCCAGTCATCTCAGATCTTTCTCTTAAAAGTTATAAATTGGTCATAGTCATTCAGAAAATTAATAAGCCTTGGGATTCAACTTTACTCTGCAATACATCAAGTTATCAGAAGTATCTGGAGTACTTGGGGTAATCATAAAACTTTACATTATCAAACACACACAAAGGCACATACACAGAGCTTTTAGATCAGCAGCTTTTAGAAATGGAATTTTGTTATGGAAGTGGAAAGGGAATTTTCCTCTGAGGACAAAGGTATTATGCTAAGCATCTCAATTCCACTGCCCTGTCTGATTCTCAGAAATCTGTGTGGCACGCCTTACTTATACATTACACATGAGAAATTCTTCCAAGAAAGTTGTTATCCATCCAAGGTTATTTAGCCTGTGCCAGGGAAGTAAGAGTACACCATGAGTGTTGTTCTCTTGTCTCCAAAGCTCATGTCTTACCTGCTGCAGTGCCTCATCTTGATGAATTTGCATCCTTGAAAAACAGTTTCATTAGAAAGGGGAAACTATGGCTTGACATTATAGGGTAGAATCACTTTTTCCATCCTACTGCATGGATAATGCAAAGATGCCACAGTCCTATTACAGAGTAGAAATTATCTCAGGGCTGGCCTTCTCCTCCCTAGCCACACTCACTCCTTTCATGCCTCAGTACTTAGTCTCAAAGAGCTCTGAGCACCTGTCCTTGGGTGTGAGGATAAAGCTTACCAAGATGATGCACTTAACACTAAGCCTTTTGTACTTAGTATAGCTTTTTCTGCAAAATGAAGTTGTAAATGCAAAAAAAATTTTTTTTTATAAAGCTTTTATTTAAAGAATATAAATTTCCAAAGAACAGCTCATGGACCACAATGGCTCCCCCCCCATACAACTTCCCTCCCTCCCCCCACCCTCCCCTTTCCCGCTCCCTCTCCCCTTCTGTTCACATCAAGATTCATTTTCAATTCTCTTTATACACAGAAGATCAATTTAGTACATATTACGTAAAGATTTCAATGGTTTGCCCTCGCATAGAGACACAAAATGATAATACTGTTGGAGTACTAGTTATAGTATTAATTCACAATGTACAGCACATTAAGGACAGAGATCCTACATGATTTTTTTTTTAAAAAAATTGATTAATTGTCTATGCAATTTCCAGTTTAACACCAAGTTTTTTAATCATTTGCAATTATCTTTATATAAAGAAGATCGATTCATTATATACTATGTAAGGATTTCATCAGTTTGCACCCACTCAGAAACACAAAGTGTAAAAATACTGTTTCAGTACTAGTAATAGCATCACTTCACATTGGATAACACATTAAGGACAGATCCCTCATGAGACGTAAGTACACAGTGACTCCTGATGTTGATTTAACAATTTGACACTCTTGTTTATGGCGTCAGTAATCTCCCTAGGCTCTGGTCATGAGTTGCTGAGGCTATGGAAGCCTTTAGGGTTCGCCGACTTCGATCTTATTCCCACAGGGCCATAGTCAAAGTGGAAGTTCCCTCCTCCCTTCAGAGAAAGGTACCTCCTTCTTTGATGGCCCCATTCTTTCCACTGGGATCTCACTCGCAGAGATCTTTCATTTAGGTCTTCTGTTTTTTCCAGAGTGTCTTAGCTTTCCATGCCTAAAATATTCTCATGGGCTCTTGAGCCAGATCCGAATGCCTTAAGGGTTGATTCTGAGGCCAGAGTGCTATTTAGGACATCTGCCATTCTATGAGTCTGCTGTGTATCCTGCTTCCCATGTTGGATCATTCTCTCCCTTTTTCATTCTATCAGTTACTATTAGCAGACACTAGTCTTGTTTGTGTGATCCCTTTGACTCTTAGACCTATCAGTGTGATCAATTGTGAGCTGAAATTGATCACTTGGACTAATGAGATGGCATTGGTACATGACACCTTGATGGGATTGTATTGGAAACCCCTGGCACAATTCTAACTCCATCATTTGGGGCCGTTCCGATTGAGCATGTCCCAAATTTTACATCTCCTCCCTCTCTTATTCCCACTCTTATATTAGACAGGGATCACTTTTCAGTTAAAATTTAAACACCTAAGAATAATTGTTTGTTGATTACAGAGTTCAACCAATATTACTAGAATAAAAAAAAAACTAAAATGGATAAAGTATTACATTGTACAACAACAGTCAGCACAAGAGCTGATCGAGTCACTGTTTCTCATAGTGTCCATTTCACTTCTACAGGTTTCCCCTTTGGTGCTCAGTTAGTCATCGCCAATCAAGGGAAACAAATGATATTTGTCTCTTTGGGACTGACTTAATTCACTCAGCATGATGTTTTCCAGATTCCTCCATTTTGTTGCAAGTGACCGGATTTCATTGTTTTTTGACTGCTGTATAGTATTCCGTAGAGTACATGTCCCATAATTTCCTAATCCAGTCTACTGTTGAAGGGCATTTGGGTTGGTTCCAAGTCTTAGCTATTGTGAATTGAGCCGCAATAAACATTGCTGTGCAGACGGCTTTTTTGTTTGCCAATTTAATTTCCTTTGGGTAAATTCCAAGGAGTGGGATGGCTGGTTGAATTTTTTTTGCAAAAAAATTTGGGATCACAGAACAAGATAGCTGAGTGTTTGGCCTTGTAGGTAAATATGCAAATCAATCACAGAAGCTCAGAGAGATAAGCAATGCACCCCAGTCACGTAGCTAATAAGTAGCAGAACCAGGATTCAAATCCAGTGCTTCTTGACTCTTGAGAGCCTGACATCTTTCCAGTACCCTGATGGTTCTCACCAGCAGCATTTATCAGCAACATCAGACACTTGTACAAAGACCAGCTGTCCAAGCTTCAGCTCACAACTGTTGAATGACCATCTCCAGGGTCAGAACATGTGAGTTTGTTGTTTGTTGAAGTGATTTCCTAGGCAACCTTGCTACATGCCGGAGTTTTGTTTTGTTTTGTTGTTTTTTGTTTTTTGACAGGCAGAGTGGACAGTGAGAGAGAGAGAGACAGAGAGAAAGGTCTTCCTTTGCCGTTGCTTCACCCTCCAATGGCCGCCGCAGCTGGCACGCTGCAGCCGGCGCACCGCGCTCATCCGATGGCAGGAGCCAGGTGCCAGGTGCTTTTCCTGGTCTCCCATGGGGTGCAGGGCCCAAGCACTTGGGCCATTCTCCACTGCACTCCCTGGCCAGAGCAGAGAGCTGGCCTGGAAGAGGGGCAACTGGGACAGAATCCGGTGCCCTGACCGGGACTAGAACCTGGTGTGCCGGCGCCGCAAGGCGGAGGATTAGCCTGCTGAGCCACGGCGCCCGCCTACATGGCAGAGTTTGATAGCACCTTACTACACCGTGCTGCCTTCTGGTCTTATAGAACTGGTCCTCACTGAAGCAACAACAACTTGTAGATTAACTCTGTGTGTCTTACGAGAGTTACTAGTGAACTGGCAAGATTCTGCCATTTTGTGAATTTTCGTGAAGCTTTACATTGTGTTTGATTTTTTTTGCTTTATCTTGCATGCATTGTTTTTAACTGCTGTCAGCTTACTCACAGTTAACCTGCAGAATCCGTTGGTTTATCTGACTCCACACTCCAAAAAATTCTGTAATAAATATTAGATTCTGTCTTTCACTTTGGGACACCAGATCTGCCAGAGATTGCCCTTTGCTTTAAAGTGCCTTTTGCTTTGTTCACAAAATGCAAATATTAAGCAAATTTCACGGCTATTAGGACTAAATTTGGTTATATTTGAAAAAAATTCAGTAAAATGATTAAGTATCAAGAGATTCTCATGATTAGAAATGGTAAGACTGGGGCTAGTAATGTAGGGCAGTAGGCTAAGCCTCTGCCTGTGGTGCCAGCATCCTGTATGAGTGCCATTGCAGCCTTTTGGGGAGCAACCAGCAGATGGAAGACCTCTGTATCTGTCCCTATCTCTCTGTCAGTAAATCTGCCTCTCAAATAAATAAAACCTTGAAAGAAAAAGAGAGAGACAGAGAGGAAGGACGGAAGGACAGACAGACGGACATGATTACCTTCAGTGAACCCAAAGGACTAGGGACTAGGGACTACACCTACTCCCAAAATGAGGCCGTTTAGGTAACTCATTGATTACAGGTCAAGGTCAGGGCCTCTACAATGTTTCAGAAGTGTAATGTACACAATTTCCCCATCCCTCATCCATTCCCTGCTTCTGATCACAATACAGTCCTGGTGTCTGACTACAGATGTCATCTAAAGTTCACTGAAACCAAGACAGTTCTCTTCCCGCTGCAGAGTGTTCTTATTGAAGGTTTGTAAAGTTTCTCTCTTGCTTCTGTGTTACAGTCAAATAATCTTTCATGTTTAGGAATAAGAGATAGAAATACTTGACTATATAACATCACTGAAACACGCCCCCAGCTTCCAAGAGGAATTTCCAACCTTGAGATGTTTTAGATCACTTCTCTGCTGCTATCTTTCAGTGAACACAGAAAAAAAAAAAAACAGGTCTGAACATTGTCAAGAATGAGGTCCCATCATGAGATATATAGAAGCACTGTGTTATTATTCAGCCTTCAAAAAGACTGGAATCCTGCCATTTCTAGCAACATAAAGGAACTGGAAGACACTGTGTTAAGTAGAGTAAGCCAGGTACAGAAATACAAATACTGCATGTTCCCATTCTTACTGGAAGCCTAAGAAGTTGATTTCATAGAAGTCAAGTAGAATAGCATTCATTTGTGATTGGCATGGGTAGGGTGAGAGATAGCACTAAGTAAGGTGACAAGCAGCCAGAGTTACACAGCAGAATTAAGCTGTAGTGCTCTACAGCACAGTGGGTTCACAATTTATTTTTATATTTGCTAAAGAACTAGAAGACATGGGATGGCGCTGTGGTGCAGCAGGTTATAGCCCCAGCCTGCAGCACTGGCATCCCATGTGGGCATCAGTTCGAGTCCCGACTGCTCCTCTTCATACCCAGCTCTCTGCATGGCCTGTGAGGGCAGTAGAAGATGGCCCAAATGCTTAGGCCCCTGCACCCATATCAGAGACCTGGAAGAAGCTCCTGGCTCCTGGCTTTGGATCAGCTCAGCTCTGGCCATTGCAGTCATTTGGGGAGTGAACCAGCAGATGGAAGACCTCTCTTTCTCTGGCTCTACTTCTCTCTGTAACTCTTTCAAGTTAATAAAATAATTCTTTAAAAAAAAAGAACTAGAAGGGATCCTAACACAAAGAAATTATAAATATTTAAGGAATTGGAAATGCTAATTACCCTGATCTGATCATTACACATTGTGTACATTTATCAAATTACCACACCGTACCCCATCAAAATTTCATAAAATGGAAAAGCAGGAAATCTTTATTCGAGTTCTGATAATGGAGACTATTCAACTCTTCTACTCCTCAACTCTAGACCATTAAATGGTGCTTGCATGAGACTGTGCAATGAGAAGGAATATGATAAACTCATAGAATTTAAAATAACTAGTAAGTTCCTGTTGATGTGCTTTCCATAATTTTTTGAAATGTTTTTCTTTATTTTTATTTCATCTAGTTTTTCATACTTGTAATTAATGTCTGGTATCTCTCCAGAATCCATTTGCACCATTTTCCCTTGTCCTTCAGTCTTGTCGTTACTACAAAAGAAGCAAGTCTGCTCTGAGCACTTGCGGCCCCATTAGTGATTAACACAGAGGACCCAGGAAACACCCGTGTCCTCAGCCTGAGCCATCTGCTGTCTTCCAGTACTCTGCTATAGAGAACAGCTAGCCCAGCAGTTTCAGCCATCAGGCTCCTGTCATGGCTCCCTCACTATTCCTTCAGGAGTTAAAATCAGGAGTTTCAAATCAACAAGCAAAAATTGGAGTCTTTTCAATGAACTTCATACTGTTAGTCATACAGATACAAACAAGAATCAACACATTTAAAAGCTAGAGGAGGAATATCATATACTCAAATGGTTCCCAATTAATGGTATAGACTTGAGAAAGTCAGAGTTGAGGAGTCTCCATTATGAAAACTCAAAGGGATCCCTGCCTTTCCATGTTACGAAACCTTGTTCCTAGTATAACAATATTTATATGCAGTACAATGTATGCTACATGTATACAATATGTAGTGATAAATTCAGGGTAATGAGCATTTGTATCTCCTTAAATAGGTATGAATTAAAGAAATGACATAAATTATGGGGTCACTGCTTCCCCAGGGATGGTACCTGGATCATGAGACAAATCCCAGAGGTGGTTAAGAAACACAGCTTCCTGAGTTACACACCAAACTGCAGAGCAGGATCTCTGAGTATAGACTAAAAAATAAACTTTAACCAGGTTCTGTGGTTCTTTTTATGCCCACAGTTTGTAAATTTCTCAAGGGAGAAATGTTCTGGGCAGTTATGAAGAGGAAAGAGTCACACACAATTGTTCTTCCATAGTTGAATGTGTTAACTCTTAGAGTCTCATCATTTGTACACATTAAAATCGAATGTGAACTTGATGTATCACAAAATAATTCTTACTTAGAGGATATGGGGTGAGATCCAGCAATCTGCATTTCTGATATGCATAGTAGTGATTATAGTCATTTAAACTGGGTAACACTGCGAAGTGTTGGCTAAAACCATGGTCGGTTAGATGGCAGTTGGCTGTCACCTTGCGCACTCTCTGCAGGGTATGGTAACATTTAAAGGGTATTATTTTGCTGGTATCTCTAAGTTTCCCAAGAAGACAAACCCATATTATTAGGTAAACAGTCAGAGGGAACCCTCATTTAGTGCTGTGGTTAGAATTGATGCAGCCACTTCACTGAATATCTCTGTTCACTATAATCAACTGTTATCCGGCTCAGAAAATTCATACTTTGAAAAAAATGTAGTATGTTCCATCAGACCTGCTTTCTCCTTTGAAAATACAATCCATAGATGGAATACAGATTTGAATATTATTTCCCAAAAAAGTAACTATCTCCTAAGACAGCAAAATTGTAAATGTAGCATCTTGGTACTTACACAGGTTGTCAAAAAGTACAATATGATAGAGCAGCATCCTCAGCCTTTTCAAGTCACAAAATCAGAGGCCAAGGAAAATCTGTACAAGGCAGCTCCCATCACGTGTAAGGAGCGCCAGTGCTGGAGGAAGCCAAAGTCATCCACCAGTTCTCCTCTCCTACAGCCAGAACTCATCACATGCCAAAGTCAAAGTCCACAAAACCCTAAATCAGTCTCCAGTGCTTAAGAGATCTATCAGGCCGACTCAAAAGGAGCCTTTACAGATTCAATGCTTACCAAAAGGGAAACTGCATAAAATTCAGAAAAATATCCACAAATGTCCAACATATGTTTATTATACAATTAACATGAACTATCAGAGAAGAAAGCATTCGACTGTGAAAGCAAACAGCTTGCTTATTTATGACTGAATGAGACTAGAAGGGCAGAAGGATCTTGTAGAAGACCCAGAATGACCTCTGTGTTGAGTACGTGCCTAGGACATGTTATCATCCTTATCAATCCCAGATGTTGAAATGCACTGAGGCTTGTTCTGACTTCCAGGTTATTTTCAGAATTGCACAAACAACCAGTGGAAAGGCTCACCCTACAGTGCAGAAAAAGTAGCTGAGACAGAGACATGCTCATTTGCCAAGACAATCTGGGGCTCTGAATCCCTTCCCTAATCATCTTTGCTGAATTCTGAGCAGTCTTGCCTGATGCAAATGAGACATGATTTTCTGACTACCTGAAATCCACTTTTTGGTAACCAACACAAAAACCAATGGTATTCCAGGGTACTTCAAAAAGTTGGTGAAAAATAGAAAAGGTGAGTGTATTTTTGATGCAAAAAAATGTGAGATGCACCCTAGGAGGAGTTTCCAAAAGATTCACAGAAAATATGTATTATGAGAAAGTTAGGCAGATTTCCAAATATTTTTGCATCAAAATTTACTTGTCTTTAAATTCTTTCTTTCCACAAATCTGAAGTTCCCTCATGCCTCTAATGGAAAGAAGCCGGCTACTAGGAATCACAGATGAAAGCATTGCTATGGAGTCAAGGAGAAGAAAATAACTGTTTCTGCTACTATATTGTGTTTATTTTTAAGTTTTTATTTGTTTCTTATTTCCATCTTATTTGAAAGGCAGAGAGTCAGAGACCTCCCAACTACTGTTCACCACCCAAATGCCCACAACACCTGGGTCTAGGCCAGGCCAGAGCCAGGAGCCAGAAACTAGTGTTGGTCTTCCACATGGGTGGCAAAGACACACGCCCTTGAGCCATCATCTGCTGGCTCCCAGATGCACATTAGCAGGAGGCTGGAGTTGGAAGTGGTGGTGGAACCAAACCCAATTACTCTGACAACACAACATGGGCATCCCAAGCAGTGTCTTAACCACTGCATTAACCACCCATCCTGATGGGTTTTTTTTTTAGAATTTTATTATTATTATTATTATTTTTGACAGGTAGAGTGGTCAGTGAGAGCGAGACAGAAAGGTCTTCCTTTTGCTGTTGGTTCACCCTCCAATGGCCGCTGCAGCCGGCACATCACGCTGATCCAAAGCCAGGAGCCAGGTGCTTCTCCTGGTCTCCCATATGGGGTGCAGGGCCCAAGCACTTGGGCCATCCTCCACTGCACACCTGGGCCACAGCAGAGAGCTGGCCTGGAAGAGGGGCAACCGGGACAGAATCCGGCGCCCCAACCGGGACTAGAACCCGGTGTGCCGGCGCCCCTGATCTTAATCTTTCTAAGTATTTGGACTTACTCTTCCTTAGGGTTAATGTGTTCTACCAGTGCTGCAATAAAATTCCACCTTATCGAATGACGTTGGAATCAAGATGTTTAGAGAAGTCATATCTTTTAAGAAAATACAAGATACAGATTTAATCTTAGAATTTCTGAACAGGCATGAGAATTAGTTCCATATAAATAATTATAATAAACGCTAAAACTGTCAAATTCCCTTTTCCATTTTTAAGTACATTTGGCTATACTATAAATAACAAAATCCTACAAAAAAAGTACATGAGTTTTTCTAATTCTCTTGCTAGACAACAACTACCACGCATATGAAAATGAGATTCCTTAACATTTTTATTTTGAGGTCTGGCATTGTGGCATGGCAGGTTCAGCAACTGCCTACAATGCCACATCTCACATGGGTGCCAGTGTGTGCCCCAGCTGCTCCACTTTCAATCCACCTCCCTGCTCGTGGCGTGGGAAAAGTAACAAGATAGTCCAAGTGTGTGGGCCACTGCTTCCCACATGAAAGAATGCATGAAGCTCCAGGCTACAGTCTGGCCCAACCTGAGCTATTGTGGCCACCTGGGTAGTGATTCAGGCACTAGAAGACGTATTTTTCTGTAATGCCAACTTTCAAATCAACTTCAAAAAAAGTTATTTTGATTGCTGGCATTGTGGCACAGAGAGCAATGCCAGCTTCCCATAAAAGCAACTAACTCAAATCTGAGTTCCTCCACTTCTCATTCACCTTCCTACCCCTTAGGAAAAGCTCAAAATACAAGCAGTACTCACAGTCAGAGCTGACTTGTTTGCTTGTTTCTCAAGAAAACTACAACTGAATGAAGTGAGGCTGTTGGATAGATGCCTTCTATGACTGATGCTAGTATAACAAAGCATTTGGAGCCAACTGAGGAAGTGAGTGAGCTCCGAGAAGAACAAAGAGGTGATGCTTGTATGCTGTCTGCATTGTCCTCTGTTTGTGTTTCAGCTGTTTGAGAGAGTCAAGGAAGTCTGTCCAAACGTGCACGAGAAGATCCGGGCTGTTTCCGCGGATCTCAACCAGAACGACTTCGCCATCAGCAAGGAGGACCTGCAGGAGCTCCTCTCGTGCACAAACATCGTCTTCCACTGTGCGGCCACCGTGCGCTTTGATGACCATCTCAGGTACACGGCCTGCCTTCGCCCCACTTGTGTGTGTATGTGAGCATGCACACGGTGTCTGCTGCATGATGTTTTGGTCATAGAAGGCATAGGTCCTCAAGAGAAAATACACCAAGTCACTTCTCCCATGTGGTGCTGTGGAAAACATTCATTCCAGCTCATTTTAGGACATCTGTGATTATGTGGATCTATGTTCAGTGTTACAAACTGTGCAGACTGATGTTTTTCAGCCTGCTCAATTTTTTTCATGGGATTTTTGGCCAACAAATATGCTATTATGAACTGTAATGTAAACATAACCTTCCATTGAACACATATATAATATACTCCACCAGTGCTGTATTGGTGGACACGGTCATTTTTCAGTATCTAACAATTCTGTGATGAACATCTCAGTGCACATCGTTATGTGGCCTCTGTGTGTTCTCCTTGCAATAAATTCCCAGAACAGTCAGGTACATAGAAGATGTGCCCAGGTTGTGAAGTTGGTTGCATTTTGCATATAATACTTGATTGCTCTCCGAGTGATACTGCCTTACACTGTCCCTGTGCACATGAATACTCACCTCTTAGGCTCACACCATGGTAGAAAGGGGATTCCATGTTTTTTTGGTTTTTGTTTTTTGTTTTTTTGTAAAGGAGCAGCCGGGACTAGAACAGGCGCCCATATGGGATGCTGGTGCTTCAGGCCAGGGCATTAGCCTGCTGTGCCACAGCACCGGCCCCCATGTTTTGGTTTTTATTCTTTGATTATGAAGACTGACTTTTAAATGTTTATTAGCATTTTATTCTTTTGTGAGGTGTCCTTTGTGTTCTTTAATCATTTTTCCATGGAAATATTTCTTTTTGAGGCTCCCTGGAAGATGGAGCTTGTAACTCCTTGTCTTCTAGAACGCTCAGAATGTTTTAACAGGTAGCATTTGTCTCTCAACCCTCTTCATTATTTATGCACTTATTGATAGTTTCTTCCAGAATTTAATGGTTTCATTTTTACAGTTCAATTTCTTAGCCATTTCAAATTTATTTAGCCACAAAGAGGAAATTCTATTTAAAAATTCTATAAGAAAAGTCAGGTAGGTGTGGTGCTGGCATAGTGGTATGTTGTTAATATTCATGACTTATTTTCACTCTATATTTAACATGAAATGCTTACACAAATTTTATTTTGCCAGGCAGAGTTACACATAGAGACAGAGAGAGAGTTATAGACAGTGAGAGGGAGACAGAGAGAAAGGTCTTCCTTCTGTTGGTTCACTCCCCTAATGGCTGCTACAATTGGCGCGCTGTGCTCATCTGAAGCCAGGAGCCAGGTGCTTCTTCCTGGTCTCCCATGCAGGGGCAGGAACCCAAGCACTTGGGCCAACCTCTGCTGCCCTCCTGGGCCACAGCAGAGAGCTAGACTGGAAGAGGAGCAACTGGGACTAGTACCTGGTACCCCAACCGGAACTAGAACCCAGGGTGCCAGCACCACAGGCGGATTAGCCAAGTGAGCCATGGTGCCAGCCACAAATTTTATTTTTAAACCCTTTAATGTATTCCACAAATCAGACTATCTCTACCAGTATCACACACAATTTTAACTATTGTAATTTATTAGGGCAAGAATACATAGAGCATTCTTTTTTTTTAGAAGCTTCTTAAATAACCTCTCCTACTTTTGAATTTAGAATAATTTTGGAGGTTTTTTTAAAAATCCAAAAGTTTGTTGAGGATTACCTTGTAGAACTTGACATTTAAAATGCCTATTCTTTCTCCAAAAATGATGTATGTCTTTACTTATTCAATTAATTATGACCATTAATGAGGTTTTACAGTTTTCTTAATATATATTCTTTTAGGGTTAATTTCCCTCTTAAGTATGCAATTTTGAATATACCTTTATTTTATTTTCTCTAAATTTGGTTTAGTGGAAAATTAGTGATTTTTTCACATGATTTTGATGATTGGGCACATTACTTGTCTTATTGTACATCCCAGTTCAGACTGTTTCCCAAATATACAATTAACTAATCTAATAGTGACTTTAACTGTCTATTCCATACTTAAAGCTTTCATTAATTTTATTTTCCTCTCCAACTACAGGGCTGGTGTGATATTAAGTAGTAATCAATGTGGGCATCCTCCCTGGCTGTGGTTTACAAGCAATGTACCCTGCCAATCACCACTAACCCTGACATTAAGCAAGCAAATTGCTATGTGCATTGTTTAATCATTTCATTTGTGTTTTTGTTAATGAGTTAAATTGGGAGTCAAGGGGTGGGAGTGTGGCGTAGTGGGTAAACCTGCTGCCTGCAATGCCAGCATATCATAGAGGTGCCACTTGGAGTCCCAGCCGCTCTAGTTCCTATCCAGCTCCCTGCTAATGTGCCTAGGAAAGCAGCAAAGGGCAGCCCAATACTTGCACCCTTGCACCCATGTGGGAGTCCGGAGAGAAGCTCTTGGCTCCTGGCTTTAGATTAGCTCAACAACCGCTATCACAGCCCTTTGGGAAGTGAACCAGTGGATGGAAAAGCTGTCTCTTGCTCCCCCTAACTCTACCTTTCAAATAAATAAATCTTTTTTAAAAAAGGAGAATAGATACTAAATGCCATTTAAAAAGCTTTTGTCTATATGAACTGGTCTTTGTCTTTCTGAATTAAGTTAGATGAATAAATAGGTTTATTGATGTTGGATAAACCATGTATTCCTGTAGTGAACTATTTTACTGTCACCACATACAGCTTTCTATTCTGTTAGCTACAATTTAGGATTTTGCCATCAGTTTTCCTATTTGACCTAGATCCTAACAACGGCAGCTTACATTGCTCATTTACAACATTCAGTGTCACTCCCATCCGATTCATTTCTATTTCATGAATTGAGTTGTATGTAAATTTGTATATAGAAGCCCCTTCAGTAGTGCAGGGGACTGTGATTTTTTCTTTCAGTTTGTTAGAACCAAATGTCCTCCAAATACATGGTTCATGGGACTATACAGCCATGGTCCTCTGCAGCTGTCACCCAGTTCTTAGAGATATGGGGGTTACTGCAGCAGGTACACGTGAAGCAAGGTGGGGTGCTGGTGCCCTCATCCTGTTCCTTCTACTTCACCTTTCTAGACACGCTGTGCAGCTCAATGTCACAGCCACCCAGCAGCTGCTGCTGATGGCCAGTCAGATGCCGAAGTTGGAAGCCTTCATCCATATCTCCACTGCCTTTGCCAACTGTAACCTGAAACACATCGACGAAGTCATCTATCCATGCTCTGTGGAGCCAAAAAAGATCATCGACTCCATGGAGTAAGTTGGGTCAATTGAAGGGAGAAGGGAGTGGGTAGGTTGTGTTCTGATTCTCTGTAACCCTGGGTTAACAGGGTAACCAAGTGGGGTACCCTGGAATCGAAATGCGTTGAAAGGGGCTAACGTGATTGCTCTGACCCTGCTGGTTGGTATTGCTAAAGGGGAAGGTGATAGAAAGCAACGTTTTTAAGTGATTCACAACTGCAGGAGGCACGTAGAATACTACGCATTGTCAGACTGACATGGGTTTGACTCACGGCTCCACAATTTGTCCCTCTGCGAATTAGAGCCAGTTCCTTGGCCTCTCTGAGCCCCATTTTCTAATTCTGATGATGAGTTGTTGCATAAAGCGGAGTGTTCACCAGTCATTCAAATGGTTGGCCTAGACAACGAAGTAGGAATGAGAATCCCTCCAAGAGGGGGAAGAGGGCAGAGTCCCCTCCTGTGTTTGCCTGGGATATATTTTCCTTAATGTTCTGTTGCACGGGGGAAATGAGTACATTTATACTTGCTTTTTCCCGTTTTATTTAACCAAATTTACCCAGTTTTGTGATTAAAAAAACTCCCTTTTAAAATATTCTAATAGAAATGTGACCATTGCATAACAAAATTTCACATAGTGCTGTTTTTATGTTGAAAATCAGCTATTAAAATTTTTAGCTAAGAGTGCATTCCCTTCAGGGAGAACATTTTTATTTCTTCCAGCTCTAAGGTTAGATAGTTCTTTACCTGTCATTTAAAGATATGCAAGACAAAGAAGAATCAAGCTCACCTTAATCATCTAGATGTTGCTTAACTGGCACAAAGCAGCGTTTCATAGCTCAAAGTTGCCCAGGATAGCTGCAGAAAAGGCAGGTGTGGCTTGACCCACCTGTGCTATGGTTTGGGTGGTCCCCACAGGCCCTGTGTTAAAGGCACAGCCTCCATCCAGGGCAGTGCTACTGGGAGGTGGTAGAAGTGTTAAGAGCTGGGGCCTCGTGGGCGGTCTGTGGGTCCCTGGGCGCTTGCCCATGGAGGGTGGTTCTCACGCCAGGGCGGTTCTAACAGCCTGCATGGAGCGCAGTCTCTCTCCTTCCTGGCTCACCACAACCCATCACAGTGCGTGCTCCCCAGCCAATGGACCCCAGTCTCAGACATGGACCTCCAAAACCAGGGGCTGAAATACAACTCCCTCCTACATCAGTCGTTTGTCTCAGGTGTCTCACTGTGGTGATCAAACGGCTGAGCAGTACCGTGCCCCAAGCCAGGCCGGGAAGCACCTCTAAGCCCTCGGGGCATGTCCAGGATGTGGTTGGCTGCCCGTTTTCAGGGTTGTTTCCTGGCAAGGGCAATGCTGGCATGTTCAATGCCCAGGGAACGGGCAGACACCCTGTGATTCCAGAGCATGGTACCAAGTTTCCTGGCACACCATCCAAAGCAGATCCCCTAACTGGCAGAGCACTCAGGAACAGGGAACCCACCCGCAAGGTGGGGATACTCAAGGGACTGCTCTCACATTCCCCATCACTGTGTCCAGCAGGTAATTGCCCTATCATTCAAAGACTGAGCTCGCCTCCACAGGGAGGAGTTGGCATTCAGTGCTTGCCTCTCACCCTCCAGTAGTTGTCACCCACAAAACAGGGTGTGGTCCAACTGTGACTGGCATTTCAGGCTGCCATTTACTGCTCTCTTTTTTTTAAAAAAAGAAAAAAAAATCGAGAAAGAGGTATATCCAATACTTATTAACTCAGATTTCTAAATTCAAGACCAGCTGCCCATTATTCTTTCTGACCCCTTTCTTTAGACCTGGGCTGCGGTCACCGGCAAGTCTCGACCCCTCCCAGGCGCTCCCTTTAAGTTCCTAGGTCTGTTCCAAGAGCCCGCTTCTCCCTCCACGCCAGCTGGTTACCTCCAACTCAGACATCAGCACTCGTCCCTGAGCCCGCTACTTAATGCCCTTCCCAGAGCCACTGTGGTATCCAAGGCTTGTCTCTATCACTGCCCTTAAAGCAGGTCACTGCAATTTTCTGGTTGCTTATCTTTGTTCTTCAGTAAACAATGAGCTGTCAAAGAGAAACAGTGTTTCTTGGTCCTCCTTGTATCTCCTGGGCCAGTACATATTAGGAACTCATGTAACTTGTTCTTTGTTATTATGTGAAAGCCAGAGAGAGCCTGCACATGCTCCCCTCCATTCCCTAAAGTGCCCACCATAGGTGGGAATAGGCTGGGGCCGCAGCTCGGAATCCAACCCAGGTTTCCATGTGAGTAGCAGGGACCCATTTACTTCCTTTGAAGGCTTTTATTTAAATATAAATTTCATAGGTACAACTTTTGGAATACAGCAGTTCTTCCATACCTGCCCTCCCACCCCACCACCACCCAGCCTCCTACTCCCTCTCCCATCTTATGCTTCATTAAGATTAATTTTCAATTATCTTTACACTTGATCTTAGCCAAAAGGCCAAGAAGCAGTTTTAATTTTTTTTATGTAGTACAGAAGATCAACTCTATACTGAGCAAAGATTTGCTTACACAAGATGAACGCTATACTGAGTGAAGGTTAACAGTTTGCACCCACACAGACACACAAAGTATAAAGTACCGTTTGAAGACTAGTTTTACCATTAATTCTCATAGTGCAGCTTATTAAGGACAGATCTCCTACATGGGAAACAAGTGCACAGTGACTCCTGTTGTTGACTCAACAACTGACACTCTTGTTTATGGCATCAGTTATCACCTGAGGCTCCTGTCATGAGCTGCCAAGGCTGTGGAAGCCTCTTGAGTTCACCAACTCCTACCTTATTTAGACAAGGCCATCTTCAAAGTGGAAGTTCTCTCCTAACTTCAGAGAAAGGTACCTGCTTCTTTGATGGGACCCAATTCATTGAGCCATCACTGCTGTCTCTCATGGCCTGTGTTGGCGCTAAACTGAATCCAAGGGCAAAAGTGGGACTCAAACCCAGGTACTCCTAACTGGGCCACAGATGCCTTAGCCACCAGACTGAACACCAGCCCTTGAACGAATAGTTTCTGCTAACACTAGATCATCATTGTGCCACTGTTTTAGCTGTTTTTGTTTGAGCAGAATCGAGAGTAGATGACAGAATTCTGTAACATGAGACTTTGGACCATGGAAGTCTTGAGTGCAAAATATGTATATGCTCACACTGTATCCATTTTTAAGTTTATGTTTACTTATTTGAAAGGCACATTTTCCATCTGGTTCACTCCTCAAATGTCCACAATGGCTAAGGAGGCCAAGACTGGGCCAGGCCAAAGCCAGGAGCCAGAAATTCCATCCCAGCAGATGTCCCAAGTGACAGCTTAACCCACTGTACCACAACACCTATGCCTTACTCCTACTTCTGATGGCTCATTTTTCCTCCTCATTTTGAGTAACACTTTGAACAAGGCCGAGCACTTCCTCAGGGACTACCTCATCATTCATGTAGGCTTCAACAAGTTCTTTATCAGATGGAATTTTCTGACGTCTAGACTAACAAAGAACTGGGGCCTGTTGCCATGGCCTCCGCCTGCAGTGCCAGCATCCCAAATGGGCATTGATTCGGGACCCCACTGCTCTTCTGATCCAGTTCTCTGCTGTGGCCTAGGGAAGCTGTAGAAGATGCCCCAAATCCTTGAGCCCCTGCACCCACATGGAAGACTTGGAAGAAACCCCTGGCTCCTGGCTTCAGCCTGGCCCAGTCCCCCCCCACACACACACTGCAGCCATTTGGGAGGAGAACCAGCAGATGGTTCTCTGTGTATCTCTGCCTTTCAAATAAATAAGTAAACCGTTAAATCAAAAAAATAGAGTTTATGACTTTTGTTTTTTTATTGTGGTGAGGGGAGGGGGAAGGTATTCAGAAAAAGTTATTTGTCCAACAGTAAAGTTATTCTGAATACATTCATGTATGTAAATCCAGTTTTCAGTTGCTTTGTTTTCTCCTATTTCTTTCTTGATTTGCTAAAGGCCTGTGGCTACAGTGGTTTTCCACAGCTTTCAGGTCTTTGGTTCCTTCAGTAACTTTCATTTCCAGGGCCTGCAGTATAAAAACTTTAGTATGTGAGCCTACACACATTTATTTATGTATTCATTTGAGAGGCAGAGTTTACAGAGAGGCAGAGAGAGAAAGAGAAATGTTTTCCATCTTCTTGTCCACTTTTCTAATAGCTGCGATGGCTGGAGCTTCCTCCAGGTCTCCCAGGTGGGTTCAGGGGCCCAAGCACTTGGGCCATCCTCCGCTGCCTTCCCAGGCCACAGCAGAGAGCTGCACCAGAAGTGAAGCAGCCAGGACTTGAACCGGTGCCCAAATGGGATGCTGGCGCTGCAGGGGGCAGCTTTACCTGCTAGGCCACAGCACCGACCCCATACACACATTTTAATAACTTAGACTTGTAATCAGTGTGCGCGCCATGACCATTACGCAGCCATTGTCCCCATCTCTATTTTCCCAGCTTTTACACATCTGGCAAAGTGTAGCAGTTTAGAATGCTCAGTGAATCAAGGATTGCCAACAAAATTAGTTTTCCAAGATGACAGCTGAAGGAGAATGTTTATTTTTTGTAAAATAAAGGTAACTGATCATGAAATAATTCTCTGACTGGTGGTTTTCATGTACTTTAGATAAGGGTAATTAATCTTAGGGGTCCCATTACAGAAGGGAAAAACTTTGTACCTGTATAAGCAACGAATTCCAGAGAGCTGACCCCCATGGACTCCAATCTTAATGATTCCAGTTCTCAGTTTCTCTCAGCGATTCCCGAGCCTTGCCTAGGAATCTGCATTCCTTCAACAGGAGCTCTGGGTCACTCATACCTATCAGCAGGCAAGTTTGGAAAACAGCGCAGTAGAATGCTTTGTCATGGGGCACTTTTCATTCCTGTTTAAGAATCTGTACCCCTTTGTTTTCCTGTTTGCCTCGCCTTCTGTGGGCTTTCAACTCCTTGTCCCTACTTAGACATCACTCACTGGCTACCCAAAGCCACAGCTAAGCCACCATGTAGCAAAGATTAGAAAACAGTGTTTCTTTTATTAATAAAAAGATAATACTGCATACATCCCACAGGTGCAGTTCCAAGAAGACAAGCACACTTCCTCCCTGCCCCTCCCCAATCCGCCTCTCCCCCTCCTCTCTTCCCTTCATCAATTTTTGCAGACATGCATGACAGGTGTAGCCACTTTGTATTCAGAAGCTTGATTCACCACTAACCATATTACTCAACCAGTAAGAGACAAGATCAAAGACCACGGGTCATGGGTCAAGATAAAGGGGACGGAAGGCTGTAGCATCCAAGAGGCCCCCGGGGAAGTAGCAGTGAGGTCAGACAGATATTGGGAAGGAGTTTAGTCTTTGCTCAACAGCACATTGTTAATGCTAAGAGTTGATCTATTTAGGGAGAATTAAAAACCCCAAGTCCAGCACTTGTGCTTTTATGTTCAGAGTGGCACAGCCTCCGAATAGCTTCCATACAGCTGACAAAAGAAATGTGAGAATTTCGCATACTTTAACATTTCCAGGTCTTAAACACCCATCAGAGCAGGGTTAAATTGCTTCTTAAACAAGAGTTCGCACGTCAGCATGCTGCCCAGGTGTGGGCCATGATGAGTCTCAGTGGGAATTACAGAAGCTCACCACATCCACGAGGCTCCGAAATACACTTCTTGCCAAAATACAGTTCCTCTGAAAACAGCTCCCAACCGAGGCGGGTCACCCCTGGCCCTCCAACTTCAACACCTTCCACACCACCCCTGCAACCGTTAACAACCTTGCTTCCTTCTCTCCAAAGACATCCCCCTCCCTCCTTTCCCACACTGGTCTGCAATCTCATCTCCTTCTCAGTCCACCTGCTCTCCCCCAGGGCTCTGCTCTCTGAGCCTTGCACAGAACACAGATTGGCCAATCTGTGGTACTGGGTAAGGCAGTGGCTCGTGGGGGCAGAAAAGCAGTAAGACAGACATAAAATATCCACCGCTGCTCTCCTAGACTGTTTGTCCAGGGAGAAACAGACACATAAGCAAATATATACAAGATGACAACTGGTATAATCAAGAGGAAAACATAATCCAGGTTAGATAAGGAGAGAGCAGATGTCGACCACTTAAACTCCAGAAACCTCTTCCTAATAGACCACTAGGACCACCCTGCCTGTTGCATAAGTGGGCAGTAGTAGGGCCCACATGTACCCATACATGTAGACACGTGCTTACTGCCTGCTGAATCCTCCAGCGACTTTAGGCTTCTTTGAGGTGATTTAAGGACAGGTTTGCAATTTGCAATTCATGGTTTACATCACTGTATTAGCTTAGCACGACTGCCTCACCATAGCCGGGGTAGATCATGTTATAAAGAGCAAGGATTATTTAACTCACAGTTCTGGAGGTCCAAGCACACGGTCTAGCTGTGATGAGGACTTCACGGTGAATGGGGATGGCAGGGGTGAGCATGCATTGTAGCAAGAGGTCCCATCCCAGAACAGGAAGCCAAAACACTGGCCTCCCATAATCCCTCTGGAGCGACCACCACAATTGACCCAGGGTTCTTCCTCAAAGACCAACCTTTTAAAGGGCCACACAGTACCACCACCATGGGACCCAACGTCCAATCACAGGAGACATCTGCGGCAGTCAAATCACACCGAAATTGCAGCCATGGCCTTGAGCGTGCTGAAGGGTATTTGGTTACTTGCAGAAACGGGCTTTGTCTTCAATCATGTATTTTTCCCTTTAATGTTTTTAAACACAACAGCATGGTTGTTTCAGGACCCCAAGCTGAGCGTGGGTCCTCAGAAGGGCCTCATGCCGCCAGGTGGTCGTGGTTATGTCCACCCCACACTGCTGGCGGCACCAAGGAAGGGGGAGGTAGTGGATGGGCTGCTGGGCGGTGCTGGAAAAGATACTTAACACCCAGCTCTCGACTATGCAGATACATGCCCACGAGTTGTTCTAATAATACTAAAAAAGAACGCCATCCCGGCGCCGTGGCTCAACAAGCTAATCCTCCGCCTTGCGGCGCCGGCACACCGGGTTCTAGTCCCGGTCGGGGCACCGGATTCTGTCCCGGTTGCCCCTCTTCCAGGCCAGCCCTCTGCTGTGGCCCAGGAGTGCAGTGGAGGATGGCCCAAGTGCTTGGGCCCTGCACCCCATGGGGAGACCAGGAAAAGCACCTGGCTCCTGGTTCCTGCCATCAGACGAGCGCGGTGCGCCGGCCGCAGCGCGCCGACCGCGGCGGCCATTGGAGGGTGAACCAACGGCAAAAGGAAGACCTTTCTCTCTGTCTCTCTCTCTCACTGTCCACTCTGCCTATAAAAAAAAAAAGAACGCCATCATTTCATTAGCTCATTTGGTTCTAAGAGCTTTCAGTGCAGTTGTGAGTATGCCCTTTTGCCCTCATGATGACCTGAAGCTTTGATTTAATTACCATTTTTTACAAGCAGAGGGAACAAGAAGGGAAGACAATGGAATCCAGGTGTAGCTAGGCCTAGGCAGGGTGAGACATCTGCAGAACCTGGTGACTTCTGTTGCATCTGTGTTCTCTGGAGTCTGTGTCACTAATTTCTTCTAAGACAAGCTACCTCTCTCAGCTGTGTGAGGCCTCGCATGTTCGGCTGGTACGTGAGCATCAGTGCCAGCATCCAGACCAGCTGTGTGACCTACAACCTCAGTGCCAGAGCACTGCTCACTTTTCATGTTTACTGAGAGTTTTTTAAATAGCCTTACTGTTATAGAAATTAACTTCTATTTCTTCCAGACTTTGTTTTGGTAATCTCTATGGTACTGCAAGTGAGACAAAATGATCTTAGGTCAACTAATTCATTGCTGACCCACAGATGAGGTGGGGCAATGTTTGTCAGCCCAGGGTGGGTTCTGACTCTGTCAGGGACATAATTGTACTGAGCATTCACAAAATGTTTTGTCATTATTCCCTAGACAATACAGGGTAACAGTTATTTACATGGTATTGACATTGTATTGGGTATATTTTTTAAAGATTTACTTTATTTGAAGGACAGAGTTAGAGAGGTAAAGACAGAGAGACAGGTCTTCCACCCTACTCACCTCAAATGGTAATTGAGTGTTCACAATACTCTCAGCACATGTGGAAGCAAAACCAGAAGAAATCATTGTAGATAGTGCTGATGACTCACTCCAACATCACACGGGCGTTGTTAAGACCAGGAGCTGTGATTCTGCTGAGGTCATGGCGTTAAGCACATGGTAAATGCTCAACAGTTTATCATGGCAGCAAACCAGTAACACCTAATGGTTTCTACTGTCAAAACAGTCTGGTTATACTCTCTCCTATGAGATAGGAATAAATGTTCCACACACATAAATTCAGAAACTCACACTAACATATTCAGGCAGCCTAATTTAAAAATATGTCAATAATTTTACCAAATAGATCTGTGACCCAAGAGAAGCATTATTTGACAATAATTTCACTGTTCTTTACTTATAAATGTATAGATAGACTTTGGGGTTATCAAAATAGTTCTGGCATGTTTTTGTAAAAGATTATGCTAATGCTATGGTAACGTGATTATTCACGATACACATCATCTCGTAAGCAGGAGTATTCAATCATCATGTTATTGAAGCTGCTTCAGAATATTCTCATTGTCCACTTGACAGGCTTCAAAACGCACCAGAAATTTCTGGAAATAATTATCCAGTTATTAGCAGAGACACTGAATAGACTCTTAAAACACTTTTCATAGATTTTCTAAAAATGAATAATTGTGGATGTAATTGCCAAATGTAGTTGCTTTGATCTGTTGAGATAAAGAATTTTTAAAAATTAAAAGCTAAAGGTTTTAGGATTGGTGCACTAAGTTTTCACTCGACTCCACAGAATGATTTTGCGGCTGCCACTGCAGTACCTTGAACAAAAGTGGCTATCAGCCCATGAATAGAACACCTACCCTACCTCTGGGTGTATGGTCAGTGTTCAGAATCAGTGCACTCAATAAATGTATTTTAAAACCAATTGGGGAAGTAATTAGAAACAATTAGAGACTATCTGTAATAAAGTAGGAGATATCCTGTCTTTTGAATCTATCAGCTGTCTGGTTGAGAGGGCAGAGGTTTTAATGGATATGTCTGAGCTTAGTAGAGGAGAGCAAAGGGTTCAGCCACCGCACCTGGTTGCAGCAGGTTCATACTCATTGTTGTCGGTATCCTGAACTCGAGCCAGAGGGTGGATTGTCTGCATCTCAAAGTGTCTTTTTGGTCTCTTGTGTAACATACGTTGCTGGAAGGTTTTCACTCTGCCTCCAGGTGGTTAGATGATGCTATCATTGATGAGATCACACCAAAGCTGATTGGAGATCGGCCCAATACTTACACCTACACCAAGGCCTTGGGAGAGATGGTGGTGCAGCAGGAGAGCGAGAACCTAAACATCGCCATTGTGAGGCCTTCCATTGTGGGAGCAACCTGGCAGGAGCCTTTCCCAGTAAGTCCGTCTCACTTGGGTTTTGGGTTTTGCATTCAAAATTGGGTCCTTCTAGCCCCATACACATTCTAGGTCTTTTTTTCTGCGTTTTGGGATTTATAGCTAAGTGAAGCCACTCAAACATGAATATGTTACATTAGGGCAAAGTTCCATGTGTGGTTCAGAATTTACTCAGCTCCCTGGGGAGTTATTCTGACTCTCCAAGAGGTGGGTAGAGATCTTAAATTAGCTTCTAACTGTAGTCTCTGAAGTCTGAAAAGCCCCATGGGAAACAGTTTCCTTCCTTGGCTTTCCCAGTATGATTTAAATATACCAGAATGTTCTTTATGATCAAACTGGTAGTATTTCAACTGCCAGGGCAAACAGGAGTCAGAAAACTCATGGAAGTTTCTCAGTTTAGGAATAATGTTTATCTGTTCCCTCTAATATCCTTTTGAAAAGCACTGTGGTTATACCATCTTCTTAAAGCAACGCTGTGAAGCTGGGGCCACATCGATTCCTGCTGTACGACTTACCAGCACTGCAGTCCTCAGGTTGCCTCAGCTGTGGCACTGCGCTAATTGGACTCCCCTGCAGAGCCAATGAGATGCGACAGTGTTAGAGTCGCGTTTGCTGTAGTGCCTGCACTAATAAAGGATTCGGCAAACATTAATCCCTTCGTTGTCTCCTCTCTTCTTTCTCCTCTCTCATTATACACTCACATTTTGACTTTTACGGATAAAGAAATAGACATAATAAGGTCAACATGGGACTTAGAAAGTAAACTCAAAAAGACATTTCCTTCTAACTGCTGCTAAACATAATCTTTCCTAATACATCTCTAAATAAATGTGCACACTCTCTCTCCTGCTGTCATACACACACACAGCATACAATGTGACATGGACTCCAAAACTGTTAAAATATTGGAAAAGTGAGTAATTCTTACAAACCAAGTTTGAAATGTTCCCCAAGGGAGCTTAAAATCAGACCTCAGATGTAGATATAGTATGGTTGATGAACTGCCTAACAGATCGTGGTACTGAGACGAGTTCAATTTAGCCGATGAGATACTGGGAAATGATCTCTACCTTCTAGTATGAAAAATACCGTTAGCCAAGTTTTAATTGTTGCACAAATAAAATGCAAAACACGTCAGTGCTGTGCCATTGGTTTTTGTCTGGGGCCGGGGAAATGCTGAATTAGAAACGCTGCTGGCCAGGGCCTGAGTGCTCTGGTTTGAAACTTACCCAGACTAGACTGCAGGTGTTCCAGATGTGCAACAGTTCTCTGAAGCGTGTAACCAATAGAGATCTTGTCTTTCCTAGGGTTGGGTGGACAACCTGAACGGACCTAGCGGGCTCATTATTGCGGTAGGTGTCCCAGTGAACATGTAACTGCTGCACAGGTAGTGGGGAAACAGAGAATTCATAATGTTCATTCAAAACCTCAGGTATTTCTGGAGTAACAACAACTCGGCATCTTACCTCAGTTTCACTGATTGGAAAATAGAGACAAAATGAAATTACTTCTAGTCCTTGATAATTTTATTATTTAAAAAATCCAGAAATAATATGATATCACTCATTGTGCAGGCATTTTATTTCCGCAAGTCTTTGCTCTTCGAAGATTTTCCTTTAGTTACCACAAGGTGGGGATATTTCCTACCTTTCAATGTTCATTCATATTTTGAATGACTCCTGCAAACAGGAAGCTCTAAAAATCCTGGCCTACAAGACGATTAAGTTCTTGACTCTGAAGCATACGAGAGTTTACATGTGTGTGGAGAAAGGAACTAGTCATCAGAAAAGGGAACTCCCAATGGAGCAAAGGTTTTCAAACACACGGACTTGGGAGCAGAGGACGACTTCTCAGCCACGCTGCTGTGGCCGGCTGCAGCCATGCAGCAGGCTGCCCTGAGCTGTGGCGCCCCCCAGCGCCCACGAGAGATTTCAGCACATCCTGGCCTTCCTCCTGGGGAGGAGCTCAATACCAGAGCTGCAGTTTTACAGGGATCTCCGTTCTTCCCCAGACGAGGGCCAGCATGAAATACAGTACAGCTGTGAGACAGGGCATCTCGAGCACTGATTTTTCCAGTAGCTCAGCACTTTCTTTCCCTACTTACCTTCAACTCTTTCTCCTTTAAAGTTTAGGTTAGTGGCTTAGAGCATCATTGTCTTCACATGGCCCTAGAGCAGTTTTCATTATAGTGCACAGCTGTATGTTTATTTAGATTTTTCTGAAATCTTCCTAACTGGTTTCTCAATTCCAAAAGAAGGGATCCAGCTATGGAAACAAAAATTAGGACCATAAAAACATGATGAGCATTGCAAATCAATTTTGGAAGCACACAGAGGAACAAGAATCAGCTTCATAGACACAATATTTTATTAACACAACTCCTAATTATTAGATCTGTAGAACATCCATGATTAGTGAGTTAAACTAACCTACTGAACAAGGTAAATAATGGTGGCCTTCCCCAAGCATAAGTAAATAAATAAATTTTTGTTTTATTACATGGTAGAATTTTATCAGTTTGATTTTTAAAATGTTTCTTAAGCTTTTAATGCTGCTATGGCTTGTAAGTTAATAAGGATTAGCAGAAAACAAAGTAATTAAAGAATGGTAAAGAAAAATTAGACATTTGGGAAACCTTATTGCTTGAAATGTCTTAGGAATTATTTTATTTTATTTTAAATTTATTTGAAAGGCAGAGAGACAACGAGAGATCATCATCTGCTGGTTCATTCCCCAGATGCACACAACAACCAGGACTGGTCCAGGTGTAAGGCAGGAGCCTGGAACTCCATCTGTGTCTCCTGCTTGGGTGGCAAACACCCAAGTACTTGAGCCATCATCTGCTGCCTTGTAGGGTGTACATTAGCAGAAAGCTGGATCAGAAGTGGAGACGTGGGACTTGAACCAGGCATTCCAGCGTGGGATGTTGGTGTCCTAAGAGACAACTTAACTACTGCACCAAACGCCCACCCCATGAGTTACTTTTAAGATGCAAAAAATGGGCCGGCGTGCACCATGGCTCACTTGGTTAATCCTCCACCTGCGGCACCGCATCCCATATGGATGCCAGTTGCTCCTCTTCCAGTCAGCCTCTCTGCTGTGGCCCAAGTGTTTGGGCCCCTGCACCCGTATGGGAGACCAGAAAGAAGCAGCTGGCTCCTGGCTTCAGATCGGCGCAGTACCAACCGTAGCGGCCATTTGGGGAGTGAACCAACAGAAGGAAGACCCTTCTCTCTCTGTCTATAACTCTACCTGTCAAATAAATTTTTAAAAAGTTGCAAAAAGTATATTTATACACTTATTGATTAAGTGCATTAACATCTCAGTAAGAATTTTATTCCTTCAAGGAACCAGAGGACCACTGGTCATTTGTGGAAACGTTGGCACTTGAGATGAACTTGGGCAGAAAGGTTGGCTAGGTTGAGCTGACTAAATGTAACATAATAACCTATTAAGCAGCATATCAGCATTAGCTACCTTTACTGACAGCACTGGGCTCTTCAGTTTCATGTCTACTTTAACCCCACCCTTTACCTGTAACTTGTATTAATATGTTGTGTTCCTTTCTCCATGCAGGCTGGGAAAGGGTTTCTTCGGTCCATAAGAGCTACTCCGATGGCAGTGGCTGATTTAATTCCAGTTGACACGGTTGTCAATCTCACCCTAGCCGTAGGATGGTACACTGCAGTGCACAGGTACGAATGAAGGTGTTTGCTTCTGTATTTTACGAAGCTCTTCCTGGGACATCCCACTGCTCTATGCATTCAATGAACTGTTTTCTAAATACTGCTTTTACTTGGCTTAGCAACAAAGCCTTTAAATCACTTCACCATAAAATTCTTGATAACCCCAAAGCTTTTCTTCCTATTCAATAAACTAAAATGGAGCTTCCTTTTTTTTAAAGCTACGGAGATGGAAGTGGATGAAATGACAGCTTATTTTCTACTTTATTGAACTGCTAAAAGTTCAGATCACCATATGTGGGGGCATTTGCTAGTACAAAGGAAAAAATACAGGTTGGTTATACTTTGGACACTGCCAGGAAATGGTAAATAAAACTAAATTCTTCTCATATGAACTCAGACACCTGTGCTCCCTACTATGCCACACTTGTACATCTCTTACACACACACACACACACACACACACACACCACTTACCTTTCCTAGTCTTCTATTTTTCTTATTAACCCAATACAAGAACACAGGACAAAAGTATTGTACAAATTGCCTCAAAGAAACTATTGAAAACACTCTGTTTAAACATTATCTTTCTTTCAGTAGTTCTCCATTGTGTTGTATTTACTTAATTTTTATTTAATTTTTTTAGACCCAAGTCAACATTAATCTACCACTGTACCTCTGGTAACCTCAATCCCTGTAACTGGGGCAAGATGGGTAAGTGCCTCTAGTGGTGGAGCTGGGTAACTGCTAGTGTGTCCCACGGAAAAGGTTCAACCAGTGCATCCCAGAGCTCGCGGCCTGGTGGGAGAGAAAGACAACAAAGCAAGAGACAGACTAATCGCAACGTGCAGATGTGTCCTAGTCTAGAAGCAGAGTTCCTTAACATGAGATCCTGTGTGTGACTGTCAGCAACAAGGGTTCCACTGGCCATAGAGTAACCAAACAGTAACAAGGCCAAGGAAACGTGATTAGAACCCATTTCAGTCGAAAACTGGCCCCTCCGGGTTCCTTCTTCGAGTAGACGCCCACTGCTTGTTCATTGTGCGAACTTGGGAAGATCACTTAGTATCTCCCTGTAGAAGAATTTTCCTATCTGTCAAATGCAAATAATGATGATTCTATTTCAGAGTGCTCTTGGGAGGGTTTAAGGATATAAAGTGACTAGACCTGGAAGCATTTCAGCAATGTTTGTTCCTGCCGATGGCTAGCCTTCTTATAAAGCCTTTCCCTCCCTACCCTTGCCCTCCATGCCCTGGAACTCAGACAGAGCTGGGTGTTTGTGTCTGTTCCCCCGACACACACTGTACCGACCCCTAGCATAAGACGCAGCTACAGTATTGTGACTGCTAACTGTCCACATCTCCCCCCAAGCTGCCAGTTCCTTAAGGACAGGGACCACACCACATCTACCCCCTGCATTTCTGCCTGTGATTTACTCCAGCATGCAATGATGTACCTGGCAAGCATTAAGTGCTCAGTGAAAGCCTTTGGAATGACTAATGGAAGCAGTGAGGGAGATTTAGGAAGTACAGAGGAACTGAACTGTGTATTACTGAGACATTCATTCATTCAAAAATATTTACTGGGCATTGATCACCTGCCCGTCACTTCCCAAGGTACTGTGTTGGTATGACAAAGGCACAATTCTGCTGTCTTGCTGCTGACATTCCAGTAGGGAGAAATAGCTATCAGAGAGGGCTACCTGCTTGAAAGAAAATAAGGGTAAGAGGTAAAGAGCCATGTGGGGAGGTTGCTACTTTGTTCTATATGTGGTGACCAAAGAAAGTCTCTCTGCTGAGGCAACATATTTGCAGAGAGCTGCAAGAGGTGAGGGGGTGCCAATCAGAGTGTCTGAGGAAGTGTTGCAAGCTGGAGGAGCAGCAGGTCCAAAGGCGCTTTATTCAACTTCAAGGACAGCTGGGCGGCCAGTAGGGCTGCAGCAGAAGCAGAGAAGGAGCATAGTAGGAAATAAAGTCGGAGTGATGGACACACAGATAACACACGGCCTTATGCACAGTGCTCAGAGTCCGGCTTTCCCCTCTAGGCGAGAGAAGATTCCACTGAAAAATTCAGAGTGGAGAAGTAACAGAGTCTGAGTTCCGGGTTAAAAGAATCCAGTCTGCTGCTGCATGGAGAGAAGGCTGTAGAGGAACAAAGCTGTGGCAGAGACCTCTGAGGACATGACTGCGATACCCCCACTGTACTAGCCATTCGGATCGCAGAGACAGCAATGACTCTGGATGTTTTTCAGAGTGCAGATAGGTTTCGGTGTTTAGTGGTATGTGGTTTATGAAAGGAAGAGACTGCTCAAGGATGGCTGAAATCTTCAGCGGAACTGCCCGAAACACTGAACTAGCATTTAGAGGTCTGAGTTCCGAGTTTTCCCTGTCTATTTGGGGGATTGCTTAGTCAGGGTTTCAGAGACACCATGAACAGGATGTGTATAAAGATTTAGGAAAGGAGATTTGTTAGGGGAATTTGCTCATGTACTTACAGCTGCTGACAAGTCCCACAACAACCCATCAGCCAGCAAACAAGGCCACAGACCCTGGGATGGTGGTACCATGGCTCAGAACAAGTCTGAGGGCCTCAGAACCCACTGCAAGATGAAAGCCTGAGTTTGTGACTGGGACCTCTCCCGTCAGTCCTGGAGTCTGTGGGCCCAAGGCATAGAGTGCTGGTGTCCTGGGCATCAGATGAGCATGTCTCAGCTCTCGGAGAGAGACCAGTGCGCTTTCCATACTTACTCTCTCTGGGCCCCCAGCTCATTGATGGGGCCCCACCCACCTAGAGACCAAGACACTCTCACAGACACACCCAGAGTAGTGCTGTTCCAACCTCAAGGTATTCCTTAGCCCAGCCCACTTGACACCTAAAACCCCCCATCACAGGGGCAAGTATCAAGAGGTGTTAAACACAAATGTCTATTACACATCTGAGTGGAACTGTGGAACAGGGACATGGACACATAGATCAGATGGGCAGGGTGAATAGAGGGGTCTCTTCTGCTATGAACTGTGGGTAACTCTGATGTGCTTGCTGTTCCAAATATCTGTGCCTACGGACCAGAGCGTCCTAGAGATTTCTAGGTGGTATCTTTTTGAAGAGGATGATAATGATATCATAATTAATATCATCATCACAACTGAATCATACACTAAGGCATATTCTTTGAAAATTATCCATGTAAATTTTATCAGAGTTGAATTCAAAGAATACCTCCTGAAAAGTGCAACTTTATTTACAAATACACATTCAAAAGGTCTTAGCTAAGGTTAATCTAAGTAGTAACACAAAAAGGAAAAAATATTTGAAAAAAATCCTAAACACCAGAGAGAGGAAAACTGAGTTTGACATATTATCAGAGAAGAAGAAAGACCAAGTAAGAAAAAGACTGTGGTATTCCCAACACAAGCGAATCCCACCTTCCTACTCTTTGAGTTAAACTTTTAGTAAGAAAGGTTAGCCTGTTAGGAACTTTCCTTGTGGTTCCATAGTAATGATCCCACAAAGGAAATAAGGCTCCTAGCCTCTGCTTTGGGCAGTCCCAGAAAAGACTAGATCACTGTGGAATTAAATGATTTAGGTTTTTCTTAAGCTTCCTTGTGTGGACTAAAATGATTTCCCTGAGACCGAGTTGTGGAGGAACTCCGTCAATAAAAGCACCAATTCTTAGCCCATCCGCATTGTGTGATGTTGCAGACAGATCACTTGTTAAGTGTAAAATCTGTGTGTTGTTCTCAGAAATTGATTCTTTACACAGCAGATCCTCAGTCTTTATTGGTTTGATCCATTTTAAATGCCTCCCAACAAGATGAGCTAAGATGCTCCTAGACTCAGCATTTACTCTTTTTGTCCAGGATTGCAAGTCTTGGCAACCTTTGAAAAAGTCCCATTTGAGAGAGCTTTCAGGAGGCCGTATGCCGACTTTACCACCAACAACTTCACAACGCACTACTGGAATGCGGTCAGCCACCGGGCCCCTGCCATCATCTATGACTTCTACCTGCGGCTCACTGGAAGGAAGCCCAGGTGAGAAGCTGGGCCAGGGGCCGTGAGGGTGTCACTGCACGGGCCCTGGGGGCCCTGAGATCTCTCCTCCCTTCAGCTGAGGATGGAAGGGGGCGACTGGATATTTCTCTCCGTCTCTCCCTCTCTCTCTGTCTCTCTCCCTCCGTCCCACACACACACATTTCGGGACACACAGAGCAGTAGTGAGAAACCGCAAAGGACTCTCATCTTGAAAAATCCTCCACCTTAATACAGTGAGCATTTAGCAGCTTTAGTATGGGTTTTTCCAGTGTGTCTTAAAGCACGCAGTAAGAACAGCCTTGCTTACCGGAGCTCCCTGTACGGCACTCCTGGCGGGCTAAGCATGATGCATAGTGACCCCTTTTTCATCCTCACAACTCAAGGAAGAGCTCCATCCCATCCCCACGTTACAAATGAGGACACACTTGAAGCAGTCTCAAAGCAGGTGGCAGAAGAAGTTTGAAAGCCGGTGTTCTGAACTGGATCTGCTGCCACCTAGAGGTGAGAGAGGAAATGACAGGGAGCAGCACACATGCTAAGGCAGCCTTGGCACCACCCAACGGTGCGACCTAGGACAGGTCCCTTCAAGCCCTTGTCTCACCTGAGTATCCTACATGTCAGAAGAATCGCGAAATCGCAACGGGATATCACCAAGGCAATTCCTGTGACCCGAATCACAAGCAGGAATAGTACTGCCTCTGTACCAGGCCCTGGATCTGCTGCCACCTAGAGGTGAGAGAGGAAATGACAGGGAGCAGCACACATGTACCAGGCCTTCCATAAGGGACAAAGATTTCCTCAGCTTGTGTGGTTTCATCGTTGAAAAATGACTAGAATTTGGGCAGTGGAGAGTTTGTCCACGTGCTAGGAGCCCTCATTTTCGGATCATAACTCAGCTGTTCTTGAGCAGGATAAAAAATGTTACATTGCCACTATGGGGAGAAAATCTGTATGGGATTTATTAAATAATGATGAGGAAAGAAGAAAAATCAAACATTGTGGGCAGAAATGCTAACAGCCTAAGACTGTATGAGGGTTGGAAGACAGCCTGGGTAGAGCATAAAGTTCAGTAAGTAAAAAGGAAAAATGTAGGAGGAAGAGATCCAAGAAAAACCTGTCTGGCTTTTGTTTCTGAGAAATGAAACTGTAATCTTTGTGAGAAATGGGTTAGTTTATTTTGTGATATGAGTTTTAACATTGATCTTAATGGAAGAACATGCTGAAATCTTTATAAACCCTTTCGAACTCCCTAAGTATGTTTGTGTGTAATCTTCTGTCTTTACACCTAGATATGAACATGAAAATCCAAGTCATTCTGACATCCTTTTCCCCTTCCCGGTGGAACAACAAAATATCAGTGTGCCTGCGTCCTCACAGACCTACCACTGCACCTGCCGTGTGCCTGTCCCTCCCGTTTGTTCCAGTACAGCAGTGTGTGCAGCCCTGACAGAGTTCACACTTTGCAAACCACACATCAAGGTCACACATCAGGTTCACACTTGGCAAAACCAATCTTGAATTTCAGACTCCTTAAGAGGAAGCAAGCCTCTTTGTCATTTTGATTTGCATTGCCCTGATTGTGAGAGGGGCTAGACTCTCACCAGTTTATTGGTTAGTTATGTTTTCCCCTGTGTTCCCTGCCTGTTTTTCAAATAGGTTGTCCTTATTAACTTGCAGAAACTTGTGTGTGTAAATATAGACGTCGTGTATGTCCAACAGGTGTTTTTATCCTTTAGCTTTGATGCTAGAGCTCGTTGTGATACAAGTGGAAATACATATACTGAAGATCTTAAGAACATGGAGTTTACAGTCGGATTTAACAGTATTTAACTCCTGGCTTCACGGTTTATCCTTATGAGACCTAAATTCCTTCACCTTTCTAAAATCCTAACTTCCTCTTTTGTAAAAAGAGGATGGTAATCAGACCTGTTTTGTATCATTTTATGTAAGTGCTTAGAATATAATAAGCACTAATACCACTAAAGAAGTATTAAATTTCTGTGTGGTACAATGAGTCATTCTTTTCCTTTTTATCTTTTTGAAAGTAACAAACGTATTCTTTTTTTATAAGAAAAAATCAGTAGGTTGATAGTCTTGTGATAGAACTGAACAACTGTTATTTTGTAAAAATTATATCTATTGAAATCACATCTACTGCATCACAGTTGAGGGATGGATAAAGGTTTAGATCAGAACAGTTAAGTGGAACCCTATGGTTCTTAAATCAAAAAACAATGAAATGGACCTCCTGGCTAAGAAACTTCCCATGATAAGATGAGAGCCAATACATGAGTCATCAGATGCATTGGCATTCATATGAGACTGGAAATAAGACCAAATCCCAGAAGAGCATTGCAAGGCATTACTGTGTTGACTGCATTAATCACTGCTACCAAGACTGCCTTAAGTAGGACAGAAATGAAATGATTTATTGGTCAAACATGACTTGTAGCTAAAATGCCAAGATTTGAGGATTAGCTATGTGTAGTAAAGCAAAGATAAAGGCTATAAATCCTGACTACCTTAAGTCACACTGTGAGGATGAAATAGTAGCACATGTGAAATGTGTGTAAATTATTACAAAGTTGGGAGATTCGCATAGGAGACCTGGCTTAAATTCTTACACTGGGATTCAGAAATGTAGTCCATAGTGCCGGCGCCGTGGCTCAACAGGCTAATCCTCCGCCTTGCGGCGCCGGCACACCGGGTTCTAGTCCCGGTCGGGGCTCCGGATTCTGTCCCGGTTGCCCCTCTTCCAGGCCAGCCCTCTGCTGTGGCCCGGGAGTGCAGTGGAGGATGGCCCAGGTGCTTGGGCCCTGCACCCCATGGGGAGACCAGGAAAAGCACCTGGCTCCTGGCTCCTGCCATCGGACAAGCGCGGTGCGCCGGCTGCAGCGCGCCGTCTGCGGCGGCCATTGGAGGGTGAACCAACGGCAACGGAAGACCTTTCTCTCTGTCTCTCTCTCTCACTGTCCACTCTGCCTGTCAAAAAAAAAAATTAAAAAAAAAAAAAAGAAAGAAATGTAGTCCACATGGGTAGTGAGATTACACACACACATTTCTTAATGTCGTTCAAAACTGGGCTGGAATGCGGGCTTTGCCACTATCTAAAGCTTATCTTACCCATTCATGAAGCCAAAGACAAATATATAAGAAGGGTGTTTGAAAATCAGCAGAGATAATAATTTTGAAAATTATCAGGGTAGGCCTCATACAGGGTAGGTTATCCACAGTCAGTTCTTTTCTCCTTAAATCGGCATCGCAATGGACAACTGCTGTTGGTTCACTCGATGCAACTATCAGGCAACACTTCTGCCCAGAAGTTACAGGCTAAAAACTCAGATCCTGTCCGTGTTTTGCAGGCACACACACAATAAAGCAGATAAACTCTAGAGGTCTATCAGAATTGGGAAACTGAAGGTAGGCCATTTAGGGTGCAAAGCTGCCCCCTTTTATAGTAAGCAGATTACTCAAGAGGAACCAGGGTTTGGTATTAAAATATATGACAAATAAAATGATTTTCACCCCCTTTCTTTCCTTCATTCAACAGAGACAATCTGGAGGGAAAAAATAAAAATTTTAACGTGGGATTGGGGGGAAAGGAAGAGGAATTGTTCTTATAATTGTTTTTAAGAATGTTTTATGATTATAAAATATAATTTTAATTGATAATATTATAAACAACCTACCCGCCATGGCTGGAGGCACGGGAACCAGCCGCACCCGTGGTGTGCTGATGTTTACTTCTGTCTGATGATCCCTCAGGATGACGAAGCTGATGAACCGGCTCCTGAGGACCATCTCCATGCTGGAGTATTTCATCAACCGCAGCTGGGAGTGGAGCACGTACAACACGGAGATGCTGATGTCCGAGCTGAGCCCCGAGGACCAGCGAGTGAGTGCGCACGCGTGTCACAGCTATGCATCGGGAATGTGGAATGGTTTGACGTGGAGAGCTGATGAGCAAGGGAAGCCTGATTTATATGGAAACACACACGAACACACACACACTCACACACACACACACAGCCTTTATTGTTCGCTGAGAACTCAGTGCTGTTAGCACAGTCACGGGAAGAGACCTTGCACTTGGTTAATCTTCAGCACGCTGCTCTGTCGTCTGTGCATCTCACTGACGGTACTTCTGTCTTTCCTTCGCCCCTCAGCAGCTGTCTTTATACAAACCCTTGGTATGCGGGTTCCTGTCTTCCCCCTGCCTGCCGTAGCATGTGGCAGCAATGAGAACTCATGATTCCAATGCTCAGAAACTGGCATTCACCGCTACAGTCCCTTCACCTTTCTACAGTCAGCCCCTGCGCACGTGCATTCTCTCTCTTCGTCTTCTTACGTCAGTATTGTCCTCTCTCTAGCAGCCTCTGTCTTTCTCTACACAGTATTTCTCTTCAACAGTTCAGACTTCCATTTACGAAGAGAGCCATTTATTTCTTTGGCTTCTTAGGACTCACAAGGCGTAAGAACTGAAAAATTTGCCCACTCAGAAATTCACATATCTGCGAGTCTTTTGTTCTCCATTCATGGCGGCAGCTCGTTTTCCTCAAAGAGCCGTGTGTTCCTGAACATACCCTTATGGCAACAGGGCTCACTAGGCTAATCCTCCACCTGAGGCACCGGCACCCTGGGTTCTAGTCCCAGTTGGGGTGCCGGATTCTGTCCTGGTTGCTTCTCTTCCAGTCCAGCTCTCTGCTGTGGCCTGGGAAGGCAGTGGAGGATGGCCCAAGTCCTTGGGCCCTGCACCCGCATGGGAGACCAGGAGGAAGCACCTGGCTCCGGATCGGTGCAGCGTGCCAGCCATAGCAGCCATTTGGGAGGTGAACCAATGGCAGGAAGACCTTTCTCTCTTTCTCACACTCACTGTCTCACTCTGCCTGTCAAAAAAAAAAAATTCTCAACTAAATCTTAAAGTTTTCAGCTTCTTGATTGACTAATTGTTTCCACTAAGAACCAGGTTTTATAAAAACTATTTCTTGATGTATTTTGTGCCTTTCTGCAGGTGGCACTGAGAAGCAGATGCTATGAGCCTCTCATGCCTACCAGTCTCCTGGAGTAGGACTCCAAGCCAATCCTAGAACAGTTTCGTGTTATGGAACCTAATGGTTACTTGCAGTGTCAAACACTATAAATGTGGTCAATCAAGAGATTTAGAGGGACAGTTTATATGAAATCACTAATGAGTACCTGTCAAATGGACATGAATTGATGCTTTTCAGAAATGTCTACCTACCCTCTAAAGACAACATTCATTCAGCATTGCTGACTGAAGTACTTGGATGATGATAAAATTAGTTCATAAAAATAGAAACAAAAAAGTGTCATGCTACCCTAAACTCTGTTTTTTAAAGAATATAGCTTCAGATTTCATGTAGGCCTGTCTTTGTTGTATTGTTTCCATGGAATTTACCCATTTGAATAATTCAAAAGGCAATACGAAAAAGTAGAAAAAGAAAAGCCTGTGTTTGTAGAGGTGAATATGAAATATATAGAGACACTGTGAAAAACATACCCAGGCAAAGTGACGATGGAATTACTTCTGGAAAGCAATTCAGCTTTTGGGACAAATCTATGAAGCTCTCTGGAACTCATTAATCCAATCTGTTTGTTAATACTCCAAATTTCACAAAGATTTGAGATATCTTGCAATAAGCATATATAATAAAATAATGAAATAAAATCCAAGCTAGGGAAATACAAATCAGATTAAAATATGAAGTGACAGCTAAGAAGGAAAAAAAAAAAACATAATATCTACGTTTACACTGCAAAATCCCACTAAATTGCCATAGTGTTTTTAATGCTTATTTTTGTTTATTTTCATCTATTTGAAAGGGGGAGAGAGAGAAAGAGAGAGAGAGAGGAAGCTTCCATCTGCTGGTTTACTCCTCACATACTGCCACAGCCAGGGCTGCACAAGGGGGAAGCCAGGAGCCTCAAACAGCAGTGAATATGTTTTTGAGTTTTCTGGTGACAAAGTGGAAATGCCAGTATAAAGAATTCATTGTCAAAAATAATGTATATTAAAAGCTTTTCTTGGCCTGCGCCGTGGTTCAACAGGCTAATCCTCCACCTTGCGGCGCCAGCACACCGGGTTCTAGTTCCAGTCGGGGCGCCAGATTCTGTCCCGGTTGCCCCTCTTTCAGGCCAGCTCTCTGCTGTGACCCAGAAGTGCAGTGGAGGATGGCCCAAGTGCTTGGGCCCTGCACCCCATGGCAGACCAGGAGAAGCACCTGGCTTCTGGCTTCGGATCAGCGTGATGCGCCAGCCGCAGCAGCCATTGGAGGGTGAACCAACAGCAGAGGAAGATCTTTCTCTCTCTCTCTCTCACTGTCCACTCTGCCTGTCAAAAAAAAAAAAAAAGCTTTTCTTACCATTTCACTCTTAAAGAAATGTTGATGAAGGGTTTTCTAAAAAGGCACTCTAATAGACATAATGGATAATATCTCTATGGCAAATACAGTAACAACTTTTACATAGATATTCCTTGGCATGTTCCTCATGAAAGTTGAGAAGATTAGCCAGAGCAATATGGATAGTGAATGAGCAGAGGACTCATTCACTAAAGAAAGGCTCGCCAAATGCTCCGAATGGTAACTGGACATTAGAATTCAGTTGCTTCCCTTCCAGGTCTACGATAGTTCTACGTGATTAATATGTAACATTTTTATTTGCATATAAAGGAAGCAGAATTATACAGTCCTAGAGAATTACTGAATCTTTATGATGTCAAACTCAATTACATTCTTCAGAAGTGTTAAGTTTCCTAGATAAAGGGAAAAGAAACTAATCTTAGACTCTGGAGGAAAGATGTAAGTTATGAAACAAACCCAAGAGATTCTCAGAAAGTAGTGTGGCCACTCTAAAGTCAGTCAACTTAACTTTCAGTGGTGATCAGTTTTCTTTGATCATTTATGCTTTTTATTTAGCACAGTCTAAGCCTCCATCACACACTGGCTGTCTTACAGAGCACATGTGGTGCAGCAGTTAAGACACAGCTTAGGATGCCTGTATCCTGTACTGGATCGCCTGATAGGAGTTCCAGCTCCTGCTGTGCATACCGTGGGAGGTAGCAGGTTGTGGATGCGTCCATGCCACCCATGTGGGACTGAGTTCTGGGCTCCTGGCTTCTGCCTGGCCCAGCCCCAGCTACTGCAGGCATATGGGAAATGAATCAGCACATGGAAGATCTCTGTCTCTCTCTGCCTTTCAAATAAGTGGACAATTTTAAAAAGAGAATAGCTGTCTGAGAAAAGCAAGCTAAGTTTAATTAGGTCATACCTGTAAAATATGATATAAAGAGCAAATATCAGAAGAAGTAGCTGCATAACAAAAAGAAACACTTTCAGCTTTTAAAGTTGATATTACAAGTTAATTTGAAATTCTATAACTCATTGTATACTCAACAAGTATTTACTGAATGCTGACTTTGTACCGACTACTGTTCTAGGAGCATCATTTACTTGAACGTTGGCTTTTTTGCTACTACGATTAAAATTCTTCCTAGTGAGGGCTCAATAGAAGTTCATCAGTTCAGTCTATTGAAACAACTCTCTATTGTACATGAAGAAAACTCTCCTAAGAATAGGCTTTTAGGAGGCAACATGTGGTGTTTGTCCAAGGAGAGAGAATGGATCCAACAGGGAGAACTGAGGCACCCTGTACTCTCCCCCTGCTAAAATCAGTGAAACGGTGGAGCCTTCATTATGCTAGCACAAGTTCTTTCTCAGACTGTTCTCTCCAGACACACCAGCTGCCTGTCCAACCCACAGTGTTCCATGTAATCTTCATTTCCACAGGGTCACACCTGAGCCTTCCAACAGGAACCTCATCACTTAAATCTTCTTGGAGGTGACACCATGGGAGTCATCTTCCTGACACTCTGTCCACTGTTGATTGAATTTTATTGCCTCAAATTCATTCTCTCTAATGATTATGTTGCATATTTATAAATGTTGTCTTCACTAATTATACCCCTTACATAATAATATGCTCTTATTTCTTAAGTTTATGATGTCATGAATCCCGTATGTGCTATTTTTTTTTTTTTTTTGCCAGGCAGAGTTAGACAGTGAGACAGACAGAGAGTTATAGACAGTGAGAGAGAGAGAGAGAGAAAGGTCTTCCCTCCTTTGGTTCACTCTCCTAATGGCCGCCACTGCCAGCACTGTGCCAATCTGAAGCCAGGAGCTGGGTGCCTCCTCCCAGTTTCCCATGCGGGTACAAGGACTCAAGCACCCGGGCCATCCTCCACTGCCCTCCTGGGCCACAGCAGAGAGTTAGACCAGAAGAGGAACAATGGGGACTAGAACCCAGTGCCCATAGGGTATGCTGGCGCCGCAGACGGAGGATTATCCAAGTGAGCCACGGTGCCAGCCCTGTACTTGCTATTAATAAATACACCCCTACTTTTAAAAACTAACATGTGTTTATACATATATATATATATATATATAAAAGATGTACTAATGAAGCTAATACATCAAAATGCTAACAATGTTAGATCTACATGTGCCATTAAACTCTTCATATTTTTCTATATTATTTGAAATATTTTAAAAAGGCAAAAAAAGAAATTCCAAATATATATGTGTATATATATATATATATATATATTCAGCTAAAAATTTTTTTTGTATTCTATTCGAAGCTCATTTTCTTCTTTCTCTAGTGAAGCCTGTTTTATGGAGACTTTGGAATAACGGCTCAAAGATGAGCCTTTGGGTTTCACCCTGTTTCCAACTGCAACCCACAGGAAACTGGGCCCCCACACTGTCCCGTCTCAGTACAGCAACATTGTCGAAGCAGAGCAGAAATGACATCTACAGAAACAAGTTCAGATCTTGAGCATTTCAGTAGCGAGCCAGAAAGAAAACACATTTTTAACAAGCAAACTTTCCCCTCAAGTCCTCTTCCCATATTGTCACTTTCAAACCCCTGCTCCGGGTGACAACTCTACTTCCATCTGTCTCTGGTCCTTCTCCCCTGACCTCCTCCTCACTCCCGGGTCCCTCCTCTTCTTCCACCAGCCATCACTCTCTTTTATAATGTACATTCTGCTACCTATTCCTGAAGGCTTTGCTTCCAAATACTTAGTCTCCTCTGCACAATGAAGTGGCAGTGTTGTAGGGGAGCAAGGGGACTACACCAGAACTGAAGAGGAGTAGGAAAGATAGACAGGGTGTTGTGGTCACTATTCTTCCCTAAGGACTTAAGAGTAATCTTCAGGCCGGCGCCGTGGCTCAACAGGCTAATCCTCTGCCTTGCGGCGCCGGCACACCGGGTTCTAGTCCCGGTCGGGGCACCGGATTCTGTCCCGGTTGCCCCTCTTCCAGGCCAGCCCTCTGCTGTGGCCCGGGAGTGCAGTAGAGGATGGCCCAGGTGCTTGGGCCCTGCACCCCATGGGGAGACCAGGAAAAGCACCTAGCACCTGGCTCCTGCCATTGGACGAACGCGGTGCGCCGGCCGCAGCGGCGCCATCCGCGGCGGCCATTGGAGGGTGAACCAAAGGCAAAAGGAAGACCTTTCTCTCTGTCTCTCTCTCTCACTGTCCACTCTGCCTGTCAAAAAAAAAAAAAAAAAAAAAAAAAGAGTAATCTTCATTTACTTGAAAAGTACGCCAAGCCAACCACAGGCTTTCAATGGACTCAAGAAGTACCAGGTCCACAAGACTTCCAGCTGTTCAATGTTTGTGCAGGGTCCATCTTTAAGTACTCCTGTGAAGATAATTGATACCATCAAAAGCCAACGTTCAAATAAATAATGCTGCCAGAACAATAGTTGGTGCAAAGTTGGCATTCAGTAAATACTTGCTGAGTATACAATGATGATGCACACATCATCCCTTCTTTGGGGAGTACAAACTGTATCTCCACCTGATTGTCACTTATTTGGTAAAAGAAAGCATACCAAGTGGCCGAAGTGACGGCCAACAGTGCAGTTCTGCAACCCACAGTCTCTCTTGCCTTTCAGGTATTCAACTTTGATGTGCGCCAGCTGAACTGGCTGGAATATATTGAAAATTACGTCTTGGGAGTTAAGAAGTATTTATTGAAAGAGGATATGGCTGGGATCCCAGAAGCGAGGCAACACTTAAGAAGGTAAGCACAGTCCGTTGACACTGATGGAGCACCTGCTGTGCGTCTGATGTTATACCAGGCATAAACTTTGAGCACTGAAGGAATGAACATTTCTTGAGCATTCAGTATATCACTGGTCCTGTGTGCTTTACTATATCCTGTAGGAAAGTCGTTTCAGTTAGACCTCACTACACCCCTCTGAGGCGCGTGATCATTTCGTCACAGAGGTATTCAGGCTCAAAAAAAGCAAGTGAGTTGTGTCAGTGATGCACACCGGGCACAGGACCCAGATTCAAAACCCAGTTTCTGTTTCTTCTCCCACACCTGTCAGTAATGGGATATAGAGAAAACCCAACACCGACAGACTTGACAGAACAGCACTACGGACAAACTGGCAGAAGCGGAAGGCTTGCAGGGCAGAGGTGAGAGAAGCGCCCTGCCTAGCAGACTGGTAACTTCAGAACAAGACTTAGGATGTGGTCATATGGTAAAGGTATATTTAAGAATATGCCAGTCATGTCTGTAAGTAGAAAGCTGTCAGAAACTAGTTAGGGAAATAAGGTGGAAATGGGACAATTCAGCTAGAATGCTGGGGAAAAGGAGACGCGAGTACCCAGGTTTTGGCTCATGCCCTGTGAGCACTTAATGTTGCAGGCCGTAGCCAGAGAGGATGCATCTTTGCCTCACAGAACATGGCTGGGAGTGTCTTCGGCGTGTTCTAACCCTGCTACGTCGTGTCTGTTTCTCAGGCTCCGGAACATTCACTACCTCTTTAATACCGCCCTCTTCCTCATCGTTTGGCGCCTTCTCATCGCAAGGTCACAGATAGCTCGGAACATCTGGTTCTTCATCGTGAGCTTCTGCTACAAATTCCTCTCCTACTTTAGGGCTTCCAGCACGCTCAAGGCCTAGGAACATGCAACAGACACCCACCTTCCATCTGGAACCTCTCAGATACCTCGAACAGAGAACTGTGCTTGTCACTGTTAGGAAGTAACAAGGAACACACCCAACTGCGATGGCAAACATGCTGTTGTTGACCCATCATGTGACACAAACCCTTTGTGTTTCAGTGAGGAAGGGGAACTATACATTAGCCTATACCCACAAACATTTTAGGAAGCAACTGTTTCCATCTTGTTTCATAAATACTTTAGTCCAAGCCTTCCCTTTGCGTACGAAACATAAAAGTTCTCCCACCTCCCTGTACTTAGCTTCTTTTCTCCTTGAGAGGCTCAATTCCAGCCCAATAGCATGGACAACACAGGGCAGATCCAAAGCTAGTCAAACAAAGGCAGAGCTGACCCCAGAAGTACCGGGAGGCATCCTCTTGAAAAGCTGTGAGGTGCGTAGAGGAAGAACCGTCCCACCATCCTCACAAAGGCCCTCAGACACGTGGTGCCCCGTGACAAACGTCTCTCCTTCCATTGCATGCTATACGTGGGAGTCCTGGTTGAAGGATGCGGTCTAGGTGGGTTCACATTAACCATTTTTCTTAACTATATCCACTTCTTAAACCTAGAAAGGAAAAAGAAGTGTAAATATTTATACCATGAGGGCTTAAGCATGTTTGAGAACTCACGTTTATTATGCTTTCAAAATTGTGTCTGGTCATTTTGACAGCTATTATTTCTAAATCTTTTAGATCATAATCATCAGTTTTCCTGATAAGCTTCTTCTGAGGTTCCTTCTTGTTCATGAAAGTTGCCAAGCCCCTTCCAGTTAGGCTGGTCTTACCCAGGCTTCAGTGAGAGTGGCTCACAGGGAAGAGCGAAGTCCTAACCTAGAACTGGAGAGAAAACGCAGTCACCTGATCTCTGCCATTGGGAAAGTAAAATTGCAAACCAAGTTTCCAATTCCAGTTGGTTTTCTTCTGTAAGCTGCAGAGATTACTCTTCTCTGATCGTCAGGGATTTCCTAATGTCCTGATCATTCCAGCTGCACGCTGACTGTACAACATACAGCAGCAAAGTGCTGACTTCACTGAAGTGACTAAAGTTTGCAGAATAGGTGTGGGGCATGTTTTTTGTTTGGCTTAAAATATTTTATCTATAATGCAAAACAAATAAAATCTGTGTTCTCGAATTCTAGTACTATTAATATACTATTCTTCCAACCTTCCTCATGTCTGAAAGATGAACACATTTTAGCTACAGCGTTTCTTCATACTGTAAACATGGCCTATTCAAATGTGGTATCTGGGGCCCAAGCAACTAAAAAGCAATCTTAACCTCACCAAGTATTTCAGAGTCACACAGGCGTCCGGCATCCCCAGAGGACGGTGTTTGTACTTATGGTCATCTTCAGGGGTAACGTGATATTCAGAAAGGCACGTACGGGCAGTGGAAACGCACCAGGCCTTAGGGCCGTCTCTCACCCAGTATTACTTGACTTTCTCCAGAGATCCTGGACAAGTGTTTCAGGGAACTCCTCTGGGCAGTGTCCTTCCCCATGGCATCTAAGATGTAGAGAATACTCCCCATGCAGGCCATCTAGCTCTGACACCAAGAACCTGCGAGATTTAGTTTCACTTGTCTGTGATACTTCTGCGTTACAGCAATTAAGATACAAACTATAGATATCATTCGAAATCGGTATCGCTTAATGGGATTGAATAAAAACAGTTGATCTAAGAATTTATCTTTTGATTACTGTATGTTTCAACAAGTCAATAATTCCATTGATCAAAGATTCACATCTTGACTTTTGATTAAATAAAAATTTGAATTAAAAATATCCCCACTCTCTTCTAGTATTGTGTCTGTGTTTACCCACTACCTGCTACCATGGATCTTCCCACATCCACTCTGGGGAAAAACATGGAAAGAACCTTCCAAAGAACTCTTGCAACCAAATCAAATCACAGGAGTCATAACTATCAGGTGAACATAAATTAAAACATAAATTAAAAGTGGGTACACACGCTTCACTTTATCTCACACCATTAACAGGGTTACATGTATGTGGGTGTTCTGTATGTGGCATCAGAGAAGTGACACGGATAAAGTTATTTGGTGATGATTAAGCAGTAAAAGTAGGTGGCTGTAGGAAACATTCCTTAGTAATTATTTCATATCAAGACATATTGTTACCTGAATGCCTAATTACACAAAATAGACTTCAATTCTAGGAAGAGGATACAAAGTACAAAGAGAAGGTACCTGTGTTTTCAAGGTTTTGCTAATGCTTGTATTTTGCACCTACAAGGCACTTGTTGTAATATCACATACTTCAGAGTAGGAGACAGTCACTGCCTGAAGCGATCATTAGGAGACAAAGTGGAGGCAAAGGGGTGTATAGCTCAGAAAAGCACTGCTCACAATTCTCTCCTAACGAAACACCACCACCTCCGGGTAACACTTCACTTCAATGACCGATTTAGGCTCTGGAGGTAAATCCATATAATACTTAAATATTATGTTATCTCATAAGGACCACAAAAATTAAAGATTAGCCTAAAGTTCCAAAAGCACCAATAATTTTCAAAGTTCATAGGAATCCCATGCAAATTTCCACATAGCTACTTGTCTAGATCGCATCATCTCTGGGATTATAAACAACTGCCCCTGGTAAGAAATGGTTGTCCTACATACCCACATAGAAATGTGGAAAAACACTCACTGCCTAGAGGACTTTTGTAAAAGTACATATTTAATAAAGTAGATGAGCAGTTGCTGGTTTTGGGCTGTAACTGGTTTAAGACGGTGGTTCCCTGAGAAGTGCAGACAATGTGATGGCAAACGACACTTAACCGAAAGTGAGTTTCAAGCAGCAGACACATCCTTCTGATAAACAAACATCTTAGGTGTGTTCCTGTTTTATTTGATACTAATTATAAGCTGAAACTGTAAATGGGTGCGAAGATGTGAGGTAGGGCAACTGTGGGTCAGTCTAGAAAAATACCTTGAAGAAATTAAAGTCAACACAAAAGTGATTGGCCTAACCGCTTGAAAATACAACACAAAGAATTTCCAAAGCATTTATTATCGGTTATGTAAACTGTTAAGTTCTGCTTTAGTTTATAGCTTTCATTTGTGTATATTTTAAAAAAATATTTATTTTATTATTTATTTGAAAGACAGAGTTAGACAGAGAGGTAGAGAGTTTTCCGTTCTGCTGGTTCACTCCCCAGGTGGCTGCAACAGTCCGAGCTGTGCCGATCTGAAACCAGGAGCTTCTTCCAGGTCTCCCATGTTAGGTGCAGGGGCCCATGGACTTGGGCCATCTTCTACTGCTTTCCTAGGCCATAGCAGAGAGCTGGATCAGAAGTGGAGCAGCCAGGACGCGAACTGGCATCCCTATGGGATGCTGGCATTGCAGGCTGGGGCTTTAACCCACTGCACTACAGTGCCGGCCCCATCATCTGTGTATATTTTTCACTAAGCCTTCTCATTCCGAGTAGTTCTTTTAAAAAAAAATAACAAAAGTTATGTAAAGGCCCCAAGGCTGTGGTGTAGGGGTCAAGCCAGTGCCTGTAGCTCAAGCGTTCCATACAGGCACTGGCTCCCTGGCTGCTGCAGCTCCCTGCTAATGTAACTGGGGAGGCAGCAGAGGGTGGCACTCCACACACGGGAAGAGCCGGAGAAAACTCCTGGCTCCTGCCTTCGGCGGCCCAGCTCCAGCCACTGGGGCCATTTGGAGAGTGAATCAGCAGACTGAAGATCTGTCACACTTTCAAATACATACATAAACTTAAAAAAAAAAATTATGTGGGCTGGTGCTGTGGCGTAGCAGGTAAAGCCACTGCCTGCAGTGCTGGCATTCCTTATGGACATCCCATATGGACACCAGTTCAAGTCCCGGCTGCTCCACTCCGATCCAGCTCTCTGCTTTGGCCTGGGAAAGCAGTAGAAGATGGCCCAAGGCCTTGGGCCCCTGCACTAGTGTCGGAGACCCAGAAGCTTCTGGCTTCAGATCATCGCAGCCCCAGCTGTTGCAACTAGTTGAGGAGTGAACCAGTGGAAGGAAGATCTCTCTCTCTGCCTCTCCTCTGTTTAACCCTTTCAAATAAATAAGTCTTTTAAAAAGTTATCGTATAAAGTAAGTACAAAATGCAATTCCCAGGTTCATCTCCTGACTGCAGTTGCCTGCTAATGCACTCCCTGGGAGGCAGCAGTGACGACTGGGTCCCTGGCGCCCACAGCGGGGACCTGGATTGAGTTCCCTGCTCCAGGGAGCCCTGCTAACCACTGTGGGCATTTACAGAGTGAACCAGTGGGTGGGAGTTCGCTCTCTGTCTTTATACCTCTCAAATGAATTAAATATTTAAAAAATAGAGGAGAAAGAACTAGTGTACAAGGCATGCTGAAATGTTCAAGGTACCAAGGTTCAAGTTAAGGTAATTTTTAAACAACCAAATACATGCATTGGAACTCAAATGTACTTTCAGTTTTGAAGCAGAGGAATTGCATATAAATTTCCTTTTTGCTAATTGAATTAATCACCCAAGATATTGTAGCTCTATTGACATTACTTAAAAATTAGGAGATTCCTTTCTAAATTCCTAAAACTACATTAAAGATGGCAAATAGTGTTTGCATTGATAAACTGCTAATTATAATAATCCATTGCTTTCTATGAACAAATGCTGGAGAAAAGTGATTTGTTAATCATCAGAGTTTGAGATTTAGCAATGTTTATGTTAATATTGAGCTTTTCCTAAGAGATAGTCTGAGGTGCACAAATACTGCAGCAGTGCGTTATTCACCTCAATATTTAATTTTCTTCAGAGACAGATGTACACAAGCATAGATCCTAAAAATCCATTTCACATAATTTGAGGCCTAAATATGTAGGCTAGAATTCATACTAGTGAATACTAAGTAGTACCCAACTACAATGAAGATGAGGACTGGATTAATACAACACAGACTCATGCTAGAAGGGAGCCCCAGGCATAGATAAAGCGTCATAATAGGTAGGTCAGTAAGGTGCTCTCTGCAATCAGAGAAACACTTGGTGAGGAAAAACCTGACCCTGACCATCTGAGGAGCTTCAGATGGGCGCGTTTTCAACTTTCAGACTAGAACTCGGTGCCAAGTTACTCTCAATGGAATGGATTTATTTCATTAAAATTTTTAATTGGATATTTGGAGAAGATAGAAGCAATTACGAATCAAATGTAAGTATAAAAGTTTTAAACATACTTAACTGTTACAATCCTAAATTTAAAAAAGTAATCCCAAATCAATATTTTCCTATCAAAAATAAAACTCTGAAACAAGACTGGATTTCCTAACAAGCAGACTCCGGAGACCGACACTCAGTCTGAAACAGCTTCAGTTACAGCTCCTTCCAACTGCATTTCCTTTTGAGAGATGCTCTGTTAGTTCAACTTTGATGTAAATAATATCTAGAGAAAACAAATACAAAGTCCAGAGGTGGATAACTCGTTACAGATTTCTGGATTTCAGTCTTTCAAAGCAAGCTGTGTCACCTATCTGTGAAGCTGGTGGCTCTTCATACTCTTATGTTTTACACAATGACGCCTTTGTTATTTTATGAAAGGCACCATTCTAAACATACTGTACTGCAAAGTAATTCAGTCACTTTTACTCTGTCTCTCTCCATTATTTCTACTGTTTTGAAGAGAGCATTATTTTATCTTCAAAAAAATTCATTTGAAAAACTATCTTGTGACATGCTATTCTTTAAAACCATCATTCAAGTCAAGTCTTTAAATGATTTAAACTCTGGGTACTAGTTGATAATTCTTCTACTATCAGTTAGTGATTATAAAAGGAAAACTTATGCTGGCATACATTTTTCAAACACAGTTTTAATGGCACCTGCAAGATAGCACCCTCTCATTATTTTCAATCTTTCATACTCTAGAAACTTCAAACTAACTCATAAATTAGGAAGGAAGTTAGAACCACACAATCTCATACAGAGTTAGTTACATTCAGGATACCCTGAATGCAAAAACTTTTTTCATAATCCAGTTTTACAGATTAGCAGACATTGGTTTAATATGGCACCTCTCAGATGGGATGTGATCTTGTAGTACTTAAAATCTGCCTTGACTTCTTTTATATACAAATTTACAGTTAGCTTGTTCCCTGCTCATCACCTGTGAAAAATAGTCACCTTTTCCTTTTAATACTGGACAAGCTGATCATTTTCACCACCAGCAATGGACCTTTTCATTTACCCTGTGCCCTTTGCAAGATGCAAAGGATCAGACTTGGAGACTCAACATTTGTTTTAAATGTGCTTTCTTCTCCCTGCAGAAGTCTCCAGCATACAACTTGTGAGTGACACCTCTGTCACATCTCACAGCACCTTCACCTGCCCAGAGCATTCACCGTTGTCTTCCACGACACTATGCTGAACACTTGGAGAAAAATCAACAACCACAGTTCAAAGGAAAGCAATTAGCTTCATCGGACCAAATGACTGGATAAATGGTCTTGTCCATATGGCTTAACATGAATATGGCTAATTTATAGAGACTAGTTCCCTGTTTTTCTTTATTAACAACGTGACCTGATTACAATTTTTAAAGTCTAGACTAGTTTTCCATACGTTTTACATACTTTATTCTGACATTGTATCTTTTAAAAACAAGAGGACGCAAACATTTGCACTGGGCAGTGCCATTTTCTGTAGGTGTGGTTTCACTTCTTTCCTTGGGCTTTTTGTCATCGGCAAGTCAGGTCTCCTTGCAGTGCTGCCCACACGCTGTGAAGGGAGCCGGAGCCATCTTCAAAGCAGTACTCCCCTGGGCTGACTCACTGATCGGCTGCATCATTTCTTCTAGGACATTTGTAACAGATACAACATACATAGGATTTCAGTTTGGGTTTTTTTTCCTTTTTTCTTTTTTAAATAAGTGTGTTTTCTGCTTCTCATTCATATTTTCTTTTCTTTGAATATATTGCACAATATTTTATTATTAAAAAAGGTTTTCTGTCTCAGGCAAAAAGTTCTTCTCCTTCCCTCAGGAGGTGCTAATGCGCATTGTTTTCTAGAAGAGGTAAGTGGTTGTCTGTGTGGCCATCCTCAAAAGGGACCTGGAGAAAAGAGACCACAGCGTCAGCTCCGTTCCTGCCACCACACTCTGAACACAAAGGTCCCCTCCGGACAAAGGGGCCCACAGCCCGGCACGTGTCAGAGAGCCGCCCCACGCAGTCTGCACTACTTACAGAAGTGACGGGCTTAGAGGATCCAAGTCGGAAACGACAGCAAATTATTTCAACTATGAATTTCCCAATTCCATGTAACATTCCTGTGGTAAACAAGTTGATGCACTCAATTTAATTATTACCTAAATTACTATGTAAGGATAAAAAATTCAAGTATATAGGAATACACTAAGGCAAGGAACAAAGCAATTTTTTTACTTCTGTGGTTAAAAATAATTAAAATACTTAAACTTTGAAACAAAGGCAATTCTCTTCAAAATCCCAAGGCCATACAATCCAGGATCTTGCCTAATTTTTTAAAGGTTTTCTTTACATATCCACATAATTTTGAAACATAAATAATCTTAAAACAACCACTTAAAAAGATTTAAATGAAATCAGTAATAATTGCACAAAAATGCACTTATTTGTTTAAAAAATACGATTCTAAGCATGTAAACCATTCAGCTCCGTGCAATACTGATGAGGGCTGGCAGGTAAAGAAAAAACTTTCCTTTCTTTACTTAACTCTGAACATTTTTATGACTACTTCCAGATTTTCTTTGAGAGAATTCTGCAACCTCAGAACAAAACACACAAAAACATTACTGATTGAAAAGTCTGTTTTCATATATTCACAGCATCACATAAGACATAATTTTACATACTATACATTTAAAAATACATTAAATAAAAAGGTAAGTTTGCACTGAAGTGTCTACTCTGTTACTCTGTCTAGGCATTTGGTTGTTTAATCCTGTAACACACTTACAAAATTATTTCAGTTTTATAGATGAGAAACTAATTTTTGAAAAAGTAGGTGACCTAAGGTCACCACCAAGTAAGTGGCAGAAATTGAATGCAATCATATATCTGTCTGATAACAGCAAACAATCTTTGCAGCACACCATAAAATCACTGTTAAATCACTCAAAGCAGTGAAATTAGCTATGTTTAATGGTCATTCAGTAACATTTTGGAAATCTGGAATTAATGAAAAAATTCCTCAAATAACAAACCAGGAGAGTATGTGTATTCTTGGCCTTTTTAAGTGGAAGTGTCCTAGTTTAAGTGTAACACTTCTAGAACTGAGGCAAAAAGGAATTATTACTAACCTGTTGTTGAAAAGATTCCTCCAACTATACCACAAAGTCTCACAAAAAACTGCCAGAACGGCATGTGCTCCTCAGTCACTGTCACCATCAGAGAGCTGAGGTCGTATTTCATAAATATCCCCGAGACGCCATGGCTGCCTGCAGCATGGTTAATGATGCGTTCCTACAGGGAGGCGAAGGGAGGGAAGAGAAAGGAGGAGGTGAGAACCAAGTCACGTCATCTGGGTACCTGCATCCACTCAACACCAAGCCCTGCGGCCCCACTGGGAAAGGCCATCCCAGTCTATGAGTGCTCCCCAGGGTCATTATTCTAAACTCCGCGTGCGACTAACTTTCCAAAGTATCCAAAGAGCAACACCATCCCTTCCTATTTCCTCGAAAGTGATACCCTGCAGACACATTTTCTGCACAGTTAAGCACCAGCACAGAGCCATGTGACATGTTCTTCACCAATCAAATCACTATGTTTAGAAAACAACTGTCTTCAATTCCTGTCACTTAAATGATCAGGCTTTAAAACAACTTTGTTGTTCCTCTTAAACTATAGGAGATACAGTATAGGAAGAAAATAGAATCCATTAATTTAAAAGATATGTACTGGTACAGAGTTTACAGGACTATTTTAAAGGCACGATGCTAAAATTCTAAATTTATCATACTGTGCACATTGAGCAAAGTATTCTACTTTATTCTATCCAATTTATACTTCAAAAAGCAAGTTTGCAAACTTTATAATACATTTCTATAACAGCTCCAAACTATACTATCATGGTGCCCTGATGTGACTTTTAAGCTAAGTTCTATTTTTATTATGCTACAGTTAAACTACAAGCTTTAGAAATACAAATAACGAGGTTACTACCACCAAGGGAAATTAAAACAATTTTAGGTGGGGTATTTCAAAACTCTTTCCCCTGTTATTAGCACAAGTGGGCTATGATTATTATTATTATTATTATTATTGGACAGGCAGAGTGGACAGTGAGAGAGAGACAGAGAGAAAGGTCTTCCTTTGCCGTTGGTTCACCCTCCAATGGCCGCTGCGGCCAGCGCACCACGCTGATCCAATGGTGGGAGCCAGGTGCTTCTCCTGGTCTCCCATGGGGTGCAGGGCCCAAGCACTTGGGCCATCCTCCACTGCACTCCCGGGCCACAGCAGAGAGCTGGCCTGGAAGAGGGGCAACCGGGACAGACTCCGGCGCCCTGACCGGGACTAGAACCCGGGGTGCCGGCACCGGCCACAATAGGGTTTTATAAACCCTTGATCAAGTTTCTAATAAAGTTCCTTCAAGTTCTGAGATGCCTAATCTCATGCTGAAGTCACAAACATACTGTTGAGAACTTTGAGGACGGAAGCTGTGTGGGGGACCAGGGCACCTGTAACAGATTGACTCTGTGTTCCTGGCCCCACGAGGGTCAGCACCGCCCTCCCTGCCCCCTCAAAGACTTCACCACCTCATTGTTCTGTTTCTTTCTGAAGCGATTACTTCAGTTACCTCAACAGCAAAAGCAAATGCTGCAAAAGGTCAAATGCTCTGGGATTTTACTCTAATTTTCAAAAAAAAAAAAAAATGCTTATTTTTATCCACTTGGAAGGAAGAGTAAGAGGGGAGGAAGAGAAGAAGGGAGAGGAGTATTTTCCATCGACTGCTTCACTCCCCAAATGCCTGCAACATCTGGGGCTTGGCCAGGCTGAAGGCAGGAGCCAGAAACTCCATCGAGGTCTCCTATGTGGCTGGTAGGGTCCCAAGGACTTGAACTCGTACTGCTGCTCCCCAAGATGCATTAGCAGGAAGCTAGATCAGAAGCAGAGTAACCAGGACATGAACTGGCACTCTTACATGGCATGTGGGTACCCCAGCTGTGATTTAACATGCTGTACCACCACAATGGCCCCTATGAGTTTCTTTTATTTTTAAACGCAGCCTGCAGAGACTATCGTATCAACACATAGAGCTCTTTCCCCATCCCTGCTTTTTTCTGCTGTTGTGCAGCTGCAGGACGTGGGCTGTTTCCAGTCTTCTATAGGCAATGACAAGGCAACGACCAGCCTCATACTCACATCACTGCATATTCCACACTTGGTCTCGGGAACAGATTTCCCAGAAGTGGGATTACTGGGTCCGGGGCAAATGCCCAAGTAATTTTGCAGTCACTGTTGACCTCCCTTCCGCAAAAACTGGCACTTCGCACTCCCAGGGCAATGTATGCGACTTTCCCCAAGGTCTTGGCAACTGTGTGCACTGCTGCTCCTGTGTTTGCCAAACTTCCAGGTGAGAAACCACATCTCCCTCTCCTCCCAAAAATGCTGCAACAATATGTACTTGAATGTGTTCTGCCTAGTTCCTACGTATACAACACACATACATGTATCTACACAATGACATATACCTGGGTATTTTCTCTGAACCATTTGAAAAGTTATAGATGCATAACAGTTCACTTATAAAAACATCGCTAAATTTCAGGAAAACAAGGAAAAATCTACAGCTATTGAGATATGGTCATAATAAGGTATAAGCCTCTCAAAAAAAAAAAAACACACCAAAACCCAAGGGCAGCCACTGGGCGCAGTGGAGACACCGTGTGGGATGCTGCCTCCCGCTGAAATGCCGGGCCCAGTGCCAATCCCTCCCAACTCTGGATTCCTGCTAAGGCCACCCTCGGAAGCAGCAGGAGGGCTCCGCCAAGCACAGACCTGCACTGAGGTCTGGGTTTCCAGTTTGGCCTGGCCAAGACCAGGCTGTTGCAAATATGTCTCTCTGCCTTTCAAATGGATACGTTTAGAAAGCACTTAGACGGTTCCTTGGCATTCTTCGGTATACTAGATTTTGAATACTCATCATGCTTAGATACAAAAATAAGAAAACATGACTCCAGAATAGATATGACATGTTACACTGTCCAGTACCAAAACTCTGCTCCTCATTTCAGTATTTATCTACGAGGCCACTGCGTCCTGAGGTGACAGGATATTCTGTCAGACGAATAAAAGCATTTACTCAGGAGGGCAAAAACCTCTACACTGCTGATTCACAACATCCATCCATCCCCAACACAGGCACATTTACTAGAAAATAAATAACAAGAAATGAGAAAATCTACTGTAAGATTAAAAACCGTTCATAGCCATACATAGGAAAACATACTATAAAACTGATATTAACATAATCAACACTCATTCAGCGTAACAACTTTAAGTCCTAATTACATAGAAAATACTTTAATTTTTTTAAAAAATCTTTTCTTGCTCTAAGACAACTTATTTTCTAAAAAACTCATTCCTAAAAAATTATTAACATAAAATAAAAAAATGAGTGAGGGCACCAAATGGGGAATTTTTAAAAGCTATACAGGCCAGTGCCCTGACACAATAGGCTGATCTTCCGCCTGTGGCGCCGGCACACCAGGTTCTAGTCCCGGTTGCTCCTCTTCCAGGCCAGCTCTCTGCTGTGGCCAGGAAGTGCAGTGGAGGATGGCCCAAGTGCTTGGACCCTGCACCCAATGGGAGACCAGGAGAAGCACCTGGCTCCTGCCATCGGATCAGCGTGATGCGCCGGCCACAGCGCCGGCCGTGGCAGCCATTGGAGGGTGAACCAACGGTGAAAGAAGACCTTTCTGTCTCTCTCTCTCGCTGTCCACTCTGCCTGTCAAAAAAAAAAAAAAAGCTATACAAAACTTCAAATCATTTTACCAGCTGGATTCAACTTACCCTTTCAGTCACAGAAAACTGATGGGTATCTGCTGAAATCTTATAAGTATGTAGCTTTGTTGGCACAATTGTAATAAAATACTGGAACATCTGGTTGTCTAGAACAAAGACAAAATGTGACTTTTCATCAACCCAGTAGCACAACTGCCAAGTAGATTCCTCTTCTGTTAAGAAAATTTACCTGAAATTTAATGTTTAATATGATATAATGTTTCATAATGCTTCATTTTAATAATGCCTAATAAAAACAATTTTAAAAGAACCAGTGAAATAAATATAAAAAGGTACTTTAAAAAGCTTATAAAATTAAGTTTGTTTTCTTACAAAAAATTTTGAAATCCATGTTTAGTTTTTTCCTAATACGCATTTTTAAGAACATCGTGACAACCATTGTATGTATGAATTCCAACAATATTTTTACATCAAAATAAAGTTAATTCCATTTTCCACAAACTTTCTGAAGTCCCCTCATATTTATGCTCACTACAACAAGTTCCCAGAAAGCATGAAGTCACATGCACACTCACACACAGTTTAAAAAAGTCAACTGGTGACTCAGATATTCCTTATAATTATAATCTTTTATGAATGTGGAAAAATAAAAGCAGTTACTTATTTGTATTACAGAAACTAATAAAAATAAAATTATAATAGTATAACCATCACAAGAAATAGCTTCTACTAATATTTTAAAATATACTAAACCAAAAGAGAATTAGGCAGACTTTGCATAAATACATTAAACTGATGTCAGAGTACGAAGATCACTAACAAAAAAACTATTCAATGATTATTGTATAATATAAATTTCTTTTAAAAGATGTACTTATTCACTTGAAAGAGTACAGACTGGCAGAGGCAGAGAGAGATCTTTCATCTACCACCTCACTCCCCAGATGGTTCAAACAGCAGAAGCTCGGCTGATCTGAAGCCAGGAGCAAAGAGCTTCCTTACGGTCTCCCAGGTGGGAGCAGAGGTCCAAGGACTTAAGCCATCTTCTACTGCTTTCCCAAGTCGTCAGCAGGGAACCGGATTAAGAGGAGCAGCTGTCTGGGACTTGAACTGATGCTCATATGGGATGCTGGCACTGCAGGCAGCCGCTTTACACCACTACACCACAGTGTCAGCCCTAGATATGATTTTTTTTTTAAGATTTATTTACTTATTTGAAAGGAAGAGTTACAGAGAGACAGAGGCAGAGAGAGAGAGGTCTTTCATCTACTGGTTCACTCCCCAAATGGCTGCAACAGGTGGAGCTGGGCCAATCTGAAGCCAGGAGCCAAGCGCTGCTTCTTCTGGGTCTCCCACGTGGGTGCATGGACACAAGGACTTGAGCCATCTTCTACTGTTTTTCTAGGCCACAGCAGAGAGCTGGATTAGAAGCAGGGCAACGAGGACTCAAACAGGCATCCATATGGGAAGCCGGCACTGCAGGTGGCTTTACCCACTACGCCAGTGTCAGGCCCAGAAATTATTTTTCAATAGAGCTTAGGTCTCATTTGCTTACTACAAGTTATAAATACCAGTATGTTACCAATTATTTAGTTTTTAAAAATTAACAAATCACGTAATATACAATATGTTCATTCTCCAGGTCTTTATCCTAAAAAACTTAGATAAGAACATCTATGGTTTCAACTGGGTTATAGTATAGACTCATAACATTTGACTTGAAACATATATACTTTATAACAAGTATGAGAACTGACAAAACTTTGCCTTTGAAACCATGCCAAAAAGAGAACTTGAAATTATTTAATGGAGTTTTCAAAAAAAATTTTTTGACAGGCAGAGTAGACAGTGAGAGAGAGAGACAGAGAGAAAGGTCTTCCTTTTCCATTGGTTCAACCCCCAATGGCTGCTGCGGCTGGCACACCGCGCTGATCTGAAGCCAGGAGCCAGGTGCTTCTCCTGGTCTCCCATGCAGGTGCAGGGCCCAAGCACCTGGGCCATCCTCCACTGTATCCCCAGGCCATAGCAGAGAGCTGGCCTGGAAGAGGAGCAACAGGGACAGAATCTTACGCCCTGACCGGGACTAGAACCCAGGGTGCCGGCACCGTAGGCGGAGTTTTAGCCTAGTGAGCTACGGCACCGGCCAGAGTTTTCAATTTTTTTTTTTTCCTTGGACAGGCAGAGAGGACAGTGAGAGAGAGACAGAGAGAAAGGTCTTCCTCTTTGCCGTTGGTTCACTCTCCAATGGCTACCGCGGCCAGCACACTGCACTGATCCAATGACAAGAGCCAGGTGCTTCACCTGGTCTCCCATAGGGTGCAGGGCCCAAGGACTTGGGCCATCCTCCACTGCACTCCCGGGCCACAGCAGAGAGCTGGACTGGAAGAGGAGCAACTGGGACAGAATCCGGCGCCCTGACCGGGACTAGAACCCGGGGTGCCGGCGCCGCAGGCAGAGGATCAGCCAATTGAGCTGTGGCACTGGCCCCGAGTTTTCAATTTTTAAAAGAACTTACATGGAGGGTTTCTTCAACATACAAATCCTATGTCTTTGCCTTTTTCCTAAAGAATTTATTAACCCAAGTGGATCAGCTGCTCAGGAAGACGGACTTTTCTCAAAGGCTCCAGTAATTCCAACACCATTCATCCCGAGATCATTTTAGGAAAAACCGGTGTATGGATATCTATTACTGAACACAATCCTGTATCAAAGCTTTCATTAAGCTAGAGAACACTCAGTGGGAATCTAATCTGAATTTTGATGCCAACAAGGCAAGGAAGATAAAATGGAGTCTATGGTAAATTAGAATATGCTCTACCAGACTGCGCAGCCACCTACCTCTTTGCAGAATGATCTGGGAGCACCACTTTCAAGTGAATTAAAGAAACAGAAGCTATATGTGTAATCTTTAGAATGCTAAATTAAGAACGAATTAAACATGCTTTAAAACATGTAGAACAAAATATCTATGGGCAAATCTGGGTTATGGAGGATTGTATTGTTTGTTCTTCTTCCTTCCTCTCTCCCTGTCTTTGCCAAGGTTCACTAAAAGTGGGATGTACATCCCTCCTCCAATGAGTTGGCCCAAGTGAGAGTATGGAAATCTGAAACACCTAAAGTGTATTAAGCCTAGACAATGAGGCATATTCATCAAGAAATCTTTGACTTTTGGCACATGGAGCTAGGAAATACAATTTATTTTAAAAATTAACAAAGCTTTTGAGTGGACATAAAAGACACTGAGTTTAAGCTGGAAATTCAAAACCTTTGGGGCTCCCAAGTTTTCTACTCTGGATGCAGGCTAAGAAGGGTGTTTAGCCCCCAAGAATGGCATATTCTCCAGTGCACTCTGTAGATGCAGCGAAGGGGGGAAATATGGAAAGAAAAAAAAAAAAAGGAAAAGTAGGACCATTTTCCAGAGGACAAAGCTAAGAAGGGACAGGGAATAGGACAGGATACGATCAAGGAACAGTCCCCATTCTCGGAGCAGTGGAATGTCACACCCTTCCAGTTCCGTGTGGCCCAGTAACACACTTCACTCACTACTCACCTTTTGAAACAGCAATGTTGATTGCTACTACATCCTCTGTGTTCCAAAGTGTAAGCGAAGTGGCTGGGGTAGACTACTTGTCTGTTCAGCTCCTTAATCTCCAGATTAAGAGAAACCTTGTTCAGACCTGTCCTAGATCATTAGCTCTTCAACTGTAAATCTGATGCCTTGATAAAAGAACTCCTGGGATAGCTCGGCAAGGAAGTAAATTTTACACATGGTGCTGAGAGCTGGGGTTTGTTACACAGTGTTACTGCAGCGAAGCCTGATGGTGACAGGAGGAGGCATGTTGTGAAGGTTGTGTGATCTCTAAGAAACCACAAGGTCCAAATCAGTTACTCACACCCTCATTAGACTGTACATTCCATGAGGGCAGGAACATTATGTGTCATGTCCAGCCCCAACAACAGCAAAAAGAACACACTTAATCAAACAAGCGAACAAAATCAAAGAACAAACTCAATCAACCTCTCTTGAGTATTTTCTAACTGCTCTAAGCATCTTATACATAATATTCTAAATGATCCCATGAAGCAGACTTTTTCCATCTTCTTAGAGATGAGAAACTGAACTTCAGGAATGTTACAAAAGCTGCTCAAAGTCAGTGTGTTACTAAGTAATGGGGCCAGGACTCAAGGCATCCATGGTCTTAAATGGAAGGAGGAATTCTCCAAGGTTTTCAATTCTAGCCACTAAAGTAAAAGTTTGCACCCTTTGAACATAAAGGGACAACAGCTTTGGATCTCCTATCTACTCTCTTACGAATACAAGGATTGGACAAGTACTAACAAATGGCTAAGCCACTCAGCTAGCCAGTCTTTGTTCTCTCTCTCAAAGACCTGACATACAGATGTCCCTTGGTGCCATGAAGAAAGTGACCTGCAGCTACCAGGTGGGCAGCTGGCAGAGCAGTGGTAACAAGTGGCTGGCTGATCCAGTCAGCCACACATGCAGGCTGTTTCATTGCAACAGCTTCACTCACAATGTGCTGCCTGCAATGTCCTCAGAAAAACCACTGCCTGGCTCCCTTCAACACGTCACTCAAGTTGGCTTTTTCCTTTAGACCCCAAATACCACAGGCTCTTCCTTTCACTGTTCTATCACAAATAATTTCCTTTATTTGCTTCATAGCCATCTGTCCTGACTCCCTATTGAGATATGGACTCTCTGGAGAGCAGAACATGTTTACCCTGGGTCCCAGATGCTCCAAGTAATGACTGACAAATACAAGGCCTTCAATAATATTAGCTGGATGACTGAACTTTCATACTTTTTTAAAGTACAATGAGAATATAGTAAAATACATGTTTTAAATGTATGGTTCAATACATTTCAAGAAATATATCCACTTATATGATCACCACTACAATCAAATTACAAAAACCTGCCAAACCCCAAAGCAATTCCTTCATGCCCCTTTGTACCAGGCCGATAGATCCCAACCAGGGATCTGTCTTGTGCTGCCATACACTAGTTTTTTCTAGAATTTCAATAAATAGGACCATACGGTATACACTTTTGTGTGTCTGGCCTCTTTTGCTCAGCATCAAATAATTTCTGTTTACCTGTCTCTTCCCTCAAGTGAATTCAAGCTGAGCAAGGAGAGAGGTAGGGGTAAAAGTCTCTTCAAAAACTAACATTAAATAAGCCTCTACCAAAACCAAGTCAGGTCTGTTTCAACTTCACTTATTGCACCTCTTAACTGTACCATTGCAACATCTAAAAACCAACTTTGTACCAGTTCTGCTATTAATGTCAACTAAATATCCTGAATATTCTCCTAGATAACAACAGAGCCAAAGGTGTCAACCATGCCCCACACCAGATTCATCCTGAGAGCTGTTTTTGCCATAAGGAAAACTGCTCAATCTGTACCTACTTTGGAGATGCTGTAAGAATTAATTCTAGGACTGGTATGGTATAGCAAGTTAAGCCCCTGATGCCTGTATCCCATATCCAAGCACCAGTCCAAGTCCCAGCAGTTGCACTCCCAATCTAGCTCCCTGCAAACAAGTGTAGGGAAGCAGCAGAAGACTGTCCAAGTACTCAGGCTCCTGTCACTGACACTGGAGATCCGGATGGAGTTCTGGGCTCCTGACTGCGCATGGCCCAGTCCTGGCCCAGCCCAGACTGCAACCATTTGAGGAATGACCAGCTGATGGAAGGTTTCTCTCTCTCATTCTGCTTTTCAATTAAATAAAATAAACCCTTAAAAGAATAAATTCTATCAAGTCACAGCGCTGAAAGTTGAAGGTATGTAATTATCACTTACTTATGGAAGAAGATAGAAATCAGAGTAGCAAGGCAATAACCAATGTTATACACAGGGATGGGATAATTAGACAAGTGGAAATTAAGGACAAAAGAACCACATCACATGTCAAAAGTGAAGTGCCAGTGCAATAAATAAAAACCAACAGGAGTCAAAGAACCATGATGGGAAATTCAACCCGTGGTCTGATGACTACTGGAGACCAATTTGCCTAATGTTAATTCAGGACAAGCCTATTAAATTTGTTAGAGAGCTTAATGACCAAAGTAAAAATGCTACTGGATCAGGTTTTTATTGCAAGCTGCAGACTGCTCTGCTCCCGAGGTTGAAGGTCCATCCAGAAGCGCACAGCATTAGGGAAGCACCTGCTCAGTAAGCCGTGCGGTGTTTTTGAAGAACCTCAAGGAGGGGACAGCAATAGGACACCACAGACTGGTTACATGGATTTTTTCCTTTTTGGAAACAGAGACCCAAGAGAACATTTGACATGAAGGGAGGAATATGCCTGTGTTAAAGCTTCCAGGAACCTAATGACATTCATCTGCTGACAGACATTTCATAAACATAATTCTCAGTAGTTCTTAGTCGTTAATAATTTAGGAGTTAACTGGACTCAAAGAACCTTTGAATCAACCCATTTATATTTAGAAGAGCTTCTGTATAAAAATTTGCAGTTCATTTTAGGATCCTGAAACAAAGTCTTGACCAACACATTTTCAAATGAGCATCTCTTAGCTAATATTGATTGATTACAATTGAGATTTCACTGAGTGGGGTTTTAAAATTTCAGAATGGTTTCTTTTCAAACATTTCTACATTATTACAACAGTACTTTAAGTCAAATACCTTTAATGTACCTGATTATAACACTATACTGAGTAAAGAATATTAATAAATTACTGAATTTGATAAAATATTAAATCCTTAATTACACTTTTACAGACACTGAAATTCCAAGCATGTGAGGATGCTTCAGAAGTTTTCAAAACGTCCGACAGGTGGGGTATATCATACAGTATGAACACTTAAACAGAGAAAAGACACAACCCTACACAAAAAAGGAAATTATACTACTTGCTACAAAACCAAGAAAATCATACTTCTAATTTTTGGACAAATTGATACTTTCAATGAGTATAATAAAAGAAAACTTGGGGCTGGCACTGTGGCGCAGCGGGTTAAAGCCCTGGCCTGAGGCACCAGCATCCCATATGGGCACCGGTTCCAGTCTCAGGTGCTCCTCTTCCAATCCAGCTCTCTGCTATGGTGTGGGATAGCAGTAGAAGATGGCCCAAGTCCTTGGGCCCCTGCACCCATGTGGGAGACCCGAAAGAAACTCCTGGCTCCTGATTTCAGATTGGTGCAGCTCTGGCTGTTGCAGACATCTGGGGAGTGAACAGCGGATGGAAGACCTCTCTCTCTGTCTCTACCTCTCTCTGTAACTCTTTCAAATCAATAAAATAAATGTTAAAAAGAAAAAAAAAAAATAAGGCCAGCACCATGGCTCACTTGGCTAATCCTCCGCCTGTGGCGCCAGCACCCTGGGTTCTAGTCCCAGTTGAGGCGCTGGGTACTAGTCCCGGTTGCTCCTCTTCCAGTCCAGCTCTCTGCTGTGGCCTGGGAGGGCAGCAGAGGATGCCCCAAGTGCTTGGGTCCCTGCACCCGCATGGGAGATCAGGAGGAAGTACTCAGCTCCTGGCTTTGCATGCAGCGCCGGCCATGGCGGCCATTTGGGGAGTGAACCAATGGAAGAAGACCTTTCTCTCGGTCTCTCTCTCACTGTCTAGAACTCTATCTGTCAAATAAAAAAAAAAAAAAAAAGTAATGATGCTATAATGTACTACTTTTGACTGTATTTCCAGTAAAAACATTCTGGAATAATTGTAAGGTTCGTAGGTAAATTTCTCCCGAGAGGTTTCTAATATAGCAACCATGCATTTCAGAATTCTGAACCTACACAAAGAAGAAAATTCTTATAATGCTGATACTGTATTACTGAAAATAAATATTAAAGCTGTAAGAAATATTTCCTATATCTAACTTCCAAGAGTAATTATTCAATACTTACGATCTATAGCAATTTTTTCAGTTCCATCTAAAGGATTGATGATTCCTGGAACAAGTTCTCCAAAAGACAAATGATCTATTCTGTGAGAAAAGTTGTAAGCTAAAAGGCAAAAAAGTAAAAAGCAACTAAGTAGAAAAAATATATTATTCAAAACTATGTGTTAAGACTGGCTTATATTCTTATCTATTCTCAAATGAAAATACCAAAAATGCATAAGTAGAATAATACATACTTAAAAGTACCTTATTTTTAATAGAGAAAACTAAAAAGGAGAGAATGATCCAACATGGGAAGCAGGCCACACAGCAGTCATAGGAGAACAAATGCCCTAAACAGCACTCTGGCCTCAGAATCAGCCCTTAAGGCATTAGGATCTGGTTTAAAAGCTCAGGACAGCATTTCAGGCATGGAAAGCCAAGATACTATGGCAAAAAATGACCTACCAGAAAGATCTCTGTCAGTGAGATCCCAGAGGAAAGAAGGGGCCATCAAAGGAGATACCCTTCTCTGAAAGGAGGATAGAACTTCCACTTTGACTATGGCCTTGTCTAAATAAGGTCAGAGTTTGTGGACTCAAGAGGATTCCATAGCCTTGGCAGCTCATGACAAGAGCCTTGGGTGATCACTGGCATCATAAATAAAAGTATCAATTGTTAAATCAAGAATAGGAGTCACTGTCCACTTACTCCCCATGTAGGACCTCTGTCCTTAATGAGTTGTACTATGAGAAAGAACAGTAAAACTAGTCTTCAAACAGTACTTTACACTTTGTGTGTCTGTGTGGGTGCACACTGTAGAAATCTTTACTTAGTATATACTAAGTTGATCTTCTGTATATAAAGATAATTAAAAATGAATCTTAATGAAGAATGGGATGGGAGAGGGGGCAGGAAGTGGGATGGTTTGGGGGTGGAAGGGCAGGTATGGATCGAAGAACCACTATATTCCAAAAGTTGTACTTATGAAATTTATATTTATTAAATAAAAGCTTTCTATAAAAAGATAAAAAACTATATTATTTTGAGAAAATGCACATAAATACATGGGAATTAAATGCACAAGGTAAATAATGATAAATTTCAGTATCTCAACTTTTATAATTACATACAAATTAGCTTCTAAGAAATAATATTATAGCTAATTCTCATAGCCACAAAAATGTCTTTCCTGATTCTGATTATAATATAAGAATATTAGGTGTTGCTAAAACTAGATGATATCAGGCCAGCGCTGTGGCTCAACAGGCTAATCCTCTGCCTTGCGGCGCCGGCACACCGGGTTCTAGTCCCGGTCGGGGCGCCGGATTCTGTCCCGGTTGCCCCTCTTCCAGGCCAGCCCTCTGCTGTGGCCCGGGAGTGCAGTGGAGGATGGTGCAAGTGCTTGGGCCCTGCACCCCATGGGAGACCAGGATAAGCACCTAGCACCTGGCTCCTGCCATCGGATGAGCGCGGTGCGCCGGCCGCAGCGCGCTGTCCACGGCAGCCATTGGAGGGTGAACCAACGGCAAAAGGAAGACCTTTCTCTCTGTCTCTCTCTCTCACTGTCCACTCTGCCTGTCAAAAATAAGAAAAAAAAAAAAAAAACTAGATGATATCCTTATAGTCAAATAATAAAATTGATCACTCACATTTTTAATACACTCTACTGCTGTGACCAAACTGATTTTCTATGAATTACTTGCTTTGTTCTCTAAAGCAGACTTCAAAGGATTTCGAAGAATCATTATACCAAGTTAATTTGAATACCTTGTATGTATGAGTGAGTATGATCAAATTTAGACTTACAAGCTGAAAGAAATTTCAATCACATTTTCCTTGTCCATAAAAATTAGCAGAAATATCTTCAAATTGACATAAAGTATACCTAGGCTTTCCTCCTACAATGGTTTGGATGTTGACTGTCCCCTGAAGGCCTATGTGCCAATCCCATGCTGGTGTAGAGGGAGGGGGTGGAACCTTTAAAGAGGTGGGGCCATGTGGGAGGTCCTTAAGCCATTGGATGTGTGCCCTTGAGAGCAGTTTTCATTAGAGAGTTATTATAAAAGCTTTATTATAGTCTTGTCTCCTTCCTAGCTCACCATCTGATGTTCTGTGCCTCCAGAGACTCTTCCAGGAAGACAACGTCCATCAGATGAAGTCCCTAGGCCTTTCATTCCAGGAGTCAAAACAGACCTCTTTCCTTTATAAAGTTGGCCTGCCTTGGGTACTTCACTCTAGTCACATGAAGCTGAGTAACACACCTCTGTAACCTCAACAACTTCTAGGCTCTGAATAAAGAGAAATGCAGGTAGTATGAAGAGAACACGGGATAATGTCAATATATTTTAACTACTGTCTCTTTTCAGTGGATCTGTGTCTTCAAAACAGCTCACTCTCAGAGCTATGCCTTACGCCTGCACTTGAAAGCATACTTTCCTCAAAGCCATCTTCAATGAAAAGAATCTGAGAAACTACTTACAGTCATGGTTGACAAGTGCTGCCAAGTGTGCATGGCCTCGGGGATGTGGAATTGCCCTGAAAGGAGGGGAAACAATATTAAAGTTACAGCCCTTAGAAACAGAACCAGCCTCAGAAAGTGAATCTTTTCAAAGTATACACCTGTTTGTAGTACAAACTCACGTAACAACATACTTCACTACGACTAAGCACATTCATTCATCCCAGCAGAGCAGTAAATTAGGGGTTGGCAAACTTTTTTCTTAGAAACCCAGATAGTAGGGAGCTAAAGCCCTGGCATGCAGTGCCAGGATCTCATATGGGTACCAGGTTGAGTCTAGGCTGCGCCACTTTCAGTCGAGTTACCTGCTGTTGTGCCTGTGAAAGTAGTGGTGGATGGCCCAAGTCCTTTTGCCCTTGCAGCCACTTGGGAGACAAGGAGGAAGCTCCTGGCTCCTGCCTTCAGATCAACTCAGCTCTGGCCTTTGAGGCTATCTGGGGAGTGAACCAGTAGATGGGAGACCTCTCTGTCTCTCTTTCTACCTCTCTTGGTAACTCTTTCAAATAAATAAATAAAATCTTAAAAAGAAAAAAGAAACCCAGAAAGTAAATATTTTAGGCTTTTTGGGATAAATTAATGGTTTTATGAGTTAGTTTCATAGTTGGAAAACCAATTTTCACAATCATTTTATTGAAATATTTCTATTGAAAGTGTTATAGTAATAATTAAGTACTTTTATTATATTACAAGTATCTCATGGAGAGATGACATTTTTGTTAATTGGGGCTTAGAGATAGTACTCACAAATATTTACCTGTTAATGATGATCTTCAATGAAATTTAACATATTTCATTTCTTAAAATATTAATCCCTGAGCATTAGTTTGAATTCCACTACCTGGGAGGGATTAGTTCTTTTGGTATGGCCTCTAAACATGGCACTACATCGTAGATCAATAACTTCAAACCTAAGTCAAATTTCCTCAATTGCACAGTTAAATGGATTGTGAAACATGAACATTTCTATGCACTAAAATCAAAATTCAAAAAACACTTTGGGGATTATAGTCTGAGGTCAGAAAATATACCCAAGAATGAGAATAGTGATCTTAATTCCTTTTTTTACCTTTCAACAGCACAGGCTGTTAATGCATGAGAAGAAAAGGAAGCTACTCAAAATCACCATTACTAACCAATGAAGTAATTTTCCATAATAAAAGTCTCACGTAAAGACCCTGTTTCTGCTTTACAATTTTAGGTTAAATTCATGAATAGAAACAATTCTGTACAAAAGTCATTTCTATAATAGTGGCTGAATGAGCTCAAAAATATCACAATAAAAGTTGACCACTAAGTTATCAAACTGCTATGCAGTAAGGCAAGTCAGATTATTTGGCTTTAATTTTTGGCAAACATTCTTGGAAATGACAATATTTGCATTCAGGAGAGCAAATAAAGTTCATCATTGACACATACCAGTTCAAAATACATAATCAACAAAAAACATTGTGGAAATTACGGCAGATAATATATGGATCACCTTAGGCTTTTAAAATCTTCCATTTTCACAAAGTTTGAAATTTCTGCTCCACACAATTCCACCACCATCATTTCTAGCGTATCTTAACCAAAACTATTTTCGGTTATACTGAATTTGTGTTTTCTCTACTTCTTTAAAAATATCCTCTCCTGGCCAGCGCCGCGGATCACTAGGCTAATCCTCTGCCTGTGGGGCCAGCACCCTGGGTTCTAGTCCCAGCTGGGTTGCTGGATTCTGTCCTGCTTGCTCCTCTTCCAGTCCAGCTCTCTGCTGTGGCCCGTGAAGGCAGTGGAGGATGGCCCAAGTGCTTGGGCCCTGCACCCGCATGGGAAACCAGGAGAAGCACCTGGCTCCTGGCTTCGGATCAGCGCGGTGCGCCCACTGCAGCACACCGGCCACAGCAGCCATTGGGGAGTGAAACAACAGAAAAGGAAGACCTTTCTCTCTGTCTCTCTCTCACTAATTCTGCCTGTCGATATATATAGATAGATAGATAGATAGATAGATAGATAGATAGATATAGATATAGATCTTCTCCTTTAGATGTCCCATATAGGCTATTCACAGAAACTAACTCTTTAGTCACTTCAAATTCAGCAATGATTCCCCAAGTAAATAAGCATTCATATTGATGACATCTATGTAGTCATCAAGACCAAAGGAAAACCACTCAAAAACACCAACTGCTAGACACTATTCTCAATGACCTCAGCTATTGGAGCACTTTTCTTGCAAAAGGCTAATTGCCTAAAGAAAATCCAGTTTCTCTGTATTTCTTTAGCAACTATGATTTCATTAACATGTCAATATGTGGCTTTCCTTATGAGCCTAACCAAGGAAACATGCAGAAACTTATTTTGATTGCTGCCTCAATTTCATTTGTAGCAATAAGTTCTATTGAATTTAAACATTCTATTTTAAATGTTCTAGTTTTTAATTTACTTTTTATTTATTTGAAAAAGTGTGAGAAAATGATTAAGTGAGAGAGATCTCCCATTCACTGGTTCACTCCCCAGATGCGCACAACATCTGAGGCTACGCCAGGTTGAAGCCAGGAAAGAAGAACTCCACCTGGGTCTCCCATGTCAGTGGCAGTTAGGATACCTGGTTCAAATCTCAGCTCTGCTTCCAATTCAAGTTCCTGCCAATACACACCCTGGAAGGCAGCAGTACTTAGGCCCCTCGTGGGAGACATGGATGTTACTCTGGGATCCTGACTTCTGCCTGGCTGAGCCCTAGCTTTTGCACGTACTGGAGGACTGAAATAGTGCCTGGAAGATCTCTCTCTGTGTATATAAACCATTCAAATTAAATTAAATTAAAAATAAAAATATTATACTCTTTATTGAAAAGAAATTAAAAAATGTATGAAATCACAGGTAAAGCAAACATGTTCTTTCAAAAAATAGAAAGGTAAGGATCAAATTCTATCAACCTTGTACTGAAGACTATATTCTGAGATTAAAACTGTTCAGGAAGTCAGAAACAGAATTTACCTATTTCTGCCTAGTTAACTGGTTTTCTGAAGAAACTGTTCTGCAAAGTGGTGAGAAGTGGCATTTTTGGTTGTCACAATTATTGCAGCAGTGTTGCTGCAGACATTTAGGGGACGGCATCATGGGAAACAAGATATTCAGCAAGAGAATCTACAGCCTCACACAGAAAAACAATTGTCCTGGGTCTTGCACGATGTTCAAACGCTGCAAGAGACATTCATGTAACATGAAACACCCATTTACAGTCTGAGTCTGGAACTGAACTCCTCTAGCTATACAAAGCGCCTGTATAGTGTTTCAAAGAGTTAGCAGTTCACTATTTCGTATTTGAGAGGTACTATCACGATCTTCCCAAAGGTCAGGATTTAAACTGGGAAGGGGCCAGCACCATGGCTAAGCAGGTAAAGCTGCTATCTGCCATGATGGCATCCTATACGTGCAACAGTTCAAGTCCTGGCTATTGCATTTCCAATTCAGATCCTTGCTATGTGCCTGAGAAAGCAGCAGAAGATAGTCCAAGTCCTTGGGCAAATGCACCCAAATAGGAAACACAGAAGAAGCTCCTGGCTTTAGACTTCATAAGCTCCAGCTGCTGCAGTCATCTGGGGAGTCAACCAGAGGATGGAAGATCTCTGTCTTGTCTCTTGCCCTCTCTTTCTCTGTAAACTGTGTCTTTCAAATAACTAAATGAATCCTTAAAAAAATTTTGATAAAATTATTTTGATAAAATTGATCAAATTGATAAAAAATTAGGAGAGAGTTCCCAGGCCATGTTTACTGCATGACTGACTGTGAGTTTTCACCCAGGTAAAGGAGTAACACTGAGAAAAGGTCGCCACTACAGAAACTCATCTGGTATGTGTCAACGTTTCCCTCTAAGCTAGTCTTGAAGTAGGATACTATTTCTGTTCAAAAGTACAATAAAATCTGGCCAGCGCCACAGCTCAATAAGCTAATCCTCCACCTTGCGGCGCCAGCACACTGTGAACTAAGCATCATTTGTTGCTTTGGTGATACCAAGAAATTCCAAGATTCTAGCAGCAGACTAGGGGTGGGTATAACTGGGTCCTGGCAACAGGAACAAAACAAAACAATAGTTTTAAGGAGATGGTTGTAGATACTGAAATGCTTTTGCATAAAAGCCTAATGCTAATATAAAAATCTCCTGCCAGGCTCTTTCCTGTTGTGTGCCCTTGCCCTGTCTTAACATGAAATTTCTAATCCTCCTCTAATGTTCAAAGGTTGTCCACAATCAACCTTTGCTGACTTGCAGAGTCACGGAGTACCCAGTTACACAATCTTTTATCAACCATATTTTGCCTTTACAGTCTCAATGCAACTATAATGATATGATTATTAGTGCATTCACTGTTTAATGTTTAGATTCTCTTACAGGATGCCATACTAGAAGGACTAAATATCTTTCTTCAGTTCCATCCTTAGTATCTAGCTTGGTACTTTAAACATAACCAGTATTTAAAAATTACCTTGAACAACTTAGAGAGGTTTTGCTCAGTCACAATTCAGAGGGAGGGAGGGAGGAAACCTATTCATTCATTCAGAAACTTACAGTTTTTCTCACTTGACAACTTCTGTGCTGAGTGCTGTGATGAAAACAGGTGCTCTGAGAGTTTTCCTCAACTCTTAACTAACTTTATTTCAGGTATAGCTAGTTCCCAACTGTATCAAAACACTTACTACTGGAGGATTATATTTGGATGAGGACCACCAAAAGATTGAACTAAACAAAAATGCAACACTATATCAAAAGGAACAAATGAATTCAAAAAGAAAAAAATGAATAAAATCTCTAGACAACATGTACCTAGACCTCATTTAGTAAAATACGTGAAATAAAACAGGAGTGTTTACTTTTGTTTTCCACAGTTTTTGAAGTTAGTAGTTGTCTCTGTCCTGAGATTTCAGATGGAACCATCAAACTCAAGACATTAAAAATAAATAACATTTTAAGCAATGCTTTAGTAGCTACATGCTACTTAATTAGAAGGAATTTGCTTTCAATCAAGAGCCAACCCTGTGTCAAGTATTTTCAGGAAGTGAAAAGAACATACTTGCCCACGGTTATGTGAAAATTCCCTGCTACTTTGTTGACATAGAGATGCCCGTGAATCCTGCACGCATCTGGAGACTGCAGCGAGTCATCCTCCCTGTCAGACACAGCACAGTGAGAGGGCTACACTCAGTACCATTACCATTTGCTGGTGAAAATAATTGAGGATGAAGGAAAAAACCCATTAAGAACAATTTTGAAATAATGTTCTAATGTCAAGAGCAGAAAAGCAGCTTCCTGGTCTGCACATGTATAAAACAGTCACACATCTACAAATGGAAAGAATTATATAACTGTAACATATTTATTGTATTTACACAAATGCAAAGTTCTATGTTCTTCAAATCTAATCAGAAGAATAAATCCAATGACAAAAGAAAGATTAAAACCAAAGAATTTTAAAAAACATACAAAGAAAAAAAACAAAGAATTAATCCAATAGACATATTTTTTCATCTGTTTCTGGCACTGTAGTGGCAAGAGAAAAGTGGAACAAGTCTGAGGTAGGGAAGGGCATACCACGTAAGTAAAAACAGACAACACTTCCATCCTAAGCAACTGTAAAATCTCCACGCATTTTGAAGTTTAAATGATCATTTTCATGCTTGTAGTATTTCTGAATATCAACTATTTTATTTTATGAAACACAAAAAAGTTAAACAAAAAACAAAATTCCTAGTCTAAAATTATTTATCTTTGGAACAGTATATAGCACGAATTTGTTCTAAAAACCTAATTCAGTTTTATATAGAGGTATACCATATACATCAAATAGCAAGCTACTTAAACGAAAGTCAAATATCCATGATAATCCTGATTAAAATCAGACTACTCATTTAAAAGATATCTGAGGGGCCAGCACTGTGGCGCAGCAGGTTAATGCCCTGGCCTGAAGCGCCGACATCCCATGTGGGTGCTGGTTCCAGTCCCGGCTGCTCCTTTTCCCACCCAGCTGTCTACTATGGCCTGGGAAAGCAGTAGAAGATGGCACAAGTCCTTGGGCCTCTGCACCCGTGAGGGAGACCTGGAAGAAGCTCCTGGCTCCTGGCTTCAGATCGGCACAACTCCGGCCATTGCGGCCAACTAGGGAGTGAACTAGCGGGAGTGAACTATGGAAGACCTCTTTATCTGCCTCTCCTCTCTCTTTATAACTCTGACTTTCAAATAAATACATAAATCTTTAAAAATAAAAAAAGATATATGAACAGTATAAAATGATTCCTTTCTGTTTGTAAAATAAAAAAATAAGATTTAGAAAACTTAACTGACCCCCCAACATGTCAAAGTAAAGACATATAAACAGCTGCACATTTAAAATACACATCTCACCTTGGTGGAAGTGCTGTTGAAGGGCTTTTAAAAGCACTTTTAAATATCACATCTTGAAGCGAATGCTCTTCTTGCAGCCTACTCTGAATCAGCTGCAGCATCCTAGGGGTAACACCAAAAACAGTTCAGTAATTTAGAAAAGGAGTTCCAAAAGCCAACACTAACTTTTTACAAAGCAATGGTTAACTGACTTACATGTATGTTCATAGGATTTTATTCTACATGTATGGTTATTCTACATGTATGTTCATAGGATTTTATTCTACAATAAAAGTTTCCTTTGGTCGTATCTTTGAAAGCAGGAAAAGTGAGGTAAGGTAGCCCGAGGTCCACTAGCTGGGTTCCATTAGCCTCTCTGATTCCTGCAGTAGTGGCCATGACAACAGGGTCAATGAGCAGAAGCTTCCGCTGACCTCAGTCAATGAGCCTTTCACGCATGGATGCACAACTGCAGAAGCCTTTTATTTTATCAGGCACTGATCTGAGTGTTACAGATAGGAAAATCTGCCCTTTTAGGGTCACAGAGCAGACCTGATGGACTTGAAGTGGTAGATTACTACAAACCAGGCTATGCTGCCATTTAAAATCTCCTGAGGCCCACTTTCCCAAAGACGTCAACTTTCATTCTGTGACAAAACCATCCTAAACAAAATACTATACTCTTCTTACATTTATTAAAAACAGTATCAACAGAGAAAGCATTTGAGAAATGTTCCTTAGGTTTTCTTTTTGAATATACCTAGCACACAAAGAATATATGAGTGGTAGGAAAACATTTTATGCCATTCTTATGTTCACAATAACTTAGGAAATCATTTATGCCAAACAATAAACCAAGAGTATAACCTCTCTTCTTTACAATACTTCTATCACTGGGCCATGTTACCTTCCATCATTTTTAGCAGGAACTTAACGTCACTGGATGTTGTTGTAATTTTACCCCCTTTAATGCCTTATCTCTAAACAGGTAACATTCCAAGTTGCCTGTAGTAAAGTTCACACTCACCAAGTACAAAGATTGAATACATTTGGAAAACAGGGATGAAAAGCTAGATAACAAAGGATTTTCAGGGTAATGAAACTATTCTGTATGTCACTGTTATGGTGAACACATACCAATACACATTTGTCACCCTATAGAATGTACAAACAGCAAGAGTGAACGCTAACATATAGGGTGATGATGACATGTCAGTGCAGGTTCATAGATGACAACAAGCATCCCTCCCTCATGTGGGATGCTGAGGGAGGATGTGCAGATGTATGGCAACTCTCCGTTTTCTACTCAGTTATGTGCTGAAGCCAAAACTACTCTAAAAAAGGTCTATAAAAATGTATACACACAATGTGTATACATACACATTCAACTTGGAAAAAAACTATGTACAAACATAGGTAGTTTTAAAAAGAAAGCAAATATAGAACTGCTTGTACTTTGCATCCCACTGTAAGAATATAATAGGCCTTTTCTCCAAGTGCAGGGAGGAGACAGAACGACTGTGTACCACACAAGTAGAACACTGGTAAGATTAAGGCTATTTAAAACCACAAATCATATTTATAATGCAAACGTAGTTTGGAATAAATCTCAAATCTAGACACAAAAAAGCAAAAACTGAAAGGTTATATCCAGATTTGGACATACTAAAGAGACACTAGATCCTAAATATTCTGAGAAGTAGTATACCAACTGGGACAAAATTTAAATCTTTTATCATATTCTAAAGGTAAACAATATTTGGTATGCACATTATTCAGGAAGACAGAAGGCCATGGGTATGTCTAAGTCACTTAAATGCTGTTCAAGAATGCTTGTTTAGAAGCAAAACATGGTAATCCTGGAAGTTTTAAGAAGCCAGATGCCACCTTCAGATCTGTATATCTAAACACTTGGAATCTTTGGAATCAAAGCCAGCAGAAATTCAGCACTCCACACCTTTAAGTCCTGTATCACCAGCATGCACATTTGATGCTGGGCAATGGTCAGAGTTTCATGGAACCAAACTGTGTGTGTATGAAAGACAATTCTGTTCCAATCCATGGAAGTATAGAGAGAATTCTACTGTGATGGAAAACTTCTATTAATAGTCAAAACAATCTGCTCCACTTTAACAGTCTTACATGCTGAATAAAACTCCAGGTGAACAGAGACATCTCATTTCAATATTTCTGGATCAAAGTAAAGTATTTCATCTCTGAATGGCTTTCTACCAGGAGCATTAGACGCCCAGAAACTTCAAAACATTCAGTGCTCCTGTTCAATCACATTCAATTTCAAATTTCTCCCAAATGGCAACAAAAACAAAGATCTTTGAAATATACCTAGACTAGGAGAAAAGATGACTAAGAACTTTTTGGTAATAATCTTATTAGGTAAAACCTGGTAACCAGAAAGAGAAAAACAGCTATTTAAGTATGGGTGGGGCAATCACTTATAATAACTAAAACCCTTACCATACAAAGGATTATTTAACATACAATTATTAAAAGAAACAAAACAACCAAGTAAAATGGGCATACAGCATGACCAAGCAGTTCTCCCAACTCCAAAAAAAAAGAAAGAAAGAAAAAGAAAAATGAGGGGGAAAACCCCACCACAATATTCAATTAATCTGGGAGCCGGCCAGGGCTGGGGCATAGCCAGTTGCAAGGCCTGCAGTGCTGCCATCAATGTGCTCAAGTTTGATTCTCAGCTGCTCCACTTCTGAGCCAGCCCCTTGCTGATGCGCCTGGGAGGGCAGCAGAGGATGGCCTAAGTACTTGGGCCCTTGCAACCACACAGGAGGCCAGGAAGAAGCTCCAGGTTCCTGGCTTCAGCCTGGCCCAGTCCCAACAGTTGCAACCAGTTAGGGGTGAAAGAGAGGATCAGACCATTCTCCCTGTCTCTGCCCCTCTTTCTCTGATAACTGTGCTTTCTAATAAATGAAAAAAAATCTTCAGAAAAACATTCAATTGATTCAAAGAAACGTGAACTGTCCTGAGATTTGAATTGTTGCCATAAACATTCTAATACATGTGTGTTTATATACATGCACACATATAATGCACATATAGTACAAGCATAGAAAGAGGGTTAAGGATGTTTACTGAGTATTGCTTTTCATACTACAACTCCAGAAGCAACCTAAATGCCCATAAATAAGGATCCAGTTAAATCAATGATTGTCTGTGTATAAAATGGGCTACTAGGAATAATGAGATAGAAAGGTGTACAAGACACCATGTTAGGAGGAAAAAGCAAGTTATACAACAAATGTATAGACTGATTCCATTTTCGTATTAGGAAAAACATGTAAGTTTATATGTAAACATACAGAAAATTACATGTGTGAAAAAAATTCCCAGAAGGCCACACAGGAAACACAAGCATGGCTGTGAGTGCCAGCGGCAAGCAAGGGCACTCGCCTACAGGAGAGGCACGTGGCTTTTCCTTTCCATTACACACACTCTCCGTGAATTTTAAAACAACCAGCACATCTTATTAAAAAAAAAAAAAGAATTATTTATTTGAGAGGCAGAGTTACAGACAGATGTAGAGGTCTGCCATCTGCTGGTTCATTCCCCAGATGGCCGCAACAACGGGGAGCTGGGCCAGGCCAGGCTGAAGCCTGGAGCCAGGGCTTTCCTGCAGGTCTCCCAAGAGGGCGCAGGGGCCCATGCACTTGGGTCACCCTCTGCTGCCTTGCCAGGAACATTAGCAGGGAGCTGGATCAGAAGTGGAGCAGTCAGGATGCTAAATGGCACCCATATGGGACGCCGGCACTGCAGGCCAGAGCTTTAACCTGCTGTGCCACATCTAACTTTAATAACTAAAAATTTTTAAGTAAAAATAAATAAAAAGAATTGCTCAATATGTACTACAAAAAAGGTTTTGCATGAGTTTCCTAGGCTCTGATAGTTTTTGAAACTATAAATTAAATTATGTTAATATTTCATCTACAGAAATATGTTAACCTATAGAGTTCACCATAAACAAAATAGATAAAATGTGATGTAGACTTCTATGGACCAAAATACTTTGTTCATTTATTACCTCTGCCACTCTCTTTGATGTGGTGAAAGATCAAATATTGCCTGAAATAAAGCAAAACATAATCACTGGCATTGTCAAATAGTCTTGGCTTTTAAAATGCTTTAAAATGTTGAGCAAAAAACCAAACAGTGTTATTAAAAACAAAGATTTATGATATACATTTAATCTTTTGTAAGCCAAATTATAAATCTTTAACATGTGATGTTTTTACTTAAAAATAGCATAATAAATTTCACTAATCACAAATATTTTCCTATTATTGTTGTCTACATTTATAGATCAGATGCAAGTTGGCAATCCGTCCTAAGTACAGAAGAGTATTTTGGGATATTAAATAATTTAAATGATGCTAACCAAAAGACTCTTCAGTATTATAATGGCAAAAAATGACACAGAGCTGAGGTGTAATATTTAAGCATCCAAGGCCCTTATTATGGATGGTAAAAAATACCATGATGAAATAAAAAACTTTTGAAATACATTTGAAAGTGGCATAGTAATTCCCAAATGTACTAACCATAAAAACAATTTAAGATATTTCATTTAGGCACTATCCTTATCATTGTCAAGTCAGACTTGGCTACTTGTAGAATCAGAGGACATATAAAAGCTTCTCATGCTTTATGGCAATATTCACAATTTGGCAACAAGTTCACTTTTGCTTGTTTAAGGGCAACTCATAACAAAGCATAATAATTCTTCTTTTAAAATTATTCACATGAGTGATTATCCCTCCACATTCACACTCTAACCTAGTATTCTCCCCTTGCAAACCACTCTGATCCTGGTGAAGCAAGCCTCCATCCCACCACACAGCCCTCCTCTGCATGCTGGTAACTTAATCACACCGACCAGAAGGAAAGCCTCGGCAGTCACTCTGAGCCTCAATGTTCACATCAGTTCTTCACAACCATGTGCTCTAAGCTCACTGCCTCCATCTTTGTGATGTCTGCTTCGACTCCATGGTTCCCAACCTTCCCTGCATAGCACAGGAGCAGACGCTGCCAACTGTAAAACTCACCATGGAAACAAACAGGGCTGCTTGCAACTGATCCCCAGCAATCTACCAAAAAAATCATTGATGGGAGAAACTGTATGATTCTCTGAGTTCCCCAACCTGCTCAGTATAGCACTTACTCCGCTCAAACATGTAAAAGGAATTACTGAATAGCCTACTTGTACTAGGCACTAAGCTAACTCATGATCTCACTTAAACTTTATGACAATTTATGGGCTCCTTATTATTCATTCCTTTTTGAATACCAGGGAGCAGTATCTTAAACGTTTACAAACTTTTTCCAAAATCACAAAGAGTAAGGGACAATATATAAGCTCAGCTCTTTCAAGTTTCTTAGTTTTTCATATTTAAAAAATTCACTAACTAAATGGCAGCTAAATATAATAAAAAGCAAAATAGAGATCACTACAGCCTACTGCATGATCATGGTAAGGAAACCAGTAAAGTTAGCTAAGTTTTTAATATTGAGAGTGCATGTTCAAATAGAAGATTAAAAAATTTTAAAGTAAAATTATATTTTAAATTATTTCACATTAAAATAGCAATTCTTAAGTACTTTATGAACTAGGACAAGGAAATCAGTGTCAGTAACAAAAATAAATACTTTAAATATCACTGATGAAAAGTATATGTATATAAATACATAAGTATTTTGAAATTTATTGCTTTCTAGTTAGGACATGACTTTTTTACATAACCCTTTTTCATTCCACAAACAACTGGAATAGATGGCAGAAGATTTACAATGAAAATAATCTATAATCCTGTCACAGCTGTATAACTCAAACATAGTCATAATTGCCTACAACCTGCACGTAATTGTGCTATACACTTGGAACTCTACAGATTAAAAAAGAAAAGTTGATATAGTTCAAGAGCTTAAAGTTCAGTTAGACAGATAAGAAATGCAGATAAAAAATTTAAATCAGGAATGCAGTAAATACAAAAAAAAGGCATCTTCTGATGCTATCAGAAGAAAAAGCTAGACAAACAGTATAAACTCATTTTAGAAGCTAAATGCATGATATTATGTAAATACTTTTCAGTCCCCTCATAGCCAACTTCTCACAATGCGCAAAGAAGCATAAAAATGAGGATATAATCTTCACTGTCATTTAAACTAAGCACTGCATGCTGGAAACTTCAAGAACATATGCAGGAGTGCATACAAGAGAGACCAACTAAGACCAATCCAATTTCATTTCATGTTCACGGGATAGGAAAGCCTACATGGGCAGAAAGTGAAAAGATTGGCCCAGTGCAGAGCAACAGAGAAAACAGGTGCTAAAGGACAACCAGGTACTTGAAGACACAGTTTCTGCCTCATGAACTCAGTGTATGAGTTCGACCAGGTGCCAGGGACCACACAGAGGAGACTGCGCACACCTAAGAGTGTCCTAAATCAAGGAAGAGCAGATCACAGCTGACGTCTAGGATAAAGACAGGCCTCTTCATTAGAGGAGCTGTTCCCTGAGCTAAATTTAGCCTGTCAAACACAGAAGAGGAAATCTGGGATGCCATGTGAATCACTCTGCCATCCTGGACCCTGTAACGACTCCTCTTTCCAAAAGCATCAGAAGTGCTAATCTAAGAAGAAACAGTTTATCTAACCCGTATACCCTCTCCTTTCACCTAGACCAGCCACGCACACATACAGACGTCCTCTTAAATCAAGGTAGCCTCTCAGAATTCAGAAGTAAAGCTCAAAATGTGCATGAAATTCAAGAAATAAGGATATTGAGAACAACCCCATGAAATTCAACATCACATGATAAGAATTTCAAAAGGGAAAATTGAAAGTATTACTTTGAACATGAAAGCAAGCAGACAAAAAAAAAAATTCACATTATCGAAACACCAAGAGCCAGAAAAAAATTCATGGCAACCCACAAATGGCATTCTAAGGTAAAAAGCTGAATTTCAAAAATAAAAGAAATAAAAAACAACCAGGAATTACATTACCTACAAAAGAAGAAAAATAAAATTGTGCCAGAAGACAAGGAGGCCATGTCTGTAAAATTTTGAGTTCTAAACCCCATAAAGCAGACTTGAATCCTCAGCCAACCTGACTTACATTTCCATGTATACAGAACAGAAAGACACAGTCATGCTAGAAGCCATAAAAGACAGCATATGTTCCTGCTGAAAAACAAAGAGCTAAAAGCCCTCAATTAAAAATAGTATAAATAAACTAAAGGTAGAAAAGAGCAGCAAAGCATAATGTATTATTATTATTAAAATAGTATAGAATTTAACAGCTTAACCTACTATAACATGGTGTCTGAATTTGTAAGGGATCTAATCTCATAATTACTATAAAAACAGTATTTTCAGTGGGCTGACTAAGGTCAGATGTCAGAAGAAGAGAGGATCAGAATACCAATAACAAAGTTACATTTTTGTAGATATTTCTTTTTGAAAAGTATACATGAAAAGCACACTTGTATTTTGTTGTTGTAAATTAAAAATAATTCATTAATCAAAACTGGCCAAAGTTTTCCTTCTTTCTTCTTCAACCCTACACATTGTTACTTCAGCTCCACCCCAGCCCTTTGGTCTCCACTCATCAACACATGTGTAAAGGGAAGCTCCACAATGCCAGTGAGCAATGGGCAACTCAAAGTAACGGGGTTCCCTGCTTATTCCCGAAAGCTGCTGGAGGGCTGGTTCTGGTCCTGACGTGCCAGCACCATCCCTGCCCCTCCACTGCGGCGGTGTTTTCTGCAGGATCAGCCTTGTTAGCCATAACTTGTGCTTTGAAGACAATAAAGGAATACTAGACTTTAACAAGCTTTGGTGAAAAAAAATACAAAGGAGGGAGAAGGTAGCAAATACCCACAAGATTTCCCAGAAAGATGTTGCTTCATTCTTGATAATAAGAGAAATACAGCTACACTATTTTTCAAGACTTAACTTCGGTAAAAGATGCAAAGAGAACATCAGTTTCTAAATCATTACAGGAAAAGAAGAAAGCTTCATCACTATAGCAGCTGAAAGAAAAAAGGAATTTACTAGGAAACATTAACAAAAAATGTAAAGTAAGGTTACCTGACAGTCTTTCTACTCTCTCTAGTATTAACATCAGCTATCTCAAGGCTTTGGTATCAGACATAAAAGCCCCCTTGTCTAAAGTTTTCACAAAGAATACGGGTTCCTTATGAAATATATAAAAGTTATATACAAAACCAGCTCAGATAAAACTAAAAGCAAATATGAAAAATGTCTTTAAGGGTACAATTCTTCAAAGCATTTATTTCTGAAACCATATGAAGCAAACTTACTGGTTCATAAACTAGACCATCTGCAGATGCAACCATTGTTTCTGCTAAATCTAACACATCTGCTCCAACATCTGCATAAAAAGAAAATGAAGTTTTATTATATACCATGAAACTATATGTGACATGAACAAATTAAGACCACCAACAAAAAACTAACAACGTATACAGTAACACTTTTCAATACCGCTCTTTTGTCGTTAAAACAATAGCATTATAAAGCATTGTTGAAGATTACTCAAAAATTCAATAATGCTTTTTCCATTTCTTGATCAGTAAACAAGATGACAGTAAAAAGCATGAATTTTAAAGAATTAAACAGCTTTGTAACAACTGGCAAAACCTAATGATCAGTACTAAATGTCTGTTGATCAAAATTAATTACAAGAAAACAAGTGTTCTTGGAGAGTAAAAGAAATGTTAAGGCAAAGATACTTATAGTCTTTTAAAAAATCAAACTTTATTTTGAAAAACTAAAATTGTAACAGCATTCAAACATACAACATAAGTCACAATATGATATATTCAGTAGTAACACTAACTCAAAGTTTAGATACAAAGTAGTTCATAAAAGCAGGAACAGAAGGAAAAACAAATGGAAAAGGGAAAATGATTTTAGGTTGTTCTGAGATTAAATCTCCCAGAAGTTAATTCCCTGAATTAGGTAAAACTATTTCACAATTAACCAATTTTGTCTGGACTAACATTTTCTTGGTCTCTGGTCTGCAGTAAATTAAGATGTTTTCCATGCAGAAGCAGCCTCATAGTCCAACATTACCTGGCATATTAACATCTTTCCACTTCTGCCAGTACAATAAAGCAAAGTAACATAACTCAATCTACACATATTTTTTAAAGATTTAATTTATTTATTTGACAAGCAGAGTTATAGACAGAGAGAGACACACACAGAAAGAGAGGTCTTCCATCCACTGGTTCACTCCCCAAATGGCTACAATGGCCAGAGCTGGGCCAATCCAAAGGCAGGAGCCAGAAGCTTCTTCCGAATCTCCCGTGTGGATGCAGGGCCATCTTCCACTACTTACCCAGGAGATGGATATGAAGACAGGCAGCTGGGACACCAACGGGCGCCCATTGGGGAGGCCAGCACCACACAGGGAAGCTAAGCCTACTCCACACTGCCTGCCCCTCCATCTGTATTTTCAAATGAGCATACTGTGAATGGTGGTAAAGCAAAGCAGTGAAGCTGGGTATGCATGGAATGGTATGGGGCTGTAAAAACCAGTATTTCATCAACGAAAGAAGGCAAGGCACCTAAACTCAACACTAGAAATCTGATCAACAAAAATTTTTCCAATTATGCTAATTTAAGTTAAGCATTTTTTTTTTTTGGAGCAGAAATATAAAGAACATGTGTTGAGGAATAACTTGCAATATTAACTAAAATCACTGTAAAGATTTTAAATATAATGGAAAAATAAAGCTAAAACATAACAAATGGTTTTTATACTTTTTATTGACAACTGTTTAAATTGTAAAAAGCATACAGATTCATTAAATTAAAGGTGTACTTACACTGACACTTCATGGCCACAGTAATATCTATATTAATTCTCAATTTGCTACAAGACAAAAAAAGGAATCATCAGTAACCACAAATTATTCAGCAAAACACACAAAAAAATCAATGGATCTATAAATGGAAGAACATGGACTTCCAACAGAGTGAAACAAGACAGTAAGAACTTGGACTGCAGGATGGTCATGCGGCACAGCGGTTCTGCTGCACCTTGGGACACCTGTTATCTCACATCCCAGCTGAGTCCTGGCTCTCATTCCAGCTAACACACTTTCTAAGGAGCTGCAGTGATGGTTCAAGTACATAATTTTCAAATACCAGATGGCCCAAATACCCAGACTGGCTCCTGGCTTTGCCCTGGCTGTTGCAACTATCTGATGAGTGAACCAGCAGAGGGAAGATTTTTCTCTCCTCTCTTTCTCTCCCTCCTTCCTTCCTCGTCAGTCTGCCTTTTGAAAAAATTAAGTCTCTGAAAGAAAAAAAAAGTTTCACACTATTAATTATCACCTGATTTCAAAAGGGTTGATAGATTTTTAGAGCCTCCAAGAGTCTTGAGGTGCCTCAAGTTCAAAGTGGGCTCCAGATAATCTTGGGACAGGTTTAGGAGATGCTGTAGGAACCAGAGGAGGAAGCCACACACAAAGGCTTCTGTCCATGCTGCCCCACTTATGTGGCGAACCATCTGAGAGCTCTTTGCAAAAACATGAAATGTTTCACTGGTGCTAAAAACAAACAAAACAATAACAAATTCCTTAAAAATCAATAGTATCTCAGGGAATAATCATGTTAAAGATGAACCACCTGAGGCACAAAAGAATTCAGCTGTGAAACTTGCCCAAGGGTACAGAGCAATTTACAAATGTTGATTTATTTAATGATCCGAAGCCCCATGAGGAGAGTACTACAAAAATAATGTAATGATCCATCTAGATTGCATAATTTTCCCACAGGCATATAGCCAGTAAACGGTAGCAAAAGGACTGGAACAGAGAAATTGTGCATCTCCCTTTCTAGTACAGTCTTTTTTTTTTTTTTTTTTTGACAGGCAGAGTAGACAGAGAGACAGAGAGAAAGGTCTTCCTCTGCCATTGGTTCACCCCCCAATGGCTGCTGCAGCCGGCGCTGCGCTGATCAAAAGCCAGGAGCCAGGTGCTTCCTCCTGGTCTCCCATGCGGGTGCAGGGCCCAAGCACTTGGGCCATCCTCCACCGTACTCCTGGGCCACAGCAGACAGCTGGACTTGAAGAGGAGCAACTGGGACAGGACCGATGCCCCGACCGGGCTAGAACCCAGGGTGCCGGCACCGCAGGCGGAGGATCAGCCTATTGAGCCACAGCGCCGGCCTCTAGTACAATCTTAATACTGGAGCCTGTTATCAGCAATCCACTAAACAAGTAAAAATTAAAGGTTTAGTGATATTATTTACATATAAAATTCATCTTCAGTATAATATATAAAAATTAAGTTATAAGTTTATACAATGTAACTTAAGACAATTCCTTTGTCAGTTCACAAAGATCAGTAAGATATTTCAAACTCTACAGAGCAGTTAATTTCTGCCATAGTGACATCTAAGGGAAAATACATGAATATATGTTCTAACTTCTTGAACAAGCACATATTAAATCAGAGAACCTCCGTTTTAGAATTTAAGTAGCATTTAAATGATTCTAAAACATTTCATCTGAAACTTAATCACAACAAACCAATCAAGACTATTTCTACAAAACTAAAATAAGCCAGATGGCATGCTGTTTTCAGAATAATCTGAATTAAAATGTTTTTCAAGATTAAAATCGTTACCTAGAAAAGTCCTTGTCTACTTCATATTCATACTTCATCCATGTATCTTGATACACTGAGAATTCCATTATTGTTAATAAAGCCATAGTGGTAAATGCTATCAGAGAAACTAAGAAATAAAACAAAAAAGAAAATATTAAAACAATCAAAAAAGCAAACCACAGGAAACTGAAGTTAAAATTCATCTAATATGAATGCTGTTTGAATGAACACTGTAAAGGATTTCTTAGAGATATTTCCCTAAAAGAAGCAAAAATGCAGATAATAAGCACAAATACAAACATAAATATTTATACTATTGAGAAGGCATGTCTTTCTTTAAGGGTATCTCTCACAAAACTGTATGCGCCAAAATCTTATGAAGCACAGAATTTCTGCTTTTTATAGGAGTATATAGCAATGTCACAGATAGGAGAAATGACAGTAAGCATAGTCATAGGACAAATTTCTAAGTAGTTCCCTCATTTTTAACAATGTGTCCAGGCCTATAACTCTATTTAAAACAAATTAGCATAAGTTCTTGGATCCTAACAAACCACAACAATCTTTTTGCCAGCACCTCAAATAACATCTGTAGTTATCTAATATTCTACTGTTTTGAAACCTCTTACGAATATTATCCCATCTATAAAACTGACTGAATAGTCTAACAAGCAAAGAATTATCATATACTCTGAAAAAAAAAAGTTGTACAAGAACTTGCAATATATTCATTAAGAACGTAATCATAAGTGACTAGAAATAGTAAGGAACTTACACATTTTGTCAAATGTTGATCTTATTTATAAAGTCTATTATCTTATTAGCTCTTTATGGGAAGAGTAACAGCAGTAAAAATTGTTACAGTCACATATTTTTCTGATATATTTCATTTTTATTTCATTTGTATCTCTACCAGTTGTTGCTCTAAGCATTTTATGAGTATTAACCTAACTTGTAGAGTTTCAAATGATGAGCCGAAACACCAACACCTTCATCCCAAGTGTGCTGCCAGACAGCTCCGGCCAGCACTTTTTATTATTTAGTCTAGGGGTCAACTAGTAACGTAACAATTAGGAATGTACAGCTGGACTAATCATTGAAAAAGATTAACAAGCAGGCACAAGCAAGGGAGGTGAGCATCGTGAGACACACTTATGGTGGAAAGCCAAAGCTCAAGTTGCTCCTGGCTCACCTTCTATGTCCCTGAGGAATGGGAAGGAGTTTTTCTGAAAGCAGTATCTAATAATAACCCACACCTTCTGCTTCCTGCAGCTGCACTGCATTTAGGAAGATAGGCCTTCACGAGGCCCGCTTAGGCAGCGGCAGGCCCGCAGCCATGCCCACTACTCAGGAGGCTGGGCCTCACTGTGAGCACTTGGCAGTATCCACTAGGCTAACGGATACAGTGACACAGGAGAATAAAGGCACAAACAGATAAGAGGAAGTTCTTCCAGGTCAGAAGGAAGGAGCAGAGGTGAACTCTGAAAGCAGTTTAGTTTCAAAGTCTAAGCTCTTAACTAATCATGAGCTCATGATGCCTCCTGATAGCAACAAGAATTGTTTTTAATGATGTCTGTACTGATTTACTTTTGATTGAAACAGTAACGAAGCCATTTTAGCACCAATAAATACCTCCAACTGCAGATTCAATTATTTATAAAAATATTGTTAAGTGTACACAACTGAATACACAGTAAAACTGGAATAATTTGTTCACTAATATCGTAATAAATGCTGCTAAATGCACAGGTGGCACTGGTTTGACTGCTATACAGAATTAAAAACAAAACAGCAAACAGCATGACAGGAGGACAGACCCAACAGGTACACATCAGAGCACAGCTTGCTGGTGGTACTTCCTCACCGCCCCATCTCTCCCAGGTGCTGCACTGACACTCACCTGTACCCCCGCTGGCCGAAGTCTCCACATAGCTGTCAGGAACCTTGGGAAAGGCGTCCAACTCTTTGACCAAACTTAAGGTTTTTTTCCGATTCAGTCGCCTCATCTTCAGGAACGCCTTCTTCTTCTTTCATATAGTCATGCTAAAGAATAAGTTAAGAATAAGTGAGTTCCTCAAGAAAGCCAAGGTTTCTTTCTTTTGGGATAATTGGCAAATGCCCTTATAACAACCTCACATTCTCAACTTTGCTTCAGGAAAAAAAAGCTTCAGACTTTTTCATAACTACTCCTCTCCACCACCCCAGCAAAAACTACGAATGACTGGCAGTTTACACACACACAAAAGGGAAGAGCAACTCAATCACATCCATAATATTGAAACACACAAATTACATTTAGAAATAATTTATCCTATAAAACTGGGAAATGCAATAAATAATATTCCCTGTAATAATTAAGTATAGCAGGCACACTCATACATTGCTAACAATAGTATCAATACTCAGTACTCCACTTTTGAATATATAAATTCTTCTTCAGAAATGCATCCTAAGGCAACAACCTGGATTATGAACAAATATCTGGAATATCTGAGTACTTCTCTTTTTTTTTAATACAGAAGAAAAATAAACTCATAGTATCCATACAGATTGTGGTAATTTAATAGGTCTTTATGTAGCCACTGAAAATCTTATAAAAGAAAATATTTAAAGCATAATTTAAAAATTCATGGTATGGTAATAAAAAAAGATTAGAAGCCTTAATGATCTCAATTTTATGAGATGGGAAAATAATTTCAAGAAAAAATGGAAACTATACAAAAAATGGTAAAAACAGATAGTAGGATTTTAATTGTCTTGTGTAATAATTTTAATTTCATAGTTACATAGTTTTATAAACTACTTAAACAACTGACTGCTATTTCTGTTTTGATTAGTATGCTAATCACATTAAAAATATAATAAAGCTAAACAGATGGCGACAAATCTCAGATGACTGTGTAATTTCACAAAGCTAATGTAAAAATAATACTGTAGGTGATATTATAAAGAACTCCCAGAAATCAATGTTGTGTTAATAAAATCAACATATAATAGGAGGATCAATTAGGGGGTTTCAGAAATCACTGAAAGGAAGAGATTGTCCTCTTTTCTGTAATCTGACGGGTAGGCCTAACATAGAAAAGGCTTTCATGCAGGGAAAAAAGCATCAGAGACAAAACCTGGCAATAATCCTAACCCTGTCCAGAAGAGGAGGCCCTGACCAGGGCCCTGCTAATCAAAGTTAGCTTCAGGTTGTGATTATGCCTCTCCTGCACATGGTTTTCTTAATATTCTCATCTCTTAAACAAATTTGTTCCCAGAAAATAATTAACAACCCCCTTAGTATTAAATCCAATGGAAATTTAGTGATTATCTAATTTCACCAATGAGAGAACTACAACTTACTCACTTTAGCATAAATGGCACCGTAGTCCTAATCTTCAGTCTACCTGTGAGAATGTCTTGCCTACTTTGCAATTTCGTATTTCTTTGTTTCTAACTCCACACCTTCCCTAAGTGATGTCCCATTCCTTCAATGTCTACTACGATTTCTCCCAAATCCTATCAGTCCAAATCTTTCTGCAGACATCTGTATCTCCTAGCCTTCTCTTAGCTTTTCATTGGACATTTCAAAGATCATTCAGACTCAACCAACTCAAAAACAAATACTTCATCCTATCAAAACTATTTTTCCTCCTATATCCCTACCTTAATGATAACACCATACACACCCAAATTCACAGGCCAGAAACATGGTTTACATCCTCACAGTTAAGCTGTTCTTCCATTTCTCTAAAATGTGTCCAGGTCCCATCAACAAGTTTCTTACTGGCACTGAAGTCCCCAACACCAATCTATCCTTGCACTGCTTCTAGGACTCTAGTCTCAAATACCACACTGTATCACTGCATTGGTTCAATAACCTCTGTTCTTTAAACCTTCATCTCACTCTCCATTTGGTAATGAATTATCTTTCTTAATATAAAAATCTGATGTTACAGCAATTCTCTTACACTCTTTGAATAACTTCACACTGTACTTAGAGTTTGTACTCCATTGTAACATAGTCTACAAAGGCTTTCAAAACTCAGGTCCTGCTTACCTTGCTTCAACCCCAATTCTCATCACTTCTGATTCCTCAAATAGGCTCGGTACTGCCAGAAATATTCTTTCTCTCCTTTCTCTCTTCTATTTTTCTTTTTCTAAGATTTATTTATTTATTTGTAAGGCAGAGTTACAAAGAAATAGAGAGACAAAGAGAGATCTTCCATCCGCTGGTTCACCTCCTGAATGGCTGCAACTGCTGGGGCTGGGCCAAGCCGAGGCCAGAAGCCAGGAGCTTCTTCAGGGTCTCCCAGGTAAGCGCACAGCCCTGAGCAGTTGGGCCATCCTCCACTGCTTTCCCAGGCCATCAGCAGAGAGCTGAATCAGAAGTGGAGCAGCCAGGACGAACTGCAGTCTATATGGCTGCCAGTGTTGGTGCCGGAGCCCCTCCCGCCTATTTTTCAATCCCAGTCTTCTCACCTCTCCCTTGTGGAGCAAAAAGCCTCCACAGCTCTCAAAGTATATGTGCTCCTAGAACACCATACTTTATCAGAACATTTCTCATTGCTTTTTTCATTTTCTGTTTTCGTCATTGTATTGTTAGGGCAGGAAACTTGTGTGAGTTATCTTTGTATCTCCAATGACTGGCAAAACAGGTAGTCAATAAATATCAAGGGAAGGAATGAAAGCAATTTTCCCCAAAACATCCATAGTAGCACAACTGAAACTGTAACAAAGTGTCACATTTAAGTTAATAACTACACAAAAATAGAAGACCTACAAGGAGAAGGATTTTTTTCGGTTACGTTCATTACAGTATCCCAACACCAACAACAGTGGTTATCACGTGGTCAGGACAGACCTGTTGAGTAAGTGAATAAAACAGTGAATTCAACTTCTGGAACTTGCTATACTGTTACACATAAGAAGCTTTATGAATGCTAAAGCCACAGATAAGTACAAGCATAAGGCAAACAAGTGGCTGGTTAGCTGCACAAACCCCTAATAATGCATCAACATATTCAGTATTCCCTCCTTGTAAATCTAGCCCAAATACTCTACTTGGCTAACTCTCTCTGGCTTCCCCCATCTCCAGTTTCCATGATCTTTCTGGAATACCACACCTACCAGTCTGCTGTTCCTCTTGTCTCCTGCCTGTAATTTAGCATGGACCAACCTCCAGGAAATCCGTTCCATCTCTAATACTTGCCACATGACTCCATAAAGTCACTGTTTTGACATGAGTAAGTCATCCAATAACCTAGTTTTTCTAAAAGCAGTCTACCTGTACTCTTTATGAAACTTGATTTTTCTCTTTAGTTTCCTTCCTATCCTTACACTTCTGAGACTTTCAGGGTAAAAGAGTACCACGTTTTATCTAATTTTCCAACTGTCTCTCCCCAATCAAATCCACTTCATCCTCCTAACAGTGAACACATATGTATACTACATAGTTAGAACTACAGGCCAATATTCATGTTTCACACTAGGTATCATATGAAGCACTTTATAAAAATTAATTTTAATCCTCTAAATGATTCTTAAGCAGATACAATTTTCCAGTTTATAGATGAAGAAATGAGGCACAAAACAAATACTTTTTGTAGTGTCACACAGCAGGTGGTAGAACTTGGACTTCATCCCAAGCAGCTTAGCTCTGAGTCTGTGTTCCAACCACAGTGTACACTGACTCACTACACTGCTTGCTGCCACATTCCACCAACATCTGGATATACTCATAATTTCCTTAATGACTTCAGCACCTGGATCACCAATGTTTCTCATCTTTCACATTCCATATTGTAATCCTTCAAAATTAATGATCCTACGCCATTCATTCACAGCCCACCAGCCAGTCATTTTATCATAGAAGCTTAACAGTTTTTCTACTCCGGGGACCTCCATTTTAAAATTCCAGGCAAACCTCCCCTGCAAACCTACACGCGAAGCAGCAAAGTCAAGTGTTGGCTTACCTGCACCTCTGCAATCCAAAATTCAAATTGTCACTCTGAGTGGGATTCACTATCCATCAAGGTGCTCAATGTCCTGTACAGGTCTTGTCTTCATTTTCAGCAGTGTTCTCAAGCCCCTTCACTCTCCTCAGTTACCCAGTTCCATTGCTTCCTTCCCAAACTATTTGCTTCTCTAATCAGCTTGCTGTGTCATTTTCAAGAATGCATTTAGAAATATCCCAGGTCAGATGTGGGTATTTGGCACAGTGGTTAAGACATCTCTTGGGACACCTGGGTTCCACATTCGAGTGCCTGGTCTCAAGTCTTCACTCTGCTCCTGATTTCTGCTTCCTGCTAATGAACTTTCTTGGATGCAACAAGTGATGTCTCAAATTGTTGGGTTCTTGCCACTCAGTGGGAGCCCTGAACTGAGTTCTAGGCTCCTGGCTTCAGGCTGGCCCAGCCTTGCCCACTGTAGGTATTTTGGCGAGTGAACCAGCAGATGGGAGAACTCTTTCTACCTCTCAAATAAAATAATTTTTAGAAAAAGAAATTCCCATAGATCAATGCTTTCAAGAAATCACTACCAGTTTGTAACAATTTTTTAATGTTACTCATTTCAGAGGCAGAGAAAGAGAATATCCACACCCATCCAGTGGTTCATTCCACAAACACCCTCAAAGGCCAAGAGAGAAGCTAGGAGCTTGGAACACAATCCAGCTCTCCCACATGAATGGCAGGCACCCAATACTGCTGCCTTCCAGGGTCTGCATTAGCAGGAAGCCGGGGTCAGGAGCTGGAGCCAGGAATTGGACCCAGGCACTCCAATGTGAGATGGAGGCATCTTAACCACTACGCTATACACCTGCCCCTGTAACACAATGTTCTAGTCTCTAACTAAATGGAGAAAACAAGAATGTAGGAAATTTTTTAACAGATAGACTTCCTCAATTTAAAAATCTGTTCGTTATTAGATTACTTCCTTTTTTGTGGGTTAACATGTCCTTTACATAAAGTTCCTTTCCAAAATGATCAAAGGAGATGAGAGGTTTTAATGTGTTTTATTTTGGATATCCTTATTTAGCAAAATTAAAATCTGTAGGTCTATGTCAGCAATCAAATCTGCCCTTTTTCTCATTTTCTTCTTCTTCTATAGATATTTGTTTGCACTGATCCTCAAAAATGTAGGAGCCACTGCACTAGAGTCCTCTACCCACTAGCTGGTGTTGATATTCAGAACCTCACTATCTCCTGTAACCACATCTGTTTTCCTTGATGTAAACTATACTGTATATTAGCAAACAAAGACATTCCAAAAAGTCACTGATGACAGTTAAAACTAAAACACTACTTTGAAAGTCTGTTTAAGAACCCCTCACATGCTGGAACACAGACAGCCCTTACTTACAACCAATGTAAGTGCTCTCAAACAGCCTACTTGTCAACACTGTATTCATCTGAACACCATGAGACCACCAGATGGCCTGTACAAATTATAGAATTCATGAAATGTTTTAATCAATGAAATTATGTTTAATTACTTCTCCAAGCAAAAATAAAAACAAAACTTGTCTCTTGTGACCCAACTTTTATGAGTTAACTTCTCTTTTTAACATCTATTTGGCAGTATGAGAAACACCGAATCAGTTAACACCTATGGCCACATTCTGGTTTGATTTATGTCTCCCAGTGCATAAAAAAAATACTGAAGTCTGAACTCCTGTTATCTATGAACAAGACTTATTTGCACTTAGGTTTTTTTCAGATATAATTTATTAAGATGATATCCTAATGAATTAGGACAAAATGGAATGACTGGTTTGTCCTTATAAGAAGGACACAGGGGTGGGGGGGGGCAGTGCTGTGGCGCAGTGGGTTAACGCCCTGGCCTGAAGACCCAGTATCCCATATGGGTGCTGGTTTGAGACCCGGCTGCTCCACTTCCTATCCAGTTCTCTGCTATGGACTGGGAAAGCAGCAGAAGATGGCCCAAGTCCTTGGGCCCCTGCAAACACATGGGAGACCCAGAAGAAGCTCCTGGCTCCTGATCGGCACAGCTCCTGCCATTGCGGCTAACTGGGGAGTGAATCATCGGATTGAAGACCTCACTCTCTCTCTGCCTCTCCTTCTCTATCAGTGTAACCCTTTCAAATAAATAAATAAATCTTTAACAACAACAACAAAAAAAGGACACAGGAAGGCACACAGGGAGATGGGCATGGAAAGGCTGAGGTTTGAAAAAGGACCCATACACCAAGGAGCACACAGATTTCCAGAAATTAGGGAGACGATGATGTGATTCTTCCCCAGAGCCTTCACAGGGAGCAGGACACTGCCAACACCCTGGCTTTTGGACTTGTGGACTTCAGACAGGTGGGAAAACAAACCACTGTTTTATGCCTCCCAGGTCATGGTAACTTGTTACGGCAGCCTTGGAAAACTACTATCAGCAATCAACAATAATGGGCGAGGACGTAAAACAAATATTCTGAACTTCAGAAGCCAAAACTAAGACTTAATACATCTCTAATTTTAAACTAATTATACTGCATTAGAACACTTTATAGAGGCTGCTGCTGTGGCATGGGTAAAGCCAGGACTGCAGTGGCAGCATCCCAAGTGGGTGCTAATTCAAGTCCTGAGCACTCCAGCTCCAGCTCCCTGCTAACTGGTCTGGGAAAGCAGAAGATGGCCCAAGTACTTGAGCTTCTGCCACACATGTGGGAAACTTGGAAGAAGCTCCTGGCTTTGGCCTGTCCCACGACTGGTTGTATCAGTGATCTGGAGAGTGAACAGCTGGTGGGAGATCTGTCTCTCCCCAACTTTCAAAAACGAGTTTATCTTAAAAAAAGGGGGGGGGGGGAGAGAAAGGGAGAATACTTTACAACAGAAACCATTTTATAAGATAGCTTAATTCCACTTTATAAGCACTAGATATTCTGCACCCAAAAAACAACTTAATTTTACTTTAAAACTTGCACCTGTTAATTATAAATTTATACAATTATTTTAAATTAAACATTTAAAATTTTGTTTACCTCAACATAAGTTAAATAAATGTAACAGCTATAAAATAATTATTAAAAAAAGTTTATTTGGAAACAAATTAAGAGGTTAAAATCTGAGGAAAACCTGACTACCTATGCATTTACGAGTTTTTCAACAAATGTGCACTCACTTGGAAAGATCCTCAAATTCAGAGTTCCCCCTCTACAAGAATGAAAAAAGAGAAAATGGGGAAATAACGGTAAACTCATGGGTTTCACTTTAAGGGTTTATTTTATTTGTGAGTCAGATAGAGTGCTTGCTGTGGCAGCACATACACTAAAATTCAAAGTCAGAGACTGGGCCAGGCCAAAGGCGGGAAACCACCCAGTTCTCGCACATCAGTATCCCTGGCTCAGGCACCACTGCCTTCCCTTGCTCATCAGCAGGTGGGAAGCAGAGCAGCCAGGACTTGCCTGAATCAACACTGAGATACGGGATGCATGCACTGTCTGCACTTACTGTGCCACAACGCTGGCACCCATCTTAGTGTTTCATCAAGATAAAAATGAGGCATTTAATAAATATGTTTCTAATTAACTGGAGAAATGCAAAGATTTACAGGATATTTGAGATTTCACTATTAACATCCTCCGGGAAAAATAGGAAGACATCCGAACTGTTTTGATACTGTCACAGAGTAAGGATGATACACACTGACAGTGATTCCAACAGAAAATGCCTAGTAACAATCTGAGGCAAAGACAAGGATATCCCATGAAAGGAACACCTTGACTCCCACAGAGCAGCTACTCAACAAAAGTGCACAAAATTACAGTATGAGGGGCAGGCACCACAGAACAGGTTAATCCTCCACCTGTGGCACCAGCATTCCATATGGGCGCCAGTTGGAAACCCTGCTGCTCCTCTTTCACTCCAGCTGTCTGCCATGGCCTGGGAAAGCAGTAGAAGATGGCCCAAGCCCTTGGGCCCCTGCACCCACATGGGAGACCTGGAAGAAGCTCCTGGCTCCTGGCTTCAGATTGGCACAGCTCTGGCTATTACGGCCATCTGGGGGAATGAACCAACAGAACAAAGACCTTTCTCTGTCTCTCCCTCCCACTGTCTGTAACTCTACCTCTCAAATAAATCAATAACATCTTTTAAAGAAAATTACATTACCAAAAGATAAGGAACATGTGAGGAAAGGGTCAGGGATATATGAAATGCATTTATAAGAGAATGACTGTTCTCAAAAGCAAACAGCACAGCCAACAAATGACCAAGTAGAGAAAAAGCAGAAACAAAGAACTTGCGCCTTATAAAGATAGCAGCTTATGAAAATAAGCACCTGAAAGATGGAATTCAATAATTATCACCTACACCAAGCAGTATTTTAATCAACTGGAGGAGTCAGGCAGAAATTACTTTTAAATATATCTTCTCCAGTCTATATTTTGACTAAGTATCAAGGCAAGTTTTGTAAACACAGAAGGTAGAAAATGAAAATAAAAAATAACCAGAGCTAAGGCTGCGTGCTGGCGGGAGATCCTGCTCCAAACGCGCTGCTTACTGAAGCACACGTAAACCTCACAAGTGCCCAGGAGGCAGGGAATTCTATATTATTACTCTCATTTTACCAAGGAAGAAACTGAGGCGTAGAAAGATGTTATTTAGTCACTATGTTATTGAGAAAGTCAGGGAAATGGTTAAATGGGATTCGCAGCATGGAACACACCGCCTAAAAGTAACTTCTATTAAAAATCAAGTTCTCCATTTCTTCCAGTTAAATCACTGACCCCCAGAGAACACAATTTTGTGGGGTCGGTTAAACCTTTGTTACTGTTCCGGACTGGGCCTGATTTTCTTTGGGAACTCTTTCAAACTGGAAATATTTTTTGTTGTGTACCACGGAGCCACATCAATACTCAGTTGTGAATTAAAAGTTTACCATCAAGAGGAACAAAACACCCCCACGCTTAAAACCCAAGGAATTAACTAGTCTCATGCTTTCCCTCTAAGAGAACTGGACGCTTGCGTGCATGTAAAAGATGCTCAATAAGAAAATGAGTTCAATAATCAAAGTCGTCTTTCAGCGTACAGACCGGACTCGTTTCTTTCCAATATGTCTAGAGTTCAGTGTATCAGGTGAGCAATGGGAATACTTGGTTACAACCGCATGACCTACTCCTGCTTTCCACTGTGTCTGTTTCTGAAAGCCAGCCTTGCAACACTGTAACCCACGGCACGGTGGAGGCAGGCTGCAGGGCACCGACCCTAAACACTGAAGTTCCCACTGCGGGCCAGGGCTCCAGGTACGACCGGCCCCCCAGGACCCCCGGGCCCCCCAGACCCCAGACCCCGGGCCCCCAGGCCCCCAGACCCCAGACCCCGGGCCCCCAGGCCCCCAGGCCCCCAGGCCCCCAGGCCCCCAGACCCCAGACCCCAGGCCCCCAGGCCCCCAGACCCCGGGCCCCCAGACCCCAGACTCCGGGCCCCCAGACCTCCCAGGCCCCCCGGCTCCCGGGCCCCCAGACCCCAGACCCCGGGCCCCCAGACCCCCAGGCCCCGGGCCACCACGGCCCCTCCCGACGGTCTCACGGGTGCACCGACACCCGCACCTGCCATTCCCGAGCCGCACGAGGCCGGGACCTCGTTCCTTCCTCGACAGCGCCAGCAGAGCCAAGAACGTCCAGCGTGTCCGAGGCGGCGAGACCCCACTCGCCCCCGGACTCAGCCGCGGGGGCACCGGGCGCTGCGAGCAGCTAGGGGACGGCGCCGCGGGCTGCCCAGGCCCCATCGCCACGCCTGCGAGGAGCCGGGCAGCGCGGAGACGGCCCGGCCAGCGCCAGGGCGCTGCCCCCCGCGGCGCTGCCCAGGGTCCTGCCAGGAACGCCCCCGTTGGGGGATGTGGAGCGGCTCCTCCGTCCGCCGCTGCCGGGGAAGCGAGCGAGGTAGACGCGAAGCCGCGCCCACGCCTGGCGCCCGGCCGCCTGAACCGCGTTCCCGCCCGGCCCAGCCCTGGGACGACCAAAGGGACGGCACCCAGCGGAGCGTCGGTCCTTTACCTTGTGTTACGGTCCCAGCCGACCGCCATGTTTCACAGAAGCCCGGGTCGCCCGGGCTCCCGTGTTCCCGGAAGTATCGCGAGAGCGAGAAGCTACTATCACCGCGGGAAACGTCAGAAAGTAGCCCGTGGGGAGTTCTCGCGATGCGCGGTGCTCGGTGCGTCGAGGGGGCGTGGCCAGGGTGAGAGGAGGTTGGGAGCTGTTGTAGGTGGGCCGGGGCGGCCGGGGCGGCCTGGTCCTTACGCGCCGCGGAGCGAACCGAGCGGACCTCGGCGCTCAGGCCGGATCCCACGGCCTGTGCGGGTCAGGGGCGCGAGACCCTGGGACGCCCCTCTGCGCCGTCTGGGAGCGTCGCGCGGCGGTGTTTCCCCCGCACAGAAGCTGTAGAGTCCCTGTCCAGGCTCAGGTAACGGTTTTCGCCTCCGCTCCGTGTGTCCGTCGTCTCCCAGACGTACGCGCCCTAAGGCCTGTGCATCGTGTACTGCCAGACTCTCGGGCCGGCACACTTGGTTCTCTATCCTCAGACTTCTGGCTCCCAGGGGTGGGTCTCTCCCAGGTTCTCGACGGCCCCGTGGCCCCCGGGGTCACCTGTCACACACTGTCCCTGTCACACACTGTCCCCGTGGCCCCCGGGGTCACCTGTCACACACTGTCCCTGTCACACACTGTCCCTGTCACACACTGTCCCTGTCACACACTGTCCGCAGGTCTCACCTGTCACACACTGTCCCTGTCACACACTGTCCGCAGGTCTCACCTGTCACACACTGTCCCTGTCACACACTGTCCGCAGGTCTCACCTGTCACACACTGTCCCTGTAACACACTGTCCCCAGGTCTCACCTGTCACACACTGTCCCTGTCACACACTGTCCCTGTCACACACTGTCCCCGTGTCCCCAGTGCTCACCTGTCACACACTGTCCCTGTCACACATTGTCCCCAGGTCTCACCTGTCACACACTGTCCCTGTCACACACTGTCCCCTGGTCTCACCTGTCACACACTGTCCCTGTCACACACTGTCCCCGTGTCCCCAGTGCTCACCTGTCACACACTGTCCTTGTCACACACTGTCCCCGTGTCCCCAGTGCTCACCTGTCACACACTGTCCCTGTCACACATTGTCCCTGTCACACACTGTCCGCAGGTCTCACCTGTCACACACTGTCCCTGTCACACACTGTCCCTGTCACACACTGTCCCTGTCACACACTGTCCCCGTGTCCCCAGTGCTCACCTGTCACACACTGTCCCTGTGTCCCCAGTGCTCACCTGTCACACACTGTCCCTGTCACACACTGTCCCTGTCACACACTGTCCCCGTGTCCCCAGTGTTCACCTGTCACACACTGTCCCTGTCACACACTGTCCCCGTGTCCCCAGGTCTCACCTGTCACACACTGTCCCTGTCACACACTGTCCCTGTCACACACTGTCCCCGTGTCCCCAGGTCTCACCTGTCACTGTCCCTGTCACACACTGTCCCCGTGTCCCCAGGTCTCACCTGTCACACACTGTCCCTGTCACACACTGTCCCTGTCACACACTGTCCTTGTCACACACAGTCCCCGTGTCCCCAGTGTTCACCTGTCACACACTGTCCCTGTCACACACTGTCCCTGTCACACACTGTCCTTGTCACACACAGTCCCCGTGTCCCCAGTGCTCACCTGTCACACACCTGTCCCTGTCACACACTGTCCGCAGGTCTCACCTGTCACACACTGTCCCCGTGTCCCCAGTGCTCACCTGTCACACACTGTCCCTGTCACACACTGTCCCTGTGTCCCCAGATCTCACCTGTCACACACTGTCCCTGTCACACACTGTCCCCAGTGCTCACCTGTCACACACTGTCCCTGTCACACACAGTCCCCGTGTCCCCAGTGTTCACCTGTCACACACTGTCCCTGACACACACTGTCCGCAGGTCTTACCTGTCACACACTGTCCCTGTCACACACTGTCCCTGTGTCCCCAGATCTCACCTGTCACACACTGTCCCTGTCACACACTGTCCGCAGGTCTCACCTGTCACACACTGTCCCTGTCACACACTGTCCCCGTGTCCCCAGTGCTCACCTGTCACACACCTGTCCCTGTCACACTGTCCGCAGGTCTCACCTGTCACACACTGTCCCTGTCACACACTGTCCCCAGGTCTCACCTGTCACACACTGTCCCTGTCACACACTGTCCCCAGGTCTCACCTGTCACACACTGTCCCTGTCACACACTGTCCCCAGGTCTCACCTGTCACACACCTGTCCCTGTCACACACTGTCCCCAGTGTTCACCTGTCACACACTGTCCCTGTCACACACTGTCCGCAGGTCTCACCTGTCACACACTGTCCCTGACACACACTGTCCGCAGGTCTCACCTGTCACACACTGTCCCTGTCACACACTGTCCCCAGGTCTCACCTGTCACACACCTGTCCCTGTCACACACTGTCCCCAGTGTTCACCTGTCACACACTGTCCCTGTCACACACTGTCCGCAGGTCTCACCTGTCACACACTGTCCCTGTCACACACTGTCCCCGTGTCCCCAGGTCTCAGCTGTCACACACTGTCCCTGTCACACACTGTCCCTGTAACACACTGTGCCCAGGTCTCACCTGTCACAAACTGTCCCTGTCACACACTGTCCGCAGGTCTCACCTGTCACACACTGTCCCTGTCACACACTGTCCCCGTGTCCCCAGTGTTCACATGTCACACACTGTCCCTGTCACACACTGGTCCCTCCATGTCCTGCAGGTCTCACCTGTCACACACTGTCCCTGTCACACACTGTCCCTGTGTCCCCAGATCTCACCTGTCACACACTGTCCCTGTCACACACTGTCCCCGTGTCCCCAGTGTTCACCTGTCACACACTGTCCCTGTCACACACTGTCCCTGTCACACACTGGTCCCTCCATGTCCTCCAGGTCTCACCTGTCACACACTGTCCCTGTCACACACTGTCCCTGTGTCCCCAGATCTCACCTGTCACACACTGTCCCTGTCACACACTGTCCGCAGGTCTCACCTGTCACACACTGTCCCTGTCACACACTGTCCCCAGGTCTCACCTGTCACACATTGTCCCCGTGTCCCCAGTGCTCACCTGTCACACACCTGTCCCTGTCACACACTGGTCCCTCCATGTCCTCCAGGTCTCACCTGTCACACACTGTCCCTGTCACACACTGTCCCTGTGTCTTCAGTGTTCACCTGTCACTGTCCCTGTGTCCCCAGATCTGACCTGTCACACACTGTCCCTGTCACACACTGTCCCCAGGTCTCAGCTGTGTCCCCAGGTCTCAGCTGTCACACACTGTCCCTGTCACACACTGGCCCCGTGTCCCCTGGTCTCACCTGTCACACACTGTCCCTGTCACACACTGTCCCCAGGTCTCACCTGTCACACACTGTCCCTGTCACACACTGTCCCCAGGTCTCACCTGTCACACACTGGCCCTGTCACACACTGTCCCTGTGTCCCCAGGTCTCACCTGTCACACACTGGTCCCCGTGTCCCCAGGTCTCATCTGTCACACACTGGTCCCCGTGTCCCCAGGTCTCACCTGTCACACACTGGTCCTCTGTCCCAGGTCTCACCTGTCACACACCTGTCCCTGTATCCCTAGTGCTCACCTGTCACACACTGGTCCCTGTATCCCGAGGTCTCACCTGTCACACACTGGTCCTGTGTCCCCCAGTGCTCACCTGTCACACACTGGTCCCCGTGTCCCCAGGTCTGACCTGTCACACACTGGTCCCTGTGTCCCCAGGTCTCGCCTGTCACACACTGGTCCATGTGTCCCTAGGTCTGACCTGTCACACACTGGCCCTTGTGTCCCCAGGTCTCACCTGTCACACACTGGTCCTGTGTCCCCAGGTCTGACCTGTCACACACTGGCCCCTGTGTCCCCAGGTCTCACCTGTCACACACTGGTCCATGTGTCCCTAGGTCTCACCTGTCACACACTGGTCCCCGTGTTCCCAGGTCTCACCTGTCACACACTGGTCCCCGTGTCCCCAGGTCTCACCTGTCACCCATTGGTCTCTGTGTGCCCAGGTCTCACCTGTCACACACTGTCCCTGTATCCCTAGTGCTCACCTGTCACACACTGGTCCTTGTATCCCTAGTGCTCACCTGTCATACACTGGTCCCTGCGTCCCCAGTGCTCACCTGTCACACACTGTCCCTGTGTCCCCAGGTCTCACCTGTCACACACTGGTCCCTGTGTCCCCAGTTTTACCTGCCACGCACTGGTCACCCTGGGGCCCATCTTACTGGTTCCTTCGTCCTCCACTTTTTTCCCTAGAAACTCACATCCTGTACCCCAGCATCCTCACTGTCTTTTGTTAGTTGTCCTTTTCATCACAATTATTGTTTTGGCTCCCACATCTTCTAAATAACTATAAGGTTTTCTCTTTAAAAAATACAAATCCATTTTCCAGTGCCTCCTGTGCTTACTGGGGTTAAGAAAGAAAATGAACCCTTCATCTTTTCCCACTGTATCATGGTTTATGTCGCAGGTATAGAGGGGACTTTGAGAAGAAAGGTCAAGTGTGACCTGCTGGAGGGCATGCCCCTACTAACTTCCTTTTTGCTCAAATGATCAGCTTTTACATTCTTTGAGAATGAAACTGTTGACTAAAAGCATTTAACACAGGTATAATTGTCACTGATTCTTATACAGCAAGCAATGTTTTCAATGTGTTATTTACCTGTCTATTTCCTCATAATTCTGTATGGTGATGTCACTCTTTACTTGTCTAATAAATAATGGAGATTAGGGATAATTAATATATGGGCATCTGTCTGACTTTGGTTAAGTCACACAACATGTGGGAGCCACAGGAGAATATTACCCACAATATTAAACTGTTTGAAAGGCATTAATTACATTGTTTTATATACTGAATTACCATTTAATAAAAAACATATTAAATTGAAACTATCCTCCCAAATAAGGGTCAAGAAAAACTTTCCACCAATGTATTTCCATTTCCAGACTTCCATGGTTGTCCATTTTAGTTGATTAAAATTCCTACTTCTGGGGCAGGTATTTGGTGTAGCAGGTAAGACCCACTCTCCACATGTAAGGGGAGTGCCAGAGTTCACATCCTGGTTTCGCTCTGGATTTTAGCTTCCTCTTGATTCACACTCCAGGAAGCAGCAGGTGATGGCTCAAGTAATGGGGTACCTTCCACCCATGTAGGAGACTCAATTAGAGTTTTTGGTCTTCGACCTGGCCTGGCCCTGGATGTTACCCAGTGGATAGGAAATTTCTCTCTTTCTCCTTTTCCCCAAAATAACTGAAATACGTAACAGTTAAAAACATAATATTATGGCTTCTTTCACATGTATGAGAAGCGTAGTGCAGTGGTAAGATCATAGATATTGTAGCCCCAGTTTCCTAGATTATAGTCCAGTTATGCAACTTCATAGCATTTGACCTTGGGGACATAGTATATGTTCCTATTGTGTCTCCATTTCCTTATTTGTAAAATGGTGATAAGTGAAACTTTATAGAAGGCCGTGGCTCTGCAGTGAGCACCTGTACAATGCCCAAAGACAGAACCAGCACAGCATTTCATGCCAGTCACAGAGCTTGGTTGGTTGCAGGAGGCCCTATTGACTGCTGAAGCTAGCTAGTTAAACTGTAAGCAGCTGAGTAGGCTGTAGCCATTGAGTTGTTTGCTGTGCTTCACTCTGGCTTTCTATTAAAAGCTGTCAGATCATATTGTTTAGAGTTCTTAGAACCTCCTCAGGTTCTTGTAGCTCCCTAGTTAACAAATTATTTAAGGTTTTGTCTGCTTGTTCAAATAAGTTATATTAATGCTTAATGGGTCTAAGGAATTTTCCTTGAACTGTTTTGAAGTAGTCAGGAGGATGCAAGGCAGAGTGCCAATGACCTCCCAATCCCCTAACTCAGGTAAGCAGGTGTAGGTGCTCATCAGGCACAATCTGCTCAGTTTTGTGTTGTTCTATCTGGGGATTGTGGGCACGGGATTGTAGGCAGGTTCTCCACAGCTTTGTGCTTTGGGCTGCCTGAGTTTGTTTGAATACATTTTTGATCCAGGTTGGTTTTGGAAGTTGTGACAGAAATAGGATGGACCCAACAGGGAGGTCTTAAGGAAACAAATGGAGCCTGGCTGAGTAGGAGCAGGCCTGGCTCCGGGAGAGGAACATCAGGTGTTCCCGTGATGCTGCGATTCTATCAAGTCAGGATTACTTTGTGCTGTGTGAGTGCGTGACCTTGGCGTGGTACCGAGGGTCAGTGCTATGAAAGGGCTTCTGATGTTGAGGGAGTTTGTGGAGGCTGCCTGGGCCAGACAGAAACTGAACTCCTCCATTTGGAACTCCAGATATGTTCGGTGGAAGCAGTCCTAGGACACGAAATTTTTTCTTAGAAAAGTGAGTAAATCTTACCAATTGGGAATTGTAGTGCTTTAGACGAGGAAGTCTTAATTTGAATAAAATAGCGGCTTTTGAAGTACACTAGAAAAGACTCAAAAGTTCCATAGAGACAATAGGCTGTAGTGTTTTTTTCATGTTTTTTGTTTTTTTAAGATTTGCTTATTTATTTGACAGGAAGAATTACAGAGGGAGAGACAGAGAAAGGTCTTCCATCTGCTGGTTCAGTCCCCAAATGGCAGAAATGGCCGGAGCTGAGCCAATCCAAAGCCAGGAGCCAGACGCTTTTTCCAGGTCTCCCATATGTGTATAGGGGCTCAGGGATTTGGGACATGTTCTGCTTTCCCAGGTCGTAAGCAGGAAGCTGGATTGGAATTGAAGCAGCCAAGACTGAAACCAGTGCCCATGTGGGATGCCAGCAGCACAGGCAGAGGCTTAACCTACCACGCCACAGCTCTGGCCCCAAGGGTGTATTTTAATCGGCATACAGAAGCTTTTAAAAGACGGAAGTGGAGAGGTGTCCATAGAAGTAGAGTAGTTAGGTCAGTGAGGTCTGCTTCTCCATCTACCTGTATGCCTTGCTTACAGTCCTAAACTCAGAACAATAATGGAAGGTGAGCTCGTCCAGCTTGGAAGGTACTGTGAATGCCCTACTCATTAATGGGCTCCACCCGGAGTTCAGTAATTTCATTAAGGAGCACAAGCTGTGCTGGAGAGCCGCCTGGGCTTAGTCATTCTGAGGCCTGTCTTCAGCAAAGGGAATTTACATCTGTGCGGGGATTCTCCCTTTATGGGACTATTTGTCTCTCTCCACACCTGGAACTATAAATCTTCAGGTGTTTTTAAAATTGAGAGGCAGAAAGAGTTGGGGCTAAATAACAAGCCTCATCTTTCCGCCTTTCGCCTTAACGTGGATTTGAATGAGTGCTTTTCTTCATCCGGCAGATGATGCTAGTTAGGCCTGAAATCTGATTACAGTGAGCAGCACAGGTACCCATCCTTTAAATCAATAGCAGCCTAGGTCTCCAGGCCCAGCACCCATAGGCCTGTGCCTGACCTGGGGAAGTGGAAGAGGAGATTTTTCTTTGCGAGGCACAGAGCAAGGAGAGCAGGCGGCCTTTGCTGAATTCTCAGACTTCCTTGGAGGGTAAGGGTAAGGAGTCTTACAGATTGAATTTGGGATTGAGAGGTATACACATTCAACCTGTGTGCAGGTCCCTGGTAGGTCCACAGTGCTTTAATTGGCTAGCAATCTCTTGTTCTTTCTAGAATTTTGACCACGGTAAAGTGGGCTTCAGTTAGTGTGGGGTGACGTGGAAGTGAAGGTTCCTTTTTTGCTCAGGACATGGGTTCTAGGAAAATCCCTCAAGACCGAGTGTCAGTGTGTTTTTTGCACTGGAGGTTGTGACCTGGTGGGTCTCGTAATGTGCACCCCTCCTTCAGTTTAATTTTAGGTAGAGGTGATTTGTAATCATACACACAGGGCAAAGGAACTTGAAGCTCAGGGAGGCCATGTGGGGAAAGAGTCTGTGGCCTGATAGTGCCTGTGTCTGCATCAAAGGTATTTGGCAGGGCCTGGCTTTGTAATTACTTTGAGATTTTCTCAGAATTGAGAATTGGTATTAAAGGTGCAACTACATAAAGTTGAATTCTGTTCTCACACATAAGCTTGAGGAAAGTATCTGCTCTTCAGCCTAAAGCTTTGGGTCAGGTATCTGCCCGAGCTGTTAAGGCACTGATGAACATGCTTATGTCAGACATCAAAGTGCCTGGGTTCCATTCCTGGCTCTGGCTCTGGCTTCCAATTCCAGCTTCACACCCAGTGGAGACCCTGGCAGAATGCAGGTGATGACTGAAAGTATTTTGGTCCCTGCCACCCACATAGGAGACCCCAGGTTCAGTACCAGGCTCTGGACACTGGCATTGGTCACTGCTGTAATTTGGGTAGTGAACTAGGAAACGAAAGCACTTGGTATCTCCCATCCTCCCTTTCCTCTCCCTTTCCCTTTGACTCTCCCCTTGTGAAGTAAATTTTTTTTTTTTTTAAAGCTAGAGCTTTATTAGGTTTTTTAGTTACTTAGAAAACCTGTGCCCTTGCTATTGAACAAATCGGTTTTTCTTAGCCATGTAGCTTTGTGTATTTGCTTTTGAAGTCTCCTGGCATTCAGTTAGATGAATGACAATACTGCGCTGACCTGTGATTTCATTTTGATGAAGACTTTCTAAACACTGATATATCTGATACCTTTCCCCAAATGTTTGATAGGTTTGAGAAGGCCCTGGACCACATGAAAGGGTGGCATTAAATTAACTAGGCTCATTTGATATGTTACATTGTATGGTATCAGGTAAATGATGCCAAATCTTCAGTTGAATTTTTACAAAACCTTTGAAAATTTTTGCAGTTTAAAATGTAATGGTTTAACACATCTCAAAGGAGACTATGTGATAATTTGATAAATATGTTCAAGAAGTAGTGATCAGATCAGCTGAGGTAACCTTTGCATCTGAAACGTTTTTAAAATCCATTACATGCAGTCGTACATAGCATGGAGTGTGGAGTGATGTTTCAGTAACTAATGGGATCACATCAGAAGTTCAGGTGCCCCTCTCAGGATTGCTTTCAGCTCCCCTCCTGTTTATTCATAAAGTGCATGATAAGGCCAGCGCCGTGGCTCAACAGGCTAATCCTCTGCCTAGCGGTGCCGGCACACCAGATTCTAGTCCCGGTCGGGGCGCCGGATTCTGTCCCGGTTACCCCTCTTCCAGGCCAGCTCTCTGCTATGGTCTGGGAGTGCAGTAGAGGATGGCCCAAGTGCTTGGGCCCTGCACCCCATGGGAGACCAGGAGAAGCACCTGGCTCCTGCCTTCAGATCAGCACAGTGTGCCGGCTATTGGAGGGTGACCCAATAGCAAAGGAAGACCTTTCTCTCTGTCTCTCTCTCTCACTGTCCACTCTGCCTGTCAAAAATAAAAAAACAATAAGGTGCATAATAAATTGTTGTGGACTGTAGTCACATCCAGTGAACTGTACAAAATAGACCCTCTTGCTTCTGATTTTGTTTCGGTATTCCTGTTCTCCA